>CM060363.1:180953655-182406989 GCA_030545235.1 Helianthus tuberosus | reverse complement strand
TTTGCGATTAAAAACTTCATATTAATCATTATCGGAAAATGTTTTGTAAGTCCCAAAACTACCAATCGGGTATCAAAATCACAATCAAAAGCGCGGAATACTGATGAAAGTGATAAGAACAAGAACGAAATCAATTGTATTAAGATCAACGTGCACACGGTTTCTAAAGAACCGTCTGGTACACTTGAGAGAATCCAAAATCTGACTATGAAGAAGAATAATTTGAACAACCCCCCTAATAATGACTTAGGCTCACCCTATTTATAGTTACATAGGGTGACCTAGTTACAGACTGAGCCAGGCCCACATGCACAAATAATAACCAAACAAGCCCAAAACATCTAATTAGCCCACATGGCTTATTCTAATATTATCTAACCCACTACAAGGCTAAGCCCAATAGCCTATATTTGTGTTTGATAAAGATAAACATAAACCTACCCAATTATAGGGCTTTACAATATCCCTTAGGTTTATGCTGTCTTTATCAAACTGCAGTCTATATCATGTCTCTGTGGGAAGATACTTCATCTTTTCATCTTCAAACTTGGGTCTTTTGTTCTTCTTATTCGTGATCAATTTTGCTTGAAAATCTTGTTGAAAAGAATGCAAGCGGAGGATTCTCGGCAACTCTCTTCTTTGTCAATGTCTTCTCTTTCAAGCAGGTTCACATGTACCTCTTCAAATGTACTATCACTGTCAGATGATGACTCGTATCTGGTTCTTCTGACTCAGGCACATCCTGTTGTTGTGATGCTTCATGCTTTGTCAGCAGCCAACATCATCTCAATCTTCAACAACCCCTGTTTCTTGATATAAATCAATTTCTGCACATGCTCAGAAATTCATAAGCAACATTTTTGTGCAACAGAGGAAAGTACCACATGAACACTTGGTACATCCAAGTATCTGTACTCGGATTTCACAATTTGAATTTCTTTCAACTTATGATGACCAATTAAATCTTAGGAACGGTTAATAATTTTTAATAAACCAAATAAACAATCTATTTTTGGATTTTTGATTTTATAAAAACTAACAAGATAAACTAAAACACAAATAAACAAAGAAACTAATATACAATTACAGTTGCAATGGGATCAAATCACAGTGTTTCAGGCCAGACTACACTTATCAACACTAATTTACTTTGGGTGATCCGAGCGATTGCCAGTATATTTGTCCACTTAAACTTATCTCCTTAGGCCTTTTTCATGTAACGGTCTGCAACTGATTTATCATGTTTTCAATTTAATTGATATGAACACTCAATTCAATCACAATCAAATCCCGGAATTTTTAATTTGAACATGCTATCATACGTGTAGTTTCCCTACCACATGTTTCACAAGCCCGTTCTAGGATTCTGAAACCTTGACTGGGACTGGATTGAGAAGAGAACAAAATAGATCAGCAGCAGAGATGGATATAATATACAAATCAAATGAGATTTTCTCAATTTGATATAGGTTTTTCGGGTTTCTTTTGGGCACTAGAGGGCCTCTTTCGGGTGTAAATGATCTATAGCGCGACAACGTACAGCTAGGTCTTTGCTCACGCAAAACAGAAGCTGACGTTGCCTAGCACCTCCAGGTCTTTGCTCACGCAAAACAAAGGAGATACACTAGTTCGTCAGAAGAGATTTCAGAAATAGAACAAAATTGTGTGTATCGGGACGTCACACACGTATTCAAATAGCCATATCCTAATTCCAAGTGACGTTCTTTCTAGAGGTCATAGAATAATATTAGTTTTCTGCACATAACCAGTCAAAGAATCCAGCCATCAGGATAAAGCCTACCAACATATCGCTCTAGAGTCAAACCATTTCAATATTGGTCTTACATGAGTCAACCTTAATCCACATAATGAAAATTTATTTCATTTCCCATTTACGCAACAAAATATTTTGATTTTTCTGTTTTTCGAATGTTTTTGTATTTTCTCATTTTCTCTATTTACAGATATCTCTAGATATCCCCCTAAATTTGTGGGTAAATCTTACGCGCAAATTTACCTAACAACGAAAACGTATGTACAAAGAGAGACACAAAGGAAAATGAAAATATTTTTGTTGGTTTTGCCTAACCGTTCCATCATAAGATTCAATGACTCATCAGTATCAAAATTTGATCACAAAATTTAAATTGTACCTTTTTCGCGGATCTTGTCTTACTTACTTCTCTTATCTCCTCAAAAAGAAACATATCAACTATAAAAGAATATACCTTATTGCAACAGTGAAATGTTACCCGTTATGTCTCTGGAACAACTGCTATCAACATCCAGGGATTGTCAATAGCTCCTCCTTGGTTGTCCCTGAAAAGTAAGGAGATTAGTAAGACATTGGTACCCAGGCCATCATGGTCCTGGGTATTCCTGAAGCATCAACGTAAGACACTTCTCGAAAGCACATGTTACCTTTAGATTCAAGGACTGGTGATGTTGCTGCTTTGTATTTTGCCTTCCAAACTTGTTTAGGCTTCTCTAAGTTCTTAGGTGCCTTCGGCAAAACAGTTTGCTTTTCAACCTTTTTATTTTTCAGAACTTGTTTAGGTTTCAAAGCTTGTTTTCGTTTATTTTTCATAGCATTCAAGTCCCCATCAGATGGTTTAACCTTGGGACTCCTATTCATCATTGCCTTGGGTTTTTCAACCTTCATCGACTTAGAATAAGATGTGTCCCTTGGTGTAACCCTCTGATGCTGTGCATAGTATGGCACATGGGGACGATGTGTGCAATTCCTTGCAATGTGACCGGGTATGCCGCAGTTGTAGCAGGTTTGCTTCTTCACGTAAGGAGCATATCCCGATCCATTCTACTGATGCTGGATTTGAGTTATAAGACTTGTTGGATGATTTGTTTGCAGACTTTTCAACCTTTTTGCCCTGCTTCATATGTCTCTGTTTACAATAGTTAGCATATTCACTAGATTTAGCATTTTCATTTTTAACTGTTGGCTTTGGAGGCACATATTTATTTGAGGGGCCTCTCAAAGCTGGCTCAGAAACAGCCTTTCTCACATAAGGAGGGGCATCAGCAGACAAATTTGATGTTTTTTAACAAATATCGTCAGCCTTTTGACAAACAACATCATCCCCCTCAACCCAATCCTCTACTTTTACCTCATCTGCACATGAAGTAGAAGCATAAGTAACATTCAAAAAAATTAAAATCAGGGACTGGCCTTGTTGTTTCAATTTTTGACGTTGTGGGCTCAGTCACTGTTCGCTGCTTGATTCAGCTGAACCACTTGAGTTACATTCCTTTTGTAGTGGCTCTGCTGAATCTTCTTCTGCTGAGTCAGCTGCTCTAGAAGATTCACAGTTAGATTCACAAGATTCAACTGATTCCAATTTCTCAGAATCAGTTGCTTCAGGTGATTCACATTTGGAATCAGATGGAGCAACTTGCTTAGTTGGTGTATTTGCCGATTTTTCATTTTTCTCAAAACTCAATGTCTCTGTTTGCTTAGAGACATCATTTGATTTTACAAAGACAAGTGCAGATGCTTGTTCAGTTGTCTTTGTTTCATCTCTTTTAGGTTTTGAGATTTTAACCTTTGTAGATTTTACCGGCTCAACCTTGATGTCATTGGGTTTTCCATACTCCATTTTAGGCAGATTATCTATCTCCTCTTCAGTCATGGGAAGTGAAGTGTAATTGTGATTGTATGGTGGAGGTATACATACGAATCTCAATCCCTTATTCCTCACTTCCTTCTTACTGTATTTTAATTGTTGATTAATCATATTTTCAACTTTTTCACTTGATATATCAAACTTTTTAAAATTAAACTCTGTGTTTTCAAAAGTTGATTTTAAATCATTAAGTTCAACAGTTAATTTTTCAGATAATTCTTTGAAGTGGAGATATCTACAATTTGCTTCACTCAGATCGTTATGCATCTTACGGATATCAAGCTTTTGCGCCTCCACCACATCCTTGTACCCGTTCAGTTTCTTTTTAATTTCATAATTATTAGATCTTGTATATTGAAGTAGCATAACGAGCGAGTCTGCCTGCTCTTTGGACCCTTTAACCTTTTCCCTACATTTAGGAGTACAGCAGATATCGTCTACACATACCTCTTTGATTGTAGGAGTGAAGTTATGAATTTGAATACCTGCATCAGAAGTGGATGAGCAAACTGCAGCAGGCAATGTAGCAGTAGGAGTAGGAGTGGGTAAGCAAATTGCATCAGATGTGTTGCCTTGAGTAGACTGCTTGTTAGCATTGTCATATGATTTGATGAGTGAGATCAGCTCATCCGACTTCATTTTGTAACAGTAGCAGTCGGTTGTCAGTATTATCTGATTAACATTGCTAAACCAACTACAGTTCGCCTGATCTGGAATCCTTTTCAAAACATCAAGAAGCCTTTTGTTGCTCGTATGACTTGGCACCATAATTTCTGCCTTCTTCATATCAGTGAGCAGTTCAGCAAATCTGTCAATCAATGCTTCTACAGATTCACCAGGACAGTATCTAAAACCTTCAGGATGTCGATTAATCACATCATCCTGAGAAGACATTTCTAAGTTGCTATACTTTGATCCCCCGAAAATATGATCCCCCGAAAGTATGATCCCCCGTAAGTGTGCGCTTTTAACTATTTCCTCAACACAAGCCCAAAGCGAGAACCCGTGTACTCGCTAACTCAAACCCTTTGCACGAACCAGCTTTTCTGTACCGCACCTTCAATCCTGTCAAATCTTATCACCAAAACAATAACCAAACCCCCTTTTTTTTAAATAGAAACCCTAAAACCAATATTAATTATTTACATCATATGAATTAGCAACATATGGATGCATTAAGTGTTGTACCTTATGTTTTGGGAGTTTTTAAAAAAAAAATTGTTGATATTTCACTTTAAACCCAAAAGTACTTGATATTGTAGGTTTAACCCAAAGTTTTTTTGTTTTTCAAATTTAACCTCACAACTTTTTTACTTTCAACTTTGATCCCCTATGTTTTTCATATTTTGCAAAATTTTTCGTTTTACCTTTGGTTCTAAATTTTGTGAGTTAACACGGTACAATTTGTGTGTGGATCAACGATTTTACGTTTTGTTATACGCTTCATTCTAAATTTTGCGAGTGAACATGGCGTAACGTACGTGTGTGGTTCAGTGTATTTACACCGTCTATTTTTTCCCGTTTAATAAGTTTGTCACAACGCACGAGTCCTAAATCGAGTTAGTTATTATTTTTCTATGTTTTATATGTCGGTCTAATTTCTCCACATAAAAAAGCCACAACTTCAATGTTGGTGGTCGTTGGCTATAGTGTGGCATTGGTGCTATTTCTCACGGTCTTATGCCCCTGCCGCAACACAGGGGCTTAACACGATAGGTTATTTATATGGATACAAGTCATGTAACGTAGTAATTATGATACCATTAATTGTATTGAGATTATTAGGTGAATTACTTATTTGTATAAGATAGTTATACAGACTTAACGGACAAAAACATCTTTAACACATTGTAAATGTGAATCTAATCAACAGCGTGTCAATTTCGTTAGCCGCGGCGCAACGCGCGCGGGTCAATGTTCTAGTTATTATTATAACTAATGATTAGATTATGATTATCTAATAATTATTAGTATTCTAATAAATCCTAAACAACTAATACCAAATGTCACAATCAGAAAGTTTTAAAATCAAAACACTGTTGCTGCTTTCTTTCCCGACAACAACTGTCACGAAAAAAAAATTTCTTTCTCTTTTGGTTTTCTTTTCGCGACGCAGATGTTGTCTTCTTCGTTACACAACACACCCCAAAACCCGATGTCTGCAGGTGAACGTTGAAAGGAGTGGCGGTGGTTTGTATAGTGTTGATCGATTGCGTGACGGTGATGATGAACGGAGAGGAGATCGGAGATGGAGATGAAGTGGATTTGAGTCGGAACGTTGATTCGAAACACGTGAGTGAGGTAGTGATGGAGAAGATGATGGTTTTCGGACGTGAAATCGGAGTGGATGATGGACGGATGATGATGATGATGATTAGTGGTGATGGATGAAGATGACGACCGGAGAAGGTTGCAGGTTGGACGCTGATCGGAACGCAACGAAGATGGATGATGATTCGATAGGGTGGTTCGACGGACTGTTGATGATGATCAACGTAATGATTGATGTCCGATGAAGAAGATGTTTATTTGAGATGATAACTGATGAACACAGAGAGTAATGAATGATAAACAGTGAACGGTTCCTGTTAAGATGATAACGTTGTTTTGAAACTTCAAACTCGGAACTTCGAAAACACAAAGAATAGAGATGGTTGAAGGTTGAAGATGATGTCCGTGTTGGGTTAATCGGTTCAGTTTACGGGTCACGGGTCGGCACGTTATCGGGTCGCGGTTTAACGGATTACGGGTCGAATAGTTAAATGGGTCAGCTGGGTTTTATATTAGTCACATGTTACTGAAGTGGTCTAATATTGAGCGAGAATAATATGGGATGTGATCTGATTTCAAGGAAGTAAACATGTGATAATGTGAAGGTGGCTTGACCGAGTAAATAGGAGAGTTACGTACATTTGTTTAGTTATAAATAGTTGTTTATTTTCTTTGTTATGTACCCCATTAATAGTTAATACAGAAAGCTTTTCTTCCTTTCTTTATTTGCTGCACATTTACGTATATTTCATATTTGCAAGTGTGTAGCTAGTGTGTATTTTGGGGCCTGTAACCAACATTTGGTATCCGAGCCTAGGGCTCGTATCGGGGAAGTCTCCACCGCCGGCGGGTGTGTCGGTCGGTGGAGGGCAGGCGTAAAAGAAGGTGTTGTTTCGATGTCGTTTTACTGCGTTAGACGGACGCGTTAAGGTGTTTCGGTCGGCCGTTGTTGTGGTAGACGTACCGGTTAAGACGACGGGGTGACCGGTGATAAACACTTGTTCCGTGGCTGTTAGTTGTGATGAAAGGAAGAAGAACGTGGCTGTTTTGGTTGATGGTTGCGGGTTTGCGCAGCGGGTGTACAACCAGTAACAACAGCGGAAGTGTTATGATGGTGCCTTGATCGTGTTGTTTCGTGATAAGAGGAGACCGGCGTGTTGCGTGAAAAACGGGCGTAAGGGATCCGTCAAAGCAGGTGGCTTTGGATTCGGTTCGTTTAGCAGTTGAAAGAAAACGTTATAAGCGGGTGGCTTTGTTTTCTTGTCGGTGGAGAGGCCTCTTGGAACAAGTTTGATCGGGAAAAGGTACGGGTGTCAAGATAATGGCGTTGGAGTTCAAATCGGGTGACTCGGATGTGACCGGGTAGAGGTCGTTGATCCGTGATGAGTCAAGATGTTAGTGAACGTTTCCAACGTGAAGCCATGTGAGATGTTACAAGTGCGGTGAGGTTTTATTCGGGTTGAACCGAGAAGGCTTTGGACATGATCAAGGTGGAGATCGGGAGTCCGGTAGAAGTCGAGATGGTTCGGAAAAAAAAGGGTGATTCGGTGCTGCGGTGACGGGTGTGAACAAACCGATTAAGGGGGTGAATGTTGGGTTAATCGGTTCAGTTTATGGGTCACGGGTCGGCACGTTATCGGGTCGCGGTTTAACGCATTACGGGTCGAATAGTTAAATGGGTCAGCTGGGTTTTATATTAGTCACATGTTACTGAAGTGGTCTAATATTGAGCGAGAATAATATGGGATGTGATCTGATTTCAAGGAAGTAAACATGTGATAATGTGAAGGTGGCTTGACCGAGTAAATAGGAGAGTTACGTACATTTGTTTAGTTATAAATAGTTGTTTATTTTCTTTGTTATGTACCCCATTAATAGTTAATACAGAAAGCTTTTCTTCCTTTCTTTATTTGCTGCACATTTACGTATATTTCATATTTGCAAGTGTGTAGCTAGTGTGTATTTTGGGGCCTGTAACCAACAGTCCGGTGGTCGAAGTTGATGTACGGAGAAGGTGATTGTCGCTGGTTGTTGCAGGTACGGCGTTGTCGGTTAACGAAGAAGATAGATGATGATTCGGGCTTGATGATGAAGATGAAAGATGTTGCCGGGGATGTGTAGAGGATGATTCAAATGAAACAATCGCACAATTGAAACAATCTCACAAGGAGGATGATTATGATGAAGGATGATGCGTTGACGATGATTGATCCGATCGCACAAGCCAAAGATAATCGCACAATATCCCGTAGTCGCACAATTTTGTTAATCGCACAAGAACCCAGGTCACTTCAATCGCACAATTTCCCAGGTCACTTGAAGAGTTTGTTTGAAAGAGAGGGTCGCACAATTTTGAGAATATCACACACTTTGACTTTATTTGAATGATGACAATGATGTTGACTGGTTGCAATCGCACAACCCAACTTTCACAGCTTCCTTGTGAATAAATTAACAAAATAATCCTGAAAATCAAGGCAATAATTTGAAATCTAATATCAATTGATTCTTTCCATCAATTATCCCGAAAATCATGCAAACACCACAATCAAAACACCAAAACAAATCAAAAACGTAATTTTTGAACAGTTCTTCAAATCTTAAGCCTGTTCTTCGTGTTCTTCGAATCTGAAAACAATTTTCTTGTTCTCCGAATGATATCCAACGAACCGAGCCTACGAAAGACTTCTTAGGCTCTAATACCAATTGTAAGTCCCAAAACTACCAATCGGATATCAAAATCACAATCAAAAGCGCGGAATACTTATGAAAGTGATAAGAACAAGAACGAAATCAATTGTATTAATATCAACGTGCACACGGTTTCTAAAGAACTGTCTAGTACACTTGAGAGAATCCGAAATCTGACTATGAAGAACAATAATTTGAACAACCCCCCTAATAATGACCTTGGCTCACCCTATTTATAGTTACATAAGGTGACCTAGTTACAGACTTGGCCAGGCCCACATGCACAAATAATAACCAAACAGGCCCAAAACATCTAATTAGCCCACATAGCTTATTCTAATATTATCTAACCCACTACAAGGCTAAGCCCAATAGCCTATATTTGTGTTTGATAAAGATAAGCGTAAACCTACTCAATTATAGGGCCTTACATGTTTAACAAGCTGTTTTTTTTTCCTCATTTTTAGATGTCTGTTTTAATTTACTATATGTTGTATTAGCATCTATTTCTAGAAATGGTTACATAAATTTTATTTTCTTGATTTATTTACTTAGCTTTTAATTGTTCAATAAACATATATGCTTTGAAATTAAAATAATTCATAAAACAATAACCAAAAATCTAGTTTCTTTTTATCAAAACATCATACAATATACAAGAATACAATCATATACTTAATATAAAACAACGAAAAAAATTATGTTAGATACTTGAGAGGGCCCACATTTAGAGTTTGCTTTAGGCCTACAAAAGGGTTGAGCCGGCCCCGGCCGGAGTATTGCCAGAAAGTTCGCTCGAGAAGGATTTCCACTTTTCAGAAGTACAAATCACCATTGGTTGTTTAAACTCGAAAATGAAATTTAAAACACAATAACAAAAAAATGAATTATTTCTTATGAAAATCGGTTTTCAAACACTACATAGAAACAAACACTGCATAATTCTATAAACACTAGACATAAACAACTGGGCAGAGCTTTAATCGTAACAGCGGTGGATGGCGGTGGAGCTTCAAACGTCACAGCGGTGGTTGATGGTGACAGATGATGGCGGCTTTGCTGGGTGGTGAATGGTGGAGTACCGGAGGTGGAAGGTGACGGTTGGCGGCTGAGGGTGGTGCTTGTTTCTTGGTGGGGAACGGTAGAGGGGTGAACATGAAGGTTGAAGGTGGTGTTTGAGATATGTGTGTCTTTTAGGAGGATAAGCTGTATGGGGTGCGTGTTTGTTGGAGCAGGAGAAGATGAAGACCATTGGATTAGTTTTTAATCAATGGTCAGCAACAAATCTTGAAGAAGCACACGGATCGAGCAGCGACGACAATAAGGGCGACAACGAGCACTAGTGGCGACCCACATCTAGGTCGCTGCTATTGCTCGTTATCGCCCCTATTTCTGTCACCGTTAAATCTAAGATTTCTTGTAGTTATGCTATCCATGGTCCATGGAGGTAGTCATGGTGGATTTGTTTAGAGGGAAGTGGAAGCCGCATCGTGGAGGTCAAATGTGATCGTTGAATGTGTTTGTTGAAGGACTGTTAGGACTTAAAAACAATATTTTACAATTAAAACCGTATAAATACAACTCGTTTCTTTCACAAAAACTACACCACACTTCGCATACTACTTTCTTTCTCAATCTCCAAACAAACATTGCACTTTCTTCTATCAGTCAAATGGTCGAGTGTTTGGGTTGATATAGCCGTGAACAAGGTTCGAGGGTCTTGTTAGATATGGCTACAAATCCTCAACATATTTCATGAAAGAGTGGGTAACAAAACCCGAAAAGTATACGACCTCGTGAACAGGTGGTGTATTATCCAATCTAATGGTGTGAAGTTCGAAAAATTGCTCAAAGAGGCAATGAGCAACCAGCAAATGCCAAACGGGAGGATGCCACTCAGGTTGACCTAAGTGAATATAAAGCACACATGAGCTCAAAGATTTGATTCTCACCTTGACTTTGAAGATTGTGCGAACTCATTCACAATGGAAAGAATTACTTATTTAAATTTGATGTAATTTATTGATTTTAAGTCGTGTTATGTTATTTTTAACTTACGTATTATTTGTATTTTTTAGGGGTGTTCATGAGCCGATCTGATCCGAACGAGGGTCTGCTCATGCTCGGATTGAATTACAACCGATCCGATCGGATCGAATTTGCAAAACCGAGCACAAAAGTGATGCTCATGCTCGGATTGAATTTGAATTGATCGGATCGTTTTCGCTCGGTTTTTATCGAATCCTAACTAAAATCGAGTGGATCGTTTTCGCTCGGTTTCGCCCGATTGAATTATAAGGTTGCGTTCAACAAAAACAAATCCTAACTTAATTAAAACATGTCCAACACTTTACTAACAAAAGCAATACATAACTAAAATCATAATTCTAAAAATGTTCTTAACAATATCAAGAAGCACAAAATAAAGTGCGAAATACAAATTTTCATTTAGTTCAAAAGCCATAAACTTCTGGTGTTAGATTTTGGTGTGTGGCAAGGCAACTAGCAGCGACGATATGCAGATCTTCAAAGTTCGAACAATCAGTTTATGAGTATTGTTTTAGGAATTAGGGAGTTAGGGTTAAATTTTTGATATTAACTATTAAGTTGGGCTAGTATATATTTTGGGCTTTTAATTTTTTTTGGGCAAGTATATTTTTTGGGCTTTTAATCTTTAAATATATATATATATATATATATATATATATATATATATATATATATATATATATATATATATATATATATATATATATATATTATTAATAAAAATAATTCGAGCGAAACCGAGCGATCGACGAGCGAGCGGACCTTTGCTCATGCTTGGATTGAATTTGAATCGAACCGATCCGAGCGGCTCATTTACAAACTGAGCGAGAATCGAACGAGCATTTTTCGAGCGATCGTGGAACAGTTTGGACAACCCTAGTATTTTTTAGTGAAATTATAATTTAGTTATTTTAATTTGTTGAATTTGTTTTTTATTTAAAAGATAAAAATGTTCTAGGGTAGTTGAGGGTACTGCTGCAAGTGTTTTGGTGGTTTGAGGATAGTTTTTGATAGAAATAATGTGCAAGCAAGATTAAAGGGAGCGAGAGTACATGAGAGGGGCGCCCTTCCATCATAAGGAGAATTTCTTTTCGTGGGTTAGGAGCAGGTCTAAATTTAAATCTTTAGATTAGAGTATGTGGTGCGATTTTAACGTTAGATATAGTATTTAGGTGTTCTGGGTGTTGTTTGATGTTTTGGTGTTAAAGCTCCTTGTTGACCGATTCTTTTTATATTTATATAGTGGCTGTTAGAACCATCACTACTGCTTTAGTGGTGGCCATGGGTATTTAAGTTCCACCTATGGTGGGCCCGAATGAGTTTTCCCCTTCAGGTCTCAAGTTCGAGTCTGGATGATAGAGGTTTCTCATTGAGGGGTTTAAATTGGGGATCTATTGTGCGAGGGGGCTCTCTAGCGCGTACCCGGTTAAGACAACGTATGCTAAACCTACCGACATTCGCGAATAATTCACACCTTTCAAAAAAAATATAGTCGGCGTTAAAAAGTCAAACCGAAAATAAAAGACTGCGCAGGAGGTTCTAAAGCAACTCACATTGATTGTTTTCTTTGTTTGAGTGTTTTCTTTATTAGCATAACTCGACAAAACTTAATGAATAACATATTTTATAATAAGCATTAAAGCAATCCAACTCCAATATGAAAACTAATAAACCAATTAAATGAACAAACCCATAAACATAATTAATAATTTCTTAGAAGATAAATTATCTTGATATTGGATATATATCTCTTTTTCTAATTTCAAAATCCTTTTTTCTTTCTCTTTTATGTAGGTGCAGAACTTGGATCATTTGAAGATTGCACTTAAGGATATACAATTAGCCACAGAGAACTTTGACGAAAAATATTGTATTGGGTCAGGTGGATATGGTAAAGTGTACAAATGTTACTTGGCAATAAAGATGAAGGGTAAAGATGAACTTACGGAAATGAGTACTGTAGCTATAAAGCGCATCTTCAATAGAGAAGACCGTCAAGGAAAAGAAGGGTTCCTTGCTGAAATTGATGTGCTGAGTAGATGCGAGCATCCCAACATAATCTCACTACTTGGATTTTGTGTTGAAGATAATGAAATGCTTCTGGTGTATGAGCACGCTCCTAAGAAAAGCTTGGATGGTTATTTGGGAAGCACTAACAAGGTTAATCCTACATGGACACAGCGTCTGCAGATGTGTATTGATATTGCACATGGTTTGCATTACTTGCACACAAACATGGGGAGCAAATATGGGATAATCCATCGTGATATAAAAAGCGACAATATTTTGTTGGGAGAGAACTGGGAAGCTAAGATTGCTGACTTTGGGCTATCTAGAGTTCACCATGGATATCATCATGCGAGCACCATCAAAACAAATCATATTGCAGGCACAAATGTGTACTTGGATCCAGAATATGCTAGGACAGGTCAGCAAAAAAAAGCATCAGATATATACTCCTTTGGAGTAGTACTATTTGAGATCTTCTCAGGGACGTTGGCCTATGATCAAAATTACATTTGCGAAAATGAAAACGGGCTTGCACCCATCGCAAAAAAACACTTTGAAAAGGGTACACTTGACAAAATATTGGATCCGAAAATAAGGGATGAAACTCATGAACTCATTTCTACTCTAAAAGTAGGACCTTGTCTTGAATCTTTGAATGCATTTTCAAAAATTGCTTATCGATGTTTGGCAATAAGTCAAGCAGAACGACCAACAATTGAAGAAGTCATCAAGGAGCTTGAGAAGGCATTAAAGTTTCAAGTAAGTTAATTGTTTTAAAATACAATATTGCTAACCATATCCCTTAAGCCTATGGTTAAGATGATCCTTTTCTTCATGCTCCTTATTGATAGTAGTAAGTGGTAGTGCATGTGATTGTTCATTTAGATTTTAGTGGATGTATTCCCTTGTCTTTCGGCTATCAACGCCACCACATAATGCATGATTAACCATCCCCCTCTTTTAACGTTATTTTCACGAAATTAGTAAAATAATGTTAAAATTAGTGCACTTTCACTTTGGGCGCTTGGGGGACTAAAGTGAAAGTGCACTAATTTTAACGTTATTGTACTAATTCGTGAAAATAACGTTAAAAGAGGTGGATGGTTAATCATGAATCATGTGGTGGTGTTGATAGCCGAAAGACAAGAGAGTACATCCACTAATCGGCATTTGTCTCAATTGCTGAGTGTTATGTGCCTTATGTCCAAAGCTTGATGCAAAACTACAATCGAGCCGGGGGGTCTCATTGGAAGCAGTTTCTCTATTCCTACGGTGTAGGGGGCTGTCTACATCTCACACTCCTCAGACCCAACCTTAGCTTTGCTATTGGTGGGATATACTGAGTATGATGATGATGATGATGATGAGGAGGAGGAGGAGGAAGATTTTATGACAATGTTAATTTAAGCAGCCTTAAATTTTCATAGGATAACCAGTGTATAAAAAGTAAGTATTTTTTCTTTTGTTTCAATTATACTTTTAGAATTGACATTTGTGGTTTATATTTTATCAACTATACATTAACTGTATATGAAATTGGGTAATTATCCTTCAAATTAAGGTATGTACGTAGTTCTATTCAGTTTCTGCTTTTTAGGGCATGTTATTAAGTTGAATATACATTCAAATGTAATGTTTATGACATAATTCACAGGAAAATCGAAAGGATGCCTTCAAATTCTGACTTGAAGACATAAAGTTCGGGGTAGAAAACTTCAGTGATGACAACTGCCTTACAAAAGGACACCGGATGCTATACAGAGGAAAAGTTCAATACGTTAATGGACATAAGAAGGTTCTTGTAAAGCGGTTTCACAGATCTTGTCATGGACATGGTTTTTTGAGAGAATTTGAAGTTCTTTTCAAGCGTAAACAAGAAAATATCATAGGTCTTGTGGGCTACTGTAAAGAACTAGATGAAAAAATCATTGTTTATGAGCATGCTTCTAATGGATGTCTGAGTAGGTATTTGAATGACGCTAGCTTTTCATGGTACACAAGACTTAAGATATGCATTGATATTGCAAACGGGTTGAAATATCTTCATGGAGGCGATGGAGGACAAGATGTGGTGATACATAGAGACATAAAAAGTTCCAACATTCTACTCACCAAGGACTGGAAAGCAAAAATTTGTGGTTTTGAGCTTTCCCTAACATATCCAACAAATCAGAAGATGGAGCTTGCCACCAGTGATGTTGTAGGATCACCTGGCTATTGTGACCCATTGTATTGGAAAACACATACCTTAACCAAAGAATCTGACATTTATTCACTTGGTGTGCTTTTATTTGAAATCTTGTGTGGAAGATCCGCATGTCTTGAGGAGTACACAGATGACCGTCGGTTTTTAGATGTATTGGTTAAACGTCACTTTCAAGAAGAACCACTTAATGATATATTGTTTGAGGGCATAAAGGAACAGATTGTGCTGAAATCATTGTTTACATTTCAAGAAATTGCATTTCAATGCTTACATGAAAAGAAAGAAGAACGACCAACAGCCGGTGAAGTGGTAACAGAACTTCAAAAAGCATTGGAATATCAAGTAAGTTTTAACATACTTACAGAACAGTATTATGAAGGTTGAAGGTATATGAGTATTATACATCGTATAAACTAGAATATCCAATAAAAAGATAACAAGAGATGAATAAACGAACAAGTATTAAACAACTTATTTTTCATGGAATATATTCAAGAAAGTTTACTTCTAATATATAAGGATGAATATGATAATCAATTTAAATATGTTGAATGTTCTGGTTTACCATCAATGCCTAGATACATGAGTATCGACAGGGAAATGAAAACGAGTTTTTAAAATTTAGATGAGTGATGCCTCGAAAAATTTAGCTTAACTATATAAGTTATATGCAGGAGGCTTTTGAAATATGGGAGGCCAAATTGCCTAGAAACTACAAAGAAATACTTCAGTCATCAAAGTGCCCTAAGATTCACTCCACCATAGCAACAAAGGATATCTACAACACACTCTCCAAGGGTATCCTCCTTAAAGATGATAATCTGGTACTTTGTTCCTTGTCATATGCTATTTTGTGTTCCATGGATTTTGTTAAACTTTTAAACGTTACTGAATCATTTATCACAAGATTCCCATCTCACAAAGAGATGGACCATATTTGTGTGCCTAAACAGATTAAATATATGTGCTCTTACTATACCTAGTTTTCTCTAATATACACAATTCCACAATTTTTATAAATCCTTTTAAATTTTTATAGCGTGGTTAACCCATACACCCACTAAACCTTCCTAAATCTACACATTTTGTCCACTGAGGAACTAGAACCCTCAACCTAGGTACAACTACGCTGTTGGATAATCTTGATGGTTTGCGTCAAAGTTGGGTCATGAAATTAAATTCAGTTTGCATTTATGGGTCAAGTAGTGAAGTGTCATGTGTGTAATTAATTCGGGCACATACAGTATGTAGGTTCGAATTAGTATGCAGGTTTAGAGTGTTTGCTTCCTAGAGTTATCAATAAAGCATCCCTACATTTTGCTGTTTCCGTTCATATGATAGAAAGATTTATTAAACTTAATTATATTTATGATATGTAATTGTACTTATACTCTTATAACTTAGAACTCAGATCATGTTGATAAGTTATGGCGGGTGATAAGCGGGTTATTTCGAAAACTGTTTAATGACAGTTTTCCCGCCAAACTTAACCGCCATGTTCACTCATATAAATATTAAGGGTCCGGCTGCATTCTCCGGCACCAAGACATTCAATAACAATTCGTTCTTGTTTTGTCCATTCGTTCCATTCGTTTCAATATTC
The DNA here is from genome assembly GCA_030545235.1 of Helianthus tuberosus. Classification (NCBI taxonomy): domain Eukaryota; kingdom Viridiplantae; phylum Streptophyta; class Magnoliopsida; order Asterales; family Asteraceae; genus Helianthus; species Helianthus tuberosus. The sequence goes on along the minus strand of CM060363.1, from coordinate 182,390,518 downwards.
ATTCAATCATGTCGATCAATTCCGCTGCCAAGTATTCAGAGATGCACCGTGATGAAGATAATGATCATGGGCATTTGCCAACATGTAGTATCAGAGCCACTTCATCAACTCTGCCATGCCAACACTGTCATGAAGAACAAATCGAGAGGGAGAAAAGAAATCAAAGAACAAGATTGTGCTTTTACTGTCACCGACCAGGGCATTACATTTACGAATGTAAATCGAAAGAAAATGATGAAAATACACAACTGATTAATCAAGCAGTAAATGCCGGAATCCGGACTCAAAGGATATCTGCAGAAGATCGGAACGAAATGATAGTGACGGGAACCGAAGGCGGTATGTGGGGAGACATATGGTATGTTAGTAATTCGTTCTCACATCATTATGCCGGTAACATAAATGTTTTTAAACGGATAAAACATTTAGTGGGGGTTGAAACGAATTCTGGGGAAAATGAATTTCTGTTTATGCGAGGCATAGGGGCTGTAGAAGTTAAGTCAAATAATGAAAGATTATTGATTCAAAGCGTTTTTTATACGCCTGAATTAGACAGAAATGTTCTAAGTATGAATCAACTGACTTTGCAAGGATTCACGGTCAATAAGGCCGGAGATACTTGTAAGATTTTTCCCATGTTCTCCCCTCCGGTAGTTAATTCGGTAAATGAAATCACGGGGTTATCCAAGGAAGATGAATTGGGTTTAAAAGAAAAACAAAAGGTGATAAGTTTGAATGATGTTAGTGAAAGATATAAAGAAGAGTATCTGAATTCGTATTTTGAGGACCTGCATGTCTCCTCTTGTGAAACGGATTGGAGTATCATGATTATAAGGGCATTCGAATTAAAAAATTTCAGTGATTGCAAAAACTTATTGAACATGCTGGAAGATGGGAAGTTTGTATTTCATTACAAACATGAATTAGGAAAAAAGTTTGAAGAAATGATACTCTGGTTCATCACAGTTTTCTTGGGCATAACCACAAGGCCAATTCCTCCAATGATGATCGACAGCAGAAGAATAGACTTACTAAGTCTATATATGATTGTAGAAAGAGACGGAGGTTACCGGAGTGTAACAGAAGATAATCTTTGGCCGATAATTGCCAAAGATATGGGTTACGAATATAAAGATGGAGAGTACATGAGGGTAGTTTATGCCATGTACTTGGATGTTTTAGTTTATTACTACAGGTTCAAAGATGTACAGGAGAAAGCATGTGATTTAGAAAGAATGAAGGAAAAGGAAGCGGCACCAGAAAGCAGCCATGGAAGAAGTGCAAGTGCAGAAGTGATTAAGGATGTGACTGCAATGGACCATTATGCACTTTATGCGGGCAACGAAGGAGCATGGAACATGCAAAAGAAACGAAGGAAGTTCGATTTCAAGGAAGCCCGGAAGGCCGTCGATGAAGCCAATGAAAGTGTACTCAAGTTTGCTGCCAAACGTAATTAAGTTTAGGGGGAAGTGATAGAAAGATTTATTAAACATAATTATATTTATGATATGTAATTGTATTTATACTCTTATAACTTAGAACTTAGAACTCGGATCATATTGATAAGTTATGGCGGGTGATAAGCGGGTTATTTCGAAAACTGTTTAATGACAGTTTTCCCGCCAAACTTAACCGCCATGTTCACTCATATAAATAATAAGGGTCCGGCTACATTCTCCGGCACCAAGACATTCAATAACAATTCGTTCTTGTTTTGTCCATTCGTTCCATTCGTTTCAATATTCATTCAATCATGTCGATCAATTCCGCTGCCAAGTATTCAGAGATGCACCGTGATGAAGATAGTGATCATGGGCATTTGCCAACATCATATACAAATTACTATATATCCTAATATAAAAGCATTCCTTCTTATTACTGTACAAAGAAGAATAAATAAACCATAGAGTCGGGTCTATACCAACGTTGGTGACAAACCCTTTCGTATGAATCCATTTAGTTACTGGTTTGTTCTGTAACAGTGGTTTTCAATTGGCAATAATGGAGAAAGTGTCGAGATGATAGCATCAAGGTTATTTTCATTTAAGAACCGTTGGTCACACAGGTGGCGATCAATTCAAGAGTCAAGGTTCTACTCTCTTTCTCTTTATGTTTATTTCTTTAGATTAGATGTTCCATATAACCATATATCATAACAAGCCATCAGAAGTGAGAAATTACATTTGTGTTCAAATAATCTAATTCAATAAATCTAATACTTTATGATCACAAGTGCGCAATCAACAAAAATCAAAATCTTAAACTTATATATATAGTTTAGAAAACTTGGAAATTTTTCAGGAAAAACACCAAAAATTAACTATTCAGAAACATGTTCAACCATAGTTATACAGGAAAATGCTAATGAAACGTACAAAACTCAGTTTCCAACTTACAAGTATAATAAATTAATAATAAGAACTTTGAAACATTGTCTACTTCTCAAAACCATACCCGAATTTGATATATAAAACCATGTGCAGGTTTGCGAAAGTAGAAGAGATGTTAGATATTTCGAATCTGAATATCCAAATCAATATAAGAACACAGCTTTTACCATCCAATGTAAAATATAGCGTTCACCTTGTCTTCAAATTTTGCGGTCCAAGAAAGTCACATGCTAAAAGGATGTATGTGAACCTGAAGTACACAATGGGGAGTGAAAACTTACATGCATATTTTGCAACATGGAGACAAGACCACTGGATGACGATTGAATTGTGTCGATTCTCAAATCAGAAAAAAGATACTAATTTTGAGGTTCTACTTGAGGGATTTTCACGATGTTATTGTGATAGTCGTGCCATCTATATTGAAGGCATCGAGTTTCGAGCTATTGACAATGCAAGTTTAAGCATAACTTTTAATTTTTCTTTTAGATTTTTTGTATACATTCGTGACTGGAACTACCTGCTTAGGTAACATTCTCATTTTCTGCACGACAATCATAACATGGTCTTACCATCTTTATCAGGTGGAACAAGAAAAAACCAAAAAGGGGGGCGTGAGACTCCTTGGGGGAGCTGTGAGCCGGGACCCCAGTTTCATTAGTGCTTTAGCTGCGCGACGAGCTTCCCGGGCAGTGGACCTCATGAGTAGTCTTTCGCAACTCCGAGACCCGCAAAGTGAGCTTCTCCTGCTGCGCTCTTGCATGGGTGTCGCCAAGCTCCTTTTTGGTCTGCGAACTTGTCAACCTGTATTTGTAAAGGAGGCGGTATCCTTATTCGATAAAGGGCTACGGGGAGCTATAGAGGACATTGTGGTGTGTGGGGGTCCGTTTTTTTGGGATTTTCAGTGGCGGGTTGCTTCTCTGCCCTGTAAGATGGGGGGGCTGGGGCTTCTATCGGCCATGGATGTCTCCATTTACGGTTTTGTTGCCTCGCGAGCTCAATCGTGGGGGCTGCAAGATCACATCTTGCGCGAGAGTGGGGTTGTTGGAATGGATGGGGATTATGACATGGCTCTGGGGGAGTTGCATAGACACCTCCCGGATTTGGATATTGGCGGTTTCGCTAACAGGGACACCGCCCCACCGAAGACCCAGAAGACTTTGTCGAGTGCTCTGTTTTGTCGTATCGCTCAGAATATTGGATCAGATTTCTGTACGACCCCTCGTCAGAACGCCGTCCTAGAATGCTTGCGGGGCCCCCACGCCCAAGATTTTCTATCGGTCATCCCCATCGAGGGCTTAGGCCAAAAGATGTCAGCCGTTGAATATCGTGCTATCTTAAAATATCGGCTCATGATTCCTATGTTCCCTGATGATGAGCAATGCCCGATTTGCCGGAAAGCTTGCTTAGACCAATTTGGGGAGCATGCTCTGCACTGTAAAGAACTGCCAGGTTTTAAGTATAGGCACGACTGGGTGCGGGATGTCTTGGGGGACATCCTCAAACGGGCGGGGATCTCGGTGAAGAAAGAAGCCCCCGTAAACTTTTTGACAGATCCGAGGGAAGGAAGATCCACATTGCGCCCCGCGGACGTTTTAGTTTTCGGGTGGGATGCAGGTAAACACGCTTGTGTTGATCTTACCGGGGTTTCCCCCCTTGTAGGCTTTCGGGATACAGGTTTTGTCCCTGGGCAGGCGATTGCAAGGGCGGCAGCAAAGAAAATGGACAAACATGCCAAAGCCTGCGAGGATAATCAACATTCCTTTATCCCTTTTGCCTTTGATACCTTTGGTTCGCTAGCCCCAGAAGCCATCAGATTTCTTGAACGGGTCCAACAGGTTGTTCGCAGCAACATTTCGTCTCCTAGAGATCGGGGTTTCGTTTTTACTAGGTTAGGTTTCGCTATTCAAAAGGGGGTAGTGGCGCAGCTTGTTGCCCGCTTACCGGCTATCTTGGTGTAATTTGGTTGACCTTATATATAAAATATTGCCATAATTTGGTTTAAAAAAAAAATCAAATTTTAATTAAAACAAAAAAAAAAAAAAAAAAAAAAGTTAAAGGATGTCCAAAACGTCTTGACATCACCAATTAAAATGAAGATAAAGAAACATCAGATGCTTTGGTACCCGCTATGTTCAATCAAAAGAAAAGTTTATCATAAGGAATATTCTGAGGGGATTGTGTATTACTTTTCTAGTGTGACGCTTTTTAATTCAAAATCCTCCGTCCGCTCCAGGTTTGCCTTGTTTTTTTTGCCTAATTTCATGATATTATCTCATTGAAACGCTCACTACCCCTTGTGTATTTTCTTTATATACGCATCCTCATTAAGCCTAGCGAAACTGGTTGGAGGTATGTTAATGGTATCTGATTGAAACATATTGTTTCACACACTATATCTGCTTTTATGGCAGCAGAGGAGACAAACATTATTACCGGTGGGTGGTGTTAGCGACCAGTTATAAGTTAGTTTAATTGGAGTGCACCATTGTATGATTTGACTAACCTAAATCAACCCATTTAGCTAAACAAAAATTACCGAATTAACTCAATTACATAACAATGGGTCTAAATTATATCTATCAGACATGTATTCATATTAATTGTACCTCTTAGATGTTGTTTTGTATCCCTTAAATAATATGATGTCTGTTTAAGAAGGTAATCACATGGTATATCTTACGTGCAGAGTTCACTGGACATATAAGGTTCCACGGCGTTCAGTATTTTGTATCAAGTGGTATATAGGTAAATGTCCTATGGTGTCACCAAATACAGAATGTGCATGTTACCTTGTGTTCAAGCTTTCCGAAAGATGTCACGGTTTGCATTGTCCCGTTATAGTACGAGATCAACTTCACTGGAAAAGTAAAGAGATTATTTATTTTAGAACCCCTAGCTTATGGAATTTACATGATACGGATCATGTTCCAAAAAAGAGGAGAGATGGATGGATGGAGGTCATTGTTTCGAAATTCAACTTTGATTTTGCGCCTGAAGAGGGTTATCTGTATCAGAATCTGAAATTCATATGCTACGAAGGGACTAGGTCTGGCCTTATTATACGTGGCCTCGAGTTTCGACCAATGTAAGATTGGATATTACCTGATGTATGTTTTATTTCAAAATCCATTGCATGTTTTCATAGACTTAAATATAAAATTAAAAATATATAAGCTTTTATTTTTCTGCCAGATTTTCTCAATACAAACATTTAAATTGACAATGTAAATTGAAAACCGGCAAATTACAACTAATTATAAATAAAAAAATGTCAGATTACATAATTTAATTGGTTCTAATACAAACCATCAAAGTATCCTAACAGAATAACATTCGTCTTCATCTTGCGTCAACCCACGCTCTTTCACATTATTGATATCGGCTTGCATACTTCTAACTATGTACATCTCATCAAATATTTCATCATCTTCCTCGTAGTAAAATCTGTCCCCGTCACTCACCAAATTGCTGCAACAAAAATAAATCTACAACATATAAATAGTGGAAATTGTGTTGGTTGTTAAACCAAGCACAACCCGTGTTCTAGTTTTAATAGGTTCCAGCCCTACCTGTTCAACGTTTTCTAGTTACTATCAAGACATTAGTTTCTTATAAATATTTACAAAATGGACAAACAAGTGTTCTTGTGTCAAACCAAGATGGTCCTTTTTAACAAGTACTTGAATAATAAAGAGTGTAAAACATGTACCATTCCAACCCCTTACCAAATTCGCCCATCAAGCCACCTTTATCAGTCTATCATACTTGCACCTAGAATTATTTACAGCATTTTATAAAAGCGAATTTATCTAATCACCTACCTTTAACAGCTGAACTATACGTTTGAGCTTCCTACTGTAGAACTAGAAATTGTTTGACCATCTATGAGAACACAAACATCAGATATCAAATACAATACTCGGTGACGGAAATATAAACATTAGTAATTACAAAGTGCCTTTTTCTATGTACGAGTCAGCATCAAGTGACGGAGAAAAGTCGGGTGCTGGCGTACCAGAGGACGTTACTTAGGAGGTACAGAAAGGAAGTGTTTGTGTTGAGGGGTCTATTTCAGGTCACGCCTCTCGCAATGAAGGTGATGCTGAATAAGAAGTGGAGAGGATGGAAAAAGCTGCTCCTGAGCAGGCTTCTGTTAGTGCCCCTATTTCTAAAGATGTAAGTGCCGGCGCGGCTGCCAGTGAACTGGCCCTTATGTCTATAGTCGTGTTGAGCTATCCCCTATTCGTCCAAATGAGACTCCTGGCGATTAGCGATCATTTGATGACAGCCGCGCGGGGGAGGTCCATGCCCCTGTCTGGAAGGGTACCTTCTATTGACGTTGCCCCTTGTCACAAGTGGTTTAAGGGTACCTTCCCGTTGGGCTAAAGTCAACCATTAGTGGAAACGCTCCCACAATCAGCTATATAACTCTCATCTACTCACCCAAGCTAATCAAGTTTCCACCGGCAATCAAATTACGCGAGAGTGGAGAACAATGTATTGTGAAAGAGCATTGTTTGAAGAAACTTGGCGTCGTTTGGCTGCAGACGAGAAACTCTTTCAACTTGCCAAGGCTGAGCTAGCTAAGAAGCAGGCGCAGTTTGAGGCAGATAAGAAATATGAAGAATGGGGTGCATTGGGCGCTAAGAAATAACTCAAGGAAGAGGAGAATATGCTTGTTGAAGAGCGTAAACGTTGGGCCGATGCTTTTAAGCGAGACAATGCCAATACGCATAAGGCTCGCGAGGAATATGTGTGATTGAAAGCACAAGCTGATGCCCTTTCAAAGAAAAATGTTAAGCTTCAAACCCAACTTGATGAAGCACGGTCCCATCGTGAGAGAGCTGAACAAAGACAAGTTGAAGCTGAAGCCACTTCTTTACAGCAAGTTATTGAAATTAGAAGTCTAACCGCCGAATTGTTTGAGCAGGAGGAGCACAAAGAAAAACTTCTTGCGCGCGAAAGAGAATTATCTGGTAAAGATGCGGATATCGCTGAGTTGAAACGCCGCTTACTAGAAAGCTAAGATAAGTGTGAATCATTGGAGATCGACGTTGCCACGGAAAAGGAACGTGCAGATGCTGCCGAACTGGCACGCAACATTGCTCAAACGTCCTTAAATGTAGCTCAATACAATTACACTTAGGCGTAGACCATGCTGGAGACTTTAGTGAATAACTCAGTGTGGCTCCAAAAGCATGGCATCGTTCACCCAAATGTTATCTTTTACTTCCCAAAATTTCTCTTATTTTTTTTCTAAATGTGTTATTTGCTTCGCGTAGGTTGCCAATGATGTTTTGAACTCAGTGGAGTTGCACAAGACCGTTGTCGTGCTTACAATAGACATTAGTTCTGTTGGCCATCAAGATGGTTACACTGAATGTGTTACACAAGTGAACGAAGGCCTAATGGTTCGATGGGATGATCGGTTCTTGACCACGAATGGAAAAAAAACGTTGAAGCTGCGTTCATTGTGTCGCAACCCCTGACCCCTTGCCCCGAGGGTGGGCGTCCGCGAGATGCACAGAGCCGGTGGTATCAGTGTTTATTAATTTGGTAGCGGAATTTAAACATCAGGACCGTAGTTAGGAAATAGTTTATCAGAGTTAAAACACCATTCTTTTTTAAATAATAAATACATGGGACAAAACCCAAATTTCCATTACAATATGTTTATAGGGATTAACCCTAATTTATTGAAATAAAACTTCTTTTTATTTAGGTAACTTTTATAGCCACTTTTCCAAGCCTTTAGTGCTCTCCAGCTGACTTCTATTAGCTTCACATTAAGTTACCTGAAACGCGTTTTAAAAAGGTTTTATCAGCAAGAAATACTGGCGAGTGCATCCCAGTTTAATCAAAACAAGTTTTTATATCTTTATAGTATTGAGAGCGATTACAATGTTTATATATACCCAATTACCACCCACGGTACTGTCAATTCTGACTTATGGTCATGCTACCATTCGCAAATAGTAAAAAGTAATGTATACAAAACCCCAACATACCGACAGTAATTGTATAATACATAGAATCAATCACTGTTATCATAATTTAAAACATTTGAGGTTTTGGTAAAACAGAGTGGTAGAAAAAGAGAATGACTCACTTCGCTGACTTAGATAATATTACTGCTTCCTGGTGACTTCCTGGTTATAATCTATTTAAACAAGGCATACGTGTTAGCAAAATAACCCAAATTACATTAGTCCATACAACCGAGATGGAAATCCAACGAACTGAGTCTGGCAGAGCCTTAACATGTGTTACGGAGCCCTAGATCAATCGGGTAGAGTAACCAATACGTAACCGGGGGTTATAATACTTACAACGAGGCAGAGCTTCGCTTTTTAGGGGTATTATTCCCGAGTAATATTACACTATTACTTTGAGAGAGAGAGAAATAAAATGAGCGCCGAATAACTGAGACTTCGTTTCCTATTTATAGGCCTGATTAAGGTCGGCTCGCGCCCCGCGACCAGCATGAGCTAGTCTTTTGCGGCCCGCGAGAACCCTAGACTAGGGTTTAGGTTTGGCGAATCACCACCTAGCTTCACCACGCACAGGGACACATGGCATCATGAGGGCTCGCCTGGTGTCAATGGGTCGCGGCCCGCGACTCCTTTTCTTAAGGGGGTCACGCCCCGCGAGAAGGCTAGATTTTTGTTTTTATTTGATTTTTAATAATATAAATGTATATTAGGGTTGTTTTTCGTATACAGGGCATATTATAGGCAGTTTATGGCATGCTAAGGGTGTTAGGAGGGCTGTTATATCCTCCCCATCTTGTTTTAGATCTCGTCCTCGAGGTCTACTGGAACAGGTGTGGATATTTCCGTTGCATCTCTGAGTCAAGCTCCCAAGTGTATTCTAGTCCTCTCTTGGAATCCCATTTCACTTTAACTAAAACTAATCTCTTGTGTTTGAGATTCTTGATCTTTCTATCTTCAATCTGTAGTGGTTTCTCTACAAACTTAAGTTTCTCATTTACGTCTATATCCTTAAGAGATATTACTAATGATTCGTCTGCTAAGCATTTCTTGAGATTACATACATGAAATACGTCATGTATTCCTGCCATTTCCTCTGGCAGTTGTAACTTGTAAGCTACTGGTCATATTCTTCTGATACTCTCAAAAGGTCCAACGTATCTGACCACTCTTCTCCATGGAGAAACTTTTAATAATACCTTATCTCCTACTTGAAATTCCAATGGTTTTCGTCTGTTATCAGTATAACTCTTTTGACGATCGCGGGCTGCTTTTAGTCTTTCCTTTACTTGAATAATCTTGTCAGTTGTTTTTTGTACTATCTCTGGTCTAGATAGTTGCTTTTCTCCAATTTCTGCCCAACAGACTGGAGTTTGGCATTTTCGTCCATAAAGTGCTTCAAATGGTGCAGCATTGATACTAGTATGATAGCTGTTATTGTAGGAAAATTCTATTAATGGTAAATGATCGTCCCAGTTTCCTCCGAAATTAATTACACAGGCTCTAAGCATATCCTCCATTGTCTAAATTGTCCTTTCGCTTTGTCCGTGTGTTTGAGGATGATAAGTTGTGCTTAGTTTTAACTTGGTTCCCATTGCTTTCTGGAAACTAGTCTAAAAATGAGAAGTAAAACGGCTATCTCTATCGGAAACCATAGATAAAGGAATTCCATGTAATGAAACTATTTCGTTTACATATAACTTGGCTAATTGTTCCTTACTGAAAGTTTCCTTCATAGGTAAGAAATAAGCATATTTGGTTAATCTGTCTACAATCACCCAGATTGCATCATTACATTTTCGTGTCTTGGGTAATTTAGTAACAAAGTCCATTGTTATCAATTCCCACTTCCATATTGGCATTTCTAGTTGCTGCAATAAACCTGAGGGTTTCTGATGTTCAGCTTTAACCTGTGAACAGGTTAGACACTTAGCAACATAGGTTGCTATATCCTTTTTCATTCCTATCCACCAGAAATTATTTCTTAAGTCTCCTCATACGTTAAATTTGAACAAAATTATGACAAAAATAATTTAAACAACTTGGAACCGTTACAGGTGTCTATCGCTTGTTTTCAGAATTCGATTATTTGGTCCCTTTTATTCGGTTTGAAATTTTTTAGGTTAAACTGAAAATCGAACCAAACTAAATGGAATTTAAATACTTGAAAACTGAATCACACACCACATTCGAATTTTGTTTGCTTTTCGATTTCAATCGAATACAAAGAATTTATATAATTGGGAAACATGTAAACCGAACGCATTTTATTGGGTATGGGTTTAATGGTTTTTTGTTCGATTTTCGTTTTTAACTGTTTTCGGTTCTATAGCAATAACTTATGATTTAATGTTCAAAAAAATTGAATGATTTTTGTGAATTTAACAAAAAGTATGTTGGTAATTAATGAACAAAAGAATGTTGAAGGACTTTTGTGAGACAAATAATAAAGTATATTGGTTTCTTATGGTATTTGTCTTCTCCTATTATATATAGTATAATTATTTTTTCCTTCGCAAGGTTAAATAGTAAGTTAAATTAAGGGAGGTTCCCAAAATTAGACAAACTCGATTGTGGCCAATTTAAACATTAAAATTTGGTTTATGTTGGGAGTGAACCCTACAAAGGAACAGTTGATAAAGCCAAAACTGGTTCAGGGTAGGGGATCCTTCATAAGCAGTTGTTTGTACATAGCGTCCCCCTTGACAGTGGCCCTAACATCTGATGACCCAAAGCACTGCCATTACAACTGCTGCTGATCTAAAGACTGTTAAAGATAAAACACTGATGCTCAATCTACTGATGTGACTCAAGTACTGCTGAAGACCAAAGCAATGCTAAAGCTACAACAGTGGAATGAAGAATCAGTAGTTTAGTTTATGCTTTGTATTGTATTATGTAAATCAGTAGTTAGTATCAGTGGTTGTATAAGATCAGTGGTTGTAGGTTGTTAGGAGGTTAGATGTCAGTTTCATGGTGACGTCAGCCGAAGATGCTCAGTGGTTGTCTTGTACTATAAATAGAACAGTACTCTGTACTGTTCTGTTAGCTCTTCTTCACCAAGTCATTTCTATACGAACAATCAAGTGATCTAAGGCTGAGGGGGAGATTTGTGCATGCATGCATTGTAATTGATCGTTGTAATAAATACAATCATTCAGTTCAACGATAAATATGTTTGCTTAAACTTATTCTTCCATTGATTGTGTGTTCAAAGTTTATTTCCTATTTCCGCTGCAATACATCTCTGTTTTACTTTCATTTTGTTTAAAAAAAACACAATCTAGCAAACTCAGATCCTAACAATTGGTATCAGAGCTAGGACAGTCAAATTTGATCTAACAATCATTTTGACATAAAAGTTCAGCTCAATTTCGTTGATACTTTCGATTGTTCGTTTTTAGTTAAAAAACAGAGTAAGGTATAATCACGTACAAAAGTTGATTATTCAATACCTGTAAAACAACCAGAATGACGTCACAATCACAGGACATTCATAACACTGGCTCACTTTTCAAACCACCTATGTTGGTCATATCTGAATATAACATCTGGCAGTGTAGGATGGGTCACATCTTAGCTCAACAAAACACAGGGTGTTGGCGATCGGTTGTCTTTGGACAACATGTTCCAATGGTGCCGAGTGCTGAGGATCTAAAAGTTATGGAACCTAAGAAAATTGAAAACTATTCTGATAAGGATTTTCAGAAAATGGAAATGGATGCCAAGGCATTTAGCATAGTTGCGTCTGCACTCCCATATGAAATTTATGCTGGGCTGTTACACTGAACAGTGCCAAGGAATTGTGGGGTGCACTTAAGGAACAGTTAGGTGGTACTGAAGAAGTAATTGAAATCAGTAGAGAGGTTTTGAACCAACAATATGAAACATTTTGTCATGTCAAGGGTGAATCATTAACACAACAGTTTGAACGTTTTAACTGTCTCATAAGTGAACTAAAACTTGTTAACACTGAATTTACTAAATCTACTCTAAACAGCAGGTTTTTAAGATCACTTCCTGAAAAATGGGACACAATTGCTTTTGTAACCAGAAATTCAGTTGGGTTCAAGAGTTAACACTGACTCAACTTCATGGTAGACTCCTTACCCATGAAAGGGAGCTGAACCAGAAAAAGAAGTTACAAGAGTTAGGGAAGGTTGCTGATGACTACACATTTGGTAGCACAGCACTTCTAGGTCAAGAGGAATCTGGTAGTAGTAAGGATCAGAGTTATGATCATTACATGACATAACTGCTGGTGGAGCTTTTAATAACTCTGACTCTTACTCAAACAACTATGCTTTCATAGTTAGTAGTGAAAACCAGATTTCAGACAATCTCTCTTTTGAACTCAATGATCTCCAGCATTTTGATCCAACTTATCTGGAGGAGATGGATATTTTGCACCAACTTGCACTACTGAGTGTTAGAACCAGCAAGTTTTATAAGAGAACAGGGAGAAAATTTCCAGGGTTACATGGGAACTTAAAAGTAGGGCTGGATATATCAAATGCTACAAGTGTAATAGGTTAGGTTACTTTGCTAGAGAGTGTAGGAGTGAAAACAGTGGACCAATCATCACACACCCTAGCCCAAGACCACAAAATAACCAAACCACTGTGCAGTATTCCCAATATGCCCCTGCTGCTCATGTAAACACTGCTCACTATGCACACCCTGAAACCCCTGTTCCAGTGCAGTATTCCTCAGATACAGTATGTCCAGGCCCCAGCTCCTCAGGTTCAGGTGCAACAAGTTGCACCTCAACAAGCTACATAAACAGCTGTTCAACCAGATCAACAAAGCTTTTTCACCCAAGGCTTTGTTGATGGGAGTAGTTTGCCTGAGGATCTAGGTGATGAAAACTTTGCTCTATATTCTGAGAATGTTGTTTCTAGTGATGAATTCTGTTTTGCAGCATTAGAATCTATACCAGAAGGGCTGGAAACTGAAGAAGGAACATCCAGTGCAGAAACAGTGGATACAATTGCTGAAGCAGTGGTTACTGCTGTTGTTGGTGAACAACTGTTGGAACAAAATTCAGAACCCCTGTTGGAACCACTGTCTGACCCCTGGTCTGCTGAAGAAGAGGAGAAGAAGCAAGATGAAAAATAAGAGAAGAAGTCAGAGGAAAGTGAACATGTCTTTGATTGTGCCATGATGGCTGCAACTAAGGTATCACCCCAGGTTCTTAAAAACCTTTGTTTAGACAAATGCATCATAGCATTTGCAAACATCAAGTAAGTGAGTGAAAACCTTTGAGATAAAGTGTTAAATGATGAAATACAATTTGAAAAATCTTTAAAAGAATTTAAAATCAATTTGTCAGAGAAAGAAAATGAGATTTGTAGCCTCAAACATGAGCATAGCATAACCAAGGACCAACTTCAGGCAATGATAGACAAATATCAGGCCTGTAAAAAGGAGTTGGAATCCACCCAAATCACATGTGACAAATGGGTGGAATCCTGCAAAGGTTATGAAGTTATGCTTGAGAAACAGATCAAAAGTAATGTGAAATTTGGTGTAGGGTTCAGAAAACATGACCAAGTTGAAAACACCGCTGCAAATGAATCTGTTCAAACCACTGTTGAAATCATACCCACCAACAAGGATGGTCAAGAAGTTAAAATAACTGATAAAGTGGCAACAAAATCACTCTTGAAAGATCAGTTGGGGTCCTCAACTTTTGAGGAGATTGAGAAATACCAATTCAAACCCACATGGTCTGATGAGTGTGACATCATTGAAAATTTTAAACCCATGGATTTCACCACTGTGGATGGTGTCAAAGCTCCAAAGGCCAAGGTCATTCCTCTTAAGGACATCCCAACAATGGTTCAAAACTCTGTTGCAAAGGAGTCTGAAAAGAAGAAAAGGAAAGAAAAGACTAAAAACTTGTTTTGTGACTTTTGTGAAAAGAAAAATCATCTGACCAAAGATTATTTTCATTTAAAAGTTTATGACATTAACAAAACAAGTATCATTGTGCCTTCAAAGAGATGCACCATATGTGGTAAAGCAAACCATCTCACTCAGGAGTGTATGTATCTTAAAACCTTTGATGTAAAAAAATAATGAGTACACTTCAAAAACACTCATGATTTCATCAAGTTCACAAGTCAAGAAACAACCATCCTTTGTGCCTGTCCAAACAACTGTTACAAAACAGCTGAACCAAAACTCTGTTAAAAGAGAAGTTCAAGTGACAGATGCACCCCTTGCTAACCAATACCAAAGAGGTAAAGGTCAACCTCCATACCAAAGGGTCCCACATGTTTATGAGGCTTACAAAAAGCCTTCTAAACCAAAAGTGAACAGGCATCCCTTTGGATACCCACACCTGATAGGAAATGGTCCCCAACAGTGGTTAGAGAAAAATGTTCCAAAAACTGACCAAACCCCTGAGCTAACCACTGTCCATCTTCCTGAGCTTAACATAGACACTGTTGGGACCCCATCCAAAGCCTTATTGGCTTTGGAGACCCTACTGAACTAATTATTTACTTGATGTGCAGGGAGCTTCTGCATGCTTAGATTGTCTTTGGTATGTAGATAGTGGAGGCTCCAGGCACATGACTGGATGTAGAGCCCTACTCAAAGAATTTAAAACTCATGGAGGGGGTGATATATCTTTTGGTAATAATAGTAAAGGGAAGGTGATGGGTTCTGGTACAGTACAGTACAGTCTGGAAATGTTAAGTTTGAAAATGTCAATCTGATTAACAATCTAAAATTCAACCTCCTTAGTGTCTCACAAATGAGTGACAAAGGTTATGGGTCTTTCTTTACTAAGGAGTGTTGTAGGATTATTGGACCAAAAATGTTCAAAAAGATTGAAGAAATAATAAAAAAATGGAAAAATCCAACTTGTTGCTCAAAGGAGTGGCAATGTTTATGTAGTTGATTTGTCAAAAGAGAGCCCCCGGACTAATGCCTGTTTGTTCTCAGCTGCCTCTAACAAAGAGACAGAACTATGGCACAGAAGATTGGGGCACACAAATCTCAAGACAATCACTGCTTTGTCAAAACAGGGCCTTGTAAGAGGTCTTCCACAAAAATTGTTCACCTGTTCTGAGCATTGTGTTTCCTGTTTAAAAGGAAAACAAAATAAAAGCTCATTTAAGTCCATTGAAGAGTCCAAAACAACCAAATGCTTGCAAATGCTTCACATGGATCTGTTTGGCCCAGTAAAAGTCATGAGTCTTAAAAAGAAAAGATATTGTTTGGTAATTATAGATGACTTTTCTAGGTTTACATGGACTTATTTCTTACATTCTAAAGATGAGACTGTAGGCATTCTGCAAGATTTTGTCAAACAGGTTGAAAAGCAGTTTGACTTGCCAGTAAAAGTCTTTAGGAGTGACAATGGCACAGAATTCAGAAATAGGGAGTTGGATGAGTTTTGTGTGTCAAAAGGAATTGTAAGGCAATACAGCATTCCAAGGACAGCTGAACAAAATGGGGTTGTTGAGAGAAAGAACAGAACATTGATTGAGGCTGCCAGGACCATGCTTGCTGATTCAGGTTTGCCATTAACTTTCTAGGCAGAGGCTGTAAACACTGCCTGCTATGTCCAGAACAGAGTTTTGTTAAACTCCAGGCATCAAAAGACTGCCAATGAAATTCTGTATAAAATCAAACCACTGATCTCATACTTTAAAGTATTTGGCTGCCATGCTTCATTTTAAACTTAAAAGATTCAATTTCAAAGTTTGCAGCCAAAATAGACTGTGGTTATCATTTGGGATACTCAACCACTGCTAAGGCCTATAAAGTGTTTAACACTAGAACTAAGATAGTGGAATAGACTTTGAATGTAAAGTTCAATGAACTTTCTTCAATGAAAATCCCTGCAAACCCTGCGGAGTTATTTGATCTTGATAAATTTACTTTTGAAAATGTTTCTGTCAAGACTAACAGTACAGGTCCATCTCAACCTCCTTCATCAGACAATGGATATGAAGTGATCATTCCACAATAAAAGTTCACATCCATTGCCAGAGCAGCAGATGTTCAAAACAGCTGTCAAAGCTCAACCCCTACTACATCAACAATTGTTGACCAAAGTAGTCTTCAAACCCCTGCTTCCACATCCTCAAACACTGCTGATAAAAATCTTCAAACAGTGGATAAAAATCAACATGTTTCAACACCACTACCTCCTATCCCTCCACCTCCATTCCAAGACACTGTTGGATCATCAAAGTCACCAACAGTTGTTAGCTCAGATGTTTCACATCTGCATCCCTCACCCTTAAATGTCATTGTTCCATACAAAGGAGATTTAATTCTCGTAAAGTCTCATCCACCTAACCAAATCATTGGCAACATCAGTGAAGGGGTGTTCATCAGATTTCAATCCCAAAACATCTGTCTTTTTGCTGGTTTTCTATCACTTCATCAACCTGTCAAGTACCAAGAGGCACTGAAAGACAACAGTTGGGTGGAAGCCATGCAAGAAGAGCTCCAACAGTTTAAGAGACAACAAGTATGGGA
Source organism: Helianthus tuberosus (assembly GCA_030545235.1). Classification (NCBI taxonomy): domain Eukaryota; kingdom Viridiplantae; phylum Streptophyta; class Magnoliopsida; order Asterales; family Asteraceae; genus Helianthus; species Helianthus tuberosus. The sequence goes on along the minus strand of CM060363.1, from coordinate 182,373,633 downwards.
GCTTGTACCACTGCCAGAGGGTGTGAGTTCTATTGGCACAAAGTGGGTCTTCAAAAATAAAACTGATGAAAGGGGCATTGTTGTCAAGAATAAAGCAAGGCTAGTGGTTCAAGGGTTCAGACAGGAAGAGGGCATTGACTATGATGAAACTTTTGCCCCTTTAGCAAGATTGGAAGCTATCAGATTATTACTGGCCTTTGTTGTCAACCACAACATAAAGGTGTTTCAAATGGATATCAAATGTGCATTCCTCTATGGTAAGATTCAAGAAGAGGTATATGTTTGTCAACCTCCTGGTTTTGAGGATCCATATAATCCAAATCATGTCTACAAGCTAAATAAAGCTTTGTATGGCCTGAAACAAGCACCTAGAGCGTGGTATGAAACTCTTTCCACCTTTCTTCTCTCTATTGGTTTCATGAGAGGCAAAATTGATAAAACATTGTTCTTAAAATGGAGAGGGAAAGACTTGATGATTGTCCAAATTTATGTGGATGACATCATTTTTAGAAGCACATGTTCAAAAATGTGTGAAGAGTTCAGAAAACTCATGACAACCGAGTTTGAGATGAGTGCAATGGGTGAACTACAGTGCTTTCTTGGTCTCCAAGTAAAGCAACTGCAAAATGGTACTTTCATTCATCAAGGCAAATATGCCAAGAACTTTTAAACAAATTTGACATGAATGATTGCAAACCATGTAGTACACCCATAGCAACCACCAAGATAGTCATGTCTGATGAGAAGGATGATTTGGTTGATCAAACCCTTTATAGAAGCATGATTGGGTCTTTATTGTACCTAACTGCATCTAGGCCAGACATCATGTTTGCAACACGTGTTTGTGCAAGATCCCAATCAACCCCTAGAAAGTCAAATCTTATTGCTGTAAAAAGGATATTCAGATACTTAAAAGGTGCTCCGACACTTGGTATCTGGTATCCAGCTGATGGAAATATCAAGCTTTCAGGTTTCTCAGACAGTGACTTTGCTAGATGTAACACAACAAGGAAGTCCACTTCAAGAGGGTGCCAATTCCTAGGCAGTTGCTTAGTGTCTTGGCAAAGCAAAAAGCAAGCAGTTGTTTGAACATCCACTGCTGAGGCAGAGTATATTGTTGCTGCAAGCTGTACAGCCCAACTGTTATGGCTTCAAAATCAACTGCTGGATTTTGGTATCACTGCCATAAAGACACCTCTCATGTTGGACAGTCAGGCAGCAGAAAATATCATCAAAAATCCAAAAAATCCAGTTTCACATTCAACCACCAAGCACATTGATATCAGACATCATTTTGTGAGGGATTGCTATGAAAAAAGGTTTGATTTCTCTGCACCATGTTCCAATTAAAGATCAGCTGGTAGAAGTGCTAACAAAGGCTTTAGACACATCCACCTTTGAAAACTTGATCTCCAGGATTGGTATGCTGAACATGGAATAACAGGCAAAATCCTGTTTTTCTATGAATAAAGCGTTAAAATGTTTTCAGAAAATCAAAAATTCATCCTTAAAAATAGCAAACAATGAAAATTTTCATTAATCCTTAAAAGTCTGTCATAACCACTGTTTTGGTTCAAACATCTGATCTGTTGATGTCTTCCACTGCTGAAAGTCAACCTCTGTTCCTTCATTTTCATTATTAATCACTGTTGTCAAACCTCAGTGTTTTAACCCACTGATGGCTATCCACTGATAGTTAAAAGTTAGCCACTGTTTTCATTTTCACTACTGTAAACCACTAATATTGATCATTAGTGGTTTCCTAAACAATTGTCATCCATTGTTCATCAGAGGTTGTAACGTGGACAGTACTTAGCCGTTAGATCTTTGTAACCGCTGCCACGTCAGCATTCACTTTTTACCCTTATAAAACCCTGATCAAAACCCCAAACAGGGTTTTCACTGTCGAATCGAATTCAAAATTCCTTTCAAAAGCAGTTTCCATCAAAATCCTTCGAATCACCATGGCTCTTGCACTAAAAACCCCTCATAACTACCTGTGTACACTTGAGAAAACAAGTCAAAACACAACCTTTCACTCCATTATTGATGCTCTTTCGTCTTCAAAGTACAAAACTTTGTTGACCTGTAACGCACCTATCTACCTGGATACCCTACGTGATTTCTGGAAAAATGCAAAACTTGAAGTTCAGGACAAAAGCCCAGGGCTATTACTTCAAGAGTAGGGGAATTCAGGTTGCTGTCAAACCACAAACCATTTCTGAGGTTTTTGAAATAAATGATCTTACAAGTAAAAATTCTTTTCGAAAGGAAGAATATCAAACTGATTTGATTGAGAGGGGGTATGAGGAACAAATGAAAAAAGATACTTTGCAAAAATGGAGTTTTCTACCTCCCATGAGATTTTTATTCCATACCCTTCTCATGTGTGTTTCAAATAAAACAACAACTTTCAATGAAATACCATTGAAAATCCAATACCTTGAATATACTATAATGGCTGAAGTTGATTTTAACTACTCCCAGGAGATTTTCAATGATATGGTCAAAAATGTTAATAATGTCAAAGAAAAGAAAAAACCATTTTTATTGTTTCCAAGATTTTTAAGTTTTTATTTACAAAAGAAAAATCCAAAGGATAGTGTTCATGTGCTTATCCAAGGAAATCCTTTTCAAATAAACAGCCTATCTTCTGAAACTTTTACAAGGATGTCAAAACCTTCTAAAACACAAACAGAGGAACTTGAGCAGAATTTTACTGAGACAACCTCTGCTCCTCAGGTTTCTGCTGTTGAGCCCACTGCTCCTGTTGATCCTAGCAGCAAAACCACTGCTGTGAAACCCCCACCGAAGTCCACCAAAAATCCCAAAAAGAAAACTACCAAAAAGCCCACCAGCTCATCCATAAAGGATCTTCTAGAAGATGAGATCCCAGAAGTAACTCATGTGACAACACAAAAGTCACCTATAACCACTGCTGCTACTTCCTCACAGCAAATGGTAGAAAGATCTCAACCTGCGTCTGAAACTCCTCCTACATCCTCTCAAAAGGATCAGGTTGTATACACAGGGACACCACATTATGAAGCTCTGGATCCACTTGCATCCATCTTCCACAGCCCTACTCCCGGGGTAAATTCTCTTTCAACCCCCATCCTTACTTCACAAATTCCACCATCTTTCTTACCTCTGTTGAATGCCTTGGATATGGATCAGACAAAAATCAGTTCTTCTCAACAACCTATCGTTGAGAAAATACATCAACAAGTTACTGAGTCTGATTCCTCTATCATTGCTAACCCATCAACAGCTGAGGAGGTTATACTACAGGAGTTACAAGTAATTCCTGTCAGTAGTTCAAGTGGAGCAGCTACTACAGATGTTGAATCCACTTATTTACACCTGGATAATAGTTTCATCAGTAAGCCTCCCTTCAAGGCAATTTCCTCTTTGGGAACCAAGGTGACCACTAGTGTGTTTCCAATACCCACTGGTGTGTTTACTAAGGTAACCACTGCTGAGGAAAGAAGTCCCTAGTACCAAGAAAAAGGGGCATCAGTGGATGATTTTTTGGAAACTTTTCCTGGATCAACTATTGATACAACCACTGCTGGTGGGAAATCAGATGTTCCCATTCATTTGGGTGATGGTTTAAAATACAAAGAATTGACAGAGAGAGTAGAAAAAATTGAAACATATGTTGCAGATATCAAAAATATGCTGTAACGGTTGTTACAATCTCAAAAAGCTCCATCCACTGCCGCAACATCTGCTCCATCCCCCACTTAGCTATGGCAACTGTTTCAACCTATGCTTCATCAACAAAGACAGTATGCTGATCACCAACATGAGATTCAGCTTCTAATGTTCAGAAATGTGGTGGAAGCTAGGTATAAAGATACTCAAGCTGATATAAAGGCCATAAAAGCTCATCTGCTCCAAACCACTGGCACTTCTCCTCCTACAGTTGTTTATGTAGAATACCCTGATGATGCCAAAAAGTGGGAGAAAGGAAAGAAATGAAAAGAAGGTTTATATCTACCACCAGATCCATTGTCTAAACCTGTGGTAGAAATTCCAAGGCCAGATGGTTCTAAAAAGGTTGATGTGACTCTCAATGCATTTGCTGATCAAAAAGCAAACAAGAAAGAGACAATGGAAATAAAGGGGTCAAAAAGATTTGAAAAGGAAAATAAAGTTATGATGGAAAAGGAAGAGCAGGGTACTTCATATAGAAGAAAGACTACCAGAAAAGTCAGTCAACCCAAAACCACACCTTCCAAAACCACTAAACCTACTCCTAAAATCTCCCAAAGTTCCTCACATCAAACCTCCAAGCCAACAGATGTTGAGACACCTGTTGTATCAACAGTTGTTGATACTTCAGTAGTTTCAACAAATGTTGTTTCAACCACTGCCCTCATCATTTCATCAACCATCACTCAATCCACTGCCACACCAAAAACGACACAACCATCACAAAAACCACCTGCCAAAAAGCAGAAGACAACAGTTGATACATCAACAGTTGTAGTGACAACAGTGGTTGAGACACCAGTTGTTTCAACAGCTGTTAGTCAGTCACCCATCACTTCAAACACCACCACTCAACCTACAAATACACCACCAACCACTCCAAAACACAAAAGAAGAAGGGTAACAAATTTTGTACTTGAAGATGACACTGTACCTTCTCCACTTCCAGTATCTTCACAACCTCTGATCCTATCCACTATTCCAAAACCTATTCCAATCTCTTCAGTTCAAGCCCTTGATCCAAACACTGCCTTAGTTCCTTTGGGAGTATAATATCCTTTGGATCTTCCAGCTGTTAGGGAGGAGATCAAATCCTTCTACTCTGAAGATGATCCTGAAAAGAAGAATCTCCCATCTCTTCAAGGTTATCCTTTGCCAAGAAACATAGAAGAGTATCTTGAACTGAAGGCCAAACAAGCAGAAGGTATATCACAAAGAGACACAAAGGGAAAACTGATAAAGAAATTCAGAGGAATTTGCAATATCTGCTCACCAAAGTCAGAACTTTAGAGCAGTTTTCAAAAGACCTTTGTCAGAAGTTGTCAGAAAAGGATGATGAAAGCTTAAAACTTGACTACATTGAGCACATCATGGCATATAAGAAATACAATGCAGAAAAGTATCAATTCAAGGAATGGACCATAAGTGAGCTCAAGGAAGAAATAGCAAGAATACAAAAGATGCTTGATGACAAAACAAAACAAACTCCTCCAGTTTGGTCTAAATATAAAAAGAATGTACCTGAAAGGGCCTTGAAGCTGAAAAGAATGAAAGAAGAGCTTATAGCTACAAACTATGACTCAAGGAATCAGGTCACAAGGTGGACAGAGGTGAAAGTGTTAGAAACCTACAAAGGTTGGAAGAAAGAAGAAAGAAAGATCCCACTGCTCCCAAAAAGCCAGATTATCCAGAAGCAGTGGTTCCAGTCAAACAGACCTTGCCAATTAAAAGATCTACTGCTCCACCTGCTGCTATCCAATATCAAAGAAGGAAGCAAAAGCAGATGGATGAGGAAGCATACAAGGCTCAAGAAGAATATATTATGAAGATCGTCCTTCAGACAATGATTGTAGAAAATCCTGACTCAGCACAACTTCAAGATCTTGCTAAAGGAGTCATAACCAGGCCTCCATCACCAAACTCATCTAAAATAAAGCCTCTCCCAAGAAACCCACTGGACTCAAAAATACTAAAGTAGAAGTCTGATCAAAAGACCCACGTATTGACTCTGCTCAAGCCCAGTTGTGAAGTTAAGCATATATCAAGGGAAAATGCACATGGACTGAGTGTAGAAGATTTACAAGATCTCCTTGAGCTTCAACTGTGCAGGGATGAGGATGATGAAGATTCCTTGAATTTTGAATTACAATTCAAATGGAAAATTAAGGAAATGCTGATGAGACAATAAAGATCTGAAATAATGAAGGGTTTTGGCATCATCTGTTCCAAGGGGAGATTGTTGGGATTGAACCCTACAAAGGAACAGTTGATAAAGCCAAAACTGGTTCAGAGTAGTGGATCCTTCATAAGCAGTTGTTTGTACATAGCTTCCCCCTTGACATTGGCCCTAACATCTGATGACCCAAAGCACTGCCATCACAACTGCTGCTGATCTAAAGATTGTTGAAGATAAAGCACTGATGCTCAATCTACTGATGTGACTCAAGTACTGCAGAAGACCAAAGCACTGCTGAAGCTACAACAGTAGAATGAAGAATCAGTAGTTTAGTTTATGCTTTGTATTGTATTATGTAAATCAGTAGTTAGTATCAGTGGTTGTATAAGATCAGTGGTTGTATAAGATCAGTGGTTGTAGGTTGTTAGGAGGTTAGATGTCACTTTCATGGTGACGTCAGCCGAAGATGCTCAGTGGTTGTCTTGTACTATAAATAGAACAGTACTCTGTACTGTTCTCTTAGCTCTTCTTCACCAAGTCATTTCTATACGAATAATCAAGTGAGTTCAGGCTGAGGGGGAGATTTGTGCATGCGTGCATAGTAATTGATTGTTGTAATAAACACAATCATTCGGTTCAATGATAAACATGTTTGCTTAAACTTATTCTTCCACTGATTGTGTGTTCAAAGTTTATTTCATATTTCCGTTGCAATACATCTCTATTTTACTTTCATTTTGTTTAAACAAAACACAATCTAGCAAACTCAGATCCTAACAGTTTACATGCATGGGCAATGTTGTTAAGACCGGGCCTGACCATGAACCGTAACCTCATCCTGTTCGATTTTGGGTTTTAGATCCGTTTTATGGCGAACCAACCTGCCAAACTGGAACGAGGATCAAACCAGGGTGTCACCCTCTACTTCCATCTTCATTTCTTTGCCAAAAAAAAACTCCCCAACACATATTCTGCCATGGAAAAGAGCCTCTTATCCAAGATTAGAAGGTTTGTGAATTAGCCGAAAAAACAAAGGAAAAATAACCTTATCTTAGTACATTCCTTTCCATTACCTATTCTCATCAATACTTTTGCGTTGCTCTTCACTTCCATCTTCATGTCGTCGCCCAAAAAAGCTCCCCACTACGTATCTGACTCTTAAGGGCAAGCTAAGGAGTTCTTCCCATATCGTCATCGGTCTCTCTTTTAAGTGGTGGCCATACAGAATACCCATGGTGTGAAGTGTGCATCCTTGTCTAGTGAAAGTAAGGTGAAATCAGCAATCCACGTTGCCATTTTTAGTAACTGAACAACCAAAGGTGAACCATTAATTGGTGACCCATCGTGGCGCCACCATATTCCCGATCAGGGGCGTAGGTTAGTAGGTGCCAAGGGGTGCAACCACCCCTCCAATGTTTCGGTTTGAAGTGTATAATTTCCGATCTTTTATCCGAAAATTTTAAAATTATATAGAACCCCCTCCCCCCCCCCCCCCAATTATTTTGCCTAAATATTTATATAATATATAAATCAAAGTAAAGTTTGTTGCCACTTTAAATCTTAAAAGTCATCGGGCTGAGTTGTAATTCTACGTCTAGGTTCCATTTATCTTATACCATATATATATATATTGGTCTACTCACCCAAGCTAATCAAGTTTCCACCGGCAATCAAATTACGCGAGAGTGGAGAATGATGTATTGTGAAAGAGCATTGTTTGAAGAAACTTGGTGTCGTTTGGCTGCAGACGAGAAACTCTTTCAACTTGCCAAGACTGAGCAAGCTAAGAAGCAGGCGCAGTTTGAGGCAGATAAGAAATCTAAAGAATGGGGTGCATTGGGCGCTAAGAAATAACTCAAGGAAGATGAGAACATGCTTGTTGAAGAGCGTAAACGTTGGGCTGATGCTTTTAACCGAGACAATGCCAATACGCATAAGGCTCGCGAGGAATATGTGTGATTGAAAGCACAAGCTGATGCCCTTTCAAAGAAAAATGTTAAGCTTCAAACCCAACTTGATGAAGCACGGTCCCATCGTGAGAGAGCTGAACAAAGACAAGTTGAAGCTGAAGCCACTTCTTTACAGCAAGTTATTGAAATTAGAAATCTAACCGCCGAATTGTTTGAGCAGGAGGAGCATAAAGAAGAACTTCTTGGGTGCGAAAGAAAATTATCTGGTAAAGATGCGGATATCTCTGAGTTGAAACGCCGCTTACTAGAAAGCTAAGATAAGTGTGAATCATTGGAGATTGACGTTGCCACGGAAAAGGAACGTGCAGATGCTGCCGAACTGGCACGCAACATTGCTCAAACGTCCTTAAATGTTGCTCAATACAATTACACTTAGGCTTAGACCATGCTGGAGACTTTAGTGAACAACTCAGTGTGGCTCCAAAAGCATGGCATCGTTCACCTAAGTGTTATCTTTTACTTCCCAAAATTTCTCTCATTTTTTTTCTAAATGTGTTATTTGCTTCGCGTAGGTTGCCAATGCGGTTTTGAACTCAGTGGAGTTGGACAAGACCGTTGTCGTGCTTACAATAGCGGTTAGTTCTGTTGGCCATCAAGATGGTTACACTGAATGTGTTACACAAGTGAACGAAGCCCTAATGGTTCGATGGGATAATCGGTTCTTGACCACGAATGGAAAAAAATGTTGAAGCTGCATTCATTGTGTCGCAACCCCAGACCCCTTGCCCCGAGGGGCGGGCGGCCGCGAGATGCACAGAGCCGGTGGTATCGGTGTTTATTAATTTGGAAGCGGAATTTAAACATCAGGACCGTAGTTAGGAAATAGTTTATCAGAGTTAAAACACCATTCTTTTATAAATAATAAATACATGGGACAAACCCCAAGTTTCCATTACAATATGTTTATAGGGATTAACCCTAATTTATTGAAATAAAACTTCTTTTTATTTAGGTAACTTTTATAGCCACTTTTCCAAGCCTTTAGTGCTCTCCAGCTGGCTTCTATTAGCTTCACATTAAGTTACCTGAAACACGTTTTAAAAAGGTTTTATCAGCAAGAAATACTGGCGAGTGCATCCCAGTTTAATCAAAACAAGCTTTTATATCTTTACAGTATTGAGAGCGATTACAATGTTTATATCTACCCAATTACCACCCACGGTACTGTCAATCCTGACTTGTGCTCATGCTACCATTCGTAAATAGTAACAAGTAATGTATACAAAACCCCAACATACCGACAGTAATTGTAGAATACATAGACTCAATCACTGTTATCATAATTTAAAACATTTGAGGTTTTGGTAAAACAGAGTGGTAGAAAAAAGAGAATGACTCACTTTGCTAACTTAAATAATATTACTGTTTCCTGGTGACTTCCTAGTTATAATCTATTTAAACAATGCATGCGAGTTAGTAAGATAACCCAAATTAAATTAGTCCATATAACCGAGATAGAACTCCAACGAACTGAGTCTGGCGGAGCCTTGACATATGCTACAGAGCCCTAGATCAATCGGGTAGAGTAACCAATACGTAACTGGGGGTTATAATACTTACAACGAGGCAGAGCTTCGCTTTTTAGGGATATTATTCCCGAGTAATATTACACTATTACTTTGAGAGAGAGAAATAAAATGAGCGCCGAATAACTGAGAATTCGTTTCCTATTTATAGGCCTGATTAAGGTAAGCTCGCACCCCACGACCAGCCTGAGCTAGTCCTTCGCGGCACGCGAGAACCCTAGACTAGGGTTTAGGTTTGGCGAATCACCACCTAGCTTCACCATGCACAGGGACACATGGCAGCATGAGGGCTCGCCTGGTGTAAACGGGTCGCGGCCCACGACTCCTTTTCTTAAGGGGGTCGCGCCTCGCAAGAAGGCTAGATTTTTGTTTTTATTTGATTTTTAATAATATAAATGTATATTAGGGTTGTTTTTCGTATACAGGGTATATTATAGGCAGTTTATGGCATGCTTAGGGTGTTAGGAGGTCTGTTATATCCTCCCCATCTTGTTTTAGATCTCGTCCTTGAGGTCTACTGGAACAGGTGTGGATATTTCCGTTGCATCACTGACTCAAGCTCCCAAGTGTATTCTGGTCCTCTCTTGGAATCCCATTTCACTTTGAGTAAAACTAATCTCTTGTGTTTGAGATTCTTGACATTTCTATCTTCAATCTGTAGTGGTTTCTCTACAAACTTAAGTTTCTCATTTACCTCTATGTCCTTAAGAGATATTACTAATGATTTATCTGCTAAGCATTTCTTGAAATTACATACATGAAATACGTCATGTATTCCTGCCATTTCCTCTGGCAGTTGTAGCTGGTAAGCTACTGGTCCTATTCTTCTGATAATCTCAAAAGGTCCAACGAATCTGACCACTCCTCTCCATGGAGAAACTTTTAATAATACCTTATCTCCTACTTGAAATTCCAATGGTTTTCGTCTGTTATCAGTATAACTCTTTTGACGATCGCGTGCTGCTTTTAGTCTTTCCTTTACTTGAATAATCTTGTCAGTTGTTTCTTGTACTATCTCTGGTCTAGATAGTTGCTTTTCTCCAATTTCTGCCCAACAGACTGGAGTTCGGCATTTTCGTCCATAAAGTGCTTCAAATGGTGCAGCATTGATACTAGTATGATAGTTGTTATTGTAGGAAAATTCTATTAATGGTAAATGATCATCCCAATTTCCTCCGAAATTAATTACACGGGCTCTAAGCATATCCTCCATTGTCTAAATTGTCCATTCGCTTTGTCTGTCTGTTTGAGGATGATAAGCTGTGCTTAGTTTTAACTTGGTTCCCATTGCTTTCTGGAAACTAGTATAAAAATGAGAAGTAAAACGACTATCTCTATCAGAAACCATAGATAAAGGAATTCCATGTAATGAAACTATTTCATTTACATATAACTTGGCTAATTGTTCCGTACTGAAAGTTTCCTTTATAGGTAAGAAATAAGCATATTTGGTTAATCGGTCTACAATCACCCAGATTGCATCATTACCTTTTCGTGTCTTGGGTAATTTAGTAACAAAGTCCATTGTTATCAATTCCCACTTCCATATTGGCATTTCTAGTTGCTGCAATAAAACTTAGGGTTTCTAATATTCAGCTTTAACCTGTGAACAGGTTAGACACTTAGCAACATAGGTTTCTATATCCTTTTTCATTCCTATCCACCAGAAATTCTTTCTTAAGTCATGATATATTTTATCATTACCAGGATGTATCGTATATTTAGACTTATGAGCTTCTTCTAAAATTCGGTGGCGTAGGTTTCCTTGTTTGGGTATCCAGATTCTTTTCTTATGGAATCTCCAAATTCCATCTATTCCTTGTTCTAATTCCTTAATCGTTCCTTTTAATCCTTTAGTATCGCCCTTGATTACTGATTCCTGTATCTCTCTAATTTGCTCAACTAAATCTATCTACAGATTTAACTTGAGAGAACGTACTCATCTTGGCTTTTCATGATACTTTCGATTTAAAGCATCATCCACTACATTAGCTTTTCCTGCATTATACTGGATATCACAATCATAATCACTAAGAATCTCAATCCAGCGTGTCTATCTCATATTTAACTCATTTTGCCCAAAAACATATCTTAGACTCTTATGATTGGTGAAGACAATAAACTTGCTACCGTAAAGATAGTGTCTCCAAATCTTAAGGGCAAAAAGTTATGGCTCCTAACTCTAGATCATGGGTTGTATAATTCTCTTCATGATTCTTAAGTTGTCTAGAGGCATAAGCTATAACCTTTTGACATTGCATCAATACAAATCCATAACCTAACTTAGAAGCGTCACAATAGACTATCAAGTCTTCAGTTCCTTCTGGTAATACGAGTATGGATGCATTGGTTAACTTTTGCTTTAAAATCTTAAAGGGTTCCTCCTGTTTTGGCCCCATTCAAACTTAACTGATTTGTAGGTCACCTGCTAGTCCAAGAAAGCTTCTTACTTCTGTTGCTGATTCAGGGACTTTCCACTTAGTAATTGCCTCGATTTTTGTGGGATCTACATGAATTCCTTCATGATTAACGAGGTGTCCAAGGAATTGCACTTCTTTTAACCAAAACTCGCATTTTGAAAATTTAGCATAAAGCTTTTCTTTTCTCAGCAAATTCAGAAGTATAAATAAATGCTCTGCATGATCTTCTTTAGTCTTAGAGTAAATAAGAATATCATCTATAAAGACAATTATGAATTTATCTAGATATTGTTTACATATTCTGTTCATCATGTCCATAAATGCGGCTGGGGCATTGGTTAAACCAAATGGCATGACTTTAAATTCATAATGAACGTACCTTGTTCTGAAAGTTGTTTTAGGAATGTCCTCTTCCTGTACTTTTAATTGATGATATCCTGAGAGTAAATCGATCTTAGAAAAGAATCGAGCTCCTTGAAGTTGATCGAACAGATTATCAATTCTTGGTAGTGGTTACCGACTTTTAATCGTAACCTTGTTCAATTCTCGGTAATCAATGCACATACGCATTGATCCGTCCTTCTTCTTGACAAACAAGATTGGTGCTCCCTATGGGGATGAACTAGGCTGTATGAAACCTTTCTCTAGAAGTTCGTCCAACTGTTTCTTCAGTTCCTGCATCTCCGTTGGTGCTAAACGGTAAGGTGCCTTGGCAATCGGTGTTGTCCCTGGTATTAGGTGAATTCTAAATTCAACCTCTCTATCTGGAGATAATCCAGGTAACTCTTCTGAAAAAAACATCTGAGTATTTAGATACTACGGGAATATCTTTTAATTCTTTTCCTTTAGTGTTAATGATTATAGAAATCATATACACTAGAGATCCTTTCCTTGCATAGCTTGCCGCTTTCATCACAGAGATGAATTTTGTGGACCTGGTTGGCTTATCTCCTTTAATTATGATCCTTTCACCCTTTGGTGAACTTACTTGCACTGACTTTTGATCACATAGAAGGCTGGTATGATTGGCTACCAACCAATCCATTCCTAATACGATATCAAATCCAGCCAGATTCATTGGATAAAGGTTAGCAATAAAATTATGGTTTAAAATTTCTATTCTTGCTCGATGCAAGATTTCAGTAATCTTAATGGATTCTCCATTTGTCGTCTCTACCAGACAATCTTGTTGAAGTTTAGTTAATGGTTGATTGAGAAGTTTGCAAAACGAAGTATTGATAAAACTTTGGTTTGCACCAGAGTCAAATAATACTTTAGCAAAAATATCATTAACTAAAAAAGTACCGACAATCACATTCGGAATCATCTTGGCTTCGTTAGCTGTCAGAACAAATGCTCTGGCATTCTTAGTAGTTTTGTTGTTTATTGCTAGAGCTAGTTTCAAACAATTCAGTTTGATATGCCTAGTTTCTCCACAATTGAAGCATAGCCTATTGCTGGGTTTCTTCCTGCAGTCTTCTTCCTTGTGTCCAGACATTTTGCAAAAGTTGAAGTATGTTGAGCATCTTCCTGAGTGCTTCTTTTTTGCAGTACTTACAGTAAGGTGAAGAAGTAGAACCTATATTCTTCCCACGGTAGGTATTTCCATAACGAAATTTTTGGGTAAGTCTTTGGGCTAGGTTCTTTCTCTGGTTCTCTTCTTGCGTACGTATCAATTCATCAGTCAATGTATTGGCTAGTTCTACTGCTTCTTCTATGGTTTGTGGTCTAGCTGCCTTGACTATGTGTCTGATTTCGCTAATTAATCCCCAGATGTAACGGAGATTAATACTGGTTCTGGTGAGGCTAGGGTTTGTACTATTCTAGCATATTTGAAGAATATGGTAGTGTAACCCTTGCAGTCTATTCCAGTCATTTTAAGATTTAAGAACTTATTGGCGATTTGTTCTTTTTCATGAGGAGGACAAAATTTCCTTTCGACTATGTCTTTAAAGTCGGTCCATTCCATATTATAAATTTTATCACTTCCTCTAGACTGGAGAAGGGTATTCCACCATTCTAGAGCTGCATTCTTAAAAAGATTAGAAGCAAAAATAATCTTATCTTCATCTGCACATTTGCTTATTTTTAGGACTGCTTCTGTCTTTTCTATCCAACGTAAAGCTGCAATGGCTCCTTCATTGCCAGAGAATTCTATTGGTTTACAAGACCAGAATTCTTTGTAAGAACAACCATATGACATGGTTCTTCTTCTTTTTGGAATAGGTACGTGGATTAGCAGTCCATCATTCACGTTGTGACTTGGTTTAGTAGGTTTTCGTTTACTTCCACTTATAGTTTTATTATTTTCTGCTTCTTTAACAGTCTTGATAATATATGGCATAGCGTCTATAATTCCTTGTGCTACTATATGTTGAATAACACTGTTATCTACTTGGTTTCTATTATTATCATTATTCGGGTTTCCTGATTTACTTCATTGTCCATCTGGATTGTAAACATTTATCAGGTATTAATATCACAGAATAAGATTTAATGCAAACAATCATACAAACAAATTGATCAAGAACGTCGAACATTGCGACTTTTACTCTTTTCATATATATATATATATATATATATATATATTTATATATGCATCGATTACAACCTACAATTGAAATCTAAACACACTAGTAGTTATGCATCGATAGATATTAGGTTATCTATTTTAGTTTTTTTTTCAAACTACACACATTTATATTTATATATCTATATATATGTTAGTATTATTATTAGGTGTCGTTCATCCAAAACTGCATTTCTCGCTCGTCATACTTCCACACGAGCTTCTCTCCTATCTGTTGTATCCTCTCTCCTTCTTCTACTAGCTCTTCACCATATGTGCGGAGTTCCTGCACATTCTCTTCACTCATGGTTGGTCATGGTGCGGGTACTGGGTTAGGGTATCGAGGTATAGGTTCTCCATATGGGTACCAGTTTCTTAACACCCTTCGAATATATCGGTCGTCATTCAAAAACGGATCTAAAGGATTAAGGTCGGTATATTGTGCTATGAGATTTGGTATCGGTTCTTCCTGAGGATAGAGTTCCTGATATTCCCTATGGTCATCTTCCCATGGATCATACTCTAGAGGATTAGGTGTTGGGATTCTAGGTATTTCGTTAGGGTCAAAGGCTGGTATGGGGAATTGGTTTTCTTGGTTAGGTTCTATCTCCATTGGTTGGGTTGGAAATAATGGCAACGGTTGTGGTTCAATTATCTGATCAAGGTTTGGATCTGCTGCAGTGGTGGCTAGCATATGGAAATCTGCCAACTGTCTATTAACTGCTTCCTGGGTTTGGGCATTCTCTTCTTTATTGGCTTTCGATAATGCTCTCTGTTGTTGCAATTTCTTCATCCTCTTTCTTCTCTCATGTGCTCCCCTACTAAACTATACTCTCTTTTTCTGAGGGAATGGCTCCTCGGATTGTGCCTTAAAGATGAAAATTCCTTCATCAGTATAAGCAGACTACCCCGAAGGAGTAGGCTGTGATTAGGTTCCTTCACTCTTTGGGGAACTAGCTAACTGACGGTAAGCGTCAGATGTACCTTGCTCACTCATACTGTAAACTAACAGATTGTCAAATAACACAAAACAATAATATAAATATATACACATAGTCACATAGATTATTTCCTAACATAATTGATAAAAATCTTGGTGTCAGCAGAACACTTCTGTGGCTTAAACCAGTGGCTGTAGCTCTGATACAACCTCCTGTCGCAACCCCTGACCCCTTGCCCAGAGGGGCGGGCGGCCGCGAGATGCACAGAGCCGGTGGTATAGGTCATTATCAATTTTTGTTGTTACAGTTTTGTGTGGATGTGGCTTGGTTCAGTTTGGTTCGGCTCGGCTCAGTTCGGCTCAGTTCGAGACCGAAGTTGACGATGTTCCTCCGTTGTACAAACCGACATTCGTGATTCGAGAATGAAGATAATGCGGGATGACACCATCATGACATCATCATGATGATGTCACCTAAAATCTAATAAACCATGCATATCACTAAGCAACGTAGGAACTGTTGTGATTTGCATGAAATACCATGTTTTCTACAACATGAAAGTCACAAAAGTCAATGGTCATACTTGTCCAAGAAGAAATCATTTGTCAAAGATGGAGACCACGAAGAACCCCATGATTCTTTGTGGAAATAGATCTTTCGTGGGCCTTCTTTTCTGGGCCCAGTATCTTTCGTAGGGTTGCGTTTGTGCTGTTATAAAAGGATGTTGCAGAACACAGTTTCTTCAAGAGAGCATACAATAGAGTTTAGGAGAGTTTCTTATTGTTTTATCCTGTAACTAAACTCTACTGAAAGTTAATACATGAGCTTTTAACTTTGAAATCTTTGGTGTATTTTTGTGTTCTTTGGCTTGGTTGCATACCCGCTTGGATTCCGCACTTGCGGGTGTGTTTCGACAACAAGGAAATAGGAAAACTTGATCCTCCGAGTGGACCTACAAGTGGTATCAGAGCGTAAGGCTCGATTTCTTGTTGAAAACCTAGTTTCTTGTGCGATTTTTGAGTGGGTTTTTGAGCTTTTCTTGGACAAAAATCAAAAACCCAGTTTTTGTTGGCTGAAAATACGAATTAAAACTCGAAAGTCGTTGTTGTTTGGTGTTGTTTTTGTTTAAAACTTGTTTAAAAACGTCGGAGACATTCGAAAGTACAAGCTGTTTTGAGTTATAACGTTAAAATTTCATCTCACCATTTTTTCCGGCAAACAAGCTCACCGGAAAAGTCACCAGAATAAAAACGTCGGAGACATTCGAAAGTACAGGCTGTTTTGAGTTTTAACGTTAAAATTTCATCTCACCATTTTTTCCTGCAAACAAGCTCACCGGAAAAGTCACCAGAATATTCTTTGTTTGAAAAGATATTCTTTAGATGTGATTGAAAAATGTAATTTGAATGTTTGTTGTTTAACTAAAATTGGATAATCACCAACCAACTTTCACATTTTCAGAAATCGGATGCTGTCATTAAAGGGAAGTCTTCACCAACTTTTCACAAAAATCCATTTCAGGGAAACACCAAAACTCACGAAATATCCATTTTTTTTGTCCTCACTCTCACGAAAAACACCATTCTCACGAAACTTATTCTCACAAAATATCAAATTCTTTGTAGTGGGATTTGGGCCAATTACAATTCTTGGTGGACTTGGGCCTTTAATTCACCAAACATTTTCTTACGAAATATTATTCTTCGTGGTTGGGATTTTAAAATTGTTTTTCGTAGACTAATGTTTTCAGCGGGCTGCTCCTATAATTTTCGTGGACCTACACTAGTGCATGCACATGTGAGCACTAGTTATCTTTCATGCATTATAGTTGTAGTGGACCTACAAGTTGATCAATTTTTTCATGGGATATTATTTGTGACAATCATATTTTTCGTGAGTGTTACTGGGCCAAGGTCTTTCGTGTAAATCTATTTTTCGTAAACATTAGTTTGTCGTGGAATTAGTCTTTCGTGGTTTTTGAAAGTTTGTGTTTTTCACAGAAAGGTTTTCTTTCATTTCTAATATGTTTAAATTGTGTTTTTAAGCAAACTTTCATAATTCACACATCAAGTATGACTACAAATCCTTGGGATTGGAGTGATAACTCAAATACACCACAAGATCTTTCACAATGGGTCAAAGGATTAATCCCCAAAAAGGAAATTACCGAACATCAATGGGCATCTGTCGCAAATCAAAATCATAGCACTTAGAATCTTCTTTTAAGCGATAGTGAAACAGGTAGCAACAATCGTGTTCACTGAAGCTAAATCATATAAATGATTATACAACATGGAAAGGTCGTTTTCATACGTATGTTCTAGGGCAAAATACCGAATTGTGGACACGCTTTATCACACCGTACAACATAGCTCTCGAAGAAGCAGGTTCCAATGCACAAGCTTTGGCGGGATTGAGCGAGAATGATAAAAAGGCTTACGATCTCGAGAAGAAAGAATTTGCTATCCTTACGCAAGCACTTCATAAGGATATCTATCATCAATTTGCGTATTGTATAAGTACAAAGAATTTGTGGGACGTGTTGGAAGCTAGAGGAGAAGAAAATGCTGCAACGAGAAAGATTCATCATGATTTGTTGAAGAAGGAGTTCGAAGGATTTCGGTTCATGGAAAATGACACACTCTGCGAGATGGCTACTCGGTTCTATCATTTGCTTAGTGGGATGCACTCATACAGGGTTAATGCTACACAACAAGAGATGGTCATGTGTTTTGCTGAGGCGTTACCACCTAAGTGGGGTCAATTCATTGAGTTGCTAAAGCATACCGGTGTTTTAGATGGGCTTAGTATTTATGAATTCGTTCAAAAGCTTGAGAACAAGGATGAAGAAGAAATTCGAAAGGCAAAACAAATTCCAGTTAAATCAGTTGGTCCTCATACAGATCCTTATGGGAAACCATTCGATCCAACAGCCTATCTACCACCACCCAAGCCAGCTCAATCTTCTGGTCCTCTCACAGATCCTTATGGGAGACCATTCGATCCGACAGTTTATCTTCCTTTCCCACAAGCTGTTCCACAACAAACCCAACAACAAGCTTCTCAACCAGCCTCTCAACTGGGAAATGGAGGAACTGCTTGTTATGCTAAGATCATTAATCACATCAAACATGTCCACAGAGAGGAATTTTCTGAAGATGATGCTAGTTCTGGGTATAGCGGTAGTTCTGATGAGGCAAGCTCAAGTGCGGGTGATTATGGTTCGGATTCGGATGTAAAGGAAGGAATTGATGTTGAGGTTGGCAGTTCGCTGAAAGAAGCTGAGGAGCTGAAAAGCCAGAAATCTGTTCAAACTGCCTTTATGGAAAATGTTGCGGCTTCGACAAGTCAGGTACAAACCGACACCCCTAGTATATGCAATGATTGTGTAGATTTAAAACATAAGCTTGAAATAGTTAATAGTCACAATCAAGGGTTGGTAGCTTATCTTTCTAAATGCAAGGAGGCAAATATGGCTTTCACTTGGAATGAAAAAGAATTCAAATCTGTAATTGAAACTCTTAAGAAAAGTGTTTCTGAGTTAACAAAAACAGTTTAAACAAACAAACGGGTATTAATAACTACATTAATATCATTGAGGAAACGAAAAAGGAGTTAGTCATTGCCAAATGCGAGCATGATGCCATCAAGCTCAAATTAGAGAGTTATTCTAACTCCCGATATGTGCTTGATCACATCATCGAAGTTCAAAAGCTCAAAGGGGATGTCAAATGCATTAGTTATAAATCGTGTCCACCGCCGTTGAGACACAATTATACCAAATTACCTGATGAGGAGGAAATGCCACGTTTTGAACCATCTGTACCTCTTAATCCCGAAGAGTTTGCAGCAGGATTAGGGTTCAAACCAGACATTTCTTCAGAGGAATCTGAAAAGACAGAAAATTTGTCATTTGTTGCTGATCAAAGTCCTCCCGTTATTGAGGATTATGATAGTTCGGATGACGAGTTGGATGAGGACAAACCTGAAAAGTCAGAAACGGTTACAAAAGAGGAAAGCATACCTCTCGAAAATCACATCCTTTGTGATCCACCTGCAAAACCGTTTGTGACTGCTACAGTCAAACCAATTGAATCTTCTGCTGAGAGTTGTGAAAGTGTGAACTTGCTTTACATGTTGATTGGTTCTGATAAAATATATTCAGATAAAGATTTCCCAATCAAAAATGTCAATCAATCCTTGATTGATAAAGTTTTCAAGGATTCTACTAGTAAGTTTTTGGGAAAGTCGAGCCCAGGAGTTGTAGTAACTTAGTGTGCTCCTATCCCAAAATCCGAAGTTAGAAAGAAATACGGGAATAAAAAGCTGCAACCACAAAACAATCAACGAAAGCAAAATCACGCTACGCAAGAAAAGGGAAAAGCCAAGAAAAGCCAAAACAAGAAGAAGGTTCAGAAGGTGAACTTTGTGAAATCCCAAGGGACTGATAAAATTGAATCTTTTGAAAACAAATCCAACACGGATTTTGTTATAGAAAGACAAATTTTGAAAAGAAACAATCAAAATAACTACACACAACACACAAACTGTTGTGATGTAGGACCAAGTACCTCGAAATCACGAAGTTCATCATCAAGCTCTTACAATCATGATACTCCTAGGTTTGTTGAGCAGAGATCATGTTTTGAATGGGGTGAGTATAGGCACATTGTCAGAAACTGTCCATATCTCACGAAAGGAAAGGCGAAAGTTGATGCCCCTCGTGGTAACAGTTACCATACAAGATCTGTTTCACCAAAACAGGACCCTCGTCTTCTTAAACAACGAGAAAAGAAACAGAAAAAGAAACAAAGAAAAGAAGTTGAAAAGGCTTTGAAACCAGAGGTTATACAAACACAGTCTGTTAAGTTAGAAGTTAAAAATGAAAAACAGAAACAGATTGGAAACCGAAACCGGTAACCGTTTCAGGGGGAGTTGCATCAATTCCGAATCATCGGGAAATGGAAGTCACAATCCTCGATGATGACAGACCACCCAAGTCTGTGAAGGCTTGGGTCCCCCTCTCCAGCTAATCTCTGAGTGAGTGTGCCGGATGATCCAGGAGGAACTATTGATAGTCTTAGGATTGTTGATAGTGGAGCGTCCATGCACAAAATCGGAGACTTAAGGCTCCTATATGATGTGAAAAGCAATAGGGGAGGTTATTGTTGCCTTTGATGGAGAGAGAAAAAGAAAAGAAGACAAGAAATGTCTGATGAATGAAGAAAGTGTGATGAATGTAGTTGATAACTTCGACAAGAAAATTCATGAGCATCAAATTGTAATGTTTAAGGCTTTGATTAGGTCAAGAGGATAGATTCAAACAAAATGTACGCGCCTGCAGCACGTCTGAAGATTTTCAAATATTCATGTCTTATATTTTCCACAAGAAGTTCAAAGTCAACAAGATGAATGTGTAGTGTACATTTCTTCATAGTGTGATCGAAGAAAATGTGTTTGCTGTACAAACCAACCAGGTGTACGGATACCTTGTCATGGCTTGAACAACCGCACACTACTTCTAAAGGAGAAAGACGAAGACCTTTGCTGGTGTAAAAACATGTGGATGACATCATGTATGGACCGTCCAAAGATGATGTGTATAAGCTTTCCCACATGGTCCATTTGCCACTTACCAGCCGGACCCGGAGATTTCTGATCTTGTTGCTGTGAAGAGATTTCTCGGATAATTGTAGTTGCTGCAAAATCGACATTGAAATCCTCACCGGGTGGATATCCAGTTTGGGAGAGCACTCAGATTCCTGGCAATGCACGAAGCAGTTGCAGGATTACAGATTTGAATTTCTAATCTCGCATATCCTTGTCGATATTTAAGTTGCTTTATGAATTTCTAACATCTCGTATAGCACTCTTTGACCAGACACGTTGATCTCGAATATCACCTCACACGTGATTGTTTCAATGTGAAACTCTTCAATGTTGTTTTGGTCCACACCGATTACTGACATGCCAACTGATTTTTCCAAAAATCGATAAATCATTTTTGATTAAATTAATTTTGGCAAAAGGTATCGAGGTAAAACATGATTTAATTCACATCGGGAAATCATTTTTGTGAATATTTTTCTTGAGAAAATCCAAAAAGATGTTTTTAAAAGTTTAAATTTACATTTTGAATTTTAGGGGGAGTAAATCCAAATCAGAAAAATACAAAAACAATAGAAAAACAAAAATGAGTTTCCTGGCGAGAAAAAGAGAAAATGATAGTAAATCAGTGGTCTGTCGAAACCTCTTTGAACCTAAAATGAAAAACGATAAGCAGCTCTATATAAGATGTATCGGTAGGCTCACAATCATTTTAAAGTGTACAGGGTGATATAAACTTAAATCGACTGAAGACCGTGTGGGAACCGCTCATTGGTATATGGTCTTAGTACCGAAATTTCATTTGATAGATTGCCGAGGTTCTGAGATACGTGGTCTTTATGTTGTTTATCATCTGGGTATCATGGTTGTTTCTTTTCCCAAAAACAACGGGGACGCAAGTCTAGAACTTCCATGATACCATACATACGTGTAAATATCATACATACATGTATATAATACATGAAGCATATGACCATCAATAAGTGAAAAAATATCACATTCACCCCCGAATAAGTGATTCTAAATCACATCTACCATTTGAGAGTCAAGTTCGTCTCTTTTTCTGTACGATGGTACTAACCTGTTCACGGACTTGCTCTTGTGCCCTGCATGCATCGAATATCAAGTTCCTCATTAATAAGTGATTTTATCACATAGGGCTTGTATTCATCCTCGAATAAGTGAGTATCTCACATCATATACATTGAAAACAGATGATAAATGGTATACTCACCAGTAAGATGAACTCTCGTGCATACCTTGATACGGGAATGTGTCATGAGTGGATGAACACCGATCGGTAAGTATAAATCATACCTTAATCGTATCCCCTAACCGTGAGTACATCTGATAAGTTGAGCTTAAGTGGACAACAATACCGATAATCGTTATAGGATGCTTATCTAAATATTAACTAATTGAACAACAAGAGTGTTTTGGTGTGACCGTACACTGATATGATTCTCTTACCCTCGAAACTCACAAAAAGAATGTCTGTAAATATTTATTTACTGCTTTCTATCTTTACATTTGAAATATGCAAAAATACCAAAAAGATTTTAGGTGTGTTTTAATATAAACTTTATAAAAACCAAAAAGATTTTATTTCTATTTTATTTTTAATTGACTGATGTTGGAACTCGAGTCTATCCTACCTAAAATCCTGATTGAAACCTAAAACAATTGCATCTCCATAAACGGTCGACGTTAACAAGTTTTGAAAATTAAAAATTAAAATTGAACATTGTTTAAAACTTTCAAACTGTTGTCGGTCGGTGTTTGATTGAGAGTTGGTCTCATGTGTGTCATGTGCTGTTTGACTATATTCCAAGGGTTGTTCTCATTACGCGTTTAGCTTTATTGTGTGTGCAGATGCAGCATCCAATCTAGATAAAGGCAAAGAGAACGTGTTAGATGACAAGCTGTGGAATGAAGACACGACATTAAAGCAATAAGAGGTTCAAAATGATCGAGTTGCAGCTGACCACTCATCAACACCAAATGGATCTTAAGTACTGAAGATCAAAAGATTCACGAGCATCATTCAAGGGGGAGTTTGTTGATACACTCCCTGTTTGTGAATGTGAAGACTTTGAAGATCCTACAACATGAAGAGTGAACCTTCACCAGCAACATCCAAGGGGGAGTTTGTTGTTACAGTTTTGTGTGGATGTGGCTTGGTTCGGTTCGGTTCGGCTAGGCTCAGTTCGGCTCGGTTCGACACCGAAGTTGACGACGTTCCTCCGTCGTACGAACCGACATTCACGATTCGAGAATGATGATAATGCGGGATGACACCATCATGACATCATCATGATGATGTCACCTAAAATCTAATAAACCATGCATATCACTAAGCAACGTAGTAACTGTTGTGATTTACATGAAAGACAATGTTTTCTACAACATGAAAGTCACAAAAGTCAATGGCCATACCTGTCCAAGAAGAAGTCTTTTGTCAAAGATGGAGACCACGAAGAACCCCATGATTCTTTGTGGAAATAGATCTTTCATGGGCCTTCTTTTTTGGGCCTAGTATCTTTCGTAGGGTTGCTTTTGTGCTGTTATAAAAGGATGTAGCGGAACACAGTTTCTTCAAGAGAGCATACAGTAGAGTTTATGAGATTTTCTTATTGTTTTATCTTGTAACTAAACTCTACTAAAAGTTAATACATGAGCTTTTAACTTTGAAATCAATGGTGTATTTTTGTGTTCTTTGGCTTGGTTGCATACCCGCTTGGATTCCACACTTACGGGTGTGTTTCGACAACAAGGAAATAGGAAAACTTGATCCTTCGAGTGGACCTACAATTTGGCAGTGGAATTTAAACATCAGGACCGTAGTTAGGAAATAGTTTATCAGAGTTAAAACACCATTCTTTTATAAATAATAAATACATTGGACAAAACCCAAGTTTCCATTACAATATGTTTATAGGGATAAACCCTAATTTATTGAAATAAAACTTCTTTTTATTTAGGTAACTTTTATAGCCACTTTTCCAAGCCTTTCGTGCTCTCCAGATGGCTTCTATTAGCTTCATATTAAGTTACCTGAAACGCGTTTTAAAGAGGTTTTATCTGTCACACCCCGACCACGTAGAACATACAAAACGTGGCGGAAACATCGGGGAGTGTTGTAACAGAATTAACGTTTCACAACCATGGATATTAAAGTTTCGTTTTATTCATCAAACAAGCGAGTTACATTGTCTTTAAACAAGAAATAAAGAGTACATAACGTAAATTAACTAGTTCTTGTCTCGTTTTAAGTCACTAAGGAACAGGTCCGCCTAAGTATGTCTTGATAAGTCCTATGCATCATCTCCTGAAAACACATGTGAAAATAGGTACGTCTGCATAAAAATGCCTGTGAGATACATAGGTTTTGTAAAAAAAAAGGATTCATGACTTATGTTTGAGAAAATGTTTAGTCATGAACCTTGTAATTTGCTTTGTCTTGTAAATCATTTGAAAAACGATAAGATCAGATGATATGTATAAATAAGTTAATAATGTATGATTAAATGAATAACCATGTAAGATGAGTTTGTATAAGATAAGTTGTTTGTAAATCAATGTCTTGTGAAAAGTATGTTATTTGTATAAAATGTTATATGTCTCAAACTGAAATGATTCAAATAACGTTACGATATGTAATACCATACAAACACTTATATATAGGAAGTACCAGCGGTGTATCCACCATGCTTGTATCATATTACACACGCCTCGTTACTTAATCACTTACTCAAACCAAACCAAACAATGTAAGATGTCTATGTTTAAACCAACTTCCAAATGTATTGAAATAATATGTTAAAATGTTTATGTCAAGATGTAAATCATATAATGTATAACCAATGTCAATAGTGTTTATGTGTCAAATGTAAACCATGTAATGTGTAACCAAAATGATATGTATGGCTAGTGAAATGCATCAACTAAACCATATGCACAAGAACATAGTATTGAAGTAAAACTTGGTTTAAATCAAAGTTATGTCCTGTGGAAATGCATGATCAATGTAAATCATGTAATATGCATCCAAAATGTAAGCATGTGATGAATAACAAATGTACTAAGTATGCGACAAATAGACATAAGTAGCATGTGACCTGTACTAAGTATGCAACAATAGACATACGTAGCATGTGACCTGTACTAAGTATGCAACAATAGACATACGTAGCATGTGACTTGTACTAAGTATGCAACAATAGACATACGTAGCATGAAATGTAATGTAAAACATGTACTATAAATGTACTAATGAACATAGCAAGTATATGATGTGAAAACAGGAAAGCACGAAAGTAACAAGTAGGCACATGTGTTCCACCCCAAAACAGTTTGGAAAACAGTAAAAGAGGGGTCTATGTACTCACTTGAGATTGCTTAGTAGTCCTTGAGTAACAACCAAACAATGCTAGAGATCGCGGATATCAAACGGCACCTAATATAGGTAACTATGTTAATAAACCGCACCTATATCGGAGGATTTGATAGAATGAGGGTTCGTAAACCAAACGAGTATAGAGACTCGTGTCATATGGTTTAACAAAGTCTACATGCTAAATGAAACCTAACCTAATAGCTTACGACCTATTACGACCCGTTTAGGTAGCTTATGCTACTTTAACGCGTCGTTTGCGTGAAACGCATTCGGACCGCTTAACTAGTCCTATTACAAGTGTTATATGCCTAAACATGTTACATAATCAGTTATGTGACAAAAGTTTAGGTTACATATGCTTAATTACCAATTATACATGAAAAGGGTATTCTGGTAATTTACCTAAGGCATATAAACTACTTATCATACAACTATTTAAACGATGTGACCATAAGGTATAACCTCGGAAGGTTATTCCCTATACACTATGGTCACCTAATGTATTTGGTCGGATCCTAATGATCGACCAAATGGGTCGGGTTCGAAGGTATAAGCGATTTATCAGATCGCTTATCCTTACGACCTTAGACAACGTGGTAATCAGTAGGCATAGTCCCAAGGGACTATAACCATCGTGATTACAATCACGTTGCGAAGTTCAAACGAACTTCGCATTGACCATAAGCTGGTCAACGCTGAAAGTCAAACAAAGTTTGACTTTCGGACTCGAAAAGCAATAAAAGAACGAAGGAACACTTACAAAGGGTCCCCGAATGCTAATCTAGATCGAAATAACTCAGGTATGAAACAATGGTTCCAACTTAGAGTCTTTAAGATCAGATTCTAGTGAGTTTGAAGCAATGGGGGTGGGGTATTTATAGTTTTCGGGTAACCGTTAAGATTGTTTCATGGAAACCGTGCTCGAATCTTGTGCGTACACTTGTCGGAACCTTATGGTAGCTAAAAATGGTCCTAAATGAGCAGAAAGGGCAATTGAGAATGTGTGGTTGTGGATTAAACAGCTGTGATCAGCTGACTAATCAATCTTATCTGATCAGGAAGGCTGACGCGGCCCGCTTCAGGATCACATAAAACTCAGGCGGGCCGCCTGGAGCTTCTGATCAGAAAATATGTTTCCAAAATGACAGTTTCAGTCCCTGCACGTGTTTAAGGCCATTCCCGACACTTCTAAGGCCCGTAAAGCCAACTTTAAGGCCCTAAAATGATGCCTAAACATTGTGTACATGAAACATGCTCAAAAATATGTCGGATGTTGGTTCGTTTGGTCGTACGAACGCGATGTTCGCTTAATTATGACGGAATGCGCATAAGTGCGAAAAACGATCCAAATGACGCGACGAATGGATTTTTCTTATGCCGAACACTAAAATAAAATATTTTAGTGCTTACATAAATTTTTGGATGTCCGGATGTATTCAGAACGTGAGTTATGAGCGAAAATGCAAACTTGTGCACTTTTTGACGCTTTTAGTCCCTGAATGACCCAAAAGTTTATTTTAGCACACCGAACACCTCAAAGCCTATTTCTAGGCTATGTAAAAGATATTTATGGTATGTTTAACTCATGGTCATGTTCCGGAATGTCTGTTACAGTTCAAATTGGCATACTTCCGCAGTTTGTGAACTTTAGTCCCTGTAAGCGATTTAACTTGATTTTGCCATACCAAAGCCTTCAAAACTTATTTCTAAGTTAAGTAAAGGTTATTTAAGGTATGTTAAGCCTATTTCACTATTTCGGAGTGTTCGTTGCATTAAACTGGTTATATCTACGCATCAGTGCGCGTATAACCTTCCAGAAAGCGATTTAGAGCTTGAAATCGAACAAGAATTGATATGTGTAAATGATACACATATTTTTACAAATCCCAAGTATGAAATACAATATTTCATTGGATTGGAATCTGTTTGATGGTTGAAGTGACACAGGTGTCACAGTCTCCCCTACTTTAGGAAATTTCGTCCCGAAATTTAGTTTTAGAGGAAACTTGTGAAAACAGCTGTGACGGTTTCACTTTCAGACAAATCCATTGAACCCTTAAGTAAAACTCTGGGCCATGTTAGGATTCTTAGCGAAAATTTCCACCCTCAAAGTGAAATCCTTGTAGTAACAAAACATGAAGTTTTGAACTACGGACAGAAGAACGTTTCTTATGAAGACTTATCATAGGAAACTGTGTGTGTGATTGAGATCAGAATTGGGGAGTGTGAGAATAAATGACATTGGTAGAGGTCCAAGACTTCTCCCGTATCGTTACTCTTGCCACTGTTAGTCTTAACACATGACAAAACTTCCTGTGGTTTCTGTGCACTGAATTCCATAATTATGTAGGCCTCCATAATTACGTGATTCCTTGCATAGTCCGCACAGTTCATTCCATAATGCGTATGTGGAAAAATCAAACGAATAATCCTGTGGTGATTTAACTTGACTACAATAGAGTCTCTTTAACTAGGTCACCAAAGGATTAGATCAACGAACAATCTCTTAAACTAGACCACCCGAGGGCCTATTTAACTACATAAACACATGATATATTTTACTATATTGTCGAACCAATCTATTTAACTTA
The DNA here is from genome assembly GCA_030545235.1 of Helianthus tuberosus. NCBI lineage: Eukaryota > Viridiplantae > Streptophyta > Magnoliopsida > Asterales > Asteraceae > Helianthus > Helianthus tuberosus. The sequence continues at coordinate 182,345,720 of CM060363.1, read as the reverse complement.
GATCGACGTAGGATCTCTTTAACTATATCAACGCATGATATATTTAACTGGATTATCGAACCAATCTATTTAACTTAGATCGACGTAGGATCTCTTTAACTATATCAACGCATGATATATTTAACTTGATTGTCGAACCAATCTTTTTAACTTAGATCGACGTAGGATCTCTTTAACTATATCAACGCATGATATATTTAACTGGATTGTCGAACCAATCTATTTAACTTAGATCGACGTAGGATCTCTTTAACTATATCAACGCATGATATATTTAACTTGATTGTCGAACCAATCTTTTTAACTTAGATCGACGTAGGATCTCTTTAACTTAACTACCCAAGAGGAATATTTAACTACATCGACGGAGGATGTCTTTAACTATGGAATAGTACTTTATAATCCAAGGGACTTAACTACAACGTAGAAGTCCATTAAGGAATTAAGATAGTACCTTTTTTTGAATATCCTACTACGAATCCCTCATATGAAGGTATAAAAGATTCTACGAGGATTTGGATAGCGAATATCCAGAGTATACAAAAACACAAAATGCATAAAAAGAAAGACAAGATGCATAAACACATAGTCACATAACCACAAAATTGTTTATCTAGATCTTTAATTTGTAAGTTTTGTTTTGTTAATTACGTACATGCATTTAAAGCACACTAGGAATCCATTTCATGGATTTCATTCGGTACTTTAAACATTAGCAAGAATCTAACTAGAAAGATTTTCCAAAAATTCGATTTCGTTTTCAAGAAAACGCAATATTCGAATTAAAGTACAATAATTTGAAGATACGGAAATACCCTTAGGTACCCTATTAAGAATTTATAGTGGTACTTGGGGTATTCGTACAGAATTATAACTTGCACCTTGTACTTCGTTTCTTTGCAAGAGACGGATACTAAGGATTTCCGTGGAAAACGCAAGAGATAATAAAATGGAAGAAATTACGGGGTAGTCTGTTCTTCAAGGAATACGGTTCCTTGATTGTCGGTATTGTAGGGGATACGTTGTTTATACATGCCATCATATTTGTACATTGCAATGCAAAATAAAAAGATTTATTTATAAACAACAACAACAACAACTGTTTCATGGACCTTGACAACAAAAGAAAATAATACATAAGGCTTGATTATTTCTAAACAACATTGTCTTCTAGTTGGTCCGATGCTCATCCCTGCGCTGGATTCGCATTAGCAATCTTTGGGCAATTTCTTCGGAAATGGCCCATCTCGCCACAGTTGAAGCAAGGTCCTGGTGGAAGACGAGCTTGAGTAGGATTTACTTGAGGTTGGTTTGGACCACTTTGGTTTGGGGTAAATCGACAAGCATTTTCCAGGTGACCGAGTCGCCCACATGATGCACATAAACGACACTGCAGGTGAGCTAAGTGGTGTGCATTACATTTGTCGCATATCGGTGCAGTACCGGCATAAGGTTTCCTTGCAGGAGGTTGAGTTGGTTGGTTGCGGGTGTTTTGGTTGGGTTGAGAAGCAATCGCACAATTCTGTGAAGCCTTACGCTTCTTAAACTTCTCAGGGGATCCAGTTTGTTCATCCATGGTCTTTGATTCCTCGATTGGCTTCGATTCCTCGACCGGTTTCTTGTCACCCTTTCGGAAAAGCTTACGTTTCCTGATCTGAGATTCAGTCAAGGTTGCAGATAGCTCAATGGCCTGCCTAACCGTAGTTGGGTTACTACCAGTAACAATGTCCTGAACTGAGTCAGGGAGACCATCAATGTATTTTTCGATCACTTATCCAAAGGCGTAACCATGGTAGGGCACAACAGGCTCAGCTCCTCATATCGATCGGTGTATGCTCGATGTTCACCGCTGTCTTGCTTAAGATCGTCGAATTCCCTTTCCAAGGCCCTGATCTCGTGACGAGGATAGAATTCCTTCATCATCAGTGCTCTAAGTTCTTCCCAAGTTTGAGCCAGTGCCACTTCGGCACCCCTATCTCTCACCACACCGTTCCACCACGTCAAAGCTCGTTTCTCAAAGACACTAGATGCGAAATCTACCTTTCGCTCGTTTGGACATTGAACATGCCTGAAGGTGCTCTCTAGACTCTCGAACCATTGCAGAAGTGCAGTCGCTCCTTGAGACCCAGAAAACTTTGATGGCTTAGCCGAGTTGAACGTCTTGAAGTTGCAGAGGGCATTATTGTTGTTGAGAGCTTGGTAACATTGAGCAACGATGTTCGGGATTGCAGCAGTCATTTGCTGTGTAATGACAGCTGCCAGCTCATCAATAGATACCGGATTTTCGCGTCGTGGAGGCATTATAAAAGGGAAACAAGAGAGAAAACAAATGAAATGGCGGTGGGTAAGAATTGGATGTTACAATTACCGACCAAAATCACGGGTGATGGTCATTTGTTTGAACCATGAAGCAAACAAACGACACACAACGGCTGAATCAAAGCAAATAGGTCCTCATAATGTATCGCGAAGACATGCTCGCCTATAAGTGAACACTCATCCCAAGAATTCCCAGGTAAGCACAACTGGTCTCGCGTCTGATGAGATATATACGAAGTGCTTGCCTAGACAGAAAACCCAGAATACAGGCATTCACCCTTCCAGTTTGCACGTGTTCACATTATTTAAAACCCAAAACCTTGACGAGATTTTGAAAACTCAAAGGGGTTCAAAACCATATAACAGAGGGTTCAAAACCTTACAATAGAGGGTTCAAAACCTAGTAATCAATCATCCTAGAACAGATGATTAGTTTTCAAAGTGGTTTTGAAATTTATGTTCTTGTTGTGGTCGTCGCCTAAGGATAGGTGACGGTATTGTTTTATGACTAAACGCAAGTAAACTCGCGTTAGGGTCCTAAGAAGGTTATAGACTAGGTCAAAGTATTACTAATAACCTAATTCCCTATAACCATTGGCTCTGATACCATCTTTTCTGTCACACCCCGACCACGTAGAACATACAAAACGTGGCGGAAACATCGGGGAGTGTTGTAACAGAATTAATGTTTCACAACCATGGATATTAAAGTTTCATTTTATTCATCAAACAAGCGAGTTACATTGTCTTTAAACAAGAAATAAAGAGTACATAACATAAATTAACTAGTTCTTGTCTCGTTTTAAGTCACTAAGGCACAGGTCCGCCTAAGTATGTCTTGATAAGTCCTATGCATCATCTCCTGAAAACACATGTGAAAATAGGTACGTCAGCATAAAAATGCCTGTGAGATACATAGGTTTTGTAAAAAAAAAGGATTCATGACTTATGTTTGAGAAAATGTTTAGTCATGAACCTTGTAATTTGCTTTGTCTTGTAAATCATTTGAAAAACGATAAGATCAGATGATATGTATAAATAAGTGAATAATGTATGATTAAATGAATAACCATGTAAGATGAGTTTGTATAAGATAAGTTGTTTGTAAATCAATGTCTTGTGAAAAGTATGTTATTTGTATAAAATGTTATACGTCTCAAACTGAAATGATTCAAATAACGTTACGATATGTAATACCATACAAACACTTATATATAGGAAGTGCCAGCGGCGTATCCACCATGCTTGTATCATATTACACACGCCTCGTTACTTAATCACTTACTCAAACCAAACCAAACAATGTAAGATGTCTATGTTTAAACCAACTTCCAAATGTATTGAAATAATATGTTAAAATGTTTATGTCAAGATGTAAATCATATAATGTATAACCAATGTCAAAAGTGTTTATGTGTCAAATGTAAACCATGTAATGTGTAACCAAAATGATATGTATGGCTAGTGAAATGCATCAACTAAACCATATGCACAAGAACATAGTATTGAAGTAAAACTTGGTTTAAATCAAAGTTATATCCTGTGGAAATGCATGATCAATGTAAATCATGTAATATGCATCCAAAATGTAAGCATGTGATGAATAACAAATGTACTAAGTATGCGACAAATAGACATAAGTAGCATGTGACCTGTACTAAGTATGCAACAATAGACATACGTAGCATGTGACCTGTACTAAGTATGCAACAATAGACATACGTAGCATGAAATGTAATGTAAGACATGTACTATAAATGTACTAATGAACATAGCAAGTATATGATGTGAAAACAGGAAAGCACGAAAGTAACAAGTAGGCACATGTGTTCCACCCCAAAACAGTTTGGAAAACAGTAAAAGAGGGGTCTATGTACTCACTTGAGATTGCTTAGTAGTCCTTGAGTAACAACCAAACAATGCTAGAGATCGCGGATATCAAACGGCACCTAATATAGGTAACTATGTTAATAAACCGGACCTATATCGGAGGATTTGATAGAATGAGGGTTCGTAAACCAAACGAATATAGAGACTCGTGTCATATGGTTTAACAAAGTCTACATGCTAAATGAAACCTAACCTAATAGCTTACGACCCATTACGACCCGTTTAGGTAGCTTATGCTACTTTAACGCGTCGTTTGCGTGAAACGCGTTCGGACTGCTTAACTAGTCCTATTACAAGTGTTATATGCCTAAACATGTTACATAATCAGTTATGTGACAAAAGTTTAGGTTACATATGCTTAATTACCAATTATACATGAAAAGGGTATTCTTGTAATTTACCTAAGGTATATAAACTACTTATCATACAACTATTTAAACGATGTGACCATAAGGTATAACCTCGGAAGGTTATTCCCTATACACTATGGTCACCTAATGTATTTGGTCGGATCCTAATGATCGACCAAATGGGTCAGGTTCGAAGGTATAAGCGATTTATCAGATCGCTTATCCTTACGACCCTAGACAACGTGGTAATCAGTAGGCATAGTCCCAAGGGACTATAACCATCGTGATTACAATCACGTTGCGAAGTTCAAATGAACTTCACATTGACCATAAGCTGGTCAACGCTGAAAGTCAAACAAAGTTTGACTTTCGGACTCGAAAAGCAGTAAAAGAACGAAGGAACACTTACAAAGGGTCCCCGAATGCTAATCTAGATCGAAATAACTCAGGTATGAAACAATGGTTCCAACTTAGAGTCTTTAAGATTAGATTCTAGTGAGTTTGAAGCAATGGGGGGTGGGGTATTTATAGTTTTTGGGTAACCGTTAAGATCGTTTCAGGGAAACCGTGCTCGAATCTTGTGCGTACACTTGTCGGAACCTTATGGTAGCTAAAAATGGTCCTAAATGAGCTGAAAGGGCAATTGAGAATGTGTGGTTGTGGATTAAACAGCTGTGATCAGCTGACTAATCAATCTTATCTGATCAGGAAGGCTGACGCGGCCCACTTCAGGATCACATAAAACTCAGGCGGGCCGCCTGGAGCTTCTGATCAGAAAATATGTTTCCAAAATGACAGTTTCAGTCCCTGCACGTGTTTAAGGCCATTCCCGACACTTCTAAGGCCCGTAAAGCCAACTTTAAGGCCCTAAAATGATGCCTAAACATTGTGGACATGAAACATGCTCAAAAATATGTCGGATGTTGGTTCGTTTGGTCGTACGAATGCGATGTTCGCTTAATTACGACGGAATGCGTATAAGTGCGAAAAACGATCCAAATGACGCGACGAATGGATTTTTCTTATGCCGAACACTAAAATAAAATATTTTAGTGCTTACATAAATTTTTGGATGTCCGGATGTATTCAGAACGTGAGTTATGAGCGAAAATGCAAACTTGTGCACTTTTTGACGCTTTTAGTCCCTGAATGACCCAAAAGTTTATTTTAGCACACCGAACACCTCAAAGCCTATTTCTAAGCTATGTAAAAGATATTTATGGTATGTTTAACTTATGGTCATGTTCCGGAATGTCTGTTACAGTTCAAATTGGCATACTTCCGCAGTTTGTCAACTTTAGTCCCTGTAAGCGATTTAACTTGATTTTGCCATACCAAAGCCTTCAAAACTTATTTCTAAGTTAAGTAAAGGTTATTTAAGTTATGTTAAGCCTATTTCACTATTCCGGAGTGTTCGTTGCATTAAACTGGTTATATCTACGCATCAGTGCGCGTATAACCTTCCAGAAAGCGATTTAGAGCTTGAAATCGAACAAGAATTGATATGTGTAAATGATACACATATTTTTACAAATCCCAAGTATGAAATACAATATTTCATTGGTTTGGCATTTGTTTGATGGTTGAAGTGACACAGGTGTCACATTATCAGCAAGAAATACCGGCGAGTGCATCCCAGTTTAATCAAAACAAGCTTTTATATCTTTACAGTATTGAGAGCGATTACAATGTTTATATCTACCCAATTACCACCCACGGTACTGTCAATCCTGAGTTGCGGTCATGCTACCATTCGCAAATAGTAACATGTATACAAAACCCCAACATACCGACAGTAATTGTAGAATACATAGACTCAATCACTGTTATCATAATTTAAAACATTTGAGGTTTTGGTAAAACAGTGTGGTAGAAAAAGAGAATGACTCACTTTGCTGACTTAGATAATACTACTGCTTCCTGGTGACTTCCTGGTTATAATTTATTTAAACAATTCATACGTGTTAGTAAGATAACCCAATTTACATTAATCCATACAAACGAGACATAACTCCAACGAACTGAGTCAGGCAGAGCCTTGACATGCGTTACGGAGCCCTAGATCAATCGGGTAGAGTAACCAATACGTAACCAGGGGTTATAATACTTACAACGAGGCAGAGCTTCGCTTTTTAGGGGTATTATTCCCGAGTAATATTACACTATTACTTTGAGTGAGAGAAAGAAAATGAGCGCCGAATAACTGAGACTTCGTTTCCCATTTATAGGCCTGGTTAAGGTCGGCTCGCGTCCCGCGACCAGCCTGAGCTAGTCCTTCGCAGCCCGCGAGAACCCTAGACTAAGGTTTAGGTTTGGAGAATCACCACCTAGCTTTACCACGCACAGGGACACGTGGCATCATGAGGGCTCGCCTGGTGTCAACGGGTCGCGGCCCGCGACTCCTTTTCTTAAGGGGATCGCGCCCCGCGAGAAGGCTAGATTTTTGTTTTTATTTGATTTTTAATAATATAAATGTATATTAGGGTTGTTTTTCGTATACGGGGTATATTATAGGCAGTTTAGGGCATGCTAAGGGTGTTAGGAGGGCTGTTATACATTACGGTCCAATAAGCTTATGACTCTGCCTGTAATGAACCTGGTCGCTGATTTTGTGAAGCATGATGATTTCGTAGACCGCTTGAAGAGCATTTTCGAGCTTCCTGAAGGTCAAGAAGAGGAAGAAGATGATGTGGTCAAAGGCGAGGAAGAGCTGCCATGCCCTTGTAATAGTTGGTAGTTTTAACAAGCAAGTTTCACCTTGCGCTGCATTTGTTGGGACGCAAGTTTTAAACACTTACTCGACTTTGCTCGGCTTTCATGCCGAGGATTTGGCCCTTCATAGGCGTGAACAAGTTTCATCCTTCATTTTCCCTCTATTGGGTAAAGGAAAACTACTTAATTTGACGTTTAGCACATATATTTTTTGGCCTTCATAGCGCTTAGTGAATAGTAACCTCTGATTATCAAACTATGTGTTACAATATCGGTGCGTCCTTAAACTATTATGTGCAAGTATCACTAATTTAGCTTGGCTGGGGCTTATGTGGGAGCAGGTGTGATGCGGGTGCGCATTCAAAAATTGCGGCGAGCCTTGGAGATCGGATTAACTCATGAGATTTGCTAGTTAGCCATTATGTTTTCGTGTATACCAAAAGTTGTGCATGGATTTGTAACATAATTTGCAAAGATGTAAATAGGAAGTTGTACAAATGTAAATAGGAAATGTGTTAAAAGACATTTTTGTATTAATAAAAGAGTTTGGCGTAAGGCCTTAATTACAAATCCTATGTCTTTACATGTAACATTCCTTAATTATTGGGTGTTCCATGTCCATGGGACGATGTCGCCTAATAAAGTGCGCAAATTTTAGGCGCCTTTTTCCTGGGACCTCATGTATCATGTAAGGTCCCTCCCATTTAAGGGCTAGTTTACCAAGGCGCTCACGGTGCAGTATTTTTTAAACTTAGACTTGCATTTGGCTTCGATGAGCCCAAAGGATGCTTGGAAGCTCATCTACCCAACCTCGCCTTTTAGTTCCAAGTCGCACCTTGATGCCTTCAACTATGCTTTTGTTCAAGCTTTTAACTTGGCCTTTCCCCTGTAGGTGTGCCATAGATGAAAAGACGTGTTCAATGTTCAACTCTGTCCTCAGAGGCAAAATTTGTGTCGTTGGTTGTGACAATGTGCATCGGTAGACCAAAACAACAAATGATGCATTCCAAGATGAACTTCCGAACAACCAAGGCGGTGGTGGACGCGAGCGCCTTCGCCTCTGCCCATTTTGTGAAATAATCGATGACAAGTACAATAAACTTTATTGTGCCCGACGCATCTGGAAAAGGTCTTCCTATGTCAATTCCCCACTGTTGAAAAGGTCATCTCGTGGATAAGGGAACTAAAGCATTCTTGGGGTGCAGGGTCTTGGGCGCGTGTCTTTGGCAAGAGTCACATTTCCTTAACATTTTGATTGCATCTAAGTGCATCCTAGGCTAGTAATACCCGACATTCATGACCTTAGCAGCCACCATGTGTGGTCCTGTCTGGATACCTGGTGTGTGTTGGGTGTGATATGTTTTTATTGATATTTTAAGCTCATTTTACACATTAGTCAAGTTTTAATTTTTAAAACACGATATTATACTAACACTAAACACACACATGGGCAAGTGCACCCATCGTGAGCGTAGTATAGCGTTGGTAAGATACCAAGGTTGTCCAAGGACACAAGAGCTTTTAGTACCGGTTTATCCTCAACGTCCAATCAACTAAAAATTTTGGAAAAGTTTCTAAATATGAAAAGTAAAACTAAAAACTAAAAATGTTGAAATAAAAATAAAAATAAAACAGATAGACAAGATGAATCACTTGGATCCGACTCGACTTTAATGTATCTTTGATGATTTCCGCACTTTTTAAGAGATTATCTTAGTTATAGTAGTAGGCCCCTCTTTTAAAGGTGACGTTACCCTCAACCCAGTGGTTTGAGTCAGCAAGGATACAATCCCAAAGGGTCAGAATATTGGAAGATAATTAATTAAGTTATTAATGCGAAAAGTGGTAGGCCCTCTTTTGAAGGTGACGTTACCCTCGACTAAGTGGTTTAAGTCAACAGGGATACAATCCCAAGTAGCCGGTTTAATGTATTAATATAGTTTACATATGAGGTGATCAAGCTATTCGCACCCCTTCCATCCAATACCAATGGGTATTAAAGGAGGTCCTAGTAAGCTTGACCCAGGTCCTTGCAGGATCTATACACTGAACAAGGCAAGAACCTTACTAAACCATTCCCTTAACCCCCGACCAGGTAGCCAACATATCTCTATATAGACCGTAGAGATATGAATGGTGAAAATCTTTTACATTATATAGACAGTAAAGTAAAGTAATGCCAAGACACCACGGACAAATGATAAAGAAGTTTCACATTCAAAATAAGAAACTAGTTATTAAAGTCATTAATACAAAACCAAATAAAAAGTTCGAAAAGATTAAAAATCAAAAGTAATACATTAAATGCTTGTCTTCACCAAGTGATGTAAGAGACTTAGCCAAACATGGCCTTTGATTGACAAGAACTCTTACGATCAATCTTGGATCCCGAGACTGCTACACACACTCTAAGGTGGATGATGGATGATGGTGGTGGATGTGGGTGTTGTAGTGGTGGTGGAGTGGTGGCAAAGTAGGAGAGAGGTGGTTTGCCAAGCACCCATATTTATAGCCTGAACAGAAGCCCGGTGACGGCCCCGTGTCCATCCCTTTTCTCTTCCTTCATTAATTGCAATTGTCTGCATTAGGCTCCACACGGCCCCGTGTGTAGAAGCATATCTGTACTATCAAGATTTGCAAGATTCTGCAAATCTTAGCATTGACCACGCCCCGTGCTGAGCTGAGCATGCCCTCGTGGTGGGCATAGAAGCTTCCACAGCTTTGTCCATTTCTGCAGGCATCTGACCACGCCCCTGTGTCCAGTGGGTACTGGCCATGGTCAGCCTTCTGTTTCTTGTTTTTGCTCTTGGAGATGCTGTCGAGGGGTTGGGCATGTCACGTTTATTCCTTTTCTTTGTATTTATGTTAGTTTTTGCTGCATATTTATTCCTTTTGTTCGTTTAAGCTCATTTGGTCCTAAAAATACAAAAGGAAGACAAAAACACACTTTCTCCAACATTAGTACTAAAAAAGGGTTAGTTCTATGTCTCGTTTGATGTAATTTATATGTTGCATTTTACACACATCAAATACCCCAACACTTGAATCTTTGCTGGTCCTCAAGCAAAACTCTTTATTATGTGGCTTACTCACCCAAATGGAATAGGTAGGAAAGAAGTTTTGGGCTTGTCTTGAGTGTCGGGAATCCAAGATCTTTATTGGGTTTTATTTTTATGTTATTTACAATCCTATTCGTTTTGATTTATTTAGAACGTTTTATAAGAGAAATTACTTATTTGGGCATAACATGCCTTTTTAAAATTTCATTTATATACAAGTTCACATACCTCACGGGAGATCACTCAACACTCGGCCGAAGATGTATTTTTGTAAAACACTCGGGACCGGCATGGAACTTACTTCTACCATATGCTTGCCAAGCAATCAATCTTCCTCCTTTTTAACTATAAACCTTTGTAAATATCAAGAGGACTTGGGAAATGGTTAGGCTTGGGCTAAAGGTTGGTGGTTTGGGGTTAGTGGTTAGTAAAAAGGGCTAAAAGCGTAAAAAGCGTCGGTCGTCATAAAACTTTTTGTTTTTGTGACTTTTATTCAAACTAAGTATTTAAAAAAAAGTTTCTTTGAGGACTTTGTTTGTTTATTGCTAGACTTTCATTTTTTTTAAAGAAACGTCACAAGAAAACCGAGTTTTTTTACTAAAATAAAGGGGTTGAAAAGAAAAAGGTTTTGGTGGGTAAAAGAGGGTGTTTGTTTTGTGGGTTTAGAAATGAAAAGGTTTAGGCTCAAAGGGGTTAACTATGGGGATTTTGGGTAGGTGATAAAGAAAATGAAAAATAATGGTGTTGAAAGGAAAATGGGTTAGTTCTAATGCCTCCATCATTTACTTACTTGGGTTTAAGTTGGTAGGACTGGGAATGTATCGTCGTGGCAAGTTCTAGAGTCGTAAGAACCAAGCGGCTATTCACACAAGAAACGAAAAATGAGCATTTAGTTTAAAGATGTATGATTGTTTGCTCAATAAAGGCTCAAAACTCATTTATTGTAGGAATGGGTTTATAATGTGATCAAGTATGTATAATCAAATTTTAAGTAGATTTGTCATGCCGTTTCATAATTTTCTTATGTTGGTTCTTTTTATCACGACGCTATCGGTTGTAAATTTGTAAAAATATAACCTTTTTAGAACTTCTTATTCCCAAATTAAACCAAGACAAGTAAAAAAATGAAAAGTTTTTGAAAAAAATTTGGGGTGATTAGTGGTTCCAATAGAGTTTTGTGTAAGGCTTGTTACTATGACTTGTAAAATTCAAGGTTTTAGCATCCCCCCACCACACACACACACACACTTAAATTACACATTGTCTTCAATGTGTCCCAAAAATAAGTTTTAGGTTGATTGAATGTGTAAAAAGGTGTTTTAAAACAAGGTTTGGTGTTACTGGGCACCTGGCCACGGCTACGTGCTGGGTGAGCACGGCCCCGTGGTCAGAGTACCAGTAACATAAACTTACAGAAGGTGACCATGGGGGCGTGTCTGGTGGACACGGCCCTGTGGCGGGCAGTTTTCAGACAGCAGCAGGTACAGGGTAGTGGACACGGGGGCGTGCTAGCTGAACACGACCCCGTGGTGATAGTCTGCAATCAATGAAAACAGGTTTTTGGCTTTCGGTTTGGGTTTCCGGGCTTATATAGCACTAATACTTAGTGCCTCCAAGCTTCCTAGGTACCTGTTTTGCTTAAAATACCACACCACACAACAAAAACAAACATCCTAGACATACCAAAGTTAATCATCCTACATCACACATAAATGGAAAATAAAATGCAGAAAAGTAAAAGTGTTAAAGGAAAGTAAATTGTTCAAACTTGGGTACGCAGGCCAGTTAATTGTTCGTGGGATAAAGGGTTAACCTGGTAGAAGTTGCATCCATGTCACATCACCTTCAATGCCTCCGCATCAATCCATGTCCTCATCTTCATCATCTCCTCCTCGATACACCATGTGCTCCCGGATATGGCTGATGTCCTCTTGCATGTCGGAGATGTTCCTCTCCATTGCTTTGACCCGGGTGTAGGTGTTGCTGGCCATCTTTTAGGTGTTGCGGGTGCATAAGAGGTTTTCCTGCAAAAGATCATGTAAGCTTTGAAAGTTAGGAAAACCACCCCCTTGAGAAGAGGATGAACCCGGCTGGCCATGAAACTGAGGAGGATGATGGATTAGGGTGGCGTGAAGAACAAGAGCCTCATGTGGGTTCCAAACATGTCCCTGAACGGTTTGGAATCAGACCGTTCCATCACCCGCCTCGTTGATGATTCCCATTGAGCGGCATATAACGAGATCCACCTTGCCTGACCATGGACCTTTACGGAAGGATCTTGGCATCTTTTGAACAAAGTTCTTGTAAAGGCGGTAGATCCATCCCCCCAAAGAAGATAGGTGTCGGAGAAGTGGCCAGTTGGTTCAGATGCATGTTTCGGAGGAGCAGGTATGGAACATCAAGAGGGACACGGTTGTGGATGCAGTGTAAGACCGTCAGATCACATAGGCTAACAACACCGGTACTATCACGCCTTTGATTGAGGGAGTTGCTAATGACCCTATGAATGTAGTGGTATAGAGGGTCCCGCAACTGGGAGCTTTTGGTTTGGCTTGGATCGTATGGACCTTCCCCGATTTGAGACCATGCCGTCTGACGCATGTTTGGAGAGATTTCACGGAGACCACCCGTGTTTTCTCCGTCACCGGCATCCTCTTCGGAAAACAACCCAATTATTGCCCCCAAACTGTGCAATAGAGATTGAAAGCACCTCCCCCGCACAACGGAATTCAAACCCTTGCTCATCAAACGGCTCTGCTTTAGCTTTGAACGTGAATGTGCTATAGAACTCCATGCTATATTCATGGACCAAATGAAGTCTAGTGCAGATGGCCACCCTTAGTGGACCTGTGACAAGGGTGTTGAAACGATCTAGCTGCCCCACAGCTTCCAAGGTCTCGAGGCATACTTGCCTTGGATTTTCCTCGGGCCTTGTCTGGAGAACTTCAAATTGGGCTTGATAGTTCCATTCATTTTGATTGAAGCTTGTGAATTTCCTGGCCATCTGAAAGAAAACAGAAAATAATTAGCACGAAACAATAAATTTCTGAAGAAAATTGAAAACAGCAAGCTGAACACGCCTTGTGTTCAGATGAATTTTGCTGGCCACGCCCCCGTGTTCGCTGAGCACGACCCCGTGCTCAGGCGTCTGTTTCCCAAAAATCTCATTTTCGACCCGGTTTCGAAAACTTGAAAATCTTTGGTTGAGTAGGGGCGGTTTTCCCCGAAAATGAAACCCCAAGTGCTGTTTTTTCAAAATCAAATTGTTTACCCCTTCAATTTCATCTTTTTTGGTTGAGTAAATTACAAGTTTTGTCCTTTATGTTTGTCCTAAATTTCAGGTGCTGTCCTTTACCTTTAAAATTGTTGAGTTTTGTCCTTAACGTTTCAAAATTCTGCACGTTATGTCCTTTAGGGCAAAGCCAGTTAATTTTTTTTGTTAAATCTGTCACATAGACCCCACATGAGGGCAAATTTGTCTTTTTACCCTTTCAATAAAAATATTAGATATGTATTTATAAGCTTTATTCTCAGTCACTCTCCCTCACCTCTCTCTATATCATTCTCTCTCTAAAAACACCACCTGCCACCACCATCTACCACCCACAAGCACCGCCTTGTACCACCGCTTTCTACCACCCACCCTCACTAACCTACCCTCTGACCCAGAACTGCCGCCACATCCAGACATCGCCACCACATCCAGCAACCACCGCCACATCCAGACGCCACCGCCACATCCAGAAACTGCCGCCACATCCAGACACTGCAGATCTAACTCCACCAGCAGATCTGACTCGATCCGCCTCCCACAACCACTTTTATCGACCCAGATCTTCGTTTGTTCAGAGATTTGGGGATTTTTGTTTGTTCAGATATTTGGGGATTTCTTGTTTATTTAGGTGATCGGATCGTTCTTTGTGATGGCTGTGATCAAGCGTATCTTATCTACTGTGAAATATGTGACAGGTTATTGTAGAGAATAAAAATGGTAAGAAGGATGTATCAGAGTATGCAAAAGAAGGTGAAAGTAGAAGATGAATCTGACTTGGGATTGAATTCAGGTTTGTACACCTTTTTCTTTTGACTGTTTTATTAAAAAAAAAATTTGGTAAAGTGAAGCCAAAAACATCCATGAATACTTGTTATCCTACCCTTGATCGCGAATGATAACTTGTTAAATATTTTGGATTTTTGGGCATATCTGTAAACCTCTTCTGGTGATACTAATGCCTTCATTTATACACACTGGATTATGATTTTTGTGGCTACACGTAGTTTCCCGTGAACTTATTTTTACTTTGTAACGCTGCCACACTGGAATTTGTATATGGAACTTGAAGCATCAATTATGGATATGATAATTGCTATTGTGGTTATGGTGGGTCAGGCGATGGTGGAGATAGTGGGTGGTCAGTGGCAGGTGAGGGTGGGAGGTGGTGGTGGTCGGCGGTAGGTGAGGGTGGGATGTGGTGGCGGCAGGTGATGGCAAGTGGTGGGTCTTCAACTTTTGAAGATGGTGGGGTATTTATTTTAAGTTAATTACATAAATTTTCCTAAAAAACGAAATTACAAAAATGCCCTCATGTGCCTTGCACATGATCAGATTTAACAAAAAAATTTAACTAGGTTTGCCCTAAAGGACATAACGTGCAGGATTTTGAAACGTTAAGGACAAAACTCATCAATTTTAAAGGTAAAGCACAGCGCCTGAAATTTGGGACAAACATAAAGGATAAAACTTGTAATTTACTCTTTTCGGTTCAAAAACAAGGGTTTGAGGTTTTTGTTCAAAATTGGGCAAATCCACAAACAATTTAAGTTGATTTACTTCCTATAACATGCAACTATACTAATACTAACAGATCTATGCAAAATTTAAGGTTTGATTCGGTTCAAGTTCAAGAACCCTAGATTTTTCCCAAATTTTTTATGTTAAACTACATGCAAATCGTGAATCTAACTAACTATGATGATAGAATCATACCTTGATGATGTTGAACGGTGGAAGATCGTGAAAACCTGCAGAGATTCGTGGAGGAACCAGAGAGTATTCGGGGAAACGGGTCGTGTTGAAAGGAAAATGAGATGAAAAGTGGGGTTTTATGCCCGACAGTAGCCGACCACGGCTCCGTGTCCAGCGGGCACAGCCTCGTGGGTGGGTAAAAATTATATACATATTTTTTTTAGTGCACGTGTGAGTGACCTATTTCCCAAATCTTGGTTTTAGAAATCTTACCGATTTAGAAGCTTTCCTGACGTCTATTTTCCACAAGATATGATGTTGATACACAAACCTTTGTTTATTCTTCGGCCGCTTGTAGCGAGATTTCTTCCTATTCATCCTCAATGAATCCTTCATAAAGCTTTAGCCGTTGGCCATTGACTTTGAATGGAATTCCATTGCGAGATTTAATTTCAATTGCACCGTGTGGAAAAATATGGGTGATAGAAAAAGGTCCCGACCACCTAGACTTTAATTTATCGGGAAATAATCAAAGTCGTGAATTAAACAATAGAACTTGATCTCCTACCCAAAATTCATTAGGTTTAATGTGTTTATCATGCAAATTTTTCATTCTTTCCTTATAAATTTCGGAGTTGGAATATGCGTGATTCCTTAGCTCGTCTAATTCAATTAATTGACAAAACCGATTTTTACCGGCAGTTTCTATGTCTAAGTTTACGTTTTTTTATTGCCCAGTAGGCTTTGTGTGCTGTTTCTACTGGCAAATGATAACTTTTTCCATAGACGAGCTTATATGGGGTAGTACCTATGGTTGTTTTATATGCCGTTCGAAAAGCCCATAAAGCGTCGTCTAATTTATCGGCGCATTCCTTTTTATTTAATCCTACGGTTTTTCAAGTATTCTTTTTAGACCTCGATTAGTCACTTCGGCTTGTCCATTCGTTTGAGGGAGATATGCAGTTGAGATCCGGTGATAGACCCCATATCTTGTTAAAAAAATTTCAAGTTAATGGTTACAAAAATGGGTACCCCTATCACTTATTAATGCTTTTGGAGTTCCAAAACGAGAAAATAATCGTTTCAGGAATCTTACCACAACTCTTCCATCATTTGTTGGAAGAGCTTCGGCTTCGGCCCATTTTGACAAGTAATCCACTGCTACAAGTATATATTTGTTTCCTTTTGACGGTGGGAAAGGTCCCATAAAGTCGAGTCCCCACACATCAAAACTTTCACAAACAAGAATGCCATTTTGTGGCATTTCATTTTTGGAAGAAATATTACCTGATCGTTGGCATGCATCACATGTCTTGATAAGACTTTGGACGTCTTTGTAAATGGTTGGTCAATAAAATCCTGAATCAAATAACTTTTGTGCGGTACTAGCGGCACCATGATGTCCTCCGTATGGACCTTCATGATAATGGCGGAGAATTCTTCTTGCTTCACCACCATGTACGCATCGTCGGATAAGTTGGTCGGCACACATTTTAAAAAGATAAGGGTCTTCCAAAAAATAATGCTTTACATCAGCAAAGAATTTTTTTCTTTGATGATGCGACCATCCTTTTGCGACTATTCCACTAGCTAAATAGTTGGCGTAGTCGGTGTACCATGCTTCTTCTCGGTATTCCACCATTTCTAAGGACTCCGTTGGAAATTTTTCATTGATTAGCTCATCCCTAGTTGCCTCCAAAGCTGGATCTTCTAAGCGGGATAGATGATCTGCAGCGGTGTTTTCTCCTCCTCTTCTGTCTTTTAGTTCAATGTTGAATTCTTGGAGGAGTAGAATCCATCTGATTAAATGTGGTTTGGCATCCTGCTTCTTAAAGAGGTAACGAATGGTTGCATGGTCTGTATAAACTATCGTTTTAGAAAGAACAAGATAAGAACGAAATTTATCAAAAGCAAATACTACAGCTAGTAACTCTTTTTCAGTTGTTGTGTAATTTTCTTATGCGTCGTTAAGTGTTTTACTAGCGTAATATATTGGGTGAAAATGCTTATATTTCCTTTGTCCCAAGACAGCTCCAACTGCAAAGTCACTTGCATCACACATGATTTTGAAAGGTAATTTCCAATCAGGCACTATCATGATAGGTGCATTGACTAGCATTTCTTTTAGTGTTGAAAATGCTTGGTTGCAATCCTTGTTAAAGATGAAAGGAGCATCTTTTTCAAGTAATTTTGTTAAAGGTCTTGAGATTTTGGAAAAGTCTTTGATAAATCGTCTATAAAATCCGGCATGCTCTAAGAAACTTCTGATGGCTCTAATGGAGGATGGGGGTGGTAATCGGAAAATAGTGTCTATTTTAGCCCGATCAACCTCCATTCCTTCGCTAGAGATTTTATGACCGAGTACTATTCCCTCCGTTACCATGAAATGGCATTTTTCCCAATTAAGGGCGAGGTTAGTTTCCTCATATCGGGATAGCATTCGTTCAAGGTTATCGAGGCATTGGTCGTATGAATCTCCAAAGATAGAAAAGCCATCCATGAAGACTTCCATAGTCTTTTCTATCATATCATGGAAGACGGCCACCATGCAACGTTGGAAAGTTGCGGGGGCGTTACATAGACCGAAAGGCATGCGTCGGTAAGCAAAAGTTGCGTAGGGACATGTGAATGTTGTCTTTTATTGGTCTTCGGGTGCTATCGGAATTTGAAAGTAACCTGAAAAACCATCTAAAAAACAAAAAAACTTATGACCGGATAATCTTTCTAACATTTGATCAATAAAGGGTAAGGGAAAATGATATTTCCTTGTTGCCTCATTTAATCGACGATAATCTATACGCACTCTCCACCCGGTGACGGTTCTTGTTGGTATTAATTCATTTTTTGGTTGGTGACCACCGTCATACCTCCTTTCTTAGGAACTACTTGGACGGGACTTACCCAAGGACTATCAGAAATTGGGTAGATAAGTCCGGCGTCAAGTTATTTGATGACTTCATTTTTAGCCACTTCTTGGACGTTTGGATTTACTCTACGTTGTGGTTGTGTTACCGATTTATAGTCATCATTCATTAAAATTTTGTGCGCGCACATGGAAGGGCTTATTCCTCTAATATCTACAACCTTCCAAGCGATCGCGTTTTTATGTTTTTTTCAAAAGCGTGATTAATTATTCTTTTTCTACACTAGTTAATTTTGATGAAATAATTATAGGTAACTTACTATCCTTGTCGAGAAAAGCATATTCCAAACCTTTTGGGAGTTCTTTGAGCTCAAGCGGTGGGTCTTTAGGAGACTCCATATTTGGTTGCTCATTTTGGTCAAGAACCAAAAAGGTTTGTTCAATAGCGACCTCTTCTTCAACAAAGTGGTCGATTTCTTCTTTCGTATCGGGTGGCTCATCTTCATCTTCAATTAAGGGGTCATCATTACCGATTGGATATTTCATTGAATGCTCAAGATCGACACATTTTTTGAATGCCCCTAATTGAATGGGTAGATTGTTTTGCTTCCGATTTTTGAAGCTTCGTGGGTTTTCACAAAAGGTCGTCCCAACGCTAGTGGAGCATCATCAAGGATGACGAAGTCGGTTGGGACTACCATTTGATTTGTTTGGACTAACACATCTTCAACTACTCCTATTGGTTTTATTGTTTTCCGATTAGATAGAAAAATGGGTATTTGAAGTGGAGAAAAGTCACCAATACTTAATTTTTTGAAAATGTAGTTTGGCATTATATTAACACAAAGATCTTTGTCAATTATAATATTACTAATAAAGGAATTTTGAAAGAAACATGGAACCGGTGTAATGTTAATTTCAAATGGATCATCTTTTATTAGTGTAGTTTGATCATTTGTTAACTTAATGCTTACCATTTCGTGAATTTTAGTGTTAGTGTTTAACTCTTTTAAAAACTTAGCATGAGTAGTTACTAAACAATGGTTTTCGAAAGAAGGTGACAAGGGGGTAATTTCTTGAAAATTAGACTCTTTATGAAGATTAACGTTGTCGGACTCACCTTTTTCGTTGTTTAGTTCAAGTGTCAGTTTTTCACTTACTTGTTCTTCCATTTTTACCTCTTCAACTATCACTTCTTTAGTACAAGTTACCTCTTCCCTTGCGCGGGATTCCTCTTCCCTTGCGCGGGCTTCTTTTATATAGCGCTCGATAGTTTTAAGGTGTTATGTTATCTTTTCGGCTACGGGGGAGATAGTTGGTGGTTCGTCAAAGCAATCGGAATAAATATCCCCACTGCTTGAGTTCAGAAGTTCGATCCTTGGTTCCTCATAATACTCATATGAGGTAGATGGTTCATACCATTGTTCCTCATTGTAAGTATATGATGGATAAGGGTCGTAACTTGGTTCTTCATAAAACTCATATTAGGTGGGTTGTTCACGCCATGGTTCCTCATAGTAAGTATATGAAGGAGAAGGCTCATAACTTGGTTCCTCAAAGTATGAGTATGGAGGCTCATACCTTGGTTCTTCAAGATATGAGTATAAGGGAGAAGGTTCATACCTTGGCTCTTCATAGTATGTGTATGAAGTGGTTGGCTCGTACCTGGGCTCCTCATAGTATGTGTATGAAGGGGATGGTTCAAAGAGGTCACAATATTGCACTGAATGAGGATTACCACAAATAGTACAATACTCTTCTTCATAATCATCCTCCTCATAGTGGTAGTTGTAACCTCCTGAGTATTGATCCATAAGAATCACTCAGCAGACCACAACAGAGTCTCGGGACCAGAAAACAAAAATAAAAACGGAAACAGAGGCTGAGCACGGCCCCGTGTTCAGTGAGCACGGCCCGTGGTCAGGTCCTGTATTTGGGCGTTTTAAAAAATCTGACTGGTTTTATGCAGCACGGGGGGCATGTTTAGTGAGCACGACCCCGTGTTCAGACTCTGTATCTGGGTGTTTGGTTAATTTTTAAGTAGCACAGGGCGTGTTCAGTGAGCACGGCCCCGTGTTCAGACTACTGTAATGAAATTTTTTTAGAAAAATGCAGAAATGTGCGCGCAGTTTTAAAAAGGTTTTGAAAAACGATTAGGCCGTCGATTTTAAGCTTTCTTAAAATCCTTGTGTCCCCGGCAGCGGCGCCAAAAACTTGGTGTGTGTCGGGTGTGATATGTTTTTATTGATATTTTAAGCCCATTTTACACATTAGTCAAGTTTTAAATTTATAAAACACGATATTATACTAACACTAAACACACACATGGGCAAGTGCACCTATCGTGAGCGTAGTATAGTGTTGGTAAGATACCGAGGTCATCCAAGGACACAAGAGCTTTTAGTACCGGTTTATACTCAACGTCTAATCAACTAAAATTTTTGGAAAAGGTTTTAAATATGAAAAGTAAAACTAAAAACTAAAAATGCTGAAAAAAAATAAAAAAAAAACAGATAGACAAGATGAATCACTTGTATCCGACTCGCCTTTAATGTATCCTTTGATGATTTCCGCACTTTTGCACTTTTTAAGAGATTATCCTAGTTATAGTAGTAGGCCCCTCTTTTGAAGGTGACGTTACCCTCAACCCAGTGGTTTGAGTCAGCAAGGATACAATCTCAAAGGGTCGGAATATTGGAAAATAATTAATTAAGTTATTATTGTGAAAAGTGGTAAGCTCCTCTTTTGAAGGTGACGTTACCCTCGGCTAAGTGATTTGAGTCAGCAGGGATACAATCCCAAGTAGCCGGTTTAATGTATTAATAGTAGTTTACATATGAGGGGATCAAGCTATTCGCACCCCCGCCATCCAATACCAGTGGGTATTGAAGGAGGTCCTAGTAAGCTTGACCCAGTTCCTTGCAGGATCTATACACTGAACAAGGCAAGAACCTTACAAAACCATTCCCTTAACCCCTGACCAGGTAGCCAACATATCTCTATATAGACTGTAGAGATATGAATGTTGAAAATCTTTTACTTTATATAGACAGTAAAGTAATGCCAAGACACCACAGACAAATGATAAAGAAGTTTTACCTTCAACATAAGAAACTAGTTATTAAAGTCATTAATACAAAACCAAATAAAAAGTTCGAAAAGATTAAAAATAAAAAATAATACATGAAATGGTTGTCTTCACCAAGTGATGTAAGAGACTTAGCCAAACATCGCCTTTGATTGATAAGAACTCTTACGATCAATCTTGGATCCCGAGACTACTACCCACACTCTAAGGTGGATGATGGATGATGGTGGTGGATGTGGGTGTTGTAGTGGTGGTGGAGTGGTGGCAAAGTGGGAGAGAGGTGGTTTGCCAAGGGATGCCTTTGAAGTGAGCCAAGCAACCTTATTTATAGCCTGAACAGAAGCCCTGCCACGGCCTCGTGTCCAGCGGACATGCCCCTTGGCCATCCCTTTCCTCTTTCTTCATTAATTGCAATTGTCTGCATTAGGCTCCACACGGCCCCTGTTCGTTGGGCACGTCCCCGTGTGCAGAAGCGTATATGTACTATCAAGATTTGCAAGATTCTGCAAATCTTAGCATTGACCACGCCCCGTGCTGAGCTGGGCACGCCCCCATGGTAGGCATAGAAGCTTCCACAACTTTGTCCATTTCTGCAGGCATCTGACCAAGGCCCCGTGTCCAGTGGGCACGGGCCGTGGTCAGCCTTCTGTTTCTTGTTTTTGCTCTTGGAGATGCTGTTGAGGGGTCGGGCATGTCACGTTTATTCATTTTCTTTGTATTTATGTTAGTTTTTGCTGCATATTTGTTGCTTTCGTTCGTTTAAGCTCATTTGGTCCTGAAAATACATGATGTGTGAAAATGTGTATATTAAATTCGAACAAGTTTTAAAAATGGAATCACAACCTAAACCACACACAATCGGCAAGTGCACCGGTCGTTATGTAGTCAAGTTGGTAAGACCGAGTATCAATCCGTGGACACAATGGCGCGACTCTCGATACTAAACTTTTGTCGAGTCCTAGTCTAGCAATTTTTTAATGAGTGTTTGGATTATTATTAACTACTAAAATTAAATAAAAGGGCAAATACGAAAGCAGAAAGCAGAGCAAACAGATAACGAATTTTAGGTGAATTCAGAGGATGGAAAAATGGCTACCTAGGCAAGATGCATGTCAATTCACTCACGGTTCTTGGAATGGAATAACTAAGTTTTGGCTACCGGGATCTTAAGGTTTACTAAACAAGACCTAAACTGGCTGGCAGATCATTCTCCAAACAGGTCGCAATCTAGGGTCAAGAAAAGTGTATAAACTCACCGGTTAATGTCAGATCACCTCTCGGTCTCTCTAACTAGGTTATGGTACCCAAAGTCTAGATTACCTCTCGGTCTCACTAGAAACGGTACATCCGGGAAGTGTAAGGGATGTACGGGGTGGTGACTCTAATTAGGTTCTAAGACGGTTTGCTAAAATCACAAGAAAACCTAGGGTAATTCACTCTCGTGCAATTAACACCTAACCCGTCTAATGATTAAGACAACCCGACATCTAATCTCCTCTCGGTCTCAAAGATGGTAGAATATTTAATTACCAAATAGTTTATTAATTTGTTCCTAGGGTTTACTACGTCTAGCAACCACGAGATTTAGTCGAAAACACAAAGTTAACGAAATCACCTAACCCTAGCTTTAATCAATACGCAATCAATTTTAACCAAGAAAAAGGTGGAACAAATATAAACCATCAATTATTAAATACGCATGCACATTAGAACCATGACAAGAGCACTTGTACCATAACATAAAGCCAAAACAATAGTTAACCGAACCAAGAAACCGTAAATAAACTAACAATTATTCATAGCCTAGGTAGCACAAAGAAATTTAGCCGAGCATGGTGATAAAAAACGAAGCAACGAAGTTTAAATAATCAGGATACATCATGTTTGAAAATTAAATAAACAAAGTCATAACGTTTCTAACCAATTTGCAAAATAAATCTCAAAGCAATCCCTTCAAACTCTTCGAACAACCTTCACAAATCTGTATGATATGCTCTTCTGCCTTCGTTCGCCGTCTGTACTCCCCTCTTTTTATTTTTTAACAATTGGTATATTCATAATAATCCTCTCTTGCGTCCCAAGATTCAACTTTTTAACCTGCCAAACTTCACCGACTCAATATATGGGCTCCTATTATTTTGTTCCTGAACCCTCATGGACTTTTAGACCCTTAAAATTGCACCGACCCTCTTTGCGTTCTGTTTAGCCCAACATGCATCCCAAGTTAAATATCTTCACTTTGCTTTGTATTGGACAAATAGAATTTTGTGTAGATGCTCTTTTCAATTAATTATCTCCATAAAGCCCATCTTCATATGTAATTGTTCCCATCACCTACGTATAATTGAAAGCAAAATTCAATTAATGCAATAATTAATTTGTCAATTAATTCCACTTATTAAGAATTGTAAAAATCAACCCATTATTGAATACAATTTATATAATACAGTATTTAATTAATTACTATAATATTTCTTATAATTTTCAATTAAAATTAATCATAACCAATTAAAAGTGTAGGAAATATTCATATTTTAATATGTATAAATCAGAGCATATCAAATATCCCCACACTTAACCTTTTGCTTGTCCCTAAGCAAAATCCCAAGCAACATGTCCAACACTTAACAATAACGCATGTCTCGAACAAGTTATAACGCGAACTACGAAATCATTAAACACAGCGGTTTCGCAAGACTTACAACGTTCAAAAGGTTGATGAATCATAATATTTTTCAAAAAAAACACGAGCCTACCTAATCAAGCTTTTCTCACCTTCAAGCAACCAATCATGCAATGTCAACACCCCTCACAATTTCACTCAACACTCGGTTGATATATGTGATAATTCAAGTGAACTCTCAAAACCAAACTATGAAGCAACACTATCATAAGCTTGCACGTCAATCAGATTTCCACCTATTTGTTAAAACCTGGCACGGATCAAAAGGACTTAAACGGGTAGGCAAAGGCTAAAGGTAGGTTATTTTTTTTTTTTCATTTTGGGAATATATGGCTAACACAAATGAACACACGATAAACCGGATAAGCACAACACAAATACTAACATATTGGTCATCTCGACCCACAACTTTTATTGTATTTTTTTTCCTTTTCTCATCTTTTGCTTTTCCTTTTTTTTCTCATATTTTCTTTTTTTCTTCAATTTTCGATTTTCTCTTTTTTTTTCATTTTTTCACTTTTTTTCTCATTTTTTTTCAAATATAATAATCACGTAACACGATCCGGCTATCAAATCACAAACGGGTAACAAACGAAAGGCTAGGCTCAACGTGGTGTATCTAAGGGTAGTGGTGAAACGGGTCAAACACAAAGGTAACACAAACAAGGTGATCCTAATGCCTCTATCATATCCATGCCAAATCCTAACCGAATGTCTCAAACTGTATCAAAACGCACAAGTTCTAAAGTGATGCAACAAGTCGGTAAACACACATGAAACGAAAGTAGTGAACATATAAATATGAAACATGTAAAGGCTCAAATCTCACTATCATGTGGTAAATAAGGGCTACC
Organism: Helianthus tuberosus; assembly: GCA_030545235.1. Lineage (NCBI taxonomy): Eukaryota > Viridiplantae > Streptophyta > Magnoliopsida > Asterales > Asteraceae > Helianthus > Helianthus tuberosus. The sequence goes on along the minus strand of CM060363.1, from coordinate 182,320,936 downwards.
GATATTGACAATGCACAACTAATTAACTCTCCGGCTCCATCCACTATCCTAGGCATCCCAAAACCTTTTACTTCCCAAAAACTGATTCAATCAACCTACTATCCCGCAACTTAAAGAAACACGTGCTTTCCAACTCGTAAATTCGACAATTAAACCGCTTTTGACCGACGTTTTGAAAAGGTCTTTGTTTTCTATGCGCTAAAGGACCGGGACTCACAAACCAACTCTTTTTTTTTTTTTTTTCAATTTTTCAATTTTTTTTTTTTTTTAGTTTTTTAAATTTTTTTTTTTTGACTCAAAACTATCTAAAAAGGCGTAGTCTCCCATCCCCACACTTAAAATGTACATTGTCCTCAATGTAGAATGAATGACAACTAAAAATAAATAAGAAAGAAAAAAATAAACTAGAAACATATAATGGAACAAACTCGCCTGGTAGCAAAAGTCTTCGCATTCCAAACCAAAGCGAGCACGACTGTATAGCATTTCATTCGCAGCCGTTTGACAAACTTGTATACTTGAGTTGTCTTTTACATAATGATATAAGCTCGAAATCCCCGCCCGAATGGAGATTGAGTACGGACGGGTCAAACAAACCTGCACAAATAAACACAAACAAACCCAAGCGTAAAACTGACTCAAAAATAAAAACCGACTCAAAACTAACTAACTCGAACTGACTAATTTAGACTCAAAATACATAAATATACAAAAATATACACTCGGGTTTTCACCCGAGAATCACTCAAAACTATCAAGCACTATGAGGATCGAGGTGAATAACCTCGACGTCATCCTTCTCACTCGGCCTACCTATGTATAACTTCAATCTATGAACGTTCACTTTGAAACTTTCACCATCTTTTCCCTCTATCGTCACACTACCATAGGGAAACACCTCTTTCACCACAAATGGTCCTTACCAACGGGACTTCAACTTCCCAGGGAACAACCTCAAGCGCGAATTATATAATAACACCTTTTCCCCACACTTGAACTCTTTTACCTGCTTCAAGTGTCTGTCGTGCAACGCCTTAGTACGCTCTTTATATGCCCACGACTTTTCATACGCCTCATCGCGCATCTCCTCTAACTCATGAATCTGAAGAAACCGGTTCTTGCTTGCAGCTGGCAAGTCAAGATTGACTGCCTTCAGTGCCCAGTATGCACGATGCTCTAGCTCAACCTGTAGATGACACGCTTTCCCATAAACTAACCTAAAGGGTGTGGTCCCAATAGGCGTCCGATAAGCAGTACGGAAAGCCCACAGAGCGTCATCCAACTTCTCGGACCAATCAATACGACTGTTTCCGACAGTTCTCTCCAGAATTCGCTTAATTCCCCTGTTCGAATTCTCCACCTGCCCACTTGTTTGTGGATGATAGGCCGTCGAAAGCCAATGGGTCACCCCATAGCGTTTCAAGACCTTCTCCATCTGTGAATTGCAAAAGTGGGTGCCTCGATCAGATATCAAGGACTTCGGTGTCCCGAACCTAGCAAACAATCTCCTCAAGAATCTCACAACAACCCTCGCATCGTTCGTAGGCAAGGCCTCTGCCTCCACCCACTTAGAAACATAGTCGACTGCAACTAGGATGTATCGGTTCCCCCTCGACATAGGGAACGGACCCATAAAATCGATGCCCCAAATATCAAAGATCTCAACCACCTGGATGGGGTTCTGAGGCATCTCATTACGGGATGAGATATTTCCTGTCCTCTGACAGGCATCACAGCTTCGCACAAACTCATGTGCGTCCCTAAAGATGGTCGGCCAATAAAAACCCGCATCAAACACGCGTTTGGCGGTATAAGCTGCACCATAATGGCCACCAGTCGGTCCCTCATGACAATGTCGCAGAATACTGCGAGACTCGGACCCAAACACACATCTCCTAATAACCTGGTCCGCACCGATCCTAAACAAGTACGGATCCTCCCAAATGTAGTGCTTGACATCCGCAAAGAATTTCTTCTTTTGCTGGTACGTCATGCCCTCCACAAGGTCACCTGTAGACAAGTAATTCGCTAGATCAGCGAACCAGGGAAAGCCTTCCTCGTGGGCTTTCAAAAACATCAACGCCTCATGGGGAAACTCATCCCCAATCCTATCCTCCCGAGTTTTCTCTATCTCGGGGCTCTCTAATCTCGACAGATGATCAGCAGCTACGTTCTCAGCCCCCTTCTTGTCCCTAATCTCTAGATCAAACTCCTGAAGCAGCAAAATCCATCGAATAAGCCTAGGCTTCGCATCCTTCTTCGCAAACAAGTACCGAAGAGCCGCATGATCCGTGAAAATAACGGTCTTCGACAGCACAAGATAAGACCGGAATTTATCACACGCGAATACGACCGCTAGCAACTCCTTCTCCGTCGTGGTGTAGTTTTCTTGGGCGTCGTTTAGGGTCTTGCTAGCGTAGTAGATGGGATGAAAGTGTTTCTCCCTACGCTGCCCTAGAACGGCCCCAACAGCAAAGTCGCTGGCATCGCACATGATCTCAAATGGGAGGCTCCAATCGGGAGCAATCAGAATGGGAGCACTCACTAACCTCTCCCTAATCAACTCGAAGGCCCTCAAACACTCATCGTCGAACACGAATGGTCTATCCTTCTCTAGCAGCTGGGTCATCGGGCGAGCAATCTTGGAGAAGTCGCGGATGAAACGGCGGTAAAATCCCGCATGACCCAAGAAACTCCTAATTGATTTCACAGAAGTAGGCGGCAGAAGCTTGGAAATAACATCAACCTTGGCTTGATCAACCTCAAGCCCCGCCTGTGAAATCTTGTGCCCTAGCACAATCCCCTCTCGAACCATGAAATGACACTTCTCCCAGTTAAGCATCAGGTTCGTCTCCTCACATCGAGTAAGCACACGCTCGAGATTACGCAGACAGTGATCGAAGGAACTCCCAAACACAGAAAAGTCATCCATGAACACCTCCATGGAGTCCTCGATCAACTCGTGAAAGATCGCCACCATACAGCGCTGAAATGTGGCTGGAGCGTTACACAACCCGAATGGCATGCGTCGATACGCGAAGGTGCCAAAAGGGCATGTAAATGTGGTCTTTTCCTGATCCTCTGGTGCAATAGGAATCTGGAAATAACCTGAGAATCCATCAAGAAAGCAATAGAACTGCTGTCCTGACAGTCGCTCCAGCATCTGGTCAATGAACGGCAAAGGAAAGTGATCCTTGCGCGTGGCATCGTTGAGTCTGCGATAATCTATGCAAACTCGCCAGCCGGTGACGGTCCGGGTGGGTATCAACTCATTCTTATCGTTGGCGACCACTGTCATACCCCCTTTCTTGGGGACCACCTGGACGGGACTCACCCATGCAGAGTCCGAAATCGGGTAAATCAGTCCTGCATCCAGCAACTTAATCACCTCTTTCTTCACTACGTCCTGCATATTAGGGTTTAGCCTTCTCTGAGGCTGAACCACCGGCTTGAACTCCTCTTCCATCAAGATCTTGTGCGTGCAAAACGAAGGGTTAATACCCTTGATATCCATCAGCTTCCACGCGATCGCCTGCCTATGGTCTCTCAGGACACTCATCAGCTTCTTCTTCTCCTCCTCCGTCAATCCAGCAGAAATGATGACGGGTAACTGAGATCCCTCGCCCAAGAATGCGTACTCCAGATGAGACGGCAACTCCTTCAACTCCAGGGGCGGGGTACCTCAACAGATGGTTTCTCCTTCGGAATCTCCTCTTCCTCGATGACCTCAAACACCTCGAATCTAGGGAAAAGCTCGGTAGCCTGCAACAGAGGGTCCTGCTCAACATCCAACTCAGTGACCCCACTCCCCTGATCATCCACACTCACGACCTGCGTATCAGACGCATCTCTCCCACAAATCTCGCTGAGAAAGCCACCCACATGTGACATAAGAGTATCAATAAAGTAGAGAGTGTCATCATGCTGACGGGTGTGCCTCATAGAATGTTGGATATCAAAAGTGACCTCATCCTTATCGACACGAAGAGTCAACTTGCCATCATATACGTCAATGACTGCTCGTGCAGTGGCAAGAAATGGACGGCCTAAGATCAACGGGACCTCAGAGTCCTCATCCATGTCGAGAATGACAAAGTCAACTGGAAATACGAACTTGTCAACTTTCACCAACATGTTCTCCACGATGCCCCTCGGATACTTCACCGATCGATCGGCGAGCTGAATACTCATGCGCGTAGGGGAAGGATCTCCTAGGTCAAGCTTAGCGAATATGGAATAGGGCATGAGATTTATGCTAGCACCTAGGTCAGCAAGCGCATTGCTGACAGTAAGATTCCCAATCAGACATGGGATGGTAAAGCTACCAGGATCAGTCATTTTCTTTGGCAGCTTGTTCTGCACGACAGCAGAACACTCCTCACTCAGGGTGACAGTCGAAAGATCCTCTAATTTCTTCTTATTCGTAAGAAGATCCTTTAAAAACTTCGCATACTTTGGCATCTTCGCCAAAGCCTCGACGAACGGGATGTTCACGTGTAACTTCTTCAGCATCTCCATGAAACGGCCATACTGCTCCACGTCCTTACCCTTTATTAATCGACCAGGGTAAGGGGGTGTTGGCTTATACACCCTCATCGGCTCCTTCTCTGGCTCCTTCTTCTCTCCTGGAGACCCGCTGGACTGTGCTGTACTTGCTGGGCGCAGCCTAGGGTGCACTTTGCCAGCTGGTGTCTCCATCTCAATCTCCTCGTCGACCTCCGGGTCCTCATCGACTACCGGCTCGACCTCTACACCTCCTCGACCACTTCTCGTAGTAACGGCTTTCGCAGTGGCATTCGGGTTCTCAACAGTGCTACTGGGGAGACCACCAGGAGGTCTCTGATTCAACTTCTCTGACATCGCACCTACAGTCCTCTCAAGGTTTTGGAATGCTGCGCTCTGATTTTTCATGTAAGTCTCGTGCTCCAAGAACCTTGCCTGTGTCTCCCGATGTCGAGCATCCCCCTGCGTGATGAACTGTGTAAGCAGCTGAGTCTGCTGAGCTAACGTCTCCTGGTTCTTCCTTAGCATCTCCTCTAATGTCGAGTTGTTCGCACCTGAACTCGCTCCTGCTCCTGCGTCCTGAAACAAACTCTGACGCGGCTGAAACCCCGGTGGGTTGTTGTTCTTCCAGCTGAAGTTCGGGTGATTCTTCCAATTCGAATTGTAACGCTCCCCGAAATTTCCTTGATTTCGATTACCCACAAACTCTACCTGCTCTGGTGACTCAGTAGGAGCAATAGGACACGCGGTCGTGTCATGCTTCCCAGTACATATCTCGCATAGCTGCTCCTTCTTTATCCCCATATCGCCCACCTGCTTTTTCAGAGCGTCAATCTGTGCTTGCATCATGGTGACTTCATCTACCTTGTGCACTCCTCTATGTGTAGTGGATGAATCTCTAGACTCAGGAAACTCGTAGCTACTCATCGCTATATCCTCGAACATATCCATGCACTCATCAGGTGTCTTGGCGGTCAGCAGATTGCCACCAGCAGTAGTATTCAGCATATTCCTCGTAGTAGGCGTCACTCCATGATAGAACCTCTCAACTAAAGACCAATCCTCAAATCCGTGATGAGGACACTTGAGTAGTAACTCCTTAAAATGCTCCCATGTCTCGTAGAATGACTCTCCCTCCTTTTGGCGAAACTCTTGGATCATGCTCCTCAGACGAGCGGTTTTGGAAGGGGGAAAGTACTTGACTAAGAATTTTTCTTTCATACCGGCCCAGGTGGTAATGGATCCCGCAGGAAGAGATTCCAACCAAGCATGAGCACGATCAGCAAGTGAGAATGGGAATAGACGCAGCTTGCAGGCATCCTCGGTGACACCTTGCTCCTGAAACTTGTCGCAAATAGCTGAAAAGCGCGAGAGATGGACATTCGGGTCCTCAGAAGGTAGTCCATGGAACTGGATGGTGTTCGTAACCATCGTGATGATCTGGGGTGGAATCTGCCAGCGATTAACCCCGATAGCAGGTCGGGTAATGCTGGATCGAGCATTTGCCGCGTTCGGCCGGGCGTAGTCTGCGACGACTCGCCTAACTGGTGCCTCGTCAGCCATAGTAAAAGCAGAAGATGAAGTGTGTACCTGACTAGCTCGGGAAGTGCGAAGGCGCTCGTGGAAATCTCGCTCGGGCTCAGACGAAGCAGCAAACGAAAGTGGCCCCTGTGAACGAGTATGGTGCATACAATGAGAAGATTACTAATCTAAGTACTAAAGCAAATCTAACCCTAAAGGCACAAATTGCAAGCAAAAGGGCACCCAAAGGCAATGGAAAACTACGAAAGCAAATAAACAACTAATTTATTTTTTTTTTTTTTTTTTTTTAAAATTTTTTTGGTTTTTTATTTTTTTATTTTTATTTTACCAAGGAAAAACAAAACTAATCTAAGAAAGCAGCAAAATGGCTAAATCCCCGACTCGGGTCGTCCTCGAAAGCGCTGTGTGTCCCCGGCAACGGCGCCAAAAACTTGATGTGTGAAAATGTGTATATTAAATTCGAACAAGTTTTAAAAATGGAATCACAACCTAAACCACACACAATCGGCAAGTGCACCGGTCGTTATGTAGTCAAGTTGGTAAGACCGAGTATCAATCCGTGGACACAATGGCGCGACTCTCGATACTAAACTTTTGTCGAGTCCTAGTCTAGCAATATTTTAATGAGTGTTTGGATTATTATTAACTACTAAAATTAAATAAAAGGGCAAATACGAAAGCAGAAAGCAGAGCAAACAGATAACGAATTTTAGGTGAATTCAGAGGATGGAAAAATGGCTACCTAGGCAAGATGCATGTCAATTCACTCACGGTTCTTGGAATGGAATAACTAAGTTTTGGCTACCGGGATCTTAAGGTTTACTAAACAAGACCTAAACTGGCTGGCAGATCATTCTCCAAACAGGTCGCAATCTAGGGTCAAGAAAAGTGTATAAACTCACCGGTTAATGTCAGATCACCTCTCGGTCTCTCTAACTAGGTTATGGTACCCAAAGTCTAGATTACCTCTCGGTCTCACTAGAAACGGTACATCCGGGAAGTGTAAGGGATGTACGGGGTGGTGACTCTAATTAGGTTCTAAGACGGTTTGCTAAAATCACAAGAAAACCTAGGGTAATTCACTCTCGTGCAATTAACACCTAACCCGTCTAATGATTAAGACAACCCGACATCTAATCTCCTCTCGGTCTCAAAGATGGTAGAATATTTAATTACCAAATAGTTTATTAATTTGTTCCTAGGGTTTACTACGTCTAGCAACCACGAGATTTAGTCGAAAACACAAAGTTAACGAAATCACCTAACCCTAGCTTTAATCAATACGCAATCAATTTTAACCAAGAAAAAGGTGGAACAAATATAAACCATCAATTATTAAATACGCATGCACATTAGAACCATGACAAGAGCACTTGTACCATAACATAAAGCCAAAACAATAGTTAACCGAACCAAGAAACCGTAAATAAACTAACAATTATTCATAGCCTAGGTAGCACAAAGAAATTTAGCCGAGCATGGTGATAAAAAACGAAGCAACGAAGTTTAAATAATCAGGATACATCATGTTTGAAAATTAAATAAACAAAGTCATAACGTTTCTAACCAATTTGCAAAATAAATCTCAAAGCAATCCCTTCAAACTCTTCGAACAACCTTCACAAATCTGTATGATATGCTCTTCTGCCTTCGTTCGCCGTCTGTACTCCCCTCTTTTTATTTTTTAACAATTGGTATATTCATAATAATCCTCTCTTGCGTCCCAAGATTCAACTTTTTAACCTGCCAAACTTCACCGACTCAATATATGGGCTCCTATTATTTTGTTCCTGAACCCTCATGGACTTTTAGACCCTTAAAATTGCACCGACCCTCTTTGCGTTCTGTTTAGCCCAACATGCATCCCAAGTTAAATATCTTCACTTTGCTTTGTATTGGACAAATAGAATTTTGTGTAGATGCTCTTTTCAATTAATTATCTCCATAAAGCCCATCTTCATATGTAATTGTTCCCATCACCTACGTATAATTGAAAGCAAAATTCAATTAATGCAATAATTAATTTGTCAATTAATTCCACTTATTAAGAATTGTAAAAATCAACCCATTATTGAATACAATTTATATAATACAGTATTTAATTAATTACTATAATATTTCTTATAATTTTCAATTAAAATTAATCATAACCAATTAAAAGTGTAGGAAATATTCATATTTTAATATGTATAAATCAGAGCATATCAAATATCCCCACACTTAACCTTTTGCTTGTCCCTAAGCAAAATCCCAAGCAACATGTCCAACACTTAACAATAACGCATGTCTCGAACAAGTTATAACGCGAACTACGAAATCATTTGCACATATCAATTTCATACTTGGGAATTGTAAAAAATATGTGTATCATTTGCACATATCAATTTTTGTTCCATTCCAAACTCTAAATCACTTTCTGGAAGGTTATACGCGCACCGATGCGTAAATATAACCAGTTTAATGCAACAAACCCTCCGGAATAGTGACATAGGCTTAACATACCTTAAATAACCTTTACATAACTTAGAAATAAGTTTTGAAGGCTTTGGTATGACAAAAACAAGCTAATTCGCTTACAGGGACTAAACTTGACAAACTGCGAAAGTATGCCAATTTGAACTGTAACAAACATTCCAGAACATGACCATAAGTTAAACACACCTTAAATATCCTTTATATAGCTTAGAAATAGGCTTTGAGGGGTTCGGTGTGCTAAAATAAACTTTTGGGTCATTCAGGGACTAAAAGTGTCAAAAAGTGCACAAGTTTGCATTTTCGCGCATAACTCACGTTCTGAATACATCCGGACATCCAAAAATTTATGTAAGCACTAAAACATTTTATTTTAGTGTTCGGCATAAGAAAAATCCATTCGTCACGCATTTTGGATCGTTTTTCGCGCTTGTGCGCATTCCGTCGTAATTAAGCGAACATCGCGTTCGTACGGCTAAACGAACCAACATCCGACATATTTCTGAGCATGTTTCATGTCCACAATGTTTAGACAACATTTTAGAGCCTTAAAGTTGGCTTTACGGGCCTTAGAAGTGTCGGAAATGGCCTTAAACACGTTCAGGGACTGAAACTGTCAATTATCAAACATGTTTGCTGATCAGAAGTCTCAGGCGGCCCGCCTGAGTTTTCCCTGATCCTGACGCGGGCCGCGTCCGCCTGTCTGATCAGATAACAACGAACAGTCAGCAACTTCCAGCTGTTTTAAACACAACCACACACTCACCACTTGACATTTCAGCTGATAAGGACCAATTTAAGCCACCACAACTTTCCGACACTTGTACGGATGGGATTAAGGCACGATATTCGACAAACGATCTTAACGGTTACCCGAAAACTATAAATACCTCACCCCCCATTACTCCAAAACCACTAGAATCTGATCTAAGTGACTCTAAGTTGGAACCATTGTTTCATACCTGAGTTATTAAGATCTAGATTAGCATTCGGGGACCCTTCGTAAGTATTCTTTCGTTCTTTTCCTTATTTTACTGCTTTTCGAGTCCGAAAGTCAAACTTTGTTTGACTTTCAGCGTTGACCAGTAATGGTCAATGCGAAGTTCGTTTGAACTTCGCAACGTGAGTGTAATCACGTTGGTTATAGTCCCTTGGGACTATGCCTACTGATTTCCACGTTGTCTAGGGTCGTAGGGTAAGCGATCTAATAAATCGCTTATACCTTCGAACCCGACCCAGTTTGGTCGATCATTAGGATCCGACCAAATACATTAGGTGACCATAGATTATAGGGAATAACCTTCCGAGGTTATACCTTATGGTCACATCGTTTAAGTAGTTGTATGATAGGTAGTTTATATGCCTTAGGTAAATTACCAGAATACCCTTTTCATGTATAATTGGTAATTAAGCATATGTAACCTAAACTTTTGTCACATAACTGATTATGTAACATGTTTAGGCATATAACACTTGTCATAGGACTAGTTAGGCGGTCCAAACGCGTTTCACGCGAACGATGCGTTAAAGTAGCATAAGCTACCTAAACGGGTCGTAATGGGTCGTAAACACTTAGGTTAAGTTTCGTTTTAGTATGTAGGGTTTGTTAAACCATATTACACGAGTTTCAATACTCGTTTGGTTTACGAAACCGCATCCTATCCGATCTTCCGATTTAGGTCCGGTTTATTAACATAGTTACCTATATTAGGTGCCGTTTGATTCCGTGATCTCTAGCATTGCTTGGTGGTTATCCTAGGACTTCTAAGCAATCTCAAGTGAGTACATAGACCCCTCTTTTACTGTTTTCCAAACTGTTTTGGGGTGAAACACATGTGCCTACTTGTTACTTTCATGCTTTCCTGTTTTCATATCATATACTTGCTATGTTTGTTAGTACATTTATAGTACATGATTTCACCGTTTTACATTACATTTTATGCTATGTATGTCCATTGCGTGCATACTTAGTACATTGTTTTACATTTACATTTTATGCTATGTATGTCCATTGCGTGCATACTTAGTACATCGTTTTCATCACATGCTTACATTTTGTTATGACATTTGGTTTGTTTACAATGGAACAATACATTCATTAACATTAATTACGCCGTTCGTTAGTAGGTAGTGGTACCATAGGAATTGACAACTCCCGTTCCGGACATCCCAGGGAAAGGGGATGAAAGGAATGACCGAATTCGATATACATAATTTAGATAAACCTTTAAGTGGTTTAAGGGTTTATCGCCTCAGTCTCAAGGCTTGGATGTATGCATTATAACAATACCGCATAGATGTTCGTATCAGTAGAGCATGCATTTACACAAAACATAGCTTTGATTTAAACTAAGTTTTACTTCAATACTTTGTTTTTGTGCATATGGTTTAGTTGATATTTATCACTAGCCATACAGATCAGTTTGGTTTACATATTACATGATTTACATTGATCATGCATTTACACAAAACATAGCTTTGATTTAAACTAAGTTTTACTTCAATACTTTGTTTTTGTGCATATGGTTTAGTTGATATTTATCACTAGCCATACAGATCAGTTTGGTTTACATATTACATGATTTACATTGATCATGCATTTACACAAAACATAGCTTTGATTTAAACCAAGTTTTACTTCAATACTATGTTCTTGTGCATATGGTTTAGTTGATGCATTTTCACTAGCCATACATATCATTTTGGTTACATATTACATGATTTACATTGATCATGCATTTACACAAAACATAGCTTTGATTTAAACTAAGTTTTACTTCAATGCTTTGTTTTGTGCATTTCATCTATGGTTTAGTTGATGCATTTTCACTAGCCATACATATCATTTTGGTTACATATTACATGATTTACATTGATCATGCATTTACACAAAACATAGCTTTGATTTAAACTAAGTTTTACTTCAATGCTTTGTTTTGTGTATTTCATCTATGGTTTAGTTGATGCATTTTCACTAGCCATACATATCATTTTGGTTACATATTACATGGTTTACATTTGACACATAAACACTTTTGACATTGGTTATACATTACATGATTTACATTAGACATGAACATTTTACATTGTTGGTTTGGTTTGAGTAAGTGATTAAGTAACGATGCATGTGTAATATGATACAAGCATGGTGGATACGCCGTTGGTACTTCCTATATATAAGTGTTTGTATGGTATTACATATCGTAGCGTTATTTGAATCATTTCAGTTTTTGACATATAACATTTTATACAAATAACATACTTTTCATAAGACATTGTTTTACAAAACAACTTATCTTTTACAAACTCATTTTACTTGGTTATTCATTTAACCATGCATTATTCTCTTATTTATACGTATCATCTGAACTTATTGTTTTTCAAATGATTTACAAAGACAAAGCAAATAACAAGGTTCATGACTAAACATTTTCTCAAACATAAGTCATGAAACCTATTTTCACAAAACCTATGTATCTCACAGGCATTTTTATGCTGACGTACCTATTTTCACATGTGTTTTCAGGAGCTGTTGCATAAGATGATCAAGATACACATAGGCAGACTTGGGCTTTAGTGATAATAAAAGATGCAAGACTAGTTAATTATGTTGTATTTCTTTGTTTGTTAAGACATTGTAACACTTTTAATCAATAAAACGAAACTTAAATTTCCATGGTTGTGAAACATTAATTCTGTTACAACACTCCCCGATGTTTCCGCCACGTTTTGTATGTTCTACGTGGTCGGGGTGTGACAGAAAAGATGGTATCAGAGCTCATGGTTATAGGGAATTAGGTTATTAGTAATACTTGAACCTAGTCTATAACCTTTCTAGGACCTTAACGCGAGTTTACTTGCGTTTAGTCATAAAACAATACTGTCACCTATCCTTAGGCGACAACCACAACAAGAACATAAAATTCAAAACCGCTTTGAAAACTAATCATCTGTTCTAGGATGATTGATTACTAGGTTTTGAACCCTCTATTGTAAGGTTTTGAACTCTCTATTATATGGTTTTGAACCCCTTTGAGTTTTCAAAATCTCGTCAAGGTTTTGGGTTTTAAATAATGTGAACACGTGCAAACTGGAAGGGTGAATGCCTGTATTCTGGGTTTTCTGTCTAGGCAAGCACTTCGTATACATCTCATCAGACGTGAGACCAGTTGTGCTTACCTGGGAATTCTTGGGATGAGTGTTCACTTATAGGCGAGCATGTCTTCGCGATACATTATTTTTGACCCATTTACTTTGATTTGTCACCATCTCATTTGTTTGCCTTAGGTAACAAACAAATGATCGCAATTTTCATTCGTTACCATTCTGTATTGATTATCCAATAAACCTTTCACTTGTTTCTTCCTATGTCTTTCATTTTCTTCTAGAATGTCTCTTCCTCTCAGCACTGGTCAAATGTCCGAGTAAACAGCTAAATTTGCCCAGCAAATAGGCGAAGTGATTCTGAAGTCTGTGGATCTAGGCATTGCCATGGCTCGTCTCAATAATGAAGCCTCTTGTCTCGACAATGAAGCCACTCAAGAGCCACTGAAGGAAGCAGAAGTCAAGCCAGCACCAAAATCAAGGAAGCGTAAGGCTTCAAGGAAACCCGCAACGGTTACACCTAATCAAGCGGGACCTAGCCATGTGGCAAGGCCACCAGCTAGGAAGCCATACAATGGAACTTCACCCTTGTGCAACAAATGTAACCTTTATCATCATGCTATGGTGAAGTGCCGTGAATGCCAAATTTGTGGACGTAAAGGTCATACAGCAAAAGTTTGTGTTGCAGCAGTACAAAATCAAACAGGACCCATCCGGGTGGCAACACCACCTGCTAAGAAGCAATACCATGGAACGGCACCATTATGCAACAAATGTAAGGGGCATCACCTAGCTCACTTACAGTGTCATCGGTGTGTATCATGTGGAAGAGTTGGTCACCTGGCAAGTGTTTGTCGATGTAACCCGAACCAAGGTGGTCTAACTCAACCCCAAGTCAACTCAACTCAAGCTCGTTTTCCGCGTGGTACTTGCTACAACTGTGGCGATACGAGCCATTTTAGGAACAACTGCCCGAAGATAGTCAGTGCAAATCCAACCCTTGGATGAGCATTCGGCTGAACAAAGGATGTTGCTGTCTTATGCTTTTGTTCTTTTGTTATCCTTGTAATGTGAAACAATCTGATTGTTTATAAATAAAAGTTGTTGTTCACAATTCTGATATACAAGTATAATTACATGTGTTTATGGCATTTACCTATAATACCTGTATTAAGGAACTATGTTCCTTACAAACTACTCTTGTGATTCTCTCTTTCAAATGATCGCTCATGAGTCCCTCGAAAATTTTAAGTACTCGTTTCATTCTAAGAAACGAAGTACAGAAAATAAAGTGACATTATGAGTAATCATGCTTCAGCACATCTTTACCATTAAATCCTTGGTTAGGTAACCAAGGGTATTTTTCAAATCTCATACCCATTACGTTTTGATTTTTCAACATACACAGTACAAGTATTTCAAAACAATCTTCATGATTTCAAAACATTTCACATAGTTTGAAAACAATTTTTCTAGATACATTGTCTATGTTATTTCAAAAACATTGGCCATGTTATCAAAACCAACCTTTCTAATTTCAAAATATTTCATATAGTCTGAAGACAATATTAACACAATACATTTTCTTATCAAGTGCATGATTTCGAAAAGCATCATTCAAGTCTTTCAAAAACCTTATACATAATTTCAAAATTCATCTCGCATGTTTTTAAAACATTTTTATAAATTTATTTACCTAGTACACCTACTTTATGATTTCAAAAGTATTATATATAAGGTTTCAAAAATGTTAAACACATTTTTCTTAAAAGAACCCCATGCACAGTTTTCAAAAATATTTTCCTCATACATTGACTTAACCTTCAAATTCTGCTTCATATGTCGCCTTGACATATCTAGCATCACAACTTCATAAGCATTTTTTTTACTTCATGTTTTGACTTAAGCACATCCAGTGCAAGGTTTCAAAACATCTTCAACTTCTAAAAATCCATATGGGATCTTTTTATCTTCACATTTAGACCCTTGTGGATGATCATCATTCAAATCAGAGTCCTTAATTGGATTCCTTATGTACCTGAATTCGAACATCTCGTTTCCTTATAATCAAAATCGAATTTTTCTTTTAAAGATCTTTCTATCTTAATAGTTAGATTCTTGATAATGTTTAAAGTACCAAATGAAATCCACGAGATGGATTCCTAGTGTGCTTTAAATACATGTACTCTGTTAGCAGAACAAACTTCTAGTTAAACAATTTTGTGGTTATGTGACTATGTGTTTATTCATCTTATGTTTTCTTTTATGCATTTTTGTGTTTTTAATACTCTGGATGTTATTTATCCAAATCCTCGCAGGATCTTTCATATCTTCATATGAGGGATTCGTAGCAGGATATTCAAAAGGTACTACCTTCAATCCTTAATGGGCTTCTATGTAATAGTTAAGACCCTTGGATTATATAAGTACCGCTCCATGTTTCATAAGAGATCCTTTTAGTGGTCTAGTCTAAAAGATTGATTCACAATTTGGTTAAAGAACGACATTTAGTGATGTAGCTGAACAGACTCCTTGATAGTCTATTTAGATCATTTATTGATTTAATTAAAAGGACTCTATGGCGGTCTAGTCACACTCGTCACAGGATTGTTCATTTGGTTTTCCCCTACACATTATAAAATAGACTGTGTGAACTGTGCAAGGAATTGTCTGATTATGGACGCGTACATAATTATGAAATTTAGTGCACAGAAACACAGTAAGATTTATTATGTGTAAGAACCGATAGCGACAACAATAACGAAATGAGAACGATGTAATGGAGGTACGGTGGACGCACCAATGACGCTTCATATACTTGTATATAAGTATCCCTCTTACATTGCAATCATGATGTTATTAAAAGTTACTAGAAGTTCAGAACCCTAATCAATATTGTTTGATCTTTTCAACTTCATGTTTTCAAGCTCTCACAAGTTTCCTCTAAATAAATTTCGGGACGAAATTTCCTAAAGTAGGGGAGACTGTAACACCTGTGCCTCCACGGCCATCAAACAAATACCGAACCAATGAAATATTATATTTCATACTTGGGAATTGTAAAAAATATGTGTATCATTTGCACATATCAATTTTTGTTCCATTCCAAACTCTAAATCACTTTCTGGAAGGTTATACGCGCACCGATGCGTAAATATAACCAGTTTAATGCAACAAACCCTCCGGAATAGTGACATAGGCTTAACATACCTTAAATAACCTTTACATAACTTAGAAATAAGTTTTGAAGGCTTTGGTATGACAAAAACAAGCTAATTCGCTTACAGGGACTAAACTTGACAAACTGCGAAAGTATGCCAATTTGAACTGTAATAAACATTCCAGAACATGACCATAAGTTAAACACACCTTAAATATCCTTTATATAGCTTAGAAATAGGCTTTGAGGGGTTCGGTGTGCTAAAATAAACTTTTGGGTCATTCAGGGACTAAAAGTGTCAAAAAGTGCACAAGTTTACATTTTCGCGCATAACTCACGTTCTGAATACATCCGGACATCCAAAAATTTATGTAAGCACTAAAACATTTTATTTTAGTGTTCGGCATAAGAAAAATCCATTCGTCACGCATTTTGGATCGTTTTTCGCGCTTGTGCGCATTCCGTCGTAATTAAGCGAACATCGCGTTCGTACGGCTAAACGAACCAACATCCGACATATTTCTGAGCATGTTTCATGTCCAAAATGTTTAGGAAACATTTTAGGGCCTTAAAGTTGGCTTTACGGGCCTTAGAAGTGTCGGAAATGGCCTTAAACACGTTCAGGGACTGAAACTGTCAATTATCAAACATGTTTGCTGATCAGAAGTCTCAGGCGGCCCGCCTGAGTTTTCCCTGATCCTGACGCGGGCCGCGTCCGCCTGTCTGATCAGATAACAACGAACAGTCAGCAACTTCCAGCTGTTTTAAACACAACCACACACTCACCACTTGACATTTCAGCTGATAAGGACCAATTTAAGCCACCACAACTTTCCGACACTTGTACGGATGGGATTAAGGCACGATATTCGACAAACGATCTTAACGGTTACCCGAAAACTATAAATACCTCACCCCCCATTACTCCAAAACCACTAGAATCTGATCTAAGTGACTCTAAGTTGGAACCATTGTTTCATACCTGAGTTATTAAGATCTAGATTAGCATTCGGGGACCCTTCGTAAGTATTCTTTCGTTCTTTTCCTTATTTTACTGCTTTTCGAGTCCGAAAGTCAAACTTTGTTTGACTTTCAGCGTTGACCAGTAATGGTCAATGCGAAGTTCGTTTGAACTTCGCAACGTGAGTGTAATCACGTTGGTTATAGTCCCTTGGGACTATGCCTACTGATTTCCACGTTGTCTAGGGTCGTAGGGTAAGCGATCTAATAAATCGCTTATACCTTCGAACCCGACCCAGTTTGGTCGATCATTAGGATCCGACCAAATACATTAGGTGACCATAGATTATAGGGAATAACCTTCCGAGGTTATACCTTATGGTCACATCGTTTAAGTAGTTGTATGATAGGTAGTTTATATGCCTTAGGTAAATTACCAGAATACCCTTTTCATGTATAATTGGTAATTAAGCATATGTAACCTAAACTTTTGTCACATAACTGATTATGTAACATGTTTAGGCATATAACACTTGTCATAGGACTAGTTAGGCGGTCCAAACGCGTTTCACGCGAACGATGCGTTAAAGTAGCATAAGCTACCTAAACGGGTCGTAATGGGTCGTAAACACTTAGGTTAAGTTTCGTTTTAGTATGTAGGGTTTGTTAAACCATATTACACGAGTTTCAATACTCGTTTGGTTTACGAAACCGCATCCTATCCGATCTTCCGATTTAGGTCCGGTTTATTAACATAGTTACCTATATTAGGTGCCGTTTGATTCCGTGATCTCTAGCATTGCTTGGTGGTTATCCTAGGACTTCTAAGCAATCTCAAGTGAGTACATAGACCCCTCTTTTACTGTTTTCCAAACTGTTTTGGGGTGAAACACATGTGCCTACTTGTTACTTTCATGCTTTCCTGTTTTCATATCATATACTTGCTATGTTTGTTAGTACATTTATAGTACATGATTTCACCGTTTTACATTACATTTTATGCTATGTATGTCCATTGCGTGCATACTTAGTACATTGTTTTACATTTACATTTTATGCTATGTATGTCCATTGCGTGCATACTTAGTACATCGTTTTCATCACATGCTTACATTTTGTTATGACATTTGGTTTGTTTACAATGGAACAATACATTCATTAACATTAATTACGCCGTTCGTTAGTAGGTAGTGGTACCATAGGAATTGACAACTCCCGTTCCGGACATCCCAGGGAAAGGGGATGAAAGGAATGACCGAATTCGATATACATAATTTAGATAAACCTTTAAGTGGTTTAAGGGTTTATCGCCTCAGTCTCAAGGCTTGGATGTATGCATTATAACAATACCGCATAGATGTTCGTATCAGTAGAGCATGCATTTACACAAAACATAGCTTTGATTTAAACTAAGTTTTACTTCAATACTTTGTTTTTGTGCATATGGTTTAGTTGATATTTATCACTAGCCATACAGATCAGTTTGGTTTACATATTACATGATTTACATTGATCATGCATTTACACAAAACATAGCTTTGATTTAAACTAAGTTTTACTTCAATACTTTGTTTTTGTGCATATGGTTTAGTTGATATTTATCACTAGCCATACAGATCAGTTTGGTTTACATATTACATGATTTACATTGATCATGCATTTACACAAAACATAGCTTTGATTTAAACCAAGTTTTACTTCAATACTATGTTCTTGTGCATATGGTTTAGTTGATGCATTTTCACTAGCCATACATATCATTTTGGTTACATATTACATGATTTACATTGATCATGCATTTACACAAAACATAGCTTTGATTTAAACTAAGTTTTACTTCAATGCTTTGTTTTGTGCATTTCATCTATGGTTTAGTTGATGCATTTTCACTAGCCATACATATCATTTTGGTTACATATTACATGGTTTACATTTGACACATAAACACTTTTGACATTGGTTATACATTACATGATTTACATTAGACATGAACATTTTACATTGTTGGTTTGGTTTGAGTAAGTGATTAAGTAACGATGCGTGTGTAATATGATACAAGCATGGTGGATACGCCGCTGGTACTTCCTATATATAAGTGTTTGTATGGTATTACATATCGTAGCGTTATTTGAATCATTTCAGTTTTTGACATATAACATTTTATACAAATAACATACTTTTCATAAGACATTGTTTTACAAAACAACTAATCTTTTACAAACTCATTTTACTTGGTTATTCATTTAACCATGCATTATTCTCTTATTTATACGTATCATCTGAACTTATTGTTTTTCAAATGATTTACAAAGACAAAGCAAATAACAAGGTTCATGACTAAACATTTTCTCAAACATAAGTCATGAAACCTATTTTCACAAAACCTATGTATCTCACAGGCATTTTTATGCTGACGTACCTATTTTCACATGTGTTTTCAGGAGCTGTTGCATAAGATGATCAAGATACACATAGGCAGACTTGGGCTTTAGTGATAATAAAAGATGCAAGACTAGTTAATTATGTTGTATTTCTTTGTTTGTTAAGACATTGTAACACTTTTAATCAATAAAACGAAACTTAAATTTCCATGGTTGTGAAACATTAATTCTGTTACAACACTCCCCGATGTTTCCTCCACGTTTTGTATGTTCTACGTGGTCGGGGTGTGACAGAAGGATCCCTAACTGAAGATACATAATGATGGGGGACATCCAAGATGGCAAGCACATTTCTATGAAATTTACCTGGCGCAACGGTACCGATGGGTTTTTTAGTACTTCTATGCGCACATTTTTTGCTAAGTGTTGAAAGCTTGTGGACAATAACTTACTCAACGCATTGGCTTGCCTTTTTTCACTCCGGTTTATATGGATGATCGTGAATGATTGAAAATTTTGAATTAGCTCCTTAGCGGAATACGAAGATTTCTTCGCATCATATCAACTGTTTATCTGGGCGGCTACCAGCTTTGAATCCACACGCGCCTCTAAAATTTGCACCCCCATATTGATAGCAAGGTATAGCGTTGCTAAGAAATCTTCGTATTCCGCTTCGGTGTTTTTGCTCTTGAAGTCTAAGTGGATTGCATACGTAAACACATGTTTCTCGGGATTAACTAATCGAAGACTTGCTCCCAAACCATCTTCATTTGTTGCGCCTTTAGTATGTAGAGAACAAACCACAGAGGTGGTTGTTGGTTAGGGCTTCTCAGTCGCCTGCTATTCTTTTACCATGTCTGTTGGTACTTCCATAACAAAGTCTGCTAACGTTTGTCCCTTAATCGCGAGTCTCGGATTATAAACCAGATTGTGCCCCCCCCCCCCCAATTCTATAGCCCACTTTGCCAATCTTCTCGAGATTTATGACTTTGATAGAACGTGGCCAATGTGGTAATTAGTGAGGACTTTATGACGTGTCCTGTGAAGTGTCTGCGTAAATGTCTGGATGCATGTACCAGCGCTAGCACCAGCTTTTCCATGATTGAGTATTGGGTTTCAGGATCTGTTAGCATTCTACTTACGTAGTAAATTTGAATTTGCACCCTTTCCCCATCGACGAGAAGCACTGCTCCTATAGCTTTGTCCAAAGCGGACAAGTACAGGGTCAGTAGTTCCTTCTTGTGCGGAGCTATAAGCGTAGGGAGTTCGATTAAACAATCCTTCATTTCTTGGAATTCATTTTCTGCCTCTGGCATCCAGTGAAATTCATTTTTCATCAGGCAATTTCGAAGTGTGCTGATGAATGGAAAAGACTTGGCAGCATGATTCGAGAAAAATTGATTGAGCGCGATGAGTCTGTCGGCTAATCGTTGCATCTCTTTGATTGTTGTTGGCGAAGGCATGCGTTTAATTGCTTGAACTTTCTTAGGATTAACCTTAAAACATAAGCCACAGAAAATACCCTCTTCCATGCCAAAAGAACATTTGCTTGGGTTAAGCTCCATATTCTCGCTACGTAGGGAATTGAATGTTTTCTCAATGTCTTGCAGCATAAGATCTTCCTCCCTACTCATGATAACCAGATCGTCTATGTAGACCTCAACATACTTTCTTATATCATCCCCGAACATTCTGTCAATCAGCCTTTGGTATGTTGCCCCAGCATTGCGCAAACTGAAAAGCATTTTAGTATAACAAAAAAAATCACATCTTTGGTATGAATGACGTATTATCTTCATCTACCACATCCATTTGTACCTGGTGGTAGCCTTTGTAACAATCCAAGAAACACTTCCACCTAAATGGCGCGAGGGAGTCTATCTTTTTGTCTATCTCTGGCAAAGAATAACAATTTTTCGGGCATGCTTGATTGAGTTCCTTATAATCAACACAAATGAGCCATCCGCCGTTGGACTTCTCTACCGTCACTGGGTTGGCCACCCATGTTTGATAGCACACTTCTCACAAGATACCAGCACTAAGCAGCTCAGACACTTGCTTCTTCATTTCTCTAGTTTTTTCTAGCCCAAGGCTGCGCCTGAATTAAAAGGTGTGCGACCACGAGGAGGGGTGTGCGACGTGGCTTGGGTGTGCGGTTGCACATTCATTTACCCTAAATAAATTCTTATAATAACTATTCTTATGTCAATAATTCATAAGTGTGCGGCCATTCTTTTATCATTATATTTATCTTATATTAACTAATTAAATAAGATCAATACATTCACATACTATCACATACTTTAACATAAGAGCCAAGTATTCATAATAAATCACATTTATTAACTTCATAAGATTACAATGTAAGTAGAACGTGAAGGGAAAGTTCGAGTTTTCACAGTATGGATACAAGGGTTTTACAAATTGCTCTCATTCTCTGAAACTGTATTCTCTTTATGAAACAGGGGTGTGTCTCTGGTATTTATAGTCCATACAAGAGACTTACAATGAAACATAGGACTCCCTTGACATCGAAACATATCATTACATAGAAACACAATGAAGCAGTAGCTCATACATCGAAACAGAGGCAATATGTATCGAAATAGATGTCTATTTCGATATCCTTCTTATCGAAACAAGGCTTCTATTTCGAACTGCCTATGCTATGCTCTCATTCGATATTGCTTCCAAAACGAAACAAGACTAAATAATACCAATCACATCGAAACAACATTTGTGTTGAATCGAAATAGACCTAGTTTCTATTTCGATATACATCCACCAAACAAACAATATGTTTCGATGACCTCTTTTAACATTCCTATTATGATGGCAAGATAACTAATTTCAATCTTTGTATCTGCAGACCACATATATTAGCAGGAGGAAACTAATTATGTGGTCTTGAAACTCGACGAACCATGACGAACCGAACCGTGCCACATCCACACGAGAGGTGCATCAACAAAAACACGTGTTTCGACGTGTCTTATAGAACTCAATGCAACCTATATAAGCATTGCGATTGGATTAAAACATAAAGAAATCAAATTTATACCATATTATACTTAACCAGGCTCGTTTCCATAAAAAAATTACGTCGAAACGTAGAGCAAATCGAATTTATATGGATATGCACATAAAAATTAGTTTTTCTTAAGTAAAGGAGATATAGTTGTAAACCCGAAACAAATTATTAGTAAAAAACTTAATAGGTTAAATACATTCGTCAAATTGTGCCAAGTAACACTAATGCCACAGCACTGCCAGCGACCACCAACATTAGAAAAGCTCTAAAAATAAAATAATAAAAAACCTAAAATCGTTGAACCACGCATGCCCGTTGCAGCGTGTTAATACGAAAAAATTAGACATAAATGTAAAACGTAGAAACGAATAACTAAGTCGATCCAGGACCCACGTGTTGCGATGAACTTGTCAAACGAAGAAATATGAACTTGTCAAATGGGAAAAACAGACGAAAAAAACGTTGAATCCTACATGCATGTTGTGGCGTGTTGACTCGAAAATGTTATTATAAAACTTAAAACGAAAAACTTGTTAAAGATAAAAAGTATAGGGGGACCAAAGTTGAAAATAAAAGGTGTTGGGAGTTAAATTGCAAAAGATGAAAAGTTTTTTGTTAAAAGTAAAAAAGTCAAAGGATATAAAATGCAAAGATTAAAATCTTTGGGATAAAAGTGAAAAATGCAAAACAAAGGAGTTAAAATGCAAAACAAACAAAATATTAAAATCTTTGGGTTAAAAGTTAAAAATGTAAATTTTTTTTTGAAATTTCAACGGTAAGCATATTGAACCAGCAATGGCTAACAGTACAAGATTTTTTGTCAGTCACTAAAGCAACATTTCGGCCAATCTTTTTTTGCTTAGCCAACCTGTGTCCTAAATAAATTTAATATTCATTCCAAAATAATCGCTTGCTGGTGCGGCCGACATTATTTGCTAATTGTGGAGATCCACTATGAAACAAATGGGTCCAGATATCTTCACGTTTACATAAATGGACCTTCACGTGAACATGCACCTCAAATATTGCTGGATTCAAAAAAGGTCGGTTGGGCTGCTGGGCTATTAAATTGGGCCGCGGGTGAGTATATATGCAAATGCATCCCAAAGTGTTTGTTTTGACTGGTCAAAACTCAAAAACTCAACAACCTCATAGGCTCCTCGAATAATATGAAGTTGCTATTAAAATTGAAAGACGACAGAATTGAATTAATCGGGTAATGAATTACTTATTCAGTTTATGTTAATTGATTGCCGACTGAGAATAAAGATTTGATTTATTCAAAAAGAATTGAAGAACTAAAAATTATAGCTAGCTCATATATTCAAAAAACATGAAGATTTATGAACTCAAGAAATAGGGCCAGCTATAATCATTTAGTTTTCAAATTCGAAACAAAGGGTTGGAATGATGTTTGAAGAACAAAGAGCGCTGTTTCGGTGGAAGTTAGGGTCGGAAAAACGAGAACTCCGTGTTGCTGAAAGTTGAAGTATGATTCCCAATAGTCTTGGGGTGTTCAAAATCGGATAACCGAATTTCGGATATCCGAAATTTTCGGATACCAGATTTCACTATCCGATTCCGTATACGAAATTTAGATATCCGAAATTCGGATATCCCCGATCGGATAGTGAATCGGATATCCGAATATCCGATTTTTATTTAATTTTTATATTCAGAACCGGATATTTCGGATAGTTTCGGATATCCGAATATAAGTTTTCGGATATTTTTCGGATATTTCGAATATTTTCGGATACTTTTCGTATATTTCGGATGTTTTTCGGATATTTTTAGATACTTCGGATATTTTCAGATATTCGGATATCCGAAAAGAATAAAAATTAAATTTTCGGATATTTCGGATATCCGAAAATTTTTAAAATCACTATCCGAATCCGAATATGAAAATTCGGATATCCGGAATTTCGGATCCGAATTTTCAGATTCGGATATCCGGAATTTCGGATCCGAATTTTCGGATTCGGATACGAATAGTTTTGAAACTAATTTTAGGTGAGTACTATCTCAACATGCAAACTTCACATGTGGGAAAAATCTAATTGCATGGATATCATGTACTCTAAAAGAAATAATTCCTAAATCAATCTATAACAAACATTAAAAATTGACTTTTAAGTTATTTGGTTCGGTTGAAGTTTTCGATTTTCATAAAATGTAAAACCGAAACCGAACCTGATGTCGAGTTAGACCTGAAAATCAAAGGGTTCGAATGTAACAACCCGACCTTTCGGATCGTTACTTATCGCGGTTATTCTTTTCGTTAACGCTTGTACTCTGGGATTCGATTGCCGCTAAGGGTTAAACTATATTTTTCAACGCATTTTAAAACGCTTACTACGACCCTTATTCAAAACGCAGACATCACATTTAAATGCAACTTATGACGCTTACTACTTAAACACATTTATCGCATTTTACATCACTTATTTAGACTAAACGCTATCGCAACGCAAACTCAACGCAAACAAAACGCAACTAAAAAACGCGGATTAGTTACATTATGTGTTATGTGTGTGATTATATGTTGAATGTTATGTGGTTATCAACGCAACGCTTAACAAACGAACCAAAGTTGGAAAACTAACGAAACACAACCCGGCCGTCCGAATGGACATCCGACCAGATGACCATCCGCTCGGATGACCATCCGTCCGGAGGACCATCCGACCGGACGTTGCCTTTCGCCACCGACTTAAACCTTCGCCCTCCCTCTATAAATACCGCCGTACGCCTCATTTATCTGATGTTGAAACTCCCATTCGCTCCCCAAGACTCTGTTGCGACCCAAGACCATTTTGTAAGCATTTACTCAAATCTTCCATGATCTTCATCTCTAATCTCTTCTACATCATCTTCTTCATCAAAGTCACACACATACACTAACTTCTTCTGTGAAATCACTGATTTGGACCTCTTGAAGATGGGTTCCACTCGGTTTGCTTAGGTAAACTGTTGAGCAACACCATTTAATCGAGATTGGTTCTAGATATGAAGGATTTCACACTTTTTAACTTAATCACAACAAGATTTCAACATCTTTTCAACTGTTTTCAACTTTACTTCAACTTTCTACACAAAACTGATGGAATCTGGACTCAAACAGACCCTTGACTCATTTCTTAGTCGAGAGCCGGCTTGAAAACGGATTTCCACCGGAGAGATGGACCGATTAACAGGTTGAACTTGAATCTTCATCGAGAACAGCGGCTTTGTCCGAATGGGCTGAGACCATCTGGCCGAATGAACGGGTTTCGATATTTTTCTGTTGTTTGACACGTCATCACACTGTGACACCCTGTTGAAACACTTTCACTTACACTAGCTTGACAGTGGCTGCCTTAACTTTCGGGACGAAAGTTCTTAAAACTTGGGGATAATGTGACACTTCGGATTTTCCCGGACAACCTTTCGAGGTAACGTGTGTGTACGTATGTTTTATTAAATGAAAAATTCATGAAACTATTCGTTGTTACATGTTATGTGTATTTATGTATATGTGTATATAGATATATATGTGTGCGTTATATATTAGAGCCGAAACCTCAACCCGACTCGAGACCCGGAATGGTCTCGAGTGAACAGCGAATTTGGGCCGGTTAGGGCCTTGCGACCGAGAACCCAACCCGGAAACCCCTAAGCCCACTCGTGACATTATATAAACCGACCCTCCCCTCCCTTAACCATTTTTACAACACTCTCCCTCACTCACTCCTTCTTCCTCACTAAAACCCTAAAAACCCTAAGAATCCTAGCAACCAAGATCACTTCCTCACCATCTCATCTCTCTCGGGTCCAACCATAGCATCAAGGCTCGCGGATTCAAGCTCAAGATCATCTTTCGGAGCTTAGTTTATCGAATTCTTGGACCACTACTTCTAACCGGTTAGCATGAATATCCCTATAGTTGTTTTGCTTGTTTGTCTTGTTACTAAATGATGCTTGATTATTGTTGTTGTTGTTGTTTTTGTTAAGAAATAGAGTATAAATCAGCCGAGTTAAATGCTTGATTGTTATCCGGTTGGTATAAAGGGTTGGTTAGAGAATCTTGCATGATTTTAGGTTGTTATTGTAGGTTGTATGTTGATGAACATGTATTGACGAAAGTGACTACTTGATGGTTGAATAATCTGATTGTCCGTTTGATTATAAGGATTTTCGGTTAAAGTCTCTTGTTAGTTGTTGTTGGATATTGCTTGAATGATGTATGAATATCATGATGAACAGCATGAAGGTCACTTAAATATTTTGAATATGCTTTGTTTGATCTGTTTTGGACATAATTTAGACAAACAAACATGTTTAGTGGGTATAGTACACTGATTTCATGAAATTGCAATATCATTGGTTAGTACAGTTTGCAGGTTCTAGAAGGTCTTCTTGTGCACGTAATCACGGTTGCGAGTCGCAACCTTTGGTTGCTACTCGAGACCACATCAAGTCTTGTCGAGATCTCCCAGTTGCGAGTCGCAATCAGCACGAGTCGAATCCGGTTGCGAGTCGTAATCACTGCTGTCAAGTCGGAACCGCCGGTTGCGAGTCGGAACCTCTGGTTGCGAGTCGTAACCAAAACGTGATGAACCGAGACCTCGGTTGCGAGTCGTAACCTCGGTTGCGAGTCGCAACCACCCTTGTCTCGACTGGGCTATTTTGGTGTTATTAGGCTTTGACTGTTGGGCTTTCTGTTGACTGGAATACGTGTTGTTGCTGCTGATTGTATGTTTAGGACTGGCCCAATAACCCAACTGTTTGTGTATTCGCATGTTATACGTGTTTGCTATATGTATTGCCATACGTGTTCGCTATGTGTCTACTTGTACCCGACTTGACCCATATTTGGTAACCATGTTAGGACGTGGTGACCAACACACTTGATCGGGTAAAAATATCTACCGAGCAACCCAAGGTGAGTTCACAACTTAAAAGCATGCGTCCCGGTGGTTTGGGACACGAGACTAGAACAACCCTATCCCCTTGTAAAGGGGATACCATTTACATTCCTTCCCTAGTTACTGGGAACAAACTTACTTATCCTTCCCTTGTATTGGGAAACCTTTTAGTTAATTACTGTTTATACGGAATGCAACCAAACGGCACTAAACGCAACTCTATCACTTAAGTCCCTACTACATAATACCGATTAGTCGCCGGGGCCAGGCGAACGGGTTATTAGTTGATAGCGCTATTTAGGTCTTACCAACCTCACACCGTGCCAAGGTATGGGATCGGTCGTGAACTAATGTACTCAGGCATCCGTCAATGATGATAGAACATTGACATCGGGGCACTTTCTTGCGGATACGCAACGGTCACCTAGTGTTCGGTATTGGAAAAACAGTTTAGTTGCTAACTTTTGGGGTAGCTCCCCATGGCATGTATAAACGGATAAATTAACTGGTGAAACAAGTTTTTGGTAATTAAAACTGGACAACTAGTGAACTCACTCAGCATTATTGTTGACCCCTTACTGCATGCTTTGCAGGTAACCAGTGACTGAGGAGCTGCTGCTTGGGAAGTGTAGTGGTCGCCTAAACCCGCATGTTGGGTTCTAAATAATTTGAACTATGAACTTTGTTTAAACTATTTTATCTATGCTTCCGCTACTTACTTAACTGTTATTTAAACCTAAACATTTGAACTTTAAACTATGGTGCTTAATAACCATTATGGTTGGTGATCATCCTTACTATTATCCAATGCTCAGTATAATTGGTGGCTGGATCCTGGTCGGTCACGCCCTCAAGCGGACGGTACTCCGCAGGTGGGATTTGGGGGTGTGACAGATTGGTATCAGAGCCATTGGTTATAGTGAACTTGGTTTTAAAAAGGGGAAAATCTTTTTGAGAAAAACCAGACTATAACCCGTGACTCGTGACGACACTACACTCCAAGTGCAAGGCTCGACTTATCTGACCTCATAGCTCGGACCCATATTTGCTTGCTTGTTTGTCTTATACTTTATATGCTACCGTACGTACTAGTTTGCCAGATTAGATAGATACGCCTTCCCTCTTCTGTCTCATTCTCGCTATGTTACGACACCACACTCATACTATGTTTTCTGGTTATGAAAACAATGAGTGGACGCGGAAGAGGAAGCGTTAACATGACTCAGGCTCAATTCGCCAACTTGCTCAACACGGTGGCTGCAGCTTTCGCAGCTCACCCTGGAGGTCAGCCTGCGCCTGCGCAACCACGTGTTTGCACTTTCAAAACCTTCATGGATGGCAAGCCTCTCCCTTTCAACGGCACTGAGGGTGCCATAGGCCTTCTGCACTGGATTGAAAAGGCCGAAGCTGTCTTTGCTGTTTGCGAGTGTCCCCCTGCTAACTGGGTTAAGTACGCAACTGGTACGCTTGAAGGAAATGCGCTTTCATGGTGGAAAGCACAGATTCAGATGCTTGGTCTGGAAACTGCTAATGCTACGGCATGGGAAGATTTCAAGGACATGATCAAAGAGGAGTACTGTCACAGGGATGACATCCACAAACTCGAGAACGAGTACTATGCACTCAAGATGGTTGGATCAGAGATTGAAACCTACACCAAGCAGTCCAACGACTATGCTGCACTTTGCCCAAACATGTCCCGACCTATGTACCGAAGAATTGAATTGTACATCAAGGGCTTGGTCCCAGAAATCAGAAGTCATGTGACCTCAGCCAACCTCAATACCATACAGCCTGTGGTTCGTCTTGCTCACAAACTCACCAATCAGGCTATGGAAGAGGGCAAGCTGCCCCCGAGAATCGGTGCTACTGCTGGAACTTCTGGCGATAACAAGCGAAAGTGGGATGGAAGTCAGGGAAAGGATGCTAACCCCACTCAGGCCCCAGTTCAACAAAGGAAGACTGAAAGCAACAAGGGCCCTCAGCAACAGGGTGGCTATCGAGGAAACCACCCTAAGTGTAGCAAATGTAACCGACATCACAGTGGGCCATGTGGGAAGGGTCAGTGTCAGCGATGCAACAAGATGGGGCACGAAGCCAAAGACTGCCGAAGCCAGTTCCCAGCTAGGCAGAATCAGCAACAACAGCAACAAGGAAACAACTGTGGATGCTTCAAGTGTGGAGCAATGGGGCACATGCGAAAGGATTGCCCTGAACTGAATCAGAATAACAACAATCAGGGTGCTGGGAACAATAACAACAATGCTGGAAATGGTGCTAGAGGAAAAGCTTTTGTGATTGGAGCTGGAGAAGCAAGGAATGACCCCAACGTTGTAGCGGGTAAGTTCCTACTTAATGATCGTTATGTTTCCATGCTATTTGATTCCGGAGCAGATGCTAGTTATGTATCCCTACGTATTAGTAAGAAACTTAAGCTCACTCTTACGCCGCTGAGCTCTAAGCACACCGTTGAAATAGCTAATGGTAGAAACCTCGAGGCCTCACACATAATTCGTAACTGCAAATTAGAGTTGTCTGGTCAGACCTTCCGTATTGATCTTTTCCCCATCGTTCTTGGAAGCTTCGATGTCATTATTGGTATGGATTGGTTATCCAAACATCGAGCTGAAATCCTCTGCCAAGAGAAAGCTATTCGTATTCCCCGTCCCCCTGGCAAACCTCTTATAGTTCAAGGCGACAAGAGCGGTGAGGTCACAGGCATCATTTCATTCTTGAAGGCCCAGAAGTACCTACGAAAGGGGCACATCGCTATCTTAGCACTCATTGCCGACACACAGAAAATGGAAAACAGGATTGAAGATTTTCCAGTAGTACGCGACTATCCCGAGGTATTCCCGGAGGAACTACCTGGACTCCCTCCTCACCGTCAGGTCGAATTTCAAATCGAGCTAGCTCCCGGAGCAGCGCCTATAGCTCGTGCACCTTATCGATTAGCCCCCGCGGAGCTCAAGGAGCTTTCTACTCAGCTACAAGAACTTTTGGACAAAGGTTTTATCCGTCCTAGTTCATCACCCTGGGGAGCCCCAGTGCTCTTCGTCAAAAAGAAAGATGGCTCGTTCCGAATGTGCATTGACTACCGCGAACTTAACAAGGTTACCATCAAGAACCGCTATCCACTTCCCCGTATCGACGACCTGTTCGACCAGCTGCAAGGGTCGAGCTATTATTCCAAGATCGATCTGCGATCGGGTTATCACCAGCTGAGAGTCCGCAATGAGGACATCTCTAAGACTGCTTTCAGAACCCGCTATGGTCACTACGAATTCCTTGTGATGCCTTTCGGTATGACCAACGCACCTGCAATATTCATGGATCTCATGAACCGAGTATGCAAACCCTACCTCGACAAGTTCGTGATCGTGTTCATCGACGACGTCCTAATCTACTCGAAGAGCCAAGAGGAGCATGAACAACACCTACGTCTTATTCTCGAACTCCTTCGCAATGAGCAACTGTACGCTAAATTCTCGAAATGTGACTTCTGGCTTAGAGAAGTCCATTTCCTTGGACACATCGTCAATCAGGAAGGGATTCATGTTGACCCCGCTAAGATTGAGTCCATTAAGAACTGGCCCGTACCTAAGACTCCGACCGAAGTTCGCCAATTCTTGGGATTGGCGGGATACTATCGAAGATTTATCAAGGGATTCTCTAAGATCGCACAACCCCTTACGACACTCACTCAGAAGGGTGTTGCTTACAAATGGAGTAATGCTCAGGAATCTGCCTTCCAGGAACTGAAAAAGAACCTTTGTAGTGCTCCTATCCTCTCCTTACCTGAAGGTACCGACGACTTCGTCGTTTACTGCGACGCTTCTATTCAAGGACTTGGCTGCGTATTGATGCAACGCGAGAAAGTTATTGCTTACGCCTCGCGACAACTCAAGGTCCACGAACGGAACTACACGACGCATGACTTAGAATTTGGAGCTGTGGTCTTCGCGCTCAAGCTTTGGAGACACTACTTGTACGGCACCAAGTGCACGATTTACACTGATCACAAGAGTCTCCAGCATATAATGGGACAAAAGGAGTTGAATATGCGGCAACGCCGATGGGTCGAACTCCTAAACGACTACGAATGTGCAATCAAATATCACCCAGGCAAGGCTAATGTGGTAGCCGATGCCCTCAGCAGAAAGGAGACCAAACCCAAGCGTGTTCGTGCCTTACAGCTCACTATCCACTCGAACCTCCCTAATCAGATCCGGAATGCTCAGGTTGAAGCATTGAAAGCCGAGAACATCAGGGCTGAGTCCCTGCGAGGATCGAGACAACGAATGGAACAAAAAGAAGACGGTGCTTACTACGTGGCCGGACGCATATGGGTTCCGCTTTACGGAAATTTACGTGACCTTGTGATGGATGAAGCCCACAAGTCCCGTTATTCAGTACATCCGGGTTCAGATAAGATGTACCACGACTTGAGGGCTACCTATCGGTGGCCTGGCATGAAAGCCCACATAGCAACCTATGTCAGGAAATGTTTAACTTGTGCAAGAGTCAAGGCTGAGTATCAGAAACCATCAGGCCTACTCCAACAGCCAGAGATCCCACAATGGAAATGGGAGCAGATTTCCATGGATTTTGTTACTGGCCTGCCTAGGTCTCAGCGCGGAAATGACACCATTTGGGTAATAGTGGACCGCTTAACTAAGTCTGCACACTTCTTAGCTATTAAAGAAACAGACAAGTTCTCTACCCTTGCAGAGGTATACTTAAAAGAAGTGGTCTCGAAGCACGGAGTGCCTACCTCTATTATTTCTGATCGAGACGCGCGTTTTACTTCTGAGTTGTGGCAAGCCATGCACAAATCTTTTGGCTCACGTTTAGACATGAGCACCGCTTATCACCCGCAAACGGATGGGCAGTCTGAACGCACCATCCAAACCCTCGAAGACATGCTTAGGGCATGTGTGATCGATTTTGGCAAGAATTGGGAGAAGCACCTACCGTTGGTGGAATTCTCCTACAACAACAGCTACCACACCAGCATTCAGGCAGCACCCTTTGAGGCATTATATGGCCGTAAATGTCGATCGCCTCTCTGCTGGGCTGAGGTTGGTGACAGCCAAATCACAGGCCCGGAACATGTAGTCGACACCACAGAAAAGATTGCCCAGATTAGGCAACGCATGGCGGCAGCTCGTGACCGTCAAAAGTACTACGCTGATAAAGACAGGAAACCACAAGAGTTCCAGGTTGGTGAACGGGCTCTACTTAAGGTCTCACCCTGGAAGGGTGTGGTCCGTTTTGGGAAACGGGGCAAGCTTAATCCAAGATATGTCGGACCCTTTGAAGTTACTGAAAAGATCGGCACGGCCGCTTACAGATTGAATCTGCCTGAAGAACTAAGTGCTGTGCACAACGTCTTCCACGTGTCTAATCTGAAGAAATGCCTGTCAGATGAAACACTCATCATTCCTTACAAGGAACTTACTATCGACGAACAGCTACACTTTACTGAGGAACCGGTTGAGATCACGGATCGTGAGATCAAAACCCTCAAACGTAGCCAGATACCCCTCGTGCGAGTTCGTTGGAACTCACGCCGTGGCCCAGAGTATACCTGGGAGCGGGAAGACCAGATGAAGCACAAGTATCCCCAGCTGTTCCCTAACGAAAACCCCAGCACTGAAGCTACAACCGAATTTCGGGACGAAATTCCAAATTAACGGGGGGATGATGTGACACCCTGTTGAAACACTTTCACTTACACTAGCTTGACAGTGGCTGCCTTAACTTTCGGGACGAAAGTTCTTAAAACTTGGGGATAATGTGACACTTCGGATTTTCCCGGACAACCTTTCGAGGTAACGTGTGTGTACGTATGTTTTATTAAATGAAAAATTCATGAAACTATTCGTTGTTACATGTTATGTGTATTTATGTATATGTGTATATAGATATATATGTGTGCGTTATATATTAGAGCCGAAACCTCAACCCGACTCGAGACCCGGAATGGTCTCGAGTGAACAGCGAATTTGGGCCGGTTAGGGCCTTGCGACCGAGAACCCAACCCGGAAACCCCTAAGCCCACTCGTGACATTATATAAACCGACCCTCCCCTCCCTTAACCATTTTTACAACACTCTCCCTCACTCACTCCTTCTTCCTCACTAAAACCCTAAAAACCCTAAGAATCCTAGCAACCAAGATCACTTCCTCACCATCTCATCTCTCTCGGGTCCAACCATAGCATCAAGGCTCGCGGATTCAAGCTCAAGATCATCTTTCGGAGCTTAGTTTATCGAATTCTTGGACCACTACTTCTAACCGGTTAGCATGAATATCCCTATAGTTGTTTTGCTTGTTTGTCTTGTTACTAAATGATGCTTGATTATTGTTGTTGTTGTTGTTTTTGTTAAGAAATAGAGTATAAATCAGCCGAGTTAAATGCTTGATTGTTATCCGGTTGGTATAAAGGGTTGGTTAGAGAATCTTGCATGATTTTAGGTTGTTATTGTAGGTTGTATGTTGATGAACATGTATTGACGAAAGTGACTACTTGATGGTTGAATAATCTGATTGTCCGTTTGATTATAAGGATTTTCGGTTAAAGTCTCTTGTTAGTTGTTGTTGGATATTGCTTGAATGATGTATGAATATCATGATGAACAGCATGAAGGTCACTTAAATATTTTGAATATGCTTTGTTTGATCTGTTTTGGACATAATTTAGACAAACAAACATGTTTAGTGGGTATAGTACACTGATTTCATGAAATTGCAATATCATTGGTTAGTACAGTTTGCAGGTTCTAGAAGGTCTTCTTGTGCACGTAATCACGGTTGCGAGTCGCAACCTTTGGTTGCTACTCGAGACCACATCAAGTCTTGTCGAGATCTCCCAGTTGCGAGTCGCAATCAGCACGAGTCGAATCCGGTTGCGAGTCGTAATCACTGCTGTCAAGTCGGAACCGCCGGTTGCGAGTCGGAACCTCTGGTTGCGAGTCGTAACCAAAACGTGATGAACCGAGACCTCGGTTGCGAGTCGTAACCTCGGTTGCGAGTCGCAACCACCCTTGTCTCGACTGGGCTATTTTGGTGTTATTAGGCTTTGACTGTTGGGCTTTCTGTTGACTGGAATACGTGTTGTTGCTGCTGATTGTATGTTTAGGACTGGCCCAATAACCCAACTGTTTGTGTATTCGCATGTTATACGTGTTTGCTATATGTATTGCCATACGTGTTCGCTATGTGTCTACTTGTACCCGACTTGACCCATATTTGGTAACCATGTTAGGACGTGGTGACCAACACACTTGATCGGGTAAAAATATCTACCGAGCAACCCAAGGTGAGTTCACAACTTAAAAGCATGCGTCCCGGTGGTTTGGGACACGAGACTAGAACAACCCTATCCCCTTGTAAAGGGGATACCATTTACATTCCTTCCCTAGTTACTGGGAACAAACTTACTTATCCTTCCCTTGTATTGGGAAACCTTTTAGTTAATTACTGTTTATACGGAATGCAACCAAACGGCACTAAACGCAACTCTATCACTTAAGTCCCTACTACATAATACCGATTAGTCGCCGGGGCCAAGCGAACGGGTTATTAGTTGATAGCGCTATTTAGGTCTTACCAACCTCACACCGTGCCAAGGTATGGGATCGGTCGTGAACTAATGTACTCAGGCATCCGTCAATGATGATAGAACATTGACATCGGGGCACTTTCTTGCGGATACGCAACGGTCACCTAGTGTTCGGTATTGGAAAAACAGTTTAGTTGCTAACTTTTGGGGTAGCTCCCCATGGCATGTATAAACGGATAAATTAACTGGTGAAACAAGTTTTTGGTAATTAAAACTGGACAACTAGTGAACTCACTCAGCATTATTGTTGACCCCTTACTGCATGCTTTGCAGGTAACCAGTGACTGAGGAGCTGCTGCTTGGGAAGTGTAGTGGTCGCCTAAACCCGCATGTTGGGTTCTAAATAATTTGAACTATGAACTTTGTTTAAACTATTTTATCTATGCTTCCGCTACTTACTTAACTGTTATTTAAACCTAAACATTTGAACTTTAAACTATGGTGCTTACTAACCATTATGGTTGGTGATCATCCTTACTATTATCCAATGCTCAGTATAATTGGTGGCTGGATCCTGGTCGGTCACGCCCTCAAGCGGACGGTACTCCGCAGGTGGGATTTGGGGGTGTGACACACACCGTCTCCGTCAATTTAAAACTTTTACTCGGAAAATTTTATAAAAACTTCAACTACAGGTCATCTCACTCGAATGGCCATCCGTCCGGACAACCATCCGATCGGATGACCAGACTCTTAGTTAAAGCGTTTAAACAATGGGAACTTTAACAGTTTACAAACAAACACATCTCATTCGAATGGCCATTCGTTCGATTGGCCATCCGCTCGGATGACCATCCGTCCGGATGACCATCCATTCGAATGGGAGCCATCCGTTCGGATCACCTGTCGAACACTTACACTGATCAAAACTCTGCTCAACGACTTATGCTTCTGTTTCCATGCACAGGCTAACTCAATGCGCTCCCTTCAATCCAATCCAGATTGTGTTTACTAGCTAAACACACACTGTGAGTATACTCAAACCCATTTTCATTTAACGCACTTTTGGGTGTTACATACGTTCTATATCAAAACACAGTACACAACGCAAACACTTTTAAACACTAACCGCTCCCGCATGCTATACGTGATTTGTTGAATGCTTGTACAATGCTAGACAATGTTACACTAGACCGCCTCTAGCAATGATAGTACTATAGTTTGGACTCAGTACCTATCGTAGACAGGGGTTGCTAGGGATCACATTTTACTTCACGTGTTCACAGTGGTGAACATGTGTTGCGCATACTCTACAACGCAGTCTCGTGGTTAGGTTGTAAACATTGGTTGATAGTTACTGCTTCGCCTGTTACGTGTTACATGTTGGTTATGCGTAAACGCTTTTATTACTATTATCTATGCAAACTTGTGTACTCACCTTTACTTTATGTATGACTTTATTTTAACGTATGTGACAGGTTGATGGAATGTTTTGCTGAAATCAAGATAGGCAGTCTAGAAACTCATCTAATAGAAATCTAGGTTGTCGGACTTGTTTTGCTTATGAGAACTTGCTGTTTGTAATAATAATTTCTTGAATATTTTTTTTGTTGGTATGGGACAATGAATGTTAAAAATATTGGTAAAGGATAGTTGTTATGGTTTCTCTTGAGCAATCTAGTTCGCCTAGTGTCGCGCCTCGATGATTCCGCCATCGGTTAGGGTGTGACATCGAAGAGCATCGCAAGCATGACTAAACCCGGACCAAAACAAACCCAATTATTATGGTGTATACTCGATACTTTGTTTGGGTTCATTGCTAGTCTTAAAATACGAAACCATACAACCTTTCCTATGGGTCACTCGACAGTTGGAGCCCTTTTGCTTGCATCAAAATCCGTTCGCTCGAAGGCCTCGCAACTAGGAAGTACAATAACCAGGCCCGCTTCGGAACCAGGGAATTCAGTTAGAAATTTGAGAGTTCGAATGGCAACTACAACCCGATGAGTTTATTGATTGGCTTAATACCATTGAATGAGTGTTTCAACTTCGTGACATACCCAAAAAGACAAAAGTAAAATTCATCACTATTAAATTACGTAAATTATTGTTGTGGGATCATGTTCGAAAGAAGAGAGCTCAAGAGGGTAAGTTAAAAGTGGAATCATGTGGAAAGATGAAGAAATTGTTACAGGCCAAGTTTTTACCCGTCAATCATCGTTAAGATGCATATTTTGAATATAATAGTTTGAAACACAATCTTTGAGCGTGGAAGAGTTTATTACGAAATGTGATACGCTTCGAATGAGGTGTGGAACAGATGAGGAGGAACAAGTAATAGCCAGGTTTTTTTTTTGTGTTTTTATGAATGGAAAATTCTGATATTGTGTATTTGCAGCCATATTGGACGTTTGATGATGTTTACAATCTAGCTCATCGGGTAGAGAAGCAGCTAAAGACCAAACCAAAAGCTACCCCCTGCATTTCTCTTCAACTAGCTGAATTCCCATGGCTGGTGGAAACACTAACAAGCCCCGCACAATTAACGCCAAAGCCTCAAGTGGCCCTTTGACGCCATTTATACCATCACATCCGGTGAATAGATGTTTTAGATGGCATGGTTTGGGTCATCTTAAACGAAATTGCCCAAATAAGCAGATGGTACCTTTATAGATAAAACAACTCCCATATATGACACCAAAGAAGAAGCTATAGAAGAAGATGATCGCGTGATCGAAGTCATATACCCTGATGGGGTTGAGGCATTAATTTCACAACACGCCCTTAACATGTCTTCAGCTAAAGTTGAAGATGAAACATTGTGGTTACGAAACAACATTTTTAAGACAAAATGTATTGCAAAGGGGAAGGTATGCACGTAATTACAGTCGCCATAAGCATGGTTGAAAAGCTTGGACTACCTAAGGAGAATCATCATGAACCCTGACTGCTCACATGGAACCATAATTCCCACACTTATCTTTTTTCGTCTGATGGTAAGAAACCGAGGTCGTCCAAGGACACAAGAGCCTTTAATACTGGAATATCGTCGACGTCTAATCTAACTAAATACTGAGAGAAAATTTTTGTTGTTTTTAATAAATAAAGAAACTAAGTAAATAAATGAACAGATAGACAAGATAGAATCACTTGGATCCGACTTATCATTTATGTATCCTTTGATGATTTCCGCGCTTTGGGTTTTTTTAAGAGATTATCTTAGTTATAGTGGCATGTCCCTCTTTTGGAGGCAACGCTACCCTTAGCCATATTGGTCTGAGTGAGCAAGGATACAGTCCCGCAAGGCCGAATTATTGAAATATAATTAAGTAAGTTATCAATGCAAAAATGTGGCATGTCCCTCTTTTGGAGGCAACACTACCCTTGGCCATATTGGTCTGAGTCAACAGGGATACAGTTCCGCAAGGCCGATTTAAAGTTTTAATAGTGGTTTATTTATAAGGGCTTACAAGCCGTTCTTACTTCCCCCGATTTGATGCTATCTGCCTCAAGGGAAGTCCTAATAAGCCTTAATCAAGTCCTCGCAGGATCTATATACTGAACGAGTCAAGAACTTTACCCAAACACCCTTCTAACCCCCTTCCAGGCAGTTAACGCGCTTTATATAGACCATAAAGACACGAATGAGTGAATCAACAAAACATGAAGAATATGATTAACTAAAGTTCACCTTCAATATAAAAAAACTAGTTATTAAAGTTATTAATACAAACCCAAATAAAAAGTTACCAAAGCTAGGAAATCAAAAGTAATACATAAATGATTTTGTCTTCACCAAGTGATGTAAGAGATTAGCCAAGCAAGGCCTTTGTTTACCAAAAACTCTTACTATCAATCTTGGATCCCGAGACTACACACACTCTATGGATGTATGATGGATGAAAGTGGTGGATGATGGTGGTATTGTGGTGGTGGAGTGTCAGTATAGTGTGTCAACTTCCCTTCCTTCATATTTATGTTGGTTTTCGCCGTTAATTTGCTCCTCTTGTTCGTTTAAGCTATTTTATTCCTGAATATCAAAAGTAAACAAAGAAACACACTTTTTCCAACATTAGTACTAAAAAGGGTTGTTTTTATACCTTAATTGATATGATTTATATGTTGCATTTTATGCATATCATCGTCCCGAAAAAATTATAAGCAATGGAATCATAATCAGGTAACTGGCTTCCACTTTATTCACTTATTTTTATAATAGATCTACTTACGCATTAACCACAATTTCAAGTATATTTGTCTACTTAAACCCAAATACCAATTTCCAAGCTCCTATTCATGATTATTTAGGTTGAAATGGGCCAATCATCTATGGGTCTCAGACTTAAGAATTGTAACACCCTGAAAATTTCAATCCATTTATGTGACGATACGTGTCCAGTTCTCCAGCTAACCCCATCTACGTGGAGGGAGAAACCTCCAACTAATCCCGACTATGTGGAAGGAGGAAGGTCCTACACTGAACGTTAACTGAAACGTGTTTGAATCTCCTACTAATCCCGACTCTAGGGAAGGAGAATGGAATTATTATTGTGTGTTAGCTAAAACGCGTCCCGGATCTACGACTAATCCTAACTATGAGGAAGCAGAGGGACTAAATGTGCAAAATGGCCAAAGATGTAAAGTCCAAGGACTAAACATGTAAAACTCTCAAAATTCATATTCTGGGGGTCTCTTATGGACCGTAAAGCTTTACTGCTTATGCTCCGTAAGCAGTTTGAAAATTCAGCGTGTTTAAGGTCCTTACGGACCGCAAGGCCCTAACCCTTACGATCCTTAAGGGACTGCCAGAAGCAGTTTTTGCTTGCAGCCCAAGGCCAGCTGCCATTCTGCCACATCTATTGCATTTGTGCCACCTTTCTTTGCTCCTTACACGTCTAAGGACACTTGGGGACATCTTACAACAGATCATAACACTTGGAATGATCTCCTTCATCATCCTCAAGCATAAATAGGCCTTGAATTCTCTCAAACAACTTGCTCATTCTCATATTTTCTACTCTAACTCTTCTTAGAGCATTCCTCTTGACAAGAGGACTCCCTCTTAGTGTTCTTCAGCTCTAACACTTCCAAGTAACTGTTTACTTTAGTTCTTTTTCCATTTTATTTAGTTAATTTGAAGATAAAGTCAAACAGTTGACTTTTTGTTTGACTTTAGCTTCTGACCATTTTGGTCAACATAAAGTTTGATCCGAACTTTACTACGTGATCGCAATAATGTTGGTATGATCCCTCTGCGATCATACCTTCGGACAATCACGTTTAGTGGTTAAATTGTTAAGTTGAGCATTTTCCGTAAAAGTTGAATTTTCGACTAAAATGCATAAATGGTTTCTATAACTTAAAACTCAGATATTTTATCATTTATACAAGTTTTATAACTAATATAAACTGATTATAACATGCTCAGCTTGTTCAATTCAGTTTAGGTTCTCATCCTATGTCAAAAGTCAAGCAGTTTGACTTTTGCTTTGACCTTTAATTCTAACCCGTTTGGTCAATGTTTAGACCTGTTTTAAACTTATTTTAGGACCATAATATTGTTGAGTATAACTCACTGAAGTTATACCATATGGTCAGTCCATTTGATTGGCTTAATGACAAGTCGCAACTATATTGTTAAAAATGGCCACAATGCCCTTGTGTGGTCAAATGAACTAATTGAATGATTTTAAACTAAACCAAGCTTATAATCTGACTTTGTAATAGTAAGTACTTCAACTAAGAATGTATTTTACTTCTTGGATTGTCTTATGCCAATCCGACCTTTCGAACCCGTCTTTTTGCGAATAACTAGTTACGTGAACCTAGTTCGCATAAACTAAGCGTAATGGGTCAAAACCTTTTTTAATCCTTCCAAATTAGAATGTCGATTTGATTTAACATTATCCAATGAGTTCTCACACTCAGATAGGTATAAAACACATTCAAATCAATCTACGTTTAATCTAGCGATTAATCTTATGCTTACGTAACGTGTCGTGTCAAAGGAACTAACCTATGACCCGTATACATTCTAACAGATAGCTAAATCTGTTCACCCAGGACTATAGAACCCGCCAGATATTTGGACTTGAGTTTAATACTTTGTCTTTACGGCTTTTACTATATTTGAAAACTGGTAACGGTTGGAAGCTAGCTAAAAGGTAAATACTCTTAACTTATTTTCTTTGAAAACTTAGGGTATGGCGAATACGCCACTTGGAGCGGGTATTACATAAATGAGCTACCTATGATTGCTCATAAATGTAAGAACCTGGTTTAATCCGTTATATTTGATAACTGAAACAATTGGGGGTTATTGGTACCGTGTCTGGGTGTCCCGACTCATGAACTATTATGCCTATACAAAATAACGTGTCGAGGTAGGCATACTGACTGTAAGACACGTTATTCAACTTTGGTATGTACCTTAATCATTATAGCACTGAAAATGACCGGCTTTGATATCTTGTTCCCATTGTATGACAAATATCTAAATCTGGTGACAAGATAAAATCCCAAGAAATATTAAATGATTACCTACGGGTTTTCTCTATGTATTAAAACCATTTTTGAAAAACCATTTTCAAAATAAGTCAGTTAATTATATTTATCAGCGAAAGCTGACGTATTTTCAAAAAGACTAAACTACAAGTACCGAACCTTGACTTTAAGCTGGGAATCTGGGTCGGCTATGATAAAAGCATTGGAATTTGCAACTCCTAGCTTAAGGCCTATGAAGTCTGTAACTCCCACATTTACATAAGGTCAAAATGACGTGTAAAGATGTCAAAATTTTAAAACTTTCATTCCATTACATACAATTTCATCAAAATACCATTTACGGCTAATTATGACATTTTCGACCATCATAACATTTTAAACTACATTTGTTCAAAACTAATTAACCATAACTATAAACTAATTTACTTACAAAAGACCTTAAATACAAAATAACATCTTACAAACCAAAAGAGTTTTGACCCGCTTGACACAAAAACATAAACAGAAGTGCATTTTTGGGCATGAGTTGTAGTGTGTTCGATCCTAGCTCGCCGTCATCAAATTTGAGATTTACCTATCATAAACAATCACCAAAACGTTCATTATTTCATTATACTAACATAATTCATCACCTTCATTTATTTGTCTTTATTCAACCCATTAACAAAGCTCACTTTTTGTTAACATTCTTTTTGTAGTCATACTTTCCATACTAAATCAAACTCTGTTTTATACATACATTCTTAACATTTCATTAACATTCAAATATAGGGACCTTGGACCCATCCGAAATGAGTCAATGTTTAACCAATATCCTAGATCATCATACAAGTCAATGTTTAACCCATTCATAGGATATATGTTACAACTTTGACTCATCCGAAATGAGTCAATGTTTAACCAATATCCTAGATCATCATACAAGTCAATGTTAAACCAATATCCTAGATCATCATACAAGTCAATGTTTCATTCTACAACATCAATTTAACAAGTATTCATGTAAACTCACAACTAAACCAATTAAGGCATTTCATTGAACACATTGTGTGCATACTATCAAATAAATATGAAGTACAAGTGGTTATAACACATTCTTCCTAATTCATCCATGGATTAATCAAATCTATCACACTCATTATTATAACCATTCAACATACGTTTTCCATCATATTATCCATCTAAACTCTTTCTATGAGACTAATTTAACAACAACATTACACAACTCATCCATAGTCTTCACTAAACTATATTATCTTACAATTACATGTGGGTTTTAACCCAAACTATCAATACAATCAAAATTACACTTAATACAACCTCTATATGTTCATATCATCTAGCATTCATGTTAAATCACACACATAATCACGGATTACACACAACCCGCTTCATCAAACATTACCAAAACATGAAATTAAACTTACTTGATGTAAAGAACACTTAGGTGATCATAGTTGCTAGCTCATGTATAGCAATTCAGCCCTAAGGCTTCTTAATTTGATGA
This sequence comes from Helianthus tuberosus, assembly GCA_030545235.1. Lineage (NCBI taxonomy): Eukaryota > Viridiplantae > Streptophyta > Magnoliopsida > Asterales > Asteraceae > Helianthus > Helianthus tuberosus. Next base: position 182,278,295 of record CM060363.1, on the reverse strand, counting down.
TTTTCTTGCTAGATTTTTTAGGAGAAGGGTTCTCCTGGTCTCTCTCTCTCTCTCGATCGCACATACCCAGCACCAAACACTGACCAATTTTTTTTTTATCCAAACTTATTTCATATTTACACATCCAGCCCCTTATCTTGTAGAGCATGTCCATATTCTTATTTCTCATACTAACTTGGTCATCTTTCTTTCGGTTAACTTTAGTTATATAGATATGTTTTAAACTTAGTCTCATTTCTTTAACTTTTCTTATGGTATAAATCTGTATTTACCATTTTCAATTATTTAAGCATCACAACATAATGGTATATTATGACATATGAAATTTAGGGTTATACAAGTCTACCCCCCCCCCCCCCCTTAAAGAAGGTTTCGTCCCCGAAACCTAAATACATACCAAATAATTCTGGATAGTGTTCCCACATATCATCATCTGCTTCCCATGTAAGATTCGATCCCTTACGGTGTTGCCATTGAACTAACACTTGTCGAATGGATTTGTTGCGGAGTTGCTTCACCTTGAAATCTTTTATTGCGACAGGCTTTTCAACATAATTTAACCTCTCGTCCACTTCAATATCATCCAAAGGCACGTATGTCGTTTCATCCGCAAGGCATTTCCGTAACTGGGACACATGAAAGATGTTGTGAATTCCATCCAACGCGGGTGGTAATTCCAACTGGTATGCCACCGTCTCGATTCGAGCTAGTATTTTGAAATTTCCGATGTATCGAGGGCCTAGCTTTCCGCGCTTACGAAAATAAATTATTCCTTTCCAAGGGGAGACCTTCAACAACACATAGTCTCCCACTTGGAACTCGATTGGACGCCTTCGCCGATCCGCATAGGATTTATGTCTATCATGTGCTGCCTTTATCCTTGATCTAACAATATCAATCTTTTCATTCGTTTCTGCTACTACATCCTTTGGCGCGAGTTCATGCTGACCCACTTCCCCCCAACAAACCGGGGTTCTACATTTCCTTCCATAGAGCATTTCGTAAGGGGCCATCTTTATACTGTTATGAAAACTATTATTATACGAAAATTCTACCAAAGGTAGATGATCATCCCAATTTCCTCCAAAATCTAAAACACACGCCCTTAACATGTCAACTAGTGTTTGGATGGTTTGTTCCAATTGACCATCGGTTTGAGGATGGTAGGCGGTGCTTATATGCAACTGGGTCCCCATTTCTTCGTGAAACTTTCTCCAATAATGAGAAGTGAACCGGGTATCCCAGTCGGATACTATAGACACCGGAACCCCATGCCAAGATATAATTTCATTCATATAAACTTCTGCCATTCTTTCCGAATTATAATTTTCTAGAATGGGTAAGAAATGTGCACTTTTGGTAAGACGGTCCATGACTACCCAAATAGCGTCATGCCCCTTCCTTGTTTTAGGAAGCTTAGTCACCATATCCATCGTTAACTATTCCCACTTCCACACTGGTATTTCCAACGGTTGTAACTTTCCATACGGCTTTTGGTGTTCTGCCTTCAGTTGAGAACATGTCAAACACTTCGCAACATATTTGGAAATATCTCTTTTCATCCCCGGCCACCAATAATTCATCTTCAAGTCTCGGTACATCTTTGTAGCTCCCAGAAGAAAGGAATACCAAGACTTATGAGCCTCATTCAAAAGCAAATCTTTCACATCACATTCCTGAGGTATCCAGATTCAACCATACCTCGTCTTCATACCATTTGTGTTCTCTTTTAACTCGTGAAAGAATCCTTTTATCCTTTCTTTCTTTGGGTCATTGGCATTTAAGGACTTAAGTTGAGCCTCTTGTATCCCTTTAAGGAGTTTAGATGTGACTACCATCTTCATCGAGTTTACCCAAATTGGAGGCGGGTATTCCTTTCGACTTAGAGCGTCTGCTACTACATTAGCCTTCCTGGGATGGTAGTGAATATCACAATCATAATCCTTGATAAGTTATAGCCATCTTCGTTGCCTCATATTAAGATATTTTCGTTCGAAAAAGTATTTGAGGCTCTTATGATCTGAGTAAATTATGCATTTGACCCCGTACAAATGATGCCTCCATATCTTTAAGGCGAACACTATAACCGCCAATTCTAAATCATGAGTTAGGTAGTTACCTTTGTGTTGCTTAACTTGTCTCGCGGCATACGTCACAACCTTATCCACGTTGAATTAGAACGCACCCTAAACCTTGACGGGAGGCGCCGGTGTATACAATCAAATCTTCCGTTCCATCCGGTAAGGTCAAAACTGGAGAACTCGAAAGCTTTTCCTTCAAAGTCTGAAAGGCCTTCTCTTGATCTGTTCCCCAAATGAACTTCTCTTCTTTCTTCGTAAGCTTAGTCATGGGCAAGGCTATCTTAGATAAATCCTGAATGAATCTTCTATAGTAGCCGCCTAAGCCCAGGAAACTTCTTACATGACTAGGATTCTTAGGGGGAATCCATTTCATTACCGTTTCTACTGTTGATGGATCTACTTGAACGCCTTCCGCATTAATTACATGGCCGAGAAACTGCACCTCTCTAAGCCAAAATGCACATTTTGAGAACTTTGCATACAGCCTTTCCTTACTGAGCATCTCTAGTACTTCTCGTAAATGAGAAGCATGTTCGATCTCGCTTCGGGAATATACTAGAATGTCATCTATGAAAACAATCACAAATATATCTAACATAGTTCGACATACTCAATTCATTAATGTCACACGCTTGGAGGCGTGACATGACCAGGATCGAGCCACCAATCATATTGAACAACGTAATTAAGTAAATAAAACCAACCACAATACAATTGGTGACCAAAAGCTAGTTAACCAAGTTCAACTTAAATAGCGGAAGCATTAAAGGTAAAACCCAAAACATAAGTTCAATAAGTTCATAAGTTTAAATGTTTAGAACGGGACATAACAGTCCATATCCCACAACGACCTCCTCCTCGTGCAAGCTCCATAAGCATCTAACGACCTGTAAGGCATGTAACAACGAGTCAACAACAAAGTTGAGTGAGTTCACAGTTGGTTGTTTAGTCAACAACAACGACCTGTAAGGCATGTAACAATGAGTCAATAACAAAGTGCAAGCTCCATAAGCATCTAACGACCTGTAAGGCATGTCCGGTTGTTCGGTTAGATACCGTTCCGTTAAAGTGCTAAGTTATTCCATATAGTGTCCTATATATATCTTTTTGTAACACTTTTAATTCCCAACACTTGGGAAAGAATACAAGATCATTTAGTCAATTTTCTGCACAAGACTAGTATGTTAACAAGCACATGTAAGTATGACGCAGTAAATCAGAAAGTAGTTAAGTAATTCAGCACAGTCATCAAGCACTTTAATTATCATTAATAAATCGTACGGATACATGTAATTATGAGGGTTGTCACATTCTCCCCCTGTTAAGAGAATTTCGTCCTGAAATTTAGCACGTGGTTACTGAGGAAGCTAGTTAAGTTGCGTGGTTTTCCTGGGGTGTCACATCATCCCCCCGTTGGTTTGGAATTTCATCCCGAAATTCTGCAGTAGCTTCAGTCTCAGTAGTGGTTGCACTTTTCTTAAACAATTGGGGATACTTGAGTTTCATTTGGTCTCTCGTTCCCAGGTATACTCTGGGCCACGATGGGAGTTCCAACGAACTCGAACAAGAGGTATTCTGGTACGCTTGAGGACCTTAACATCTCGATCAGTAATCTCTACTGGTACCTCGACGAATCGCAACTGATCGTCGATAGTGAGCTCCTTGAGAGGAACTATGAGGGTCTCATCTGACAGACACTTCTTCAGATTCGACACATGGAATACGTTGTGAAATCCGTTGAGTTCTGCCGATAGATTCAACTTGTAAGTGACTTTGCCAATTTTCTCAATGATTTCGAATGGTCCGACATAGTGCGGATTGAGTTTGCCTCGTTTACCAAAACGAACTACACCTTTCCATGGTGAGACTTTAAGTAGCACTCGATCCCCAACCTGGAACTCGAGTGGTTTCCTTCGCTTATCAGCATAGCTTTTCTGGTGGTCACGAGCTGCCGCCATTCGTTGTCGTATCTGAGCAATCTTCTCAGTCGTGTCTACCACAAGTTCTGGGCCTGTGATTTGGCTGTCACCAACTTCTGCCCAACAAAGGTGATCGGCATTTACGTCCGTACAATGCCTCAAACGGAGCGGCCTGGATACTGGTGTGGTAGCTGTTGTTATACGAAAACTCCACTAACGGGAGGTGTTTTTCCCAGCCATTACCAAAGTCGATTACACATGCCCTAAGCATGTCTTCAAGGGTTTGGATGGTGCGTTCAGATTGCCCATCCGTCTGTGGATGATATGTTGTGCTCATGTTTAATCGAGAACCAAAGGACTTACGCATAGCTTGCCACAACTCAGTTGTAAAACGTGAGTCACGATCAGAAATGATGGAGGTTGGCACTCCGTGCCTTGATACTACTTCCTTTAGGTAGATGTCTGCTAGAGTAGAAAACTTGTCGGTTTCCTTGATAGCCAAGAAGTGTGCAGACTTAGTCAATCGATCCACTATCTCCCAAATAGTGTCATTTCCGCGTTGAGATCAAGGCAGGCCAGTAACGAAATCCATGGAAATTTGCTCCCATTTCCATGTCGGGATCTCTGGTTGTTGGAGTAGGCCTGATGGTTTCTGATATTCAATCTTGACTCTCGCATAAGTCAAACATTTACTGACGTAGGTTGCTATGTTGGCTTTAATGCTAGGCCACCAATACGTAGTCTTGAGATCGTGGTACATCTTATCCGAACCAGGATGTACCGAATAACGAGACTTGTGCGCTTCATCCATCACAAGCTCGCGTAAGTTTCTGTAAAGTGGGACCCAGATGCGCCCTGTTACATAGTATGCGTCATCTTCCTGTTTTTCCAACCGCTTCCTCGATCCTCGTAAGGACTCAGCCCTGATGTTCTCTGCTTTCAACGCTTCGACCTGAGCTTCTCGTATCTGAGCGGGAAGACTAGATTGGATGGTAAGTTGTAGCGCTCGCACACGTTTAGGTGTAGTATCCTTTCGACTGAGGGCGTCGGCCACAACATTGGCTTTGCCCAGATGGTACTTGATCACACATTCGTAATCATTCAAGAGCTCGACCCATCGACGTTGTCGCATGTTTAATTCCTTTTGCTTGAAGATATGCTCGAGACTCCTGTGATCGGTGTAAATGGTGCACTTGGTACCGTACAGGTAATGTCTTCATATCTTAAGTGCGAAAACAACTGCTCCCAGCTCCAGATCGTGAGTAGTGTAATTTCTTTCATGGACCTTAAGCTGGTGCGATGCGTAGGCAATGACCTTGTCCCGTTGCATCAACACGCGACCAAGTCCTTGGACGGAAGCGTCGCAGTAAACCACAAAATCATCTGTGCCTTCAGGCAATGAGAGGATAGACGCGCTACAAAGCCTATCTTTTAATTGCTGAAATGCGGACTCCTGCGCATCACCCCAATGATAGGTGACACCCTTCTGAGTCAGTGAAGTGAGAGGTTGCGCAATCTTTGAGAAATCCTTGATAAATCTTCTGTAATATCCTGCCAAACCCAAGAATTGGCGGATTTCCGTTGGTGTACGGGGTGCAGGCCAGTTCTTGATCGAGTCAACCTTGGATGGATCAACATGAATCCCATCCTTGTTTACTATGTGGCCTAGAAAATGTACTACACGAAGCCAAAAGTCGCATTTCGAAAACTTGGCGTAAAGCTGCTCTGCTCGAAGAAGTTCCAGAATAAGTCGTAGATGCTGCTCGTGTTCCTCCTGACTCTTCGAATAAATCAGGATGTCGTCGATGAAAACTATGACAAACTTATCCAGGTAAGGTTTGCACACTCGGTTCATGAGATCCATGAAGACCTCAGGTGCATTCGTTAATCCAAAAGGCATAACCAGAAACTCGTAATGCCCATAACGAGTCCTGAATGCTGTCTTAGAGATATCCTCGTCTCGGACTCTCAGTTGATGGTAGCCTGACCTTAGGTCAATCTTGGAATAGAAACTCGACCCTTGCAACTGGTCGAATAAGTCATCAATACGTGGGAGGGGATAACGATTCTTCACAGTCACCATGTTGAGTTCGCGGTAGTCAATACACATTCTGAAGGTACCGTCTTTCTTCTTCACGAATAACACTGGAGCTTCCCGGGGCGAAGAGCTAGGACGAATAAAACCCTTGTCCAAGAGGTCTTGCAATTGAGTGGACAATTCTTCTAGTTCTGATGGGGCTAAGCGATAAGGTGCTCGAGCTATGGGCGCTGCTCCAGGAGCTAGCTCGATTTGAAACTCGACTTGTCGATGAGGTGGAAGACCAGGTAATTCCTCAGGAAATACCTCAGGAAAATCACGTACAATAGGAATGTCTTCAATTCTCTTCTCTTCCATTGATGCGTCAGTAACGAGAGCTAGAATGGCAGTGTGGCCCTTTCTCAAATACTTCTGGGCCTTATGGAAAAAGATGATGCCCACAACAGCACCACTCTTGTCGCCATGAATTACGAGGGATCCGTACCCTTCTGAGTCAGTGAAGTGAGAGGTTGCGCAATCTTTGAGAAATCCTTGATAAATCTTCTGTAATATCCTGCCAAACCCAAGAATTGGCGGATTTCCGTTGGTGTACGGGGTGCAGGCCAGTTCTTGATCGAGTCAACCTTGGATGGATCAACATGAATCCCATCCTTGTTTACTACGTGGCCTAGAAAATGTACTTCACGAAGCCAAAAGTCGCATTTCGAAAACTTGGCATAAAGCTGCTCTGCTCGAAGAAGTTCCAGAATAAGTCATAGATGCTGCTCGTGTTCCTCCTGACTCTTCTAATAAATCAGGATGTCGTCGATGAAAACTATGACAAAATTATCCAGGTAAGGTTTGCACACTCGGTTCATGAGATCCATGAAGACCTCAGGTGCATTCGTTAATCCAAAAGGCATAACCAGAAACTCGTAATGCCCATAACGAGTCCTGAATGCTGTCTTAGAGATATCCTCATCTCGGACTCTCAGTTGATGGTAGCCTGACCTTAGGTCAATCTTGGAATAGAAACTCGACCCTTGCAACTGGTCGAATAAGTCATCAATACGTGGGAGGGGATAACGATTCTTCACAGTCACCTTGTTGAGTTCGCGGTAGTCAATACACATTCTAAAGGTACCGTCTTTCTTCTTCATGAATAACACTGGAGCTCCCCAGGGCGAAGAGCTAGGACGAATAAAACCCTTGTCCAAGAGGTCTTGCAATTGAGTGGACAATTCTTCTAGTTCTGATGGGGCTAAGCGATAAGGTGCTCGAGCTATGGGCGCTGCTCCAGGAGCTAGCTCGATTTGAAACTCGACTTGTCGATGAGGCGGAAGACCAGGTAATTCCTCAGGAAATACCTCAGGAAAATCACGTACAATAGGAATGTCTTCAATTCTCTTCTCTTCCATTGATGCGTCAGTAACGAGAGCTAGAATGGCAGTGTGGCCCTTTCTCAAACACTTCTGGGCCTTAAGGAAAAAGATGATGCCCACAACAGCACCACTCTTGTCGCCATGAATTACGAGGGGTTCTTTACCAGAACGAGGGATGCGGATAATCTTCTCGTTGCAAAGAATTTCCGCTTATTGATGAGATAACCAATCCATCCCAATAACGACGTCGAAACTACCCAGAACGATAGGAATAAGATCGATAGAGATGGTCTGACCAGCTAGGACGAGGTTACAGCCCTTAACTATGTGTGTGGCTTCAAGACTTTTACCGTTTGCTAGTTCTACCGTGTGTTTGGTGTTCAGAAGTGTTGGAGTGCGCTTAAGCATTTGGCTAACTTTTAAGGACACATAACTAGTATCGGCACCCGAATCAAATAAAATAGTAACAAAGAAGTCATCCAGAAGAAACTTACCCATCACAACGTTGGGATCGTTCCTTGCATCACCCTACCCAATCACGAAGGCACGACCTCAGGCGCCATTGCCATTATTGTTACCCCCGTTGTTGCCTCCATTGTTGTTCCCGTTTCCTTGGTTGTTGTTGTTCTGATTCTGGTTTAGTTGAGGACAGTTCCTCTTAAAGTGGCCTTCAGCGCCACACTGAAAACATCCTTTATTGCCCTGCTGTTGCTGTTGCTGGTGGTTCTGTGGAGCTTGTTGTTGTTGTTGGCGATTCTGATTTGCTGGTCGTGCGCCCCTGCTATCCTTTGCTTCATGACCAGACTTTTTACACCTCAGACAACGACCCTTGTGGCACTGCCCGCTATGATGCTTGTTGCACCGGTTGCACTTGGGGTGGTTCCCTCGGTATCCACCCTGTCCTTGACTACCAGAAGATTGCTGACCAGGACTCTGGTAGTCATCAGTCTTTCACTGCTGGGACTGAGACTGAACTGAAGTAGAACCCTTGCCCGAATTTCCATCCCACTTGCGCTTATTATTACTGGGAGCATCAGAAGTAGTAGTAGCGCTAATACGCTTGGGCAGCTTGTTCTACTCAACTGCCTGATCAGTGAGACGATGAGCCAACCGGATGATTTGCTGAATGGTGCCAAGATTAGCTGAGGTCACGTGGCTCTGAATTTCTGGCACCAAACCCTTAAGGTACAGCTCGATACGCTTGATAGGAGGGTCCACCATAGTGGGACACAAGATAGCTAATTCATTCGATCTCTTTGTGTATGCCTCGATTTCAGACCCCGTCATCTTCAAATTGAAAAATTCCACCTCTAGCTTGTGGATGTCGTCACGACTACAGTACTCTACTTTGATCAAATCTTTGAAGTCGTTCCATGGGGTGGCATTAGCAACAGCCAGCCCTAGCAGTTGAACCTGTGCTTTCCACCAGGTTAACGCAGCATCTTCAAGTGTTCCAGCAGCAAATTTCACCCTACGATCTTCAGGGCATTCACACATCTCAAAAATAGACTCAATCTTCTCGAACCAGTGAAGAAGACCTACAGCTCCTTCTGTGCCGCTGAAAGTACTAGGTCGGCAATCCATGAATGTTTTGAACGTACATACGGGAGGCTGAGCATGTTAACCTGTGGCACGAGAATAAAGACAAGGTTAAGCGCAAGAGTTGGTTCGCGAGAGTAGGATCTAATCATCCTAGGATAGGTCGAAATGGCAGGTTATACCTCCTACTGGAACTGCTGCGAGTGCCTCAGCCACTCGTTCATTGATTAGAGTCGTCAACTGGGCTTGAGTCAAGGTCAGGCATCCACTCATGATCTTTACATCAAAGGAACACAAGTAAGGAGGGTGTCACGAAAGTGCGTAAGTGTGGAGTGACAGAAGAGAGCAAACACACAGGGTTTCAAGCAATAGTTGTTACGCTAACTAAGCATACCATGATCAAATGTGCTACTTTAACTAGCAGGCAGGCAATACAAACAAAAACCATATTACCTATGGTGTTGAGTCTTGCACGTGGAGCGAAGCGTCGTTGTGGATCATTGAGCACTGTACAAGTTATAGTTTGGTTTTATCAAAAAGCTTTTCCCTTTTTTAAAACCAAGTTCGCTGTAACCAATGACTCTGATACCAATCTGTCACACCCCCAAAATCCACCCCTGCGGAGTATCACCGCTTGGAGGCGTGACATGACCAGGATCGAGCCACCAATCATATTGAACAACGTAATTAAGTAAATAAAACCAACCACAATACAATTGGTGACCAAAAGCTAGTTAACCAAGTTCAACTTAAACAGCGGAAGCATTAAAGGTAAAACCCAAAACATAAGTTCAATAAGTACATAAGTTTAAATGTTTAGAACGGGACATAACAGTCCATATCCCACAACGACCTCCTCCTCGTGCAAGCTCCATAAGCATCTAACGACCTGTAAGGCATGTAACAACGAGTCAACAACAAAGTTGAGTGAGTTCACAGTTGGTTGTTCCGTTTTAGTTCTTTAACCCATTCCCAACCACCGGGAATCCCATGCCTTAGAAGGAGTGTGAACTCACCTTGGTTTGCTCGGTTAGATTAGTTACTCTAATAATCAGAAATCAAGCACGTCCTAATAAAGTACAAATAACAATCAATTTCTCGTGCATGCATAACACGTATCCTACGTATGGTTTATCTACTCATTACTTCTATCACATACCACACAATTCAAATATCACACTCTGACTTTTGTGGAAAGATCATAGTTAAAAATACACTTGTAACACATGTTAGAAAATAATTTTCTATGTGTTGGGGTTTTTAGAAAATTTCGCCAGAGTCTCCTTTGTAAATGGAGGCGACCATGCTAATAAGCATATCATTTTCTTTTCCGAAAATCATTCAACAATCAACAACAATTTACCAAGAGCAAACTATTCCATTTACAAACCAACATGAACTTGATGTTTCATAAAAACGCGTAGTAACTTGGTAAGGCGTTTAGTGGGTTTAGTTACCCTCCAAAGTGTGTTTACTTTATTTAAAATCTCATTCTCGGGATTTTTAGATGTTCACAACTTGTGAACATATTTTACAAAAATATTTATTTACAACATTTTCATGTGTCACTAGTATCCATATACTTACTTTATTTCCAAAAATAGTGTAAGGATCATGATCTTTCAAAACCGTCTTTTAAACTTGGTTTATTTAGGAAAATCTCTCACAAGTTTTAGATCTACAAGATCACCAGCTCACTTGGTTTATTAATTTTACAAGAAATCATTTTATATGTAGGTGATTACTTTATGTAACCACATAATCACCACTTATCTTGTTAGATCATGTTTTTAATCATGATCTAACAAGTTCACTATGATGATCAATCATCATATTACTAGCAATCGTCAAGTAAACAATAACACAATCAAGACAACTTTACATCTTCAAGATTCCATTTTATGTAACCTTTATGTTCAAGTTTTAAGTGTATGATTCTTAGTGTTCTTGTATAAATCAACAAACAATAACTTTTAACCACTACAAAACATGAAGTAAACAAGATCAAAGAAGTCTTACAACTAGCTTAAAGCTAGGGAAGATCAAGAAGCAAAAGTGGTGGATAATAGCAAACGAATGAGGTCCTTCAAATTCCGAGAACACCGAGCTTCCTAATTCACCTTCTAGAACCTTGAAACAACCTTGGATTGGAGGAGTGAGAATCGATAATGGTGGTGTACCAAGAGGGGTGTTTGGTCGTAGCTATAGAGAGGGAGAGAGTGAGTTGTGTTGATGTGTGAAGATGATGAAGATGTAGGTTGTTTATAATTCTCTAAACCCTTTTACCCAAAGGTTATAGTGTCCCCCTAAGTACACTCATAATCTAATCAAGATCTCATCAAATCTTAGGAGGATTTCATGGGGACTATGGAAGATTTAAAGAAATCTTTGAGTGGGGCCATGCTTGGGGACGGTTCTAGCAAGGGGGGGGGGGGGTAAAATGAAAATTACTTGGTAAATAAATCAATTAGTGGAAGGTTAAAGTGTAAGATCTAATGTTTAGTGTGTACCATGTATTTTGTAATGTGTGTAAGTGTTCGGGAACCATAACTAGCTCAGAAAAAGTGAAACAATGTTTCTGGTAATATTTTAGTGTTCCGGGTAATGTCCGGTTATTCGGTTAGATACCGTTCCGTTAAAGTGCTAAGTTATTCCATATAGTGTCCTATATATATCTTTTTGTAACACTTTTAATTCCCAACACTTGGGAAAGCATACAGGATCATTTAGTCAATTTTCTGCACAAGACTAGTATGTTAACAAGCACATGTAAGTATGACCCAGTAAATCAGAAAGCAGTTAAGTAATTCAGCACAGTCATCAAGCACTTTAATTATTATTAATAAATCGTACGGATACATGTAATTATGAGGGTTGTCACAATTAAATCCATAAACACGCCTGGTGCATTCGTCAACCCGAAAGACATCACCAGAAACTCGTAATGTCCGTACTGAGTTCGAAATGCAGTCTTGGACACATCTTCTTCTCTTACCCCTAGTTGGTGGTACCCCGATCGTAAATTGATTTTTGAGAACCAATTTGCCCCTTGAAGTTGATCAAACAGATCGTCAATTTTGGGCAACGGGTATCGATTTTTCACCATTAATTTATTCAGTTCTCGATAGTCAATGCACATTTGCATCGAACCATCCTTCTTTTTTCACGAACAACTCGGGTGCTCCCCATGGTGACAAAATTGGACGTATAAACCCTTTATCGAGTAGTTCTTAGAGCTGCGTCATTAGTTCTTTCATTTCGGTCGGGGCCAACCGATAAGGAGCCTTAGCTACCGGTTTAGCGTTCGGGTTAAGCTCGATTTTAAACTCCACTTCACGTTCGGGCGGAAGTCCCCGTAAATCTTTCAGAAACACGTCCGGATACTCATTCACTACATTGATATCTTCGAGCTTTGGGGCAACTCGATCGGTATCTATCACGTAAGATAGAAACGCCTTACCCTCGTTCCTTACATACTTGACGGCTTTAATTATTGAACAAAGCTTCGGCTCGACGACCCTATCCCCTTGAATACTCACTCGTTTTCCCCCCGAGGTTACTACATGAATAATCTTCTTTTCACATTGGATTTCAACATGATTTTGGGCTAGCCAATCCATTCCTACTACTACCTTAAATTCCCCCATATACATCAGAATAAGATCTATGCTAAATTCCTCATCTTCAATCAAGATATTACAATTTCTACATACATCATGCAGTAAATAACTCTTACTATCGGCTACTTCCACTTCTAAGGGTGTTAACATCTTTTCAAGCATAAAGGAGGGATGATGTAATAGTTCATTCGAAACAAACGACCTACTTGCCCTGGAATCAAATAAGACATTCATAGGTATAGAGTTGACTAAGAATATACCTGAAACCACATCCGGGTGAGTTTTAGTTTCATCCGATGTTATCTGGAATATCCTTCCACAAACCCTAGATGGCTGTTCCTTCTTTCCCTCTTTCTTCGTCCCTTGTTGGAGTTTCGGACATTCTGTTTTAATATGCCCTGTTTGATGGCAATTGTAGCATGTCTTTGGATTGTTGGGACACTTGTAGTACGGGTGTCCCTCTTGCCCACATTTATAGCACCCTTTCTTTCCGAGTAAACATTCACCCGAGTGGTGTTTCCCAAAAGTCTTATAGGTCAGGATCCCACTATTCGACTTCCCCTTCTTACCCTAATCTTGAAACTTAGACTTCTTTGACGGGCTTGAATTAGTAGGCTTCTCCATCACCCTTTTCTCTCCTCATTCAACTTGTCTTTTCAACTCAATTTCCCTATCCCTTGCCCAATTTATTAACTCATTTAAAGTTTCACACTTGGAGGGATTTCTGAATTCTCGGTACTCAGCCTTCAACATATCGTGATAACGAATAATCTTCATTCTTTCGGTCCCCACTATCTCCTGACAGAACTTTATCTTGTCAAGGAATATATTCGTTATTTCATCTATCGTTTCATCTTTTTGTCGAAGACGCAAGAAGTCCTCTTGAGTTCTATCGATTGCGGACTATGGGCAATGATATTTCAAGAAAGGCTCTTTGAACTCTTGCCACGTTAATGCTTGGATTTTATCTTCCCCCAACTCTTTGCAATAAGCGTCCCACCAATCCTTATCTCGGAGTTGGAGGAGGCCCGTTGCAAACATCACTTGATCCTCCTTCTCGCATCTACTTCTTACAAACACCGCCTCAGTACTTGAAATCCACATTTGACACGCTATCGGGTCAATCTCCCCCTTGTATGGTAAGGGGTTACATGCCATTAACTCTTTATATGTGCATCTACGAGTACCTTTCTTCCCTTATAGTTCACTAATCATCCCATTTAATTCTTCCATCTTAGTTGTCACCATCGTATCAACTACCTCCAATACTTGGCTTTCTACTTCTTGGGCTAGCCGGGGGATGCTAGCCTCAATTGCCTTTCCTACTTCTTCCGCAATCTTCTGATTTATAGCTTCTTTTCATGCCACTTCATTATCATTTATGTTTGCCTCGTCTGCCATCTACATAAAACATTCATCACATTCGTTAATTTCTCTACATACTTTACCTCATCGCATTGAACATCACGACGTCTTGACTACATTCTAATTTCAATTCATTCCTTACACGTTATCGTCATCAATAGTAGCGATGTATCATATTGATCATGAACTTATGATCATAGCAATTAACATCTTTACCCTTCCTTATGTACGGTTCCGCGTTAATTATTTCGTGTAATTTAATCACATAACATGCTTAAGTTTCATACATCCTCATTAAATATCATGCTACCTTTGGGGTTTTAATAGGAACCATCAAGATTTGGGGCTCAATTACATGTTAAATTTAAAGTTTCATTGATGCCTGAACACCACCGTAAGCTACGGTTATTCTGTCGTAGCTTACGGTATGTATTTTTGTATCTGGGCGCCCACCGTAAGCTACGGTGCCACCGTAGCTTACGGTAGGAATGAAAGAGCTACAGTGATATGCTACTGCCCTACGGTGGATACAAGTTTTTCAGCACGTACAGTAGCTTACGGTAGCTACCGTAAGCTACGGTAGAGCCCAACATTCAATGGCTGAAATTCCCATTTGCAGCCACTTTGGTCCATTTTCGAATACGATTTCAATCGAGCCAGTTCCCGAACTTTCTAATTAAACTTTATACTAACATTCCTATGTTTTCATTTCTTTCTAGCCTTTCCATAACATCACAAATTCATATTATAATTCACCAAAATAATTCTAAAAAAAAATGTTACCTTTGCTTGCGTCTTGGAGCGAACACACCCTTTCTTATGAGCTTTCGGTTTGAGTCCGAGCACTCTAACGTGCTCGAATCTCTCAAACCTAGGCCCTGATACCAACTTGTAACACCCACATTTACATAAGGTCAAAACGACGTGTAAAGATGTCAAAAATTTAAAACTTTCATTCCATTACATACAATTTCATCAAAATACCCTTTACGGCTAATTATGACATTTTCGACCATCATAACATTTTAAGCTACATTTGTTCAAAACTAATTAAAACCATAACTATCAAACTAATTTAGTTACAAAAGACCTTAAATACAAAATAACATCTTACAAACCAAAAGAGTTTTGACCTGTTTGACACAAAAACATATACGGAAGCACATTTTTGGGCATAAGTTGTAGTGTGTTCGATCCAAGCTCGCCGTCATCAAAGTTGAGATTTACCTATCATAAACAATCACCAAAACATTCATTAGTTCATTATACTAACATAATTCATCACCTTCATTTATTTGTCTTTATTCAACCCATTAACAAAGTTCACTTTTTGTTAACATTCTTTTTGTAGTCATACTTTCCATACTAACATCAAACTCCGTTTTATATGTACATTCTTAACATTTCATTAACATTCAAATATAGGGACCGTTCAACCCATCAGAAATGAGTCAAGGTTTAACCAATATCCTAGACCATCATACAAGTCATTGTTTGACCCATTCATAATGGGTCAATATGTACCTTACATTATTGACACACACCTTCATCATTTTGACCCGTTTATAACAAGTCTTTACTTAAACCATACCATCTTCGTACTTTATAATCATTCGACCCATTCGAAACGGGTCATTAAGCATTCATTCCACTTTCATGTCCTAGTCGTCATCTAATTACTTAACACATCAAATTTTGCCATATTCTACAATACAACTTTACACTAGGATTCATATAAACTAACATTAACATTCATAAACTACAAGAAGGATAGACAAAGTTCATATGAACTTACCGTGATCTTGCGATGCTTGCGTCTTAGAATGGCCCGTGCCTTCTTCTTTCTTTGTGCCTATATGTTACAACTTCACACTTTTAGCTTTCACATTAATCCATTACATGTGCATTTTTCTTTATCCATCATGGTGTTAAACAACTATACATACATCCATTTTACATTCTACAACATCAATTTAACAAGTATTCATGTAAACTCACAACTAAACCAATTAAGGCATTTCATCGAACACGTTGTGTGCGTACTATCAAATAAGCATGAAGTACAAGTGGTTATAACACATTCTTCCTAATTCATCCATGGATTAATCAAATCTTTCACATTCATTATTATAACAATTCAACATATGTTTTCCATCAAATTATCCATTTAAACTCTTTCTATGACACTAATTTAACAACAACATTACACAACTCATCCGTAGTCTTCACTAAACTCTATTATCTTACAATTACAAGTGGGTTTTACCCCAAACTATCAATACAATCAAAATTACACATAATACAACCTCTATATGTTCATATCATCTAGCATGCAAGTTAAATCACACACATAATCACGGATTACACACAACCGCTTCATCAAACATTACTAAAACATGAAATTAAACTTACTTGATGCCAAGAACACTTAGGTGATCATAGTTCCTAGCTCATCTACAGCAATTCAGCCCTAAGGCTTCTTAATTTGATGATTTTCTTGCTAGGTTTTTGAGGAGAAGGGTTCTCCTTGTCACACCCCAAAAAACGTCGCAGCGGAATATTAAACGTAGTGGTGACGGAAGTTGGTGCCCATTTATATCTTGTCGAGCGATGCATTTTATTGTTGGACATATTGATTTATTTTAAACATAAGTTATTAAACATTACGTTTTAAGACACGACACAACCACATAGTTAAGATGTATTTGATCCTCGCGGATCTTATTACAAAACGACCCAGAAAGTTTAAAAGTTGTCCAACATATTTAAACAAAACAACGTGCATCGTCAAACACAAGATACGGCATGATTTAACGAAGCCGAACACAAGTACCTGTAGAACACGTTAGAATCAAGTGTCAACAAAAAAGAAGGTGAGTTCACATATTCACTTACAACCAATTTTATTTCAAGGAAAACTTTCTGTTTAGGTGTTTATTTGAAAACATCCATAAGAATTTTAGAAAGTCCATTTTACTTCCTTAATAAAATCCATGGGCCTTCCGTCGGTTCATCAATCCGACAACTGTAAAATATATATTGCCCAGGTTTTGTATATTAAATTATTGCGTCAACTTTCAGACTCGTATGTTAGCTAGACGATACAAACTATATATTAACCATGCAGGGATAATCAAAGCTAGACAATAAACAGAATTTAAATTCGTCGTTTGACTTGACACGGGGCGACCGGTGACGACGGGGTTGTCAACCCGATAGATCTACCAACAATTCATCGCGTGCAATACTTAAATGATTAAACGACATCATGGGCGCAGGGTCCTCTTGAAGGACAATATGATGTCTGCCTCACGTACAATATATATATCCTACTAATATGACAATTTAATACACGATGTTGTACGAATTCCCTGACACTCCATTATTTGAGACCCAGTCAGAATTCGTCCCCAACTGTACGGTGATGTTTCACTTAAGAAATACCGTACTTACAATATTCATTCATCAAAAAACGTTTTACTTTGAAACGTATGACTTATCAAATCTCATATATTTTCGTTGTCATATATTTTCAACGAAAATATATATTTCATACTAAAAGGTATGTTTTATTTCGAAAACATTATTAAACCCCTTTATTGACGTGTTCTACCCCCAAAATATATACAAAGCAGTAAAAAGAGGGGTTTAGTGACACTCACCTTTGGGTGCGTATTTTAATAGCGCAATCCCAGAGATTGATTTTTATACACGTCCTAATATAGGAACGATTCTAAATCAATATACATAACACAAAAATCCTAAGTTTCTCCGTTTCTTAGAATTATCACATAACTTTGAGATTTTCTCGAAAAGTTGTCATTTTTGATTATGTTGGCACGTTAATATATATATGAGTCCATATATATATATATGTATATGTATGTATATGTATATGTATGTAGGGAGAAGATCATGTGAGAACCACCTCTTATTGCGAGAACCGCGAGAACCAATGTGAACACAACCAAAAATGCCTAAAAATAGCTAAAAATCACAAAAATTTTTGTTTTTTTTTTAAATATTTTTTATATAAAAATCGCTACTTTTCGAAGCAAAAAAAAAATTAAAAAATTTTTTTTTGCCACTAAAAGTAGCGATTTGAGCATAAAAAATATTTAAAAAAAAATAGATTTTTTTTTTATTTTTTTAGATTCTTTTAGGTTTTTTGGGGGTTTAGTTTTTAGCATTTTAGCTTGGTGGGGGGGGGGGGGGTTTAGGTTTTTGGGGGGTGGGGGAGGGGGGTGGGGGGGGGTGTTTAGGTTTTTGGGGGGTGGGGGAGGGGGGTTTAGGTTTTGGGGGGGGGGGGGGAGGGGTTAGGTATTTTTTTTAGGTTTTTTGGGGGTTTTAGTTTTTAGCATTTAGCTTGGGGGGGGGGGGGTTAGGTATTTTGGGGGGGGGGGGTGGGGGTTAGGTTTTTTTAGCTATTTTAGGTTGTGTTCACATTGGTTCTCGCGGTTCTCACAATAAGGGTGGTTCTCGCATGAGCCCCTCCCTATGTATGTATATATATATGTATGTATATATATGTATATGTATGTATATATATATGTATATATTTATGATTTTGCGACTTGAACGATTTTATTGGTGACCATTATTGTGTAAATCCGTTAACCCTCCCGTTTATACGCAATATATCTACGATTTGCGCGTCGTAATATATACATAAACGTTCATATAATTTAACACCGAAACACGCGTAATATTGCTAACTTATCTATTCTGTCATTTTTAAAGCAAATATACATAAAATATCATATATGTAACAAATTTCATGCTCGACAAACAAGTTTCATGTCTAACACAATTTCCACTGTTTCTACCGCACAAAACGTACGTGCATACATGCATAGTCTAAATTTCCCACTATCAAGTTAACACTTAACATTTTATCACATTTACATGTTTAAATCACTTAACACATTTTATCACATAGGGTTCACTCAAAATTTACCCATACTAGTGTTCATCGAAAAATGCGTATTTTAGCGATTCGGTAACGTTTTCAGGCGTCGGAAGTAACGTATGACCAACCAAACTCCAAGTAAACTTAAAATTTGTTAAAATACTTGTTTTTAAACTAAAAACATCAGTTTATTTACTGATCTAATTAAGTTTCACAAAAATCACTCGAAAAGCCGATTTTTGACCGTTTTAACGCATAGTTTGGCGTTGAATGTTACCATAACCATCCCAACTCGAAACGACTTGATATTTTAACACAATACATGTTATTTACTGATTAAAATAGTGGTTATAATCAGATTAGTGTAGTTTTTGTGTAAGTCACATAAATCATGCGATTTCACGTATTTTACAACTTTTAGTGCACCAAGTACAACATTCAAAGCTAGCAAACATTATGACAAAGTTATATATCATTAAACACTTCAAAATACTCTTATTTTAGTGTTTATATTCTGATCAAAATTGATTTTTATCAAACCATGCTCAAATGATCATTTCATGCTTTCATATTATCATGCATGTTCACATATGTGCATCTAATGCACTCACACAACATCATCATCATCATTTATGATCTAATCATACTCAAGAACATATTAATATCATGTTCTTACAAAACACAACACACACATCATCATGATCATCCAATCATTCATACTCATTCATACATAAATGCTAATTTCCTTCACATTTAAGAATATATGACAAACTTTTATATGCATGCATACATACATATATACGAAATATATATACACATATAAACCACCAAAAATTCACTTTTCTTCATGTCACTTTCAAATCTAAAATCACCTTTAGAACATTCTTATATGACACATATTGATTCTTACACGCATCCTACTTTTCAAGAAATCATGTAACTCAAGAATCTTTCAACAAAAATCAAAAACACAAACACCTACATATACACACACACTCACGGCCATACATACATATATATATACACATCCATTTTAATTCATTCAAAAACCCATTTGTTTTATGTTTCAAGTTTGTGATTAAACTCAAGAACAAGAGAAACTTCCATCATCATCAAGAACATCAAGAATCAAAAACAAAGTTTTTAAAATAAATTTTATACCTTCAAGTTCTTGAATGATTTTTAGTAAAGATTGATGATGTGGGCTTAAAACACCTTGAAATCACCTCTAAACCACCAAAGGGACTTAAAAACACCTTGAAATGAGTATTGTTGGTGCATTCATCTGTCGTCTTCGTCTTATGTCGAGTCTCGGGTTCGTTGCAGAATTGATCAAGCATGATGTCATCATATATGATGATGACATCATAATGATGACATCACATATTACAATATCACGTGAAAACAACATGCATATATGAAATCAGATTAGTTTCGCTTGAAGTCAAAAGTATTGAAGGTTCGCTTGAAACAATGCATGTGGGTTTCGCTTGAATTAGTTTTAGGAGGTTTCGCTTGAGTTGACTTGTGTGTCTTCATGCGAAACATAGAGCACTATATATAGGGTTGTTGTGTTATCATTTGTAACAGATCCTTGTATTCCATACCGAGGTGCTGCCGGTGTGAAGACTGATTGTAATTGCTAGTATATCAATATAATCAGTGTTTAAAGTGATAAGCAAGCTGTTTCAACGTCAGTTTCTTATTTTCCGCATCTGAAACTGATAAAATCTCTTCTGAATGACTCTTTCGGGTCACAATCCGATCCTACAAGTGGTATAAGAGCTCAGGAGGAAGAGATCTTGCTAAAACAGCCTGTTTTCGTCACTTTTTCTGATTTCTACACCTTCTTTTTCAAAATTAAAAATTTTTCATGGATAAAATCGGCTCAAATTCACACATCTTGTGCGTAATCATGTATTAACAAATCCTGGAAAGTTTCAGCGTTAAAATCGGTTTAAATCTGGTTAAAATTGGACTTTCGCTTGAAATTGGTTCGTATTTGCTGATGTCATCTGGGCTTTCGCTTGAAATTCATGTCGGCTTCCGCTTGAATATGGCACACCACTTGAAACAACACACCGTTTGAAAGTGTATTGTGATATAGGTTCAGTTCACGTGATCAGTATAAACAAATGTGTTGTTGTCAGGCCATTTAATACATTTGAGATAATCTTTGAATTGCATGTGAGACATAAATTTGGTTTGCATGTGATATATTATCACGAGAATTGATGTTGTTTTGATATAGTGATTATCGAACCATGTGTTGAAAGATAAAGTGTGTCAGTTGGTTTTATTCAAGGATTACGTGTGATAAATCAAAGGTTATCAGTCCACTTTTAATAATCGTCCCAATGCATGTGTAAGATAAAGCGGCCCAATCAGATTTATTCACACTTAAAGTTTGTCGGTTTAGTGGATTTAGTGGCCTAATCAATTTGTTTCATCAGTGTTGGGCCATTGATTATTGTCAGCCTACTAAGTCACCAGAGCATTGTTTGTGTCAGCCCACTAATTGTTCGGCCCAATCAGATTGGTTAAACAGATTGTTTTGGAAAAATGGAAGTGGTCTTTGATGAAAAAGAAAACCATGATCTTGAAAGGATAAATGATTGGTATCGAGGGTATTTCAGTAGTCATTATCAAGGTTTGTCCAAGAATGTTTGGGTTAACCGGTTCGATTGTTTTCTGTGTAAGAAAGATGAAAAATTAGATGATCTGGAGAAGCGATTTGATAGTTTGATTGACCATTTGAAAGAAAACAAGATAATGATATCAGAAACTGAAATAGTATCAAAGTTTGCTAATGGATTACCAGCTGAATGGGATGATTTTTTGGAAAATCTAAGAAAGAATTCTAGTTTTTCAAAATTATCTTTAAGTAAATTCATCAGTAAGCTTACAACACATATGAATGATAATGAAGAGAAAAAGAAAGGGTTGTTGAATAGGATAGAAAATAATTTGAAAAAATTAAGTTCGGATGTGGTTGTAGAACTGAACAAAAGAGTCTGTGTGTGTCTTAGTGCAAAAGATGTTATGAAATATGATATGAAGAGGGGTTGTTATATTGATGAGAATGCGAATCCTCTTGATTTCGTTAAAATCTTTTGTGCAGGAACATACAAAACAGAGACAGAGCAAGTTACAAAGAATGAAGAATCTGTGAAGCTTGGATCTTCAAGTTCAGAATCAATGTGCTCTAAATGTGACAACTTTAAGGCTGATAATGACAAACTCTTGAAAGATGCAGAAAGTTTGACATTGGAAGTCAAAAGGTTGAAGGATGAGAAGCAAGCTGATATTAATCAGATTCTTATGTTGCAGGGAAATTGTGAAAAGCTTAAATCTGAAAATGTTAAACTGTTAAATGACTTGAACAGTTTTACATCAGAAAACAAAACTTTTGAAGAAAAAATTAAAAGTTTTGAAAATGAAAAATTGAAGATTGAAAAAGTTTTTCAAAGTAAAATAAAAATTTTAGAAGATGAGAGAGATATGTTTGGTAAAAACAATCTTGAAAAACAAATTGCAATCAATTCTCATCTTGAAAAGATTATTCGACTTGAAAAAGAGGCTGAATGTGCTCAAAAGAAAATCAATGAATGGGAAGAAAAGTTGAAGGTTTTTGTGAATACTTCAACTATTCCTTGCCCAAAACCTTTAAATTCTGTTCCAATAAGTGACGATGTCACAAACTATGACGAAGTCATAGTTGAAGATTGTGATGAAAAATCTGATGATGAAAACGAAAAAATTGAAAAAAAGAATTTGTTTTTGAAATTAAAAGAAAAATTTCAAGAAACTGTTCCGCAATCAACTGAAAAGGGAGAATGCTCTAAGCAAAAACCTTTGAAGAAGAAAGTGGAACAAAAACAAAAAGAGAAAATTTTGAAAAATGTTCAAAAAGAAAATAAAAGTTCATCAGATCAATCATCCAATCGCAATCAAAAATTACAAAAAGTAAAAATTCAAAATTCAAAAATTGTTGGTAATGAGTGGTGCAGGTCGGACCACAGTGCTTCAAAGCCAAATCCAGCTTACAAGAGGAGAGATGGATATCACCAAGCCAAACAGTGCTTTGATCTGAATGTTTGGGTTGAAAATGGTGATTGGTACGATAACAGAGTGTGTTACAGATGCGGCTATCAAGGACACATTGCTGTTAACTGCCAGAGTAGGAAGTTTGAGACGAGGAGATGCTTTAACTGCAACATCATTGGCCATATTGCTAGAGATTGCTCAATGAGATCAATGAGAAGATTGAGGGTTGAATCTCAGAAGCAGGTGAAGAAACCAGTCAATGTCAAGCCCAAAGAACAGAAGGTTCAAGAACCTAAAGTTCAAGAAAAGAAAGTGAAGCTTTCACAAGGGCAAAAAGACAGACTGAGGAAGAAGAGGAAGAAGGCGAGAGAGTATCTCGAGAAGATTTTGTCCTCGGATACAACTGATAAAACAGATAAAAGTTCTGATAAATTGTCTTTCTCACCAAAGAACAACAAATCAAGCAAAACACATTCATCAGATACAAATCTGAGGACGAAAGAGGGAAAGAAGAAGAAGAAAGTTGTTGGCGATGAATCTGTTTCTGTGGAAACAAAAGAGCCACAAGTCGGCGATGAATCTGGCTCATCAAATTCAGACAAGCCACATTCAGGCGATGAATCTGGTGTGGTAAAGCCAGAAGAGCCATGTGTTGAGGTAAAAAATGAGAATTCTGGTCTAACAATGGATGATGCAAATTTTCCACCATTGTTGAACAAGAATTCAAAATCACCCAAGGATCGTCAGGCTTGGGTGAATTTGTTTAAATGAAAAACCTGACTTGCCGGAGCTCCCAAGTTGGTAATCGCGGAGCATGAATCGGCATCTTTCATTGTGTATGAAAATTGTTTTTTTTGTATAAGTGTGAATTGCCGGAACTCCCAGGTTGGTAAGTGTGGAGTAGGAATCGGCACCTTGAGAATTCAACCAACAGATGATGTTTGGTTGAAAATGCTTGATTGGATTGATCTTACAAGTGGTAAATCAGGGACATTAAGTTGTATCTGATTTCCTACAAGTGGTTAAAAACAATGTGATAAACTAAACCCCTAACCTACAAATGGTAAAATCAACAAAACTAATTTTCCGGAAAAACCATTTGATTAAAACAAACTTAAGTGTTTTGAAATCAATGGGAAAATAGTTTGTTGTGAGGGGGAGTTCTGATTGTTTAAGCCAAGTGAATGGAGAATTGAAGTGATTCTCATCATGTTGTCAAGTTTCTTGTACAGTTTGTTTACAAATTTTCCCAGAAAATCAAAATTGAGATATATTTTGATTTTAGGGGGAGTAAAATTTTTAAAAAAATTAGAAAATTTGAAAATTCCAAAAACATTGAAAAATGCAAAAATGAGTTTTGTTGTAAAAAGAGGAAATGATAGTAGATCAGTTGGACTGTCACAGCATGCTAAAGAAATGGAGAGATAAAATGTGATAAGCGGTCTCACTAACGATGTGACGATAGGCTCAGCTAGACTAGTAGATTTGCGATAACGATACAAACTTAAATGAAAAAGCCTAGTTCTAGTGGGAAACATGGTCAAAAGCATAGTACTTAGTTTTGTCCTTCTTGATTGTGTGCCTACTCAGTAATCGCTGATTGTCGAAAGACGTAAAACTTGTTAAGTTTGTGAAATTTCACAACTTTGCTAAAAAGTCGCTGTGATTGTGCATTTTATTTTGCAAAGATTTAAACTTGTTTTATTTCTTTATTTTGTTTAAGCATTAGACATCCTCTGCGTATACGTGAGTATCGACCTGGATGTTATTGCCTAAACGTTCTGCTTTATTTTCTTTGGTGTTTCGTTTAAGCTTTGGATCACCTCTGCGTATACGGAAGTATCGACCTGGTGGTTAAAGCCTAAACAACTTCAACTTGTTTTATTTTTCTTATTTTGTTTAAACATTGGACTTTCTCTGCGTATACAGAAGTATCGACCTGATTGTTAATGTTTAAACATTCTGCTTTGTTTTTCGCACAAATCACAGTTGATAAAAGTTTAAAGGCATTACTTGAGTCAGTGTATTGCATGATGAGGGGATATGCTGAGATCGTGGGGTCCATAAGAACTTAGTGCAAAATTAATATACCTTAACGTATCGGTAAGCATTTCGAAAGTTTTTAGATTGAGTTTAAGTGGACAACAATATCGTCAATCTATGTGAATCGTTTTGAGCTTAAAATGTTTAAAGCTTAACGGTGTTGGTGATTTGTCTCAAAAACTGATATGATCCTCTTACGCGAACTCACAAAAATAGTGTCTGTATATATTTCTTTACTGTATTGCATTTCTTTGTTATCAAAAACCCAAAAAGATTTTAGTGTGTTTTAGCATAAATTTTGAAAAATCCAAAAAGATTTTCGACAACTGATGTTGAAGAACTGATTTTCAAAATTTCAAGTGCTGAACTTGACGAACAGGGTTGGGAGTGTGTGTTTAACAGAAGAAATTTGTTTTGAGAAAGAAAAAGTTTGATTAGTTAATCAAGGTCATTAATTTGAACTTGATGTAACTATTATGATTGAATGATTTGGAACAGTAAGTTTTTCTAATTGATTTAAGTAAAAACTTATGTGGTGGTAAGAAAATTTGTGCAGGAGATGAGCTTAAACAGAGATAAAGCCAGGGATTGATCTCAAGGTGATAACAAATTCCATACGGCGATCCCATCATGATAAGAGGGGGAGTCTGACGAGGTTAGAGCCAAAGAGAAGATCCTGCTATATGCTAAGAAAGAAAAGAGACTGATAAAGACTGAAGATGCGAAGACTCGACACTTAAGACTCGTTAACATCTGAGGGGGAGTCTGTTGGTGCATTCATCTGTCGTCTTCGTCTTATGTCGAGTCTCGGGTTCGTTGCAGAATTGATCAAGCATGATGTCATCATATATGATGATGACATCATAATGATGACATCACATATTACAATATCACGTGAAAACAACATGCATATATGAAATCAGATTAGTTTCGCTTGAAGTCAAAAGTATTGAAGGTTCGCTTGAAACAATGCATGTGGGTTTCGCTTGAATTAGTTTTAGGAGGTTTCGCTTGAGTTGACTTGTGTGTCTTCAAGCGAAACATAGAGCACTATATATAGGGTTGTTGTGTTATCATTTGTAACAGATCCTTGTATTCCATACCGAGGTGCTGCCGGTGTGAAGACTGATTGTAATTGCTAGTATATCAATATAATCAGTGTTTAAAGTGATAAGCAAGCTGTTTCAACGTCAGTTTCTTATTTTCCGCATCTGAAACTGATAAAATCTCTTCTGAACGACTCTTTCGGGTCACAATTCGATCCTACAAGTATGGATCCTCAAGAACAATTTTGAAAATGAGATTAGAGGTGGTGTTGTGGGTGTTCGGCCGAGAATGTTCAAGAGAGAGAGAGAGTTGTGATTTTTGAAAATATTTCTTGGATTATGGTGTGATTATGGATGGTATGTAAAGTTATAATCATTATACACATTTCTCTAGTTCCTATAAGTGTCACATTGGAAGAATCAAGAAGAGATGGGCACCCCTATGGGCCGCCACCTCTCACCCCACTCACATTCATCATAGATACGTACATATATGTATGTAAATTAGAGTATAAACTGGTATTTTACTGGATACCGGGTATTTTATCTAGCATCTTAATCCCATTTTAGTGCGTTTTAAATTATTTTTATCATTCTATAAAAATAATCACTCATAATTATTACTGAAATAATTACCAGTTGCCTTGACTGGTTGCGTTGACAGTATTTTGTTTAATTCGCGCAGTACGCGCTCAAACTCGAAAAATAGAGTTTCTTAGCTTTATAAATTATTTTTCCACACGGATATGATTAAAATTATTATTTTAACCATAACAGATTATTTTTAGGATTTTAACACTAATCGGGTGGTCACCTACGTCGTTTCGCATTCTAATTGTTACGCGATAAGCGTTTATCTTACTGTTGCCAACATGATTTTTATCAAAGTTTAATTTTACCAACACATTAAATTTCACATATAAACATCATAACCAGTCAAATATAGCCCTGTTACCTATTCACAACACGTGTTACAATTGTACGGTACGGCCTGAAAAGCTGGGCATCACAGTCTCCCCCTGTTTAGGAAATTTCGTCCCCAAAATTTTCTCTACAGGTTTTGTTTTCGCACTAAATATGAATAACAGAAACGAGTCTATTGAATATAGTCTTATAGTTTCTGCGAGAAACTTGGATTCTTATGAAGAATCCTTGTAGATCTATATTACACACGTCCTCGATTCCTAAAATCTCGTCTCAGCACTCTCCACCCTCTCCAGGGTCCAACATTCACAGGTTCTAAATCAAGAAGATTCAAGTCAAAGTTCCCCCATTTCGGGTATCCACCGGTTACACGACCTATAAATCGCAGGTACTACTAGAATGCTGAAATCGCCCTTCCGGTTAGTAACATAACTCTTCTAGCTATACGCACTGCTTCTTCGATGCTTCGATAAACCTCCGTTTATCTCCCAAATAATCTTTACAAAGCGCAAAATTAGTGTATTATCCATTATACACTTCTTCAAATGGATCCAAATAGTACAGCATGTACACCACTCAATTCTGATGGTAACTTGAGCCCATATGCAACTGATCCAACTCAAGATGGGCTTTCGAAAGGACCAAGTCAACGTGGCTCAGCTTTTCTTTCCTCTGCTAAACCCTATAGAATCTTTCTCAATAAAACTCCTTTAACAGAACTAAATCTTCAATTGTCCATGTAATTCTTCTGTTGATCAATTGGCGACCTTTAACCTTCCCTCGATCTAGACAAATCCTGTCGCTGGTTTCCTAGATAAACTAAGGTTTGGTTAATTGTCCTTTATCACGTTAGATCCACGAAGTGACGATCAACTCTTCATCCATGCAAGGCTTCAAACTGAGCAACCTAATATTAGCGTGTTAAGTATTGTTGTAAGATATCTCTGCCAAGGGCATGTGAGTATCTTAACTTCCTTCTAAGTCCATCATACACGCTTTCCAATCTCAAACTGATCTATAAGCATACTTTCATCATCCTTTCCAATTCCATAATTAACTTCAAACGTTACTTATAATTCTCTTTGGTTCGTGTATAGACAAACATGTCGTCGACGACTGTTACCACGAACTTACCTGATTAGGATTTCCATACCCAATTCATGAGATTTATGAATTTAAATGGCATATTAATTAAATCAAAGGGCATGACTAATATCTCGTAATGGCCATATCACGTTTGAAAAGCAGTCCTCGAAATTTCTTCGTAGCAACCTTTAACTGATAATATCCCAATCGTAGATCGATTCCTCGTGTAGCAGCTGAGTCCCGGTAGCCTGATTGAACAAATTGTGAAATCCTCGGTAATAAGGTACCGATTCTTGATGGTCAACTTGCTCGGCTTTCTGAAGTCCTCACATATCCTGAAGAATCCATCCTTCGTTATTCCATCAAAGCAGATGCATCTTAAGGTGAAAAGCTCAATCGAATGAAACCCTTGTCCAAAAGCTCTTAAAACTATCTCGTCATTTCTATCATTTCAGGCGGTGCTTAATCTATAAGAAGATTGTGCAATAGGGGGCAGCACCGTGAGTCAGTTCGATTCGAAATTCGATCCATCTCGCAGGGAGGATCCAGGTAAGTCTTTTTAGGAAGACTTCCGGATAGTTGCGATTGATAGAAATCTCTCCGACGTTCCTACATTCGGTTTCCGCATCCATCACTTTCACTGAAAATGCCGAATAGTCCTTTCGCCACAACTCAAGCATCCTCATAACACTGACCACTCTCGATTATTAACACTCAACACTCGACTCAATCGATTCCCGCGAACAACTTCCGCCTTTCTATTGTCATCAGGATGAGATATTCCAACTAGCTTCTTCGAGCGATAGTCCCCACTTCATCCTCAGAAAGTGAATTCATTCTTGCATCTTCGTCGAAGCTTCTCAGCTCCACTGATAATAAACCAATCTCTAGAACTACAATAGCCTATCTAAATACTATAACCACGAACGAACTTGCTAGTTTCTATCAATTTACCAACTATTAGTTCTATCGGACACTTTATACTTAGCTTACCTGTAGGTGAACAAAACAATGGTTCATAGTTTTTCAAGCAAAACTCAAGTCAGCTTTGGTATTATAAGTATGAACATAGATTGGCTTTTTGATTCGAAACATACCGGTAACAGTAGCAGGACTCTCACTTGCCTTCCTGACACTTGTCCCAACAGAATTTCTCTTAACGTCATGTCCTTTCGATTTCGGGCATTCCCTTTTGTAGTGTCCTTGTTCACCACATGCAAAGCATCCTTCAAGCGCAGCTCCATCCAATGTACTCTTAGCGTAACACTGAGAAGTCACATGTCCGGTTTGGCTACATCTGGCGCACTTCTCTTGTCCATCACCGTCCTTACCCTTTCCTGACTCTTTAGGGTTAGCTACACTTGCTTTCTCCAAGTTGCGTGTCTTTCTACTCTCAACTTCGGGAGTCTTCTTGGAGCTCTAGGGTTTGCGCTTCTTTGAATCTCCAATTCCAGGTTCAGATCGCTGAAACACTCGAATAACCGACTCATTCAGATAGCCCGATATCACGCATATCGATGTCACATCATTGCATAGGACACCAGTAAATGATCTTGGGCTACATCCCTGGATTGTTTTGTGTACGCTCCGGTGCACTGTTCATATGGTTAATAGAAATCAGGAATACGTTCTAATGAGATCATAACAGATGAACAACCAAAACTTTCCGATCATTATTTTACCTGAAGGGTTTCCAATCTGTGTCACACCAAGATCCTGCCCGGGAGTACCGCATTCACGTTTCTGGCCATCATTTTGGTTAGCATCACGCTATTCCAAGGCAGTATTAACGTGTTGGGTTATGAGTCGTGCCAACTCCTCTAGGGTGGCTGCTAGTCCAGTATACTGTCTCGCTTTTGGTGGCATTTTCGTCTTTTCTATTATTTACAACAATAATAATCACATGAGACGATAACCAAAATAAAAACAATTCAATCATTAAATATTAGTGGACCAAACATTGCGTATGTATAATATCCACATATTAATGAGAACAATTTTTAAACCAAAAGTTAATCATCTGATATTATCATAGAAATTAACAAACTTGTTTTTTAGTACAACACAACTATCCTTGGCATGTCTACATCGACACCCATAACAAGTTTTCACAAAATTTCTACCTAATATCACAAAAATATAATCGGCATGCAGGCCCCCAAAACCAAAAGAGTATCCAGTCACAACAACCAAAAACAAACAACCACAAACTAAAACAACATCTAACGCTTCATTCCTATGAAATCTAGCATCTTCCTAACCAACTCCTCCAGATCCACTATCCTCCAATGCATCTGATCCATCGCGTTGTTATCCAAATCCTTCAGTTCATCATACCAATCCATTTGCCCCTCAAGGTCCTTCAGTTTACCCTTAGTCGTTTCCAGTTCTTCACGCATGGCAGCAAACTATCGGTCACAATGGCAACATCGATCCACCCAAACTCCTTTCTGCTTCTTAGAAGCAGATGCAGTCTCAACTTGTGATGTAGAAGCAACCTCTCTAGCAGGCCTAACTCTCTTTCCGCGGCTATGATACACTAATAGAGGCGTAGAAGATGCACGTGACTCAATGACAGGTAAAGATGACTCTAACAAAACAGGTGGAGGGACCTCAACAACAGGCTCGATCACAGTAGCAGGTGGAGCAACAGACGGCTCTAATGGTCGAGCTGTGACAATAGTGGCATCCACTGCTGGTGCAATACTAAAAGGTCCTCCAAGTATAGGGACATCTCTGATCACGTCATCGATAACTGGTACTGTGCCAGATGATTGTCCCGTCTCGTGAATCGAGAGAGGAGCGTCATCGTTGTCATTAATCCACCCGTTGCTTGTGAAAGCATATCGGGGGTCTACCTGGCTAGCGAAAGCAGGGTCGACACGGAATGATGAAGCAAACTTAGCCATACCAACCATATGTGGGATCGTGATAGGTGTCTCTGGTAAAATGGATCTGGGTGAAGTCTCAAAATCTGGCTCGCTACTTGAGTCGTTGATCTCGATGACCTCGTGCTCGTGCAACATTTGTGACACATATGTAACCGTACAAGTAAGTGTGTGATCAACATGAATAGTAACACATAAGGCCCAAAATAAACAGAAAATCATGTATGCACATAAACGCATAAGGGTTTTCATACATGATACAAATTTTTCTTTGTTTATTTAAAATTCTTGGCTTCGAGAATTTTGGACTTATATTTCAAAATTCTCCAGTTGAAGTCTAGTGTTTTCCTCCGAAAACATCTAGTTCGCTAACAACCAATGGCTCTGATACCAACTTCTGTCACACCCCAAAAACGTCGCAGCGGAATATTAAACGTAGTGGTGACGGAAGTTGGTGCCCATTTATATCTTGTCGAGCGATGCATTTTATTGTTGGACATATTGATTTAGTTTAAACATAAGTTATTAAACATTACGTTTTAAGAAACGACACAACCACATAGTTAAGATGTCTTTGATCCTCGCGGATCTTATTACAAAACGTCCCAGAAAGTTCAAAAGTTGTCCAACATATTTAAACAAAACAACATGCATCGTCAAACACAAGATACGCCATGATTTCCCGAAGCCAAACTCAAGTACCTGTAGAACACGTTAAAATCAAGTGTCAACACAAAGGAAGGTGAGTTCACATATTCACTTACAACCAATTTTATTTCAAGGAAAACTTTCTGTTTAGGTGTTTATTTGAAAACATCCATATGAATTTTAGAAAGTCCATTTTACTTCCTTAATAAAATCCATGGGCCTTCCGTCGGTTCATCAATCCGACAACTGTAATATATATATTGCCAAGGTTTTGTATATTAAATTATTGCGTCAACTTTCAGACTCGTATGTTAGCTAGACGATACGAACTATATGTTAACCATGCAGGGATAATCAAAGCTAGACAATAAACAGAATTTAAATTCGTCGTTTGACTTGACACGGGGCAACCGGTCACGACGGGGTTGTCAACCCGATAGATCTACCAACAATTCATTGCGTGCAATACTTAAATGATTAAACGACATCATGGGCGCAGGGTCCTCTTGAAGGACAATATGATGTCTGCCTCACGTACAACATATATATCCTACTAATATGACAATTTAATACACGATGTTGTATGAATTCCCTGACACTCCATTATTTGAGACCCAGTCAGAATTCGTCCCCAACTGTACGGTCATGTTTCACTTAAGAAATACCGTACTTACAATATTCATTCATCAAAAACGTTTTACTTTGAAACGTATGACTTATCAAATCTCATATATTTTCAATGAAAATATATATTTTATATAAAAGGTATGTTTTATTTCGAAAACATTATTAAACCCTTTTATTGACGTGTTCTACCCCCAAAATATATACAAAGCAGCAAAAAGAAGGGTTTAGTGACACTCACCTTTGGGTGCGTATATTAATAGGGCAATCCCAAAGATTGATTTTTATGCACGTCCAAATATAGGAACGATTCTAAATCAATATACATAACACAAAAATCCTAAGTTTCACCGTTTCTTAGAATTATCACATAACTTTGAGATTTTCTCGAAAAGTTGTCATTTTTTATTATGTTGGCACGTTAATATATATATGAGTCCATATATATATATATATATTTATGATTTTGCGACTTGAACGATTTTATTGGTGACCATTATTGTGTAAATCCGTTAACCCTCCCGTTTATACGCAATATATCTACGATTTGTGTGTCGTAATATATACATAAACGTTCATATAATTTAACACCGAAACACGCGTAATATTGCTAAATTATCTATTTTGTCATTTTAAAAGCAAATATACATAAAATATCATATATGTATCAAATTTCATGCTCGACAAACAAGTTTTATGTCTAACACAATTTCCACTGTTTCTACCGCACAAAAAGTACATGCATACATGCATAGTCTAAATTTCCCACTATCAAGTTAACACTTAACATTTTATCACATTTACATGTTTAAATCACTAAACACATTTTATCACATAAGGTTCACTCAAAATTTACCCATACTAGTGTTCATCGAAAAATGCGTATTTTAGCGATTCGGTAACGTTTTCGGGCGTCGGAAGTCACGTATGACCAACCAAACACCAAGTAAACTTAAAATTTGTTGAAATACTTGTTTTAAACTAAAAACATCAGTTTATTTACTGATCTAATTCAGTTTCACAAAAATCACTTGAAAAGCCGATTTTTGACCGTTTTAACGCATAGTTTGGCGTTGAACGTTACCATAACCATCCCAACTCGAAATGACTTGATATTTTAACACAATACATGTTATTTACTGATTAAAATAGTGTTTATAATCAGATTAGTGCAGTTTTTGTGTAAGTCACATAAATCATGCGATTTCACGTATTTTACAACTTTTAGTGCACCAAGTACAACATGCAAAGCTAGCAAACATTATGACAAAGTTATATATCATTAACACTTCAAAATACTCTTATTTTAGTGTTTATATTCTGATTAAAATTGATTTTTATCAAACCATACTCAAATGATCATTTCATGCTTTCATATTATCATGCATGTTCACATATGTGCATCTAATTCACTCACACAACATCATCATCATCATTTATGATCTAATCATACTCAAGAACATATTAATATCATGTTCTTACAAAACAGAGCACACACATCATCATGATCATCCAATCATTCATACTCATTCATACAGAAATGCTAAAATCCTTCACATTTAAGAATATATGACAAACTTTTATATGCATGCATACATACATACATACATACATATATACGAAATATATATACACATATAAACCACCAAAAATTCACTTTTCATCATGTCACTTTCAAATCTTAAATCACCTTTAGAACATTCTTATATGACACATATTGATTCTTATATGCATCCTACTTTTCAAGAAGTCATGTAACTCAAGAATCTTTCAACAAAAATCAAAAACACAAACACAAACACCTACATATACACACATACTCACGGCCATACATACATATATATATATATATACACATCCATTTTATTTCATTCAAAAACCCATTTGTTTTATGTTTCAAGTTTGTGATTAAACTCAAGAACAAAAGAAACTTCCATCATCATCAAGAACATCAAGAATCAAAAACAAAGTTTTTAAAATAAATTTTATACCTTCAAGTTTTTGAATGAATTTTAGTAAAGATTGATGATGTGGGTCTTGATTGTTGCTTGAAACACCTTGAAATCACTTCTAAACCACCAAAGGGACTTGAAAATACCTTGAAATGAGTATGGATCCTCAAGAACAATTTTGAAAATGAGATTGGAGGTGGTGTTGAGGGTGTTCGGCCGAGAATGTTCAAGAGAGAGAGAGAGTTGTGATTTTTGAAAATATTTCTTGGATTATGGTGTGATTATGGATGGTATGTAAAGTTATAATCATTATACACATTTCTCTAGTTCCTACAAGTGTCACATTGGAAGAATCAAGAAGAGATGGGCACCCCTATGGGCCGCCACCTCTCACCCCACTCACATTCATCATATATACATACATATATGTATGTAAATTAGAGTATAAACTGGTATTTTACTGGATACCGGGTATTTTATCTAGCATTTTAATCCCGTTTTAGTGCGTTTTAAATTATTTTTATCATTCTATAAAAATAATCACTCAAAATTATTACTGAAATAATTACCAGTTGCCTTGACTGGTTGCGTTGACAGTATTTTGTTTAATTCGCGCAGTATCGTGCAGTACGCGCTCAAACTCGAAAAATAGAGTTTCTTAGCGTTTTGAATTATTTTTCCACACGGATATGATTAAAATTATTATTTTAACCATAACAAATTATTTTTAGGATTTTAACACTGATCGGGTGGTCACCGACGTTCGTTTCGCATTCTAATTGTTACGCGATAAGTGTTTATCTTACCGTTGCCAACATGATTTTTATCAAAGTTTAATTTTACCAACACATTAAATTTCACATATAAACATCATAACCAGTCAAATATAGTCCTGTTACCTATTCACAACACGTGTTACAATTGTACGGTACGGCCTGAAAAGTCGGGCGTCACACTCCTTGTCTCTCTCTCTCTCTCGATCGCACATACCCAGCACCAAACAATGACCAATTTTTTTTATCAAAACTTATTCCATATTTACACATCCAGCCCCTTATATTTTAGAGCATGTCCATATTCTTATTTCTCATATTAACTTGGTCATCTTTCTTTCGGTTAACTTTAGTTATATAGATATGTTTTAAACTTAGTCTCATTTCTTTAACTTTCTTATGATTTAAATCTATATTTAACATTTTCTATTATTTAAGCATCACAACATAATATTATATTATGACATACGAAATTTGAGGTGTTACAATGTTTAACCTTTGTTTACTTCGATCCGTCTGTGGGCTGATATTTGAAAACTAGAACAATTTGTATTTTGAATATTCGACACTTTAATGTTATGATTGAATAGTTTTACTCTTAATACTTCCGCTGCATTATTATTAAATTGTGATACTGCTACCCAACCGTCACAACGAAACCCATCCAGGCCCACCTGAAATCGGGGTGTGACAAAGTTGCTATCAGAGCTGCAATTTAAGTGAATTAGACACTAGCCTTTTGTGTCTAAACTCAAATATCAAAATATGTAGATTCTATAAGACTATTCTGAGTTCTAGACCTGAACCTAGGAATACTCCTCTCATTATATTTAGTTATTGATTTTATGAACATTTTACACTTCCGCTGAGACGTCGTAGATGAGGCAAAGAATCTATGATGGATCTCGGATTGGGAAGCTTGAAGTTCCATATGGCGAACTACATTATTTTGGAGTTGAGGACTCCGATACGAGGATGCTGAACCTCGTTACCAGATATTATTTTTTTTATTCCTTTGTTATAACCCTAGATCCATACTATTCACTATCGTTGGAACCCGCTGGTACCTCATCTATTCCTCACCTAGAAAACTTTATTGAATCACTAAACCCTCCAACACTGAATGGAGTGAAGCAAGAAGAGGAATAACTAAGTATGACGAAAGAGGGGATGACTGAAGACTCTTTTTCTTAATTATGTTTTGTTTGTTTTCAAAACGTCCACTTATGGATAATGTTGTATTTCAATTCCAAAAGTCCTTATAGGACATTGTACTGTAATCTCTTGGTTAAATGAAATCCGATTTTAAGTTTCTTTTCTATTTAATCGATCTGCTAATTGATATCCGAAAATATTATGGATGGTGATATAGCTCCCAACTAAATCAAATGGCGAGCCGAACTACTGGTAGTATATCTAAAAAGAACGATAGTGGCGACTATGATCACCGAGAGTGTTCAAACGGAGTAAATAATATTCGATCTATAGTCGCCGAGGAAGTTGGTAAAGCTATGGCTTAATTCATGGCTAAGTTAAAAGGGCCGGAACTATTAGTACCAAAGGATAAATATGTTTCTAAACCTGAAAAGACTCACTACTCTACAACTAAAAGTGAGCCAAGTTTCAAGAATACTGTCAGAGCTGAGCACCACAGCTCTAAGGATGGGTGCACCTACAAATACTTCGTCTCATGTAAACCCCGTGAATCTATGGGCGAAAAGGGAGCCATTGATGCTCTGAAATAGTTAGACGAGATGGAAACTATGATCGATATAAGCGGCTGTGCTATCAAAGGCACTATCAAGTATGTGTCTGAATCCTTCAAGGAGGATGCATTGACCTGGTGGAAGGCACTTATCCAATCCACAAGAAAGGTTGCACTGTACAACCTAAGTTGGGCCAAATTCGTGGAACTGATCCGCGAGACTTACTGCCCACCTCACGAGGTGGAGAAAGTTGAATCTGACTTTCGTAAACTGACAATGAAGAACCTCAACTGTCGAGCTTATGTCTCTGAGTATAATTCTCTCTCAAGACTCGTGCCTTATCTGATATTCTGATTACACCCAAGTCAAAGAGTATCGTGCGATTCATTGGAGGACTTGCTCCAGAAATTAAAGGGATGGTTAAATCCTCTAAACCTGTGACATTTAGATCGGCTGTGTATCTATCATTATCCCTCACCGAGGATGAGAAAAGGGTGAGAGCGGCCGATGGTGATAACAAAAGGAAGTGTGATAACACTCCTACCAGGGATTCCCAAAAGGGCAAGACTGGTTCGAACTATAACCAGTCTAAGCCAACTGAGGCAAAACCCGAATGTAAAACCTACGGGAAAAGGCATTTTGGGAAATGCCTATTTAATCAGCCCAAAGGTTGTGGCATCTGTAAGCAGATGGACCACAAATCCCATGAGTGCAAAGATCTGAAGAACTGATGTGCACAAAATGCAACATATAAATTACATCAATTGTGGCATAAAACTAACCCATTTTTAGTACTAATGTTGGAAAAAGTGTGTTTTTGTCTTCCTTTTGTATTTTCAGGATTAAATGAGCTCAAATTAACAAAAGAAACAAAAAGACAGCTAAATCTAACATAAATACAAGAAAAGGAACAAACATGGCATGCCCGACCCCCCGACAGCATCTTCCCAAGCAAAATCAAGAAGACAGAAGGCTGAACACGCCCCGTGCTCAGTAAACACGGGCGCGTGCCCAAGTGTCAGCATAAAAGACAAAGCTATAGAAGCTTCTATCACCTACCACGGGAGTGTGCCCAGCGGACACGGGGCCGTGGTCAACTCTAAGATTCGCAGAATCTGAGGAAATCTTGATAGTACAGATATGCTTCTGCACACGGGGGCGTGCCCAGCGGACACGGGGGCATGGTCAACTAATGCAGACAAGAGCAATTAATGAAGAAAGAGAAGGAGGATGGACACGGGGCCATGCCCAGTGGACACGTGGCCGTGCCCGAGCTGCTGTTCAGGCTATAAATAGGGGTGCTTGGCTCATTTGCAAACCATCCCTTGGCACACCACCTCTCTCACACTTCACCCACCACCCACCACCATCACAACACCATCATCCACCACCATCATCCATTGTCCATCATAGAGCGTGTGAGTCATCTCGGGATCCAAGATTGATCGTAAGAGTTCTTGACAATCAAAGGCCACGTTTGCCTAAGTCTCTTACATCACTTGGTGAAGACAAGTGTCTAGTGTAATACTTTTTATTTTTAATCTTTTCGCACTTTTTACTTGGTTATGTATTAATGACTTTAATAACTAGTTTCTTATGTTAAAGGTGATTCTTCCTTATCGTTTGTCCGTGGTGTCTTGGCATTATTTTACTGTCTATATAAAATAAAAGATTTTCACCATTCATATCTCCACGGTCTATATGGAGATATGTTGGCTACCTGGTCGGGGGTTAAGGGAACGGTTTGGTAAGAGTCTTGCCTTGTTCAGTGTATAGATCCTACAAGGACCTGGGTTAAATTTAGTAGGACCTCCTTCAATACCCACCGGTATTGGATGGCGGGGGTCCAAACTCTTTGATCCCCTCATATGTAAGCTACTATTAATACTTTAACCCGGCTACTTAGGACTGTATCCCTGCTGACTCAGACTACTTAGCCGAGGGTAACGTCACCTTCAAAAGAGGGCCCTACCATAATATGCATTAATAACTTAATTAAGTATCTTTCAATAATCCGACCCTTTAGGATTGTATCCTTGCTGACTCAAACTATTGGGTTGAGGGTAACGTCACCTTCAAAAGAGGGGCCTACTACAATAACTAAGATAGTCTCTTAAAAAGTGCAAAAGTGAGGAAATAATCAAAGGTTACACTAAACACGAGTCGGAGCCAAGTGATTCATCTTGTCTATCTGTTTTACTTTTATTTTATATTTTCAGTATTTTAGTTAGTTTTTATTTTTCTAGTTTAAAACCTTTTTCTAAATTTTTGATTTGATTATACGTTGAGGATAAACCGGTACTAAAAGCTCTTGTGTCCTTGGATGACCTCGGTATCTTGCCAACACTATACTACGCTCACGATGGGTGCACTTGCCCATATGTGTGTTTGGTGTTAGTAAAATATCGTGTTTTATAAATTTAAAACTTGACTAACGTGTAAAAAGGGCTTAAAATATACTTAATTCCATATACACACCAACCCGCATCAAGTTTTTGGCGCCGTTGTCGGGGACACAAGGATTTTAAGAAAGTTAGGAATCAGCGGCCTAATCGTTTTTTCTACTTTTTCTGTTTTTTTAGGATTTTTCTTAATTTTCAGCTTGTGCAGAACTTAGCACGGACTGTGCCCGCTGAACACGCCCCGTGCCCAATCATTGGAACTGGCAATCCTGTTTTAAGTCGGACAGTAAGCTGAACACGGGCCGTGCCCACTCAACATGCCCCGTGCCCAAGTTTCAGTTACTGAAAACAGAACCGTAAGATCCCGACGGTTGGTAATTTCTGACACAAACATGAGTGATACTGATATTTTTTACTTTCGGCACTCTTATGGTACGTGGTGTCAAATATGTGGTGGCTCTCATAAAGAATTAGAATGTTATTTTCTAAATTATAAGCCCCATTATATAGACCCATCGTTTTTCGGTATCCTTAAGAGGGGCGAAAGTAAAAATAATCCATATCTCTCCCTCGAATGCTCTCAACCGGACCTTCTAAGAGAAATGCTTCTTGATGAACTATTTCAATTAGAAGATCTAATTCTTAATTGGTTAAAAGAACTTAGGATAGATTTCAATAATTTATCTCAAGACGATAACCAAGAAGAATTGTTGGGATCGCATTCAAATAAAAACAACTTCGTTGTTCCCGATGTTACCTCTAACTCTAGTGAGGACTTGAGCGATAGTCGTCCCTGTGTCGATTGTGCGGTGAAGGACTCCCCATCGACTTCGTTCGATGCATACATAGACCTGAGCGATTCGGCATACACCTTCTTTAACGAGAGCCCGGGAAAGGGTTGGACTTGTCCACCTACATATAGCATAGGAATCACCATCACCGACAACCTCTTGCGTTCTCGTCTTAATCTAGA
Organism: Helianthus tuberosus; assembly: GCA_030545235.1. NCBI lineage: Eukaryota > Viridiplantae > Streptophyta > Magnoliopsida > Asterales > Asteraceae > Helianthus > Helianthus tuberosus. Next base: position 182,238,351 of record CM060363.1, on the reverse strand, counting down.
ACAATTAAGGTATCTTAGGCACTTTGGGGTTGTTCCATCCAGTAAGGAACCGCCCGATCCGGATAAGTTCCTTAGAAATAGACAAACTTCATAACAGCCTTTTGACACGGGGCCGTGCCCAGGTCAACACGCCCCCGTGTCCACCAAAAGATTCCTTTCTGACTTTTTGTCAGAATACAGACAAAATGTGTCAAGATCTTGCCTGCACACGGGGCCGTGTCCAGCATGCTGTCGTTTTCTATAAATGCAGCCAAGAATCCTGCATATTTGGACCATCCAGGGACAGAGATTTGAAAGGATCTTCTCACCTACCATCCTAGGTATTTTCTAAAAGAAGGTTCTAACAACCATCTTATCCTTTCCTCTTTTATCCATTGCCTTCTTCTTCATCTTTCTTGCATCAACACCTCCATTGAAGCTTGATTCCAAGCTTTATTGTGATGTTTGTTAGGTTTTTGTTCAAGGAATCTTGTTAAAAATAAGTTGTACAACATTGTTTTAAGTTATTTCTACTCAAAAATTATTCATAAGTTGGAAAAATAATTTGAAACTCCAAGATTCCTTGTTCCAAAGATCTGCAGAAAGTTGAACACAGGGCCGTGCTCATTAAGCACAGGGCCGTGTCCGAAGTTACTGTTTCATTAAAATGAGCTATTTTTGGTTTATTTTCGTAGAATGTCTAGTCAAAACAGTGGAACCTCTTCTGCGCACTCCAGAAACAATTGAAGGGAAAGAAGGTCATCAATTGAAGCAACTCTCGTACGCTACGTAATGGCATTACGTGAAGCTCTTGACGAGATGACTTCGGTAGAGGAGGTCCTAATAGACCGTATAAATTATCTTACGGTGGGGTTGGAAAACAGTTTTCAAGAAATTAACCTCTTGCACCAGAGGTTAAACATTCTAGTAACACTTCCCATGGAACCAATCCTCCCTCAAGAGGATTGGAACCTAGCACTTGGAATCAACAATCCTACTGGGTGGGATGACCTTCCAGCGGAGCCTCCTCTTGAAGATCTACAAGAAGTCCCGGTGGAGGTCGCACCTCCTCAAACCAATACCAATGAGCCCGCCTTTCTTCTCCCAAGGGAGATAGAGGAGTGGCTCGCCGATGTGTGAGGAACCCATGCCCGAAGAAAGAAGTTCTTCATGCCGCATCCAACCAAGAGAATTATCTCTTTGGAAATTTTGCTAGTAAAATAAGTTTTAGGCTAGAACTTCTTGATTTAGATTTCTTGTGCTTCTTTGACCTCTTTATCTAGAATTTTAACTTTTTAGGATTATTATGTAATTCTCTCTATGACTTAATGAATGATGGGTTTAGTTAAATTGGTGTTTGGATGATGTTGAAATGGATAAAACACACACGGGATGGTGAAGGATAACAAGGGAAACTTAAACCAGCACCCCATGCACGAAAACAGGGTCATCCGACAAAATTTTCTTCATTACAGCAAGTTTAGCACGGGCCGTGCCCCCCCAACACGGCCCCGTGCTGCACAATCTGCAGGAAATGCCCAGTTCAGGTAACTGGACACGGGCCGTGCTCACCCAGCACGCCCCGGTGCCCAGGCTTCTGTTTCTTTTTTGACATTTTCTGTTACTGGCGATCTGAACACGGGGCTGTGCCCGGACACCACGGGGCCGTGTCCAGACGCCCAGTAACATAAAATTTTGCTTTTTCACACCTTTTTACACATTCAATCAACCTAAAAACTTATTTTTGGGACACATTGAGGACAATGTGTAATTTAAGTGTGGGGGGGGGGGGGATGCTAAAACTTTGAGTCTTGCAAGTCCTAATTACAAGCCTTACACAAAACTCTATTGGAACCGCTAATCACCCCAAATTTTTTTCAAAATTTTTTTTCATTTTTTACTTGTCTAGGTTTAACTTGGGAATTTAAAATTCTAAAAAGGTTATATTTTTACAAATTTACAACCGATAGCGTCGTGATAAAAAGAACCAACATAAGAAAATTATGAAACGGCATGACAAGCTTAGTTAAAATTTGATTATATATACTTGATCACATAAAAACCCATACCCACAAAAGTGAGTTTTGAGTCTTTATTGAGCATACAAATACATATCTTTAAACTAAATGCTCATTTTTCGTTTCTTGTGTGAATAGCCGCTTGGTTCTTACGACTCTAGAACTTGCCATGACGATACATTCCCGGTCCTTACCAACTTAAACCCGAGTAAGTAAATGACGGAGGCATTAGGACTAACCCTTTTTTATTTCTACACCATTATTTTTTCTTTTTTTACCACCTACCCAAAATCCCCCTAGTTAACCCCTTTGAGCCTAAACCTTTTCATTTCATAACCCAAACCAAACACCCTTTCACCCACCAAAACCTTTTTTATTTTTAACCCTTTTGTTTTAGTAACAAGCTCGGTTTTTCGTATAACTTTTCAAAAAAAAAAAATGCTGATGATGAAGCAAAAGAGAAGTAAACAAACAAGTTCATCAAAAATAACTTTGTTTGAATAAAGGCTTCATCAAAATAAAAATTGCAAAAATAAAAAGTCATACGAAAACCGATGCTTTTTACGCCTTTCGCCATTTTCTACTAACCACTAACCCAACCACCAACCTTTAACCCAAGCCTAACCCTTCACCCCAAAAGTCCTCTTGATATTTACAAAGGTGTATAGTTAAAAAGGAGGAGGATTGATTGCTTGGCAAGCCTATGGTAGGAGTAAGTTCCATGCCGCTCTCGAGTGATTCACTAAAATACATCTTCGGCCGAGTGTTGAGTGATCCCCGTGAGGTATGTGAACTTGTATATAAGTGGAATTTTAAAGAGGCATGATATGCCCTAATAAGTAATTTATCTTATGTAATGTTTTAAATAAATCATGACTAATAGGATTGTAAATAAATAAAAATAAAACTTAATAAAGAATCTTGGAAATCCCGACAATCTATGACAAGCCCAAAAACCTTCTCTTCTACCCATTCCATTTGGGAGTGTAAAGCCACATTATAAAGAGTTTTGCTTGAGGACAAGCAAAGATTCAAGTGTGGGGGTATTTGATGTGCACAAAATGCAACATATAAATTACATCAATTGTGGCATAAAACTAACCCTTTTTAGTACTAATGTTGGAAAAACTGTGTTTTTGTCTTCCTTTTGTATTTTCAGGATTAAATGAGCTCAAATTAACAAAAGAAGCAAAAAGGCAGCTAAATCTAACATAAACACAAGAAAAGGAACAAACGTGGCATGCCCGACCCCCCGACAACATCTTCCCAAGCAAAATCAAGAAGACAGAAGCCTGAACACGCCCCGTGCTCAAAAAACACGGGGGCGTGCCCAAGTGCCAGCATAAAAGACAAAGCTATAGAAGCTTCTATCACCTACCACGGGGGCGTGCCCAGCGGACACGGGGGCGTGCCCAGCGGACACGGGGCCGTGGTCAACTCTAAGATTCATAGAATCTGAAGAAATCTTGATAGTACAGATATGCTTCTGCACACGGGGGCGTGCCCAGCGGACACGGGGGCGTGGTCAACTAATGCAGACAAGAGCAATTAATGAAGAAAGAGAAGGAGGATGGACACGGGGCCATGCCCAATGGACACGGGGCCGTGCCCGAGCTGCTGTTCAGGCTATAAATAGGGGTGCTTGGCTCATTTGCAAACCATCCCTTGGCACACCACCTATCTCACACTTCACCCACCACCCACCACCATCACAACACCATCATCCATTGTCCATCATAGAGTGTGTGAGTCGTCTCGGGATCCAAGATTGATCGTAAGAGTTCTTGACAATCAAAGGCCATGTCTGCCTAAGTCTCTTACATCACTTGGTGAAGACAAGTGTCTAGTGTAATACTTTTTATTTTTAATCTTTTCGCACTTTTTACTTGGTTATGTATTAATGACTTTAATAACTAGTTTCTTATGTTGAAGGTGATTCTTCCTTATCGTTTGTCCGTGGTGTCTTGGCATTATTTTACTGTCTATATAAAATAAAAGATTTTCACCATTCATATCTCCACGGTCTATATGGAGATATGTTGGCTACCTGGTCGGGGGTTAAGGGAACGGTTTGGTAAGAGTCTTGCCTTGTTCAGTGTATAGATCCTACAAGGACCTGGGTCAAATTTAGTAGGACCTCCTTCAATACCCACCGGTATTGGATGGCGGGGGTCCAAACTCTTTGATCCCCTCATATGTAAGCTACTATTAATACTTTAACCCGGCTACTTAGGACTGTATCCCTGCTGACTCAGACTACTTAGCCGAGGGTAACGTCACCTTCAAAAGAGGGGCCTACCATAATATGCATTAATAACTTAATAAATTATCTTTCAATAATCCGACCCTTTAGGATTGTATCCTTGCTGACTCAAACTACTGGGTTGAGGGTAACGTCACCTTCAAAAGAGGGGCCTACTACAATAACTAGGATAGTCTCTTAAAAAGTGCAAAAGTGCGGAAATAATCAACGGTTACACTAAACATGAGTCGGAGCCAAGTGATTCATCTTGTCTATCTGTTTTTACTTTTATTTTATATTTTCAGCATTTTAGTTAGTTTTTATTTTTCTAGTTTAAAACCTTTTTCTAAATTTTTGATTTGATTAGATATTGAGGATAAACCGGTACTAAAAGCTCTTGTGTCCTTGGACGACCTCGGTATCTTGCCAACACTATACTACGCTCACGATGGGTGCACTTGCCCATATGTGTGTTTGGTGTTAGTAAAATATCGTGTTTTATAAATTTAAAAATTGACTAACGTGTAAAAAGGGCTTAAAATATACTTAATTCCATATACACACCAACTCGCATCAAGAACGCCACCTACTATGGGTGTCGCGATAAAGGGCATATCAAGACTCATTGCTGTAACACCTCGTAAAATCGTATCTAATAATGTATCGACTCGTGTCACTAATCCTAATCTATGCCTAATGTTGGCTAGGAGGGACTATTTTTGCCAAACAATGAAAGTATGAATGTGGAGGGACTAAAAGTGTCAACATGCTTAAACTAAACTTCTGAGTGACCTTACACGGTATTCGTATTCTTTAATGAACCACTTGTTGGACGAACGACACCGTTTATGATTTATATGAAGAAGTTGTTAATTGGAGGGTTAAAAGCGTTGACATATTTATTTATACCTCTGAGTGACCTTTTAACGAACCGATGACTTTATGATGTTCAGTTATACTCATGGGTGTGCCTAATACTGGCTTAGAAGGGTTAAAAGTGCTAATTGTGAAAGTATAACTGAGTTTGGAAGTCAAGAGACCAATACTGCCAACTTTTCAAACACAAAAGGGGGCTCCACGTCGCGCGGTGACCCACTTCTTTCCTTGTCGCGTAGCGTAACAAAGTTAAACTAGCAAAAAGTTACGTCCAGCTGCAAGTTTTGCCTTGTTCACCACACAAACCACTAATGCTCCTCTAGTTCGAAATTGTGAGCTACTCCCTGGTTTTGGAAACGTCCTAGGACACTTGGAGGCCTCCCATGACACCCCTAGACACCTATTGCAACTTCCAATCATCCCCTTCTTAAATCAGTATAAATAGGTGCTTTAGTGCACCATTGTCATTTACACCTTCTTTATTCACAACTCTTATCTTCCTCTGGAGATTCCCAGCTGAAGGGAGACTCCACTTGAGTTCTAGTTCGAGCTAGGATCACTTGTAAGTGTTCCAACCTCCTGCATTTTTGTTTGTAGGCTTTTGAAAGCCGAAAGTCAAGCTTTTTCGATAAATGCTTTGACATTCGGTTTAGACCTCAATGGACCAGCCATTGTTTGAGGCAAACATGCTAACATGATCGTAATTAGGTAGGTGTTAATCCCTTAAAAGGGAACCTCCTGAAAATCACGTTTGCTTGGTCAATTGACGGGTCAAAGTTATTAACATTAAAAAGTCAAACGGGTCAGTTTTAAAAATAATCATAATCAGATAATGTAGTGGTTATAAAATATGTTATAACACTTTAATAACCTTGTAATAATTATTAGAACATGTGTAAACATGTTCGACTCGTCAATTCCAGTTCAAGTGTCGTTCGCAACCGAAAGTCGCGAAGTTTGACTTATGCTTTGACTTTCGATTCTGACCCGAATTAGATTAGTTTGCTACTGATTTAAGGTTCCATTATGATCATATTATTATGTAGCATAACTGTGACATTTGTGCCTATGTAATCATTGTACAGACTCTGAATAATCCAATATTAATAAAACAATGTGTTTTGATCCTAATGTTTGTTATTTATGTTTGATATTTTGCACGTTTTGATTTTTGATTGATTTTGAACTCTATATCGCTTTCTGGAAAGTTATACGCAAACTGATGCGTAAACATAATCAGTTTAACGCGACAAACACTCCGGGACAGCAACATAAGCTTAACATACCTTAAATAACCTTTACATAACTTAGAAATAAGTTTTAAAGGGTTTGGTATGGTAAAAACAAGTTTCTTCGCTTGCAGGGACTATTTGCATCAAACTGCAAAAGTCTGTCGTTTTGTTAGGCAACGTACAGTCCGGAACTTGATCATAAGCTAAACATACCATAAATAACCTAAACATAGCTTAGAAATAAGCTTTGACTTGTTCGGTGTGCGAAAATATGCTTATTTGATCTTACAGGGACTAAAAGTGTTAAAAACGACGTAAGTTTGCATTTTCGCGCATATCTTACGTTCTGACCACGTCTGGGCATCCAAAATTTTTGTAGACACTAAAATATTTTTATTTTAGTGCTCGGCATGCAAAAATACCATTCGTCGCTTAATTTGGATCCTTTTCACGTCCGTTCAAGTTTTGTCGTAATTAGACGAATAACGTGACCGTACGACCAAACGAACCGACATCCGAGATATTTCTGAGCATATTTTGAGTCCCCTATTCTTTAACCACCTTATAGAGCCTTGAAAATGGCTTAACGGGGGTTAAAAGTGCCAAAAATGAGCTTAAACATGTGCAGGGACCAAATGTGACAAAACTGAAACTTTGGCTGAACTGCAGGGAGGTCGCGGGCCGCGTAGACCTACCCCATATCCTACGCGGGGTGCGACAGAAGGCCCAGCAACAGAACATTGTTTTTCAGCTGTTGTTTGCAATTTCAGGCCCTTGTATGCAATTTCCTTTGTTTTGGGAGCAAGTTAACACCTTACAAAGCAAAGGACATCTGTCATAACACATGTATGGCTGTGATTTCTTTCTTGTTGGCCAAACAAACACTTGTAATGATCCTACAAGATCACCACAAGTATAAATACCCAAGCTTTCTCATTGTTTCCTCACCCTTGATCTGATTAATGCTCTAAGTTGAAGCCTTTGCTTCATACCTGAGTATTAGAGATCAAGTTCTTCCTAGCTTGGACCCTTTGTAAGCTTCTTTCGTGCTTTTATCGCTTTTCAAGCATGAAAGTCAAACAGTGTTTGACTTTCAGCTTTGACCAGTCAATGGTCAACACAAAGTTCGTTTGAACTTTGCAACGTGATTGTAATCACGATGGTTATAATCCTTAGCGATTATACCTACTGATTACCACGTTAACTAGGTGTAGTGACGAGTCAAAGTTTTGGTCAAATGCGTTTTAGCACGCACTTTGCAACGGAACTACTTTTAGGTATCATAACACTTTGTTTTGATACCAAATCAGTTTTCTAAGTTAGTTAAGCATGTCTTGACATGTTTAACTTGTCACTATTAGTTTAGTGCTTGTTTAGGGTCGTAAGTTAAGCGGTCTAAACAACCGCTTAGACTTTCGAACCCGACCCGTTTGGTCGATCATTAGGATCCTACCAAGCATGTTTAGTGATCATAGTTGCATACGGAATAACCTCTGAGGTTATACCTTATGATCACATAGGATTGGTTAGTTATTCGTTAAGTAGTTTACATGCCTATAGAAAATGACCAAACTGCCCTTTTGAAGCATAAATCCGTATTTTGCTTATGTGAACATATTTTTGACATCTAAACTGATATGGTAACATATTTAGGTGTAATTGGGCATGTAAGACTTGACATAGCATATAGTGTAACACCCCGTGTTTTCACAAGTCTAAGTCAAAGTCAAGGTCAAAGTCAACGACCGATTTCGCGCAACTTGACTTGTAGTAGATTTCTTTTATTGTAACTATTATGTAGAGTAAGTGTCTATAAATGCAATAAATCGACACGTGTAATCGCTATTCAATCGACCTACGACTGTGAACTATAGGAAGTAACAATGCGATAAAATTAATCAACTAATAATCAAGCTATGCTAATCAAATCGACATCGAATCGCAACTCGAGCTACGTATTTTACTTGTTGTTATACGTGTGTGTGCCTTACGTGTTACCTGTGCATGTTTGTTTATGTGATGTTGTGATAATCAAGCAAACTCGATCAAAACTCGAAATAGAACTCGAACTCGAATCATAATCGAACTATGGTATTTAGTAGTTGGGACTGACAGTAATTTGACTAGGAAACCCTATCGTATCGAACCGCTCGCAATCGAAATCGAAACGCCAAAGATCGTCGCATCAAACATTCGAACCAAGTGCCATCCGGCCGGATAGTCATCCGACCTGATAGCCTTTTGTCCACAGATCAGATGCCATCCGACCGGAATGTCATCCGACCGGAATGTCATCCGACCGGATAGTCATCCGAGCAGTGTGTCATCCGATCGGATAGCCCTTTCCTCTTTTGGAACTCTATAAATACCCCTGTCATTGTCATTCTTTCCACTTTTGGAAACCCTCTGTCCGAACAACTTGTGCTCCCCACCTTTTCTTCGATTTCTCTCAATCAAGGTAAGATCTCATCCTAAATCTTGTACTTTCTTAATCTACATGCACTCCTACACCTTTCTATCTTTTAAATCTTAACTTTTAACCATGAAATCACTAGATTTCGGGTGTTCTAAGATGATGTCATCATGTGTTCTTCAAGAACTTCATGTTTTGGCCTCAATCCACCAAGAACAACTTAGATCTAACCAATTTCCACAAAGATCTTGTAAAGATCACGACACAAGTGTGGCAAAAGAGGATTAAAAGATGGTTTTTAACTTTCTTTCAACTCTTTTACACTCAAAACACTCAAAACCGGTAAAATCGGGTTCTGATCTAGTCTCCTACTCACCCTTAGTGTTGTACTGGTTCAGATCTGGATTTCGCCCACGAGACCACCGACTTCGGGTTAAACAAAAACAACCGTCTAGAGCCGGTAACTGACCGAGCTAGGGTGATTCCTGGTCGGTTTAGTCATCTGGGTCGAAATGGGAGTTCTGTTGGTTAACACGATGTCAAGACGTCTCGAAATAATGACAAACCATCAAAACGACCAAGTGAAGGACGAACGGAACAATCGGAACGGATTGCTGTCCGACCGGATTACTGTCCGATCGGATAAGTCACCCGAACGGATTGCCACCCGAACGGATCACACTTGGGTCCCACCTTTAAACAACCTTATCTGAAGTTTGAGTATCGAACGAATTATAATCCGATCGGACGACCATCTGACTGGATTACTCTTCGGATCATGAGATACTGAGACTTTAAAGACTTAAACAATTTTCAACATGTTCATTAACAGGGTTACCACCCGATCGGATGGACATCCGATCGAGCGACACTTCTACTATGAACTTGTCTTCACTAAGTAATCTCACCGTTAAGTTGCCGTCCGACCGGACCACCATCCGATCGAACGACTTGATGGATAGAGATACTTCAATGTTTTCAAAATACTACAACGAAAACTTCAAAAGTCAAGCCATCATACACAAACACATCTTTCTTATAGGAAGAAACAATCCACTCGAATAGTCATCTGATCGGATAACCCATCCGACCGGATGACCATCCGAACGGATTGTTATCCGCACGGATTGCTGTCCGCCCGGATTACCATCCGAACGAACTACCATCCGATCCATCCGCACTTTGTATCGGTTACGTGTCACTCATCGTTATGCTATGGAATATATTCAGGCTAACCTTACTCGCTAAGCGCTCCCTTCAATCCATTAACCGCCGTGAGTATACTCGATCCCTTTTTGTTTTACGTACTTTTGGGTGTTACATACGTTACGAATATTCAAACTACAACAATCACACTACTCAATACTATTTGAACGCTAACCGTTAATGCATGTTATATGTGGCTTATGAATGCTTGTTTGTTATGTTTACACATGGAATGCTGTCGACCTGCCTTAGCAACGATAGTACTATAGTTTGGACTCAGCACCCGTTCACAAAGGGGTTGTTAAGGACCATTACTTGCATGGATTACGGTGGTAATCATGTATTGTGAACTGCCTCGGGCAGTCAACCCGCAGTCATTGGTATCGATGGATCTATGTCGATAACTAACGTGCTTCATTTCACAATGTGTACGTGCTGGTTATGCGTAAATGAATTCGAACTCTATATGCTATTATCAAACTTGTATGCTCACCTTTACATTATATGTATTGACTTTATTTTAACGTATGTGACAGGTGCTTAGGACGCACACTTGGTAGGAAATTGAAGCTAGAATAAAGCTTTAGAGCCCAACAAATAGTTGTCTGTAGTGGTCAAACTAAGGGTCTCTAGAAGCAGATAAACAATTGCTGACTATTTTAAATCTGAGTTGTCGGAACAGAATATTTGCCTGGATTTATGTCTGTAATAATTATTTTACTGTTTGAGGTACGGTATGGGACGTATTATTTAAATTGAATAGTATTGATGATTGTTATGGAAACTTCTGGACAATCTGTTTCGCTCAGTGCCATGCCCCGATGTTTCCGCCATCGGTTGGGGTGTGACAGATTGGTATCAGAGCCATAACTATAGGGAATTAGGCAAGACTCAACCTAGTCCGGGTCGAAGTCTTAGATACCTAGACTATAGTTAAGAACCAACAGACCGACTCGAGTACATCCATTAGGGAATACGTATGAGCTTATTCCTTACAAATCTCACTTATGCTACACTATCACTGCACTCGAATTTTCAACTACAAAAGGGCGATAAAGTCGAGATCAGGTGTGAAAACCGCAAACTCTCGACTAAATTGCTTAATCGATGCTGTTTTGTCAACTTATTAATGATTTCTTCATTCTTTTCAATGACGAACGCTTGTTCAGCAGGGGAATTATACCAAATTAGGGGTGAAACCCATATTTTGATAAATAATCTCCTCTATTTTATCAAAAACAGGGACGAAGTGGTTAAGCCAGGGGTGAAACCCTAACCTTGATGACTTGTTCCGCTTTTATACAAAAAAAAACTCTCACCAAGGCCTCGACGGACTCCAACGACCTAAAGTCACGACATGAGTAACGGGATGCGTGCCAAATGCCCAAGAATCGAGGCAAAGGCACAGTCCTGAAGGTCCAAAGTGCACAAAGTCCTGAAGGTCCAAAGTGCATAACGGATCCTTGTGAATAGTCGAACCATCTTAGTTAGTCAAAGTCTACTAGCCGCAGACAATCTATCTCTTGATTTTTATATATTTTGATGATTCGTTGATTTTATGTGAATTATGTGGTTTATAATTATTTGTTAGCGTTTTGGGGTATTATTGGATTCGATCTAACGCCTTTTGCTTTCGCTGATCACACAACACACTACAAAACGTTAAATCATTAAACTATGGGCGACTTTATACTACAATATACGCTCATGTTAGGTCCCGGTTGTCGCTCCGAAACGATTGCGAACCGAACGTGTGACGTGTGGAATCCGTACACGAACGTGACCGAACACACGAGAACGTAATATAATCAGTGATTCTATTGATAGATCTGAAATTGTACAAAGCACCTGAATCACGATAGATCTAGAGCTCTGTTTTCTGACTGCCTCTAGTGATTAAATACGTATGTGTTTCCTTGCTTCTTTGCTTTACGTGCTTAGGTGTTATGTGATTATGTGCTCTACATGCTTATGTGATTTTGTGCTCTATGTGTTATGTGTTTACGTGAATATGCGTGTTCCTGAGCTTTAGTAAGTAGTAGACGTGTGAGGTGAGATTCGAATACAGTGTGCTGAGTCCTGTGACGATGTCTATTGCAGACGATGTCGTCTGGATCCCGTCACGCACTTTCTCGTCAAGAAAAGAGGGACAAACGCCTTGCTGCCATCATCGCAAAAAGTGTGGCAAAGGCCGTGAGTGATGTTTACGAGAATGCCAGCAAATCATCTGAGGAGTCGAGGACCGAAGCTCCTAAAGCTACCACCAAGTCCTTCAATTTCAAGCAATTCAAGTCGTGTGGGCTAAAAGAATTCACTGGCGAGGGAGGTCCTACTGCACTATTCCAATGGTTTGATTCCATTGAGGTCACTCTGCGACAGAGTGGTTGCCCTGATGACCTTCGAACTCAGAATGCTACCGGCATTTTCCAGTCCCATGCACTAGAATGGTGGACGGCCGAGAGGAACAAGCGAGGGAACGATGTAGCCTACAGTCTGTCGTGGGACAAGCTCAAGGAAGTCATGCTAGAGGAATTCTGCCCTCCTCACGAACGTCAAAAGCTAGAAGATGAATTTTCTCACATACACCAACATGAAGGTGACAATGCTGCTCTCACTGCTCGTTTCAAACAGCTCAGCATCATCTGTCCCGATCAGGTCAAGACTCCGGAGATCACAATCAAGAAGTACATCCGAGCTTTGCCCGACTGCGTCGTAGATTTCGTGCAAGCGGCTAAGACTAAGACGATTGAAGAGACATACCTACTGGCCACTGAAATCAACGACAAGAGGGTCAAGGCTGGTGTCTGGGATAAAACTTCGAAGCACCTGCATCAAGCTACTACCACCGCACCAACTGCTGAACCCACTTCATCGAGCAACAATAGGAAGAACAAGAGAAAGAACAACTCCAGCAACAAGAACTGTGCGATCACTGCTGCACCGATTCAAGCTGTACCAGCCCAACTGCGTCAAGTAGCGGCGCCTGTGGCTAATGCACCACCTGCAAAGCGTGCATACACTGGGCCATACCCGCTCTGCCCTACTTGTACCTACCACCATCCAACTGCCATTGCTTGCCGTTTTTGTGCTCATTGCAATCTATAGGCCATTTTACTGCCAACTGCCGTATTCGACAAGCTCCTGCTCATCAAGCTCTACTCACTGCCCCACAGGGTCAACAAGCTCCTCCGGCACCCGCGGTCAAAGCCAGAGCCTGCTTCACATGTGGCGACCCGAACCACTTCGCCAACATGTGCCCAAACAGGGTCGTGAAGCAAGAGCCTCAACAACAGCAGCCTCAGCAGCAACAACAACAGCAGCAGCAACAATAAGCCGCACGCGCCAGAACTTTCAACCTTAACGTGCGTCAAGCCCAGGCCGACAACAACGTGGTCAATGGTACGTTCCTTGTGAATGGTATTTATGCTTCATGTTTGTTTGATACTAGAGCCGAAAACTGCTTTGTGTCATTCGAATTCGAGAAACTCCTTAGTCATAAACGCTCCCAACTCTCCTCGACGTTCGATGTTGAAGTCGCTACCGGAAGAACCGTCGCCGTCAATTCTGTTCTTCGTGATTGTACTCTCGAGCTCAACAATCACATCTTCCCAATCGACCTTATTCCGATGCAAACTCGGAAGTTTTGACATCATAGTAGGCATGGACTTTCTTCGAGAAAACCATGCTGAAGTTGTGTGCTTCGACAAAATGATCCGATTCTCGCTCGTGAATGGTGACTTATTATGTGTATACGCCGATACTACTTCGAAGGGTCTCAAGCTTATGTCATGTGTCCAAGCTAGCAAGTATCTCCGCAAGGAATACAGGGCTTTCTTGGCTAACATTGTAGTAGCAGAGAAGGAAAAGAAAGAGAAGAAGGAAGTGAAAGACGTTCCTGTGGTTCGAGAATTTCCTAATGTCTTTCCAGAGGATCTTCCCGGACTACCGCCAAGTTGTGATATCGACTTTCGTATCGACCTCATTCTTGGAGCCAACCCCATTTCCAAAGCTCCCTACCGACTCGCGCCGTCCGAAATGCGCGAACTCTTAACCCAACTCCAGGAACTACTTGAGAAAGGCTTCATTCGGCCGAGCACCTCTCCTTGGGGCGCGCCAGTCCTTTTCGTCAAAAAGAAGGATGGGTCGTTCAAGATGTGCATCGACTATCGGGAATTGAATAAGTTAACTATCAAGAACCGCTATCCCTTACCTCGTATCGACGATTTGTTTGATCAACTACAAGGCGCTATATGTTTCTCGAAGATCGATCTACGTTCAGGATATCACCAGCTACGTATTCAAGAGGAGGATATACCCAAAACCGCGTTTCGCACTCGTTACGGCCATTACGAATTCGTTGTCATGCCTTTTGGTTTAACCAACGCACCAGCGGTTTTCATGGATCTGATGAATCGCGTGTGTAAACCATATCTCGACCGTTTCGTCATCGTATTCATCGACGATGTCTTGATCTATTCCAAATCGAAGACCGAACACGCGCAACATCTACGTTTGGTTCTCGAGTTACTACAGGGGAACCAACTCTATGCCAAGTTCTCCAAGTGCGAATTCTGGTTGGAGGAAGTTCTGTTTCTGGGTCACATTGTTAATAGTCAAGGCATTCACGTCGATCCTGCGAAGATTGAAGCTGTTAAGAGCTGGGTTACGCCTAAGAACCCGTCTGAAGTCCGCTCTTTTCTCAGACTAGCGGGCTATTATCGACGATTTATCGAGGGATTCTCAAAGATCGATGTGCCGCTTACCTCTCTTACACATAAAGACAAGCCTTTTGTTTGGAAAACTGAACAAGAGTCTGCCTTTCGAACCCTCAAGCACATGCTTTGCAATGCTCCTGTTCTCACATTGCCCGACGGAAACAACGATTTCATTGTCTATTGTGATGCTTCCAACCTTGGTCTCGGTTGTGTTCTCATGCAATGGGACAAGGTCATAGCTTACGCATCTCGTCAGCTCAAAGTCCACGAGAAGAACTATACAACCCATGATCTCGAGCTAGGAGCAGTTGTTTTTGCATTAAAGATTTGGCGACACTACCTGTATGGTACCAAGTGTACGATCTTCACCGATCATAGGAGCCTACAACACATCTTTAATCAGAAGGAACTTAATATGCGTCAACGCCGATGGGTAGAACTTCTCAACGATTACGACTGTGAGATCCGTTATCACCCATGCAAGGCAAACGTTGTTGCCGACGCACTTAGCAGACGGAGCTATCTGCTTAGCACTCGTAATGTTCAAGCCCAACACGATCTCGAAACTCTCATCCGCGACGCTCAACATGCATGCTTTAACAAACGCACCCTGAAGAAAGAAAGAATCTACCACGATGGAGCCCAGCTTGTAAGCAAATCGAATGGGATATTCCACTTTCTGGACCGAATTTGGATTCCCAAACGAACCAATTTGCGATAGATTTTGATGGACGAAGCCCACAAATCCCGGTATTCTATTCATCCCGGTGCTGACAAAATGTACCAGGACCTTCGTTATAAGTACTGGTGGCCGGGTATGAAAAGGGATATCGCTCTCTACATCGGAAAATGCCTAACTTGCGCTGGAGTCAAGGCTGAACATCAAAGACCCTCTGGCTTACTCGAACAAACACCAATTCCCATGTGGAAGTGGGAAAGTATAGCTATGGACTTTATAACCAAGTTACCGCACACGTCATCAGGTCACGACAACATTTGGGTTGTGGTCAACCGTTTGACTAAATCAGCTCACTTTTTACCAATACGGGAGGACTACAAGGTAGAACGATTAGCCCGAATCTACACCGACGAAATCATTTGTAATCATGGGACGCCTCGTGACATCATCTCTGATCGTGATGCTCGGTTTACCTCGTGACTGTGGGAAACGTTTCAAACGGCACTCGGTACATCGCTTAATCTATGTACCGCTTTCCACCCTCAAACCGACGGTCAGACTGAAAGAACGATTCGTACTCTTGAGGACATGCTTCGTTCGTATGTCATAGACTTCGGTGGTAATTGGGATAAATACCTGCCGTTAGTCGAATTCTCGTATAACAACAGCTACCATTCTAGCATCCAAATGGCACCATTCGAGGCATTATACGGAAGAAATGTCGATCGCCTATTGTGTGGCACGAGATCGGTCATTCGCAATTAACCGGTCCTGAGCTATTACAAGAAACGACAGACAAAATTTTCCAAATTCGAGACAACCTGGTGAAAGCTCGGAACCGACAGAAAAGTTACGCCGATAGAAAACGCAGGCCCCGTGAATTTGACGTTGGTGACTACGTACTCCTAAAGGTATCACCTTGGAGGGGTGTGGTCTGATTCGGCAAGAAGGGAAAGCTCGCGCCTCGATATGTTGGACCTTTTAAGATTCTGGAAAGGATCGGAAAAGTCGCCTACAGACTCGAACTACCGGAGGAACTTAGTAATGTCCACCTGTCACACCCCGACTTTCCACGTGTCACCGGTGGGCCCGGTGGGGGAGTATCGTGACGTGGTTGGCAACGTAATAGTCAAACAACACAATATATATGAATGCACAGCGGAAGCAAAAGATATTTATTATTACATTCCGAATATGAAGTAATATTCAGTATTACAACGGAAGTACAGGATCCACAGGCGGATCTTAAAACATATCATTTGTTCAACAGACTTTAGACGCCTAGAACTTGCAAGATTCCTTATTAGCGCCCTGAGCTTCCAGCCAATTTCGTTTAGTACCTGTCACTTAACCTTTTTGGAAAATACGTCAGTTTTCACTGGTAAATACACTCAACCGACTCATTTGAAAAGAGTTTAAGAAAATTGATTTAGATGCACCAGGCACAAAACCTTTTGACACTTTGATTAAAATGCACAGAGGCAAAATTAACCTTTTATAACTTGGGAAAATTATTTGTATATAATCTTGTATACAGTTTTACTTACTTGTCGTCCGTTAGGGCCGGTTTGTAGGGCCGGACTAGATTAACAGACACGCCACAGGTATAGTGCCCACGGGCTATCATCCCCTAAGTGGATTACCAGTTCCGGTATAACCCACAGGGATGATACCTCGGAGTGGATTACCAGTTTTTACATAATGCAGCTGCCAGGTGTATGCCTACACCCCGTGCTTAGGTCGTGGCCATTTCGTAAAATGATGCCAAGGATATCCGGGACATGGTCATTAACCCCCAAGGGCCATACATCAAATAATACAGAATAAAACGAGTTATGTAATACATTAATCACAATCCGATTTAAATGTCTACATACCCGACCAAGCGGTACTTTTATAGTACCGTATCCCAAGCCCGTATAGGGAAAATAAGTTAAGAGTATTTACCTGAGCTAGCTCCTGTCTTAAATAGCAAGAATCTAATAACTCAGCCGTAGTCACTTAAGTAAGAGTAGGTACAATTTACCGGAAAGCTCTAGTCTGGAATGATGGTATAAATAATTAATTAGAATGCTAACGGGTCTTTAATTAAGCCTAAGCTTAGACCGATTAGTCTTATAGATATGGTTCGTACGCACGATTAAGCGAAGACCGGAATAGAATGTGATTCTGACCCGACAAGTTTGAAGACTTGTTTAATATGGGTTCATTATTGACATTCTAGATTTTGAGATAAAACCGATAAGGTTTGACCCGTTTCGGCTAACTTATATAAACTAGTTATATAAACCGATCCGAACGCGAATAACGCGTAACGGGTAACCGAATAGGTCACGAACAGGTTTCCTAAGTTAATATGCCTTAAATATGTTGTGATATCAGTAGGATACCTTCCATTATGCCCAAAACGAGTTTAATCTCAATTTAAGCCCCGTAGGGGTATTTTGGTCATTTACCTAAGGCATATATACTACCTGTCATACAACTACTCGAACGATGTGACCATAAGGTCACTTAATGTGTTTGGTCGGATCCTAATGATCGACCAAACGGGTCGGGTTCGAAAGTATAAGCGATTGTTTAGATCGCTTACCTTCACGACCCTATATAAGCACTAAACTAAAAGTGACGAGCTAAGCATGTTAAAACATGCTTAACTAAGTTAGAAAACAAGTTTGGTATCAAAACAAACGGTTTTGATACCCATAAGTAGTTTGGTTACAAAATACGCAAGAATACGTATTCTGGCCGAAACTACGGCTCGTCACTGAGCCTAGATAACGTGGTAATCAGTAGGTATAGTCACTAGGGACTATAACCATCGTGATCACGCTCACGTTATGAAGTTCAAACGAACTTCACATCGACCATAAACTGGTCAATGCAGAAAGTCAAACAAAGTTTGACTTTCGGACTCGAAAAGCGATAAAAGAACGAAAGAATACTTACGAAGGGTCCCCGCTAGTAAATCTTGATCGAATAGCTCAGGTATGAAGCGAAGGCCTCAACTTAGAGCATTTGGATCAGATTTGGTGGGTTTTGAATGGAAGGGGGGTTGGGTATTTATAGTAAACGGTCCACCGTTAGGATCGTTTCTTGGAGAAGAGGGCACGATCAAGGTCGTACACTTGTCGGGAAGTTGTGGTGCCTAAATTGCCACTAACCATAAGGTATCAACACTTGGCAAGGGATTAGGAAGTGGTTAACAGCTGAAAACAGGCTGTTACATACTCTGCATCTGGTCTGTCATAGGCTAGCGCACCGCTACGCTAAAAGTGTAGCGCACCGCTAGGCTTAAGTTTGGCAGATTTTCACTTTTGGTCCCTGTCATGCATTCAGCCCATTTTCGACACGTTTAAGGCCCGTTAACCCCATTTCAAAGCTCTAAAATGAAGTTAAAGTATAGGGAACTTAAAATGTGTTCAAAAATATCTCGGATGTCGGTTCGTTTGGCCGTACGAACGCGATGTTCGCTTAATTACGACGGAATGCGCATAAGCGCGAAAAACGAATCAAATGACGCGACGAATGGATTTTTCTTAAGGCGAACACTAAAATATAATGTAGTCATGCTTACATAAATTTTTGGATGTCCAGATGTATTCAGAACGTAGGTTATGCGCGAAAATGCAAACTTATGCACTTTTTGACGCTTTTAGTCCCTGATCCTTCTATACTTGATCTTAACATGCTTTCTTGCACTTCGAGCCCTCTAACTTGACTTTTAAGGACCTTAAGACATAACCAAACTTTGTTAAGTCCTTGGGTAACTTTATGGTTACCTGAAAAGTCATAATTTCCAATGTTTACGCTTTAACCCCTCGCACACGAATTTGATCACAACTTTCTCATACGATAACGAAACTTTATGAAATTTATATCGTGCATTCTAGTGAGCATAATTTACATTTACAAAGCTTCGTGTTTGTCAAAAGGTCACTCAGAGGTATATCTTTAACATGTTGACACATTTAACCCCTGTAGTTTGTAATCTCTCACTTTTAGCTTCGTATGATCCATGATCCATTCGTTTAAGGGTATAAACATTATGTAGGGTTAATATACAATACCTTTATTCACTGTTGACATTTAGAACTCGTATTTTCATATATTTTCCACGTTTGTCAACTTTAGTCCTTTCTGAACATTCTTTCGTACGTTCAAACTTATGACACGTGTCATTACATTATAGGACGTGAATTTTCGGGGTGTTACATCCTCACCCCCTTAAAAGAAATCTCGGCCCGAGATTTACCGAAAAAGGAAGTATTCTCTGCCTAACAATGGCAACTTATAGAAAATTAGGGATTTGTATGATCTTGTTTGTTGTTTCCAATGCAACTTTCAGATCCTGAATATTTGGCTTACCAATCTATTGTCCTAACAATAGATGTTTAACATTCCATCTTTACAAGGTCTCCAAGGGAGCAGCCTTGATGCTTACATATTAACTATAATATAAAAGCTTATCTTAAGGTGAGATGGTCATCCAACTATTGCTTAACTAATTTAAGGAATAGCTAATCTTTACAGTTAGTCGAACAAATCGACGATCCTGGGTAGTTGATGGCGATTCTTAATCGTTGCCTAATTAGGGTTGCGGTAATGAGTGCATAAGCAAAACGAACCGTCTTTCTTATCCAACAACATCAAACTCTCAGAATATCGAGTTAGGCTAAATGAATTTCCTATCTCAAAATTTACTTAATCAGGTTTTCGGTTCTGCCAATAATGGTACCAGTTGTCTTGGAGATTTCATAACAACACAGCCTAAAATATAAATCTTAATTCTACCTGCCTCCCAGGGGTTAACAGGGTAATCTTAGGAGAAAAATAATCAAGGTATAAGGAGGTTACAGAGATTCCATATCTCAGGCTCCAATTCACTCCACAACGCTTGTGCCTAATAAGCGACACATTTATGTTATGATTCCACATATTCCTTCACCGAGGAATATTTATTTGGATGGTTCTATTCCGGATATCCCCCTTGAATGCTACTTGTCGACTTTAGCACAATATGACCATTGAGATATCTCAGGGGTTCCATGTATTAAACCTCCATGTTGATCAGACATGGAAATAATCTATGGGACACACTAGGATACGCCAATCCTCATATGACACTTTTATCAGACATAGTTTGGCATTCGCAGGCGATAGAAAACAATGAGAAAATAATTAAAATAATATACGTTGTCGTACTCTATGCAAAGAAAGAGTACTTTTAGATTTTTCGGATGGATTCCTTGCCGATACTAGAAGAATCGGTTACTACGGTTTCCTTGGTAGCTATACCTTGTGGATGATAAAATAATAAATAAAAAATTTTTTTTTTGCTAAGTTTATGGCTCATGAAGATTTATTATTGCCTGTATTAAAAACAGGACACTTAGTAGAGATTATCATTGATAAATGATAAGGAAGTTTACTGCACAAGTGCTTGATAAGGAAAGGTACATGCTATACGATTATTATTATTCTGCACCATCTCTTGAGTGTTCATCCTGAAAACTCATGCGTTTGTTCTCTTGGCCTCTACGGGCTTTTTGGCATACTTAGGGCAGTTGGTCTTTATGTGCCCCTTCTCGTTGCAATTGTAGCATGTAGCATCTTTAATCTTCTTGCAACCCAGGGTTTTATGTTCCTTAGACTTGCAAATTCCACACGGTAGAGGCTGAGACTCAAATCGGCATTTCCCAAGATGGTATTTCCTACAGGTTTCGCACCTGGTCTTTTCACCGGTCTGCTGTCTGGCCTTTAAATCCTTCCCAGACTTAGTTGCTCCCTCCTTGTTACAAATTTTGCAAGGCTTAGCTTTCGCATTAAAGGTGCCTTTTCCTTTAATCGCCTTCTTTGGGCAGCGGTTCTTTATGTGCCCCTTTTCGCCACAGCCATGGCAGGTCGCATCTTCCATCTTCTTGCAATCCAAGGTCTTGTGACCCTTGGTTTTGCAAATTCCACATAATTTAGCACGTGGGTCGATTGTGCATTTTCCAGAATGTTGTTTCCTGCAGTTGTTGCATTCGGGTTTTGCCTCCTTTGGCTTGGACTGGTTATAGCTTGACCCGGTCTTACCCTTCTTGTAACTTTTATTTGGGGTATCATCGCACTTTCGCTTAAGATCCTTCAACACACGGTCCGCAGCGTTGCTTGCGGCTATTTCGATCATAGCCTGTAACCCGGTGCTTATTAATTTCAGTCTTGCTTCATCCTCCTGATTAATCGGATGATTGTGAGCTTCAGAGGGGTCAGCCATGGTGAAGCTTTGAAGGCTACAAACCAAGTAGTAATAATTGGTTTAAGTATATGGCGAATTGTCAAAATTTGATGAATATATAGCCATGATTCCCATTTATCGCTTATGTAAAAAGGGTTTGGAAAAATTTCCTAATATAAAAATGACAAGTGTGATTTTATCGAATCGCCGTTGCCAGGAGTGTTAACATATTTACAATGTTACAAGGGAATTGAATCTTTTAAACAGGTCTTACCATCTTGGCCAGGTCTTTAAAAGGACACTCAAGCTAGGTTTCACTCTTAAGACTCTTAATTAATAATTAACGCAGAACAATTTTTAAATTGAGGTTTTAATATGGATCTTAATCTAATTATGGAACTACCATCTTGGCCCGGTCTTAAAATGACACGTGGCTAGGTCTTGTCCCTTTTAGGTTTTGCCATTTTATTATAATGGTAGATCTTATAATATAGGAATGACGTTTTAAACATAATCGTTCTTTTAAAATTTAAACAAGTATAGGGTTGCCCTAAATGGGACTTCAAAAGAATAATGTCGTCCTCGGAGGGACTGAATGATAATTATGTCCTTATAAGGACTATTAAGGAAACGATTTTCAGCAAAGGAGTTTCTTCTTTATTCAATTCCTGAATGCTTTCTCCTTGGTTGCACGTCTCATCTTGGTCGCTGTACGAAGCTCAGCATTTCAAGGCTCCGGGTGTGGAGAATTCCTAGTTCAGCTTCCTCGCTAGGCGACGTATCCAATAATAATAATAAAAATTGGAAGCAAAAATTTCCATATTAGGATTAAGATTATTCCTATGTTAAGTCTAGACTCAGAAGTTTAGATTGTGCAATTGTGTAACTGAGATTAAACACAAAAGGCTAGTGTTTAATTCACTCAGTGTTGGCTCTGATACCAACCTGTCACACCCCGACTTTCCACGTGTCACCGGTGGGCCCGGTGGGGGAGTATCGTGACGTGGTTGGCAACGTAATAGTCAAACAACACAATATATATGAATGCACAGCGGAAGCAAAAGATATTTATTATTACATTCCGAATATGAAGTAATATTCAGTATTACAACGGAAGTACAGGATCCACAGGCGGATCTTAAAACATATCATTTGTTCAACAGACTTTAGACGCCTAGAACTTGCAAGATTCCTTATTAGCGCCCTGAGCTTCCAGCCAATTTCGTTTAGTACCTGTCACTTAACCTTTTTGGAAAATACGTCAGTTTTCACTGGTAAATACACTCAACCGACTCATTTGAAAAGAGTTTAAGAAAATTGATTTAGATGCACCAGGCACAAAACCTTTTGACACTTTGATTAAAATGCACAGAGGCAAAATTAACCTTTTATAACTTGGGAAAATTATTTGTATATAATCTTGTATACAGTTTTACTTACTTGTCGTCCGTTAGGGCCGGTTTGTAGGGCCGGACTAGATTAACAGACACGCCACAGGTATAGTGCCCACGGGCTATCATCCCCTAAGTGGATTACCAGTTCCGGTATAACCCACAGGGATGATACCTCGGAGTGGATTACCAGTTTTTACATAATGCAGCTGCCAGGTGTATGCCTACACCCCGTGCTTAGGTCGTGGCCATTTCGTAAAATGATGCCAAGGATATCCGGGACATGGTCATTAACCCCCAAGGGCCATACATCAAATAATACAGAATAAAACGAGTTATGTAATACATTAATCACAATCCGATTTAAATGTCTACATACCCGACCAAGCGGTACTTTTATAGTACCGTATCCCAAGCCCGTATAGGGAAAATAAGTTAAGAGTATTTACCTGAGCTAGCTCCTGTCTTAAATAGCAAGAATCTAATAACTCAGCCGTAGTCACTTAAGTAAGAGTAGGTACAATTTACCGGAAAGCTCTAGTCTGGAATGATGGTATAAATAATTAATTAGAATGCTAACGGGTCTTTAATTAAGCCTAAGCTTAGACCGATTAGTCTTATAGATATGGTTCGTACGCACGATTAAGCGAAGACCGGAATAGAATGTGATTCTGACCCGACAAGTTTGAAGACTTGTTTAATATGGGTTCATTATTGACATTCTAGATTTTGAGATAAAACCGATAAGGTTTGACCCGTTTCGGCTAACTTATATAAACTAGTTATATAAACCGATCCGAACGCGAATAACGCGTAACGGGTAACCGAATAGGTCACGAACAGGTTTCCTAAGTTAATATGCCTTAAATATGTTGTGATATCAGTAGGATACCTTCCATTATGCCCAAAACGAGTTTAATCTCAATTTAAGCCCCGTAGGGGTATTTTGGTCATTTACCTAAGGCATATATACTACCTGTCATACAACTACTCGAACGATGTGACCATAAGGTCACTTAATGTGTTTGGTCGGATCCTAATGATCGACCAAACGGGTCGGGTTCGAAAGTATAAGCGATTGTTTAGATCGCTTACCTTCACGACCCTATATAAGCACTAAACTAAAAGTGACGAGCTAAGCATGTTAAAACATGCTTAACTAAGTTAGAAAACAAGTTTGGTATCAAAACAAACGGTTTTGATACCCATAAGTAGTTTGGTTACAAAATACGCAAGAATACGTATTCTGGCCGAAACTACGGCTCGTCACTGAGCCTAGATAACGTGGTAATCAGTAGGTATAGTCACTAGGGACTATAACCATCGTGATCACGCTCACGTTATGAAGTTCAAACGAACTTCACATCGACCATAAACTGGTCAATGCAGAAAGTCAAACAAAGTTTGACTTTCGGACTCGAAAAGCGATAAAAGAACGAAAGAATACTTACGAAGGGTCCCCGCTAGTAAATCTTGATCGAATAGCTCAGGTATGAAGCGAAGGCCTCAACTTAGAGCATTTGGATCAGATTTGGTGGGTTTTGAATGGAAGGGGGGTTGGGTATTTATAGTAAACGGTCCACCGTTAGGATCGTTTCTTGGAGAAGAGGGCACGATCAAGGTCGTACACTTGTCGGGAAGTTGTGGTGCCTAAATTGCCACTAACCATAAGGTATCAACACTTGGCAAGGGATTAGGAAGTGGTTAACAGCTGAAAACAGGCTGTTACATACTCTGCATCTGGTCTGTCATAGGCTAGCGCACCGCTACGCTAAAAGTGTAGCGCACCGCTAGGCTTAAGTTTGGCAGATTTTCACTTTTGGTCCCTGTCATGCATTCAGCCCATTTTCGACACGTTTAAGGCCCGTTAACCCCATTTCAAAGCTCTAAAATGAAGTTAAAGTATAGGGAACTTAAAATGTGTTCAAAAATATCTCGGATGTCGGTTCGTTTGGCCGTACGAACGCGATGTTCGCTTAATTACGACGGAATGCGCATAAGCGCGAAAAACGAATCAAATGACGCGACGAATGGATTTTTCTTAAGGCGAACACTAAAATATAATGTAGTCATGCTTACATAAATTTTTGGATGTCCAGATGTATTCAGAACGTAGGTTATGCGCGAAAATGCAAACTTATGCACTTTTTGACGCTTTTAGTCCCTGATCCTTCTATACTTGATCTTAACATGCTTTCTTGCACTTCGAGCCCTCTAACTTGACTTTTAAGGACCTTAAGACATAACCAAACTTTGTTAAGTCCTTGGGTAACTTTATGGTTACCTGAAAAGTCATAATTTCCAATGTTTACGCTTTAACCCCTCGCACACGAATTTGATCACAACTTTCTCATACGATAACGAAACTTTATGAAATTTATATCGTGCATTCTAGTGAGCATAATTTACATTTACAAAGCTTCGTGTTTGTCAAAAGGTCACTCAGAGGTATATCTTTAACATGTTGACACATTTAACCCCTGTAGTTTGTAA
Organism: Helianthus tuberosus; assembly: GCA_030545235.1. Taxonomy (NCBI): domain Eukaryota; kingdom Viridiplantae; phylum Streptophyta; class Magnoliopsida; order Asterales; family Asteraceae; genus Helianthus; species Helianthus tuberosus. The sequence goes on along the minus strand of CM060363.1, from coordinate 182,212,887 downwards.
TCTCTCACTTTTAGCTTCGTATGATCCATGATCCATTCGTTTAAGGGTATAAACATTATGTAGGGTTAATATACAATACCTTTATTCACTGTTGACATTTAGAACTCGTATTTTCATATATTTTCCACGTTTGTCAACTTTAGTCCTTTCTGAACATTCTTTCGTACGTTCAAACTTATGACACGTGTCATTACATTATAGGACGTGAATTTTCGGGGTGTTACACCACCCGACTTTCCATGTGTCAAACCTCCGAAAGTGCCTAGCCGACCACGACTTACACGTTTCTCTAGATGATCTACAAGTGAAAGAAACATTACACTTCGTGGAAAAGCCTGTCGAAATCATGGATCGCCAAACCAAGCAGCTCAGACGCTCTCGCATTCCTATTATGAAAGTCCGATAGGAAGGCAAACGAGGCGCAGAGTTCACTTGGGAACTCGAAAGCGACATGAAGGCAAAGTACCCGCAGTTGTTTAAAGAAAAAGTCTAGAAAGAGAAAGTTCTCAAACGTGATTCACGGCGTTGTACAGCTTCCAGCTTAATTTCGGGACGAAATTCCCTAAACAAGGGGAGGCTGTAACACCCTGTGTTTTCACAAGTCTAAGTCAAAGTCAAGGTCAAAGTCAACGACCGATTTCGCGCAACTTGACTTGTAGTAGATTTCTTTTATTGTAACTATTATGTGGAGTAAGTGTCTATAAATGCAATAAATCGACACGTGTAATCGCTATTCAATCGACCTACGACTGTGAACTATAGGAAGTAACAATGCGATAAAATTAATCAACTAATAATCAAGCTATGCTAATCAAATCGACATCGAATCGCAACTCGAGCTACGTATTTTACTTGTTGTTATACGTGTGTGTGTGCCTTACGTGTTACCTGTGCATGTTTGTTTATGTGATGTTGTGATAATCAAGCGAACTCGATCGAAACTCGAAATTGAACTCGAACTCGAATCATAATCGAACTATGGTATTTAGTAGTTGGGACTGAAAGTAATTTAACTAGGAAACCCTATCGTATCGAACTGCTTGCAATCGAAATCGAAACGCCAAAGATCGTCGCATCAAACATTCGAACCAAGTGCCATCCGGCCGGATAGTCATCCGACCGGATAGCCTTTTGTCCACAGATCAGATGCCATCCGACCGGATAGTCATCCGAGCGGTGTGTCATCCGATCGGATAGCCCTTTCCTCTTTTGGAACTCTATAAATACCCCTGTCATTGTCATTCTTTCCACTTTTGGAAACCCCCTGTTCGAACAACTCGTGCTTCCCACCTTTTCTTCGATTTCTCTCAATCCATGTAAGATCTCATCCTAAATCTTGTACTTTCTTAATCTACACGCACTCCTACACCTTTCTATCTTTTAAATCTTAACTTTTAACCGCGAAATCACTAGATTTCGGGTGTTCTAAGATGATGTCATCATGTGTTCTTCAAGAACTTCATGTTTTGGCCTCAATCCACCAAGAACAACTTAGATCTAACCGATTTCCACAAAGATCTTGTAAAGATCACGACACAAGTGTGGCGAAAGAGGATTGAAAGATGGTTTTTAACTTTCTTTCAACTCTTTTACACTCAAAACCGGTAGAATCGGGTTTTGATCTAGTCTCCTACTCACCCTTAGTGTTGTACTGGTTCAGATCTGGATTCCGCCCACGAGACCACCGACTTCGGGTTAAACAAAAACAACCGTCAAGAGCCGGTAACTGACCGAGCTAGGGTGATTCCTGGTCGGTTTAGTCATCTGGGTCGAAATGGGAGTTCTGTTGGTTAACACGATGTCAAGACGTCTTGAAATAACGACAAACCATCAAAACGACCAAGTGAAGGATGAACGGAACAATCGGAACGGATTGATGTCCGATCGGATAAGTCACCCGAACGGATTGCCACCCAAACGGATCACACTTGGGTCCCACCTTTAAACAACCTTATCTGAAGTTTGAGTATCGAACGAATTATAATCCGATCAGACGACCATCTGACTGGATTACTCTTCGGATCATGAGATACTGAGACTTTAAAGACTTAAACAATTTTCAACATGTTCATTAACAGGGTTGCCACCCGATCGGATGGACATCCGATGGAGCGACACTTCTACTATGAACTTGTCTTCACTAAGTAATCTCACCTTTAAGTTGCCGTCCGACCGGACCACCGTTCGACCGGACCACCGTCCGACCGGATGACCATCCGAACGGATTGTCATCCGCACGATCCACCATCCGATCGAACGACTTGATGGATAGAGATACTTCAATGTTTCCAAAATACTACAACGAAAACTTCAAAAGTCAAGCCATCATACACAAACACATCTTTCTTATAGGAAGAAACAATCCACTCGAATAGTCATCCGATCGGATAACCTATCCGACCGGATGACCATCCGAATGGATTGTTATCCACACGGATTGCTGTCCGCCCAGATTACCATCCGAACGAACTACCATCCGATCCATCCGCACTTTGTATCGGTTACGTGTCACTCATCGTTATGCTATCGAATCTATTCAGGCTAACCTTACTCGCTAAGCGCTCCCTTCAATCCATTAACCGCCGTGAGTATACTCGATCCCTTTTTGCTTTACGCACTTTTGGGTGTTACATACGTTACGAATATTCAAACTACAACAATCACACTACTCAATACTATTTGAACGCTAACCGTTAATGCATGTTATACGTGGCTTATGAATGCTTGTTTGTTATGTTTACACATGGAATGCTGTCTACCTGCCTTAGCAACGATAGTACTATAGTTTGGACTCAGCACCCGTTAACACGGGGGTTGTTAAGGACCATTACTTGCATGGATTACGGTGGTAATAATGTATTGCGAACTGCCTCGGGTAGTCAACCCGCAGTCATTGGTATCGATGGATCTATGTCGATAACTAACGTGCTTCATTTCACTATGTGTACGTGCTGGTTATGCGTAAACGAATTCGAACTCTATATGCTATTATCAAACTTGTATGCTCACCTTTACATTATATGTATTGACTTTATTTTAACGTATGTGACAGGTGCTTAGGACGCACACTTGGTAGGAAATTGAAGCTAGAATAAAGCTTTAGAGCCCAACAAATAGTTGTCTGTAGTGGTCAAACTAAGGGTCTCTAGAAGCAGATAAACAATTGCTGACTATTTTAAATCTGAGTTGTCGGAATAGAATATTTTCCTGGATTTATGTCTGTAATAATTATTTTACTGTTTGAGGTACGGTATGGGACGTATTATTTAAATTGAATAGTATTGATGATTGTTATGGAAACTTCTGGACAATCTGTTTCGCTCAGTGCCATGCCCCGATGTTTCCGCCATCGGTTGGGGTGTGACATATAGATAACCATCCGACCTTAGTTTTGCGCAAACGACGCGTTATAGTAGCTTATACTACCATAGTGGGTCGAAACGGGTCAAAAGCACTTAGGTAGACTTCCAAATCAGAATGTCAGCTCTATTAAATCATGCCATATGAGTTCAAATACTCATTTGATTTATAGAACATCATTCTATCCTATCTCCCGATTTAGGATCTGATTATTAATGTAGTTATCTATATTAGGTGCCGTTTGAATTCGTGATCCTTGGAGCTTAAATTGGTCTTATTCTCAAGACTAATAAGCAATCCCAAGGGAGTACATAGTTCCCCTCTTTACCGCTTTCAAATATTTTGGGGTGATACACATGTACATACTTGTTACTTTTGTGCTTTTCATGCTTTTATGGCATAAACATGCTAGTTTCACCTAGTGCATATAGTACATGATTTCAACTGTGTTTTGCTATGTATGTTTACTTAGCATGCTAGCACATTGATTTCCTAAGCAATTTTTGCTATGTATGTTTACTTAGCATGCTAGCACATTGATTTCATAAACATTTTTGCTATGTATGTTTACTTAGCATGCTAGCACATTGGTTTCATGAACATTTCTACTATGTATGTTTACTTAGCATACTTAGTACATGGTTTTCACATGCTACATTGGTTATGACATTTGGTATGTTTAATCGGGACAATAATACATTCATTAACATTGATCACGCCGCTCGGTAGTATGTAATGGTACCATAGGACTTGACAAATCCCGTTTCCGACTTCCTAGGTTTGTTTGGAAGTTGGGAATGACAGAATCCGATATACATAAATGAGATTAACCTTTAATTTGTTTTAGGGTTTGTCGCCACAGTCGCAAGGCTTGAATGTATGCGATTAACATTACTGCATAAATGTTTGTAATCATAAAGCATTGTTTTCTGCAAAACATAACATTTAATTTAAACTTAGGTTTATTCAAAAACTTTGTTTTGTACATTTTCCTATGGGGTTGAGTAATAACTAGTTATTCACCATACATGACATTTGTTTTCACATTGACATTATCACGTAGTTTGAGTAGATACTTTCTACTTGCGATGCATTACATTTGGTTATACATGATACATTTCACACATGACATTGTACATGGTTTACACATAAACATTTGACATTGGTTTTAAACAAGACATTTTGATTGGTTATTGATAAGTGACTTATGTAACGGGGCTATGTGTTATATGATAAAAGCATGGTGGATACGTCGCTGGTACTTCCTATATATAAGTGCTTTTATGGTATTATACATTGTTGTGTTATCTAAACCACTTTGACAAGACATGAAACATTTTATACAAGAACACGACATTGTTTTACAAATTACATATTTTATACAAATTCATTTTTACTTGGTTATTCATTTTAACCATGCATTATCCTTTTATTATCATTTGATTTCACATTGGTTTTCATATGATTTTATAAAGGAAAACATTTTACAAGGTTCATGACTACATTTTTGTTAAACACTTCTTTTAACTACAAGTCATGAATCCTGCATAAACAAAACCTATGTATCTCACAGGCATTTTTATGCTGACGTACCTATTTTTACATGTGTTTCAGGTGCTAATGCATGATGATGTTTGTGCTTCACTTAGGCGGACTTGGGCCTTAGTGACTTAAAAGACAGTTATTTATGTTATGTTTCTGTTAATTCCAAAACAATGTAAACATTAATCTTAAATAATAGAAAACTTTAATTACCATGGTTGTTGAAACAATAATTCTGTCGCTCCACTCCCCGACGTTTCCGCCGCGGTTTGTTGTTTTACGCGGTCGGGGTGTGACAATAACCCTCTGAGGTTATATTATATGATCATAATACTAATCTGAGTTTTTATACAAGTTCCGTTATTATACTAAACTTTGACTATTTTGCCCTTTTTATTAAAAATAAGGTTTTAAACACCAATGAACTTGCAAATGAATTACATACTAATATGTTAACATGTTTAACATATTTCGATGTTATTATTCTGATTATAAACTGAGTTTTAGTATAACATCGTAAATTATGCTTTTAAAGGACCAAATTGCCCTTTCGGCATCTAAAATGGTTTTATACATAATTTCTTTATAATTACCTACTGATATAACATCATAAGTAGAATTATTTGGGATATCAAGTCAGTTTATATTCTTTGTTTAAGTACAAGTTCTTGTACTATGTCGATAAATGACGATAATGCCCTTATGGCACTTAAAATGGTTTTAATCATACTTTTCATACAAAACCTTTTTACGTACTAATATGTTATATTAAATAACATATTTTGACCATATAAATCTGATCATAACATCAGTTTTCATAACACATCGCAAATATCGTCATTTAACGACTTTAACGCCTTTTCGGCGCATAGTATGGTTTTAAACCATATTTATCAACCAAGACTTGTTACCTACTGATTTTATTACTTATTTAAAATGTTTTTACAGTAGGTACATGTTATAAACTCAGAATCCCAAATAAGCTTTAAAACTATGTGTGAAATGACCAAAATGCCCCTGAGGTGCATAGTTTGGTCTTAAACTATAAATCACACATATATTTGATATCCTACTGATTTTATATCACAAATTAAGTATTTTTCCAGAATTTTTATGATCATAACATCAGTTTATATGCAAGCTCCGATTATAAGTCGCTAAATGACCAAAACATCCTTATGAGGCTTAATTTGATTTTAAAACTTCAACGGGCATACAAGTTGATATCCTACTGATATTATAACTTGTTTAAAGTATAATGACATATGGAACTTGTACATGGCTCATCCGGTTACCCGTCAATGCTTATACACGTACGGTTCGACTTATGTAATTAGTTTACAAAAGTTTACCAAAACGGGTTTAACCTTATCATTTTAATCTCAATTTCCAGAATGTAAATAGCTTACCCATATTATACAATCTCAATACTTGTTGGGTTTAAAATACATTCTATTCCGGTCATCTCTTAATCTAGCGTATCGTACCGTTTTTAATACTTTAAGCTAGCTGGTCTAAGTCTACGACTTAAATAGGACCCGTTAGCATTCTAATTGGTTATTTATACCATCATTCCAGACTAGAGCCTTCCAGTAAATGCTACCTACACTTACCTGTTGATTAAACGGCTGAGTTAATATAAACTTTGCATTTTAAAGTCGAGTACTAGCTCAGGTAAATACTTTTAACTTATTTCCCCTATACGGGCTTGGGATTCGGTAAATTATCACCGCTTGGTCGGGTATGGGATCATATGCCGGATTGTGGTTAAAAATCCGCATAACCCCGTTTTAATCTATTTTGTTTGATAACTTAAACATTGGGGGTTAACCGTATCCTGGATATCCTCGGCTCATTTAAGTTATTAATGGCCACGACCAAGCACGTGGTGTAGGCATACACCCGACAGATGCTTAATGCTAAAATGGTTTTACCCAAAAGTTGGGGATTACTCCTTTGTGGGTTTATAAGTGGTGTGTCGATTAATCATGTCTTGGTTTCTATACTGTGCCCCATATGTATTGACAAATATGTAAAATTGTGTACAAGATTATTTTTAATTGTCCCATGTTATAAAAGATTTTCATGTGCCTTGTGCACTTAAATCAATTTTGAAATATTTTCAAAATGTGTCGATTAATTGTATTTACCAGTGTAAACTGACTTATTTTCAAAAGACTAAGTTACAGGTACAACACGTAATAGGCTGGAAGCTGCTTGGTATTGATATAAGAGGATCTTGCAAATCCTTAGATATGCCTAAAGTCTATTGAACATCTTTTGTACATTTTATGATCCGCCTGTAGATCTTTTATTACGAAGCGTCTGTATATTTATTTTGAACTTTGGACATTATGGTTTGTAATAATAATTTATACTCCAAGACTTCCACTGTGCTATTCTGTGTATATTGACTAAGATGATATTAACTTACGTCACGATACTCCCCACCGGGCCCACCGGGTTTGTGGTTGAAATATCGGGGTGTGACAGGTTGGTATTAGAGCCAACGTTTGAGTAAATTAAACACTAGCCTTTTGTGTTTAATCTCAAATGACATAGTAGCACATTCCTTAGACTTTCCGTGTCTAGGCAAATGACCTAGGATTAATCCTTATCTTTATTAAGTTATATATATTGTTTTCTTTGATTTTGGCAGGTTACTTATTCAATATGCCACTAAGACACCGTGGACGAGGTAGAGGCAAAGGTCCCATGCATGGAGTACCTTCGAGTCATGCGGGACCATCACACCAATTTCCATCATCATCATTTGATTTAGATCCCTATCAGGATTGGGGATACTCGATAGAACCATCGAGACATTCTGTCTCTTCCTCACCTTCTTACCACTATTCCTTTGAGTCTCATCATTTGCATGAGTCTCATCACTCCCATCGCTCACACCATGCCCAATCACAATCACATGGTTCTTTCAACCCTAATGATTATATAAACACCCCTCCCGCTGCACATAATCAGCTGGAGCAAGATATAAACCAGAACCAGAACCAAGACATGTAGATGGAAGAAGATCCAGATCCAATAATGCCGCCTTTGGGATCACCTGCGCACCCCTTGAGATTTCCTGTGGTTCCGCTTCTTATGCGGGATCGCCTTACCAGGGTCCCAATGAATGGGACGAATACCGGTGTAAGTTCAAGTTTGAAATTACTCCTTCTTACCACAACACTCCATAGTATCCACCTCCCTAAGAGGATGCGTACATGCAACGGTGGAGCAACCGCCGCCACCGCCACCATCAATGGAAGAACAACCACCTCCGCCACCTCCAGAATTATCTAGGAGAAGGCGAAATGCATGCATGTCAGTGCGTGGGGGGCCACGTTTCAGTTCACCCCATGTTTCTCAAACATAACCCCTATTCTAAAGGATACACAAATGGGTGGACCCTCCAATGCTGCACCGGTGATTGACACCACACATGCTACTTTTACTCAACCACTGCCACCAGTGCTTTTCAAAAACCCAATTCCTACTTACCCAGCAGCGACTGGGTATAACCCATTTAACCCATCTATGCCTATGGGTTATAATTATCAGGCGCCACAGTACGACCCTTATGTTGAAGCGGCCGTACACAATGCTTTGTACCCATCACCCTTTCCCCCTACTTACCCAGCAACGGGTTATCCAAATTATGGATACCCATATCCTACTCCACCACAACCACAACCACAACCACAACCACTACCACCTCAACAATTGGAGGCCATAAATCAGGCCTTAGAAAGGGTGGAGGATGTTCAGCGTAGAGCTGAAAGAAGTGGGAAGAAGACTGGAAAATTCCTTAAAAAGCTCACCAAGCTAATTAAGGGGAAAAAGGATGAATGAAGATTTTATTTATTTATCTTGTGTTGTTTATTTCAATTAAGTCCCTGTGTGGACATGTTATTTCAGTTTATTCCCTGCGTGGACATCTTTTATTTTCAGTCCATGCGTAGACAAATTAGTTAAGTTGTTTCAAGTCCCGTTTAAGGCAATTTTTGTAATTAATGGAAACTTCTTTGGAATTATTATTATTTTTATTATATATGTATTTCATTAGATCATTGTTTAAGCGATCGTCTCAATTTAATTCGAACTTTATTGATCTGCTAAGTAATTCTAAAAGATCTTCTTAATGGTTTACCCCTGCCAAGTGGCAAGTCCACACTAATTGGCCAAAAACTTGGTAGTTAAGGGTGATTATTCCTTCTGCCATGATAGTTAAGGGTGCCTATCCCTTCTATCCAGAGGTGGTGGACTATGTTTAAGCCTCCAAGCCTTTATGGTTAATGTGACCATGGCTATATTGTTAAACCATTTAAAGACAATTATCTAGGTTAACATTCAAGTAATGTTAACACTCCTCGCAGTGTGACTTGAGGAACCACACTAGCCGTCAAGGTATTTGGAATGCATCCAAGACTTATAGTATATATGGTCAATGCGATCATGACTAATATCATTAGTGCGGTGATTATTATTTTAAAATCCATTTGTGATGTCAATTAATTTGCCTATGGGCCAAATATATCGTCTTTCATGACAATGATAGTTGTGGTCCACAACTCCCTGTCCAAAGGTGATGAACTATGTTCAAGCCTTAAAGCCCCTGATCAAATGAGATCACGGCTTATATATTTTAAAATGTTCTTCGTGACAAGGCCTTTGTGTCGTATTTTAAATGTCCTTGTGACAAGGCCTTTTGTGCCATATTTTAATGTCCTTCGAGATGAGCCTTTGAGCTATTTAATATTGTCAATGCGACAACGATAGTTGTGACTTGTCATCCCCTGTCTAAATAAATAATGGACTATGTCCCATCTTAATGCCGTTAATGGTTCTTTTATGAGCTAGGCTAACTATATTAAATTATTTAAAAAAAACGTTCATTAGAAATGTTAAAAAGCCTATATGGTTTATTGATACCATGGCTCGTTAAGTCGTCAATTGAGATGACAAATCGTAATGCGACTAAGCAAATGACTATTTTGGTGTTTAGTACCAAGCTTACAAGAATGGTTACTTCCGAGGAAGTGAACTGTAGTTGCCACGATAGTACTGATGATTTTGCAAACATAAACATCAATGCTGATGATTTCCAAGCTCACATTGATGCAGCTGTTGGGAAGGCCATGGAAAAGGTCATGGAAAAGTTCAAGCAGTCGAGTACTACTCGCTCCAAGTCCCATTCTAAACCACATTCATCCGACAAGGAAAGTTCTGTTCACTCTTCAAATGCAAAGAGTGAACCAAAGAAGGTTGTGTTTGATAACAAACCCCGTTCTTCTAAAGGATGTACGTATAAGTACTTTGTCTCTTGCAAGCCAAGAGACTTCAATGGACAAAAAGGGGCTATTGATTGCATGCATTGATTAGACGAGATGGAAACCGCCGTTGATATCAGTGGTTGTGCGAAAGAGGATACTGTGAAGTTTGTATCACAGTCATTCAAAGGCGAGGCCCTTACTTGGTAGAAAGCGATGATACAATCAATGGGGAAGATTCCCTTATACAACCTGGAGTGGTCCAAATTCGTGGACCTAATCTAGGAGACCCACCGCCCTCAGCATGAGGTTGAGAAGGTAGAGTCAGATTTTTTGACTCTCGTGATGAAGAACCTGGACTGTCGGCAGTATGTCACCGACTTCAACTCCTTATCTAGGTTGATACCATATTTGATCACACCAGAGCCCAAACGCATTGTGCGTTTCAATGATGGTCTGGAACCAAAAATTAAAGGGCATGTCAAAGCTTCAAAGCCTACTACTTACCGGTCCGCCGTGGACTTGTCTCTGTCGCTCACCTTGGACGTGGTGAGAAGCAGGTCTGGAAAGACCGATGCAGAGGGTAAGAGGAAGAGGGAGGATGACAACTCCCAGAAATCTAACAAGAAGAAGAAAGGAAGGTTTGGGTTCAAGAAGAACCAAGACAGGTCATGCAAGAAGCCAACATGTAAGACCTGCAACCGCAAACACTGGGGACAGTGTAATTCTGGGCCACAGGCTAAACCCTGTGGTATCTGCAATTAGAAGGGGCATAAGACCCTTGAGTGAAAAAACCTTAAGGACGCTGTCTGCTACGGCTGCAACGAGAAAGGGCACATCAAGACCAACTGCCCTAAAAATGCAAAGAAGCCTGAAGAGGCTAAAAAGGGTAATGCACGAGCATTCCAGATGAATGCTAGACAGGCGGTGAATGACGATAATGTCATAACAGGTACTTTCCTTATTAATGACGTCTATGCTAGAGTTCTTTTTTATTCAGGTGCGGATAAGTATTTTGTAGACCTTAAGTTTAGCAAACTTTCAAATTTTCCGATAAGAACTCTAGATATTAAGTATGAGGTAGAGCTTGCTGGTGGAACCTTAGAAACCGCTTCTTCTATTCTCGATGGGTGTTCTATATCCATTAAGAATCATTCTATTCCAATATATCTTCTGCCAACGAAATTGGCGGGGTTCGATGTAGTTTTTGGTATGGATTGGTTATCGCATAACCAAGCTCGTATCGCGTGCGACAAGAAACTCATCAAATTAAAACCCCTTCCAGTGAAATGATCACCATTTAGGGAGATATACATTATGGATTTCCTGATCAAGTATCCATACTTATGGCATCCAAGTGTTTGAAAAGTGGATGTGTCATCTACATGGCACAGGTGATGGTAGATGAACCAAAGCCGAAGATTAAAGATATCCCAGTCATCGCTGATTACCCAGATGTCTTTCCCGATGAACTACCTAGCTTACCTCCTGAGAGGCAAGTGGAGTTCAGAATCGACATCTTGCCTGGAGCTGCACCGGTTGCACGAGCTCCATATCATCTGGCACCGACTGAAATGAAAGAATTAAGAGCCCAATTAGATGAGCTATTGGAGAAAGGTTTCATTAAGCGCAACTCGTCGCATTGGGGAGCGCCAATATAATTTGTGAAGAGGAAAGATGATTCAATGCGCTTGTGCATTGATTACTATGAGTTGAACAAGGTAACGATCAAGAATCGTTATCCTTTACCCAGGATCGATGATCTATCTGATCAGCTACAAGGGGCAAGCTTCTTCTCCAAGATTAACTTAAGGTCAGGGTATCATCAAATAAAGGTTAGAAGTGAAGACGTACCGAAGACCGCTTTCAGGATAAGATACGGCCATTACGAGTTCTTAGTGATGCCTTTCGGGCTCACTAATGCACCTGCAGTGTTCATGGATCTCATGAACAGAGTCTGGAAGCCGTATTTAGATAACTTTGTCATTATCTTCATAGATGACATACTTATCTACTCGTAATTAATCTGATCACATGAAACATCTTAGATGCAACCTGGAACTGGTAAAGCAGGAAAAACTATATGCTAAGTCTCCAAATGTGAGTTCTGGCATCGCGAAGTCCAATTCCTTGGACATGTCGTTAGTGAGCATAGTATCCAAGTGGATCCGCTAAGATAGAAGCTATAATGAACTGGGAGGCACCTAAGACACCCTCAGAGATTCGTAGTTTCCTAGGTTTGGCTGGTTATTATAGGAGGTTCATTGAGAACTTTTCAAGGATAGCCACTCCTTTAACTACCTTGACCCATAAGAATGTTAAATTTAACTTGGGTCCAAAACAACAGGAATCTTTTGAAATCCTTAAGCACAAATTAAACAACGCTCCGGTGTTAACTCTGCCCGAAGGCATTGAAGAGTTCATTGTCTACTGCGATGCTTCGCACACTGGCATGGGCTGTGTGCTTATGCAAAAAGGCAAGGTGATTGCCTTCGCATCGCGACAACTAAAAGTGCATGAAAGGAATTACACCAACCATGACTTGGAGCTAGGTATCGTTGTATTTGCACTAAAACTATGGAGACATTACCTATACGGAACATAGTGTATTATGTACACTAATCACAAGAGTCTCCAATACTTGTTCAATCAGAAAGATCTGAATATGAGACAACGCCGTTGGATGGAAACATTAAATGACTATGATTGCGAGATTTGCTATCATCCTGGCAAAGCGAATGTAGTCATCGATGCACTTAGTCTCAAAGAAAGGGTTAAACCTATAAGGATAAACGCCAAAAGCATCGAGCTCAAGAACAGATTAAATGACAAGCTACTAGATGCGCAGAAACAAGCCTTGTTAGAGGCTAACCTTCCAAGTGAAGGATTAGGTGGAACTGTTGATCAGTTTTCACCTGGGAATGATGGAATCCTTAGATTCAATGGTCGAATCTGGGTTTTGATCTTTGGAGGGCTTAGAGATCTAATCCTCCAAGAAGTGCATAATTCCAAATACTCAGTTCACCCTGGAGGTGGCAAGATGTATCAGGATCTAAAAGCGAACTATTGGTGGATGGGTCTGAAGAAATCTATAGCCACCTATGTAGCCAAGTGTCTAACATGTTCTCATGTTAAAGCAGAACATCAAAAGCCGTCAGGACTGCTACAACAATTGGAAATTCCGACATGGAAGTGGGAAATGGTAACTATGGATTTTATTACTAAGTTACCTAAAACCAAGCATGGAAATGACACAATATGGGTCATTGTTGATAAGTTGACTAAGTCAGCACATTTCTTGCCCATAAAGGAGACGCATAGCTCTGATAAGTTGGCAAAACTATATGTGGATGAGATTGTGTCCCTACATAGAGTGCCAGTGTCTATTGTATCTGATAGAGATACAAGATACATATCTCATTTCTGGAAAAGTTTCCAGCAATCTTTGGGTACTAGACTAAACTTCAGTACGGCTTACCATCCACAGACTGATGGACAGAGTGAGCATACAATCCAAACATTGGAAGACATGCTGAGAGCATGTGTGATTGACTTAGGTGGTAGCTGGGATGACCATCTCCCCCTAATTGAATTCTCCCATAATAATAGTTATCATACAAACATCAAGGCTGCTCCTTTTGAGGCCTTGTATGGTAGAAAATGTCGAACGCCCGGCTGTTGGGAAGAAGTTGGGGAGGCCCAACTATCAGGACCTGAGATTGTCCTGGAGACAACGGATAGAGATCGGCAGAAGAGCTACGCTGAGAAGAGGCGCAAACCTCTTAAGTTCCAAGTAGGGGATAAAGTTCTGCTGAAAGTATCACCCTGGAAAGGTGTGATGCATTTCGGCAAGAAGGTCAAGTTGAGCCCTAGATATATTAGACCATTCGAAATCATCGAATGTGTCAGGTCCATAGCATATAAGTTAAACTTACCCGAGGAGCTCAGTGGAATTCACAATGTGTTCCACATCTGCAATTTAAAGAAATGTCTAACCAATGAATCGCTAGCAATGTCTCATGAAGACGTGCAGGTTGATGAAAACCTGCAGTTTGTTGAGAAACCGGTTTCGATCGAGGATCGACAGGTTAAGAAGCTCCGACGGAAGCATGTACCTGTTGTAAAGGTAAAGTAGGTTGCCCGTAGAGGCCCCGAGTACACGTGGGAGGTCGAGTCCACTATGCCACAGAAGTACCCCCACCTTTTTGAGTAAATCTCGAGGTCGAGATTTCTTTTAAGGGGGTGAGGATGTAACACCTCGTAAAATCATGTCCAATAATGTATTGACACGTGTCCCTAATCCTAATCTATGCCTAATTTTGGCTAGGAGGGACTATTTTTGCCAAACAATGAAACTATGAATGTGGAGGGACTAAAAGTGTCAACATGCTGAAACTAAGCGTCTGAGTGACCTTACACGGTGTTCGTATTCTTTAATGAGCCACTTGTTGGACGAACGATATCGTTTGTGATTTATATGAAGAAGTTGTTAATTGGCGGGTTAAAAGCATCAACATGTTAATTTATACCTCTGAGTGACATTTTAACTAACCGGGGACTTTATGATGTTCGGTTATACTCCCGGGTATGCCTAATACTGGCTTAGAAAGGTTAAAAGTGCTAATTATGAAAGTATAACTGAGTTTGGAAGTCAAGGGACCAAAACTGCCAACTTTTCAAAGACAATATGGGGCGCTGCGTCACGCCATGACCCATGACGGGTGGTCCACAGGACAACCCTTAATGATGTTAAAAGATGAATTTATCCTTCACTTAATCGCGTAATTATCTTGAATTAGATGACTACAGTTGCTTATGTTTCAGGTACGTTTCGGGAGCTAAAAATGGATAAAATGCTGCTTTGGACGGTTTGGAGTGGAACGGGTCATGCATGGAAGGAAAGAAGAGAAGAAACAAAACATTCAGGGCTCCACCGTAATTTACGGTGGCCACCGTAAATTACGGTGGCCCTGAAATTCACAATCTTCCACCGTACCACAGAAGAAACTCATCGTAACACTTTGAAGTCCACCGTAACTTACGGTGGGTTCCGTAAGTTACGGTGGAGATGACGGAAAACTTGTAACTGCCTCATTAAAACAGTTTTTGTGGTGCCTTTTCACATTATCTCATCATTGGACGTTTTCTTAGCATATTGGGGGCGATTTTGGCTGGTTTCTCTTGGTTCCAAACATTTCTAAATAATTGGTTTGTGTTTTCGATTCGTATGAACATTAATCGTTGTGTGATGATGATGTACCAAGTCATGCGTGGCTAAACTTTTGGTGATCATCCTAGATGTAAGGTTTACTTTTGAAACATTATGTTTGTGCTTGAATTTCTAGAATAATAACTTTGAATGTTTGTTTGAGTTATTATGGTGTTTGGATATTTGTTTGTAAATTGTTGATTATTGTTTGATGTTAATCTAAACCATACGTTCTTGGTGTCGTTGGCAATCGAGATATCATGGGAGGGGTTAGGGTTGGATAATTGTCAATTGATCATCGAGTAACAACCTCGCATTTCTAATCCGGGTACTTAGTTCTCTTTCATCACAAACAGATAATCAAACATGAACCATGTCTATGTGGTTCTTTCTAGTAAGCATAAACATTAGTGTGGATTAAAACCTGAAATCTAGGATGGTCGCTTGTTCCTAATCTGTTTATAAAAACAATCTTTGATTTGCAATTTAATTAGTTACTATTAGTTTTTAAAACCAAAACAATCCAAACTCTTGATTTTTAATTTCTGCACATTAGGTTAATTGTAGTTAATTTGCAAAGCTATAGATTTAACACATTTTCCACATACTCCCTGAGTTCGATACCCATTTACCACTATCTATTAGTTGTTATTTGGATTAAATTTGCGTGTACTACGACAGCACGTCAAATTTTGGCGTCGTTGACGGGGAGTAGTGCGCAACGTGTGTCAGTTTGTTAGTTTTGCTTTGTTATTTTCGGGTTTACACTGGTGTGTTTAGTGTGCAGGTTCTACAGGTGCATGCATACTAGAGGCTCTCACAAGTCGTCACCATTGTCATTTGATCCGGAGATCGAAAGAATGTTAAGGCAAAACAGAGTTTTAGTACGAGAAAACATAATTATTGGTTCACCTACCTCACCCATCACACCACGAAACATCATGCAAGAATCCCAAATACCACCCACAACGGGCCAAACGACCTCATCATTTATACCTACTTCCACACAACCATCACCAAACACAACCATACCTAATACCACTACAATTCCTACTCCACCTCATCACACTACACCAACCAACACTACACAACCGATCACTACTCAAGTTGAACCCAATCTTACCTGTAGCCCTTCTTCCACAATTCCACCATTGTCACACTTCTTTCCCCTAACTATGGGTCAATCATCTTCTAATTACCCAATACCACCAAATTCAACCATTGTCCATGCTACGTCTACATTTAGACCATCGAACCAATTGGGCTTTCAATACTCATCCCTTCCATTCGGGCAATACCACCAAATTCAACCATTGTCCATGCTACGTCTACAACAACCACAAATGCCACAATACCAATTTCAACCACCTTTTGCACCTCAAGGGCCTATGCAAGGGCAAATGGGTCAACCAAGAGCACCATTGGGTGCCCCTCAAAGACATCATCGGGAAGTAGTACGGGGAATTGAAGCTCACTTCCGGCCTATTATCACTAACAATCCTTCGCCGGTAGTGATTCCTCATCATGCGGATGGAAGAACTTTTGAAGTTAGAACAACCGCCCTCCAAAGTCTACCAAAGTTTAAGGGGTTAGCAACGGAAGAACCTTATTTCCATTTGGAGACATATGACTCTATTTGCAACACGATTGGCGGTCAACGGTTCTCTTCGGATGATGTCAAGTTGATTCTCTTCCAATTTTCTTTAGAAGACAAGGCAAAGAGATGGTTTCACACTCTACCCTCTGCATCAATCTTTACATGGGCCGATATGCAACAAATATTCTTGGATGAATATTACACCTCTCAAAAGACAAATGATGCAAGGAGAGGTTTGAGAAGCTTCCAACAACAATCGGGGGAGATGTTTCATGAAGTCTTCGAAAGGTTTAATATGATGTTACAGAATTGCCCTCATCATTGTCACACCCCCAAAATCCACATGCGGAGTACCACCGCTTGGAGGCGTGACTGACCAGGATCAAGCCACCAATCATATCAAACAATATATGTAATAAATGTAATTTAAACCAAACGATATGAAAGGTGTTCAAACAAAACATATTAAGTGTCTAGCGGAAGCATAATTGTAAACCCAATGCAAGTAATAAGTTCGAATGTCTAAATGTTTTAACGTAGCATCCTCGATCCATGTTCCACAACGACTGCGCCTCCCGTGCAAGCTCCAAGAGTACCTATGGTCCTGCAAGGCATGTAACAGAGAGTCAACAACTAGTTGAGCGAGTTCACAGTTGGTTGTTCAGTTATAGTAATTGTATTGAAAACCGTATGTTCGTTTAGTAACCCATATATCGTATGTACTTGAATCGCAGTCTCCCAGACATGTGTGCGAAGATTGTGGGGGGGGGGGTTTCCCATGTTTTCTAGACTTGGTATATTTGTATCGCAGCCCACCCGGCATGTGTGCGAAGTTCAAAGTATGGTTCGCAGCCATCCCAGGCATGTGTGCGAAGATCAGTCATATTATCGCAGCCAACCCCGGCGTGTGTGCGAAGATCAGTCATATTATCGCAGCCAACCCCGGCGTGTGTGCGAAGATCAGTTCTATAAGTATCACTAGTCTAGTCGTATCTTATCAATAACCCTTCCTCACCCGAGGACCATATAACTAAGTTCCATAAGCTAGGTAAGTACACGTAAATAATCCAAACCCATTCCCACCCTGGGAACCCCATGCCTTGGCTGTGTGAACTCACCTTGGTTTGCTCGGTATGCTAAGTATGTGCTCACAGTTAATCAATCACGTCCTAAGGTATGCATGTATACATAATCAGTTTGCACGTAAACATAATCATCATGAACATCGCATCAATAACACTGAGTATCACATTGCACGTATTTGTAATCATACAAGTATTGCTTTTATACATAACAGCAGTTAACTAACCCAGTTAAGTTTAACAGAATTAACCTAAGTTATTGAACAGTTTAACCATTCGACGAAACACCCCTGCTTCGTCGTTAAGCCCCTTCGATGAATCAACTTTGATTCGTCGTGATATCCCTCGGCGAAACACATTTGTTTCGTCGTCATGCGTTTCGTTGAATCAGTTTCGCCGAGATTGGTGTTTCGCCAAAAGTCAGTTACGTCGAGCAGTTACATCAGTTACGCAATATCACAGAAACCCTAATTTGCCGACATCAACAAGAAGCAATCATACGGAAATCATTAACACAGAAATCATCATCTAATCATCATGAAGTCATTGATACACTACTGTAACCGTTCAGTCATTATCGTTCATATAGGAAACGTTAACCAAATCATATTATACCAACCTGCCTCTAGCATGAACCATAGATCATGAAACGACCTTAAATCACGACATGTGTGGATCCGATGATCATGTTCTTTTAATCGTAATACTACCAATAACATACAAGGCCAACATCAACTAACTACCTCGGAATCGTAAAGCATTCAAGAACAACATCTCATATATATGACACCATAAATCTGAATTCATGTCGTTCACTAACCCTAACTAAGCACATAAGAACAGATATTCATGCAACAGGATTTACACTAACCGATTCGAGATGAACAAACAAGGATTCGAGAGATAGGGATGATGGTGAACGATGGTTGTTGCCGTCGCACAGAAGAGAGAGTTCTAGGGTTTCTTATTTTTGCCAAAGGTGTGAAACAGAAGTCAGTGTATGTTGATATACTCGTTGTACCGTACTGGGCCCGTAATGGGCTTCGGCGAATCTGGGCTCGGCGAAACACTTTTGTTTCATCGAGATTGGGTTGACGAAACGGATCCTGTTTCGTCGGGATGTTCTTGGCGAATCAACTTCTGTTTCATCGGGTTCACTGATGTGGTAACAGTTTAAGTTTCTAAACAAGTCTTATGTTGAACAACCAAACACATAATCATGCAAACACAATACGTTTTATTATAACACGAAGTATACAGTTACAAGTCAGACAAGTCAAACAACTAAACAGTCAAAGTCAACGTGCATTAAATGCAAAGTGAAAGTCGGAAACTCGAGTTGTCACATTATCCCCAACTTGAAAGAAATTTCGTCCCGAAATTTAGCATGCGGTTACTGAGGAAGCTAGGTAAGTTGTATCGTTCACTGGTTTTGTAAGTCCCGTATAACCGGATCTTTCAATGATATCAAACAACCTATTGATTGTGCGGAATCCAAACAATAGGTGATTCAAGAACAACCGAAAAATATGAAATATGAAGAACACAATACCGAAAATCACTTTTAAAACTTGCACACGATTCTATTACTTGAACAAGCAAAATCGTCTGGTACAAGCTCACAACCAATCGCCTCTCTTTCTAACTCTAGAGGAATTTTGTAACTATGAAGTTCCAAAGGTTCAAAACTAAAAACAAGTTAGAAACTTGTTTTTATACTAACTCAAGCCCAAGTCCCTACATGGGCTCCCCTTGGGCCTGCTTGGCCCACATGGCCTAAAGCTTGGCCCAAGTGACCTATAAAGGTTCACAACCTAATATAAACTAACCCAGTAAGGCCCAGTTCATAACCATAGCTCGTTGTATTAATTTGATGCGTCAGTCTCACACTTTAGGGCCTAACAATCTCCCCCTAGACTGATGCCATCAAATTGTCTTCATAACATGAAATCAGCAACGTCTTCAACGTAGTCTATGGTTGTCACTATGCTGCAGATGTTGTGGAAGTTCTTGACTTCTGAACTCTCAGCATTGGGTCTCTTTCTTCAGCTCTTGTGGTTAGCTTCATATCAGGATCTCGATCAGCATCTTCTTGAAAGTCTTTGTTAAAAAGAATGTGAGAGGAGGATTCTCAACAGCTCTTTTCTTCTTCAGTCCTTTTTCTTTCAAGCAGGTTCACGGTACTTCTTCAAATGCACTTTCACTGTCAGACGGTGTCTCGTATCCGGTTCTTCTGACTCAGGTACATCTTGTTGTTGTGCTGCTTCAGGCTTCTTCAGCAACTAACAGCATTTCAGTCTTCATCAACCCCTGTTCTTAATTGAAATCAAGTTCTGCACATGCTCACAAACTCATAAGCAAACATTTCTTATGCAACAGGGAGAGTACCACATGAATACTAGGTATATGAAATTTCACAATTTAAATTCTTTTAACTTTTGATGATCAGTCAAATCTTCAAGAACGGTTACATTTTTAATTTTAAGAAAAACAAATAAGCACTCTATTTTTGGATTTTTGATCTTATAGAAAAACAAGACACTATTTTTGTATTTTTGAATTTTTCCATTTTTTTTAATTTTTTTTTTAAATTTTAAGAGCAAGAAACAAATAAGAACTCAAAATATAAACAACTACCATAATATACAATTACAATTGCAATGGGATCAAAATTCGTTCCCAGGCAGACTAAGGAACACTTTTCAGTACGAGCCTAATCAAACTGGTCTATGCGATTGCCAATATGTTTGTCCACTTAAACTTTAACGCTCAACTTTCAATTTTTCAACTTCGTGATATGCTTTAGGTAATATTATACTATTATACCCGTGTGTCCCATTCCAAGGCATACCCCCACGATCAAGGTAAGCACAACGATTCATCGTAGCAGGTGAGTATACTGATGTCATCCTTTAAGATATCTTGACTGTGTCTAGGTCTGCATATAATCTGTTTTATCATGTTTTGATTTCTTAACAATGAACACCCAAATAAATACTAATCAAATCCTGGAAATATAAACAGCACACTCTATCATGCAAGTATCTTCCCTACCACATATTTCACAAGTCCAATCCAGATTTCTGAAATCTTAACTGGGAATAGGTTGAGAAGAGAACAGAATAGATCTTTTGCAGAGAAGGTATAATATACAGATCAAATGAGTTTTTCTCAATTTGATATAGGTTTCTAGGGTTTCTTTTGGGCACTTGAGGGCCTCTTTCGGGTGTATTAGATCTATAACGCGACAACGTACAGCTAGGTCAGCATGTATCTGGATGCAGCAGAAGCTGTCGTTGCCTAGCACCTCCAGGTCAGCATATATCTGGATGCAGCAGAGGAGGTACACGACTTTTTTCAGAGAAGATTTCAGAATCAGATCAAAATTGTGTGTATCGGGACAACATACAGACATTCAAATAGAAATGAGCTAATTCCAAGTGACTTTCTTTCCTGGGTTCATGTACAATTTTAGTTCTGAACAGAAGAACAACCAAGATATCCCCAGATGATACAACAATATAAAGACCCAAAACCTCAGATGTTGGCTATCTATCAACGCAAGATTTAAGACCATAAAATCATACGCCGTTGGTATGTTACCCACATGGTACATAGTTCGTTATGTTTATATCACTTAGTATCTTTTATCATTTGAGCGTCAAGCCTATCGACATATCGCAGTAGATCCTAGTCTTTTCAGCTATGGCACCTTACATGTGTTAGTCAAACCCTTTAACACGAACATTTATTTCACTTCCCATATCATGCAATCTTTCTTTTTGGCTTTTTCATTTTTCTAATGTTTTTGTATTTTTCTCATTTTCTCCCCCTAAATCTTGTGATTTGATCCCTGAGTAATCTCCGTGATTTTCCTAATTTATTTTTGTAAATAATATTTTTATTATTATTTATTTTTGTTTTTAGGTTTTTGTAAATCATGCTCAGAAGGTTTAATGGGTTATAAATGTTAACTGCTTAATGGATTTGATTAAATTTGATTTTTTATAAAATCTTTTCAAAGATAATCCATGTTTATAAGCCTAATCAGTTGATCCGGCCCAAGCCCATTTAATTGGGTATAGGTATAGGTTCAGGGTCTCGAGTCGAGACCTCATTTCTCACTCGAGACCTTCAAGAAATTCTCTCAAAAATTCCGGCGAATTTTCTGTTCTTTGTATTTTCGACTTATTTCGACTTAAATCTCCGGTTTCAAGTCGTTGATCTTGGTGTTTCCGGTCTCGATTAACTATTGATTCAAGGTATGATGATGATTTTCTTGAAGATTTGCAGGTGTTATGAAGATTTGATGAAATCCTGATGAAGATTTGAAGATGATTAAGAACCCTAATCTTGAATATATTTTGGTCTTCAAACAAATCTGATGATGTTATGGGGTTTTGATCCAAAAAGTTCAGAGGACAAAGTGTTTTTGGGGTCTCGACTCAAAACACATAAGGACTCGAGACCAGCTGATTGCGAGTCGCAACCTCATGATTGTGACTCGAGATCTCTAGGTCTCGACTCAAGATCTCGACTCGAGATCTCAGTTGTTATTCTTGATTGCGACTTGAGAACTTATGATCTCGACTCACGGTTTCGAGTCAACAGTAACTGATCTCGAGTCAAGATTAGAAAATTCTGAATTGTTGAAATCAAACATGTTGACTTTGAAATTTAAATTATTGTAAAAATATAAGTGTAAATGTTTGTAATGCACTTTTGTTTTGTGCAGACTATGGATTTAAAGTTCATTGCAACACACAATCAGGCTGGATACTTAGCACCTCCTCCAGAGAAGCACAGAAGATTGTATACATCATTGATGAAAGGTCTCAACAACTGTCGCATCGTTCACGCATTACGAGACAATCCAGTTATCTATGAAAGTCTTGTTCAAGAATTCTGGAAGAATGCAAAAATTGAAGTTGTTGAGGGAAAGGGAGTTATTGTCTCTGAAGTTCAAAAGAAGACTGTTACTGTGTCAGAGCAGATGATTCGAGAAGTATTGCAGTTCAATGATCAAGAAACAGATTCGATCGAGCTTCCAGCTGGCACAGTTGAAGCAATATTGCCTAGACTGAGTTATGAAGGAAGATATCCACCTCTGGTTAAGAAATTTGTGCATCCTTATTGGCGACTTTTGCTGCACATGTTTCTCTTGTGTATATCCGAGAACAGGGGAGGCACAGATCAGCTGAACAGTACACAGGCTGCTGCTTTAGTCTGTGTGATAACTAATGAAGCATTCAACTATTCGAAGTATATTTTGGAAGCTATGAAAAGGAATGTACTAGGAGTCAGGAAAGACAAATTTCTCATGTATCCAAGGTTTCTGCAAATGATTTTTAATGCTCGTTATCCAGAGTTGGAGAGATCTGGTAATACATTGGAGTTGAAGCCCATGGGTCCAGCTTGTTTCAGTGCTCTCACTCCAAAGAAGGGTACTGAGAAGAAATTCGAAGGATTGATTGATTTAGAGAAATTTGGTCAATTTGCAGAGACTGAAGATGTTGGTGATAATCCAGTCGTTGTGCAACATGTTCCAGTAAATGTTACTCCTGCAAATGCTATAGTTGCTGAAGAGCATGATATCCAAATGGGTACCGAAGATGAGCCTGAGACAGAGATTTTAATAATTGACTCTGACGATGAAGGCATTGAGATTATGTGTGATTCTGGGGAAGATGAAGAGCTTCCTCCTGAAGCTGAAGTTGATACTGCTGTTTCTGCTGTTCCACCTGTGATTACTGCTGAAAGTTTGGCTTTGTTATTAAAATCTGTAACTGATAAGATGGGAAATCCTCCTTCTGATCTTTCAGTGTCAAGAGAAAAGCCTAGTGAAGACCCAAAGGATTCTGATTCCATGTCGTTGAAGCGGAAAAGGAGGGATCCTCGACTTGGAATGTATGTTGAACAAAACCAAAATCAATCCATGACTATTGTTGAAGATGATGAAGGTTTATATGATTTTGATTTTGAGAGAAGTATTGCTGACACTACCACCTCTACTGAAGATATATTTGATTCCAACATTGACTCTCAAAGAAATGTTTTGGCAACCACTGCTGCTGATATTCAGGTTACAAATGTTGATACAGATCTCGTAGTTGATACTATGCCACTTGGTATTTCTGAATCTACAGGTCCTTCTAGAAGTGTTCCTGATGTACCTAGTAGTTCGAGTGGTAAAAGACCTGAAGAGCAATTTAGAATGCCGTTTGATGATGATTCTAGTGATGAAGATGAGTTTATCAGCATGAGAGATATGAAGAAAAGAATGGTTGTCCTTGAGCAAGATTCAATTCATAAAGATGCGAAGATTATTCAACTTGAAGATACAATTGTGAAGAAAGATCAACAGATTGAGCAGCTTCAAGGAGATGTTAGTTTGCTGTTTAACATGGTGTATGACTTACGTGGAAAGTTGGAGAAGAAATTTGGACAGGAGTTCTCAGATCCAACTGATGTTGAAAACAGGAAAAAGGCCTTTGAAAAGGATGATGCTGAAAGAAGTGCTGCTATGGAACAATACTTTAAAAGAGTTATTGATCCTGTCGCAGACAAAGAGAAGGCTGAAAGAATCAAGAAGAAAAGAGAGTTTGTAATTATGAAAAATCGGAATCTAAATCCAGATGATGATGATGCTCATGCAACTCATCATTTAATGGATGTTGGTGAAACTCTCTATGATAAGGTTGGAAATCGTTCTGGTGTAGTTAGCTGGGGTTATGATCATGATCGCAAAAGATGGTGGATAAAAAGAAAAGTTGGACCTGTTGAGTGGTACAAACATCCAGGCCAGTTTCAGTCGTTTACTAAGGTGGACTTGACAAACTTGTCTAAAGCACCTTATGTAGATAATAAGCCTGGAGGAGTTGGATATATGTTTTTCGAGAGGTTGAAGAGGGAGGTTCTTAAGGGTTTTCCTTCAATGCGTACTGCAGAGTCCATTGTTAAACCAGCTAAAGGCATTAGAGATCCATACACGAACAAGCGAATGAAGATTGTGCGCTGGCCTGTAACTGACAAAGAGAAGGTGATTCCATTGGTGAAAAAGATACCACAGGGTGCTCTGAAGTCCTTACATTTTTGGTCTTATGACGAGCGCTTAGGGCAGGCAGTGATTGTTTGTGATGATGATGTGTGTTTTCGCTTGGTGGATCAGATTGATTTACTGAATGTTGCTCATGAAGATTTGGAAGTGTTAGCTCGTCATCAAATTAGAGCTACTGAAAAATATAAAGACCCAAAACCTCAGATGTTGGCTATCTATCAACGCAAGATTTAAGACCATAAAATCATACGCCGTTGGTATGTTACCCACATGGTACATAGTTCGTTATGTTTATATCACTTAGTATCTTTTATCATTTGAGCGTCAAGCCTATCGACATATCGCAGTAGATCCTAGTCTTTTCAGCTATGGCACCTTACATGTGTTAGTCAAACCCTTTAACACGAACATTTATTTCACTTCCCATATCATGCAATCTTTCTTTTTGGCTTTTTCATTTTTCTAATGTTTTTGTATTTTTCTCATTTTCTCCCCCTAAAACAATACATATTTACAGCAAACTCTTTTTGTATTTTCTGAGTTTTCTCCTCCTAAACTCTATATCTATCTATATGTTCCTCTCCCCCCCTAAATTTGTGCATAAATCTTGTATTTTTGCACAAATTTACCATTTACTAGAGAAAGGACAATTTATATACAAAGTATAAACTAAGAAAAAGAGAGAGAAAAAAAATTTTGCTTAACCGTTCTGTCATCAGATTGAAGACTAATCAAAATTCAAATCAAAGTACTGAATTTAAACGGTACCTTTTGCTGATCATTTCTTACTTCTATTATCTCCTCCAAAGGAAACATATCATCTGTAAAAAAAAATTTGAACTTTTTGCAACAATGAAATGTTACCCGTTTTTATCTCTGGAACAACTGCTATCAACATTCCAGAGATTGTCAACAGCTCCTCCTTGGTTGTTCCTGAAAGGTAAGGAGATTAGTAAGACATGGGTACCCAGGCCATCGTGGTCCTGGGTTTACCTGAAGCATCAAAGTAAGACACTTCCTTCAAACACAAGTCCCCTTTCGTTTCAAGGATTGGAGACATTGCTGCTTTGGATTTGGGTTTCCAAATCTGTTTCGGTTTAACAAACGTGTTTGTTGCCTTCGGTTGAGCAACTTTAGCTGATTCAGGCTTGCTAGTTTTAGAAAAACGTTTTAGTTCTTGATCAGCCTTGCGTTTGTTTTTAGCAGCGTTCCAATCCCCATCCGAAGGTTTAACCTTGGGATTCACATTCTTCATTGCCTTAGGTGATGATACCTTCATCAGCTTAGAATGATTGTTATCCTTTGGTGTAACCCTCTGATTTTGCATATAGTAGGGTACATAGGGACGATTTGTGCAGTTCCGAGCAATGTGACCAGCAATGCCGCAATTGAAACATGTTTGTCTCTTAACGTAGAAGGCATTTTGATCAGCTTGTGTAGCTCTTGCAGGCCCTGAAGAATAATCCGGTCCTTTATGTGCTTGTTTTTGTTGCACATTTCTTGCAAACGATGATGAATTCGGATGTCTATACTTGTCGTTTGCAGGGGCCTTTTGTGGTGGAGATTTCCTTTGATTCTTCTTGTTTTCCTTAGACTGCAAGTCTTGTTCAGAAATCTCACCAGTCTTTCTGAAACCCTTGTTAGCACAGTCAAATGCATATTTCTCACATTTTCCATTACAGACTGGCTTAACAAAAGTATTTTTCACATTACGAGCCTTTTGCAGATGATTGCTGCCCGTTGAGGATTGTGGAGAGCCTGATTGTCTTTGATGGTTAGGCTTCTCATTCCTTCTCCTTCTATTTTCTCGTTTTGGCTCTTGTTGCTTGATCAGAACCCTTTCATTACTAACAGAAGGTTCAGATTGTTTAGCTTGTGCACTTGGAGCCTTGTTCACATCAGTCTTCTCGTCATCCTTCATGTCATCAGTTTTGACAGAATCGGAGAGTTCTGGTTTGTCAGATGAAACACCAGAAACTTTAGTAGAAACTTCAGCTGAAACATTTGACGAATTTTCAGCACAAGACGGTTCTGCACATGACACCTTTGGGCTGAATCCACTAGAATCAACTGATTCCAATTTCTCAGAATCAGCTGCTTCAGATGAATCACATTTGGAATCAGATGGTTCAGATGGCTCATTTGTTTCATCTGCCGATTCAGTCGCTGTTACACAAGCATCAACATTTTCGCCCAAACCATTAGGACTAAAATTAAACACAGAGCGAAAAACCGAGTTAAAAATACTACACGCCGAAATAAAGTCTGGATTAGGTTCATTTATTAAATTTTCAGAAGAACCAGACTCTGATGCTTGTTCATCCCCAATTACATTTTCAACTTTCACTTCATCTGCAAGGGAGTACAAAGTATTAGTATCATTCACAGATGGAGAAATAAACGTGATCGGAGGAGTCGCACGTTTTTCAACAGGTTTGCTGTTGAATGATGACTTATCAGTCTTTGGACCGTAAGTCATCTTGCCCTCATTCATTAACTCCTCTTCCGTGTAAGGCATATATGTATAGTTATGATTGTATGGAGGAGGAGTTTTATTGTATCCCAAACCAGCCCCTTTCTTTTCTTTGTACTCTAGTTGTATGTCACAAATGTTCTTGACCAAATTGCTAGAAGTGTCATACCTTTTAATATTAATTTCATTAACCTGATATTTCACCTTTAAGTCTTCTAGTTCTTTGGTCAAGTCACTAATTGTTGCTAGAGCATCTAAAAAATTACAATTCTTAGCGCTGAGATCTTCTTTCAACTGAATGATATCTTTCCTTTGAGCTTCAATTTTTTCTTTATACAGTTTTTCATTTTTAGCCAAAGTAAAGTTTTTATTTTTAATATCTTTGTAGTCTTGAATCAACTCAGCGTTATGTAACCGATAAGCCTCATTTCTTTCTCTACACTCAGGAGTGCAAAAGACAGAAAGTATCTCTTCACGATCACGAGTAATTTCTTGAGCCAGGGGTTTGTTAAACATAAATGCTGAATTTTGTGTGGATGAGCAAACTGCAGCAGATGTGTTGCCTTGAGTAGACTGTTTGTCAGCATTGTCATATGATTTGATGATTGAGATCAGCTCATCCGGCTTCATTCTGTAACAATCGGTTGTCACTATTATCTGATTAACATTGGTAAACCAACTACAGTTTGCCTGATCTAGAATCTCTTTTATAGCATCCAGAAGCTTTCTGTTACTCTTGTGAGTAGACACCACCATCTCTGCCTTCTCCATTTCAGAGAGTAGTTCAGCAAACCGGCCAATCAATGCTTCTATGGATTCACCATTTGAGTATCTGAATCCTTGGAGTTCCTGCTCAAGCACCTCTCTCTTAGAAGACATTTTTAAGAAGTGATCCCCCAAAAATGTGATCTTTTAACTATTTTCTCAACACAAGCCCAAAGCGAGAACCTGTGTACTCGCTAACTCAAACCCCTTTGAAAAATGCTCGAACCAGCTTCTTGTACCGCGCCTCCAAACCTGTCAAACTTTTCACAACCAAACAAACCTTTTTTTTTTAATTTTTTTTATTTAATAATTTATAAAAGTATACTTATTATTATTATTATTATTATTATTATTATTATTATTATTATAAAAATCAATTATTTTATGATTATTGTTAATAAATTAAATCCTAATAAAAGCAGAATTCTAAAGGTCCAATCTGCTTATTCTTTTCTTTTCTTTACTCGACAGTGACAGATGTCACGAAAATGTCACAAAATTCTTGTGCTTCTTCCTCGTTTAACCCGTACCAAAACCCTAATATTCAAAAGTTTAGCCGCCAAACTTTCTTTTCTCTATTTCAATATGAGCTGCAAGTTTAAAACGGACAACTAATGAAGGATGGTGATTATGGAGATAGACGGAGATGGTAACCGGAGGTCGTCGGGAGTTAAACGAAGGTGATGGTAGTGAAACCAGAGAAGATGATATCGGTTGTCGCCGGAGAAAATGAACGATGATAGAGGAGTTAACCGATAAAGATGACTGTTAAACGAAGATGAACGATGAAGATGAACGATGAAGATGACGGTGAACGAAGTGTTGTATGAGGATGGTTGACAGTGGTGATGCACGGAGGTCGTTCAAGAGTGGAGGAGAACAACGGTGGTTGGCTCGATGTTGCAGATGGAACCTGAAATCTTGTGTCAAAATGGGACTCGAAACCATGAGTCGAAACAGAGGTTGCGACTCGGAATCGGAATCGTGGTTGCGACTCAGATGATCAATGACTCGAAACCTATGTGAAGTGATGTTGAACACTCGAGACTGTGAATCTTGATCAGTCGAGACCTCAAGAGATGAGTCGAGACCTTTGTGATGAATATGACTCGAGACAGTGAATGACTCGAGACCTTGAATGATGGTGATGAGTCGAGACCTTCTGAGATGAGGGGTCGAGACTGTGAAGAGACCTCCTTGACTCGAGACCTGCTGAAGATGTGAAGTCGAGACCTGCTGCTGAAGAAGATGACTCGAGACCAGTGAGGTGATGATGACTCGAGACCTTTAAAGCAGATGATGTGAGTCGAAATCAGTGAATGAAGGACTCGAGATCTTGTGAGTCGAGACCGGCTGTTTCCTTAAAAAATTGGACTCGAAATCAGTTTGACTTTATCCACAAAATCTTTATTGTTTGCAAAATCTTTTTGAGAACGTAACTTAACAGAAATCCCAAAATTTTTGGAAAGTGAAACCTTTTAAAACAAAAAGAATATTTCTTTTAAAATAAAAAGAAACGTAAAATATCTTTATCAGTTTCAAAAAGGATTGACACACCAAACTATACTAATTTTTGATAAAAATTCGATGAACACCACCAAGAACACGAAGAACGCGAAGAACACCGAACCAAAAATAACAAAAATCTTGAATATTTGATATCACACCGAGCCTAGAAACAGGTTCTAATGGCTCTGATACCACTTGTAAGTCCCGTATAACCGGATCTTTCAATGATATCAAACAACCTATTGATTGTGCGGAATCCAAACAATAGGTGATTCAAGAACAACCGAAAAATATGAAATATGAAGAACACAATACCGAAAATCACTTTTAAAACTTGCACACGATTCTATTACTTGAACAAGCAAAATCGTCTGGTACAAGCTCACAACCAATCGCCTCTCTTTCTAACTCTAGAGGAATTTTGTAACTATGAAGTTCCAAAGGTTCAAAACTAAAAACAAGTTAGAAACTTGTTTTTATACTAACTCAAGCCCAAGTCCCTACATGGGCTCCCCTTGGGCCTGCTTGGCCCACATGGCCTAAAGCTTGGCCCAAGTGACCTATAAAGGTTCACAACCTAATATAAACTAACCCAGTAAGGCCCAGTTCATAACCATAGCTCGTTGTATTAATTTGATGCGTCAGTCTCACACTTTAGGGCCTAACAGGTTTTCCTGGGGTGTCACATCATCCCCCCGTTGAGTTGGAATTTCGTCCCGAAATTCAGTAGTAGCTTCAGTCTCAGTAGTAGTTGCATTGGTTTCGAATAACTGGGGATACTTGAGTTTCATCTGATCTTCACGCTCCCAGGTATACTCTGGGCCACGACGGGAGTTCCAACAAACTCGAACAAGAGGTATTCTGGTGTTCTTGAGGACCTTGACATCCCGGTCCGTGATTTCAACTGGTTCCTCGATGAAATGCAACTGTTCGTCGATAGTGAGTTCCTTCAAAGGAACTATGAGGGTCTCATCTGACAGACACTTCTTCAGATTCGACACGTGAAAGACGTTGTGAACTGCACTGAGTTCAGCTGGTAAGTTTAGTCTGTAGGCCACCTTGCCTATTTTCTCTATGATCTCGAATGGTCCAACATATCGTGGATTGAGCTTGCCTCGTTTGCCAAAACGAACAACACCCTTCCAGGGTGAAACTTTGAGTAGCACTCGATCCCCAACCTGGAACTCGAGTAGTTTCCTGTCTTTATCTGCGTATGCTTTCTGACGGCCACGAGCTGCCGCCATGCGTTGTCGTATTTGAGCAATCTTTTCAGTAGTATCAACTACCATTTCTGGACCTGTGATCTGACTGTCACCCACCTCTGCCCAACAAAGAGGTGATCGGCATTTACGCCCGTACAATGCCTCAAATGGAGCAGCTTTAATGCTGGTGTGGTAGCTGTTATTGTACGAAAATTCCACAAGTGGCAGATGTTTTTCCCAGCCATTGCCAAAGTCAATTACGCACGCCCGAAGCATGTCTTCTAGAGTTTGAATAGTGCGCTCAGACTGCCCATCTGTCTGAGGATGAAAAGCTGTGCATCATGTCTAAACGAGAGCCAAAAGATTTGTGCATTGCTTGCCACAGTTCTGAAGTGAAACGTGCATCACGATCGGAAATAATAGAGGTGGGCACCCCGTGCCTTGAGACCACTTCCTTCAAGTATACGTCTGCTAGTGTGGAGAACTTGTCCGTTTCCTTGATAGCCAAGAAGTGAGCAGACTTTGTGAGTCGATCCACGATCACCCAAATAGTATCATTTCCGCGCTGAGATCTAGGTAGGCCAGTAACAAAATCCATGGAAATTTGTTCCCATTTCCATTGTGGTATCTCAGGTTGTTGAAGTAAGCCTGCTGGTTTCTGATACTCTGCCTTGACTCTTGCACAGGTCAAGCACTTGCTGACATAGGTAGCGATGTGGGCCTTCATGCTAGGCCACCAATAAGTAGTTCTGATGTCGTGGTACATTTTATCCGACCCTGGATGTACCGAGTAGCGAGACTTGTGAGCTTCGTCCATCACAAGTTCGCGTAGACCGCCATAAAGTGGGACACAAATACGCCCCGTTACATAGTAAGCACCGTCTTCCTTTTGTTCTAATTGTTGTCTTGAACCGTGTAAGGCCTCAGCCTTGACATTTTCTGGTTTCAATGCTTCTACCTGAGCATCTCGTATCTGTGAAGGAAGACTAGACTGAATTATGAGCTGCAATGCTCGTACACGCCTAGGTGTAGTATCTTTCCGGCTGAGGGCGTCAGCCACAACATTGGCTTTGCCTGGATGGTACTTGATGGCGCATTCGTAGTCGTTCAGTAGTTCAACCCATCGACGCTGGCGCATATTCAATTCCTTCTGCTTGAAGATATGCTCGAGACTCCTGTGATCGGTGTAAATAGTGCACTTGGTACCGTACAGGTAGTGTCGCCATATCTTAAGCGCAAAAACAACAGCTCCCAGCTCTAAATCGTGCGTCGTGTAGTTCCGCTCGTGAACCTTGAGTTGACGAGAAGCGTAGGCAATAACTTTATCTCGTTGCATCAATACACACCCGAGCCCCTGTATCGATGCGTCACAATAGACCACAAAATCATCCGTGCCCTCTGGCAATGAGAGAATAGGTGCGCTGCAAAGCCTATCCTTTAAGTGCTGAAAAGCGGTTTCCTGGGAATCTCCCCAACGGTAGGTGACACCCTTCTGTGTCAGTAGTGTAAGTGGCTGTGCGATCTTGGAGAAGTCTTTGATGAACCGTCTGTCGTAACCCGCCAAACCCAAGAATTGGCGTATTTCCGTTGGTGTTCGCGGTGCAGGCCAATTCCTGATTGAATCTATTTTGGATGGATCAACATGAATCCCATCCTTGTTTACCACGTGGCCTAGGAAGTGGACTTCACGAAGCCAGAAGTCGCATTTTGAAAACTTGGCGTACAGCTGTTCTGCTTGAAGGAGTTCCAAAATCAATCGTAAGTGTCACTCGTGTTCCTCCTGACTCTTGGAGTAGATCAGAATGTCGTCAATGAAGACAATCACAAACTTGTCTAAGTACGGCTTGCACACCCTGTTCATCAGATCCATAAATACGGCAGGCGCGTTCGTTAACCCGAATGGCATAACAAGAAACTCGTAGTGATCGTAGCGAGTTCTGAATGCGGTTTTGGAGACGTCCTCATCCCGGACTCTCAGCTGATGGTATCCTGACCTTAAGTCTATCTTGGAGTAGTAACTCGACCCTTGCAACTGGTCGAATAAGTCGTCTATACGCGGAAGAGGATAACGGTTCTTCACCGTCACCTTGTTAAGTTCCCGGTAATCAACGCACATGCGAAAGGTACCGTCCTTCTTTTTCACGAATAACACTGGAGCTCCCCAAGGCGAAGAGCTTGGACGAATAAAGCCCTTTTCCAAGAGCTCTTGTAGTTGCTTTGACAGTTCTTCCAGTTCAGTTGGAGCTAAACGATACGGTGCTCGAGCTATGGGTGCTGCTCCTGGAGCGAGCTCGATCTGGAATTCGACTTGGCAATGAGGAGGTAAACCGGGTAAATCTTCAGGAAACACTTGAGGAAAATCTCGTTCAACTGGGATATCCTCCAACTTCTTTTCCTTCGCTGATGCATCAGTAACGAGTGCTAGAATGGTGGTGTGCCCCTTTCGTAAACATTTCTGAGCCTTCATGAAGGAGATGATGCCAACCACAGCACCACTCTTGTCGCCTTGAACTTCAAGAGGTTCCTTGCCAGTACGAGGAATGCGAACTATCTTTTCCTCGCATAAAATCTCTGCGTGATGTTGGGATAACCAATCCATGCCAATAATGATGTCGAAACTACCCAAAACTATAGGAATGAGATCGATACAAAAAGTCTGACCAGCGAGGATAAGATTACAACCCTGAACTATTCGTGTGGCCTCTAGACTCTTGCCATAAGTTAATTCTACAACATGTTTAGTGCTTAAGGGAGTTGGTGCACGTTTTAACATTTGGCTAACTTTTAGAGACATATAACTGGTATCCGCACACGAATCAAACAATACAGTAACATAAAAGTCGTCAAGAAGAAACTTACCCATAACTACGTTGGGATCATTCCTTGCGTCACCCTGACCAATCACGTTCACGCGGCCCCGGCGTCATTGTTTCCATTGTTTGCCCCAATGCTATCCCCATGGTCGTCCCTGTCTCCATGGTCGGGGTTCTAAGTCTGGTCCTGGTTTATTTGCGAACAATGTCTCTTGTAGTGATCTTTAGCATCACACTGAAAACATCCTTTAAAACTCTGTTGTTGCTGCTGATTCTGTGGAGATTGAGGCGATCGTTGCTGTTCTTGAGTTACAGGACGTGAGTTTCGACAATCCTTAGCTTCATGACCTATCTTGAGACACCTCTGACAACGACCCTTGTTGCACTGACCGCTGTGGTGCCTATTGCATCTGTTACACTTTGGATGATTTCCTCGATATCCACTATGCCCACGACTACCAGAAAATTGCTGACTGGGACTCTGGTAGTCACCTATCTTTTGCGGCTGCGCCAGAGGCTGAACCGGAATTAATCCCTTGCTCAGGTTTCCATCCCACTTGCGTTTGTTGTCACTAGAAGCACATGTAGTAGCAGCTTTAACACGTTTCGGTAGTTTGTTTTGTTCTACTGCCTGGTCTGTGAGACGATGAGCAAGCCGAGTGACTTGTTGGATAGTGCCAAGATTAGCTGCGATCACATGACTCTGAATTTCTGGCACCAGACCCTTGAGATACAGCTCGATATGTTTAGTGGGAGGGTCTACCATAGTGCGACACAATGTGGCTAATTCATTCGATCTCTTCGTATAAACCTCAATTTCAGACCCCGTCATCTGTAAGTTGAGGAACTCCACCTCTAGTTTGTGGATGTCTTCCCGACTGCAAAACTCTTCCTTAACTAGGTCCTTGAACTCGTTCCAGGGGGTGGCATTAGCAGCTGCCAGCCCTAACATTTGAATCTGTGCTTCCCACCAGGTTAATGCAGCACCTTCGAGTGTTCCAGTAGCAAACTTTACTCTACGAGACTCAGGGTAATCACGCATCTCAAAGTCAGTTTCGAGCCTTTCGAACCAATGGAGGAGGCCTACAACTCCCTCGGTACCACTGAAGGTACTAGGTCAGCAATCCTTGAGATTTTTGAAGGTGCAAACAGGTGGCTGTGCGTGTTGACCTCCTGCTTGTATGGCTGCAAGTGCCGCAGCAACTTGTTCGTTAATGAGAGCCGTCAACTGGGCTTGAGTCAAGTTGATACGTCCGGCCATGATCTTCATAGCAAATGTAACGTAAGTGAGAGAGGTTCGCGAATAGTGCGATGACAGAAGAGAGTAGGCACACAAGTGTTCTCAAGCGATAACGAATAGTAGACAATGTAATGTAAACATACCACGAGCAAAGTTCTATGTAATTCTAGCATGTAGGCAATAAACATAAACCTTATTACCTAGAATGTTGAGTCTTGCACGTGGAGCGAGGCGTCGTTGTGGATCGTTGAGCACTGTTCTGGTTATAGTCTGGTTTTAATAAAATCGTTTTCCCCATATTAAAACCGAGTTCTCTATAACCAATGGCTCTGATACCAATCTGTCACACCCCCAAAATCCATATGCGGAGTACCACCGCTTGGAGGCGTGACTGACCAGGATCAAGCCACCAATCATATCAAACAATATATGTAATAAATGTAATTTAAACCAAACGATATGAAAGGTGTTCAAACAAAACATATTAAGTGTCTAGCGGAAGCATAATTGTAAACCCAATGCAAGTAATAAGTTCGAATGTCTAAATGTTTTAACGTAGCATCCTCGATCCATGTTCCACAACGACTGCGCCTCCAGTGCAAGCTCCAAGAGTACCTATGGTCCTGCAAGGCATGTAACAGAGAGTCAACAACTAGTTGAGCGAGTTCACAGTTGGTTGTTCAGTTATAGTAATTGTATTGAAAACCGTATGTTCGTTTAGTAACCCATATATCGTATGTACTTGAATTGCAGTCTCCCAGACATGTGTGCGAAGATTGTGGGGGGGGGGGGTTTCCCATGTTTTCTAGACTAGGTATATTTGTATCGCAGCCCACCCGGCATGTGTGCGAAGTTCAAAGTATGGTTCGCAGCCATCCCAGGCATGTGTGCGAAGATCAGTCATATTATCGCAGCCAACCCCGGCGTGTGTGCGAAGATCAGTCATATTATCGCAGCCAACCCCGGCGTGTGTGCGAAGATCAGTTCTATAAGTATCACTAGTCTAGTCGTATCTTATCAATAACCCTTCCTCACCCGAGGACCATATAACTAAGTTCCATAAGCTAGGTAAGTACACGTAAATAATCCAAACCCATTCCCACCCTGGGAACCCCATGCCTTGGCTGTGTGAACTCACCTTGGTTTGCTCGGTATGCTAAGTATGTGCTCACAGTTAATCAATCACGTCCTAAGGTATGCACGTATACATAATCAGTTTGTATTCAAGTTGTTTGCACGTAAACATAATCATCATGAACATCGCATCAATAACACTGAGTATCACATTGCACGTATTTGTAATCATACAAGTATTGCTTTTATACATAACAGCAGTTAACTAACCCAGTTAAGTTTAACAGAATTAACCTAAGTTATTGAACAGTTTAACCATTCGACAAAACACCCCTGCTTCGTCGTTAAGCTCCTTCGACGAATCAACTTTGATTCGTCGTGATATCCCTCGGCGAAACACATTTGTTTCGTCGTCATGCGTTTCGTTGAATCAGTTTCGCCGAGATTGGTGTTTCGCCAAAAGTCAGTTACGTCGAGCAGTTACATCAGTTACGCAATATCACAGAAACCGTAATTTGCCGACATCAACAAGAAGCAATCATACGGAAATCATTAACACAGAAATCATCATCTAATCATCATGAAGTCATTGATACACTACTGTAACCGTTCAGTCGTTATCGTTCATATAGGAAACGTTAACCAAATCATATTATACCAACCTACCTCTAGCATGAACCCTAGATCATGAAACGACCTTAAATCACGACATGTGTGGATCCGATGATCATGTTCTTTTAATCGTAATACTACCAATAACATACAAGGCCAACATCAACTAACTACCTCGGAATCGTAAAGCATTCAAGAACAACATCTCATATATATGACACCATAAATCTGAATTCATGTCGTTCACTAACCCTAACTAAGCACATAAGAACAGATATTCATGCAACAGGATTTACACTAACCGATTCAAGATGAACAAACAAGGATTCGAGAGATAGGGATGATGGTGAACGATGGTTGTTGCCGTCGCACAGAAGAGAGAGTTCTAGGGTTTCTTATTTTTGCCAAAGGTGTGAAACAGAAGTCAGTGTATGTTGATATACTCGTTGTACCGTACTGGGCCCGTAATGGGCTTCGGCGAATCTGGGCTCGGCGAAACACTTTTGTTTCGTCGAGATTGGGTTGACGAAACGGATCCTGTTTCGTCGGGATGTTCTTGGCGAATCAACTTCTGTTTCGTCGGGTTCACTGATGTGGTAACAGTTTAAGTTTCTAAACAAGTCTTATGTTGAACAACCAAACACATAATCATGCAAAACACAATACGTTTTATTATAACACGAAGTGTACAGTTACAAGTCAGACAAGTCAAACAACTAAACAGTCAAAGTCAACGTGCATTAAATGCAAAGTGAAAGTCGGAAACTCGAGTTGTCACAATCATGGGATCCAACTATGGGAGTTGTTGAACGCATTTCACGAAGGGTTGAGTTCGGAGGATGCACATGATTTAATGTCAATCACTAATGGTACATTCGGTACGAATTATGAACATGTTGATTGGGCATTTTTAGAGCAAATGGCGGTGAATTCCAAGAGGAAGGCCCAATCTTCAAGAAGGGCAAGGCATGTGATACAAAGGCCGCAAGTGCATGGAGTAGAGAGTGGTAACGTGCAAACTACAAATCAAGTGTACAACGTGTGCACTAATTGCAATGAAATAGGCCATACGACGGAAGTTTGTGTAGTGGGGGTGGTTGATGAACAAGTAGAGGAAGTGAATGCATTTCAAGGGGGTGGTCGAAATTTCAATATGAACTCCAACACATACCACCCCGGGTTACGAAATCATCCTAATTTTCGTTATGGGAACGCGGCAAACCAAGCTAACCCAAACTTTCAAGGGGCTCAAGGTAACTTTGCACCTCGTCAACAATACAATCAAGGCAATTATAGGGGTGGAAACAATTATGGCTACCAAGGGCAATCTCAACAAACGGGTCAAGGTGGTTCGGGTCAATGTTGGTCAAGCGGGAATGAAGGCATGGATATGCTTCGGGCTATGCAACAAGATATGCAAAAACGGAATCAACTCGATGAAGTCCAGATGCAAAAGGATGAGGTTCGTGACAAGAGCATCCAATCACTAACAACCCAAATGGGTCAATTGGCAACCGATGTGGCGGAGTTGAAGAAAAGCAAAGGTCAACTTCCTAGCGACACCAAGGTAAATCCTTCACATGGTTCGTCATGAGGTAACAATGTTAATATTAGTCATGTTAGTGTTTTAAGGAGTGGCAAAGAATTTAAAGCCAATTTGTCACCGGGTGTGGTTGAGGGGGTAGTTGAGGATATCACGGGTAATGAAAGTGATGATGATGAAGTTTCACCGGTTAAACCTAAAGAATCAAATGTTAAAAAACCGGGTTTGGGTGAAAATGAAAAAAGTGAAAAAGATGAAGGTGAACCGAGTCAAGTCCCGTTTCCATTGGCTTTACTTGACCCAGGTAGGAAAAATTTTATTGCATCAAGAGGTCCCCAAAAAGAAGAATTGTGGGACATGTTCAAACAAGTAAAAATCAATCTTCCACTACTTGATGCAATAAAACAAGTACCCGCATACGCCAAATTTCTAAAGGAACTATGTACACAAAAAAGGCAACAAAAGAAGAAAATGCCTAAGCGGGTGGATTTAACCGAGCAAGTAAGTGCGGTTTTGAATGGGGAGCTTCCTCCTAAGCTCCAAGATCCAGGCACGCCCTTAATTAACATTCAAGTTGGTAATTTTCAAATGGCAAAGGCATTACTAGATCTTGGAGCCGGGGTGAGCATTTTACCGGGGGGCTTATATGACCAATACGACTTTGGTCCGTTAGCAAGGGTGGAGACAACGGTTGTTTTAGCCGATTTGTCTCATAAGCTACCTCGGGGGATGGTTCAAAATGTGATTTTGAAAATTGATGAATTTTATTACCCGGTTGACTTTTTGGTATTGGATTACTCATCTGCGGACCCAAAACAACAACAAAATGTCATTTTGGGTCGGCCATTTTTGAGCACCGCGCATGCTGTGATCGATTGTAGATTTGGTACAGTCGATATGACTTTTGGAAACCAAAAAATGCGCTTGAATGTTTTTACTAACAATTCTAATGCTGTTGGTGTTGATGAGTGTTTCATGGCAGATTTAGTCGACGGATGCAACCCGCACGAGTTCGAGGAGGATAGTATGGATGTTTGTCTTTGTGATTTTTCTGAACAGGTACTTGCTTGTGCATTAAGGGTTGAAGAGGAAAAACAGGATGCTATGGCTGTGAAGGAAGGTCGACCGCCATGGACTCATCAATTTGAAAGCTTGCCGGTGGAAATAAACTCGGGTACTAGGCCATCACTAGAAGAACCACCAAAGTTGGAGCTCAAAGACTTGCCAAGCCATTTGAAGTATGCTTTCCTAGGGGATAATGACACTCTACCGGTCATTATTGC
Organism: Helianthus tuberosus; assembly: GCA_030545235.1. Lineage (NCBI taxonomy): Eukaryota > Viridiplantae > Streptophyta > Magnoliopsida > Asterales > Asteraceae > Helianthus > Helianthus tuberosus. The sequence goes on along the minus strand of CM060363.1, from coordinate 182,173,253 downwards.
CTCTAATTTAGAGATGGCACAAGAGTAAGCTTTGTTGGAGGTTTTGAAAGAGAATAAAGGAGCTATTGGATGGACGATTGCCGATCTTAAAGGAATTAGTCCATCAATCGTCATGCACAAGATAATCACCACTGAAGATGCAAAACCGACACGAGAAGCTCAAAGGCGATTGAATCCGAACCTACGGGAGGTAGTAAAGAAAAAGGTAATTAAATGGTTGGATGCGGGAATTATCTATCCGATCTCGGATAGTGCTTGGGTAAGTCCTACCCAAGTTGTGCCTAAGAAGGCCGGTATTCAAGTAGTCAAAGATGAGAATGGTGAATAAATTGCCACCCGACCGGTCACCGGGTGGCGTGTATGTATTGACTACCGCAAATTGACTACCGCAACTTCTAAGGACCATTTCCCGCTAGCTTTTATTGACCAAATCATTGAAAAATTGTCTGGTCAAAAGTATTACTGTTTTTTGGATGGGTATTCGGGTTACAATCAAATAGCAATACACCTGGATGACCAACATAAGACCACCTTCACTTGTCCATATGGCACCATTGCCTTTCGGCGAATGCCATTTGGCTTGTGCAATGCACCGGCAACTTTCCAACGATGTATGATGAATATCTTCTCGGACATGGTTGGAGAGTCGCTTGAAGTGTTTATGGATGACTTCTCGATTTTTGGCACTAGTTTTGAATCGTGTCTCAATGAATTACAAAAAGTTTTAAAACGTTGTGTTGAGAAAAATTTAGTGCTTAGTTGGGAGAAAAGTTATTTTATGGTGCAAGAGGGCATTGTGTTGGGTCATGTAATATCGGAAAGGGGAATGGAGGTGGATAAGGCAAAAATAAGGGTAATATCATCTTTGCCACCACCGAAAAATGTTAAGGGTGTAAGGTCGTTTTTGGGACATGCGGGCTTCTATAGACGTTTCATTAAAGGTTTTAGTGTTATCACCAAACCTTTATGTAACTTGTTATTAAAGGATGTTCCATTCGATTTTACTAATGAGTGTATGCAAGCTTTTACTGTTTTGAAGGAACATTTGGTGAAAGCTCCCATTTTGCAACCGCCGGATTGGTCAAAGCCGTTTGAGATTATGTGTGATGCAAGCGACACTACAATTGGTGCAGTTTTGGGTCAACGAGTTGACAAAAAGCCGGTGGTAATTTATTATGCAAGCAAGAATTTATCCGAAGCGCAACTGAATTACACCACAACCGAAAAGGAATTACTAGCGGTGGTGTATGCTTTGGATTTCGTTCGTATATTTGGGGGAGCAAAGTGGTTGTTTATTTGGATCATAGTGTGGTCCGGTATTTGATGGAGAAAAAGGACGCGAAGCCCCGTTTGATTCGATGGGTGTTGTTGTTACAAGAGTTTGATTTAGAGGTCCGAGACAAAAAGGGAAGTGAGAACGTAGTGGCGGATCACTTGTCTCGGATCCCGGTGGAAGGAATTGACGATATGAGCGAGATAAATGAAAGGTTTCCCGATGAGCAACTCCTAGCCGTATCCACCTTTGTTGCACCGTGGTATGCTCACTACGTAAACTACTTAGCCACGGGTGTCATCCCAAGTCATTGGACTAAGAAGCGAAGACAACAATTTATGGTCCAAGTGAAGCAATACATTTGGGATGAACCGGATCTTTTTAAGATCGGGCCGGATCAAGTCATTAGGAGGTGTGTGCCTGAAACGAAGGTGTTGGAAATCTTGACTCATGCCCACTTATCCGCTTGTGGAGGTCATTTTAGCGGGCATACAACGGGTTATCGGGTTCTCTCATGTGGGTTTTATTGGCCCACAATTTTCAAGGATGCATGTGAGTTCGCAAGAAATTGTGTAAATTGCCAAAGGATGGGAAGCATTTCAAAGAGGGACGAGATGCCATTACAACCAATCTTGGTTGTGGAAATATTTGATGTATGGGGCATTGATTTTATGGGTCCCTTCCCAAATTCCAACGGGTTTTTATATATTTTGGTGGCGGTGGACTACGTCTCTAAGTGGATTGAGGCTATTGCAACAAGAACAAATGACCACTCGGTTGTTTGTAAATTCGTTCAATCCAACATCTTCTCCCGCTTTGGTATTCCGCGTGTTATTATAAGTGATGGTGGTTCGCCTTTCAAGAACTTTAATTTAAGGAAATTATTGAAGCGATATAGCGTGAATCACCGGATTGCTACACCTTATCATCCGCAAACGAGTGGATAAGTCGAAGTGTCCAACCGTCAAATCAAAGAAATCCTCATGAAGACGGTAAGAACGGATAGGAAGGATTGGTCGAGCAAGTTAGACGATGCATTGTGGGCATACAGAACGGCCTACAAGACTCCGATTGGTACAACACCTTACCGGATGGTGTATGGAAAGGGTTGTCACTTGCCAATGGAGTTAGCTCATCGGGCACATTGGGCAATCAAGACGGTAAATGCAGATTATGATGAGGTGGGGAAGATGAGGAAGTTGCAATTGAGTGAGATCGAAGAAATTAGAGATGAATCATATGAGTGTGCATCGGCTTACAAAGACAAACTAAAGAAGGTACATGATGCAAAGTTGAGGAAGAAAACCTTTGAATGGGTCAAAAGGTTTGGTTGTACAATTCAAGGCTCAAGATGTTTACGGGCAAGCTTAAAAGCAAATGGATGGGCCCGTATGTCGTTCGGCGGGTCGGGAGGTTTGGTGATGTAGACATCCAAGATAAGCAAACCAACAAACAACAACGGTGAATGGCCATCGGTTAAAGCCATACTTGGAAGGGAATGACATCAACAACTTGGAGCTAGACAAAGCGGGCTACATTTTACGCCCGGTCGATGAGGAACAACCATGAGAGGCCCAGGTTTGGTAGTGTAAATAGTAGTATTTTGTTTTGTTTGTTTTGTATAGTTTGCACATTTACCATACTCGCTTGAAGCTTGTGTTTGAAACAAGTGTGGGGACGTTCGGGTTACGAATAGTTCTAGCATTGTGTTGAGGACAACACTGGATTTTTGAGGGGGTAGGGTAATTTTTACATGTTTTTGAAAAATTTTAACACAAAAAAAAATTAATTAAAAAAAACTGAGAAAAAAAAGACACTTAAAAACTGCATTTTTAAGCAAAACAGGGATGCCCAGGTATCACCGTAATTTACGGTGGTACCGTAAGTTACGGTGGAGGTCAAAAGTTTTTGGGCTTTACGGTGTAAACTTACTATTTTACGGTGGGTGTATTTGCCAGAGGTCCACCGTAAATTACGGTGGCCCCTGGCGATGAGGGTGTCGTTTCGAGTACAGCGGTTAAATAATAATAATAATAATAATCAGGTCACGTGAATTAACCCTCACCACTCATTTTCTTTCATCTCCCCCTAACCACAATCTTCATCTATCACTTTCATCTAGCCCCACAAAGATCTTCTACAAATTCTATAACTCCACAACCTTCAATCTTTCATCTCTCTCTCAATTCTTAGCCTAATCAAGTGAAATTTAGGTCTATCTTGACTAATTTTTCACGTACTTGCTGATTTTGCGAAGAGATTTGTGAGAAAACGACGTTTTCTGGTCTGATTTGCAAACCCTAGGTTCGAAAAGTTTGGGGGTTTTTGAAGTTTTTGTTTCACTTGTGTTCTAGCATCTTCAAACAAGGTATGGAAGTTTATTTGTTATGTTTTGATGATGCATTGTGAAGATTAAGGTTGTTTTTGATATTTGTTCATCCACACTTGCTTGTTCTTAGATTTTGTCATGAAAATGGTTACTTGAACATTATTATGGTTTGTAGATGTAGGTTTGATGATTAAAGTAGTGAACTTTTGGGAATCTCTACATTGTAGAGACACCATGCCCAATTTTTGAGAAAATAATTATAAAATTTTTGGTTCACTAACATCTACAACCATAGTAACAAGCAAGTGTGGGGATGTTTTGGAGAAAAGGGTCTAACTTTTTCTGTTTGGTTGTGTTGTTTGCTTTGCAATGTGTGTAGGAAAATGGTAAAAATGAAGGAAAGAGCGGGAACTAGTTCGTCTTCTTCGTCTAAAGGCAAAGGCAAACAGCCGGAACAACAACCAAAGAAGAGGCAATACTTGGGTAGAGTTAGTGAGAGTGAAAGCGAGGATGAAGAGATGGTAGAGTTGGACCCGGCTGAAAAGCCAAGATGGGAATCGGGTCCTTTAGATGATCAGCCGAAGCATTGGCAACCGACACTGTTTCATGACAGTATGAACCGGTTAAAAAACAAGGCTGCAGCGTTTATTTGCGAGAGGGAAGTGAGAGAGGTTGAATTTGGGCCGTTTAATGTGTTTGCCCAATTCAGCGCCTTAGGATGGGAGGCGGCGCTCAGTTGTTATGATAAGGACAACAAGAACCTATTTATGGATGAGATTCAAGAATGGATGGCAACCCTTAAATGCAACACATATGATAGGCCATCGCAGATGAAGTTGACGGGTGAGGTTAATGGGATAAAGGTAGAAATGTTGTTCGATACACTACGGAAGTTGGCAAAATACGATAGTCTACCCGCTCGTGATTACATGATCCCTAGTCTTGATGATCTGTTGATAAAACCGGAGAAGCATCCGAGATGGAATGATATGTTAGCGGCTTTGTTCTTGCCCGGTACTTACAGTGGAATCTTGTACCGGAAGAACTTGAAGATTGAAGCAAAATTGCTGCTGTCGATTTGCATTTTGAATGTCATTCCAAGAGGAGGAGATAAGGAACAGGTGAGGTATCCGGAAGTGCCCATCCTTTATTCATTGCTCAATGGGTCCCCTCGCTTCCCGATTCGGTATTTGATCATGAACCATCTTTGGATTTGCCGGAACAAATTGGGGAGGAGCATTATCCCGTATTGCCGAATTATCACGGGATTGATGAAGCAGTTTAAAGCGATCACATCGGAGGATAGAGGACACCCGAAAAGGCATAATCCTTTTAGTTTAAACAAGATGGGTATTGGTTGGACCTACACGCAATCGGAAAGGTATCACAAGCTCAAATCGGAGGGTCAAAGATGGAGGGCATTGAAAGTTGATGCAAGGGATCTTCTACCGGGTGAAGAGGATGAACCGGAGAGTGAAGCGGAAGCCCCGAGTGGGGATGATGATTATGCGGATGAGCCGCACGGTGAGAATGTAAATGTGGGCCAAGGGAGCCTAGGTAGGGGATATGGTGGTGCTTTCTATGATTACATGGAGCGTTCATACGAGCCGAATTGGGCTTACAATGGCACTATGCAAGAGGTTATTGAGAACCAACGTCCTCCGGCACCCGTTTTTGACTCATGGCCGGGTTCGGAGCGTACTTTGTTTGATCAACAAACGATGATGAGTGCTAGTATGGAGCGGTCCTTGAAGCATAACTTCGATCATCAAGAATCATGGAATCGTGCACATGCCTATTCCCATGAGTTAGAAATGAATAACCGGTACGAAGAAGATCAAGCGCGATGGATGCATGCCGGGCGGCCCGTGGTTGTGGATCCACCTCCGGTGGATTATGCGTCTCTACCACCATACGATGGTAGTGTATCGTATCCAACCCCGCCGCTCCATCATTCACAGTGGCTAGACCCGCGTCAACAACAAGGAGCTTCGCAACAAGGTGGAAGCGGTAGCGGCGCATTCGGTTTCGGAGAATGGAACGAAATGATGTCTTCCATTTTTGGACCACCTCAACCACGCTACTATTAGTCAGGTCGTGCTCCTTCTTGTACATGCTGTGAATATTTGTTTAGTTTGATATGTTTATGGTCGGGTGGTTGGGTGGTGTTGAGTTTTTGATGTTATGTTTGGGTGGTGGAAGTTGGCGGTGTGATGTTTAAAACATATATATATATATATATATACATATATATATATATATATATATATACATATATATATATATATATAATATAAAATGAAAAATACCAAAAAGAAATTTGTGGTTTGAGTGTTGAGCTATATATATATATATATATATATATATAAAATGAAAAATACCAAAAAGAAATTTGTGGTTTGAGTGTTGAGCTTTCAGTTGGTGTTAAAGAGTTTTAGCGATCAAATCCTCCTAAAACCATACATTAGGGTCAATGTATCCCAAGTGTGGGGATGGGGGGAAATTTTGAGGTTTTTGAAAAAATTTTAAATCAAGCGAAACAATGTGAGAATTTGAACACCTTGGATTAACCCCAAATGATGCACCGGCAACCCTTAATACCCTTTATTCTTGGTGAGAGTTGAAGCCACACATGTAAATAAATAATACTTGTCTTTGATGAGAGTGGCAACGGGTGGGGGTGCATTAGAACTTGTGCCTTGATACGGTTTGAGTCCTTAGTTGGATATGAATGTGAAAGGATATGGGCATTTAGGTAGCCTCGTCATTAGTGTGTGCGAGTGTGGGATTTGGGGGGTTGGACCTCATTAATTATATATATGAGCATGGTTGCGAGAGGGGCGGGGGTTTGGACATTTAGTTGCCCAATTTTGTGCCTAAAGCCTATCATTTGTTACCCCTTAGCTAATTTCTAAAAAAATTTACCCGACTTGACCCGGTTTTATATTGTTAGTGGTTGTTTTAGTAGTATGTAGATATATTTGATGTTATATTGTATGTTTGCTTTAAGTTAAAAAAATGAAAAAAAAAAGTGATGTGGAGTTATCTTGTATATAGTAGTTAAGTTTGGTAGTGGTTTGTTTATTTTACTGTGTAATAAAAAGACCGGGTTAAGTTTTCGCTACTACATATATATTCCATTTCCTACCCGTACACCTAGCCACATTACAACCTTTAAAGCCCCTTTGATTTGCATTCATGTTTGGCACTTGTTAGGAGAAGGACCGATTTAGGTACAAGCCTATAGTTGTGAACCACCCGTTTGCCTTTTGTGTGTCTAGCTCATAGTTGCTAGTGCTTACTTGTTGCCGAGAGGAGAGACATAGTGAGGGGTGCGTTATTTTGGGTGTTAAGAAGGGGTTGGTAAAAAGGACTACATGTTTATGCTTGGTTTATGTGATCGCTTGTTTTGAAAATGGTTTTGATGAGTTGCTTGGGACAAGCAACTGTTAAGTGTGGGGATGTGACAGGTGGTCCATAGGACAACCCTTAATGATGTTAAAAGACGAATTTATCCTTCACTTAATCGCGTAATTATCTTGAATTAGATGACTACAGTTGCTTATGTTTCAGGTACGTTTCGGGAGCTAAAAATGGATAAAATGCTGCTTTGGACGGTTTGGAGTGGAACGGGTCATGCATGGAAGGAAAGAAGAGAAGAAACAAAACATTCAGGGCTCCACCGTAATTTACGGTGGCCACCGTAAATTACGGTGGCCCTGAAATTCACAATCTTCCACCGTACCACAGAAGAAACTCACCGTAACACTTTGAAGTCCACCGTAACTTACGGTGGGTACCGTAAGTTAAGGTGGAGATGACAGAAAACTTGTAACTGCCTCATTAAAACAGTTTTTGTGGTGCCTTTTCACATTATCTCATCATTGGACGTTTTCTTAGCATATTGGGGGCGATTTTGGCTGGTTTCTCTTGGTTCCAAACATTTCTAAACAATTGGTTTGTGTTTTCGATTCGTATGAACATTAATCGTTGTGTGATGATGATGTACCAAGTCATGCGTGGCTAAACTTTTGGTGATCATCCTAGATGTAAGGTTTACTTTTGAAACACTGTGTTTGTGCTTGAATTTCTAGAATAATAACTTTGAATGTTTGTTTGAGTTATTATGGTGTTTGGATATTTGTTTGTAAATTGTTGATTATTGTTTGATGTTAATCTAAACCATACGTTCTTGGTGCCGTTGGCAATCGAGATATCATGGGAGGGATTAGGGTTGGATAATTGTCAATTGATCATCGAGTAACAACCTCGCATTTCTAATCCGAGTACTTAGTTCTCTTTCATCACAAACATATAATCAAACATGAACCATGTCTATGTGGTTCTTTATAGTAAGCATAAACATTAGTGTGGATTAAAACCTGAAATCTAGGATGGTCGCTTGTTCCTAATCTGTTTACAAAAAACAATCTTTGATTTGCAATTTAATTAGTTACTATTAGTTTTTAAAACCAAAACAATCCAAACTCTTGATTTTTAATTTCTGCACATTAGGTTAATTGTAGTTAATTTGCAAAGCTATAGATTTAACACATTTTCAACATACTCCCTGAGTTCGATACCCATTTACCACTATCTATTAGTTATTATTTGGATTAAATTTGCGTGTACTACGACAGCACGTCAACCCACTTCTTTCCTCGTCGCGTAGCACGACGGAGTTAAACTGGCAGAAATTTACGACCATCTGTAAGAGTTTGCCTTGTTCACCATACAAACCACCAATGCTCCTCTAATTCGAAACCATGAGCTACTCCCTGGTTTTGGACACGTCCTAGGACACTTGGAGGCCTCCCATGACACCCCTAGACACCTGTTCCAACCTCCAAGCATCCCTTTCAAGTATAAATAGGTGCTTTGGTGCACCATTGTCACTTACACCCTCTTTATTCACAACTCTTCTCTTCCTCTGGAGATTCCCAACTGAAGGGAGACTCCACTTGAGTTCTAATTCGAGCGAGGACCACTGGTAAGTGTTCGAACCTCCTGCATTTTCGTTTGTAGGCTTTTGAAAACTCATGCTTTTTTTTATAAATGCTTTGACTTTTGGTTTAGACCTCAATGGTCTAGCCATTGTTTGAGGCGAACATGGCTACATGATCATAATTAGGTAGGTGTTAATCCCTCAAAAGGGCACCTCGTGAAAATCACGTTTGCTTGGTCAATTGACGGATCAAGTTTATTAACATTAAAAAGTCAAACTGGTCAGTTTTGAAAATAATCATAATCTGATAATGTAGGTGTTATAAAATATGTTTTAACACTTTAATAACTTGATAATAATTATTAGAACATGTATAAACATGTTCGGCTTGTCAATTCTAGTTCTAGGGTCGGTTCTGAACTGAAAGTCGCGAAGTTTGACTTCTGCTTTGACTTTTGATTCTGACCCGAATTAGATTATTTTGCTACTGATTTAAGGTTCCATTATGATCATATTATTATTTAGCATAACCCTATGAGGTTATATTACATGATCATAATAGTAATCTGAGTTTTTATACAAGTTCCGTTATTATACTAAACTTTGACTATTTTGCCCTTTTTATTAAAAATAAGGTTTTAAACACCAATGAACTTGCAAATGAACTACATACTGATATGTTAACAAGTTTAACATATTTCGATGTTATTATTCTGATCATAAACAGAGTTTTAGTATAACATCGTAAATTATGCTTTTAAAGGACCAAAATGCCCTTTCGGCATCTAAAATGGTTTTAAACATAATTTCTTTATAAAACTCATTACCTACTGATATAACATCATAAGTAGAATTATTTGGGATATCAAGTCAGTTTATATTCTGAGTTTAAATACAAGTTCTTGGACTATGTCGATAAATGATGATAATGCCCTTGTGTCACTTAAAATGGTTTTAATCATAGTTTTCATATAAAACCTTTTTACCTACTGATATGTTATATTAAATAACATATTTTGATCATATAAATCTGATCATAACATCAGTTTTCATAACACATCGCAAATATCGTCATTTAACGACTTTAACGACTTTTCGACGCATAGTATGGTTTTAAACCATATTTACCAACCAAGACTTGTTACCTACTAATTTTATTACTTATTTAAAATGTTTTTACAGTAGGTACATATTATAAACTCAGAATCCCAAATAAGCTTTAAAATTATATGTGAAATGACCAAAATACCCCTACGGTGCATAGTTTGGTCTTAAACAATAAACCACACATATATTTGATATCCTACTGATTTTATATCACAAATTAAGTAGTTTTAAAGAATGTTTATGATCATAACATCAGTTTATATGCAAGCTGTGACAACCCGAATACTCAGGTTAGCACTACATAAATTCCACAACCTTTAACGTGTGTCCTTACGTTTAATTATTAGGTTTTGTATATGAACCTGTTATTCGTATATTGGATAATCATTGCATAATTGATTTATGAACACTTTAAATGTATTGTTTAGTCTATGGAACCCACTCGTAATACACTTGTAGTCCAACCCACCGAATGTGGTGATTGATCTTTCGGCCCATTCCACTTATTATGCAATCCGAGCCCACACCCCTTGAGCCCACATATCCCTTATATTTACGTAACGTCCCATAATTCCCTAACCGCACACAAGGTTGCAAACCCTAAACAATCATCACCCCATCATTATATTGCAACGGCAGATTCCCTTCTCCTTTATCGAAACCCTTTCTCTTGATCATCACTCCTTGTGTTTTGTGCTAGACATTGACAGGTTAGTAGTCAATGAATAAGTATTTGTTTTTGTGATACTTGTAGGATCATAAGGTCTATGGCTGCACATTAATGCGAACTTGTGTCCTGCATGATGAATTGTAATGGAAATTGTGTAATGTGAAATATTGTTGTCATGATTAGGGAGAAAGGTTTGATAACCTTGTATAAGAAATGGCGGCACATGTGATTGTTTGTAGCCTTGAATGGATCAAACCATATGCCTATCTTGTCAATAATGTCACAATAGTTAAAGAATATTAATAGTTGGTGGATAAAGTGGTGAGATGATGTGTTGTTTTATTGAAATGGGAATCTGTGTATGTAGGTTATAGGGTTGGTAAATTCTATGTTTTCTTAAATAGTGGGTATGACAACTTGGATAATGAATTATGATGAGGAATGGTGATGATTGCTTGACTTGGCTGTTTAAATTGTTAATAATGATTTAGTTCCTAATCATGTACATTTAATCCCTATTGAAGTTACCCATGATTGCATGATTGGTTGTTCCCTTAGATCGCATGACTGGGTTGAATTAGGATATTTCGGTTATAAGCATGGCTGCACAAAACTTTAACAAATTATGTGATTATTTGGACATTGGAATGAAGGGTTGGGTACCAAGGAAAATTATAATCTTCATAAAACATGGTAGTAATCGTTGAGTTGTGTTAACTGTTTACGTGTTAGAAAATACATGTTTCATTGGTGGGCTACCATATTAGTGGGCCGAGTAACCGGGCCACACAACTCAAAAATGGGATAATTGAATATGGGCCGCAATGTTTGTGAGCATGGACTCAAGTAACAAAGTTGATCATTAGTTAAAGATGATGTGGATCGGACAAGTTATAAGGGACTAATTGGGCTCCATGTGAATGAATCTGGACATGGACCGACCCCTGTTAGCATTGGGCCGACTCAGGGTGCAAGTATGAAAGGAGCAGTGTGTTGCATATATTTATATTTTGTGTGCACATTGTAAATATATGATTATGTGTTCATGGTAGAAATGTGTCAACAGACATAAATATATATAATATTACGTGTGTGTATGATATGACAGCTTGTTAACTTGGACTTCTTAAAAACCTTGAGTTGTTAGAAACACTAGAACATTGCATGATCCTACGTATGTGTACTTACGTTTACTATACAATAGGTCGCGTGTAGCGGGTCTAACACTTAAAGTATAGAAGTAATAAATCTTACCGAGCACTCTAAGGTGAGTTCACTACTTTTGAGCATGCGTCCCGGTGGTTGGGACAGTCAGTGGGTATCCCGGGGAGGGATAAGTCTTTTGGGTAAAAACTGGTATATATTTGATAATATTCTCATCCTATCATTCTTAAGTCCCATCTTTTGTTACCGCGGAGGTAACGGGGTATTAGTTGGTAGCGCTACTTAGGTTTGGCACCCTCACACTGTACCGGGGAGGACGGTTGTGAACTAATTACCCAGTCGGGCCCAGTGCTTTGATAGGAGCACTGGGGAAAGGGCAAAACATACATCAGGAGCCGTCTTGTTCAGTACCGAGATATTATCAATATTACTTGCTTTTGTTAATGAACTGAATTGATCATTTGGTAACAAACGTCTTCATGAACTGTGAACTCGCCAGCTTTGTCTGATACACTTGTTGCATGCTCCCAGGTCGTTAGGTATCTTGGATGTGGAAACTTGCTGTCTGGAGGTGCAGGAGTGGTCATGGGTCGACTGAAGGGACTCATGTGATTACTTGTTTATTATTTTACATTGGCTTTTGAACAACATAGTTATGGTTTGTTATTTGCTTCCGCTGAACATATTGGTTTTCGAGTAAACTTTTGATGGGATTTATTTAATAATTTGAGAGCTTTATTTTGAAACTTGTGGGTTCAATGTAATTAGTGGCTCATTGTCAGTATGTCACACGCCTATCAGGGACACTCCCTAGGTGGTATTTTGGGGGTGTGACAGTTTGGTATCAGAGCCAGGTTATAGTGAACTTGGTTTTAAAACGTTTTTATAAAACCAGACTATAACCGAACAGATCCGAAACCGACCATGACACTCAGCTCTAGACTGCAAGGTTCGTCTCTTGTTTACTATTGCATAGTACATCTAGTATTTGCTTATGATTAACATCACACGTGAATGCACACTTGGCACTACAGTATTAGTTTCTATGTTACCAACCCATGTTATGTGTTTTAAGAGTGGGATTCTTCTTGAACTTACATGCTCTATGTTGTGATGTCATTTGTCGTGTTGCTTTAATTCAGGGAAACCTTTTAACATGAGTTGGGAGGAATTGGGATAAACATGCAAACTGGGTTATTATTATGGGTGCACACATAATAATAATGTGGGGTGCATGTGAGTCCCAGTGAAACTTGACAAGTGTGAAAAGTGGTTCCACTCTGTTGATTGATATTATGTTAGAACTCAGAAATCTGTGGAGATCATAGTAATGCTTGACTCCTACTTGAACTTGCCTGGTAAATCCTTCCTTTTCTTATATATAGAATCATGAACGGTCATGGTGGACGTGGTGGAGGCCGCGGTGGTGGACGTGGTCATATTGTTATGACTCAAGATGAGTTAACCGATTTAATCAACACTCGCGTGGCTGAAGCCTTAGCGGCTTATCAGGCTGGTACGACATGTACCAAACACCCTTATTCCTTGTGTCATATGCTTGAATCTGACTTGTTTGTTATATGTCCCCTGTTAATAGGTCAATAGGTGCAGCAGAATCCGCACCATCCACCTGTTTGCACGTTCAAAACCTTCATGGATTGTAAGCCGCAGACCTTCAGTGGGACTTAAGGGGCTGTAGGACTCCTGCGTTGCTTCGAAAAGGCGGAGTCCGTATTTGCGATGTGTAACTATCCAGCTGGGGACAGGGTGAAGTATGCTTCGGGCACACTTGAGGATGGTGCCCTGACATGGTGGAATGCCCAGGTTCAGTTGTTGGGCATCGAGGCAACGAACGCCACCACTTGGGACGACTTTAAGGAGTTGATCAGGGAGGAGTATTGTCCTCGGGATGAGATACAGAAACTGGAGAACGAGTATTATGATCTGAAGATGGCTGGGTCTGAGATTGAAGCATACGTGAAGCAGTCGCATGAGTTGGCTATCATGTGTCCGAATTTGTCCCGACCTATGTCTCGAAGAATTGAATTGTTCATCAAGGGGTTACCTCCATGAGTGAAGGGATTGGTTACTGCAGCAAACCTCTACAACTTAACACAGATTGTCCGTTTGGCTCACAAGATCGTTGATCAGGAGGTGGAGAGCAATTCACTACCACCACGTGTTTCTAGTACCACTGCTGCCGCTACTACAGCTACTACTCCCGCCACTGACAGCAAGCGTAAGTGGAATGATGTGGACAAGGCGTCCAACTCAGTGCAGTCACATAAGAAGCCGGACACTGGCAGCAATCGCAGTTTCAGCCAGTCGTCTTCGGTGAATCAAAATCAGGGTAACAGTTCAGGTCAGGGCTCATATGCAGGAAAACTACCACTATGCAGTAAGTGCAACTATCACCATCGAGGATAGTCTACTCGGGTATGTCACAGGTGTAACAGAGCAGGGCACATGGCCAGGGATTGTAGGGTTTCACTCCCAAACCCGCAGCAGCCGTCACAGCAGCAGGGTAGACAGCAGCCACAGCAGAATCAGGGTATTCGTAAGGGTTGTTTTCAATGTGGAGCTGAGGGTCACATCAAGCGAGACTGCCCTCAGCTGAATCAGAATGCAGGTGGTAACAACAATGGCAATAACAACAATGCCGGGAATAATAATGGGAATAACGGGGGAAACGGTGCGCGTGGGCGCGGGTTTACTATTGGAGTTGGGGAGGCACGGAATGACGGCAACGTGGTGACTGGTACGTTCTCAGTAAATGGTATATTTGCTTCTATTTTGTTCGACTCTGGTGCCGATTGGAGTTATGTATCTTTGGGGTTCAGTCGTCGGTTAGGGTTGAGTCCTACACCACTAGTCACTAAACACATAGTAGAGATAGCTGATGGTAAAACAATTGAAGCTTCACATGTTCTTGTTGGGTGCAAACTCGATCTCATGGGTCAGGTATTCGACATTGACCTACTCCCTATTACTCTTGGAAGCTTCGATGTGGTTATTGGCATGGACTGGTTGTCCAAGCATCAGGCGGAAATTCTCTGCAAAGAGAAAATCGTGCATGTCCCTCTCCCTAGTGGAGAATTCTTATCGGTTCAGGGTCATCGTAGTGGAACCCCGGTTGGCATTATTTCGGAAATGAAGGCTCAGAAGTGTCTGCGTAAGGGCTATCCTGCTATTTTAGCTCTTGTTACTGATTCGCAGACAGACGAGAGGAGGATCGAGGATCTTCCAATTGTTCGTGAGTTTCCTGACGTGTTTCCCGAAGAACTCCCTGGTTTACCTCCACATCGTCAGGTGGAATTCCAGATTGACCTCGCGCCTGGAGCAGCCCCGATTGCTCGTGCTCCTTATCGTCTTGCCCCAGGGGAGTTGCAAGAGTTGTCGAATCAGCTCCAAGAGCTGTTGGATATGGGTTTTATCCAACCTAGCTCTTCGCCTTGGGGAGCCCCAGTTTTGTTTGTGAAGAAAAAGGATGGGTCCTTCCGGATGTATATAGACTATCGCGAGCTCAACAGGTGACAGTCAAGAACCGTTATCCTTTGCCACGTATCGACGATCTGTTTGACCAGCTGCAAGGGTCAAGCTACTATTCCAAGATTGACTTAAGGTCAGGTTATCATCAGGTACGAGTTAAAAAGGAGGATGTTCCCAGAACGGCTTTTCGGACGTGGTATGGCCACTATGAGTTTTTGGTTATGCCGTTTAGGTTGACCAACGCACCAGCGGTCTTCATGGACCTCATGAACCGTGTGTGCAAGCCGTATCTTGACGACTTCGTTATTGTTTTCATCGACGACATCTTGATTTACTCCAAGAGCAAGGAGGACCACGAGCGGCATCTACGTCTTATTTTGGAACTCCTGAAGAAGGAGCAGCTCTACCCGAAATTTTCTAAGTGTGATTTCTGGATTCGGGAAGTACACTTTCTTGGGCATATTGTCAACGAGATGGGGATACATGTAGATCCTGCCAAGATCGATGCTATTAGGAATTGGGCGGCACCGAAGAATCCTTCGGAGGTGCGACAATTTCTTGGTCTTGCGGGGTACTATCGCCGGTTTATTCAGGATTTCTCGAAGATCGCTCAACCACTCACCTCCTTGACACAGAAGAACGTTGTTTATTCTTGGGGGACGAAACAGGAAGATGCCTTTCAGCTTTTAAAGCAGAAACTTTGCAGCACGCCGATCTTGTCTCTACCAGAGGGTACTGAGGATTTCGCGGTATATTGTGATGCCTCTATTCACGGTCTCGGTTGCGTGTTGATGCAACGCGAGAAGGTGATAGCTTATGCTTCTCGACAGTTGAAGGTACACGAGAGGAATTATACAACTCACAACTTGGAGTTAGGGGCTGTGGTTTGCGCATTGAAGATTTGGAGGCATTACTTGTACGGTACCAAATGCACCATCTACACCGATCATAGGAGCCTCCAGCATATCTTCAGCCAGAAGGAACTAAACATGCGACAGCGTCGTTGGATTGAATTGCTGAACGATTATGAGTGTGCCATCAAATATCATCCGGGTAAAGCTAACGTCGTAGCTGATGCTCTTAATCGCAAGGAGCCGAAGCCTAAACGTGTTCGTGCTTTATAGCTTAACATTCATTCTGATTTACCTGCTCAGATTCGTTCCGCTCAGATCGAGGCATTGAAGGAAGAAAACATCGAGGATGAGTACTTGCGGGGCATGGAAAAGCAACTGGTGGTGAGATCTGACGGCATTCGCTATTTCATGGAACGGATATGGGTTCCTTTTTATGGTAATCTTCGAGAGCTTGTGATGGATGAAGCACACAAGTCTCAGTATTCTGTTCACCCGGGCTCAGATAAGATGTATCAGGATCTTAGGGTTATGTATTGGTGGCCAAAGATGAAGGCTCACATTGCAACGTACGTGAGTAAGTGTTTGACTTGTGCTAAAGTCAAAGCAGAGTATCAGAAACCCTCGGGTCTACTTCAGCAGCCAGAGATACCCACGTGGAAGTGGGAACAGATCGCCATGGATTTCATTACAGGATTACCGAGGACTCAGGCTGGAAACGATACTATTTGGGTGATTGTCGACCGTCCCACGAAGTCAATGCATTTTCTGGCAATCAAGGAAACAGATAAGTTTTCACAGCTTGCAGCAGTTTATCTTAAGGAGGTTGTTTCTAGGCACGGGGTACCAACTTCTATTATTTCAGATCGAGATCCGTGTTTTACTTCTGAGTTATGGTAGTCTATGCATAAATCATTCGGTTCACGTCTCGATATGAGTACTGCTTACCACCCACAGACGGATGGTCAGAGTGAGCGCACCATCCAGACGCTTGAAGACATGCTGTGGGCATGTGTTATTGATTTTGGGAAAGGATGGGAGAAACACTTGCCATTGATAGAGTTCTCCTACAACAACAGCTACCACACTAGTATCAAGGCAGCTCCGTTCGAAGCATTGTACGGGCGAAAGTGCCGTTCTCCTCTCTGCTGGGCTGAGGTGGGTGACAGCCAAGTCACAGGTCCTGAGCTGGTACTAGAAACTTCAGAAATGATTGTTCAGATCAGGAATCGCATGGCAGCAGCACGTGATCGTCAGAAAAGCTACGCTGATAAGCGTAGCAAACCGTTGGAGTTTGTAGTAGGTGATCGGGTTATGCTGAAAGTTTCACCATGGAAGGGCGTCGTACGCTTTGGAAAGCGCGGTAAGCTTAATCCGCGTTACGTTGGGCCGTTTAAAATCTTGGAGCGGATCGGTAAAGTCGCTTACAAGCTTGAGTTACCTGCTGAGCTGGGTAATGTTCACGATGTCTTCCACATTTCGCAGTTGAAGAAGTGTTTGGCTGATGAAACACTAGTTGTGCCATTCCAAGAGCTGAAGATCGACGACAAGTTGCAGTTTGTCGAAGAACCTATTGAGATCATGGATCGGGAAGTCAAGGTGCGTAAACATAGTCGCATTCTGATTGTTAGAGTTCGTTGGAACTCAAGGCGTGGACCAGAATTCACGTGGGAACGTGAGGATCAAATGAAGCTCAAGTATCCACACCTTTTTCCTAAAGACAAGTCTAAAACTGGTAAAGATAGCAAATTTCGGGACGAAATTCCTCTTCAAGTTGGGTATGATGTGGCACCTGAGCAAAACCCGCAACAATCTTGATTCCTCACTTCACTCTTCTGTGCTCACTTGGCAAATTCCGGGACGAAATTTCTTTCAAGTTGGGGATAATGTGACAACCCGAATACTCAGGTTAGCACTACATAAATTCCACAACCTTTAACGTGTGTCCTTACGTTTAATTATTAGGTTTTGTATATGAACCTGTTATTCGTATATTGGATAATCATTGCATAATTGATTTATGAACCCTTTAAATGAATTGTTTAGTCTATGGAACCCACTCGTAATACACTTGTAGTCCAACCCACCGAATGTGGTGATTAATCTTTCGGCCCATACCACTTGTTATGCAATCCGAACCCACACCCCTTGAGCCCACATATCCCTTATATTTACGTAACGTCCCATAATTCCCTAACCGCACACAAGGTTGCAAACCCTAAACAATCATCACCCCATCATTATATTGCGACGGCAGATTCCCTTCTCCTTTATCGAAACCCTTTCTCTTGATCATCATTCCTCGTGTTTTGTGCTAGACATTGACAGGTTAGTAGTCAATGAATAAGTATTTGTTTTTGTGATACTTGTAGGATCATAAGGTCTATGGCTGCACATTAATGTGAACCTGTGTCCTGCATGATGAATTGTAATGGAAATTGTGTAATGTGAAATATTGTTGTCATGATTAGGGTGAAAGGTTTGATAACCTTGTATAAGAAATGGCGGCACATGTGATTGTTTGTAGCCTTGAATGGATCAAACCATATGCCTATCTTGTTAATAATGTCACAACAGTCAAAGAATATTAATAGTTGGTGGATAAAGTGGTGAGATGATGTGTTGTTTTATTGAAATGGGAATCTGTGTATGTAGGTTATAAGGTTGGTAAATTCTATGTTTTCTTAAATAGTGGGTATGACAACTTGGATAATGAATTATGATGAGGAATGGTGATGATTGCTTGACTTGGCTGTTTAAATTGTTAATAATGATTTAGTTCCTAATCATGTACATTTAATCCCTATTGAAGTTACCCATGATTGCATGATTGGTTGTTCCCTTAGATCGCATGACTGGGTTGAATTAGGATATTTTGGTTATAAGCATGGCTGCACAAAACTTTAACAAATTATGTGATTATTTGGACATTGGAATGAAGGTTTGGGTACCAAGGAAAATTATAATCTTCATAAAACATGGTAGTAATCGTTGAGTTGTGTTAACTGTTTACGTGTTAGAAAATACATGTTTCATTGGTGGGCTACCATATTAGTGGGCCGAGTAACCGGGCCACACAACTCAAAAATGGGATAATTGAATATGGGCCGCAATGTTTGTGAGCATGGACTCAAGTAACAAAGTTGATCATTAGTTAAAGATGATGTGGATCGGACAAGTTATAAGGGACTAATTGGGCTTCATGTAAATGAATCTGGACATGGAACGACCCCTGTTAGCATTGGGCCGACTCAAGGTGCAAGTATGAAAGGAGCAGTGTGTTGCATGTATTTATATTTTGTGTGCACATTGTTAATATATGATTATGTGTTCATGGCAGAAATGTGTCAACAGACATAAAAATATATAATATTATGTGTATGTATGATATGACAGCTTGTTAACTTGGACTTCTTAAAAACCTTGAGTTGTTAGAAACACTAGAACATTGCATGATCCTACGTATGTGTACTTACGTTTACTATACAATAGGTCGCGTGTAGCGGGTCTAACACTTAAAGTATAGAAGTAATAAATCTTACCGAGCACTCTAAGGTGAGTTCACTACTTTTGAGCATGCGTCCCGGTGATTGGGACAGTCAGTGGGTATCCCGGGGAGGGATAAGTCTTTTGGGTAAAAACTGGTATATATTTGATAATATTCTCATCCTATCATTCTTAAGTCCCATCCTTTGTTACCGGGGAGGTAACGGGGTATTAGTTGGTAGCGCTACTTAGGTATGGCACCCTCACACCATACCGGGGAGGACGGTTGTGAACTAATTACCCAGTCGGGCCCAGTGCTTTGATAGGAGCACTGGGGAAAGGGCAAAAAATACATCAGGAACCGTCTTGTTCAGTACCGAGATATTATCAATATTACTTGCTTTTGTTAATGAACTGAATTGATCATTTGGTAACAAACGTTTTCATGAACTGTGAACTCGCCAGCTTTGTCTGATACACTTGTTGCATGCTCGCAGGTCGTTAGGTATCTTGGATGTGGAAACTTGCTGTCTGGAGGTGCAGGAGTGGTCATGGGTCGACTGAAGGGACTCATGTGATTACTTGTTTATTATTTTACATTGGCTTTTGAACAACATAGTTATGGTTTGTTATTTGCTTCCGCTGAACATATTGGTTTTCGAGTAAACTTTTGATGGGATTTATTTAATAATTTGAGAACTTTATTTTGAAACTTGTGGGTTCAATGTAATTAGTGGCTCATTGTCAGTACGTCACACGCCTATCAGGGACACTCCCTAGGTGGTATTTTGGGGGTGTGACACAAGCTCCTATTATAAGTCACTAAATGACCAAAACGCCCTTATGAGGCTTAATTTGATTTTAAAACCTTAATGGGCATACAAGTTGATATCCTACTGATATTATAACTTGTTTAAAGTCTAATGACATATGGAACTGTACATGGCTCATCCGGTTACCCGTTAATGCTTATACACGTACGGTTCGAGTTATGTAACTAGTTTACATAAGTTTACCGAAACGGGTTTAACCTTATCATTTTAATCTCAATTTCCAGAATGTAAATAGCTTACCAATATTATACAAGTCTCAATACTTGTTGGGTTTAAACTACATTCTATTCCGGTCATCGCTTAATGTAGCGTATTGTACCGTTTTTAATACTTTAAGCTAGCCAGTCTAAGTCTACGAATTAAATAGGACCCGTTAGCATTCTAATTGGTTATTCATACCATCATTCTAGACTAGAGCCTTCCAGTAAATGCTACCTACACTTACCTATTGAATAAACGACTGAGTTAATATAAACTTTGCATTTTAAAGTCAAGTACTAGCTCAGGTAAATACTTTTAAGTTATTTCACATATACAAGCTTGGGATACGGTATATTATTACCGATTGGTCGGGTATGGGATCATATGCCGGATTGTGGCTACAAAATCCGCATAACCCGTTTTAATCTGTTTTGTTTGATAACTTAAACATTGGGGGTTAACGCGACCGTGTCCTTGATATCCTCGGCTCATTTAAGTTATTAATGGCCACGACCAAGCACGAGGTGTAGGCATACACCCGACAGATGCTTAATGCTAAAATGTTTTTACCCCACAAGTTGGGGATAACTCCTTTGTGGGTTTATAAGTGGTGTATCGATTAATCATGCTTCGGTTTCTATACTGGGCCCCATATGTATTGACAAACATGTTAAACTGTATACAAGATTATTTTTAATCGTCCCTAGTTATAAAAAATTTCAAGTGCCTTGTGCACTTAAATCAATTTTGAAATATTTTCAAAATGTGTAGGTTAATTGTATTTACCAGTGTAAACTGGCGTATTTTCAAAAGACTAAGTTACAGGTACAACATGTAATGGGCTGGAAGCTGCTTGGTATTGATATAAGAGGATCTTACAAATCCTTAGATATGCCTAAAGTCTGTTGAACATCTTTTGTACATTTTTATGATCCACCTGTGGATCTTTTATTACGAACCGTCTGTATATTTATTTTGAACTTTGGACATTATTTTTTGTAATAATAATTTATACTCCAAGACTTCCACTCTGCTATTTTGTGTATATTGACTATGATGATATCAACTTACGTCACGATACTCCCCACCGGGCCCACCGGGTTTGTGGTTGAAATATCAGGGTGTGACAATTGTCCTAAGTATGCAGTTGATGCTAAGAACAAAGCTACTGATGCTAAGAAAGGCAATGCTAGAGGCTTTCAGCTTTCTGCATGGGAGTAGTGAATGATGCCGAAGTCATTACGGGTACGTTTCTCGTTAATGACATATTTGCTGGAGTCTTATTTGATTCTAGAGCCGATAAAAGCTTAGTTGTCCATAAGTTTAGCAAACTTCTAAACCTACCTTTCTGAACCCTAGATGTCACTTATGAGGTCGAAATGGTCGATGGTAGTATAGAAGTAGCTTCCACGATTCTTGACGGATGAGCTATATCCATCAAGAATCAATCTATTCCTATTAACATCTTGCCTATGAATCTCGCAGGATTCAATATAGTTTTAGTCATGGATTGGTTATCACATAACCAAGCCCGCATTGCCTGCGATAAGAAACTTATCAAAATTAAATCCCCATCTAGTGATATACTCACTATTCATGGAGGTCGACACTACGGATTACCCGAGGGAACTTCTCTGCTCAAGGCATTCTGGTGCTTGAAGAGAGGATGTGTCATTTACATGGCACATGTGACCATTGATAAGAAGAAGCCGAAAATTGAAGACATTCCAATCATCTCGGAGTATCCTGATGTTTTTCCTGAAGATCTACCCGGTCTGCCCCCAGATAGACAAGTCGAGTTTAGAATCGACATTATGCCTGGATCAGCTCCTATAGCCAGAGCACCGTACCGTCTGGCACCCACTGAGATGAAGGAGTTGAAGGCATAGCTTGAAGAACTTTTAGATAGAGGATTTATACAGCCGAGTTCCTCACCGTGGGGAGCTCCTATTCTCTTTATTAAAAAGAAAGATGGTTCGATGCGAATGTGCGTTGATTACCGTGAACTAAACAAGATCACTATCAAGAATATATATCCTTTGCCAAGGATCAATAATCTATTTGATCAACTATAAGGAGCCAGCTACTTCTCAAAGATTGATTTGAGATT
Organism: Helianthus tuberosus; assembly: GCA_030545235.1. Lineage (NCBI taxonomy): Eukaryota > Viridiplantae > Streptophyta > Magnoliopsida > Asterales > Asteraceae > Helianthus > Helianthus tuberosus. The sequence goes on along the minus strand of CM060363.1, from coordinate 182,150,795 downwards.
TGGATATCATCAATTGATGGTCCGAAATGAAGATGTTCCAAAGACTGCGTTTCGAACTAGATATGGTCACTATGAGTTCCTCGTGATGCCTTTTGGGCTCACGAATGCACCTGCAACATTCATGGATCTCATGAATAGGGTCTTCAAACCGTATCAACATAAGTTTTTCATAGTCTTCACAGACGATATACTTATCTACTCACGCAGCAAGGATGATCATGAGAAACATCTTCAATGTATACTCGGGCTGCTACAACAGGAAAAGCTCTATGCTAAGTTCTCGAAATGCGAGTTATGGCTCCGCGAAGTCCAATTTTTAAGACACGTGATCAGCCAGCGTGGTATCCAAGTGGATCCCGCTAAGATCAAAGCTATCTTAAATTGGGAAGCACCCAAAACCCCTTCAGAAATTCACAGGTTCTTAGGATTGGCAGGCTACTATAGAAGGTTTATTGAGAACTTCTCTCGAATTACCACTCCTCTAACTGCATTGACCCACAAGAATGTAAGATTTGACTTGGGTCCAAAATAGAAGGAATCTTTTGAGACTCTGAAGCAGAAACTAAGCAATGCTCCCGTTCTAACCCTGCCTGAAGGTATAGAAGATTTTGTCGTGTACTGTGATGATCCGCACACAGGAATGGGTTGCGTGCTTATGCAAAGAGGTAAAGTGATTGCCTATGCATTGCGTTAACTCAAGATACACGAAAGAAATTACACCACCCATGATCTATAACTGGTCGCAGTGGTGTTTGCATTGAAACTGTGGAGACATTACTTATATGGCACAAAGTGTATTATATACACAGACCATAAAAGTCTCCAACATCTTTTCAATAAAAAGATCTTAACAGGAGACAACGCCGATGGATGGAACTCTAAATGATTACGAATGTGAGATTCGTTACCATCCAGGTAAGGCAAATGTCGTTGCAGACGCTCTAAGCCGCAAAGAAAGGGCTAAACCAATTAGGGTTAATGCCAAGAGAATTGAGCTACGTACTAGCTTGACTAAAAAGCTATTAGAGGCTCAAAAGCAAGCCCAGCTAGATGTGAATGCTCTGGCTAAAGGATTAGGTAGGACTGTGGAACAGTTGACACCTGTAAAGGATGGAATCCTTACACTGAATGATAGAATTTGGGTTCCCATCTATGGAGGACTTAGAGAGTTGATTCTTGAGGAATCACATAACTCAAAATATTTGGTATATCCCGTCGGAGGGAAGATGTACCAAGATCTGAAAAGGAACTATTGGTGGATGTGCATGAAAATGTCCATAGCCACCCATGTAGCAAAATGCTTAACATGTTTGCACTGGTCTGCTACAACAACTGGAGATTTCCATCTAGAAATAGGAAATGGTAACAATGGATCTGATCACCAAGTTACCCAAGACTAGTCGTGGCAATGACACTATATGTGTCATAGTCGACAGACTGACTAAGTCGGCTCACTTCTTACCAATTAAGGAAACCTACAACTCTGACAAACTAGCTAAGTTGTATGCTGATAACATTGTGTCTCTTCATGGAGTACCATTGTTCATAGTATCAGATAGAGATACTAGATACACTTCGCACTTCTGGAAAAGTTTCCAGCAAGCACTCAGTACGCGTTTGAACTTTAGTACGGCTTATCACCCCCAAATTGATGGGCAGAGTGAGCGTACTATTCAAACTTTAGAAGATATGCTACACGCGTGCACGATTGACTTAAGTGGTAGCTGGGATGAACATCTACCCCTGATCGAATTCTCTTATAATAACAACTATCACACTAGTATAAAAGCCGCACCTTTTGAGGCTTTATACAGGAGAAAGTGTAGAACGCCCGTCTGTTGGGCTGAAGTTGGTGAAAGCCAACTCTCTGGACCTGAGATTATCCTTGAAACAACTGATAAAATTTTGCAAATTAGAGATAGACTCAAGGCTGCCCAAGATAGGTAGAAGAGCTATATTGATAAAAGACGGAAGCCTCGTAAATTCCAAATCAGAGACAGAGCGATGCTTAAGGTCTCGCCTTAGAAAGGCGTAATGAGATTTGGAAAGAAGGGTAAACTAAGCCCTAGATATATTGGACCATTCAAAATAATAGAATGTGTCGGGTTTGTAGCTTATAGACTTAACTTACCTGAAGAGCTGAGTGGAATCCATGATGTATTTCATATCTCTAATCTAAAAAAGTGCTTAGCTGACGAAGCACTTGTCATGTCTCATCATGACATTCAAATTGATGAGAGCTTAAGGTTTACTGAAAAACCGTTGTCCATTGAGGACTGTGAAGTTAGAAAGCTCTATAAGAAAAAAGGTTTCCCTCGTCAAGGTGAAATGGGATTCCCGTCATGGCCCAGAATACACTTGGGAGGTTGAATCCGAAATGAGATGGAAATTCCCGTATCTGTTTGAATAAATCTCGAGGGCGAGATTTCCTTTAAGGGGGTGAGGATGTAACACCCCAAAAATTTCCGTCCAATTCTCTAGCTAATCCCGTCTACCTGGAGGGAGAAACCTCCAACTAATCCCGTCTATGCGGAAAGAGGAAGGACCTACACTGAACGTTAACTGAAACGTGTTTGAATCTCTGACTAATCCCGACTCTAGGGAAGGAGAAAGAAATTATTATTGTGTGTTAGCTAAAACGTGTCCCGGATCTCCGACTAATCCGAACTACGAGGAAGGAGAGGGACTAAATGTGCCAAATGGCCAAAGATGTAAAGTCCAAGGACTAAACATGAAAAACTCTCAAAATTCATATTCTGAGGGTCTCTTATGGACCATAAAGCTTTACTGCCTACGGTTCGTAAGCAGTTTGAAAATTCAGCGCGTTTAAGGTCCTTACGGACCGCAAGGCCTTAACCCTTACGGTCCGTAAGGGACTGCTAGAAGTAGTTTTTGCTTGCAGCCCAAGGCCAGCTGCCATTCTACCACATCTCTAGCATTTGTGCCACCTTTCTCTGCTCTTTACACGTCTAAGGACACTTGGGGACATCCTACAACAGATCATAACACTTGGAATGATCTCCTTCATCATCCTCAAGTATAAATAAGCCTTGAATTCTCTCAAACAACTTGCTCATTCTCATATTTTCTACTCTAACTCTTTTTGGAGCATTTCTCTGGACAAGAGGACTCCCTCTTGGTGTTCTTCGGCTCCTACACTTCCAAGTAAGTATTTACTTTAGTTCTTTTTGCATTTTATTTAGTTAATTTGAAGATAAAGTCAAACAGTTGACTTTCTGTTTGACTTTAGCTTCTGACCATTTTGGTCAACATAAAGTTCGATTCGAACTTTACTACGTGATCGTAATAACGTTGGTATAATCCCTCTGCGATCATACATTCGGACAATCACGTTTATTGGTTAAATTGTTAGGTTGAGCATTTTCCGTAAAAGTTGAATTTTCGACTAAAATGCATAAATGGTTTCTATAACATGCTCAACTTGTTCAATTCAGTTTAGGTTCTCATCCTATGTCAAAAGTCAAGCAGTTTAACTTTTGTTTTGACATTTGATTCTGACCCGTTTGATCAACGTTTAGAGTTGTTTTAAACTTATTTTAGGACCATATTATTCTTGAATATAACTCACTGAAGTTATACCATATGGTCAGTCCATTTGATGGGTTTAATGACAAGTCGCAAATATATTTTTAAAAATGACCACGGTGCCCTTATGTGGTCAAATGAATTATATATGTATGATTTTAAACTAAACCAAGCTTATAATATGACTTTGTAACAGTAAGTACTTCAACTAAGAATGTATTTTACTACTTGGACTTGTCTTATACCCATCCGACCTTCCGAACCCGTCTTTATGCGCATAACTAGTTTTGCGAACTTAGTTCGCATAAACTAAGCTTAACGGGTCAAAACCTTTTTAAATCCTTCCAAATCAGAATGTTGGTTTGATCTACCATTATCCAATGGGTTCTTACACTCGGAGAGGTATAAAACACATTCAAATCAATCTACGTTTAATCTAGTGATTAATCTTATTCTTACATAACGGGCCGTGTCAAAGGAACTAACCTATGACCTGTATACATTCTAACAGATAGCTAAATCTGTTCACTCCAGACTATAGAACCCCCCAGATATTCGGACTTGAGTTTAATACTTTGTCTTTACGGCTTTTACTATATTTAAAAACCAGTAACAGTTGGAAGCTAGCTAAAAGGTAAATATTCTTTACTTATTTTCTTTGAAAACTTGGGGCATGGCGAATACGCCATCTGGTGCGGGTATTACATAAATGAGTCGCCTATGATTGCTCATAAATGTAATAACCCGGTTTAATCCGTTATATTTGATAACCGAAACAATTGGGGGTTATTGGTATCGTGTCCGGACGTCCCGACTCATGAACGATTGTGGCTATACAGAATAACGTGTCGGGGTAGGCATACCGACTGTAAGACACGTTACTCAACTTTGGTGTGTATCTTAATCATTATAGCACTGAAAATGTCCAGCTTTGATATCTGGTTCCCATTGTATGAAAAATATGTAAATCTGGTGACAAGATAAAATCACAAGAAATATTAAATGATTACCTACGGGTTTTCTCTATGTATTAAAACCATTTTTGAAAAACTATTTTCAAAATAAGTCAGTTAATTGTATTTACCAGCGAAAGTTGGCGTATTTTCAAATGACTAAACTGCAGGTACCGAACCTTGACTATTAGGCTGAGAATCCAGGTCGGCTATGATAAAAGCATTGGAATTTGCAACTCCTAGCTAAAGGCGTATGATGTCTAAGCTTCGTTTACTTCGATCCGCCTGTGGGCTGAAATTTGAACACTAGAACAATTTGTATTTTGAATATTCGACACTTTAATGTTATGAATGAATATTTTTACTCTTAATACTTCCGCTGCATTATTATTAATTATTTGTAATAACTGCTACCCAACCGTCACGACTAAACCCATCCGGGCCCACCGGAAATTAGGGTGTGACAAGAATCCACAACTCTGCCTAATCTCGCCTCAAGCTTATAAGGTTAAAAGGTTAAAAAAATTACCACTTATACAAAAACCTTTATTTAGTTCTGATTAAACTTTGATGGAGAATGGATGAAGGTTATGAGCTTAGACATGTTTTTGCTTATGTTTAACTTAGAGGGTATATCCACCCGAATCACCATCCTAGCGGGCAATACCATAAGCTTCAACATATTTTTTTTTATTTAACCTAGAGGGTAAATCTACCCGAGTAGCCTTCCCGGTAGGCAATACCATAGGCCTTGTTACTACATATCTAGCTCAATTAGTGGATAGATGGAACTTTTTTTCGTGCACCACAAGTTCTAGATTTATTTTCATAAAAAGGTTAAGGTGTGTCATTTAACTTAACTGCAATAGTTATAGATTATTATTTATAATAGTATTTCTTATACTCTTAACGGTTTCATTTTTTTTATAGCTTATATGGCGAGAACCCACAAGAATCATTACAATTAAGTATATTATATCAATCCTAAGAAACCTTTCTATCAGCTGGGCCTACCCACATAACCCGAGTTAGACGCATTTTCAATCATTTATTTATCTCTTATATATGTAATTGAAACCTAGCACTCTGATTTTAACTATCATTTTCCATTTTGTGCAAAATTTTTAATAAGACATTTTCAATTTTTTTTTAATTTGTGATGATTTTTTTAAATAACGACTAAAACCCATATACAACAAATACTAGAACGCTAGGTTCCTCTCCCCATACTTGAATTCTACATTGTGCTCAATGGTGTAAGAAACTACCGAAAAAAAAAATACAACAAAAATGAAACAGACTCCTTCGATTTAAAACGGTTGAATCGTAAGTCGTGTTCCACAACAACCGTGTATATCATTTCATTCAGCAAAGACTCGGTTCACTCTCTACAAGTGATGTTTAGATCATCCTCATCCAAATGGAGATTGGGTATGAGCAGTTTTAACTAAATCCTGCAAAATTAACTCAAAGGGAACCGATAAAACTAAATCAAACTCAAAGAAATTAAAAACAAATATAGAATTAAAAAGGCGCAAATCACTTGACTCAGTGTACAAAAGTCAAAAAACATACCTGATCGGTGTCGGCAAAGGTAACGAGTCGGTTTATTATGAATGGAGCGGGTTTTTGTATTTGTTAACATCATCTGGATAAAATTATATATTTAATATAGGATGTGTTATTTGTAAACAAACTAATTGATGCTCCGCCCGTGTTGCGGGGCGGTAAATCGAATATTTCTCAACAAATAAAAAAAACACTATCATAGTTTTGTTAGAAAAAAAACTAAAACGTTGGCAATACTATAATTTTGAGATTGGGGCAAAACTGTAATGCGCGAGTGTTAGCCAGCTCCTTGACACGGATAAAAAAAATAATTAACTCAAACCAACAAAACATTTCTATAGTTCTGCTAAAAAACTAAAACGATGATAATATTGTAACTTTGAACTGTGGGAAAAATTATAATTTTTGACTGGGGTAAAATCATAATTTGCCAAAAGCTAAAGTGATGGCAAGACTGTAATTTTAAACCAGGGGCAAAATCGTAATTTTGAATCGGGGCAAATTCGTAATTTTGAACTAGAGTAAAATCGTAACATACCCGAGCCAATGAGGGAGTATCATGCAGCAAGCTGACACTATTCCCCACACACCTTTTAAAAAAATACTAAAACAATGACAATACTTTAATTTTTAACTGGGAGCAAAATTGTAATTTTGGGCTTGGATAAAATCGTAATTTGTCAAAAGCTAAAACAATGTCGATATTGTAATTTTTAACCGGGGACAAAATCGAAACTTTAAAAAGAGCGCAAATTCGTAATTTTTAACTGAGTGTAAAAGTGTAATATACACGGACCAATGGGGGAGTGCCACACACTGTTCCCCCACATTAATTTCTATGTGTATAAAAAAGAATAGCATAAGTGTGTCGGGTCTTACAGATGGGCGAGTTGGGTTTTATTAGACCATGCGTAGTGGTTTTATAAATAATGCCCCCACCCTTGGGCTTTTTCTGGCACGTGACAGTCCAGTCAGCAAGGAGAAATTATTGGGCGTTTTTACAAAAAGGGCGTAGTGGAATAATGCCAATAACGTCCCATCCAATCATTACACAATTATTAAATTTTTTTAAATTAAAAGGTTAAAATACTTCATTAAATAAAAAATATAATACTAAAAATTAAAAAAAATAAACACCGACTAAACTTAAAAAAAAAAAAACAAAACCAGAAATAAAAAAGAAAACAAATAAACTTAAAAAAAAGATGATAATCTAAAGACCGTATTTTTCCTGAAGTTTTTTGGCGGTGCATTTGCGCAATGATCAACGCGTCGCCTTGGAGGTGATCGATCGGTTTGTACAAAAAACTCTATATCGTTTTCCGTTTGCCTTGTCGCTTGCATCTCGTTAAACTTTTTGTTTTCTGCGACTCGTTCTTTCATAGTCTCCCAACGCTTGTGGCCGAAGTCTCGAATGTCTTGGAGACGACAGTTCATCTCCTCGAAATCTTCCTTCAACTCGAGATTATCGGGAGACGACTCCACCGGTTTTTTCCCGGTTCGCTTATCTTTTCTTCTACCAGGCGGTCAGGCTAACTCTTCAACTTCCTCGTCGTCGTCCACAACAACATTTAAATCGACGGTGCGGGCATCAGAAGTTGGTGTTTCCGGGTCAACCGAGGATGACGTTTTCGACCGTTTAGCTTTACGTCTACTACTAGACGTCATGGTCGGTACGCTAGCACACTTTGAACTTTTTCTTAAAAGCTCCCAACATCTATAGTACGTGAAAACGCCTCTAGTTTTCTCGTACTCGTCCATAGCCCTCGTTAAAACACCGACGTCACCTTTTCCGCTCAACCGATTATCGTAGTTTCATTGATAAACTTCTTGGAAGACGTGACAATTGTTGTTGATATCGGTCTATTTGCTAGAGATGGAATCTTTGTCACGATATTCACCTTTTCCCCACGTACTAAAAAAAAGCTCACGAATCATGTTCCAAAATTCTGGACCGGTTTGAATGTTTGCTAGAAAAAGTAAAAAAAAAATAAGTGATACGTTAAAAAAAATTCGACGTGTAGAAAAAAAATAAGTAAAAAAAACAACACTTGCCCACATCGAGGTCCTCCGAAACATTTACCCACGCCCGAACCAACGTGTATTCCTCGTCCTTCATCCAAATAACGTAAGTATGCTTACGACGAGGTTGGTTCGTGTCCTTTTTTTATGTGACCTTCTACCGTGTTTGGGTGTCTCGTGATCGGGTTCGGGTTGCGTCTCCGGCACGGTATCCACCTCGGGTTCGGCTTGTTCTTGGGATGGTTGCGAAGCGCCCGGTTGGGCAAAGCCGAAAGTGGGTGGCATGAAAGGAGTAGAGCCGCTCAAGTAAGCCACGTACGAAAACACATTCGGGTCCATGTCATGAAGGTTAAAGTTTTGTTGCGGTTGGGTGGTATTTGGGTTCCCGGGTCTTGACGGAACACCAAACGAGGGTCAGAATGGATGCATGGTTAATAAGTTTATAAAAGTTGGAAGAAGTAGAGAGAAAGTTTGATAGAAAGTGGGATATTTTTATAAAAAAGTTGGATGAAAAGTGGGGTATTTATAGATTTTAATGGGAATTTAAAAAAAATATATTAAATGAATTTTACCGTTTGAAAATGGTCAATTCTCAAACAATGTGCAATTTTGGTGTGTTCTAAATCACGCTGGAGAACTTTTTTTCGAAAATCACGCCGAAAAACGCCCCGGGGGTGGGGGTCCGGCGTGTTGGGGCGTGTTTGATGACAAATTTTGAAAAAAATACCGCCCACTATGGACGGTCTTAAAGTGGGTTTGGGTTTTTAGTAGACGGGGCTAGGTAAAAAAAAATGGCAAGTGGTAATGGTTATTGATTTTGTGGTATCATAACTTTATTTTTTAGGTTTTATTTTCGGATTGCTCGACTGGTATCACCGGTACCACACTGACAGAGTAATGCACCAAACCAATATTGACTAGATTTTCGCCATAAACATTATATTCCATTTAAAATTTAAAATCTATTAAAAATCAATCATTTGCTGCCACGGATCACTGATAGAACCCACTAGTTTAAGACCACTTTTAGTGGTTGCCCTTTGGGGGGTTTTTTGTGCTCAATGACGCCCAATATCGCCCACATACCACTATGCATGGGAGTGTTTGGGGCGTTTTTGGTTATGGCGTTTTTTAAATCACGCCTAATGGGGGGGGGGGGGGGTTTGTTGTCCAATCACATTTCAGCTTCTATTATTTGGCCAATAAGATTTTTGAGTTAATTGCCAAAATCGTCCCTGGGGTTTGGGCACGTTTGCCATTTTCGTCCAAAATGACACTTATGTACCAAATTGCCCCCAAGGTTTGTAACTTTTTTTCATTTTCATCCAAACCACTAACATAGTTTATGTTTTCTGTTAAGTTGGGGATATTTGGATGAAACTTGCAAATATAAAACCACAGGGACGATTTTGGCAATTTACTCAAACCCTTTTTAATTTCTTTTATTTAATTATTTTTGTTACATATATAATAAAAAAGAATATACATGGAATTTTTAGAAAAAAAAATTAATAGTTTTGTCACATAATTTTTATAAATTTTCATCCAAATCACTAACTCAGTTTATTTTTTCTATTAAGGTGAAGGATGTTTTAAATTTTGTAAATTAAGACAGAAATTAACTTACAGCTTCTTTATATAAATCAGTTTTATAAAGAGAAAACGTCATTGGTGTGCAACACATAACAATCGATTACAAATTTTAGTATTTATCACTTGTAGAGATAGAAAAAAATCGTAAAACGTTACATATTTTTTAAATGTGTTGAGCACCTAGGAAATATGTTGGTACAAAAAAATATTTATTTAATTAAGATTATGAGGGTAACTAACTAATACTTATTCTGAGTGGCTTGAGTAAAGAAACTTTTGGTTCATAGCATTATAATTACAATTTGGTGAGCAATTTTAAGGTTTGGTAATGATACGTTGTTTGATAGTGGGGGGGGGGGGGGGCACTGGCTTTTGTTTTTTCTTAGAAGCGAATTTAAAAGAGTAGAAGATGAATTACAACTTGGTACATATGATAAGATTTTTTTATTTAACCTTTTTCAATAAGGTCACCGGCATTTTAGTTTTGTAAAACTTAAAGGTTTAAGTAGATTTTATTTTTATAAAATTGATCTATATAAAAAATTAGAAATTAATTTCTGTCTTAGTTTATAAACATCCTTCGCCTTAACAGAAAAAGTTAACTTATTTTTATAAAACTGATCTATATAAAAAATTAGAAATTAATTTATGTCTTAGTTTATAAACATCATTCGCCTTAACAGAAAAAGTTAACTTAGTAGTTGGATGAAAATTTATAAAAATTATGTGACAAAACTATTATTTTTTTCATATAAAAATTGCATGTATATTCTTTTTTATTATATATGTAACAAAATTAATTAAATAAAAGAAATTTAAAAGAGTTTGAGTAAATTGCCAAAATCGTCCATGTGGTTTTATATTTGCCAGTTTCATCCAAATATCCTCAACTTAACAGAAAAAATAAACTAAGTTAGTGGTTTGGATGAAAATGACAAAAAGTTACAAACGTTGGGGGCAATTTGATACAAAAGTGTTATTTTGGACGAAAATGGCAAACCTGGCCAAATCTCAGGGACGATTTTGGCAATTAACTCAAGATTTTTTAAATGTTTTTTTTTTATTTTATTTTATTTTATTACCAACATATTGCCCCACGATCCTCACATCCTCACTACACCCATTTTAAAAAACGCCCTATTACTGACTGGGCTGTCACATGACGTAAAACGCTTAAGGGTGAATATTGGCCACTACGGATGGTCTAAGAAACTAACAAAGACATCATACATCCATGCGTGAGTAATTAATTGACGGATGTTTGACTGGGTACCAATACTCCAATAGTTTCAAACGGGGAAACCGAAGGGTTCCGCTTTTAAATTCTTGTTCAGTTGTCTGTCTGTCTCTATAGTTGAAATAAACGTGTTTTGTTATATTATCGAAGTTCACTTCCCTTGGATTCGCACAATTGATTTTCCTTGGATTTGCCAATCAATTTCTCTTGGATTCCCACGATCGATTTTTATAAGGATAAATGGGTCGTTTTTCTCACAAATGACAATGGAAGTCGAGAATAGGTTTCTCAGATTATTTTAGTTGATATCGACCCTCTCACAACCGATTCACAGCTTCTCAGTTCTAACAATGGTTGCCATTAGGGATGGATTGGGTCCTCGCTCCTAAGAAAAGGGTATTTTTTTGTTCATTATATATAGATGGCATAATCATGTGTGTATAGTTGAATGCGAATGTGATTGTTGTTGATGATAATATTAGTTTTCAGATTAGATTATAAATATTTGTGTTTTCTCTGATTTCTGCTAATTCTCTGTCTGGATTCTTATATTGTGATTCTTTATTTCCTATGTCACTTGAGTTGTTTTTTTTTTTTTCATTTTCTGTATTACATAAATCACATAACGGTCATAACCTTGTACCTTAATCTTGGTTTCATTGACTGAACTGAACAGGAACAGGGACAGGGGCTGTAAATTTTGTTTTCGAGCTTGCTGAAGTTGATATTGTTTTAGTTCAAGATAATAACGTTAAACAAGTGAGAGCTCGGTTTCTTTACCAATAAGTGCTTTTAGCAATGTCATATTCATTTCATGAATAATTGAATACCAGTAATCACTTTAAGCTGCCTGCCTGTGCAGCTACTGGGTTCAGATTGTACACTACTAGACGGCTCAAGGGTGAGAAAACTTTCTAGTTTTTAAGCCATCTTGGCAGCCCTGATGTCTCACTCATTTCTTGGCCTCTTGCTTTTTGTTATATCCCTCGATTGCTAGGCTGCTTATTCATTTTGGTAATCTGCTAGAATGTGATTTCTGCTTAGTAGTTTATTAGTTGTATAGGCTTACTTCGTATTGTTTCCATGTCAAGTTAAAATAAAATGTATGAATTATGTTCAGACTCCAGCAATACTTATGAGAAGTTTGAGAGGAGAAAAGTTCTAAGTATTGCTTAGTATAACTAGTGAGAAAGTTACAAATCTTTTCAAAAAATCTAAACCATTGTTCAAATCAAGTTAAAAACTTGAGTTAACTTCCATTTTACTCCCTTGATTGGTCATTTTAACGGTTGTACCTGGAAAAAAAATACAAAAAGCGACCAACAGGGTCTCGTACACTTGACTTGCTTTTAGACGGAAATGTAGTTTACCACTAAACCAACAATTTGTTTTAATTTTAGCTAGCCTAATTTTTAAATATATAAAATAACTGTTTTTTTTTTTTTTAACTTGGAGGCCCTATTCAAGTGGTGGCCCAAAGCCCATGTTTGGGTTTAATTACCCTTGGGCCGGCCCTGGCCACGTATGCTAAATAGACTGTTAGTTTTGACAAGGAGAGACAATCCTTGTTGGTTATCTTGTTCCATCATTGTTTTTGGAATCTTTTTTATATTGTTCACCATTTTTTTAATTATACCGTAAAAAGAAACATCGTTTGTTTTTAATTTAGTATGATACTGCGATATAATTATAAAAATTTTTGAAAGCGTTTTAAAATGGTGCTTGCAACCATGAGTTAATTTTTTATGATTTCGTTGATTGCATTTATCCCTCACCCCATGGTACACACGGCGTCTCCTAGGTATGCTTCTCACGAATTCAAATATTTTTAGCATAAGCAGCCCCTATAGACTGCTTGTGTGGGGTTGTGTCATTGTCTTTTAGTAGAATATCCTTTTTACATTCACATTTCATCATGTCTCTTGTCTTTCTCTTGTTATTGCACAGAATACCATGTCTTTCCTAGATGCACAGCTTGCTTCCTTACGGATTTCACTTGGAGATATAGTAGCCGCTACCAAAGGTTTTGCTGAAGAAAATCTGTTAAAACGAGGTGAAATGGCAGATGTTTACAAAGGAGTACTGCTCTTGCGCTCCAAAGTACGCATCGATGTTGTTATACGGAAGTTTGGTCACCTATCTGAGTATAGGAGTGACACACATAAGTTCTATAATGAGATAAAGATAATTTCTAGTGTGAAGCATAAAAATCTCGTATCTTTTGTTGGTTTTTGTGATGATAAAGATGAAAGGATGATAGTTATGGAGCGTGCAGTTAATGGAAGTCTCGACATACACCTAAGAAATCCAACGTTCTTCACATGGTTGGAAAGACTGCAAATATGTTTTGGTGCTGCACTTGCCTTGAGATACTGGACCAATGATAATATCACAAGAAGATATAATATGAAGGGCTTTAAAATATTGTTAGATAAAGATTGGGAAGCCAAGGTACTAATTTCTGTTGCATTCAGCTCGTACGACAAAACAAATCCTGTGTACTCTTTTGGTGTGATATTGTTGGAAGTGCTTTATGGGAGGAAAGCAACGGTTAACGATGTGGATCAATATATAGCTAAAATGAAGAAAAACCATAATGAGGAGGGAGATCTGCTGGATGATATAATTGATCCACATCTAAAGAAACAAATGCACCCACAGTCACTTCCCATCTTCTCAGAAATAGCCTATGATTGCTTAAGGGTACAACCTGACAAGCAACGCACCTTTATTTCGAAAAGGCTGAAGGAAGCTTTTGATATTCAATGGAAACATGAAAATCTTGTAAGTACCTTCATGATACTTTATTTTCCATTAATAGCTAACAAACTTTAAGTTTTAGGCATTTAAGGTTGATAAAAATGATTTTATCAACTATAGGGTTTGTTTTAGAAGTGATTTTCTTTTTGGTTATTTGGAGTTCCTCAATTATAAATTCCTAGCCTAAACCAGGCAACTTATTCATCAAACACTATCTTTCCACTTTAAATCATTTCTCATTAAGTATAAACAAATATAACAATTGTAAATGCTAGTTGAAAATATAATGTATTCATACAGTCATTGAACCAACTGCCTTATAGGTCCAACGGTTCGACCGGTTTCAAAAATCGATGATGAGTGAAGCCTGCTAAGCAAGTATGAGGCTTTTAACGAATCAACAATGGGATTTTAGTAGAAAAAAAAATCTTTTGTAATCCGGTCCAACCACTGGGGTTTGCTGTTCAGTTGGTCCCATCCATAATCTGTTGGTTCAAATGAAGTTTAACTTGTATAATACATTACAATAGTCGCTTTGAATTTAGGTATCACTTACATTACATGCCTTGCATGATGAAGTCTTTGGATGTATATTAAAATATACTTTTTTGGTAATAAAATTTAATAAGCTCAACAAAAATAATTGTGTTTATGGACATTAGTAATCTAAACAAATTCTATATTAATGGGTTTCTTTTTAATATCGTCTTTATTCATAATTACTATTATGTTTAGCCTTTGAATACCCTTTTTTTTCTTCTTAGCACACAAGGTTGCAACAAAAGGAGTTTGCAAACTTGAAGATTCCACTCACACAAATACAGCTGGCCACAGATAACTTTGCGGAAACATGCCGCATCAAGTCACACAGATATGATAAGGTTTATAAAGCAGAGCTAAATTATTTTGATAGGGAAAATGTGTTAACAATACAAGGGGAGAAGAAAGGTGAAGTGCGGAAGACAGTAATTATTGGACGCATCTACAATGACAATGAGAAAACAACAAAAGACTTTGTTGCAGAAGTTGAAATGCTTACTAATTGTAAGCATCCCAACCTACTCTCCTTTCTTGGCTTTTGTTGTGAAGATTCTGAGATGATTCTTGTTTTTGAATGTGCTTATAAACAAACCCTCAATGATTACTTGAGAAGAATTAGTAACAGGTCTAATCTTACTTGGGAGCAACGAATACGCATCTGCCTTGATATTGCACATGGGTTGAAGTACCTTCACCACATGAAGGTCAAACCAGGTATGATGCATGAAGTAATACATAGCGCAAATGTTTTTTTGGATGAGAATTGGACTGCAAAGTTAGCTGACTTTAGGTTGTCAGATTTGAGTTCATCTTTGGGGCAAGCAGGCCAAAGACTTGTTGTTAACGACATTTTCTATCTTGGAATAATTTTATTTGAGATCCTAACTGGGAGGTTGGCCGATCGTCAATTTAACATGACGGGAAATGTCAATGGGCTTGCATCTATGGCAAAGCAACACTTCAATAAAGGAAAACTTCAGAATATGGCATGTTCTAGGATAACGGAAGAAGCTCAAGATTCTTTAGATACGTTTTTCAAAATCACACATCAGTGTTTGGCAGAAACTCCAAGCGAACGTCCTACATTAGAAGTTGTCATCAAGTCTCTTGAGAAAGCATTAGACATTCAGGTAGGTAAATGTTTGAAGTTAAAAAACTATTTATTTTTCTTATCATATTCTTTATTTATAGCAAGTAGAGTGCTCCATCATTATCACCTTATGTTATAGGAATTTATAGCTGCATAGGAAAATGACTAAATGTCATATTTAACGTTTTCTTAAGTAAAAATTAAAAGCTCCAAGTACATATAAGATATAAAATATATATAATTTCACATATATCAAATATTCCAACGCTTAAGATTTGTTTGTCCTCAAGCAAACTATTAGTTACAATCAACGAAATATCTACTAAACACAACATGTTATCAACAACCTCTTGCACAAATCACTAGCATTCTCACCTGTTGAGTTAATTGAAACATGAAGTAGTGTAAACCAAGGAAGAGATAACGAGAAACTTCTGGAAGCCTTACTTTCGAACTGGGATATTCATACTTTGTTGCTGAAGCAAACGATGGATTTGCTTGCTATGACTTTGGATGAAATAATTGGAAAACTCCAACGGTGCGTTTGGTTCGCCGAATATTTTGGAATTGGAAATGGAATTTGTATATGAATTAGAAATTGAAGGAATTGGATTTGGAATTTAAGGGAAATTGTTGGAACTGGAATCTCAATTCCATTTTTAATGTGTTTGGTTGTTAAATGAATTGGAATCCATCACCCTGGCACCCACCACCCCCGATTCAGGCGGGAGCGGTACGAGGCGAAACGGTTCGCGTCAAAGCAGTTCGGTGAGTCGAACAGTTCACGTCAAAACGCTTCGCGTCAAAGCAATTCGGTTCCAATCGGTTCCTGTCAAATTGGTTCGAGTCGAAACAGTACAGGTGAAAACGGTATAGGATAAAACGGTTCGAGTCGAAACAGTACGGGGGGAAACGGTATGGGTCAAAACGGTTCGGTCCCAAACGGTTCGGGTCGAAACGACTCGCATCAAAGCAGTTCGGTTCCAAATGGTTCGAGTCCAAAACGGTTTGCGTCAAAACGCTTCGGGTGGAAACAGTTTGCGTTGAAAGCATTCAAGTCGAAAAGGTTCGCGTTGAAATGGTTCATTCCGATTGAAACAGTTCGCGTCGAAACGGTTCGCGTCAAAGCAGTTTGGTTCCAAACGGTTCAAGTCGAAATAGTATGGGTCTAAATGGTACGGGTCAAAACGGTTCGTGTCAAAACGGATCGAGTCCAAACAGTTCGCGTAAAAATGGTTCGGGTCGAGATGATTCGCGTCGAAACGGAACGGGTTGAAATGCCGCAGGTCGAAACAGTCGAAGATTCCAATAAATTTACTTTAATTCCTTGATCTATAGGAAGGATTTTGAATTTCTTTAGCTAAAGGAATTTGAAGGAATTTGAAGGAATTCATGCCCAATTCCAATTCCAATTCCCATGTCAACTAAATACATGAAGATTGGAATTAAGATTCCAATTCCTACACATTCTGTCAACCAAACATCTTAAGAGATGGAATTCAGATTCCAATTCCCTTAAATTCCATTAAATTCTTGCGAACTAAACGCCCCCTAAGGGTATGGCATGGATATGAGAAAGAAAAGCACCAACTATTCCAATCAAGTGCATGACAATAGTGTAGATCTCGACAACGGATCTCGAACAAGGTGATTTCTTGTTTCGGATGGTGTAACGAGTGTAGCATCCAAGTCACACCATAAATCGAGTGAGAGTGAACAATACGTAGAGATATCAACTTTTAAAGGTTTCGTGTATTCAATTGAGTAGAGTTTCGTTACAAATTACACACAATATGAGCACTCCAAAACTCTCTCTCTCTCTACACACACACTCTCTCTAGCTCATTCAAGCTCACTTTACAAGAGACTCGAAAACCATGTATATACTACACACTACAAGATCATTCGACAGTAAACATGTGCCAATCAACAGTGTCACTATCGATTGGCTTTACATAGATATCGATAGTCCACATTGACAATCAATAATCGACAGTCCACATGATATTTGATTTACATCGACAATCATGAGGAGATGCTTCAATCGACAATGAAATGCATGGTGCATGGCATCTTTCAAACAATAGTCCATGTGTAGTGATTTTGGCCTTGTCATAAACAAAGGCCCAATTCTTAAACCGATTTTTTAAGCATACCATATTACTTGGCATATTATGAATGTTCGATATCATTTGTTCTTCACGTCACTTGTCGTCGATTTCGAACATCACTAGTGACATCTGCACAAAAGTGCATAAACAAACTCCCCCTTGGATGTTGCTCGTGATGGTTCGTTCTTCACACTAACGGATCTTCAAAGTTGTCATAGGTTACAATCAAGAGGTGCATCAACAAACTCCCTTTTGAATGTAGCTTGTGAATCTTTGATCTTCAAAGCTTCAGATCCTCGTGATGTTGAGGAGTGGTCAGTTGCAAATTGATCACTGATTGCATTCATGCCGTGTCATCACGCCCATAGCTTATCTTAAAAAACGTTCTCTTTGCCTTTAGCTTGCTTGGATGGCATATATGCACACATAACAAAGCTAAAACTCGTAATGAGAACAACCAGTAGGGTATTAACCAATCATACAGAATCTTCAACTGAAAACTTTACTAACAGCTGATTTCAAAGAGTATTAGTAGTCGACACACATGCGACCAACTCTCATTCAACTACCAACTGACAACACTTTGAAAGTTTTAAAATTTCTCAAGTTTTAGGCCTTTTACTTACAAAATTTGTCAACTTTGACCATTAAGAAGTTGCGATTGTTTTTTGGCTTTCAATGAGGTTTTAGGTGGGATAGATTCGAGTTCCAACAATGGTCCATAAAAAATAAGATAGAAGCAAAATTTTTTTGGCTTTTACAAAATTTATATTAAAACATACCTAAAATCTTTTTGGTATTTTGAATTTTTCAAATGTAAAGACGGAAAGCAATAAATAAATATATACATGCATTATTTTTGCGAATTTCGAGGGTAAGAGAATCATATGAGAGTACACTCAAGCCAAGACATACTTGTTGTTCATCTAGTTAGCATTTTGATAAACATCCTATAATAATTATCAGTATTGTTGTCCACATAAACTCAACAATTAGATGTAATCTTAGCTTGGGGATACACTTAATGTATGATTTATACTTATCGACCGATGCATTCCCGTATCAAGGTATGTGCGAGGGTTCATCTTACTGGTGAGTATACTGTTTATCATCTGTTTTGACTCATAAGATGTGAGATACTCACTTATTTGGAGGATGAAAACAAGCCCTATGTGATAAAATCACTTATTTATAAGGAACTTGGTTTTCGGATGAATGCAGGGCACGAGATCAAGTCCGTGAATAGGTTAGTACCATCGTACCGAAAAAGAGATGAACTTGACTCTCGGTTGATTGATGTGATTATAAATCACTTATTCAGAGGTGGATGTGATAAAAATATCACTTATTGATGGTCGTATGCAATATATACGCGGATGTATGACGTCATGGAAGTTCTATACTTGCGTCACTATTTTGTCGTTAAAAGAACAACCATGAAGTCCAGGTGATAAACCACATGAAGACCGCGTATCTCATAAATGACATTTGCCATTCGTTTCGTGAGATATTGGCAACTCTTGACAATATGTCCATATTCACTGCACTCATAGCATGATATCCGCTCCACAAATCTCGGCATGCTCATGATAACTTGAAGATGAACTCTATGACCTCGAGGTACCTGGTTCTGGGTCAGCACAATTTGCGTGTTGTGCATGATTGTATTGACTATTTTGTTTCAAAATCTGGACGTGTTTTAACAAAATCCGTGTTGGATTTGTTTTCAAAAGTTTGAATTTTATCAATCCCTCGAGACCAAGACCTCACGAAGTTCATCTTGTGATTCTTCTTCTTGTTCTGAGCTCTTTCGCCCTTTCCCTTTTCTTGATTAGCTTGATTTTGACTTTGTTGATCTTGAAGTTTTTTATTTCCATATTGTATCTGAATTTTAGCCTTTGGGATAGGAGCACATTGGGTTACCACAACTCTTGGGCTCGACTCTCCCAAAAATTTACTTATGTCTTCAAAAACTTTATCGGTCAGAGATTGAGAGATTGATTGACATTTCAGATTGGGAAATCTTTGTTTGAATAGATTTTATCAGAACCAGTCAAGGTATAAAGTAAATTCATGTTTTCACAGGTTTCAACAAGGGCTCTCTTAGACTGAACCGTAGCAGTCATACGCGGTTTTACTAGAGGAACAGTGGCCTCGAATTGTGGCATATCCTCGTTATCAGGCAACTTGGTGTAGTTGTGTCTCATCCGAGGAGGACAAGCTTGATATCCAATGCATTTAACATCTCCTTTCTTCTTTTGGACATCAATGATGCGATCCAAAACATATCTCGAGTTGGAGGAACTGTTTTTGTTTGATTGCATCATGCTCACATCGTGCAAGGGCTAGCTCTCTCCTTGTTTCTTCAATGTTATTAATGTAGTTATTAATACCAGGTTGCTTATTAAAAACAATTACTTTAAGTTAAGAATTATCTTTCCTTAAGGTTTCAATCGTTGTTTTACAGTCCTTTTCATTTTTCTTCGGACCCGCATTAGCTTCAGTGTACTTTGTCAATTCAACAAGCAAACTTTGATAGTGACTCTTGGTGTGTGCAAATTTACCTTCTAATTCTAAGTAGTTACCTTTTAATTCCATACATTCAACACACTTAGAAAAGATAGGTTTATCGACACTTACCTGTTTGGATTGGCAATCCAAACCAGCCATGAATGCACCACGTAAAGTAGACGATCCATCATCAGAAAAATACTTGGAGAAATCATCAGATGAACCAGCTACTTCCTTCGATATCACTTCATCCTTGCTTTTCAACAAATCAGCTTCAACAAGTAAATCATCTACCTCAGCATCAATAATCTCCCTTATCTCAGCTTCAGATTCATCTTCACCTGAACTCAGATTCATCTTCACCTGAACTCCCACTATACCCTGAACTGTCATCATTCCCTGAGGACTCCCCATCGCTAACATTCTTCACAACTTCGGCATAGCATGCGGTTCCTCCTCGACCACGGTTACCTAATTGTACAAACCAATCACAGTTTTCATCAGCTTGAACAATCAATGATCGGTTGGCATTGTTGGCAGGAACCATTGCTCTTTCATTGTTAGTTGTTTAGTTTCTGTTGGAATCTTCCTTATTTGATGGTGTAAATCTTCCATGACCTCGAGCATGTGGATTAAACCTTCTTTGCCCTCGTCTTGCATTATGTTATCCATGGCTGAAATTGTTGTTGTGTCATGCTTGGTTTTAAAAAATGCGTCTTAGGCGTGAGGCGCAAGCCTCAACTTATGTAGGCTGAAGCACACTCTGTATGTAATGCACAGTTGAGGTGTGTGCCTAATGTATATGCCACATTTTTGTGCAATAGATTGTTGTATATCAAGCTTTTCAGGCTGTACATGTATATATTTTCAATACTAAAACATATATAAAGCGTATTTGTGTCTAAATATTGGGTAAATGACCCTAGAAACCTATACATTATATAAAAAATATATATAATCGCCTTGCGCCTCGCGTACGAAAAGCCCCCTCTTTTGCGCTTTGCGCCTTGATTTTAGATCTTTTAGCTTTTGTGTGTTTCGTGCTTTTTAAATCCAAGGTGTCGCGTGAACAATCACGTATCTTGATTTTCAACTAGACTTCCTTTCTTTAGTTTGACTGGTTCCTTGAAAGTTTTAAGTCTTCCGATGGCTTCGTCTAAACTCTAAAGTCATTAAATCTAAGTCGGATCGTTGTTCTATTGATGCAACTATTTGAATGAACTTCTCACGTACAAAATTTTGTAACTTTTGTAGTAGAGTTGGTTGATCATACGCGGATCCTAGTTCATTTGCTCTAGAGACAATACCATTTTGGCGGTGAATGAATTGGTTGTGTCCTACTTCATTTGCAACAACTCAAATTCAGATTTAAGTGTTTGAGACATGCCTTTTGCACACGACCCACCCCCATGTGTCTAGTATTCAACGTGTCTCATATGTCTAGTGATTGAAATAGATATGCCATAGCAGTCTTATCTTTTTTTACATCAGATTGCGTCGTTTCACTTGGTTCAAATATCTCCTTAAGGCCATCTGCCTCCAAAATGGTTTTGATACGTATCGCCGAAACGGTTTTAATATGGGGCGTTGGAAATTTGAAAGTGTTTCCACTTTCTTGTATTGTATCAAAACACCAGTATTTGGACTTGTGTCTAACATGCTTTATTTCTGCAATCTTACTGTTCATAGGGAGTTCTAAGAGCTCTATGTTTTCATATTCGAATGGTTCAAGTCGCAATAATTCTCAAGTCTAAAACTTGTCTAATAGTCTGAGGCAAACAAATATAAATTCGAAACTATGGACTTGGAAAAACAAGAGGCTGTCTCTTGATGCTTACGCGATTAGAGTTCCAAAACTTGTAACTGTGGTGCAATGCCTGAGTCTGATTTCTGGTATCACAATAGATTCGAGTTCCTTGATTTTCTTTCAAGAGTTTGTTTAAATCTGGGTTCTGCAGTCTTTTTCTTCAAATTCAGTGACAATCAGGAATCCATGGTTCCAAATCTTGCAGCATTTCTTTGGAGTCAAAGAACAATCACTGGTTTGAATCGTCGTGAATCAGCAAAGGAATTTTCCAAAAGGAATCCTTAAATGGATTCTCTGGTCATCAACAAACCGAACCAAAATTAGGTTTTAGATTTGTAATTCTTCAATCAGTCTTCAATAAAATTGATTAAAGAAACAATCCAATTCGAATGGGACTAATCGATTTTAGAGTTGTCAATTCAATTATGATAATCAGGGACGAGGGTTGTGATGATTGTGATAAAACCTTGAAGCTCTGTTACAAATTCTTGCCCAAGAATTGATAAGAAACAATTAAGTCAATCAAGATACACAATCAAACGATAATTATGAATTGAAATTCTGGGTGTGTAACTCTTAAATGGTTTATGTTCTTCAATATAATATACTGATACAAAGAAGACCCACGCGTCGTTTCATCAAATGACACACATATACGAATATAGTTATACACTTTGGTATTTTCGACTTATTTACAAATACACTTTAGACTCTAAATATAATAATACATAAATACATAATTGACCAAGGTGTAATTGATTTTATTCCAACATCTTTTTTTCGGGTAATGTTCCAGGTGCAAGAAAAAATTGTGATTCCTCTTGAGGTAATACGGTTGGCCACGAATAATTTTGATGGAAAATATCTTATTGGCTCAGGCGGATATGGTGCAGTCTACAAAGCAGAACTGAATCATCTACATATTAGAAGTTCCTGGGCAAAAAAAATGAAGAGTAGATGTGATTCTTCTAATATGTTCTGCAGTGTAGCTATAAAACGTATATTGGGTAGAGCAGACAGCCAAGGAAAACAGGGGTTCTTTGCTGAACTTGATGTACTCCGTAAATGTGAGCATCCCAACATAGTCTCTCTTCTTGGAGTTTGTGTTGAAGGTAAAGAAATGCTTCTTGTCTACGAGCATGCTTCTAATGGAAGTTTGGATGATTATTTGGGAAGCACCGATAAGATCATTAGTCTTACGTGGGCACAGCGTTTGAAGATGTGCATTGATATTGCACACGGATTGAATTACCTGCACACAAACATGAAGGGCAAAAGTAGAATAATTCATCGTGATATAAAAAGTGCCAATATTCTGTTGGGTAAAAATTGGGAGGCAAAAATTGCTGACTTTGGGCTATCTAAAGTTCACTCCGGAAATCAAAAGGGCAGCACCATCAATACAAAAACTATTGCAGGCACAGAAGTGTACTTGGACCCAGAATATGCTAGGACAGGCAGGTTAAAAAAAGCATCAGATATTTACTCCTTCGGAGTAGTTTTATTTGAGATCTTCTCAGGGAAGTTGGCTTATGATAAAATTTTCATGGAAGAAAATGATAAGGGGCTAGCAGCCATTGCGCAAAAACACTTTGAAAAGGGAACAATTAAAGAATTGTTAGATTCAAAAATAATGGATGAAGCTTCTGAACTCGGTTTAACTCTAAAAGTAAGACCAGATGAGGATTCTTTGGATGCATTTTCAAATATTGCATATCGATGTTTGGCAAGAACCCAAGACAAGCGACCAAAAATTGAAGTCGTCATCCACCATCTTAACGAAGCATTACAATTTCAAGTAAGTCAAGTTTTTCAAGCATTACTTTTCATTATATTCCTGATGAATAGTGGTAAGTAGTGTATGTTTTTATTCATTCTTATTTTAAAGAAATGAAGGATTTATGATAAAGCTAATAATTCAGATACCCAAGCATAGATAAGTTGTGTATAAAGCATCACTATCTTTATTTTGAGAACTATACTCTCAAGAATTAATGTTTGGGGTTTGTGTTGTTTTAAATACAAAAAATGTATATGAATTGTGTGAATTCCGTACAAAAAGGTTTTCGTTTACTTCTCTTCGGGTTCTATTTCTAGGACAATATTAAAATCAATGTAATTTAAATTTTTATATACACAGGAAAAGCGGAAGAAAACTCTCAAAATTTCTCTTGAAAACATAAAAATGGGCATAGAAAACTTCAGTGAGGACAAATTTATAAGGAGAGGACATGGATTGATGTACAAAGGAACAGTTCAAGACAATAATAAACATAAGAATGTTGTTGTGAAGCGGCTTACCGGCCAAGAACATGGGTTTTTGAAAGAGTTTGAAGTTCTTTTTAAGTATAAACATGAGAATATCATCGATCTTGTAGGATATTGTAAAGAAATGGAGGAAAAAATAATTGTTTACCAGCACACCTCTAATGGAAGTCTCAATAGGTATTTGAAGGATAGTAATGTTTCGTGGACCAAACGACTTAAGATATGCATTGATATTGCTAACGGGTTGAAGTTCCTTCATGACGGTGGTGTAGGACTAGATGTGGTGATACATAGAGACCTAAACAGTTTCAACATTCTAATAACCAAGGATTGGAAAGCCAAGATTTGTGGTTTTGAGCATGCCTTAATATATCCAACAAATAAGGAGATTGATTATGTCATCAATGATTTTGTAGCATGCGTTGGCTACTGTGACCCATTGTATTGGGAAACAAAAATCTTAACCAAGGAATCTGATATATACTCATTTGGTGTGATTTTATTTGAAATCTTGTGTGGGAGATTGGCATGCCCAGAGGACGATGGAGATCACAGACCCTTATTAAACGTTTTAGTTAAAGGTCAATATGAAGAAGCAGGACTTGAAGAAATAGTGTTTGAGGGCATAAAGAAACACATTGTGCTGAAATCATTTGCTACATTTCGAACAATCGCATTTCAATGCTTACATCAAAAGAGAGAAGAACGGCCCTCAGCTGGTGAGGTGGCAATACAACTTCAGAAAGCTTTGGAATTTCAAGTAAGTTTCCACATGGTTACAGAAAAATATTCGTTTACTCATGAGGTTGATTAAAGAGTTTTTTTTTTTTTTTTTTCATGAATAGTATTAAACAATATTTTTCCATGGAATTAATCCAAGAAAGTTTACTCATAATAAGTGAGGATGACACTCACTTTAAGCCCCTTATCTAGTTCTCTTTCTTAAAGTCTTAAAAGAGTCATATATTCAAAAGGAAATAGTAAATTTCAAAGTAAGATGAATTCAAATATAGCTTTTAGCACTTTATTTAATACGCAGGAGACTTATGAAATACGGAAGGCTAAATTGGACAGAACCTACGAAGAAATACTTCATGAGTTTTCGAGGTCTCCTGAGACTTACTCCACAATGAGGAAAAAGGATATCTACAACATACTCTCCAAGGGAATCCTCCTTGAAGATGACAAACTGGTAATTGGTTCATTCTCTTATCTTATTTTGTGTTCCGTTAATCTTCTCTACTTTTGAGTAGTACTGGATCCACAAAGATTTATTATCATATAGAGATTAACAAGAAAAGGACTAATTATAGTCATGTTATAAAATCTAAAGGCAGGAGATTTTGTTTATTTTTTATTTTACTTGTTTCTATCTATATGAATTAATGTGACGTTACAATAGATCTAAATTTGAGAAATCGGTATTGACCAAAATGGTGAGTGTAGACAAGCTAACTCTTATGTTGTTACAATAACTAGTTTTCATATAGAGATTAACAAGAAAATGACTATATTATTGTCATGTTATGAAATCCCTCTTGTAGCACTCAGTCGTTGTTACAATAACTAG
Source organism: Helianthus tuberosus (assembly GCA_030545235.1). Lineage (NCBI taxonomy): Eukaryota > Viridiplantae > Streptophyta > Magnoliopsida > Asterales > Asteraceae > Helianthus > Helianthus tuberosus. The sequence goes on along the minus strand of CM060363.1, from coordinate 182,125,218 downwards.
TTTTTATCTTTCATATAGAAAATGCATGTGATATGCGACACCGTTTCCATATTAACTTTTCACTAGCCTATCACAATCTAATATGCAACGTATCCGTATTTCATATTCTGTTGGTTTTCAGAGTGTTAATAAGCAAAAACATACAAGAACAAGCAAGAATGTGCAGCCAAATATTTCACTTTTCATTAACAAGTCATCACAGATTACAAGTGAATGAAAGAGATTTTTCGACTGAAGTGCTCTCCTATTAAAATAAAAAAAATAAAAAAAAAAAAATAAAAAAAACCTCAATAGAATTGAAATAGACTTCCACAAAGAACCGGACTATTATCTAACAGACACTAACATGCATATTTACCCATTCCACGCACACGTTTATTTGACTCGTTTATTGATGGCTTAGACTATTCACACGCCAAGGCTGCCTATTTGCACACTTAGGGTTTATATACGCTGCGTATACTCTATACGCAGCGTATAGGGTTACACCTATAGGCTGCGTATAGAGCTATACGCAGCGTATAAGTTGCATAGAATTCAGAACCTGCCTAGCAATCATTGGCACAGACAACCAAGGTTTATATACGCTGCGTATAGAGCTATACGCAGCGTATATAACCCATCAGGATTTTGTTTGGTTATTTTGATGTATTTGTGGTATAAATACATACCCGGTTCCAAGGTTATGTCGCTTAAAATATATAATCGTTAATGTTATACCATTAATGTTATATACCGTTAAATCTGTCAGACATATGTTGCGTATAGCTCTATACGCAGCGTATAGATGCCTCGTATACTTGCTGCGTATAGCTCTATACGTAGCGTATATCGGATAGATTTGACAATGTACTAGGTTGTAATGTACCTGCCCACTACATACTCTGCGTATGGACCTATACGCAGCGAATAGGGTTACTTCTATACGTTGCGTATGGTTCTATACGTAGCGTATAGATGCATGATTTGACACTGTACGAGGTTTGACTGAGAGGTCGTGTACGGACCCTATACCTACGCTGCGTATATAGACCTATACGTAGCGTATAGGTGTAACCCTATACGCTACGTATAGGTCTATACGCAGCGTAGGTAAAGGTAGAGTTTGGTGTGCAAATAGCCACGTTGGTGTGCAAATATGTAGTCCTTTATTGATACCCTAAGTCACGTGCCATGTCAGTGGAGCCCATCTAGACTTAAACAATACTAACCTACACTCTCCCCCTTAGTGTTGTCCATCTTTTAAGTCTTGAATCTCAATTAAACTTCTCATCTCAGCAAACTTCACCCTTGGCAAAGCTTTTGTTAATGTGTCTGTCTTCTACAAAGAACCACTGACATGCTTAACTTCAATCTGTTTTTGTTCAACACACTCTCGTATGAAATAGAACCTTTTGTTTGTCGATGTGCTTACTTCGCCTGTGGAAAACAACATTCTTCATCAAAGCTATAGCGGACTCATTAACAACCAGCAGATGCACCCTTTGAGCTTCTTCTCCAACGGAGAAACTCCAGTTAAGTAAGTCGCTGATTAAATTCCTTAGCCATAATGCCTAGCATGCAGCCAAAGTAGCAGCCATAATCTCAGCTTCACAAGAACTGAGAGCTACCGTTTTTTGTTTTTGAGATGACCAAGTTACCAATTTTTCTGAGTTGTAAAAGGCCATTCCTGTTGTGCCATGGCCATCTTCCAAATCTGTTTCGTGGCTATTGTCGCTATAGCCAACAATTTATCCATCTCTACCTTTATAATACTTCAGCCCATAATTAGTCGTTCCTTTGAGATACCTTAAGATCTGTTTCACTGCAACTAAGTGATAACTGTCGTAAGGGTCATGCAAAAACCTATTTAAACTAAGTAGATAACGTAAGTAGGGTATCGTATCCACGGGTAATTTGTGGTTAGCGTAGAAAACTTTAACTGAAAACTAAATTATCTAATTGGGGGTTTGATTAATTGATGTAAAAAACACAAAAGTTTATTAAGAAAGTTGTTATCAATACGAGAAAAAGTGACATCCACCCGGAATCTTGATTACTAGTTTTAACACAAAAACTCATTTACAGATTCATAACACCACATAGACATGACTTTGGGATTAATGAATTTGATTAATTATTAGTGATAGTTTTTAAGACTCACCATACAACCTAATAACTCGTTTAATTATACAAATTACCAACCAATTTACCAACCTGCTAGCAATGCAAGAAAATTGTTAGTACGCTTGATAAACGACAAACAGTTCAAATATAATAAACGTTGCACAAATTCAACACAAGTGGTCAAGATTTACCGGATAAAACGAATCCAAAAAATAAAGTTTCAATTTAAATGAAACAATCTTTCATCCGGGCGGAAGTCACAAGCGTTTAGCCGTGCATGCTCATCATCATGTTACTTTGATTTCTGTGCTCCGCCATAAAAGTTTGTTGTGCTTGGTCTCCCCCAAAAAGATGCTGTGAATGACTCGGAATCTCCCCAAAAGTTGCGTCCCACCTAAATATAAGGCTACTCGGTATGGTGATGGACCATCCTTGGAGGATGATCCGCCACGTAGGCGCCACGTCATATTCCTCTCAAGGATGGTCCATCCTCCAAAACTAGAGGGCATGGTAAGATGATCCTAGTCATAGTCCTCCACCACTTTTATGTTTTTTTATTTTTTTTAATCTTCAACTTTTTTTAACATTTAACAAATATACTAACAAAATATTTTCATTAATATTAAAACCACATTACATAAACATAAAAAAAAACATAAACTTTAAAAAAAAAAAACATACACTTAATAAAAAAAACCAAAAACTTAATAAAAAAAAAACATATGAATGAAAGTGGAAGAAGATTTATAAAAATTATGTGAGAGAGAGATGAAATTTTGGGGTTAAATTGGTGAATGAAAGTGAAAATGGAATGGAAATATATAAAGTTTATAAATATTACCGTTTGTTTGTTTGTTTGAATTGGAAATTTAATTTTTTTTTTTTTTCAAACGGTAACTTTTGGTAGGGGGCCCACACCTTTTGGACCGTCACAAACGTCCCAAACTCGACGGATAGGACGCGACGTGGGGGGGGGGCACGGTGTTCCGCCCGTCGCCGACCCAAGACGACCCGGGGCCGAACCCCATACCGTGTAGCCTAAATAACCCTATGAATTTGCCGCCTAGACTCCCCAGCCCTTTGTGCGATCTCTTCTATTATTCTCACACGTCACAAGCCCATAATCACAAACTCTAAGCCCATCGGTATGAATTTAGCCCATATCTCCTTTTATTCTTTCTTTCCTTTTCCTTTTTGTTTCCCAATGTCTCCTATCCTGTCTTCAATTTCACAAACACTAAAGTTAGTATTAACATCAATTTATGAATTTAATATTTATTTATGAATCTTTATATCCATTACGTGTTTGATATATCAATTCAATTTTATAATTTAAAATCTCAATGAAACCTTTCATATTTGTTAATCTTCTAGCATGTTTTATGTAGAAACCACACAATCTACAAACTAATCCAAAAAACACTTGAACCTGTATGGCGCGAGAGAGTCTATCTTCTTGTCGATCTCAGCCAGCGAATAACAATCCTTGGGACATGCCATATTGAGATCAGTATAATCCACACACATGCGCCATCCACCAGTAGACTTCTCAACCATGACAGGGTTTGCAACCCAGCTTTGATAGCGCACCTCCCTCAGAATTCCTGCCTTTGGCAGCTTACAGACTTGCTCATTCATAGCTTTAGTCTTATTCGCCCCTAGGCTGCGCCTTCTCTGCACTTTGGGCTCAACGGAGGAATAAGTGTTCAGACAATGTTCAGTGACGTCGCACGGGACACCGGTCATGTCAACCGGAGTCCAGGCGAATATGTCCATGTTACTGAACAATAACTGCTTGAGGTGCGTCCTTATATTTGGTAAGATTGCATGGCCTATCGTCACCGTCTGTTCTGGGTACTTGCGATTCAAGACCCATTTTTCTGGCTCAGTTGTTGAAATTTTTGGCGCTTTGACTGGGCGCGCATCCTCAGCTGCCATCACTTCCTTCTTTGCATAGATAATTGCCACCCCCGTCTCTGTTGGGAAGCCAATGGCTGAGTGGGGTGTGGAGGTTACCATGTTCAATTCTCCTTGGGTCTCTCTCCCAATCAAAACATCGTGCCTTGATTTGACTGGCATCACCATGAAGTTGACGTTTGAAGCTCTTGAATGTTTCCCATCAGATAACGTGACAGGGAAACTGATCTGGCCTAGTGGGAAGATCATCTCATTGCAGAATCCCGATAGAGGATAGTCGACAGGCTCAAGGCGCGCTTTATCTTCATCATCAAACTGATTGAAGCATTGTTCATAAATGATATCCGCTGTACTTCCCGGATCAATGAAGCTGTATTCTGTTTCGTAGTGACCGATGATTCCGGTAATGACGACGGGGCGCGTGGCGCGTGGACCCCCGCGCACCACTGGGAAAATGACTTATTGCTCTTGCCATGCTAGTTCGAATGGCGTTTGCCCTTGTCTCTCGCGCTGTATCTTGGTCCATTAACCATATGCGTCTCTAAGCGTCTAACCTTCTTCTGGTTTCCATCATCATTCCTCTGAATCTGGCGCGTCTCCTTGCGCACATTTTTAACTAGATGGCTTAACTTTCCGCTCTTCAGCGCTTTTTCAATTTCTTGCCTTAGACTGATCCAGTCATCCGTCAGATGACCTGTATCCTTGTGAAAATCGCAGTACAGGTTCGGGTCTTGCCCCTTCTTGTTTGTCATAGGCTTTGGTGCCTTGAAGTCATGGTTCTCCGTCATGAGCACCTCTTTCGGTGTCTTAATGAGCGGAGTCCAGTGCTTTTCTCGATTCTCGTTCCTGACTGCCTTCCGATAACCAATGCGATCGATCGTGTCTCGCGCGTCCTCTTTAAAACGAGGCTTTTCATCATAACCGTTGGACTGGTTTGCTTCCACCCAGGGTTTCTGTTTCTGTTGCGCCCATTGTTATCGCGCGAGCTTCCCTTGGAAAAACGATCTTCAGTGTAAGAATTCTTGGTACCGGCCAGTGATTCCTCTGTTTGCGCTACTATCTTCGTGGCTTCCATGAGTTTATCCCATTCCTTGGGCATACCATCTTTTCCTGTAATAGTCCTGATGAGACTATCACATCAAATGGCTTTCTTGAAGTGAGCGCGCATCAATTGTTCATTTACACCGCCAATCTCTAAACACTCCTTGTTGAAGCGAGTCATGAAATCTTCTAGCCCCTCGTTGTCTCTGCGCCAGATGTCTGTTACCTCAGCTGTGTCGCGCTGATAACATCTTTGCTGGCTGAAATGATTTACAAATTGGGTTCTGAAGTCAACCCATGACGTGATCTTTCCAGGCGGAAGGCTGTCGAACCAGGCGCGAGCAGCCCATGTGAAGGTCTGGATAAACAGATGGCACCACATTGGCATGTTCCATCCTCCCATAACACCAACGCTTGTAAATACTCGAACATGATCGTCAGGATCAGTTAAACCATTGAACTTTCCCACAGTTGGAAGCAATTTTTCTTTTGATAGCAGGGCTAGAGCAATCTTTGGAATGAACTTCGAATGTTCTGCAACTTCAGATTGTCTATAGGCGAGGCTGAAGTCTCGCTCTGCTTCTTCGCTGTATGTGATTCGCTGCCTTGGCTTATAGTATTCATGATTCTTCTACAAACGGTTGAAGACTGAAGACCCTTCGTCATCTTGCAAGGTTGGATCGTTTGGGTCTGTGTCATCCTACTCGTTGTTCATGTTGCGCGGCCCGAGCCGGCTATTAACTGGACCCCTTTGAACGTTTGACGGATGGTCGTAATAACTGCCTGTCTCCCCATGTGTGTCGCGCGTGTCGTGCACGCTTTGCCTTCTCAGGGGAGGAGGTCTGTTGGTTCTTCCTTGGATATTCTGACGCGGGGGTGTCTGGCGCGCCCCCTGACTTGGACCCGGAGGTGTAATTAAGGATGGTTCAGCTTGCAGAATTGCTTGTTGTGCGCTCAACGACTGATACGCAGCATTTATGGTAGCAATCTGTTTGGCGTACCAAGAAGCTAAATTTTCGCCTTATGGTAGCCCTAGTAACGCCGAAATGTTCGGGTTTGGAGCTGGATTTGAAGGACCAGCGACATGACTTCCTGGGGTTCCCGTTGGAGTGATGCGAGTGATGCTCCCGCGGGGTCCCCCAGTGTTTGTTGCATCAATTTTGCCTATTTCTTCAGCAGGTTGAAATTGGACGTTGGGATTATCCTCACCCAAACCTACGTTAGAATTTGTGCCAAAACCGAAATCCGGGATGATTCCTTGACCAGCCATGATCAAGAGAACGGGAAAAAACTTAGAAAAAAGAAGATGAAAGTGATTGCAAAAATCGGTGGGCGCCAATGAAGAAACACGAAACTAATTTTAGAGTTAATTAGTTTGGTTTATGTTTCAAACATGAGGGTTAATCTTCTTTCAACTTTCCTGAGCTCCGTGATGATCTGATCTTCCTGCAAAACAGAACACCGTTAGCTCGTTAAGAGGGGAATATGGGGGTTTCCCTCTTAACCAGACTCCGGCGTGAGAATAAGTATCTGCTTTGAGGAAATAAGTGTGTGTTAAGAGTGAGTGAAGAGAGTAGAATGAATTAACCTGTGCATGAAGGTCCCTATTTATAGCCGGAGAGGTGTAAGAAGAGATGGGCTGATGGGCCTTGGGCCGGAAGGCGACAACAGAGAATATCATTCTTGTCACACTGGTCTCGACCGTTAGTGCCTTCTAGAAGATCTATGGTGCTGGCACACCATGATTAGAGCCACGTGTCCCTGTTGTCGGCCTTGTTGTCCCTCTGCCATCAGCAGGTAAGTGGAGATCATGGGACAGGTGTCGCCGCCCCCTGATTGGTGCCACATAGGCGTCCTTGTGTACTTATTGTCCCCTGCACGTCAGCCGATCATGGAGCACGATAGAGCACAGTCTGGTGGACGCTGATTGGCTCTTTCTTCTGCCACTTATACCTTGTGTACTCTCTGAAGTGGCCTTGTGCTCTGACTCCTGCGCAACCCTTGTTGAGCACGTAACTAGCCCGCGCAGGGTTACAGGTGCTGAAGGCTCTTATTCAGAATGTTAAGTGCTGAAACTGATGTTCTCTCTTGTTTGGACCTCGCGCGAGGTCAATCTTTGTTTAAGTAACTCCCGCGAGTCTAAGATTGATCAGCTTCCTGAATAAGGAGTATGGTCCAGCGCTCGACCTGAAAAAAGGTTTGCGCGGCTTTTTGGGACCATACCCCTTCACTAATGAAAGTAATATAATTTACAATAACACTTCAAATTTTATTATAACTAATACAAACTAAGGTGTACCTAAAATGTATCGATCAAATCCCCATACTTATCTTTTTTCGTCCTGAAAAATTATTTGCAATGAATCAAAATCAGAACCAATGGCTTTCAATATATTCAGTTATTTTATTAAACAGGTGAATCATACGTTAACCAAGATAGCGGGTATATTGTCCACTTAAACCCAACCACCGGTTTTCAAGCCCTTAATTACGGTCTATTAAGTTCAAGTGCATTATTTATCTATGGATCTCACACTCAACAACCATGCCACCACCTAATCCCGCTTCAAGCTTATGAGATTACCGTCTTATATAAAAAACTTTTATGTAATTCCAATTAAATTTATGATGGACAGTGGATGATGTTATGAGCTTTAATATGCTTCTGCTTATGATCAACTTAGCTGACATACCCCACGCGAGTCACTATCCCAGTAGTTAATGCCATAAGCTTAACATATTTATCATTTTTTTCTAACTCCATCTAGAGGATATGTACCACCCAAGTCACCATCCCAGTGGCAATACCATAGGCTTTGTCAATACACAGCTAGCTCAATGGATGGAATAATTTTTTTCGGGCGCCACCTTGTTTTGAATTTATTTTCATAAAAAGAAACAAATGTGCCATTTAACCAGAATACTTATAAGCTTTTTATTTATAACGGCACCCCTTATACTTTATAAAGTTTCGGTATTGCTATAGCTCCTAAGGCGAGAACCCACAAGACACCTAATATTAAAATATACTACATCAATCCTAAGGAACCTGTCAACCGGCTGGGCCTACCCACATATACTAAATTAGACGCGTTTTCGACCGTTCATTATCTCTTATATATAATACTCGAAAACCAATAATCCGATTATACCTATCATCTTCCATTTTATTGCAAAATCTTTACGAGACATTTTCAAAATTTTTCATTTTTTTTTTTAATTTTGGTTTTTTTACGATACTGACTAAAACACAACTAGACACTAGTTTCCCTTCCCCAAACTTAAATTCTGCATTGTTCTCAATGGAGTGAGAAACTACCTACTAAAAATAATTAAAAAAAATAAATTAAAATACAACAACAAAAATGGAAATAGACTCCTCTGTTTTAAAGCGGTAGAATCCTCATAAGTCGTGTTCCACAGCGACCGTTTAACATTTCATCCGTGGCCGCGGTTAGCAAAGGCTCGATTCGCTCTCGTCATATTGTTCAAATCATCCCCGTCCAAATGGAGACTAAGTATGGACAATTCTAACTTCTGACTGAATTCTGATCGACGCTGACCATAGTGAATGGAATGGTTACACGAGTTCGAGTTTCATGGATGTGGATTGTGGAATTGGGTCAAGTATAAGGTACTGGGTCGGGTTTTTAGTTTTTAATGGGTGGGCTAGGTTTGGAATTAAATAGCGCAAGAGGTGGGTCCAGGTTGTAAGTAAGTGGGGGGGGGGGGGGGGTTAGTGGATTAGAAGGGTATCACGTGTGTTTGGAAAATAAAATAGGTGGGGTCTAGTCTTAAAGTAAACACATGGGGTTATGCAGGTTCAATGTTGAGCTGGTTGAAAAATAAAATCAACGCTGCCTTACGCTACAAACCAACGCAACACAGGATCCCAAAATAGCCAACCCAAGCGGGCGCCAACTGGAGCTGCTGTCACCTGATATGGTCAAGGTGGATCAAAAGATTGTTTTCCTCTGAACTTCTCTAAATGACTTGACTTCCAATAGTTTGGTCGATTTTCAGCTGCACGCCCTTTATAGTCAAATTTGGCCTCATTGCCCCATGCGTTTCCACCATCAGATGGTTTGCCTTCTTTTTCTCTCTTTCGCCCATTCGCCTTTTTCACCGTCTCTCTCTCCTTCTCAACCGCAGATCTATACAACTCAACCCCATTCTCATCTAGTGTGTCCTCACACACACGTGAAATGTACGAATGAACAAACTCATTAGTAGCAACTGCGTCACACAAATTATCAATAATATTGGAAGTAATTGATTTTGAGAATACGTTAAAAACTAATTTACGATTTTCAGAACTCGTGGTTATTAATCCATCTCGACAGTCGATTTGAGCATTAGCGGTATGCAAGAATGGACGACCCATAATTACCTTTTGTTGCTCATTCGTCCTCGTAGGTGCATAGTCCAACACCATGAAATCCACCGGGTAAAAGAACTACCTCAGCTGGATCATCACATCCTTAACAACCCCACGAGGTTGTTTCCAAGTGACATCCGCCAAAATTACCTTCATGTCAGTATCATGCAGAGGTCCAAACTTATACTGGTCATACAAACTTCTAGACAGAATATTCATGTTTGCTCCATAATCCAACAGAGCCCTATGGATCTTCAACTTTCCCACTTTAATTGGAACAAGTGGTGCTTCTAACTCACATTCCTCTCTTCTATCAATCTCTTTTCGTACACATGCAACTACTTGGGATGAAGATGTTAAGCATGTATCAGTAAATTCAGATGTAGGAGCGATACTTACCGAGTTAACTCTTGCATGGTGTTGAGGATTCTTTGTGGTGTCACTAGGAAATCTGCCCAAATCTTTCCTTACTTGAGCTACATCAGCTGCCAGCTGAGCAACTTTCTTTTCTAAGACTTGATAAGCCTTAGACTGCACTTCTTGATCTTTTCAGATCTGCTCGAGAATTTCCATGATTTCATTATTGGATCCTTCAGCTGAACCGCTTACTCTTCCTTGGTTTGAACTCTGTTGATGGCTCATCTGATTGTAATTTTGGTTATTGTAACTAGGCTGTCTATTCTGATATGGTTGTCCTTCTTGATTAGGTACCTGAAAATTAGGATTTAACTTATTAGCACCATTACCATATCTAAAATTAGGGTGATTACGCAACTTGGATGATATTTCTGTTGGTCTCCATAAAACATGTTGACCTCTTCATAAGCTTCACTGAACTGGCGAAGACAATCTTCCAAAGAATTACCTTGTTCCCCACACGTATCACAAACCGGGAATGTCTGAGCAGCATGTAACGCATCCCGTCCTCCAAGACTTTTAATTCTCACCAACCGATGCTCCAATGCTTCTTTTTCTCTCTCCAATTGAGCTACCCTAGTCATAGAAGCTCCTGTACCTGTTGATGTTGGAATTGGAAATTTCTTGGTCCGATCTGATTGTGCCTGTCTTTTCGAATCTGCCGCTACAATACCCAAATAATCCCAGTCCACATCTACGTGATTTCTCAGAAAAGTACCACCCGTTGTGGTCTTGATATCCCTTATATATTCATTAGAGATCCCGTCATAATATGCGGTAATTAACTCCCATCTTTGAATGCCATGGCGAGGACAATTCCGGATCAACTGGTTGAACCGTTTCCAAGGTTCATATAATATGGGGTATAATATTCTTCCAAAAATTGTTGTTGCGTGATTTCTTAGAAAAGTACCACCTGTTGTGGTCTTGATATCCCTTCTATATTCATTAGAGATCCCGTCATAATATGCAGTAATTAACTCACCTTGCATTTGCTGAAACTCTCTAATCGCTGCTCTACCTAACTTGGTTCTTTGTGGGGTATAATATTCTTCCAAAAATTGTTGTTGCAATTCTTCCTTGTATGAATGCTAACATAAGGCAAAGAAGTGAACCAATCTCTAGTAGCATCTTTCAACGAAAACTAAAACAAAACCAATTTCACCTGATCTGGTGTAAACCCGTGTCCACCAATCATGTTGCAAACCGCCTCAAAATCTACAATGTGTGCATATGGCTCCTCACTACCTTTCCCGTGAAAAGTAGGTAACATGTTCAAAATATGTGGTTTTGCCTCAAACGACCTATCCACATTCCCATGTGCGACTGGCATCACTATCGATGATGAATATTCGGCAATCTGCGGTCGAAAATGACTCTCGACCCCTCGGATAATTGGATCCAGAAATCGAGGGTCCCTTTGCCTTTGTCGAGGCATGGCTGGTGCTCGATGAACCTGCAGTGGGGTTTGGTATCCATCTTTCCCACGCGGCTATCATTGTTGATAAATTGGTTGATTCTTGTTCAGTGCCAGATTTTGCGGACCACCCCGATAATCCATGTAACCCCAACCTTCTTCTTCTCCATACCTATCTTCCCACTCATCGGCTCTAGCCTGGTTTCCCTCTTGATCAAACATGTTACCCGATCGGTTCGGGTGTGGCACTTGATTCAGTCGATTAATAGCCCGCAAGGGATTGGACTGTGGTGGTACCGGGTAACGTGGTCCTCCGACCAAATGGAATTCTCCCTGTGGACTGTGGTGGTACCGGGTAACATTGTTATCAATATGGGAAAAAAGTAACCTCTACCCGGAATCTTGATTACTCGTTTTAACACAAAACCCGTTTACAGATCCGTAACACCACATAGACATGGCCTTGGGATTAATGAATTTGATTAATTATTAGGGATAATTTTTAAGACCCACCATACAACCTAATAACCCATTTAATTATACCAATTATCCACCAATTTACCAACACGCTAGCAATGCAAGAGAATTGCCAATATGCTTGATAAGCGATAAACAATTCAAATATTATAAACGTTGCACAAATTCAACAAAAGTGGCCAAGATTTACCAGTTAAAAAGAATCCGATAAACAAAGTTTCAATGTAAAACGAAACTATCCTTCATCCAGGCGAAAGTCACAAGTGTTTTGCCGCGCATGCTCATCATCATGTTACTTTGATTCGGTACTCCGCCATAAAAGTTTGTTGTGCATGGTCTCCCCCCAAAAAGCTACTGATAATGACTTGTAATCTCCCCAAAAGTTGTGTCCCACCTAAATATAATAACCCTATGAACCCCAGCCCTTTGTGCGATCTCTTCTATTATTCTCACACGTCACAAGCCCACAAGCCCACAATCACAAACTCTAAGCCCATGAGTATGAATTCAGCCCATATCTCCTTTTATTCTTTTTTTCCTTTTTCTTTTTGTTTCCCAACGTCTCCTACATGTCTTCAATTTCACAAACACTAAAGTTAGTATTAACACCAATTTAAGAATTTAATATTCATTTATGACTCTTTATATTCATTTATGACTCTTTATATCCATTTTATAACTAATACAAAATAAGGTATACCTAAAATGTACTGATCACTAGGTGCCTCTGTTTTGGTGTTTGCGTGAACCTGCTCACTACCCCTACCGAGTAGCACAAATACGGATGAATATGCATTAGATAATGAAGACTGCCAATGACTCGTCTGTACTAGGTTACATCTACTGCTTTTCCTTTCTCATCTTTAGTTGCTGAACCTTAGGATCCTTGGACCACTTCGCTGCATTGCAATTTTGCATACCCGTCATCTTGAGTATTTTACATGCATAGCTTTCTTGCTTTGTCACCATACCATCTCTTTTCTGATCAACTTCAACACCCAGATCGAAAGTTAATCTTCTATGATGTCACTCATGTCAAACAAAGACTTCATCTTAGCCTTGAACTTACGATCTCTTGCTCATTTTAACCGGTAACTATTAAGTCGTCTACATAGACACTCTTGTAAACGGCTTGCTCGTGAGTACATCTACCAAAACCCAACTCCTTTAATGATTTATCAAGCTTCGTGTTTCATGCTCGAGGGCTTATCTCAACCCGTAAAGCGCCTTGTGTAGCTTATAAACCATATTTTCTTTGCCTACAACTTCAAAGCCGGGTGGTTGTGTTACGTAAACCTCTTCTTTAAGTTCTCCGTTTAGAAAAGCCGACTTAACATCTAAATGATGTACAAGCTAGTTTTCCTTCACCGCCAATGCCAACAGCAACCTTATCGTCTCTAACCATGTCGCCGGAGCGAACAGATCGTCAAAATCAACACCTCTTTGTTGCACATAGCCCTTTGCCACCAGGCGGGCTTTGTGCCTCACCACCTTTCCTACTGCATCTCTCTTAACCTAGTAAACCCATTTTAGCCGATCAACTTGTGACCACTTGGTAACTCGACTAGTGTCCAGGTTTTGTTCCAATTAATGGACTCTAATTCTAGTTCCATAGCTTTCTCCCAACGGGCATCTTCTACAGCTTACATTGAGGGTTCATCATCAATCAGGAATAATTCTTCATTTTCATACATCTCCTTCACTTCCCTTTTATTTAAAGCTCGAGTTTCTTGAAAAGTTTCATGCAATGGTCTGCTCCCCCGTATTGGTGTATCATCATATGGTACAATTTTACCATGCCTAGAAGATGGGTTGCTTTCTTGGGTGGACAAGGTTTCACAACTTTGTTGACTTTGTGTACCTACAAAGTTAAATTTTACATCCATATCCCTTGCTATCATTACTTTCTTTCCAACAGGATCAAAGAGCCTATAAGATAAACCACAAGGTTCCTTACCCAAATAAAGTAAAGGAGTGCTTCTCGCTTTTGAATGTGACCATTTACTCTTGTTGCATAAGCCAAACATATGAATACTTTTAGGTACTGCATGTTGGGTCTTATTTTCTTCCACCTCTCATATAGGGTCATGTCTTTTACAGACTTAGTGAGTACCCTATTAAGTCCCTCTATAGTGGGGTGTGATATGGTGCCGAATTAGGTTATGGCACCCCGTAACACCACTACGACTGGCGTTATGGGTGAGAAAATTACAAGCCCCATGATAAATATCACGCCATGCTCCTTCCTCCCCCACTCACACACATATATATACAGACATATGTATGTATAATTGAAGGGGTTATATAACCCCCTTACCACTAAACCCTATTGTGTTATAACCCCCTATAACGCTCCCTCTTACACATGGCCTTAGGATATAAACCGAATGGTTCATAGCCTCACCTCATAAATAATCAGGAACACCAAACGTTTTCAGCAAGGCTTTAGTCATTCCTTGAACCACTCTATTCCTGTGCTTCACAACACCGTTCTGTTGTGGAGTGTACGGTGCTGTTCATTGACGTTTTATACGTTCATCTCTACATACACTACCAAAGGATATTGAATTAAACTCACCCCTAATCTGTTCTATGTGCCTTTATACAAAACCTGCTTTCTTTTTCAACTTTAACCTTAAAAGGGTTTAAATTTTCCCAGTGCCTCGACTTTTGACCTCAATAAGTACACCCGCATGAATCTACAAAAATCATATACTATCAACAAAAATAACTGTTACCGCCTATTGACATTAGAGATATGGGTCCACAAAGGTCTGCATGAAGTAACTCTAGAGGACTTGGGGCTCTCCACAGTGTTGCTTTAGAAAACTTTCCCATCGCTTGCTTTGCTATAAGACAACCTTCACAAATCAGTTTTGGGTGAGTTATAGATGGCATTCATGTTGCATGTTCTTTCGTTTCCATGGTTTCTAACACATGAAAATTTGCATGCTGCATCCGTATGTGGCAAATCCATGCGTCTTCTTCCATAGTACTCATTAAACACACTTGTTTGACAAGATTCAAGACTACTTTGTAAAGCCTATTTGCAGTCCCGTTGTACCTTCATCATGCGTCGCCCTTCTACATCTCCAACCTTTAGACACTTGTGTTTCATCGAGAAGCCATATCCTTCTTTTGTCATCTGACCGAGGCTCATTATATTACTAGTTAGAGCTAGGATGAAATACACATCAGGTACATGATGTTGATCACCATTTTCCACTAAAACAGTAGGGTTCCTTTGCCTTTAATATCTACCTTCGAGCCATCTCTAAACCGAACACTACTTGTGACATTATGGTTTAATTCTACAAATAATGTTTTCTCCACTGTCATGTGGTAACTTGCACCATTGTCCAAGTACCATACGTTTTTGTTTTGATCTACCCAATCTTCACTTTGCAAAAACACTTTTTTTTTCATACAAAGTTACCTACGCAATGGCTTCCTTTCCAGCTCTGGTTAATAAGAGGGATGGTTCATCAACATTCTCCTTTAATAAATGAACCTCTTGCTCTTATTTTCTCCCTATTTTGCATTCAGATGCGTAGTGCCCCAATTGTTGGCATTCGTAGCGTCTAACGTGACTTTTGTAACCTTGTTTTCTTGAGGAATTGCTTGTATCTTAAGATGCTTTATTACCAAATCTCTCACCCCTTCCTCGGCCTATCCCACGTCCCCTGCTCGTCCCAAATCTGCCACCTTGTGTACTAGAACCCTAGCGAGCATGGCTTGAACTCCACATGTGACCAGCTTTATTATTGCTTTGCTGCCTTATGAAACAATAATGAACTTTCTCCGTTTTAATTGGATCCTTGGCGTAGCTTTAGCCTATCCTCATAGGCTTTCAAACGATCAATAGCCTCTTCAAATGGCATCTCGTCCACATCTGAGTACTACTTCATAGAGGCCACTAAGTGTATGTATTTCTCAATCACAGTATCAAGGAGTTTTCTCAATAGTTCTTTATCTTCTAAAACTGGCCCAACAATACTATATTTCGATATCATGCCTAATATTTTGCCTGCATACTCATCAATTGTTTCCCCTTCTTTCATTTTGAGTGACTCGAACTCGCTTTTCAACGTATGTAACATCGCCTTCTTCACCCGTTCTGCTCCAATGAACCGGGTCTTCAACGAATCCCACACTTACTTTGCAGTGGTCTTCTTCGCCACCTACACGATTTGGTCTTTCAGTATTGCCTGTAATATGAAATCCCGGGCCATCTTGCTCTTCTTCTGATCCACAACCACTCTGATTGAAGGTTCGATGGATTCCCACAAACCGTGTACATCCAATACGACTTCCATTTTTATCGCCCAGGTTGTATAGTTCGTTGAGGTGATGGTTAGACATTGAAAAGGGAATGAGGTTTCTTTGGGAGGGTTTGATGTAGTAGTGATAACATTCATTATGTTGAATCTGGGAAATTTGGACATGTAAGGTTGAATCAAAACAGAGCTCTCATACCTAATGTTGGTTTTCAGATATGTTAATAAGCAAAAACAAACAAGAATGTGCAACCAAATATTTCACTTTTCATTAACAAGTCATCACAGATTATAAGTGAATGAAAGATTTTTGATTAATTGATTATTCCGGTACAAGTGCTCTCCTATTTAAATTAGGCTCAAACTATTGTCACACCAAAGGTGCCTATTTGAACACTTTAGGGTTTATATACGCTGCGCATAGATCTATACACAACGTATAAGGTTGCATAAAAATCAGTGTCTAACTGAGTTCAGTTCTAGTGGCTACTCTTATACGATAAATATCGTATCGTATCGTATAGGTGTAGTGTAGGTCACGTATTGACCTCGTATAAGGCTATAAGTGTTATATCGTATCGTATAGTGTAGTATATGTCCCGTATAGGTGTTGTATCATATAGTATAAGTCCCGTATAAGCCTCGTATAGAACTATAGATGTAGTATCGTAGGCGTATACAAGACCTATAAGGGACCTTTACAAGACTTATAATACACTATACGATACGATACGATATGATACGATACGATACTATACTATACTATACGATAGGATATAACACCCGTATAGGCCTATAAGTGTAGTATAAGTCTCGATATAGGTGTGGTTTAGGTCCCGTGTAGGTCTACAGGCATATACAAGACCTATAGGGAACCTATACGAGACTTATACTATACACTATACAATACGATACGATCCAATTCAACACCCGTATAAGCCTATAGGTGTAGTACAGGTCCCTTATAGGCCTATAGGTGCGGTTTAGGTCCCGTATAGGCCTATAGGCACATACAAAACCTATAGGTAACCTATACGAGACTTATACTACACACTATACAATATGATACAATACGATACGATTCTATAGGATAATATAGGCCTATACGGGACCTAAACTACAGACATGGTTGTAAAAATCCCGACTAGTCTTTGATTAGTCGCCGATTAATCACTAATCGGAGGTTCACCGATTAATGGCCGATTAATAGCTAGGCAGTCAATGGCGGTCCTATTCTGGCCAAATTTTGGCTAGATGCCAGCCAAATTTTGACCAAACCATATAAATTCCTTCCAATTACTTAAAAAATGGGTTAATGAGGGGTTAAAACATGTCTACTTTAAAAAAACTACATATAAAAATGTGTGTGTGTGTATGTAACTGAAAATTACATATAAAAATCTCAATCCGATTAATTCCGATTAATCCCTATTAATCCCGATTAATCGCTAGTCGGTACCCCCACCGCCCGACTAGCGCCTAGCGATTCTTACAACACTGACTACAGATATACGAGACCTATAAGCCTATACGAGACCTAAACTACACATATAGTCCTATACGAGACTTATACTACACCTATAGGCCTACATGGGACTTGTACTACATCCATAGGCCTATACGAGACCTATAAGCTTATACAGGACCTATACAAGACTTATACTACACCATATGATACGATACTACACCTATAGGCCTATACGAGACGATACTACACATATATGCCTATACATGACTTATACTACACTATACTATACGATACGAAAAGGATACAATATTATATTACACGTATGGGCCTATACGAGATTTACACTACACTATATGATATGATACTACATCCATAGACCTATACGAGACCTATATTATACTATACGATAAAATACTTAACAATGTTTTTTACTACACTATACGATATGATACAATATTATATTACACGTATAGGCTTATACGAGATTTATGCTACACTATATGATACGATACTACATCCATAGACCAATACGAGACATATGTTATACTATACGATAGAATACTTAACAATGTTTTTTATTTATCTATTTTTTAAAATTACTTATTATAAAAGTTTGCTAAAACGATAAATAATGTATAACAATATTTCTTTAAAAAAAAAACTTTATATACGCAACGTATATAAAGGGACAAATTGTCACATCATATCAGAAATTCTCTTGTAAATTGAAAAAGATGGCTATACGCGGCGTATATAAAGATAAGGTTTGGTTTGCAAATAGGCATTTTGGTATGCAAATATGTGCACCCTTAAATAAAAAAACTCAATCCCCCAATTTGTGGCCTAGTGGTAGGAGCCTTGGGTTTTTCATTGGAGACTTAAGTTCAATTCTCACTTGTGTCATATTGGGATGGATATAACCCTGGGCTTATGTTCAGTGGTTGGGCAATGATGGTAACAAACCCACTGAGGGGTTCGCTCCTGAGCTGCACCCCGTTTTTCATCCGGCTGTTACTTCAGCGAGGCAACTCGTGTGGTTGCAGTACGGTTTCCGGGGGAACGCCGTAACCAAGCCTGACCAACATAGCGTGGGTCCGGTTAAGACAAAGTAGTCTGAGCAGATCTTGGCTAGGACCGCCGTTTAGGCGGTGTGACATTAGGTCACTCATAAAGAAAGTCACCGTTCAAAAAATAAATAAATAAATAAAACAAAAAATAATAAAAAAAAACTCAACAAAATTGAAATAGACTTACCCAAAGAATCGGACTGTTTCTTTTTTGAAATGTATACTTCATTAATGAAACCGCCGACCCAAACCGGGCCGACAAACCAAGCAAAACAAAAAACTTACATATTTACAAAAGAGCTCCAATCTCCCAACCAATCCCTTTACATTTGGATCTATTTGAGAACCATAAGAAACCTAAAGCCTTGATTTCGCTCAAAATACTATCAATCTTGACTGGGGAGCTTGAGAAAACTAAGTTATTTCTAGCACGCCAAATATTCCAACACGCGATCGTAATGATGCCTTGGACCACCTCCTTCTTTTTCTCCGAAGCCCTTAGACTCGCATGAATATTAAGAAGATCCGAGATAGAAAAAGCAAAAATATTGGGGATTTTGCACCATGCCGAAACGCCATTCCAAATGATAGAAGCAACTCTGCAAGAAATAAATAAATGTTCCGAAGTTTCTTCATCTGAGCCGCAAAACGGACATGAGGGATCCTCGATCGAGATATTCCTTTTCCTTAGAGCCACGCCGGTAGGAATCTTATCCATCTCCAGTCTCCAAACATGAATATTACATTTTGCCGGAACCCAACGACACCAATCGAGAACAAACCTGTTATCGACCTCGAAATCCTCCTTTAAGAGCCGTTTCACTTCTTTAACCAAGAATTCCCCCGAAGAGCTAGACTGTCACTCCCATCTATCCTCCCTGTCGCTAATAAGAACACTGTTCAGCACCGAATTTAGCTGCTGAATGCTGCTGTTATGCTCCTCCGAGATAGCCAAAGTTCTCCACTCCCAATGATATTCGGCTTCACTACCTGTCCTCGAAATCCGGTCAGCGACTTTGCATTTTTTATCACATTCCAGGCTAATAACTCAGGAAAACTCAGCTTTAAAGGCTCACTACCGATCCATGTATCAAGCCAGAACGATATGTCCTCACCATTCCCAACCACACCCTTGAATAAATTCCGAAGAGGGTGACCACCCACTTTAGTATGAGATACAACCTTAGCAATGTTACTCCATGTTCTAGTAAGCGTTTTTTATAAGGAATACATTCCCATCCCGTCCTACTAGCGACATCCAACGGAAACTAACATGCATATTGACCCTTTCCATGCACATGTTTGTTTGACTCTTTTATTGATACCCTGGAGTCACGTGCCATGTCAGCGGACCCATCTAGATTTGACCAATGCTAACCTACATATTCTTTAGGGGTTGTGTTAAACACACCCAAAAGTCAACTTTTTTTACTTTTTCATACAAGTCAACTTTTTAAGTTTTCATAAACTAAAAATGGAACCACAAGTCAACTAATAATTTTTTTCCCATAAACTTCTTTTCATATCTTATAGTTATATTTTTTTAACAAAACCTTTATTCAAATGTAGATTAAAAAATATATACATCGCAACCGGGTATTCAAAATTTTTTAATACATCACATTATACTTTAGAATAGTGAAATTATAAACAGTGTCAATTAAAAAAGAACAAAATGTGTGTTAGATTTATAAAATATATATTTGTGATTTACTATTTATATATTACTAATCACAACTCGATTTCAAAAAAAAAAAAAAAAAAAAAAAAAAAAAAAAAAAAACTTGTATTGATACGTAGATAAAATAAGTGAACCTTAACTGTATACCTGTAATATTATAAAAAGTTCTCGATTACTATAAGAGAAACACACAATATGCATAAAATTAGTTATAATAATATGATAAAAAAATTTGAAAGTTAAAAAAACAATTGAAAAAAAAATAAAACTACTATATTAGCAATCGGATGACCAGATGATTGACTTATTAATCATTTTGTCAAAATGCTTTGTTTTAATACTATTAATATTAATAATGTTTGCACTTTTACTTTTTTTTATTAGAGACTCGTTATTTATTTATTTATAATGAACTTTTTTATTTTTATGTTTATAATAAAGTGTTTTGATTATTTTATTTATTAATATTTATATTAATACTAATAACAGTATAACAAAATATAAAAAAAGTAATAAAAGTATTATAAAATAATATAACATAAAAAAATACTTTTGACTTAGAATAAAATAATGTATTAAAGTACTTAATCATTAACAAGTTTGACTAATTTTGTATATTAATCCATATATTGGATATATTTATCACACCCCTTCTTTAGGGTTTGATGTTCCTCCTATTCTACTTTTGGTTCATGTATCTTAATTTTTGATCTTCCAAATCACATAACGTGTTGTTCGGTTAAAAAGAAATTGTTGATAAACATCAAAACCTTTAACTTCTTGTCGTCTTATTATATACTACTACCACATGTGGATTTTAATAATTTATGTGTCTTCATATAGATAACTCACGTAACCGAACATACAATTGGGGATCTTGAACAATCAAGTCAGTTTACTCAGGAGCATGACGAAGATTACCACTCGGAGCCTACTATATCACCAACTATCAGGAGACCGTATCCAAAAAGGAGACATAGAAGGCACATGTCATCTATTACACTCAACAAGGAGGAGATGATGGCTTCATCTTCCGCCATCTCAAATCCAACACCACTTCCCAAAAAGGGATGACATGCCAAATGCAATATAAGTTAGAGATACACGGTGCTGATATATCTTTTGAACATAGGTGATGTGAGATTGCTTAACGTGAATTTATCATTTTTCATTATGTTTTTTTAAATGTTTATTTATATAAAACATGTTTACTTTGATAATGATATGGTTTGTAGGTACACGGTGTCACACCCCGCTAAAACGGAAACACGAGCGTGCAATAAAAAAGGTGTTTGGAGTATATGATTAAGCAAACACATGCATGATATACGTGCCAAAGTTTTACAAATCGTTTTACAGTCTCAATCACTATGGCTCACATACAAGCCTACACTATATGACTGTAATTGAAACTCTTCCAAAGCTTGGTATCCTAGCATGCATGCAACTCAATTGTATGCTTCCCGCTAAAACACCGCAAAACATGAAGATCCATACTTGTACTTTGTGTTTTTGTTGAAGCAAAATGAAAGTGGATTTGTGGTGTCTAGAGTTGTATGTTCGAGGAGGGAGAGTTTGGTTTTAGGGGATTATGGTTCTGGAACTTTTCATGATAAGTAAAGAAAACTGAAGTCCAAGGAGACAGCAAAAAGAATCACCCAATTCCTAGTTGTGTAGCCCCTTGAAAGATCATAATTAAAAGGAGATATCATAGCAACACCGTAACTGGGCAGACATGTTTTGGGAGAAGTTCGGAAGTCAACTTTAAGAAGTTGTTGACCAAAGAGTGTTGACTGATCATTCTGAATTTGTTCTGTTTATTTAAGAGCTTATTGTTCTAGAGTTGTTGACCAAACAAAGAGTGTTGACTGTGTTGACTGTTACTTTAGAAGTTGTCAATTCCGAAGTAATACTGTTATCTTTAGAATTCCACTCCGAATTTGTATTGTTCAATAGCTGTAGTTCCAAGTTGGTTGATTGTTTGATACTTGTAAAATTCTAAAAAAACTTTGTAAACATGTCTGGTGGAATTGCAAGTGATGTAAAAATTAAACATGCTAATGAAGTGGATGCAAGTAATAAACCACCAAAGTTTCAAAGTGCCTAAGACTATCCTAAATGGAACGACCACTTCATGAGATATGTGAAGTTCAATGACATTAAAATGTGGATTTGCATCACACAAGGTGTTTGTCCCGAATGTGGATCTCAAGTGAATTTCTGACACGACCCGAAAGCACGACACGAACCTAACACGAAATTCATGGGTTTAGGTTTAATGTAAACGGGTTCGGGTCAGTTTCAGAGGTTGAACCCACGAACCCGTTTAGATTAAAGGTCGGGTTCGGGTCAACCCGGTCGGGTTGGCGGGTTGAACCGTTTAACACATTTATATTATATTATATTTTTTACAATATATTTATTTTATAAATTGAATTGGGTGTGTATTTTATACCATAATTATAATTTAAAAAGATAAATTCACATAAGATTTTATAATTTAAATATAATTGTGTTATATACTGTAAGTTCTAGATTCGGACCGAAACCCGTGATTATTGTGTGATTATGTTCAAAGACGGAAAAATTAGAGACGGATAAAACAACTTTCTTGTATAAATTCGGTAGCATAACATTACAAATCGGCCCGATTACAAGCTAGCCGAACTATACCAAAGGAGCTTACATCCGGGGAGAGACCAAGTGGTGAACTCTCCCCCCAAGTCTAAAACCTTCACGTGCGGAAATAAATATACCGTTTTTGGCCCGTAATAGTCAAGTCACCAAATTTGACATTTGCATCGGTAATCGTGACTACCCCACGTTAAAAAAATCATTTGTTTTCATCATCCTAAAGTGATCCTGCTCGCTCCCGAACCCGTACGAATTTGATGTTGAAAAAGCTTAATTCAAATAAGCTTCACGAACACCCGACCAAAAAGATATTTGCAAAGTGCCAACTTTTTGATAAAGTTGCTTTGCAAACCATAAAATTGCCAAATATACATGCAGAATGGTTGGATTCATTCTATGTTGTTGGCCTATAGAACTGCTCCTAGCTTGGCCCAATCTTGTGAACAAGTAAACATCATTATATGAGTGGGCCCAAAAGAAAAAAGTATTCCATACAAACCCATTAGAAGCCCGAATCCTCTAAACTACTATGAATGATTCATGTCGTCCAATAATAGGTAATCATTTTTCAAACTAATCCAATAAACATTATGAAATCCAAAATAATATCCCACACGTGAATCTTGGCCCACTTAAAATAAAACTCCAATTGCATTTGTCGCCACTCACTAGCCATGTGGGTCCAAAACAAAAATATTTCTAACCACCAAAAAAAATATACTTGAGGCTGATGCTGACATTAGCGTTACCAAACTTGGGCCCCTTCATTTAATTTCAAGTTGTTAGAATGAAATATATCATGAACAAAGCCAAAATTAAAATATTGATAATGGCCCAATCATTTGAGGTGTGTCATGGAACCCTAGCTGACAAACAACTTTTCCAGCCGCCATCTTCTATTCTTCGTCTCTTCTCAATCTTATTGTCATTTCCATAGACTGATGACGATCTCGCAGCTCATTCATTGTTGAATCTTGCTGATATTTAGAGTTAGCATAAAATTCTTCTGATGAATTGATAATTATCTTAGCTTTTTCCATCCACTGCTACGTTTAAACCATGCAAGAATCAAATTTATTTTGTTCTTGATCACGAACAACAGATCACGAACAACATTCTGGCCTGAACCACTGCCCACGAAGAACATGCTGGCCATGAAAGATATATTCTTCGTGAAGAATCAATAGCGAACAATAAAACTGCCGAAGTATGTTATTCGTGGAGAGTTCTTCGTCCAAGGGTTTTTTACCATGATTCTTCGCCAAACAACTGTTCTTCGTGAAGATTATCATCAGCAAACTTCTATACCCACGAAGAACCTTCTTTGTGGGTTTCATGCAGGAAGAAGGTTCTTCGCCAACTATAGGTTCTTCGGCTCAGGAGGTTTTTCGGCAAAGGGTTCTTCGTGGAAGAGAGGTTCTTCGACAGTCCACTTTTGGATCCAAATCTGAAGAAACCCTAGTGTTTCTCAAACAGCCGCCACCCCTTCAAGAACACAGACGAAGAAGAACATCTGCATATCTGCAGATTTGACGAAAAACCTTCAAAAAAATGATGAAAACTTGATTTTCTTGGTGTGAAATGTAAAACCCAACCCTCTCGTATGATCCGTATCATCTCAGACCCATAAATTCTGGTCCAAATATCGGTTTTTCTTCTTTGCACCATTGTTTTTACATCTTGAACAAAAACCCATAAAAATCACTAGTTAAGAGCACATGTGACTTAGCAAATGGTTAGATTCACTAAGTCGGTACCATGACTCTGATACCAATTGTAAGTTCAAGATTCGGACCGAAACCCGTGATTAGTGTGTGATTATGTTCAAAGACGGAAAGATTAGAGACGGATAAAACAACTTTCTTGTATAAATTCGGTAGCATAACATTACAAACCGGCCCGATTACAAGCTAGCCGAACTATATCAAAGGATCATACATCCGGGAAGAGAACAAGTGGTGATCTCTCCCCCAAGTCTAAAACCTTCAAAATGTTTGATGCGTGTCGAGTGTAATATATTTTTATTAATATTTTAAACCCATTTTACACATTAGTCAAGTTTTAAATTTATAAAACACGATATTTTACTAACACTAAACACATATATGGGCAAGTGCACCCATCGTGAGCGTAGTATAACGTTGGTAAGATACCGAGGTCGTCCAAGGACACAAGAGCTTTTAGTACTGGTTTATCCTCAACGTCTAATCAAATCAAAATTTTTAGAAAATGTTTTAAATATGAAAAATAAAACTAAAATGCTGAAAATAAAAATAAAATAAAAAACATATAGACAAGATGAATCACTTGGATCCGACTCGCCTTTAATGTAACCTTTGATGATTTCCACACTTTTGCACTTTTTAAGAGATTATCTTAGTTATAGTAGTCGGCCCCTCTTTTGAAGGTGACGTTACCCTCAACCCAGTGGTTTGAGCCAGCAAGGATACAATCTCAAATGGTCGGAATATTGAAAGATAATTAATCAAGTTATTAATGCGTAAAGTGGTAGGCTCCTCTTTTGAAGGCGACGTTACCCTCGGCTAAGTGGTATGAGTCAGCAGGGATACAATACCAAGTAGCCGGGTTAATGTATTAATATTAGTTTACATATGAGGGCTTCAAGCTATTCGCACCCCCGCCATCCAATACCAGTGGGTATTGAAGGAGTTCCTAGTATGCTTGACCCAGGTCCTTGCATGATCTATACACTGAACAAGGCAAGAACCTTACCAAACCATTCCCTTAACCCCCGACCAGGTAGCCAACATATCTCTACATAGACCGTAGAGATATGAATGGTGAAAATCTTTTAATTTATATAGACAGTAAAGTAATGCCAAGACACCACGGACAAATGATAAAGAAGTTTCACCTTCAACATAAGAAACTAGTTATTAAAGTCATTAATACAAAACCAAATAAAAAGTACGAAAAGATTAAAAATCAAAAGTATTACATTAAATGCTTGTCTTCACCAAGTGATGTAAGAGACTTAGTCAAACATGGCCTTTGATTGACAAGAACTCATACTATCAATCTTGGATCCCGAGACTACTACACACACTCTAAGGTGGACGATGGATGATGGTGGTGGATGTGGGTGTTGTAGTGGTGGTTGAGTGGTGGTGAAATGGGAGAGAGGTGGTTTGCCAAGAGATGCTTTTGAAGTGAACCAAGCACCCCTATTTATTCAAAAACTTGAAGCGTGTCGAGAGTAATATATTTTTATTAATATTTTAAACCCATTTTACACATTAGTCAAGTTTTAAATTTATAAAACACGATATTTTACTAACACTAAACACACATATGGGCAAGTGCACCCATCGTGAGCGTAGTATAGCGTTGGTAAGATACCGAGGTCGTCCAATGACACAAGAGCTTTTAGTACCGGTTTATCCTCAACTTCTAATCAAATCAAAATTTTTAGAAAAGGTT
Source organism: Helianthus tuberosus (assembly GCA_030545235.1). Classification (NCBI taxonomy): domain Eukaryota; kingdom Viridiplantae; phylum Streptophyta; class Magnoliopsida; order Asterales; family Asteraceae; genus Helianthus; species Helianthus tuberosus. Next base: position 182,098,897 of record CM060363.1, on the reverse strand, counting down.
TTAAATATGAAAAATAAAACTAAAATGCTGAAAATAAAAATAAAATAAAAAAACAGATAGACAAGATGAATCACTTGGATCCGACTCGCCTTTAATGTAACCTTTGATGATTTCCGCACTTTGCACTTTTTAAGAGATTATCTTAGTTATAGTCGTAGGCCCCTCTTTTGAAGGTAACGTTACCCTCAACCCAGTGGTTTGAGTCAGCAATGATACAATCCCAAAGGGTCGAAATATTGAAAGATAATTAATTAAGTTATTAATGCGTAAAGTGGTGTGCCCCTCTTTTGAAGGCAACGTTACCCTCGGCTAAGTGGTTTGAGTCAGTAGGGATAAAATCCCAAGTAGCCAGGTTAATGTATTAATAGTAGTTTACATATAAGGGGATCAAGCTATTCGCACCCCCGCCATCAAATACCAGTGGGTATTGAAGGAGGTCCTTGTAAGCTTGACCCAGATCCTTGCTGGATCTATACACTGAACAAGGCAAGAACCTTACCAAACAATTGCCTTAACCCCCGACCAGGTAGCCAACATATCTTTATATAGACCGTAGAGATATGAATGGTGAAAATCCTTTACTTTATATAAACATTAAAGTAATGCCAAGACACCACGGACAAATGAAAAAGAAGTTTCTCCTTCAACATAAGAAACTAGCCATACCATCCCCGTACTACGACCAATATTTTTCGATCGGTGGGTAACAATTATGTAACCATTCTCCTTTCCCGTTGCTTGTACCCAATTCTTCAAATCAGTTAGAGACATGAAACGCTAAAAAACAGTTACGTTATTAACAATAATACATATTTTAACAACAATACGAATAACAATAATTATAATTATAATAATTAAAATAATAATAATAATTATAATAATTATAATATTAACAATAACGATATAATTTTAACAATAATAATAATAGTTATAATTTTAATTTAACAATAACAACAACAATAATAATAATAATAATAACAGTAAGAATATAATTTTAACAACAACAACAACAATAATAATTATAATTATAATAATTATAATATTAACAGTAACAATATAATTTCAACAATAATAATAGTTATAATTTTAACAATAATAATAATAATAATAATAATTATAATATTGACAATAGTTATATAATTTTAACAATAAGAATAATTACAATAAGTATAATAATTTTAACAATAATAATAATAATAATAATAATGACAGTAGTTATATAATTTTAACAATAATAATAATTATAATAATTTAACAACAATAATAATAATTATAATAATTTTAACAGTAATAATAATAATAATAATATTGACAGTAGTTATATAATTTTAACAATAATAATAATTATAATAATTTAACAACAATAATAATAATTATAATAATTTTAACAGTAATAATAATAATAATAATATTGACAGTAGTTATATAATTTTAACAATAATAATAATTATAATAATTTAACAACAATAATAATAATTATAATAATTTTAACAATAATAATAATAATTATAATATCGACAATAGTTATATAATTTTAACAATAATAATAATTATAATAATTTAACAACAATAATAATTATTATAATATTAAGAATTATAACAACAATACAAATATTAATAATAACAATAACAATATAATTTTAACAATAATAATAATTATTATAAGAATAATACAAGTATTAATGTGATACCTCCTGTATTTGAAACGGATTGCCCGAGGTTGATGGTTGATAATCATCATACAATGGTGTGTTACGAGGCTCATAACTGTATCCTCCGTATCTGTCCGAACTATCTTGTTGCATGTAAGAAACTTCACCCCCCGTATCCCTAACCCGGATACGATTGCTACGTCGGGTAATATGGTTCATCAACAGGGGCATTCTCAGCACCGTATCCTACGTATCCATCCAGATTACCTTGTTGCACGTACGAAGATTCATACTCGTATCCGTAATCCAGATACACTTGATGCGCGGGGTAATATGGTTCATCACCAGGTGGAATTGGAGACTCGTTCAAGTCTGGAAACTTGATTTTTTATCAACAGGGACGCCAGACACAACCCCCTCCTCAATATCATCATTTACTCCCCATGCGTCGTTGGAATAGTGATTAAAGAAATAATTCTCGTCCCAAAATGATGACATTTTAACAATATGGTGTTTGATACAGAGGAAGTGAGTGTATACAGAACAAGTGAAGAAAGCGTGTGTTTGATTTCGTAGGCAGAGATGGATGTCTAAATACACTTTTGAATTAACAATTATCAGCCTCGTATAGTTCTATACTCAGCATATAGCTTTATTCACGTGCCTAGACAACATCGTATCAATGTCAAATCTGTTTGACATACGCTGCGTATAGGTCTATACGCATCGTATACCTTTTTGTACATACGCTTCGTATAGATCTATACGCAGCGTAAGTCAGAGAGATTTGACATGGTACTAGGTTGACTGTCTGGTCGTATACCTATCCCTTACCTACGATGCGTATAGGTCTATACGCAGCGTAGAAGTGTAACCCTATACGCTGCGTATAGGTCTTTACGCAGCGCAGGTAAACCCTAAGTATGCAGATAGTCCACCAAGGTGTGTCAATAGTTTCAGCCATTATTAATTCATATTATTTCAAGCTAAATGTCAATACTGTCGTTTAGCTTAAGGGGTAATACAGTTATTTAGTTATTAGGATTTGTTTAATTTCTAGACTATTATATCGAGCTATTTTTTTTTTGTTTTTGTTTTTAAAGCTATTGAGGGTATGTTTGGCTAAGCTTTTCAAAACAACTTATTGGCTTATTGACTTATCAAAAAGCCAATAAGTTGTTTTTGTGTTTGGCTAAACCAAAAGTCCTTTTAGAAAATGGCTTTTTGCAAAGAAGAAAAAGGAGGTTTCAAGAAGTCACAATATTGTGACTTCTTGGCCAGCTTTTAACTTTTCAAACTACAAATTACCAATATACCCCTTCTTTACCCCCTTATATCTAAAAGAATGCCCGTTTTAGTCATTTTACATCAATAAGCTAATCCAAACACTTTTTTTAAAAAACTCATTTTCAAAAAGTCTTTTTCAAAAAGTTCTTTTCCCAAAAGTCCCTTTTTCCAAAAGTCCTTTTTAACTATAATAAGCTTAGCCAAACATGCCCTGAATACAAGTTATATTACAATGTTCTCTGTAACATACTAACTTTGTTTTTGTTTTCGTTTTCTTTTCTTTTGTACAGTTTTCTTCCTAGATGCACCCACCAAATACTAATATTGTTGCTACTTAGAACTTGACGAGCCAGTTTTTTAGGTGTTATATATAGCATTGCCATTATTACTTGCATAGATGAATTATATAAACGAAAACAACTTTAAAACCTTACGTACTTTATTCAATTGATATAATATACAATATTTTTGAAACCAGAGCCAGTTAATCAAATGAAATAAACAAAAATATCTTAACAACGTCACTACTTAAAAAAACTTATAAACTGATGGGATTGCTTGTGTTATGAGAGAAGAAGTTAATAATTCACAATTTCTAACTTATTAACTTTTAAGAGAAGTAAAAAAAAGTTAAAAAGAAGAGAAAAATGCCCGGATACTCCCTGTGGTTTGCTATATTTTCACCTTTAGTGCTTAACTTTTTAAAATTACAGCTATAGTCCCAACTTTTGCAATTTCGTTCCCAGATAGTCCATAGCGTGGATGGACGTTAGTTTTTAGTGTTAAATGGGTGTGAAATGATTAAAATGCCTTTAATATTAAAAACCGTTAAAATCAAAATAGATAATATATAGAATTAAGGTGGACCCACATTTTTTATTTAAATTAATAAATCTGGTCAATGTCAATCAACCATAACCACAACCATCTGCACCACTTCAACTTCTCCATGACCATCATGTTTCACCGGAACTTCAGCAACAAAAGACGTTTTCCGGCGAACCTCTAACTCACTCCGGTGAGCTCCTCTATAATGTCCCGTTAGCACCCAGTCAATGCCCTTTCCCATATGCTTGAAGCTCACTAAAACCATTGGTCGGCAAACTGTCATCACCATTCATCTGCGATTCCTAAGAATTTGCAGGTTTAATTTATCAATCGTTTTATGTTATTTGGGTTAGTTTGATTTAGGGGGTTATAATTTCTTGAAGAAACCATTCACATGGGTAGATACATTGAGAAACCCAATAGCTTTGGGCATGAAATGGTTTTGTGGTAGTAATAAATTGTTTTATGTATATCGAAGAGGATTTTGATTTACTGAAGTTGCGGGAGGTGGTTATGGTGAAGGTGGTCGCCGGATTAATGTGGAGGCGGCGGCGGTTCAGAGTGCACGGAGTGAAGGGTGCAGTGGTTCGGAGTGAACGGGTGTTGTTTGTCGCCGGAATAACAATGCGACGACGATTTTGGCCGGAGAAGAAAAGGGTGCAATAGTCGCCGGAATAACGAGTGGCGGTGGTTTTCACACCGGAGAAGAAAGGGATGGGTATGGTTTTTGTATTTAAATAAAAAATGTGGGGTCCACTTAGTATTAATTAATAAGTTATATTTCTGCTTTAGTTTATTTTGTTTAATATTAAGGGCATTTTTGTCATTTCACACCCACTTAACAACAAAAACTAACCCCCATCCACGCTAGAGACTATCCGGGAACGAAATTGCAAAAGTTGGGGACTATAGCTGTAATTTTAGAAAGTTATGGACTAAAGGTGAAAATAGAAAAAACCACAGAGACTATCCGGACATTTTTCTCTAAAAAGAACTTTTAATTTGTTGGAATCCCAAACACCCTCTTAGAACCCTAGGCTCACTCGTATTTCGAGATCTTTGCAAGATTTGCAAGATATACATTTCTACTAAAGCTAATAAGTCAAAAATATTCTCATTTTCTCCTTTATTTTTTTTTTCAAGTCATAAAAGTCTTTTTCACTCTCTATCCAAGCAAACACTAAATTGTCACTCTCAAGCCCTTTTGGACGGACTCCTGCACCATGGGAGGAGTCAGTTTGTCACTTGAAGAGTCCATATATGAGGAGCTGATATGTGTCCGACATAAAGGTTGGCTGACTTCTCCCATTTTGGCTGACTCCTCCCATTGCTCGGCGGACTCCTCCCATTGCTCGACGGACTCTTCCAATTGCTTGGCAGACTCCTCCCATTGCTCGGCGGACTCCTCCCATGGATGGACTATAAACGATTGTTAAAATATTTTTATAATGTTTTTTTTTAATATTTTTGTAACGTTTTCTAAAGTTTAAATTTTACTCTTCTACTTTAAATTATATACTTATACTTATATACATTTTTACTATATTTTATTTTCATTTAGTTTGTTTTTTCTTTAAAGTACGCAGGTGCGTTTAGTATTTTGCTTGATGTATCGATATAATTTTGCTGAAAACATGGTTGTATTTAAAGTAGACTAATTTTAGGAACTTTAAATGATATAAGCCTTTAACCTGTTTAATTTTCATGTAACTTAAATTTTTTCTATTAACCTAAGTTCGTTAACTTTTAAAAAAAGTTGAATACGTAGGTATGTTTATTTTTATTTTTGTCATGGTTTGGTATTTTCTTAACAATATATGTTTTTTTTTATTTTCATTATTATATACTACATTAGATTTTTTGAGCAGGTTTTCATTATTATACACTATAATAGATATTATACAAAATCAGGTTTATGATTTTCTGGTATAAATAAAATAATAAAATTATGAGCATTGCTTAATTTAGGGAGGAGTCCACTGGTGTTTCGGAAGAGTCCATGACGCTTCGGAAGAGTCAGCCAAAATGGGAGGAGTCAGCCAACCTTTATGTCGGACACGTGTCAGCTCCTCATACATGGACTCTTCAATTGACACATTGACTCCTCCCATGGTGCGGGAGTCCGTCCAAGAGGGCTTGAGGGTGACAATTTGGTAACGTTGGTTGGTCAAGTGACAATTTGGTAATTTCCCCTAATATAAAAAGAATTATTACCTTTTTATGAGTCAATAATTCTTCTCACCCTCTATCCAAACACCCACTTACACAGCAGCCATCGTATTTCCAGATCTTTTGCCTCTCTGCTCATACCTTAAACAAACCCTCGTTGGCAGCTTTACAGTTACAAAGTGTTGGCGTCACTCCTTTGCAAATCTTGTTCCCGTTGCCGCACCTTAACGAATCTTGGTCTGTGCTTGTTCTTCTTCCCATCTTCAGTTCATTTTAGTTTCTTCATTTCGGCCTGATCGTGGTCCACAGTTTTCCGGGGCTGAGTATTTTGAGACAAATATAACCGGATCGATCACCTCACCGAACTCCGGTTTGGTTACCATATGTCTTTTTTCAGACGAAGACATTGCTCACTTACGCATTCCACTTAAAGATATAGCAAGCGCCACCAACAATTTTGCTGAAGAAAATCTGTTAAAACGAGGTGAAAAGGCAGATGTTTACAAAGGATTGCTCTTGCAATCTGAAGTAGAGATCGATGTTGTTATACGGAAGTATAGGTGTAGGACTATACGTAACCTAAACTACACCTATAGTGTTATATAGGTGTTGTATCGTATCCTATAGTAACGTATCGTATCATATTGTATTGTATTGTATCGTATCGTATCATATATTGTCGTATAAGTCTCGTATACGCCTATAGGTCCATATGAGGCCTAAACTACACCTATACGGGTGTTGTATCGTATCCTATAGTATCGTATTGTATTGTATAGTATCGTATGGTTTGGTATATTAGTGTAGTATAAGTCTCGTATAGGTTCCCTATAGGTCTTGTGTAGGCATATAGGCCTATACGGGACCTAAACTACACCTATAGTGCTATACGAGACTTATATTATACTATACGATAGAACACTTAACAATGTTTTTATTTTTATTTTTTAACATTACTTATTATAAAAGTTTGCTAAAACAATAAATATTGAATAAAAATGTTTGTAAAAAAAAAAAGAACCACCTTTTATATACGCCGCGTATATAAAGTGACCAAATGATGTGAATCAGAGATTCTCTTGGAAATTGAAAAAGACGGCTATGCGCCACGTATAGACCTATACGCGGCGTATATAAAGTGACCACACGATGTGAATCAGAAATTCTCTTGGAAATTGAAAAAGGCGGCTATACGCCACGTATAGACCTATATGCTGCGTATATAAATCTAGTGTTTGGTGTGCAAATAGGCAGCTTGGTGTGCCAATATGTACACCCTTTTCTTTTTAGGGTCATTTACATATATCCCCCTGATAAGATCATTTATTACATGTATACCCAACCCTCAAAATCAATTACATATTTCCTTTTCTTAAACCATACATATTACATATTTACCCATTTTATTAAAATCACTCCTATTGAATTACTATTTTACCCTTAATGATTTAATACCATTGAATTACATATTTATAAATTGAATTACTATTGTATTTTTCCCCGATCTAATACCATTACATATTTTATGATTTAATGTGTAATATAATTGTTTACAAATTAGATATTAACCTAATGAAATGAATTAATTTTTTTATTAGCCCTGCCTATTTTTTTATAAGCCTCTGCCTGTATTGTGTGAAAATTGAAAGTTTTGCTTATACGTAATACGCCTTAACTTTTAAGCGTTCATTTTTTAAGAAAACAGTCATGCGACCATAGTTTAAAATTTTACTTTTGCTGTAAAACAGTTTTTTTCAATATTATTTTGAATGTTTAAAACATGACAATTAGATTTCTTAAATAGCATTAGACAAAAAAAAATGGAAATATAACTCCTATTTCAAAACAATTAAAATCTTGATGATCGAACTAAGATTTAGGCTAAACAAAAATTGATTACGAACTGAAAAAACAAACGTATATTGTATAACAATATGTTTTTTTATATAAGATATTTTAGATAATCAATATTTTAACGTAATTTGTTAGTGTTGTTAACTAAAATGTAAATGTATAATGGGTCGGTTGTAAAAAAAAAGTAAACTAAAACTTAATCAGTAACTAGATATGTAAAAAGTCACCTGTTTTATAAAATGGGTATGTGTATGACCGTTTTTTTCTCAGAGAAATATTTTAAAGATTTTATCATAACATAGACCAGATTGATTTTGAAGTTAAGAAATAAGAAATTAAGAAAAGGGTAAAGGGGTAATTTAAAAAAGAAATGAGAAAATATGTAATTGATTTTAAAGGTTTAGTAAATATGTAATAAGGGCTCTTATTATTAAAGGGGTATATGTAAAAATCCCTTCTTTTCTTTTATGGTACACCCATATACAACAATCTCAACTTTTTAAATAAAAATATACTAGGTTATTGCCCCGTGTAATACACGGGGTGAAACATAATTATAATGTGAAATAAAAAAAAAATATGTTCATAATATGATCTAAGTATATATAATATAGAGTAATATGCAGACCAAATACGAAATAAATATTGAAGTTTGTATAGCCATTCATAATAATATGATCTGTTATTTGTTTTAGGATTTGTCATAGAAACTTAAAATTTTGTACCACTACTAATATTTATTATGACATTTTCTTGTTCAAAGGTAACGTGTCTGATTTTATCTGATAATAGATTATTCTGACGGGTTAATGTTGGCATAATATTATATTTTCTACCATCCAAATATAGTTTCTTCACTTTCGCTATCATTAACATTAATATAAGGTATACTCATATTCAAAGCTATAAACCAATATGAATTGTACGAAATGATTACTTTTATCACAATTAGTAAGGAAACCAATAAAAACTATTGATAATGTAATATGTCCCATACCATTTGTTAGGTCTGAAAACGGACTTCTAGACAGATAAAATAAACTAAACGGGTCAAACCTTATCATTTTCATTTCAAAATCCAGAATGTATTTAGTTTACCCATTTTATACAAGTCTTCATACTTGTTGGGTCTAAAACACATTCTATTCCGGTCTTCGCTTAATCATGCGTTTGAACCGTATATTTCCTTAAAACTAACCGGTCTAAGTTTAGGCTTAATTAAAGACCCGTTAGTATTCTAATTGGTTATTTATACCATCATTCCAGACTAGAGCCTTCCGGTAAATTGTACCTACACTTACTTAAGTGAATACGGCTGAGTTATTATAATTCTTGCTATTTAAGACAGGAGCTATGATGTGTAGTAAAATACACATATTTATCCTGTGTGAAATGTATAATTATTGTATGTTTTTATTGGTTTTTATTTAGTTTTATGTTTGTTTTATTTTATTTTGTGTTTTGCCAGGTTCTAGTGTAAAGGGGGCAAAAACGGTGAATAAAACGGAGTCCGAATGAAGAAGAACTGAAGAAAAGAACATAAATACGCGTCAGAAACAGTCAAAACTTCATTTGGATATATCCGGAGCTAGGAAATGAGTTACGGGCGCTATAAATTATGCTTTTGGGGTAGCTCGACGAGAGGAAGCCAAAAATTAAATTTGTTTTTGAGATAGCCCTACGCATCGTAGCAATAAAAGCCCTACGATGCGCAGGGGGTTGTGTCGGCCATGACTTTCTGGTTGAAAATGGAGCAGTTGATGAAAGGTGGTTGAGGTTGCCCTACGATGCGTAGCACAAATAGGCCTACGATGCGTATGGGGTTCCCAGAAGCCAAAATCTCAACTATAAATAGGCCCTCATTTGTAACTCGAAATTACCGATTCCAAGCTCGGAAATATCACGTAAAAGCCTGTTTTCAGGCGACTTTAGGCAGCTGGAAGTGCCGGTGAAGTACCACGGAGCTCTCGGGAAGTTTAGAGGCGTTCGATTCTAGTCCTAATCGACCCGAGTTCGGTAAATATTCATTTTTTCAAGTTTTGTTTAAGTGTGTTATTGTATAATATGTGTAGTTAATCTTGTAAACTACCTGGGTTATGATGAAATAAAGGATTGTAATGCTTGTTTGATATAATTTCAGTTATTTTATGTGATTTACATAATTTTATCTTTGAAATTAATCTTGATATTGCATGTTGTTATAATTTTGATTTAGTTATTTGTCGATAAATTCACCAAGTTTATAACATGAAGAAATTCCCTTTAAACTTAGAATTTAATTTAATTCGTTTATCTTTTAATTTGCGGGTTAAATATTGTGTTGAGAAATTAACCAAGTCTAATAATAATTAGTCAAAATAATAAAACATGCATCATTACCTCATGATTAGAAATATGATTAGGGTAAGCCAGGTTATTAGCTAATCATTGGTGGGTAATTTGGGTAATCGATAACTCGAACTCTTTTATTACATCGTGATTAAGGTTTCTTGGGATTTTAATTTTCAAAGATTTGTTCGCTTTACGTGTTTAAAAGATCGTCTCACAACTTAGTCTCTGAGGTTCCAACGGTTGGATTCACGTAGGATTTGGTATCGATAGCTCGAGCCGGTTTGTTCTAGCACTTCACATTTCGTCTTTATCTTTTGTTTAAGTTGCATCTCTAACGAGGGATTAATCAATTGAAAAAGATACTTAACTGTTATTATTGTCAAATTAGCATTGCGTGATTTTAGGGATTCTAAACCCAGGTAGTCCAGTTATTATATTTGTTACACTTTATATGTGATTGTTTTACTTTGTCTGTATTTATTTGTGTTTATTTGTTTTACTTTTCTTGTTTTGCTTTCTTCAATTTATTATTTATTTAAAAATCAAAACCAATTTAAATCAAACTTTTAAAATTCAACTTTATAGTCGATAAAGGTTTATTATCTAAAGTTTGTATATAGTGTCCACGGATTGATATCCGGTCTTGCCATCTACACTACACCGCGACCGGTGCACTTGCCGATTATGTGTGGTTTAGTAGCAATTCCATTTAAAACTTGTTTTGAAAATAAAAAGAAATATCCATTGCTCGGATATGTAGTAACTGGAAGGGTTAAGTGCCGTTAAATTGGGAACTCCTGTCTAGGCTGGCATTCGCATAAATCCAAAAGGACCCGTTGCCTACCTGGGGACCATCCCAATGAGAGTACCTATACCTATTAGGCCAAAGCATATCCCACTTTTGAGCATTTGAATAAACAACCTTACATCAAGCTTTTTACATACCAAGGCTTTTGAATAAAACGACATACAACATCAAAGTCTTTTCAAACATAAAAAGCAGGTTGTACACACACCAAGTTTTTGGCGCCGTTTACGGGGACCAAAAACAGGTTGTAAAATCATACACAGAAAAAGGTTGCGAATCCGCACGATCAAGTTAGCTCAGGTAAATACTCTTAACTTATTTTCCCTATTACGGGCTTGGGATACGGTAATATAAATACCGCATGGTCAGGTATGGGATTCAAAGACCAATGAGTCGGGAAATCCAAATAACCTGTTTTAATTCGTATTGCTTGACCGAAACATTGGGGGTTAATGCGACCGTGTCCTGGATATCCTTGACTCATTAATTGCAATGGCCACGACCTAAGCACGGGGTGTAGGCATACATCTGACAGATGCAATATGCTTATTAATTAATTATACCCAATAAGGGATTCCTAATAAGGGAATAGTGGTGTGTCGGTTAATCTTGAACCGGCATAGAACCGGGCCCCGTATGTAGAGCAAGTTATGTAAAACTGATAACATGAGATATAGTTTGTCCCAAGTATAAAAGATTAATTTTGCCTTGAGCATTTTAATCAAAGTGTCAACATATTTTCGTGCCTTGTGCACCTAAACCAATTTTCTTAAACTCTTTTCAAATGAGTCAGTTGAGTGTATTTACCAGTGAAAACTGACGTATTTTTCCAAAGTCTAAGTGACAGGTACAAGTACGTAATAGGCTGGAAGCTGCTCAGGACTTGTTAGATGAGGACTTTGCAACTCCTTCACATAAGCCATTAGTCTGATAACTTCTTTTTGTTTTGATCCGCCTGTGGATTATTACAAGCTAGTCTGTACAAAATACTTTTATATTATCAGACATTTGTGTTTGTAATAATATTTTATATTTCAAGACTTCCACTGTGCATTTAAATTGTGTTGTTTGACTATGATGATATCAACTACGTCACGATACTCCCCACCGGGCCCCCCGGTAATACGTGGAAATATCAGGGTGTGACAAATTTGGAGGCCAAAATCGCTGACTTTGGGCTCTGTAAAGTTCATCATGGGAATCAAGGGGTGAGCACTATCAATACAAAAACTCTCGCAGGCACATAATTCTATGTGGATCCAGAATATGCTAGGACAGGTAGGTTAAAAAAGCATCAGATATATACTCCTTTGGGGTAGTGTTATTCGAGATCTTTTCAGGGAAGTTGGCCTACGATACTTATTACACTAAGAAAAATGAAAGGGGGTTTGCACCGGTCGCAAGAAGACACTTCAAGAAGGGAACAACAAGAGAAATATTAGATCCAACATTAATGGATGAAGCTTATGAGCTTGGTTTTACGGGAAAATTAGAGCCTGATCATGATTCTTTGGACGTGTTTTCAAGAATTGCATCTGAATGTTTGGCAAAAACTCAAGTCCAGCGTCCAACACTTAAAGATATCATCGTGGAACTTGAGAAAGCATTATACTTTCAAGTAAGTTAATATTTTTAAAAATTAGTCTTCGTTAATACGATACTTCTCATATTCCTGATCAGTAGTAGTATGTAGGATTTTATATGACAATATTGGTTTAGATACCTTAATGTTCATAGAATAACTTGTCTTTAACTATAAGTATTTCTTATTAGAACTATACTTCGAAAAGTAACATTTGAGGTTTGTATGTTTTTTTTTTCCAAATACATATAAATTGTGTATGGAATAATTTGAAAATACATACAAAATGGATGCAAGTACTTTTGTTCAGTTTCAATGTTAAGGACATTATATAAATGAACAAAATTTCGAATCTAATGTTCAATATACACAGGAAAACCGGATAAAAACCCTCAAGTTTTCACTTGAACACATAAGATTGGGTGTAGAAGACTTCAGCAGTGACAATTTCATAATGAGAGGAGGATACGGGGCGCTTTACAAAGGAAAAGTTCAATACAATAACAGAGATAAACAAGCTGTTGTAAAGCGGTTTAGTTATGATAGGTATCTGAACGATACTAGTTTATCATGGGAACATGGTTTTCTGAAAGAGTTTGAAGTTCTATTCAAGTATAAGCATGAGAATATCATTGGTCTTCTAGGTTATTGTAAAGAAATGGATGAAAAAATCATTGTATATGAGCATGCATCTAAGGGTACTCTTGATAGGTATTTGGACGACTCTAGTTTTTCATGGACCAAACGACTTAAGATATGCATTGATATTGCAAAGGGGTTGAAGTTCCTTAATTTTTTTTTAGCAAAAGTACGGTAGTATTTTGTTTTAATTGGTTGACTCGATTTATTTTTTTAGTTCGTGTTATGAGTAGTATGTACAAGTAATCGAAACACATACGTACATGTTACGAGAGAAAAAATATTCGACTTAGTACCCGCAACGCGGGCGGGGCAAGACTAGTTATTGTATAAACCACCAATAAGGAATATTTTATTTCTAAAAAATTATATATGGACCTTAATTTTCATTTATACGTGTTTTTAGGATCTAATTCGCACCCTCCAGAAGAACACATGGGATCACAAACAATACATTGAGGAGGAGGCTAATTACCATTCAGAGCCAATCATGCGCACTACTGTAAAGGTGAGGAAACATTGGAGAACGAGAAAATGTAGGAGGGACATGACACCTGTTACACTCACAGAGGAGGGGTAGGTTTTGTTTGCCACCACAAAACACACTAAAAACATTCACAATGGTTCCTCTGTATATTTATGAGGTTTCTCTGTGCAAATTTGTGAGTGGATTACTTGTATTATAAGTTTAAGTAATGATTGTGAATGAAGATATAGAGAATATTACTATTCTTATGTAAATATACAAAAAAAATTGTTCACCTTAATATATTTGAGAGCTAGTTTGAGAGCCTTAGCATAACAAAACAACAAATCAGAAAACGCGTATCAGGAGTTGGTGTCGGCGACGGCGCAGGGTTGCGTCGCCGACGGGTCCCGGAATGTGGCGCCGCTGAACTTTTAACGTAGGCAGTTGATTAGTGCGTCGGAACACATGGGTGGCGTCGCCGACGCCATAGGAGGCCGTCGTCGACGCCCCTTCTGGCCTGCAAACGTTGTTTAACTTATTTCAACCTAAAAACTTCATTCCTGAGCCCCGTTTCAACCCAAAATGGTCCCGAAACCTCCCGTAACATTCCGTAATGTTTCAACCCAGGTTATTCTAGTGAATTAACCATAGTCCCTTCCCGTTTCCAACTAAAAGCATAAATCGAAATTCTTAAGTTACTTACATGCATAGCGCTTCAGAACGAACACACTTTCATACAGCTCTGATACCAACTTGTAAGGTCTAAAAATCCTTATTAGAACATGAGAGTTTAGGGCATGAAAACGAAACGGGTTAAACAAGAGACTTATAAAATTTTTCCATAAACATCAACATAAACTAAGCAAGATAATTTACTTAAAAGTTTACATCCAAATTCTTAAGAACCGTCATAAACATAAAACAACAAAAGTTTCATCATACTACAAAGACGAATTTTCATAAAAGACCAAACATAATGAAAAAGCCTTCCAACAAAAGTTTTGACCCGTTTAGTTAAGTATCGTAGCGGAAGCTTGTGAGGTGATGTGTCCATTCCAACTTGCGCCGCCTATCAAGACGATTTACCTACAACCATTGGAAACAATTAGTCACTTTATACACAATCAATCTTATAGTTCGAACCTCTCTTCGGACTTGATAGAATCACTACGAGTATTCGTTCAAGATTCTTGCTAACAGAAATTCGATATCATTCTTCTACATTGTTTCATACTTGATTAAACATAAATATTCTGAACTCTACATATGACCCAATTCTATTCATTCGACCCATAATCATGATACAACCTATGCATAGACCCATTGACATGTGCAATTTACGAAACTAGTATAATAACATGTCATAAACATTACATACTACTAAAATTCGTAAGCGTAAGAACTTACCTTTGTCGTGTTTCGATTGCGATCCAGAATGGCTTGTGTCTTCCTCTTTTACTCCCACAACTCATAGTCGATATACTATAATCTCATGTCTTCGCTTTTCATTCTTGTCTAAATATAATCAAGTTAACAATTACAAATTTCTCAATTCTAGCCGTTTAACATCCTACTCACATGAGATTATCTTTTTCACATAAAACTCTTCATTCAAGCATTTTAACAAAAACTTGGTGTGCATATCATCAACAAAGCATATTGTACAAGTATTATATGCATAATCTTTCCTATTTCGCAACTTGAACCATCATAATCAATTAACTTCACATAATCAACATCTTACATCAAACATTTACTAATATTCTGACACATACAAACTTTACATCATCATTGCATGAATTTGGATTAATATGATTATCATATTTCACCATCTTCCTAATTCCAAGTGGGTTTTTCTTAAAATCATCCAATTAATCAGAATTCAAGCATAATTCATCCTCCATATAGTGATTTAACATATGTTCATAATCAATTTCAAGTAAATTTCATGTTTCAATCATGACCCACTTATGAAGAATCACCAACTCATAAAATTTAACTTACCACTTGATAGACTAACTTAGTTGAACGTTTCTATGTGTTCATGCAGTAATTTAGACCATGATTTCCCTTTAATTTTGCTGATTTTGTGAAGTTTGAGGGTTTTCCTTCTCGCTTCCTTGTTCTAGGCGACACCCACACACACTGAAGTGTGTATGGTGTGTGTTATTATTTGTTTTATTATTTTAACTTTCCTTATTTCCTTTTTTGGTCCCTCGATGTCACACCCCGATATTTTCACATATTACCGGTGGGCCCGGCTGGGAGTATCGTGACGTAGTTGATATTATCATAGTCAATACACACAATATAATAGCACAGCGGAAGGCTTCGTGAATAAACTATTACAAACCATAATGTCTGAGTGTTCGAGTGACAGAATATACAGACTGGAATGTAATAAGATCCACAGGCGGATCATAATAAATACAAGGAAACAAAATAACACACTTCAGGTATCTACGGATTTGCAAGATCCTCTTATGACACCTAATAGCTCCAACCTATTACGAGAGGTACCTGTCAAATCAGTCTTTAAGAAAATACGTCAGTTTACACTGGTAAATACAATTAACTGACTCTTTTGAAAACATTTATGAAAATTGATTTTAAGTGCACATGGCACAAATCTTTTATAACTTGGGACAATTCTTTAAATATAATCTTGCTTACAGATTTACATGTTTGTCTTACAATTGGGGCCGGTTGGAAGCCGGTCTTGATTAACCGACTCACCACTTATAGAACCCACAAAGGAGTTATCCCCAACATGTGGGTTTATATTTTAGCATTTGCATCTGTCAGGTGTATGCCTACACCCCGTGCATAGGTCGTGGCCATTTTCAAATAAAATGAGTCGAGGATATCCAGGACATGGTCGTATTAACCCCCAATGCTTATGTTATCAAACAAGACAGATTAAAACGGGTTATGTAAATTTATTAATCACAATCCGATTAAATGATTTCATACCCAACCAAGTGGTAATATTATAATACCATATCCCAAGCCCGTATAAGGGAAAATAAGTTAAAAGTATTTACCTGATGCTAGCAGTATAATCCTAAAGCTGTTGATGGCACCTTCTACCGGAAGCTATTTAATCTGTATAGAAGGTTTATTACCTATTAGGATGCTAACGGGTCTTTAATTTAGTCAAGGACTTAGACCGGCTAGCTAGAAGAAAACCTTACGGTTCTAAACGCTAGATTAAGTGGAGACCGGAATAGAATGAGATTTAGACCCGACAAGCTTGGATACTTGTATAATATGGGTAAACTAAACACATTCTGGAAATTGAGAATTTATTGATAAGATTAAGCCCATTTCGACTATTTTATGTAAACTAGTCACATAAGCCGATCCGAACGCGTAACCGCATAACGGGTAACCAAATAAATTATATACAGGTCTTAATCGTTATTATGCTCAAGATATGTTAACACATCAGTAAGATGTTAACACATATGACCAAAAAGTAATTTAAACCAAAATAAGTCCCATAAGGGCGTTTTGGTAATTTTAATGCCCATAAAAGAGTTTTAATTGTGCAACTGAGTTTCAGGTCTGATTTAATCAGTAAAAATATGCATTTTTATAAATTATATCAGTAGGGTATTTTATATATGTGAAATTTATCTTATATAACCAAACTATGCACCGAAGGGGCATTTTGGTAATTTCACATAAGCTTTAAAGGTCAAAATAGACTTCTGAGTTTAAAAACTTTGGCTTACTGTTTAATTATTTAAATTAGCTTAAAACAACAGTGGGTAACAAGTTTTATATGCCAAATATAGTTTTAACTCAAACTATGTGCTAAAAACTCTTAAAAGTTGGTTTTAAGGGGTATTCGGTTTAAAATAGGAAATCTGGGTTTTTGATCAGTTTATAAAGTTCAAAATACTTTATTTATTATATAAGATCAGTAGCAAAAGGTTTGGCACTAAAAAGTTATGTAAAACTCATTTTATGCATGAAAAGGGTAAAACCGACATTTACCGAAATTAAGCTATAATCCTATGTTATCCTCAGCCTAAAAATAAATAAAAATTTTCAAAAATCCCAAAATATTATTTTACATCAGTAGGTAAAAAGTTTGGTATTAAAAATCAGGTTTAGTTAGGCTTTATGTTAATTACGCCATTTAATAATAAAAAGCTCCTTACTTACGCTATTGAGCATAACTTCTATTCTAGACCTCAAGTTGATGTCAAATTTTCGGGACATGTCTAAATATCAGCAGCAAAGGTGTTAGTCCAATCACATTGTTAAAAATCTCAATTGTATGTAAAAAGGGCGTTTATGGCATTATTAAGCATAATTACGATCAAGTGCATATAATTCAAACCACTAGGCACCATGCAATATAACTCCAGAGGGTTATACTACTTAGTAATGTGGTCCTAATGGAAGCTTAAAATATGGAAGAATTAAGCTTGAACGGGTCAGAACTGAAAGTCAAAGCAAAAGTCAAGCTTTTGCGACTTTTGGTTATAAACTGACCTTAGACTTATTAATTGCCGGGTTAGGACAGATAAAACATGTTCTAATATTAATTACCGAGTCATTAGAATGTTAAAATATAATTTAAAACTCTTGTTTTATTAATTTTAATCATTTTCAAACATTCTGTCCAGTTTGACTTTTTGTCAAACTACTTTGACCCGATAATTGACTAGTCAAACGAGATAATTAGGAGGTGCCCTTTTAGGGGTTAATCACCTACCTTAATATGGTCCTATAACCACTTTCAATTTGATCAGTGGTTGGTCTATAAGTGATTAATACGAAAGTCAAACTTAATTTACTATAAGTTTGACTTTTAAGTAATTAAGCTAATTAAGATGACTAAGCAAGTAATTAGAGGCTTACTACAGGTCCTAGCTGTCTTTTCTACACTTGGAAATCTTCTCCTACTGATGCAAGTCCCCGGAATTGTCCCTTTGAAGTTGTTTGCAAAATGTGAGTTCAAGAAGTAAGAACTAGTTCCTTTATATAGTGATCTCCAAAAGTTTAGATCACTTCCAGCTGTTATGGATCCTCCTAAGATCACCCCAGGTGTCTAGTGGATTTGTAAAAACCGTATAACAGCCCCTAGTATCGATACCTAAGAGTTTAAGTCGGTTATGCAGCTGAACATACATCTGTCCATAACTTCTGCCCAGCGACGAGCTTACGGACCGTAAGCTATTATCCTTGCGGTCCGTATCCAGTACTTACGGACCGAAAGACCATGGGGTTGCGGTCCGTAACCGAACCTGAAACGCATCGCCCAGTTACCTCCTTGCGGACCGTAAGCCTTGGGCCATACGGTCCGTAACCGTTGACCAGAAGACAAAATTTTTAGAACTTTAATACACTTAACCATGCTCTTCCATAACCGAATCTTTAATCAATAAAGTAGCATAATAGTCCATATGGCCAGTCCTGTCCTATTCAAATTACTATGCCATGCACATATGTCTCCTTGGAGTTTTATAGAAGTTGGTCATACATGAAGATTCGTCGATATTTCTTATGAATTTCAAAGTCTTGAATTATTGCATGAACTATCATCAAGTGGCCGAAGTTTATGAATTCTCCAACAACTATTCATAAGAGTGTAAAATTTTGTAAAGCTTTTGGGAATGTTTACAAGGTCACTCAGAGGTAGGATTAACATGTTGACACGTCTAATCCCTGTAGCTTTATTATATCCTTTGATTAAAAATTTATCATTCACGTAGTGTCATTCAGAGGCTCAAGTTTGGCATGTTGACACTTTGAGTCCTTCAAACTAAATTTTTCCACATGTTAGGTCACGTGTCCATACATAACTGGACACGTTTTTACGTGGTGTTACACTCGAGTGTAAGCATTTGTTTTTAAATAGCTATAACTTATTCTTTTTAAGTTACATTTCTAATTTACATTCGAACTATGTTCATATTTCAAGTGACAATATATACAATACGCATACTTACAAGTTTTGGGGTGTTACAAGTCCACCCCCATTAAAGAAGGTTTTGTCCCCGAAACCTGATTAACGTACCGGATAAAAATGGGTATAACTTCCTCATCTCGTCCTCCGGCTCCCAAGTGAGGTCCGATCCCTTTCTGTGTTGCCATCAAACTAGCACTTGCTTGATTTCCTTGTTGCGAAGGGTCTTTACCTTGGAATCTTTTATAGCTACCAGCCTTTCGATATAATTCATTATTTCATCCACCTCGATGTCTTCTATAGGCACATGAGCTGTTTCTTCCGCAAGGCACTTCCGTAGTTGTGACACATGAAAAGTGTTATCAATTCCTTCTAACGTTGGGGGTAATTCTAACCGGTAAGCTACCTTCCCAACACGAGTTAAAATTTTGAACAGTCCGATACATCGGGGACCCAACTTTCCTCGCTTACGGAATCGGATTATGCCTTTGCACGGGGACACCTTAAACAATACTTGGTCCCCCACTTGGAATTCAATAGGGCGCATTCTTTTGTCCGCATAGGATTTTGTCGATCTTGCACTGCTTTTAATCGAGCTCGTACCAGGTCGATCTTCTCATTAGTTATCGCTACTACATCCTTGGGTGCGAGTTTTCTCTTTGTCCCACTTCTCCCCAACTAACAGGGGTTCTACACTTTCTTCCATATAACATTTCGTACGGCGCCATTTGTATGCTACTTTGGTAGCTGTTGTTGTACGAGAACTCCACTAATGGCAAATTTTCATCCCAATTTCCACCAAAATCCATAACGCATGCTCTTAACACATCTACAAAAGTTTGAATGGTCCTTTCGGAGTGACCATCCGTCTGCGGGTGATATGCGGTACTTATGTGCAATTGAGTACCCATTCCTTCATGAAACTTCTGCCAGTAACGGGAGGTAAATCGCGTGTCCCGATCCGACACAATGGACACAGACACACCATGGCGGGAAATAATTTCATTCACATAAATTTCCGCTAACCTTTCCGATGAGTAAGTCTCCCGAATAGGTAGAAAATGGGCACTTTTGGTAAGGCGGTCACCAATGACCCATATTGCATCATGCCCCTTTCTCGTCTTAGGATGTTTAGTTACAAGATCCATGGTCACATCCTCCCACTTCCATACCGGGATTTCTAGGGATTGCAATTTCCCGTATGGTTTTTGATGTTCCACCTTTACTTGGGAACATGTTAAGCATCTGGATACATACTTAACAATGTCGCGTTTCATTCCGGCCACCAATAATTCTCCTTCAAATCCCGATACATCTTAGTAGCTCCCGGATGAATCGAGTAACGGAACTTATGTGCTTCCTCCAATAATAAAGTCTTTGCATCACAAAAACGTGGTATCCAAATCCGCCCATACCTTGTTTTTAATCCACTTGCGTTTACTTCAAGTTTATTGACAAACCCTTTCGTTCTTTCACTTTTTGGATCACCCGCATTCAATGACTTATCTTGCGCCTTTCGTATTGTTTCGAGGAGGTTTGGTGTGACTATCGTTCTCATTGATTTCACTCGAATAGGCGGTGGATATTCTTTCCGGCTTAATGCATCCGCCACAACATTGGCTTTACCCGGATGGTAAAGAATGTCGCAGTCATAGTCTTTGATCAATTCTAGCCACCTCCGTTTCCTGATATTGAGGTCTTTCTGCTCGAAGAAGTATTTGAGACTTTTGTGGTCTCAATAGATTGTACATTTCGTTCCATACAAATAATGCCTCCAGATTTTTAAGGCAAAAACTACCGCCGCCAGCTCTAGATCGTGAGTCGGGTAGTTAATGTCGTGTTGTTTGAGTTGCCTTGAGGCATAAGCAATGACATTGCCTCGTTGCATCAGGACACATCCCAACCCCTGATGCGATGCATCCTCATAGACCACTAAGTCTTCTGTTACCTCCGGTAGGGTTAATATGGGAGAGCTCGACAACATTCCCTTTAACATTTGAAAAGCTTTCTGTTGATCATCACCCCATGTAAACTTTTCTTCCTTATTTATCAATCTGGTTAAAGGACGGGCTATTTTGGAGAAATATTGGATGAATCTCCGATAATAGCCGGCTAGACCGAGGAAACTTCTTACTTCATTAACGTTTTTCGGGGGTACCCATTTTACCACAGCTTCTACTTTAGATGGATCCACCAAAATCCCTTTCTCGTTAATTACATGACCCAAGAATTGCACTTCCCTGAGCCAAAACGCACATTTAGAAAACTTAGCATACAACCTTTCTGTTCGAAGCTTCCCGAGCACCTCACGTAGATGACTCGCATGTTCGGACTAGCTACGAAAGTATACCAAAATATCATCAATGAATACTATGACAAATTTGTCTAGCATGTTTCGGCATACTCTATTCATTAAATTCATGAAAGCTTCTTTTACTTGTTGTGTCCCGAGATAGAATTTACTTAGGAAGTAGCTTAATAAAGGTGGGTTCGGGTCATTCTGACCCATTTAACTAAGAATTGGACTCGAACTCATTTTAAACAACTAAAAGTTAGCATTTAATTATAGATGTTAGTATTGTTGCTATGATATTTATGTTTGTAGTTTTGTTTAACATGTTTTAACAAGTTTAAATTTATTTGATTTGTGTAATTTTTGGGTTTAAAAACCTTGTGATTTTTTTATTTTCATTTTTTACATACCCATAGAGACGACATGTCGTCTCTATTGGTAAAAATGTTTTTTTTTTTCTTAAACGCACACACCTATAGGGACAACTACAAGATTTCCAGATTTTTTTTCTTTTTTTCTATTTCAAGTCTTTAGGGACGACATGTCCCAATAAACATATAACAAAAAAATAAAAAAAATATTTTAAATCTATAGACTTAAAATAGTTTTTTTTTTAAATAGCTCTATTGTTACGACAAGTCGTCTCTAAAACTTCATCCCTAGGGACAACACCTTTAGAGACGACCTAAGAGACCTATTGGGAGGGCTCTGTAGATACGAAGCTTATGGAGACATTATGTCGTACCTATAAGCTGTTGAGACCTGTAGAGACGACATCTCCTTCCTACCGGCTCCAAAAAATTTGCTATTTTCTTGTAGTACAAAGCATGTGTGGTCCGTGGGGATCGTTTTGCGAATTCAGACTTTGTCACTTCATCCGTTTGGTAGATGCACTAAACTCAATATTTTATATTTTATATATTAATTGTTAAATCTAGAAAATAATTGTGAATTTTTTTAATGTTTCGTTTTAAATGGAAAACTGTACAGCTGGTTTTCTATGTAGCTATTTTGGTTTATTTTGGAGATTTTCCATAAAAATCAATATATTTTTTTTAATCAAAATCACACATATGATAATTGAACTATTGTGAACTAGAATGGCAAAGATATAAATCACGAGCGTCCGAGGAAAAAAAAAATTGAAAAAGAGAATTGATGAAAACCCTAAATTACTCTTGATTTTTAAATGGTAAGCGATTAGCCTATATGGTGTGGGGTAGCGTCCCATGCCATATCGGCATGATGACATCCTCAACTCCGCCTCTACGTCGCTAAAGGAGGGGGCGTTATCTCCTCTTTTATGAGTTGGTTGGCGAGCGCCAACGGACTTCTTCACCATTTTTACCACAACTCACCACCATTTACACTACAATTTCAATCATATTTTCAACTATTTTTATGACAAACTGATGGACTGAGGAAGAAGACGTTGCACTGGCTACCAGTTGGGTGCATGTTGCGGAGCAAGGGTACCCTCCAGATCATGCTGCTACTTGGAACACGACTTTTTACGTACTTTTGTCAACAAGTGGGTGCAAACAATCATAACTTGAATCACATTACTGGAAGGTTTATTTTGATACGAGCAACTTGTGGGTCTTTTGAGTGGCTCTTTACCAGTGTGATGTACTGCAAAGAGGGCATAACATAATATCAAGCGATTGAGGCGGCCCGTGCCGGGTACCAACTATGTTAGAACATAACCTTTCGTTATTTTGCCACTTTGAGAATTTTTGCCTGCCCATTTAACAATTAAGTCGTTGTTTTAAATAAATTTCTATGTATTGTTTTTAATTAACTTTAGTTGTAATCTCTTTTATTCTAGTTTAAAATGTTTTACTTTTATATTGTTTTGGTACTTTTTCATAATGTTTATTAATTAAAAAATCTAAATTAAAAAATAATAATTAAGTAATGATGATAGGACTTTATGGGCCTTATCCCCACTTAGGTTAGTTTGTTTTGGATTAGACAATGATGTATAGAGCTTAGCTTCCTTGCAGAGGTGCCATGTTCTATCCTAAGCTACACAGGTTTCGTGTGTGTGTTACGACAGATAGTGTTCAACTTTTATGGTCATAGAACGGTTGTCAAGTGTCAGTCGACGGTATGGTTTCCCAGAAGCAAACTGAAGCAAGCATGGGTCCGGTCAAGATAACATAGTCTGGCTGAAATGGGGAAACGAGACTCTCCAATTCTAAAAGTACGGTAGCCTAACACACGACATTATAAAAAAAATAAAAAAATAAAAGTTAGAATACAGCCCCCATATTGTCACTTACGTGAAGGCCCTAGGGCTATATAGCCTTAATACTCGTTATCATCAATGTCTTTACGACTTTTTCGTGGTTGGTGATAATTCTATCAGCCCACGCGCTGCTAGTTAGTTTCTGAGAAGATGTGAAGCCACTAATTTATCTAACTACTGTTCTCCTTGGATTTTTATAACTTCCTTTCTGAACCACTTATCTAGTTTCAATAATGGCTTCTACTTCATCTGCACCGGATCACTACGAGTATGATGTTTTTCTAAGCTTCAGAGGTGAAGACACCCGTAACTCTTTTACAGATCATCTTTATAAGGCGTTAATTCAAGCAGGAATTAGAACTTTCAGGGACGACAATGAAATCCACGAAGGTCAACAACTAAAGGCAAAAATCAAGAGATCAATAAGAAAATCTAGCACTTCTATAATCATATTTTCAGAGAACTTTGCGAATTCAAGATGGTGCCTCGATGAGCTTTCGTTGATCCTCAGGCAAAAGAGTAAGGGCGTCCATTTTGTTTTACCGGTGTTTTATGGCGTTGATCCTTCAGATGTCAGGAACCACAGAGGAAGTTTCAGGGTTGAAGCAAAAGAGGGAGCTGAAGGTACGAAATGGACAGAGGATAATGTGAAACGATGGAAAGCAGCCTTAACAGAGGTTGCTGATTTGAAGGGGATGATTGTTTCAGGGTATGTATGCTTCAATTTCTGTTTATACATACTTATATATCTCTTTGCATATTTGATTTGAAACAGTTAGAGAAGTAATAAGGAATTTCTTGATCTGTGTGTGAACTTTTCCTTCTTTTGGTCCAGGTATGAAACAACTTTTATTCAAAATATTGTTGAAAAAATTTACTTTGAACTAAGATTAAAACTCAACAGTATTCCAACTGGTCTTACTGGAATAAAGACTCGAGCTAAAGTTATTAATTCCTGGTTGAGATATGAACAACCTGGTTCTCCAGTTCTATCAATTTGCGGTATGGGAGGAAGTGGCAAGACAACACTTGCCAAACACATTTTTTACTCAAACAAGCAACACTTTGAAGGAAGCAGTTTTCTTGAAGGGGTTGAGAAGCAACATGACGG
Source organism: Helianthus tuberosus (assembly GCA_030545235.1). Lineage (NCBI taxonomy): Eukaryota > Viridiplantae > Streptophyta > Magnoliopsida > Asterales > Asteraceae > Helianthus > Helianthus tuberosus. The sequence continues at coordinate 182,073,700 of CM060363.1, read as the reverse complement.
TTTGCTTGGTGTACAGACGCAACTTCTCAGAGATATTTCTGGAAATAATAATATGTATATATCAAATGTTTACGAAGGAGCACTTCAGATTGAGAGGGCCATGCATATGAATAGGTTGCTTATTGTTGTTGATGACATAGATGATAAAGACAAACTAAGCGCTTTATTTGGAACAAAGGTATTACATACACAAAGCAAGATCATCATAACAACAAGCTTCTAAACATAGATACATGGAGTGGGTCCATATCATGGAAGTGCCATGTCCACAACATTGAATTATTAAGGTGCTGTTTGTTTTTGCTTATATTGTCTGAAAAGAGCTTATGTCTGCGGGCGGGCAGACATAAGCTCTTGAAGACTGTTTGTTAAAAAAAAAAAAAAAGATTTTAAAATAGCTTTTGTTTGCTTAAAAAAAAAAACTATGAATCATTGCTTCAAGATCTTCACACACATCTTCACACACCATCTTCACACACCACCAACCCTTCTTCTTCTTCCTGCCACCACCACCTCCGCCACCACCACCATCGTCAAAACCCACCACCAATTTAGGGCTGTGAGAGATTGGGCAAGAGAGAGAGAGAGAGAGATCTGTGAGAGAGAGAGATCGTAGAGAGAGAGAGATCTGTGAGAGAGAGAGAGCTGTGAGAGAGAGAGAGAGATCTGTGAGAGAGAGAGAGCTGTGAGAGAGATCGTACGGCGGTTCCGGCGGTGATGATGAAGAATCGCGGCGACAGGTGGTTCCGTGACGGTGGTGCACCGTTTTCAGTCAATAAGAGGGCGGCGGTGATGGCGGAGGTGGTGCGGTTCCGGCGGTGATGATGAAGAATCGCGGCGACAGGTGGTTCCATGACGGTGGTGCACCGTTTTCAGTCAATAAGAGGGCGGCGGTGATGGCAGAGGTGGTGCGGTGGTGGTGGTGGTGGTTGTAGAGAGAGAGAGTTTCTAGAGAGAGAGAGCAGAGAGAGAGCTTGTGTGTGTTGTGTGTGTGTGTGAAGTTGTTTTTGAAGAAAAAAAACAAACCCTCTTCTCCTTGCAGACTGCAGACATTTGGGCCACATCTTCTCTTGCAGATGCCTGCAGATGTGGTTCGCAGACTACAGACATTTTACATCTGAAAAAACAAACAGCACCTAAATCGTCATGAATCATTGGAGGTTTTAAGTTGTCATGCCTTTGGATCCAAAACTCCCATGGAAGGTTTCGAGGAACATGCAGTAAGGTTAGCACACTATTGTGGAGGAAATCCGCTAGCTCTTAAAGTATTGGGTTCTTCTTTATCTGATACAACTCAAGATCAATGGACAAGAAATGACATGATAGATGCTTGGAGAAGTAGAGTGGATTCACTAAATTCATTGGAAGGAGATATTGATCATAAAATCCATGAAGTGCTACAAAAAAGTTTTGAATCCTTGCCATGTGACAGTCAAAAAGAGTTGTTTCTCCATATTGCTTGCTTGTTTGTTGGTGAGTACGCGTCTCACGTGGAAAGGATATTGGAGAATGACTATCATGCCAAATCTGGGATGATGACCCTCACTAATAGATGCATTCTCACGGTGTCAAGTGATGGTCTCAGACTGGTTGTGCATAAACTCCTTCAAGATATGGCAAGAAAGATAGTCCGTAACGAGTCTAGAGATCCTGCAAAACATAGTAGAGTCTGGCATCATGACGAATCTTATCGTTTGTTAAGAAAAGGAGATGTAAGATGCTTCTTATGTGTAACATTAAGCTCACTTCCCATTTCACGAACCTATTATTGCAAATAAGCATTATCTAATTTGATGTCTTTCTCCAACAGGGTTCAGAGACAATTGAAGGTCTTGCACTCGACATGAATAAGTTGAAAGGAAGGAAGAGATTTGAGGTAAGTCAAATAAGTAAATTAATGGTTTATACTTCGTAAGTATTACAAGAATTTCTCAATATCTCATAATTTTCCCTACATTACTATGGATAGGAATTTCTCATTCATATTTCTCACAATTGTCTTCACCAACATTAAGTAGTTGTTTACTGAAATAACCGATAAGTAAATTATGATGGCCAACGGATCATAAACATAAATAACGAGATCAAGATAAGCACACGATAAATTGATAATGAACTACTAATTCTTATTAGTAAGAGTTAAATGTCTGGTTGGTCCATGTGATTTGCTATATTTGCAGAGTTGATCCCAAGGGTTTAATAATTACAAAGTTGGTCCCAGTAGTTGTAATTTTAATAAACTTGGGTGATCATTATCACTAACCTAAGTTAAATTTCTCAGTTAGCTATGTGAAAATTACTTATTTATCTCTGAACAATTAAAAAATAAATAAAAGAGATGACCCACTTTATTTTACTAAAACACAAAAATACCTAGAGCCACATGTGAAAGTAAAAGAGATGTTTTATTGAGATTGATAATATGTTACAACTTACGGACAGTTTAAAATGAAAAAATACGAAGCCCTAACACTTGTGCGCTTAACCTGTTGACGACTAACTCTATGGAGGCTAAGGGGTTGTTCAGCATCTTCTACGCCAGTAAAACTTACTTACTAAGCCATTAAAAGCTCTGATTGGATAAAGGGGTAAAACTTTCATTCTAACATCATTTTGAAACAATTCAGCCGTGTCCTATTAGTGAACCAAACACATTTAGGGGTTGTTTGTTTTAGTTCTTAATAGGCTCTTAATGATTCAGGTCTCTTACTGGTTCAGCACTTAATGGTTTAGACTCTCTGTTTTCGTGAGCAGTTGTTTGAATGGTTCAGACATTTGCCTCTGAATGGTTACACATTATACTGAGTCTGAATGGTTAAGTTGGGAGTGGTCTGAGCCAAAGTGAAAGTTGAGAGTGGTCTGAGCCGTGTCCCATGTCATCAAAAATTGAACACGTAAGCAAAAAGAACTAACCTGGTTAGTGAATATTTAACGAGGGGGTGCCATGACAACCCAAGTGTTAAGTTGGGAGTGGTCTGAGCCAAAGTGAAAGTTGAGAGTGCCATCGGCCAAATGGCCATAGTTGGGGGTGTTTAAATCCATTAACCCTTCTTGTTAAGTTACATTTCTAATTTACATTCGAACTATGTTCATATTTCAAGTAACAATATATACAATATGCATACTTACAAGTTTTGGGGTGTTACAAGTCCACCCCCATTAAAGAAGGTTTTGTCCCCGAAACCTGATTAACGTACCGGATAAAGATGGGTATAACTTCCTCATCTCGTCCTCCGGCTCCCAAGTGAGGTCCGATCCCTTTCTGTGCTGCCATCGAACTAGCACTTGCTTGATTTCCTTGTTGCGAAGGGTCTTTACCTTTGAATCTTTTATAGCTACCGGCCTTTCGATATAATTCATTCTTTCATCCACCTCGATGTCTTCTATAGGCACATGAGCTGTTTCGTCCGCAAGGCACTTCCGTAGTTGTGACACATGAAAAGTGTTATGAATTCCTTCTAACGTTGGGGGTAATTCTAACCGGTAAGCTACCTTCCCAACACGAGCTAAAATTTTGAACAGTCCGATACATCGGGGACTCAACTTTCCTCGCTTACGGAATCGGATTATGCCTTTGCATGGGGACACCTTCAACAATACTTGGTCCCCCACTTGGAATTTAATAGGGCGCATTCTTTTGTCAGCATAGGATTTTGTCGATCTTGCACTGCTTTTAATCGAGCCCGTACCAGGTCGATCTTCTCATTAGTTATCGCTACTACATCCTTGGGTGTGAGTTTTCTCTTTGTCCCACTTATCCCCAACAAACAGGGGTTCTACACTTTCTTCCATATAACATTTCGTACGGCGCCATTTGTATGCTACTTTGGTAGCTGTTGTTGTACGAGAACTCCACTAATGGCAAATGTTCATCCCAATTTCCGCCGAAATCCATAACGCATGCTCTTAACATATCTACAAGAGTTTGAATGGTCCTTTCGGAGTGACCATCCGTCTGCGGGTGATATGCGGTACTTATGTGCAATTGAGTACCCATTCCTTCATGAAACTTCTGCCAGTAACGGGAGGTAAATCGCGTGTCCTAATCCGACACAATGGACACAGACACACCATGGCGGGAAATAATTTCATTCACATAAATTTCCGCTAACCTTTCCGAGGAATAAGTCTCCCGAATAGGTAGAAAATGGGCGCTTTTGGTAAGGCGGTCAACAATGACCCATATTGCATCATGCCCCTTTCTCGTCTTAGTATGTTTAGTTACAAGATCCATGGTCACATCCTCCCACTTCCATACCAGGATTTCTAGGGATTGCAATTTCCCGTATGGTTTTTGATGTTCCACCTTTACTTGGGAACATGTTAAGCATCTGGATACATACTTAACAATGTCGCATTTCATTCCGACCACCAATAATTCTCCTTCAAATCCCGATACATCTTAGTAGCTCCCGGATGAACCGAGTAACGGAACTTATGTGCTTCCTCCAATAATAAGGTCTTTGCATCATAAAAACGCGGTATCCAAATCCGCCCATACCTTGTTTTTAATCCACTTGCGTTTACTTTAAGTTTATTGACAAACCCTTTCGTTCTTTCACTTTTTGGATCACCCGCATTCAATGACTTATCTTGCGCCTTTCGTATTGTTTCGAGGAGGTTTGGTGTGACTGCCATTCTCATTGATTTCACTCGAATAGGCGGTGGATATTCTTTCCGACTTAATGCATCCGCCACAACATTGGCTTTACCCGGATGATAAAGAATGTCGCAGTCATAGTCTTTGATCAATTCTAGCCACCTCCGTTGCCTCATATTGAGGTCTTTATGCTCGAAGAAGTATTTGAGACTTTTGTGGTCTGAATAGATTGTACATTTCGTTCCATACAAATAATGCCTCCAGATTTTTAAGGCAAAAACTACCGCCGCCAGCTCTAGATCATGAGTCGGGTAGTTAATGTCGTGTTGTTTGAGTTGCCTTGAGGCATAAGCAATGACCTTACCTCGTTGCATCAGGACACATCCCAACCCCTGATGCGATGCATTCTCATAGACCACTAAGTCTTCTGTTACCTCCGGTAGGGTTAATATGGGAGAGCTCGACAACATTCCCTTTAACATCTGAAAAGCTTTCTGTTGATCATCACCCCATGTAAACTTTTCTTCCTTCTTTGTCAATCTGGTTAAAGGAAGGGCTATTTTGGAGAAATATTGGATGAATCTCCGATAATAGCCGGCTAGACCGAGGAAACTTCTTACTTCATTAACGTTTTTCGGGGGTACCCATTTTACCACAGCTTCTACTTTAGATGGATCCACCAAAATCTCTTTCTCGTTAATTACATGACCCAAGAATTGCACTTCCCTGAGCCAAAACGCACATTTAGAAAACTTAGCATACAACCTTTCTGTTCGAAGCTTCCCGAGCACCTCACGTAGATGACTCGCATGTTCGGACTAGCTACGAAAGTATACCAAAATATCATCAATGAATACTATGACAAATTTGTCTAGCATGTTTCGGCATACTCTATTCATTAAATTCATGAAAGCTTCTTTTACTTGTTGTGTCCCGAGATAGAATTTACTTAGGAAGTAGCTTAATAAAGGTGGGTTCGGGTCATTCTGACCCATTTAACTAAGAATTGGACTCGAACTCATTTTAAACAACTAAAAGTTAGCATTTAATTATAGATGTTAGTATTGTTGCTATGATATTTATGTTTGTAGTTTTGTTTAACATGTTTTAACAAGTTTAAATTTATTTGATTTGTGTGATTTTTGGGTTTAAAAACCTTGTGAATTTTTTATTTTTATTTTTTACATACCCATAGAGACGACATGTCATCTCTATTGGTAAAAATGTTTTTTTTTTTCTTAAATGCACACACCTATAGGGACAACTACAGGATTTCTGGATTTTTTTTTTCTTTTTTTCTATTTCAAGTCTTTAGGGACGACATGTCGTCCCAATAAATATATAGCAAAAAAATAAAAAATATTTTAAATCTATAGACTTAAAATAGTTTTTTTTTTAAATAGCTCTATTGTTACGACAAGTCGTCTCTAAAACTTCATCTCTAGGGACAACACCTTTAGAGACGACCTAAGAGACCTATTGGGAGGGCTCTGTAGATACGAAGCTTATGGAGACAATTAATATGTCGTACCTATAAGCTGTTGAGACCTGTAGAGACGACATCTCCTCCTTACCGGCTCCAAAAAATTTGCTATTTTCTTGTAGTACAAAGCATGTGTGGTCCGTGGGGATCGTTTTGCGAATTCAGACTTTGTCACTTCATCCGTTTGTAGATGCACTAAACTCAATATTTTATATTTTAATTGTTAAATCTAGAAAATAATTGTGAATTTTTTTAATGTTTCGTTTTAAATGGAAAACTGTACAGCTGGTTTTCTATGTAGCTATTTTGGTTTATTTTGGAGATTTTCCATAAAAATCAAGATTTTTTTTTTTTAATAAAAATCACACATATGTTAATTGAACTATTGTGAACTAGAATGGCAAAGATATAAATCACGAGCGTCCTAGGAAAAAAAAAATTGAAAAAGAGAATTGATGAAAACCCTAAATTACTCTTGATTTTTAAATGGTAAGCGATTAGCCTATATGGTGTGGGGTAGCGTCCCATGCCACATCGGCATGATGACATCCTCAACACCGCCTCTACGTCGCTAAGAGGGGGGGGGGGGGGGGGGCGTTATCTCCTCTTTTATGAGTTGGTTGGTGAGCGCCAACGGACTTCTTCACCATTTTTACCACAACTCACCACCATTTACACTACAATTTCAATCATATTTTCAACTATTTTTATGACAAACTGATGGACTGGACTGAGGAAGAAGACGTCGCATTGGCTACCAGTTGGGTGCATGTTGCGGAGCAAGGGTACCCTCCAGATCATGCTGCTACTTGGAACACGATTTTTTACGTACTTTTGTCAACAAGTGGGTGCAAACAATCATAACTTGAATCACATTACTGGAAAGTTTATTTTGATGCGAGCAACTTGTGGGTCTTTTGAGTGGCTCTTTACCAGTGTGATGTACTGCAAAGAGGGCATAACAGAATATCAAGCGATTGAGGCGGCCCGTGCCGGGTACCAACTATGTTAGAACATAACCTTCCGTTATTTTGCCACTTTGAGAATTTTTGCCTGCCCATTTAACAATTAAGTCGTTGTTTTAAATAAATTTCTATGTATTGATTTTAATTAACTTTAGTTGTAATCTCTTTTATTCTAGTTTAAAATGTTTTATTTTTTATATTGTTTTGGTACTTTTTCATAATGTTTATTAATTTAAAAATCTAAATTAAAAAATAATAACTTTTATTTTGTTTTGGATTAGACAATGATGTTAGAGCCTAGCTTCCTTGCAGAGGTGCCATGTTCTATCCTAAGCTACACAGGTTTTTGTCTCATCGTGTGTGTGTTACGACAGATGGTGTTCAACTTTTATGGTCATAGAACGGCTGTCAAGTGTTAGTCGGCGGTATGGTTTCCCAGAAGCAAACTTTGTAGCCAGCATGGGTCCGGTCAAGATAACATAGTCTGGCTGGAATGGGGAAACGAGACTCTTCAATTCTAAAAGTACGGTAACCTAATACACGAAAGTCGACATTATAAAAAAAATAAAAAAATAAAAGTTAAGAATACAGCCCCCATATTGTCACTTACGTGAAGACCCTAGGGCTATATAGCCTTAATAATACTCGTTATCATCAATGTCTTTACGGCTTTTTCGTGGTTGGTGATAATTCTATCAGCCCACGCGCTGCTAGTTAGTTTCTGAGAAGATGTGAAGCCACTAATTTATCTAACTACTGTTCTCCTTGGATTTTTATAACTTCCTTTCTGAACCACTTATCTAGTTTCAATAATGGCTTCTACTTCATCTGCACCGGATCACTACGAGTATGATGTTTTTCTAAGCTTCAGAGGTGAAGACACCCGTAATTCTTTTACTGATCATCTTTATAAGGCGTTAGTTCAAGCAGGAATTAGAACTTTCAGGGACGACAATGAAATCCACGATGGTCAACAACTAAAGGCAAAAATCAAGAGATCAATAAGAAAATCTAGCACTTCTATAATCATATTTTCAGAGAACTTTGCGAATTCAAGATGGTGCCTCGATGAGCTTTCGTTGATCCTCAGGCAAAAGAGTAAGGGCGGCCATTTTGTTTTACCGGTGTTTTATGGCGTTGATCCTTCAGATGTCAGGAACCAGCGGGGAAGTTTCAGGGTTGAAGCAAAAGAGGGAGCTGAAGGTACAAAATGGACAGAGGATAATGTGAAACGATGGAAAGCAGCCTTAACAGAGGTTGCTGATTTGAAGGGGATGATTGTTTCAGGGTATGCTTCAATTTCTGTTTATACATACTTATATATCTCTTTGCATATTTGATTTGAAACAGTTAATAAGGAATTTCTTGATCTGTGTGTGAACTTTTCCTTCTTTTGGTCCAGGTATGAAACAACCTTTATTCAAAATATTGTTGAAAAAATTTACTTTGAACTAAGATTAAAACTCAACAGTACTCCAACTGGTCTAACTGGAATAAAGACTCGAGCTAAAGTTATTAATTCCTGGTTGAGATATGAACAACCTGGTTCTCCTGTTCTATCAATTTGCGGTATGGGAGGAAGTGGCAAGACAACACTTGCCAAACATGTTTATTACTCAAACAAGCAACACTTTGAAGGAAGCAGTTTTCTTGAAGGGGTTGAGAAGCAACATGACGGTTTGCTTGGTGTACAAACGCAACTTCTCAGAGATATTTCTGGAAATAATAATATGTATATATCGAATGTTTACGAAGGAGCGCTTCAGATTGAGAAGGCCATGCATATGAATAGGTTGCTTGTTGTTGTTGATGACATAGATGATAAAGACAAACTAAGTGCTTTATTTGGAACAAAGGTATTACATACACAAAGCAAGATCATCATAACAACAAGGCTTCTAAACATAGATACATGGAGTGGGTCCATATCATGGAAGTGCCATGTCCACAACATTGAATTGTTAAATCCTCATGAATCATTGGAGGTTTTAAGTTGTCATGCCTTTGGATCCAAAACTCCCATGGAAGGTTTCGAGGAACATGCAGTAAGGTTAGCACACTATTGTGGAGGAAATCCGCTAGCTCTTAAAGTATTGAGTTCTTCTTTATCTGATACTACTCAAGACCAATGGACAAGAAATGACATGATAGATGCTTGGAGAAGTAGAGTGGATTCACTAAATTCATTGGAAGGAGATATTGATCATAAAATCCAAGAAGTGCTTCAAAAAAGTTTTGAATCCTTGCCATGTGACAGTCAAAAAGAGTTGTTTCTCCATATTGCTTGCTTGTTTGTTGGTGAGTACGCGTCTCACGTGGAAAGGATATTGGAGAATGACTATCATGCCAAATCTGGGATGATGATCCTCACTAATAGATGCCTTCTCACAGTGTCAAGTGATGGTCTCAGACTGGTTGTGCATAAACTCCTTCAAGATATGGCAAGAAAGATAGTCCGTAACGAGTCTAGAGATCCTGCAAAACATAGTAGAGTCTGGCGTCATGACGAATCTTATCGTTTGTTAAGAAAAGGAGATGTAAGATGCTTCTTATGTGTAACATTAAGCTCACTTCCCATTTCACAAACCTATTATTGCAAATAAGCATTATCTAATTTGATGTCTTTCTCCAACAGGGTTCAGAGACAATTGAAGGTCTTGCACTGGACATGAAAAAGTTGAAAGGAAGGAAGAGATTTGAGGTAAGTCAAATAAGTAAATTAATGGTTTATACTTCGTAAGTATTACAAGAATTTCTCAATATCATAATTTTCATACATTACTATGGATAGGAATTTGTCATTCATATTTCTCACAATTGTCTTCACCAATATTGAGTAGTTGTTTAATGAAATAACCGATAAGTAAATTATGATGGCCAACGGATCATAAACATAAATAACGAGATCAAGATAAGCACACGATAAATTGATAATGAACTACTAATTCGTATTAGTAAGAGTTAAATGCCTGGTTGGTCCATGTGGTTTGCTATATTTTTGCAGAGTTGGTCCCAAGAGTTTAATAATTACAAAGTTGGTCCTACTAGTTGTAATTTTAATAAACTTGGGTAATCATTATCACTGACCTAAGTTAAATTTATCAGTTAGCTATGTGAAAATTACTTATTTACCCCTGAACAATTAAAAAATAAATAAAAGAGATGACCCACTTTGTTTTACTAAAACACAAAAATACTAGAGCCACACGTGAAAGTAAAAGAGATGTTTTATTGAGATTGATAATATGTTACAACTTACGGATAGTATAAAATGAAAAAATACGAAGCCCTAACCTTAACCTGTTGACGACTAACTCTATGGAGGCTAAGGGGTTGTTCAGCATCTTCTACGCCAGTAAAACTTACTTACTAAGCCATTAAAAGCTCTGATTATTGGATAAAGGGGTAAAACTTTCATTCAATATCATGTTCAAACTTAATGAGTAAAATGCTTACTGATTAATTCAGAGGTGTCCTATAATTAGTGAACCAAACACACTTAGGGGCTGTTTGTTTTAGTTCTTAATAGGCTCTTAATGATTCAGACATCTTACTGTTTCAGCGCTTAATGGTTTAGACTGTCTGTTTCGTGAGCAGTTGTTTGAATGGTTCAGACATTTGCCTCTGAATTGTTACACATTATACTGAGTCTGAATGGTTAAGACCTCTTATCTATCTGAATTGGTCAGACGTTTTCATCTGAATGGTTAAGCATTATACTGGTTCTTAATGATTTGGACCTCTTACTCTTACTGGTTTAACACTTTATGGTTCAGACCTGTTACTAGTCCAGCACTTACCTATTTTGAAGTTGTCAAACAACCCCTTAATATTGATTGATTCAGAGGTAGCCTCTTAATGGAATTATTAAAAGGCTAAAAACAACCCTAACTCTAATTTATTCTGACATTGCCAAATGGTATGAATCTGATCTTGTTCTCACTTTCCAATTCATAAAAAATGAGACTCCAAAAGCACCAAATTGAAAGAAGAAATACTTTTAAGATTTCTTCTTGGCTTATTTGACACTGAAGGAAACTTTTTATTTTATTTATTTCATGGTTAACTATCAATAATTATGTATTGGCTATCATTCAACAAAATGCATACTTATTATGACCATGATCAATGAAGAAATTGCTACTACGGTCTATGGTGGGACATTGGATGGGGTTGTGGATTGTTTCACTTTCTTGCATTCGACATTTTAGTGGTTGGGGACAATAGGTTCAATTAGGGAAGCATTGGTGTGTCCTGTCATGAATGTGGAGTTTTTTTTTTTTTTTTTGTATACCTTTCTTTCATCCTCCAAAGGTAGCAAAATAATTTTACATCTAGTTGGTAGAATTTTGTGAGTAGTTTCTGTTGATAATTGTGAGGCCTGATAAATTTGTAGGCATTTAAAACAAGTTCCCTTGTAAAGATGAAGAACCTAAAATTTCTCTATATGATAGGTGTGAAACTCACTGGGTCCTATGAGAATTTTCCAGAGCTTAGATGGTTGAGGTGGCGCAGATGTAATTTGAACATATTACCCCCAGGACTATTGATGAGCAGCTTGGTGGCTATAGATATGAGTTATGCAGACTTGGAAAAGTTTGAACCACCCACGGTATAAGGAATTCAATCTTTTGTTTATCACTTAACCTTTTACCATCACAATTCTGGATAATTTTTATTAATGTGCAATAAGCGTTCTGTTTTAGACAATCTTTATTAATGTGCAATGATAAATTTAACTTGTTATTCTTGGAACAGGTTCTTAATTCGCTCAAGATTCTAGATCTTTCTCGCTCTTACAAACTTGTCAGCATCCACAATCTCCACCGACTCCCTAAACTTGTGGATTTGGTCCTCTTTGATTGTACCAATTTGACTCATGTTTGTAAAACCATAGAAGACCTTGTGAATCTTTCTTTCTTGAACTTTGCACGATGCCATAAACTGTTAAAGGATTTATTTATTGGTGGTGAACAACCTTTGTTTTCCTTACCAAGTTCATTATCTGGATGGAGTTTAGCTAGCAACCCATTTGAGATCCTACCCAATTACATTGACCTTAAAATGCTTCAGCACCTCAACTTGAATTATTGCGCAAACCTCACGTCTCTCCCATGTCTCCCAAGTACGTTAAAGGAGTTGAATATAAGTTGGTGTACATCACTGGAGAGAATAACATTCCAATCAGCTCGGTTCACACTAGAGAAGTTTGATTATGAAGGTTGTTTCAAACTGTGTGAGATCGAAGGCCTTTTTAAGTTAGTATCCATACCAAAAATTGATGAAGCAGAACTGGGACATATGCAATGGCTTAAAGTCTATCAAGATCATAAGGTGGACCTGGTTGGTGATGTGATTACAGAAGGCAGAACCTTTAATGTCCAGGTTATTTCTCTCAAATATCCAGCAATTTTTTACATGACGAAGTAATTGAATTTTGTGTGCAAGAATCCAGCAAAATTGTTTCAATATATAAATAAGTAAATGATTTTTTTGTGTGCAATATAGATGTTGTATGAATATGGTATAAGAAGCACCTATTTGCAAGGCATAAAGGATCAACGCATGTTGAAACATGAGTATACGTCATCATCCAGATTCTTATCCTTTCGGGTTCCTTTGCATCCAAAGAAGAATAGGATCCAAGGATTGGATGTATCGTTCTTATACAGATCACCAAGTGAGGAAGACAGAGATATGATGCCTCCTCTTGCCAAAATCAGTAACAAAAGCAAGGGAATTACTTGGGTATACAACCCTGTTGTGTTTTGTGAACCCGGAGTTGATGAAGATGTTGTGTGGTTAAGTTATTGGCCAATCGGAGACATATTAGATGTTGGTGATGAAGTTCATGTGAATATATTTTTGGATAAAAAAGTGTTGATAGTAAGAGAGTGTGGTGCGAGCCTTGTGTATACGGATGATGATAAAGTAGAGGACGGAGAAAAGTGTGAACAGATTAAAGGGAAAGAAGTGATTGGAGGAGATCTATCTGAATTAGAGGTCACCAAAGGAGGCTACTATCTTTGCCGCAATAATTTCTTCCTGTCAAAGACCCGTGATGTGTTGAAAAGGCTGTTTGGTGATAACAGTTTATATACAGGTAAGTGATTGTGGATCTTTACGGTTGATATTAAGCTGCAAATAACCATAACACTCATTGTCATAGATTCACGAAGATGGAGACCATCTTCTCAACCAGTAACAGCAGTGTATGAGGAGGTGAATTCTTTTCGGAACTCCAAGCGCTATGTAAGTATATACCTTTATCTTTCTTCTTGTCGCGAATCACCATTATTTTCATGTGATACAAATATTGTTTTTTATGTGACATGGAGGTCAATGGTTTGGGTCGTGGAAACAACCTCTTGCAGAAATGCAGGGTAAGGATGCGTACATGAGACCCAAGTTGGACTGACACCTTGGACCCACGCATGCCGGAGGCTCGGTCTTTCCTTTTCATATCAAAGTTTTTACATCCTTTTATTTTTATCTTTTTTTTTTATTTATATATTTATTTATATAAGGCGATATGTTGACGTGAAAAGTCATCTGATGTCATTTGACTGGCGTTGAGCTGGAAAATCACAAAAAGATTAGGCGTTTGACCTGTAAAAAAGTCATTTTTCTTAATTTTTAGGTATTAAGAGAGTTTAGATTTTGATTTCATGTGTCATAAATGATTAATGTCATTATTTTAGTTATGCGGAATTAAAAGAGACCATCGTTCAATAGCTTATTGATTTTAAATTTGGTTGTTTGATCATATTTTTCTATGTAAATCTCAGAAAATTGAAGTTGAGTTGGGAGTAAACTTTAATAGTGAAAGTGAAACAGACAAGATAGAGAAGGCAGTATCGAGTCTTGTGGGTATTGAATCTGTTTCCACCGACAAAGAAATAGGAAGACTATTTGTTGTCGGGCCTATTGATCCTCAAGCAGTGGCAATGTGTGTTAGGAAATTTGGGTACATGGTTCAGGTCTTAGCTTATACCTATCATGGGAACGGTTAAAATATCATGTGCCATCTTCAATAGTGTTAGGTACTTAACCTGATTTATCTTCCATCAAATTCCTCTAAGTATTGATAAAGCTCTGGATTTGATTACTGACTTGTCGTCTCCGAGATATAAGCAGCGGAATCAGTTACCATCCCCCATTTTCAGATCTCTTGACCCAGGCCCGCCGTTTGCATGTTCCTCGTAAGCAGGGGTGAGTGGAAATGGAAGTGCTATGTGTTAATGGATTCCCACATCGACGATATTATTAGAGCTAGTGGGATCGTCCCGTAAATCTTTGTGAGACTGACCCGACAAGCTCCAACCATGGGTCCATCAGAACCAAGATTCCTAAACCAAAACAACTTTTCTGGTACTTACCAAATTTTCATGTATCTGTGATAAGACTCTACCATGTCAGCTACCATCAGAGTCTAACGGGTCCCGATTCAATTACCTTGACCCAGTCAATCAAGAGAAATTATAGGGTTGAATTAGTGTGGGCTGAATGCTATTGGAGTCAAAGTCAAGAGGGGAGTTAAAGGGCTGAATTTAGCGGCTGAGTTTAGGATTAGTAACTTCTCTATTTTTTTACTTAAGTATTCCATTTCTATTCTATTTTCCTATGCCTTGTTAAATTTGATTATCTAGTGTTTTTGTATTAAAGATTAGCCCATCTCGGATTGGACCAACTATCTTAATTTTTCAATAAATGAGTCATTTATTTTCTGGTATCTATCATTTGGTTCCATTGGGAAACGCAAAGACGATGGATCAGAAACCCAAAGATTACTGAGAAATTATCGCTACTCAATAAGCATCCATTGGAGCGCGTTTCAATTTTTGTAGCCATGAAGAATGATGTTGAAACAATCAAGGCCCAGATGTATGGGACATCTGCTATCCTATCCTAGTACAATCTAGTCCAGTGATTGAGCATATCATCCCTACTCACATCGCTCATCCTAAACATAATTTAGAACCTGAGGATGAACCTCAACGCCTAAAGACAGATCTGGTCAAGGGTACCATACCATCCTCACCACCATTTTCTGCCACTACACCACCATCTCCTTTAGAACAACCCCCAACAATAATATCTCCACCACCAGCTTCTGTCACCACCACATATTACCGTTGAATTTTCACAAAACCACACTGCAACCTACACTTCTCCTCGCCTCACTGCGCCCTCAAACAAACCTTTACCATCACCAACAATCACACTGGTTCTACGACTACACTCTCCCGTGTTCTTTACAACCACGCCCATACAAGAGACAGACTTTCTAGCAGCTCTTGTACCATCAAACACATCACCACCAACTTCTACCAAGTGTCACAATTACCTGCCAAATTAGCATGGGATGGCACAAAGTTGGGTTTTCAACACCAGCGAAAGAAGCTCACAACTCTACCATTTTCCACCATCTCTCCATCGAATTGTGGGCTATTCAATTAATCATTTGGACATATCAGTTTTCTCCTAATTGACTCGAGGACAAGTAGTTTCTTCGGGAGGGAAGTATTGATAAGACTTTACCTTATCAGCGGGAGCTTCTTTCTCCTATCTGGGTCCAACGGGTCCCGATTCAATTACCTTGACCAGGTCAATCAAGAGCAAAGATTTAGCAGGGGTTGAATGTTATTGGAGTCAAAGTCAAGAGGAGAGTCAAATGGCAGAATTTAGGGGTTGAGTTTAGGATTAATAACTTCTCTATTTCTTTTATTTGAGTACTAGCCTAAGACCCCGCGAGCTTCGCGGGTGGCTAAACACCAACTAAACACATAAAATAATTTAAACGTAGAAGCGTTAAAGTGTGATTTGTTAAGCCTAATATTTTGAGACAGTTGAGCACGTCCCAATAGTATATCTACATAATGTTCGTTACAAATTAAGTTTTTGTCAACTAAACCTTCATGATGTCTTCTTTAACTCCACTATCGCATTCATCCTCTGACATTATCAATTCCAATCAGGACGACTTAGAATTTAAAGCTCTATTGCTAGATTATTAAAAAGAGTTAATTACTGTTTTCGTCCCTGTGGTTTGTCAAAAATCACTATTTCAGTCCATTAGTTTAAAAATTGTGATTTCAGTCATTGTGGTTTCACTTTCGTAACCATTTCAGTCCCTGTACTTACAGAATAAATGGATTGAAATGGTTACGAAAGTGAAACCACAGAGACTGAAAATGGCCACGAAAGTGAAACCACACAGACTGAAATCGTAATTTTTAAACTAATGGACTGAAATAGTGATTTTTAACAAACCACAAGTTAATTACATTTTTATATACATGAAATTAATTTGAAAAAAATAGATTCTTACTTAAGTGTAAGAACAACTCAAACGGGTTCTTAGAGATATCAACTGGTTGGCTACCCTCCAACACTTGATTTGCTATAAATCCCTTTTACTGTTATAGAAAAAAATAAGGTTATAACCCGGAAATTTTCCGGCTAGGAAAATTTAATTTATAACAAATAAAAAAATAAAAATATAAAAATAACACTTTAACATCTAAAGTATCATCTTTTCCTTTTCTCCATCATAAATTTTTAATTGGTTTCTTAAACTTTTTCTTGTTGTAAAGAGCCATAAAAACGTACAAAAGCAAGAATGTAAAGTAAACGTCTATATTTAATATTTAGAGCATTTACATTGGAACCTCTATTCTATATTATATAGAGAAAATAATAGAGGAAACAACAAAAATACCATCACATTGGAATTTCTATAATAGAAAAAAATTAAAGTAAAGTACACCTCTATATTTATAGGGTCACATACATTCAACCCTCAATATTATTATTCTGAGTGTGTAATATCTAATATGATTTTGAAAAGCTTCATTTATACCACAGCCTCACCAATTTTGAAAAGACTCATTGTTTAAAAAAAGACTCATTTCATCACAACCTGTTTTAATCGAGTTAATCACAGGTTATCCTCTAAATATCTTTTGACATCTATACATAAAATAAATACAAACAAACTAATCTTAAGTCCGTCTTTAAACAATTTTTCAAAGTTTACCTACTTGAGCAATTAGAGATAAATATAAAGCAAATCACCCGTTAGGTAAAAACGGTTGAAATTGCGTTTTTTTTTTCAGTAAACCAAACTTTATTAATCACCAAAAGAGGCATACAAACAACAATTAAGCTTCCAAAAAAACACACTAAGATACATCCAAAATACTCTTACCCCATTACACATCCAATCACTTTAAAAAAACTATCTATACACATACACTAACCAAAGTCTAAACCAGAGAAAGTGGACCAGATTGAGAGATTGACGCCTATCGATCTGTTAATCATCCACCAGAGAGTAGCCTCCTTGATGTCTTGCACTATTTTAGTTTGAAAAGCATCGACCCCTTTGAAGATCTTATCATTTATCCTTAACCATAGCCTTCATACTGTCATGAGAAATACAATATAAATCGGCCTTTTTTTTCGTGGGCGTATCCAGACTAATTCTACGTACACAAACCTTCCAACATATTGATTTAGCGAAGATACGTGAAGCAAACAAAAGACAGGAAGAGCAGCTTTTATATTTTTTTATCATACCTGTAATCATTTTATAAATAATGCTATACAAAATTACAGGAAGAGAAACTGTTATAGTTATTTTTTTATAATATCAATCATAATGTTATACACACCTTGTCATAGCTTAAACACATTTCTTCAGATTATGGCCCAATTTGATCAGATTCTAAAAAACGAAGAAAGATTATCATGAGATACTGTAAACTGGGGTTTAGGATGTAAACCATAAAAATAACAAATTAATTTAGATGATTAGCCTTGCAGAAAACCCAAATCGGGAAAGTTTACCTGAATCGTTAATGAAAAAAATCAGACTCAGATTGGGTTACTCAAGCGGATATTAATCACTGGAATAAGATCGGGTATCAAGCATAAGAGCACACATGAGTTGATTAATGGAACAAAATGGTGAGGAGAAGAATATACATCAGTGAATCGAATAGAGATCAATTTCCCATAGGATCCCATTTAAGATATATAGATATAGATAAAGAACGGTGCAAGATAAACCTTTCCTTCAACTTCTCATAGGATCCCATTCAAGAGTTCCTTGTAGGGGAAGGAGTCTGAAAGAAGCTAATCACCTAAAATTACAAAACACAATTTGAATTAGATATGCAACTCGAGTACAAAAACAATAGTCGAAGAAGACTCGAAGCCTCCCTAAAATTACAAATAATATAGTCAAAGCATCTCATAAAAAAACATCAAGATTTCAAAGCGTTCAAAATTTAAAATCAACACAATAATGGTTTACTTCAAAATTTAAATTTAAAATAATCATTGACTTCAAAATTTAAAGTTTAAAATCTGAAAATCAAATCACTAATATCCAATCCCGTAAATCAAGCAAACTTATTAGGAAAGTCTAATTTTTCAAATTTAAATTCAATTTACAGATTCGAAATTTAAAATCAAACACATTAATGGCAAACTTTCAAATTAAAATTTAAAATAATAATTGACTTCGAAATTGAAAATTTAAAATCAAACACAATAATGGTTTACTTCAAAATTTAAATTTAAAATAATGATTGACTTCAAAATTTAAAATTTAAAATCTGAAAATCAAATCACTAATATCCAATCCCGTAAATCAAGCAAACTTATTAGGAAAGTCTAACCTTACCAAGCAAAACCAACCGACATAGAAACAAACTCATAAGAGAGGGAAAAAATATAAAACAAACAAAAGGAGGGGTTTCAAAAAACGTAAATGAATTTATTTATAGAAACATTACAAATTTTCCGGAAATTAATACAATACCAAATTTATTAGTAACTAAAAAATACAGCCAAAATTAAATGAGCATAAAGTATGAAACCAAACATTATATCGGATAAAAAATAGGAAAAAAAAACAATAAAACTAAAATTTTTGATTAACATGTCCGACGAAGTTTAATAGTCCGGCAATGGCATAAAATTTAGGGTTAACCATGAAAAAATAAAAAAACAAAACAATCTGATCATTAATACATATTAATACAATACAAAATTTATTAGTAAAAAAACAAAGATTTTCAAATTTCAAAAAATATCATAGTTTGATTTGCCAAAAAAAAAAATAACTTAAAAATTATAGAGATTAGCATAAATGATGAAAACTATCATTATACCGAATCAAAAAAATGATAACATTAAACTTACCTCTTGTGTTCGAAGAAGATTCAGACTCCTGCAATTGCATAAAAATTAGGGTTTATCATTAAAAAACAAAAAAAAAATAAAAAAAATCAGTAAGAGCATCACTCTTTCAAAGACATCAAGAATAGATCCATTAATAAGATTAGATTCGAAAAATTTGAATCATCATCAACGACACAAAAATACAGAAAAATGATTAAAAAAGTGCGATTAAGCATTTAAAATACATAACAATCTAATCTAGTTTACATACATGCAGAATAAGTGGAATGATCTACAAAAAAAAAAAAATAAGAACAAATTCTGAGAAATTTGAAAATTAATGTGATTGTCGAAAATTATGGAAACTAACACAAAATTTGGAAGCAATTAAAACTTTAATATAAGTTATCTTGATAAATTTGGAAATACGATACAATTTAGACAACTTTGATAAGTATCCATAATTGATATAAATTTCAAAAATTCAAATTTTGAAATAATCAGTCAAAACAATTTACCTAAATAGTTAAATATTATTTAAACTTAAATTCAAAACCAATGAGGTTAATATATTCATAATATAATCAATATCTAAATGATTGTGAAAAAAAAATCAATCACAAAAAATACATAAAAATGATTAAAAAAAGTGAGATTAAGCATTTAAAATACATAACAATCTAATCTAGTTTACATACCTGCAGAATAAGTGGAATGATCTACAAAAAAAGAAGAAGAACAAATTCTGAGAAACTTGAAAATTAATGTGATTGTTGAAAATTATGGAAACTAACACAAAATTTGGAAGCAATTAAAACTTTAATATAAGTTATCTTGATAAATTTGGAAATACGTTACAATTTAGACAACTTTGATAAGTATCCATAATTGATATAAATTTCAAAAATTCAAATTTTGAAATAATTAGTCAAAGCAATTATCCTAAATAGTTAAATATTATTCAAACTTAAATTCAAAACCAATGAGGTTAATATATTCATAATATAATCAATATCTAAATGATTGTGAAAAAAAAAATCAATCACAAAAAATACATAACAATGATTAAAAAAAGTGCGATTAAGCATTTAAAATACATAACAATCTAATCTAGTTTACATACCTCCAGAATAAGTGGAATGATCTACAAAAAAAAAAAAAGAACAAATTCTGAGAAACTTGAAAATTAATGTGATTGTCGAAAATTATGGAAACTAACACAAAATTTGGAAGCAATTAAAACTTTAATATAAGTTATCTTGATAAATTTGGAAATACGTTACAATTTAGACAACTTTGATAAGTATCCATAATTGATATAAATTTCAAAAATTCAAATTTTGAAATAATCAGTCAAAACAATTTACCTAAATAGTTAAATATTATTCAAAATTAAATTCAAACCCAATGAGGTTAATATATTCATAATATAATCAATATCTAAATGATTGTGAAAAAAAAATCAATCACAAAAAATACAGAAAAATGATTAAAAAAAAGTGCGATTAAGCATTTAAAATACATAACAATCTAATCTAGTTTATATACCTGCAGAATAAGTGGAATGATCTACAAAAAAAGAAGAAGAACAAATTCTGAGAAACTTGAAAATTAATGTGATTGTCGAAAATTATGGAAACTAACACAAATTTTGGAAGCAATTAAAACTTTAATATAAGTTATCTTGATAAATTAGAAAATACGTTACAATTTAGACAACTTTGATAAGTATCCATAATTGATATAAATTTCAAAAATTCAAATTTTGAAATAATCAGTCAAAACAATTTACCTAAATAGTTAAGTATTATTCAAACTTAAATTCAAAACCAATAAGGTTAATATATTCATAATATAATCAATATCTAAATGATTGTGAAAAAAAAAATCAATCACAAAAAAATATAGAAAAATGATTAAAAAAAGTGCGATTAAGCATTTAAAATACATAACAATCTAATCTAGTTTACATACCTACAGAATAAGTGGAATGATCTACAAAAAAAAAAAAGAACAAATTCTGAGAAACTTGAAAATTAATGTGATTGTCGAAAATTATGGAAACTAACACAAAATTTGGAAGCAATTAAAACTTTAATATAAGTTATCTTGATAAATTTGGAAATACGTTACAATTTAGACAACTTTGATAAGTATCCATAATTGATATAAATTTCAAAAATTCAAATTTTGAAATAATCAGTCAAAACAATTTACCTAAAGAACGATAAAGAAGACTCAAAATAACACCAAATCTATGGAAAACGAACCTGCTTGCAATCGATTGGAAGAATGATCAGCTCTCTAAAGGACCTGTTGTCAACAAAGACATCACAATTTTAAGGATTTAAATAGAGAATGATGGATGAAACATTTCTTAAGCTTAAACAATAATCTGTACTATAACCTTTCTGGTATGCCAAATCATCACTCCCAATTGTTGAATTGTAATAGTGTCAGCAAACAACGTCACCTCTGACAATTGCTCAAAATCTACTTCAATACCCGAATTTAATCGGAAAACCTAAAGATGAACATATGATAGAGAACATCAAACAGGAAGCGACATTATCAAACATGAATCGATATTTGAAGAATTGTTACCTATTTGTTGAATCGTTTGGAGAAGACAGTGATGGATCCCATCTTTCAAAAAGCACCAAATCTTGAAAAATATCACAGAAGCACTCAAGAAATGAATATAGGTATTGATGAATGCATAAGTTAGAAATCACTGAAACCCTAAGAAGAGGCAGCGGCTAGGTCTTCCAGACACCAACAACGCCGCAAAAAGAAAATTGAAAACACGGATACATACCTTATACGCCGCATAATAAGGACTGGTTGCTTCCACTCGCGATTGAAGATGAAGAAATCTAGGGTTTAGGAGATTGCAAATAACATATTAAAGATCGATATATGATATCTAGGGTTTAAGGAAGAAATAGATAGTGTTTAACAATGACAAAGAAAAATCAAAGAGGGAAAAGAAAAATAACATACCTATGTTTTTCGAAGATCAATCGATGAAGAAGGAAGAACCGGATGCAGGAGATGGGTATTAGGGTTTTGGAGTGAAGTGAAGCGTATTAAAGAAGCTAAGGAGGATGGTTTTGGCGGAAAAAGCAAAAAAAAAGTGGTCTAAGCAAATGCCACGTGGCAAGTAATGGCTTAAGCTAATGCCATGTGGCTTAAGCTTGTTTTGCTTTATTAGAAGTAGTAGATTCTATTTCCATTCTATTTACTTGTGTCTTTTTAATTTTATTATCAAGTGTTATGGTATTGGAGATTAGCTCTTTTCGAATCGGGCCAACTATCCTAATTTTTCAATAAATCAGTTATTATTATTTTCTGGTATCTATCAATCTGTTTTGTGATATTGCTAATAACCAAATCCTCACTTTTGGCTGCACATGTCAGCTCCAGTAGAAACGCTTTAATATTCACCATACTTAACTGTGGCGAAGCTTATGGTCAAACCATATAAGATGAACTGAATTGGTGAGTCACGTTAACTAGTAATATGCTACAAATAAAACCCTAAAGAAATTAGAAAGTCCAAACACCCTATAAAGGAATTTTAGAAACTTAATAAATGTTATTCTATTTAAATTTCAGGCATCTTTTGACACACTAATAAGTTATGAATATTTTTTTTACAAAAAAAATATTCCGGGTCAACCCGACCAACGAGTACCAAATTTACCCGTTTTGGCTCGTGTAGTCCATTTAGCCACCTCTACTATAAAGCAACAAAGTCAAAAGAAGATGATAACTAAACCGTTGTGTTTCATGTAGGCAGTAAATGCAAGAAAGATTACCCAACCTGTCTAGGTGAAATAGAAGTAGTAGTTGTCAGTTTACCTTCCAAAAACATACACAAGTATCCTTAACTAATATATATTGAGTTACGCCATTTATTTGTTCAAAAATGCAATGGGCATACGGAGACTGCATAATAAGACCTCAATTTGGCGTGAGGCTAGCTTCAAAGATGCAGGACATTTTTTTAAAAAGTAGCACCATCTTCATATCTGTCAACAAAGCCATTATACCCTAAAATAATCTATACTTTCTATAAAAGGGTAAATGAGCATGACATAAGAAAAACTGAGGTGACAATCATAGAGGCTGTCAAACAATGTCTTTATTATGTCAAAATTGCATCATAAATCTTAATATAAAATACATTTAAAATACATTTAGTTTAATCTATATAAAATCACCTTCTTATGTCATTATTATCAACAGAGGTTGATAAATTAATTGAGGGCAATTTGAATTTTGAAAGACATGTGGATATGTATTATGCATTTAATGCATGTCAGGTAATTTCCCTTTGAATTTTAATCTCTCCCTGCCCCCCTTCTCAATTCATATACACCTCCATCTTCTCTCATACTCTTCATTCTTCTTTTCCACTAGACAATTTCAAATTTTGAATCCGAATTAAAACCATGTCAATGCCAATTATAGATCAGAAGAGATTGAATCCTCCACCAAATTAAGATCTCTGTTTACACATCATCGTTGGGGAATTAGCCTGTAATAATCCCACCTAGACCTTATTGGTCATTAATAATCCCACCTCAGAATATTCCCCCCACCAGTCCCACCTTTCACCTATTTTTCCTACAATGGTCCCCCGTTAAAAAAAACTTAACGGAGTTAAGCTTTTTTCCAAATTACAAACAGATTTTTTAGGGCTTTTGATCAGAACGATGATACGAGTCTATTGATGTAAAACTTACTTAGAAATGGTGCTCCAAGTGACTTGATTTTGGTTAATTGGAAATTTAAACACCCGAATTGAAGCGCCGTTTTCATCGTTTGGAGCACCGTTTCGAGGCAAGTTTTACATCAATGGACTCGTATCGTCATTCTAATCAAAATTCCTAAAAAATCTGTTTGCAATTTGGAAAAAAGCTTAACTTCGTTAAGGTTTTTTAACGGGGGACCATTGTAGGAAAAATAGGTGAAACGTGGGACTAGTGGGGGGAATATTCTGAGGTGGGATTATTAATGGCCAATAAGGTTTAGGTGAGATTATTACAGGCCAATTTCCCCATCATCGTTCCAACATCATTGTTCCAACGAAGCTTCCAATCACACACCATCGTTCCAACATCATTGTTCCAACGAAGCCCGGAAATCGCAAGCTAATCTCCGATTACAAATCATTGTTCCAGTATCATCGTTCCAAACAAGCTTCTGATTCATTGATATAGATTGTTGTTTTGTAATTTTGAACTGATCTACTCTAACTCTCCCTTTATATTTCAGTCTGTATCTATTGGCACTCTGTAACTCTAATAGTCCTGGCCGTTAAAGATAACCACAAAAACCACCGTCTGCGGTTGACCATGAGATAGTTTTTTTTATGGGAGAGTTGCATGTTAGGTTTGTGGCTTATAATTTTTTTTACTGTAGTTATACTTATTTAAGTTGATTATGAAGAAACAATTGTTGATAATTTTTATGTCACCTCAAATTTAAGAATATTTTAATACGGATATTGATTTTATTAAATTAAATATAAAGAAAGATTAAACACTGAAATATGCATAAAATATTACACGCTACAATTAACACTTACTAGGATTTCGACGACTCTCGCCTTCTTCCACGCGATTTCGTTCTTTCTTTTGTTTTTGCAGATCGGCTAACATATCACAGATTTTCTGATCCTGTTTCAGCAGTTGTGTGATAAACTCTTCTGCATTGTTCTTGAAATCTGATGGAGGAGGGTGGAGGACTTCATCAAGCAATCCGATGCTGCTCCAGGTTTGCTTGTAATTGTTATCACTAATGATGCCGACTTTTCTGTTTAGTTCTTCATCTGCTCTCTTTTCTTTGAGCGACCATCTAGAGAATTACGTTTTAACATCCCTGGTGTCTGACCAGTGGTAGAAGCATCTGTTTACCATCTAGAGTATTGTTGGTGTTGCTGGTTTTGATTTATTTTTTGATAGACAATTTTTTAAAAGACAATTGCAGATGTTTTCAATCAAACTAGTCATCAGCCTTTTATAGTGTTTAAAATGGGTCTTATGGTAAATGAAGAGGTTAATCGTAATTATAATAACCTATTTTTTTCCAAGGTTTAAATTAGGCCTTTGGATTTCTTGATATTTAATTTTATTAGTTTTGCCATGAAAACTTATTTTTGAAAGGTTTTGCATTAAAAGCCCGTTGTTTTTAAATATAAATTTACATGTTTATATTAAATGTACATGTTTTCCCTCCTAGATTATTAAATGTACAGTGAATTTAAATTTGACCTTTCGGCTGTTAGATATTTCACTATATAATATCATTGCCAATTCACTTGTTTTTCATCATGTTTTACTACCAAGATACCCTTCTTTCACATCACTTGAGTAATATATAACATAAAATGGCGTCATACACTTCTGCAGAGTGATGATTTAAAGCAGCGCTTTATCAAGCAAGCTGAGGATCAAGTATATGCGGATAGGCCCTCTTCAAGAGCTGAAGAGGTGTTTTGATGGACTGCACCTTGGTCTGTTCACGAGAGACCATGTTTCGAGAAACCTGACGGTGATGCCTTCGACTTCCGTTCGTGACCTTTGTGTTGTCAGTAATATAGAGTGCGGTGATAGAGACGTGGAGTTCGTGGCGATGCTCAAGGATATACATCGAGAGGTTCAGCGCTCGATGGAGTTGAAGCTAAAATTTATTAATTCTTGCTATTAGTTTTTTAAATTTTTGACTATTATTGTTAGATTTGAAAGTTTCTTAGTTCAGTACTCGATGTAGTTGTTAATTTTTTAATGTCATAAATTTAAATCCTATTAATCTTTCTTGTCGCATTTTACTTATAGATATTGAATATGAGGATTGCAGATCGATATTGATGTTGATGTCAAATTGTGTCTGAATTTGATTTAGTTTATGTTGATGTTAAATTGTGCCTGAATATAGAATTGCAATCATGAAGGACAATTAAAGAAAAAGAAAAGTCCCTTCAAAGGGCAACGCCCTGTTAGAGACGAGTCACTGATATAGAATTTCAAACATCTGTTTAAGCCTTAATAGATGTTTGGTAAGTCAACAGAGGTTTAAATCCCTCAGGTTGGTTTAAGGCTGAACAGATGTTCAAAAGGCTGCTAAAGATCTGAAGCTAGATGTAAGGCTAGTAGTACTACTTGTGTTGGTTCCAGTTGACCCTACAAAAGAATAGTTGATTGCAAAGCTAAAATAGTCTAGAATATCTGATCATGAATAACAGTTGTTTGAAGAATCTGCTCCTCCTAATGAAAAAGACTCAACATCTGCTACTCTAAAGGTCTGCCAAAGCTAAAGTATGCCAAAAGAGAACATCTGCTTGAAGTGATCCTCTGCTGATGAAGACAAAGTCTGAAGAGAGTCTGAAGAAGCAAAGGTCTGCTATGGGTCAACAGATGTTAAAGACCAACAAATGATATTCAATAGATGCTGCTCAACAAAGGTTATTAATGTAACAATGCTTAGGCTAATAGCAGATGTTGAGAGTTTGTTAGGCTCTTAGATGTTGCTGTCTAGGTGACGTCCGCTTAGATGCTTTTTATGTTTGATTCGTACTATAAAAAAACAATGTATGTACTGATCTATTTATCAATTTCCTCTTGACATTTTGTACGAAAAGGTTCAGGGGGAGTTTGCAATTCCCATGCACACGTAAACATGGTAATTGCAATCTTTATAAAAGCATGATGATAAAAGCATTCTTCTCATTGTTATGAGAAAAAAATTTATTATTCTGCTTCATATTTCCATTTCTATTTTATCTTCTTTCATTGTTATCATCTTAACTGTCACAACAATCAAAATCAAATCCTAACAATTGGTATCAGAGCTTGGTCAATAAAATTCGATCCTAGCAAATCCTGCTGAATTGGTCAATCAAAATTATTAAAATGTCTTCAGGGAATCAAAAATTCATTCTTAAAAAATAGTTGTTTTTGAAAAAAAAAAATCAAAAATCATTAAAAGTCTGTTCAAAACCACTGTTTTTGAAACCTGTGCGTGGCTAAAAATTCATCCACTACTAAAATGTATCATCTGTTCTCACAACCTCTGTTTATCCTAACGACTGTTGATTTACCACTGTTCCCAACCTCTGTTGTTGCCCAACAGAAGTTTCCAAACAACTGCCATCCATTATCAACAGAAGTTGCGACGTGGACAGATGTTAGCCATCAGATCTTTGTAAAAATTATTGTATTACGAATGGTAGTGTAAATGAAAGTACAATTGTCTAATACTGGTAATGTATTACGGAATTTGTCAAAGAAATGATACATATGCACATGTGCATCCATAATTGTTACTCGGATTTTTTTTTAGAAACGAAAAGTAGCGATTTTCTATAAGAATAATAAAAAAATTGTGTGTTTTTTTAGGTATTTTTGGTTGTGTTCGCATTGGTTCTTGCGGTTCTCGCAATAAAGGGTGGTTCCTGACCGATCCTATATATATAGGATTAGGTTTAAGAGTGAACACTAGGTAGCTTGCGAACTGAGTGAACTAATCCTGGCCATACACGTGTGTAGATCAATGGCCAAGATTTGTTCACTCAGTTCGCAAATACACTAGTGTTCACTCTAGAACCCCACCCTATATATATATATATATATAGGGAGAGGATCATAAGAAAACTACATCTTAATGAGAAAACTAGAAAAATAACTAAAAAAGCCTAAAAAAAAAGCTAAAAACATACCCAATTTTTTTTACAATTTTTTATTAAAAAAATCGATGTTTTTTATATATAAAAAAATTTTCAAATTTTTTTTTTGTTGTACTGCACATGTGCATTATATGTGTACTACACATGTGCACTATATCCGTAATAGTGCACATGTGCAATACAACAAAAAAAAAATATATTTTTTTTAAATTCCATACATAAAAACTAGCGATTTTTTTATAAAAATTTGTAAAAAAAAAAAATTTGTATGTTTTTAGGCTTTTTTAGTTAGTTTTTTGGTTTTCTCATTTAAACTAGTTTTCTCATGATACATTCCCTATATATATATATATATATATATATAGGATTAGGATCAAGAGTGAACAACTTCTTGAGAGTGAACTAATCTTGGCCCTTGATCATTTTTTAGATTAAAAGGGTAAGATTGACATTATCCAAATATGTTTAATTAAAATCCCTTAATTTTCTCATCTCTTAAATCTATTTCTCTCTCTCTCATATTTAGTTAATTCTCCATTATTTCTTTATCCATAGATTTTGTTTTAATTTTAACTTGAATATTGTTTTTCTTTTATTATCCGTATATATAGATATCTTAATACATTGTTTTTAACTTTTTATAATTTTCAATAAACATTAAAAAATTTCTCTAAGATTGATATTGTAATTATTTTTGGGCATTAATTTGTTTTGAATATGTGATGAAGTTATTTATTTTTGCATACATGTGATATGTTTCATTTTCATTAATTTCATAATTTTTATATGAATCTACTCGTGTGCATGTCTAATATACTATATGTTGTTAACATACACATATGTAACCATTTCTGAATATAATACACAGATGTATAAAAGACTGTACACATGTGTATAAACTAACAGCTGTTTATCTTGTATAAACTGATAGTTATCGTGACTTTACACATGTGTATAAACTAACAGCTGTGTATATTGTATAAACTGATACTAGCGAGACTGTACACATATGTATACACTAACAACTATGTATCTTGTATATACGGAAACTAACGAGATTTTAGGGATGTTGATTATATTGTTTAATAAATGCAATTTACAAAAGACACAAATACCCTTCTGTCATTTATTTTAATGGGGAGTTACAACATTATAATTACAATCTTGTCATTGTTTAAAAATCTTTGGATGATGTAATCCAATGGCCCAGATTAGTTCACACGGTTCATTCTCAACCTAGTGTTCACTCTAGAACCCTACCATATATATATATATATATATAGGGCAATGATAAATCGAAAACCCACTCCAGTTGACTAAACCCTGAAAACCCAATAACAACTATTGATTAAACAAGATGAATGGCTGTGATCCATTTGCAGTAAAAGTAATCACACTTTTAGTAAAATAATAACTATAAGTACAGAAAAGGGTATTTTCGGTATGAGGACAAAATTTAATTCTTTTGAAAAAGTGTAATTAATGATGACTATCCTTGTTATCAGTTCCCTATACTCTAATAAAGTCAACAAGATCTCAGAGATCATACTCTCACTCTTTTCCAAATTATCATATTGTTACTCTCTTCTAAAAAACACCACACCCTCTCTCTCTCTCTCTCTCTCTCTCAAAAATTAAAAGACTCATATCTCTAACATCCTCTCCAAGAACAACAAAAAGTTACACCAAGTGAGGAAATCTACCGTAATAAAATATATAAACTGAAGAAAAGCTTCTAGTTCTTCCACTTAATCGGCTTGTTACACTAAAAGGTAAGTGTCTCTTCCATTTACGAATATACTCATGTACTTGTTACACTGTTAGTGTTTGTTTCTTAAAAACCCATGAAAAAAAAGTTTGATTTCTGTAGTGACGTTTCTTTATGTGTTTGTTTCTTTAAAAACCATGAAAAAAATGTTAGATTTGGGTAGAAAAAAAAGTGTTTTTGTGAAATTTTTATGGCTTTTGTTTAGCATTAATTGAGGGTTTTGTTATAACACGGATTAATATCAAAAAAAGGGTTTTCAAATCTAGCTTATAAGTGCAAAAGGGTCGTTTTGATGATTTGAAAAGGGGATTTTATCATACTACTAAAAATGGGGTTTCTATGGATTGTTTGGTTGTTGTTAAAGTTCAACACATGTTTTTTTAAGTGTTACAAAAAAGCTTAAGTGAATTGAGTTTTTTTTTTTTTAGGATTATGATTATAGATGGTGATTTGGGTATTAATTATTGCTGTTCGATCTATTGGTTTTATACGGTTTTATTCAGTTGATTGGAATTCTTTCCTTTAATCAGTTAAGTTAGGGTTTTTACTTTCTTTCGAATAATCTCAAAATAGTTAGTTTTGAATAATATGAACAAGTTCTTGGAAACAGTATCGGATTCTCTTGCATTCAATATCAATGACAAGAAATCTTTTGACCCTCTTTGTTCCTCTTTACTTTCTTTTGAATAATCACACTTCTTAATTGCTTGGATACAACAGTTTTTTAGGTGAATACATGATCAAAAATTGTTCTATTGGGAAGAAAAGATTACATTTATGTTGACAATTAAGTTAGAACCCCTTTTTCACAAACAAAAGCGGGTTTCTAAAAATATAGAAAATAAAATAAAAAAGAAACTAATTGGTATGTAACATTAAATTGTTAGATGGTTTGTTACATTTATGTTTGACAATTTATTTTGTAACAGTGTTGGAAGGCAGTGAATCGGACACACCAGCAAAGGATTTGAAAGAAAAGAAAAAAATATTTTTGTAACTTAAGTATTTTGTTTTTTAGGGAACAAGTGTGTTGCATGCGTTGTTAGGTTATATAATAATGTTGCACCTTAACATTTGTGGGAGCAAAATTTTGTAACTTAAGTATTTTATTCATAAAGTTGTTTTACGATACTTTTTTTTTAATTTATCGGTGTTTGGGCCACCGGTGTTGTATATAACAAATAAATGTAAAAGCATTAGGTGAAAAACTGGATATACACGTTGAATAAGGTTACATTATATGTTACTTTATATGTACCATTTAATGCATGTTATATGTTACGCATTTTTAGAATGAATTAGTTGCATGTTATATGTTACATATTTTTAAGAGAATAAAAGAGTTGCATGTTATATGTTACACATTTTTTAGAATGAAATGAAATAGTTGTTTGTTATATGTTACATATTTTTAAGAGAATAAAAAAGTTGCATGTTATATGTTCAACAAAAAAAAAAAAAAAAAGAACTGTGCAAAACAGATTAGTAGATATGGTTAGATATATTAACTTAATATAAAAAAACACTTAAACATAGAGAACAAAATAATTAAAACATAGTATGGCTAGCCTAAAAAACACATAATAAAAAGAACACACAACACTATTGTCGTACATGTGCCAAAATACAAAATACATACGTATAAATAGATGTATGAAATTGCAATACATGTTGTTTTGGATAAGATAAGCTTGTTTTAATGGAGCATGGGATAAGTATGTTATTGGTATTTAAAAAGAAACGTTGGAATCTCTCACTTACAATGATGCCTTTGCTTTGGGTTTAATAACAGTCATTTATTGTTATTATTTTGTTGGTATAAAGAAAATTTCCGAAAATGCTCGTCAAAATGGTGAATTATTTTTCTATATACTAATTTTCTTAATTAATATACAACGTTGTCATGAAAAAAAAAGATATTCAAGCAACCATCAACAAAAGCACATGATCAAACACACATAGAGCAAAAATGTACAAAAATCTCAGTGAAAAAAAAATGTAACACGGATACAGCAAAAATGTACAAAAATCTTAGGCAAAAATAAAATGTAACATGATAAAAACAAAACCAAAAAATCCATAACATATAAAATTCTCACATTCAACACATCAAAAGTCTACATAAATCTCAGGGAAAAAAATGTAACATGTTAAAAACAAAACCAAAAAATCCATAACATAGAAAATTCTCATATTCAACCAAACATCAACAAGTACATACTACCGAAAATGTCATTAACATACTAACAAGGATAATCCAACTAAGTACCACATATTTCTTAATCACAACAAACAATGCTAACAAGTAAGCTGCCAATCACTAACGCTAATATCAGTAACCATATAACCCTCTTCTTCTTCTTCCGAATTTCTTGCTCACGGGTAAACAGTTCAACTTGCAGGTTGTTGATGTTCCTCAAAAGACCTGGTATGATCCTAGTTAACTCTGAAACTGATTATCATTTTGTAACATAAAAAAATGTAACAACACACTTATTTTTACAATAATCTAAAAAAGTGTAACAATGCACTTTATTTTATGTAAACGTACATTATTTATGTGACACGGAAAAATGTAACATGCATTTTTTCATGAACAAATTTAACACAAAAAATTGATAAAACAAGAAATTAAAAACATTCATCTTCTTGAACAAAAAAAAAACAAAATACCCAGAAAAAAGTTACATGTAACAACACACTTTATTTTTACATTAATCTAAAAAAGTGTAACAATTCACTTTATTTTATGTAAACGTACATTATTTATGTGACACGGAAAAATATAACATGCATTTTTTCTTGAACAAATTTTACACAAAAAATTGATAAATCAAGAAATTAAAAAATTCATCTTCTTGAACAAAAAAAAAAAAAACTTATACAGAAAAAAGTTGGAGCATCTGGATGATGATCTTTTGAACTGGATCATCTTTTGGATTCAGATCACTTTTAGATCTGGATGAAGATCTTTAAGAACTGGAAATGAATTAGAAGATAAAGATATAAAGAGAGAGAGAGAGGGAAAAGTCATAAATAACACATTTTTACACATTTCATACCTTAAATGCCTGATTCAACTAAAAACACTTACAAAAAATGTGTAATTTTAGATAAAAAAAAACATAAAGAGAATTTAAAAAAAGTAACAAGATTCATATCTGATTCATCATCATCTTCGTATCTTATTCATCATCACCATCTTCATATTCATATTCATATTCATATTCATATTCATATTCATATTCATATTCATATTCATGTGCGATTTTCTTCAAGCTGCTGAATCTAGATCTTGTGAAGAGAGAGAGAGAGAGAGAGAGAGAGTGAGAAAGACATCGTGGATCTGGATCTTCAACTCAGATTCTTTGTTGCAGAAATTGTTTTTCAAAAAAAATGTGGAAGGTGTGTTGAAGAAGAGAGATCTGGTTAATAGAGAAATAAAGAATGGTGTATTGAAGAAGAAATATATTCAAATAAAAGCTTGGATCATATGTTTAAAGAAATAAGGACAAAATGCATTAAATGGATATGGATAGATGCAAAAGAGACTTTTGCAGTAAGCCAATGGTTCCAAACGCAAAAATAAGAAAGAGAAAGTGAATTGAAAGTGATGTCTGTCATGTCTTGTCTAATACACTTCACACTTCTCTCCTAACAAAAAGTATGTCAGCCAGGGAAATTACATATATGCCCTCAACACCCTTTTCAATACTTGAGACGTGGCACACTGGTGTCCATCTAATGGGTTTTCAGGGTTTATTCAACTGGAGTGGGTTTTCTCCTTATAATTAGCCTATATATATATATATATATATATATATATATATAGGGGCTGGATAACGTACAAATGCGCTTATCGTACATTACGTACGCTACAATCTCAGCCGTCAGATCATCTTCCCGCATTGAAAATCGCATGTTGTTTTTTTTTGTAACAATTTCGCATGTTGGTTTTTTAACATGCGATTTCATCAAAATTACCACATGCGAAATTGTTACAAAAACCAACATGCTATTTCATCAAAATTATCACATGCGAAATTGAATTACCACATGCGAAATTGTTACAAAAAAACACCTGCTATTTCATCAAAATTATCACATGCGAAATTATTACAAAAAAAAAAAACAACATGCGATTTTCATTGCGGGGAGATGATCTGACGGCTGAGATTGTAGCGTACGTAATGTACGATAAGGGAATTTGTACAGTACCCTTTACCTATATATATATAGGGAGCCGCTAGAATGAGAACCACCTCCAGTTATGAGAACCATGAGAACCAGTCTCCCCCAATCAGATTTTGACAACAATAAGGGTATATTAGTCATTTACACCAAATATCATATCATTCCTCTCTCTTCATTTAAATCTGACACTCTCTCTCTTCCTCTTAAATCTCACCATTTCTCTCTCTTTCATTTAATTATCACTGGCATCTTCTTTTTAGTTGAAGAGTTACCTTGTTCCTCATTTGTTTCCACTACCATCTTCATCTTCGATGGTGAGAGAGAAGGGGAATCTGCCAACAGCCTCTAAAAAATCCGATCTACCTCAAACACCCCCTCCCTCCGGTCATCAGCAGCCACCCCCTTTCTTCTCCGATGGCGGTGGTGGCGGCGGCTGATGTGTCAACGGCGGTGGTGGCGGTGTGTCGACGGCAGTGGTGGCGGTTGATGTGTCACCGAGTTTGAATCTTGGGTTTGAATCTTTTGGTTTTGACTTTCTTGATTGGTTGTTTGGTAAGTGTTTTTGTTGGGTTTGAATCTGTTTGAATATCTTGTTGGGTTTGAATCTTGTGGTTTGAATCTGGGGCTTTTTTGATGAACTTTGATTTTTGTTCGGTTGTTGATTGTTGGTTTGATCTGTTGATGTTCATGTTCATGTTCCTTTTTGGGTCCTTTTGAATGTTGTTCATGGTCCTTTTGAATGATGTTCATGTTTCTTCTGGGTTTGATGTTCATGTTTCTTCTGGGTTAATTGATGTTCATGTTCCTTCTGGGTTTGATTGATGTTCATGTTTCTTCTGGGTTTGAATGTTGTTCATGGTCCCTTTGAATGGTTTAAATCGGTTGAATCTGGTCCCTTTTGGAATCGGCGGTGATGATAAAAAAAAACAACGGACGATGGCGCGGCAAGGACGGCGGAGGGTAGGTTTTTTAAACCCCTCTTTTTGCAGCCTTTTGATTATCCGTTAATCTGAGCCAAACCCCGTTTTTTTTCGAGATAAACTTTGTTTTGATGTTGTTGGTTTTTAATTCCCCCCCCCCCCTAGTCGATGATGATAACGATATATCTGAGACATCTCCCGAGTTTGCGATTTCTGGGTGCGTTCGTTTTTGCGTAAAGAAGTTTTTGTAAAAAAAAAAAGGTTAACCCGTAAACTTTTTAACGTAATACGTAAAAAACGTAAAACGTAAAACGTAAAAAGTTTACGTAAAACGTAAAAAGTTTTCACGTAAAACGTAAAAAATTTTAAAGTAAAACGTAAAACGTAAAAAGATTTTCGTAAAACGTAAACGTAAAAAGTTTTACGTAAAAACGTAAAAAGATTTTCATAAAACGGAAACGTAAACGTAAAAAGATTTTCGTAAAAAGTTTAACGTAAAAACGTAAAACGTAAAAAGATTTTCGTAAAACGTAAACGTAAAAAGATTTTCGTAAAACGTAAAACGTAAAAAGTTTTACGTAAAAACGTAAAACGTAAAAAGTTTTACGTACAAACGTAAAACGTAAAAAGTTTTACGTAAAAAGTTTAAAACGTAAAACGTAATAAAGTTTAACGTAAAACGTAAAAAGATTAAAAAATTAACGTAATACGTAAAACATACATTTTTTAACGTCAAACGTAAACTTTTAACGTCAAACGTAAACTTTTTGATGTAAAAATGTAAAGTTTTCAAAGTAAAACGTAAATATTTTAACGTAAAACGTAAAAACATAAAACGTAAACTTTTTAACGTAAAACGTAAACTTTTTAACGTAAAACGTAAATTTTTTAACGTAAAACGTAAACCTTTTTAACGTAAAACGTAAATTTTTTAACAAAAAACGTAAACTTTTTAACGTAAAAAGTCGGCCGTAAAAGCGGCGCGTTAAAAAAGTCGGCCGTAAAAAGGTCGGTGTTTTTATGTAAAACGTAAAAAGTTTTACGTAAAACGTAAAACGTAAAAAGTTTTCGTAAAACGTAAAACGTAAATAAAACGGGACTTAAAAAACGCCGCGTTAAAACGGGACGTAAAAAACGTCGCGTTAAAACGGGACGGCAAAAAACGGGACGGCAAAAAACGGGACGGCTAAAACGGGACGGCAAAAAACGGGACGGCTTTTAAAAAAACGTGACGCTAAAAACGGTGCGGCAAAAAACGGGATGTAAAAACGGCGTGCAAAATCCGGCGTGCAAAAAAAATTGTCTTTTGTTAAAAAAATCTGAATTTAAAAATGTTTTTAATAAAAAAATCTTTAAAAAAAATAAAAAGTAGTATAATCAAACTAAAAAGTAATATAATAAAACAAAAAGTAATTAAAAAATAATAAAGTGAAAAAGACAAACAAGAGTTATTTTACCAATCTACCCTTTTTGATTAAAATATAAAAGACATAATAAGACAAATTTTATTTAATATTAGTTTTTGTTACTTTTAATCTCATTCATCCATCAAGTTGATCTAAAGGCTATAAAGTGGTTCTAATGGTTCTCATAACTGGAGGTGGTTCTCATTTTAGCGATCCCCTATATATATATATATATATATATATATATATATATATATATATATATATATATATATATATAAGTATATTTAATTCGAATTTCGAATCGAATATTTCAATTTATTGGACTCGAATTCAAATTCTTGATAATTGAATCGAATTTCTAATTTCTTGAATTCAAATCGAATTCTGAACACCCCTAATGCAAAAAAAATGGTTGTGCACTATTCCTTTTTGTGGGTTGTGGGCTGGTGAATTTGGTAATCCATTGAATCAATTAAGTGGCCCAACAACTTTATTAATTACCCACAATAGTTAATTATAAGCCCAACTTGAATTCAGCTACTAGTTAATCAATTTCTTGTGATGACTTAAATTGATCTGTACAACATTGCAACAAAACAAATGATGAAATGATACTTTTATTGCAATCATATGCAACATTTAATGTTCATTTTTAATCGTAAAAGACGTTCGAACTTGTAATTGAAATTTGATTAGTAATACTTAAATTGATTATACTCATTGCATCATATAATTTAATTAATTCTCATTCTTGTATGTATTTTACTTTGTAAGCTTTTCTCACTTAGATTTAGTCATGCTTCCTTAATTCATTATTTCTTAAGAAACCTACACAAGATTAAAAAAAACTAATTGAAATGATGTATATTTAGTAAAGTTAATGCATTTATATTGTAATTAATATAAAATAGTGAATGTCTAAAATGCATCGATCACATATAAGCTGATTGTCTCAAAAGGTTAACAAAATAAACAATGACTTTTAGTTCTTAGTAGAATTGACAAAAGTGTCTGCTAAGGCGGCTACACTTTAATACACCCTTTAAACGTGGTCTCTTTTTATTGGACTTTGAAAAGACAACAGCTAAAAGTGAAAACTTAGTCGGTGATTTTTTTAGTGGCAAAAATTTAACCTGTGTTTTTTTCTAGATGATAAGTAAATTTTACTCGTCCCCTTTTTAAAAGACTAAGTTTTAGCCACCACCACCGCCTAAATTTGGCCTACACTTACACTGTGTATTATTTTTATTGTCTCTTTTGATGATGCGTGTTTTAAATTTTTTTTTATTTTTTTTTAAAAGTAACTTTCATTAACACAACCGCTAACCCAAGACGGGCTAGCAAACAAAAACCCGAAAACTTACATATTTACAAACGATACCCAATCTTTCCAATCTACCCCTTTATGTTTCGATCTACAAGAAAACCATAAGAAACTGACCGCTCTAATTTCACTAATGATACTATCGATTCTAATAGACGCATTAGAGAATTTAACACCGTTTCTAGCCCGCCATAAACACCACATACCGATCATAATTATTCCTTGCACCGCTTGTTTCTTCTTTTCCGACCCGTTGATGTCCTTGTGTAGCGAAAGAAGATCTTTGATTGAAAATGCAAAGATATTAGCTATTTTACACCAAGAGCTTATACTATTCCAAACGTTCGAGGCTATGTAGCAAGCATTAAAAATGTGTTCTGCAGACTCCTCGTGTTTTAATTCAGATCATATACTAATTATATCACACTCACTAAAGGAACAAACATCGTACCAATAAATAATAGTGTAATACACTTCATGGGTCTTGGTTAACTTTAAAGTCCATATTAGGTTCTAGATTCTAGAGGTAAACTAAAATCGACATTTCATTCTTTCTAACGACTTATGGTATTCTCCGATCCGGATTACAAATGTGTTTTTTTTTTCTTATTTTTATAAAACAATGTAAAGATTAAACATAAAACTTTGAACACATAACATTTTCCACTCAAATTGATTCGTAATTTTAAAAGTATTTAACTCATTGCTTTTGAAACACCAAAAACTTGAATTTCAAATTGTTTGTAATCATTATTGGGTAAAAACCAAAAAAAAAAAATACATATTCTACTCAACTACCAACACATTTACAAAAAAAATCATGACAAGAGTACAGTTGGTACTCTTCTGTTATTCCTAGTACAAAAAAATATATACAGATTTCTGTTCAAAAACAAGTTTCCAAACAATATCAACACTTTTAACAGCATGTCAGTATCTTAGATGAGTTATTCAGAATCTGGAGATCGTTCGCTGTAGGCATAAATGCATAATTTGAAAAGATGGATATGATTAAGCACTTCGAACCATCCCTTGATGAACAAACACCAACCATTGTGGTATTTGGCGCTACTCATCAAGAAGATAGCATTTACATATAATTATTTATACCCAAAGTTGGTAAAAAAAAAAAAACATTTTCCACTATAATTTTCCAACAACCAGATAAAAATCTTTTCTTCGGGGTCAAGTTTTAATATATATTGTGAAAGGATGTCCGTGTATATATGTGTGTGTGAGATATATTTAGCATATACAACTAACTACTCATATTGTACTCGAACTAGGGTCGTTCAAATCACTCAACGATCGTTCGGAAATTGCTCGGAAAATGCTTGTTTGATTTGATGCTCGGTTGTAAATGAGCCGCTCTGTTCGACTAAGGGTAACGACATGAAACATTGAAGCGATGTGCAGACTGTCGTTTATCGGTTTAGGGTTTAACTGTTTGATATTAATTTTTTTATTGGCGTGATTGGACTACTACGTATAAATATAGTTGTACTTTGTATATAGTGGATCAAAATCTAATAGAGTGGTATATATAAACTATAAATTTAATTTATATTTTAGTATATATAGGTGTATATATATATGTGTGTGTATATATGTGTATAATTTATATTTGTGTATATATATGTATGTGTATATGTATATGTATACGTATATATGCACTAATTAAAAATTATAATTCGAGCCGAACCGAGCCGATCGGACCTTTGCTCATGCTTGCTTGGTTTACAAACCGAACCGAGCAGAACAACTCGTTTACAACCGAGCATCAAATCGAACAAACATTTTTCGAGCAATTTCCGAACGAGTGACGAGCGATTAGCGGTTTGAACAACCCTAGTTTGAGTACAAGACTAGTAGTTAGTTATAAATGCTAAAAATGTCTCACACACACATATATACATGGGCATCCTTTCACTATATATTTAAAACTTGACCCCGAAGAAAAGATTTTTATTAGTATCATCTGGTTGCTGGAAAATTTTAGTGGAAGCATGAGCAAAGGTCTGCTCAGCTTGGTTCGGCTCGAATTATGACCATTGCCTCGTCAGCCACAATATTGTTATTCATAAGAAAAATATTATGCCATGAAATGTGTCTATTTTAAAGACATAAAAACTTGAGACTCAACATTGTCACTATCTCTCTCAACAAATTTAAATAGGGCGACACGACTGTCCAAATCCCTCGAACTTCTCTTAACGCTCGCTCGGAATATTTATTGCTCGGAAAATGCTCGCTTGATTTAAGGTTCGGTTTTAAATGAGCCGTTCCGCTCGGTTTGGTTTGGTTTGGTTTGTACACGAGCCAAACACGAGCAAAGGTCCGCTCGGCTCACAAACGACCCTAACTCGAACTTATGTTGTCGAGCGCCATTAATAAAAGGCAATATGCCAAGTGGGTCCTACATGACACATATCCCTTGATACACCAATGATGGTTCATTGAGAAGGATCATATAATTACACCACCTAACATATTTGATTGAGACAATAAAAGGTAACTACCATAGTTGGAATACACTGAATCATAGTATGGTGCGTTACATAGTATTCTTTTAGTGAAGTAACTAGAGAGGCGGTGACGAGGGTGTGAGGGGAGGACCATCGCATAAGGCTGTGATTTCGATGAGCACGTGTTTTTTTTAATCTGATTATATATGTATATATGTTAATTTTTTTAAATAGTATACCCATAGTAGCTTCAAAATAGGCTCATTTACAAAACAATATTTTTTTGTTTAGAAGATAACTCATTGGCATTAGGTTTAGCGAGCCCAATACCCATTTAATTTTTAAAAATTATAAAAATAAAACATTACAGAAGAACACATTTTCTCAGAAACACCTCCAGAAGTAAGTTATAAAAGATAACTACTATAGTTTGAATACACTGACTGAATCATAGTAAGTTGCGTTACATAGTATTTATTCATTTACTGAAGTAAGTTAGCTAGGTGATTAATTTCTTTTTGATGACAGAGGAATCGGATCAAATACAACCATTATTTGAAACCATTAATATTATCTCGTACGTTAGAGACCTTGATATTTATTATAATATCATATAGTGATGATATTTACACTCATGGAAATGATAAATTAGCTATTAAAAAATGTTAAAGAGGGAGTGATGTTGTAAGGACGACCACACTCAAGGAAATGATAAATTAGCTATTAAAAACGTTAAAGAGGGAGTGATGTTGTAAGGACGGAGAAAACAGGACCGGCCTGGTGGGGCGGGGTGGGGTGGGCGACGGTTGTGACAACTCGTATCTTAGAACCCTTCATTTGTATTTTAATGTAGCTCGTATAAACGTTATGTGATCATGTGATGTGGCTAGTTTTAACAGAGTGATGAGTTTGATTATTACATGATTGTGTGTGTATATATATGTATGTAAGACTTGGTCGCACAAGGTGTGCTTAATCACACAACCTCCTCATCGCACAACTCATATGGGAGGTGGGTTGGTGCGTGGCCCAGAATGGAACTCAAGGATGGGCTTCGGCCCATGCCTCCTATGCGCATACACAAAGGGGTGTATGGTTTTCCCATAATCTTATCATAACACAAAAACACAAAACCCTAGCTCTCTCTCCTCTCCCTTCGATCTAGACGGCAGCCTTCTCTCGGGTTCTTCTCAATTCTATCTTGTGTTCGGTTAGTACATGAATACCCTTGTTTGATTTAGTTCCTTCTTGTATTTGGTGATATGTTGATATAGTATGTTGTGTGATGAATCATTGTCTACGGTTGATTTAATAGGATTTGAATGATGATAGGATTGGTCGAACATGTTATGCTAATTAGTTAATCGGATCTAACCTAGAAATACAAGGATAATCGATGAATCAGGGCTCATGTGTATTAGAAACCGAAGAACTCAACATGATAATAATTTGTATACTAGGGTACGATCTGTGATCAATGTTCTTGATAATTAACAGATGTTTGAAAATTCGTGAATGATGATTAATGGGGTGTGATTGATTAGAGAATTTAATTGAATAATTGTTAATCAATGTGTAACTGTTTGTTTCAATCGAGTGGGAGTGGAAACCGAAATTAGTGGACTGTTAGGAGGGGGAGGTTATGGAAAGTTTTACCTAGAAAATCCATATTGAGATGTTGATCGCACAAGTAATGTGGATCGCACAAGTTATTTGGGCCGAGTATAGGGTTGAAACACACAAGTGGTTGAGCCGCAGCCTAGTGCGGATCGCACAACCCGGGGCCAATCGTACAAGGGGATGGCAGTCGCACAAGCCAGTTGGGCTTTGTGCATTGTTGGGCCTGGTTTGCACTCGAATCGCACAAGGCTATCCGGGTCGCACAAGATAAGTGGGCCCGAATGCCTGGGCCATATACAGTTTTGTTTGATGACTTGGACTGTTATGTAGTAGTTGTTATTGGACTTGCATGCTATGTGTTATCTGTTACGTGCTATGTGATGTATCGTTTAGGACGTGTCCAATACGTGTTCAATAGTGAACGAAACTTATTTAGATTGGTAACCCTGTTAGGACGTGGTTGATCAACGGTGAACAAATAATTTCAATTACCAAGCAATCCAAGGTGAGTTCACTGCTCTTTTTCCAAGCATGCGTCCCAGGGAGGGACATCTGGTAAACGTTCCGGGGAGGAATGTCGAGTAATTGGGGTTTGACTGGAATGTTAAACCTGGGATGTTGGTTAATACACTCATATCTATCATTCAAGTCCCTTCTACCGATTTGTTGCCGGGGAGGCAACGGGGTATTAGTTAATAGCGCTATTTAGGTTTGGCACCCTCACACCGTAGCGGGGAGGACAGGCGTGAACTAATGACCCCAGTCTTGACCATTGCTTTGATAGAGGCATTGGGGAATAGGGCAAATAATCTGGAGCCATCGGTGGTAATCGAGTTATTAACGACATCAAATCATTGAAATGTTTTATACGTATATCTGGTAATTAAAACGGGTTAACAAACTTTGAACTCACCAGCGTCGTCTGACACACTTGTCTGCATGCTTTCAGGTCGTTAGATTCATGGATGGAACCTGCTATCTGGGAGTGCTGGAGTGGTCGTGGGTCGTAGCTCTTGGATATTTATTCTTGGTTTAGCACATTGTTTTGAAACACTTGAACAACGAATAATCTTATGCTTCCGCTAAACGTTTACTTTGGTTTTAACTTATGACTTGGAAATATATTATGAAATGAATGAATTGTTTTACTTAAATATTTATTATGGTTCAACATGATTGGTGGCTGGATCCTGGTACGTCACACGTCCTGCGGTGTCTCCACTTGCGGTATTTTGGGGGTGTGACAGTTTGGTATCAGAGTCACTGGTTATAGTGAACTAGGTTTTAAAACGTTTTTATAAAACCAGACTATAACTGAACAGCTTCGAAAATCGACCATGACACTCAGCTCTAAATTGCAAGGTTCGTATCTCGTTTACTTATTGCATAGCATATCTAGTGTACACTTACGTATGATGTTGCATGAGATTGCACACTTAGCACTACGGACTGAATTCATGTGTACTTGCCTAGGTTATGTGACTGATAGAGTCACAGTGTGATATCCCGTTAGATTTTCGTGATTCATGCTTTGTGGTGTCTTCTGATTTGCTACTCGAATTTGAGGAACCTTGTAGCACGAGTTGGGGGGAGCTGAGATAAACATGCAAATTGCATTATTATTATGGGTGCATACATAATATTAGTGTGGGGTGCATGTGAGTCCCAGTGAGACTTAACAAGTGTGAAAGGGGTTCCGCTCTGTTGTTTGGTGTAAACTTAGTAGCCTGTAGGAATCTTCGTGAGCTTTGACTCCTACAATATCTCGACCCTTAACCACTTCTCTTTTCTCATATAGAATCATGAGCGGATGAGGCCATGGGCGTGGTCACATTGCGATGACACAGGCCGAACTGACAAATCTGATAAACACCCGTGTGGCGGAGGCTTTGGCAGCCTACCAAGCTGGTACGAAATGTGCCAAATACTCTTTATTCTTGTGTCGCGTACACAACTCTTACCCTTGTGTTGAATTTTCTTTCGTCCATTAGGTTAGCAAGCGAATCAGAATCAAAACAATCCGCCTGCTTGTACTTTCAAGACGTTCATGGATTGTAAGTGTAAGGACTGCA
The DNA here is from genome assembly GCA_030545235.1 of Helianthus tuberosus. Taxonomy (NCBI): domain Eukaryota; kingdom Viridiplantae; phylum Streptophyta; class Magnoliopsida; order Asterales; family Asteraceae; genus Helianthus; species Helianthus tuberosus. Next base: position 182,029,996 of record CM060363.1, on the reverse strand, counting down.
AAAATGACCAAAAACGACCCATAAGTGAAAACCCGGACCCCTGAAACCCTAACGTACATGAAAAATCAAGAAAACAAGAAAATTGGTTCTCACGCGGGCCGCGTAAAGGTAAGCATATGCTTACGCGGGCCGCGACAACTCATCAAATCTTCGGATAAGCGAACAGGCCACGTGGCATCCACGTGGCAGACCTATGTGTGACACGGATGCCCTAATCTACGACTAGGAGGCTCCCATGGGCCGCGTAAGAATCTGTTAAATCTTACGCGGGCCGCGTAAGACTGAAAATCAGGCTATAAGTAGCCTGTGCATGGGGCATTCACCTGCACTCGAAATTTTCACTTCAAAACGACCAAATTCTGCAAAAAACAAGCTTTTAGGGATCAAGGCGCTGCTACGATACAGGGTACTAACTCAATCGCTGCTACGATTCAATGTCCGATCGATTGAAACTATCCAATGGATGTTTAAGTGCTGCCCACATTAGGGCCATACTTTGTCATTCGTCGTGAATTCGATGGATGTTTAAGTATTGCACTTTGTCATTCGTTGTGAGGGTTTTAATCTCGTGAGTTATCGTAAATGCTGTATTAGTTACTGACCTAGTTCGTGTGCATTGTTATTTAACTTAGGTTATCAGGCTTATCAATAGACTAAACTCTGCCCGTTAAATCTGCAATGCGAGTCATTCTTTTTTTATCAAATTGCTTTACAAAACCCTAATTGTTTTCATGGTTATAATTACAGGGATTAAGTCTTTGTAATCTTCAATTGCTGCCGGTATGTGGGGTTTTGTATACATTACTTGTTTCCCGTCACCATTGGACAACGAGTTAGCCAATGGGTGATCTGACCACAGTCACAGATATAGTCAAGTGACAAATACCGATTTGGGGTAATTGGTTGATAAAAACAATGTAATCACCCTTAATATTGTATATTATAACAATGTGTCGTTTTATGCAACTTGAATGACTCGCCAGTATTTCCCTGCTGATAAAACCTTTTTAAAACATGTTTCAGGTGATCTGCTGTGATCCAGGAAAAAGTGCAGTGTAGCACTACAAGCTTGAAGAAGTGGCTTAATAAAAATAAAGAAATATGTTTTTGTAAAATAGGGGTTTCCCAGTGAAATTCCCTTATTGTAAATTACGGGGTTTGTCCCTAATTATGAAATAAAATAATCGGGCATTTTCAAGTTTTAAACGATCCTGTTAATTATTCTGCTGCCAAATTAAATAAATACCACGGGATTTCTATCCCGCGGCTTCTAGACCGGGTCAAACCGGGTCGGGGGCCGTGACAGAAAAAGGTGGTATCAGAGCCACTGATTTAAGCCAATTAAGTATTTAGAAATACTTAATTTTCTGATTGACATTTTGTGATTATGTGTTTTTATGTTATTTGACTATTTGTTAGTTTACAGTATGGGTAAGCAAAGAATTTCGGACATCTATCGTCAATTAGATAGTTCACCAAAAGATAAGGGAACCTCATTCCAATCAAATTCCTCAAGATACTCAGCAGATACTAAGGAAGGAATATTTGTTCGTAAGGCACAATTTGAGAAACCACTTACCATTAAGAAAAGAAGTTGGATTATTAGATAAAGTTAAGAGAAAATAAAGAAGTCACAAACAAAAGAAGTGATAATTAATAAGGAGACTCAGGAAACAGACAATAACCCACCATGGGAAGATGAATTAGACAAACAATGGGAAAATCTCTACATGTTAGCCACTACAGCAGTAAATGTTAACTTATAGTTGAATCGCCAAACCCGTACTAGCACCTATGTCACCTACGAGCCAGAAACTTTAAAGGAACTTCATCCATTAGATAACAACTTAGTAGAAGAAAGAGACAGAATAAACGCATGTTAAGCATAATACTCCCATAACCTAGCTAGACTAAAATAATTTACGGATGTATAACCACTAGTGTATTTCAAATTTCAGTTGTAATTTGTAATATATATATAAAATCGTAATATTTCGTTTTACTCAATAATAGTATTAGATGTTTGTAATTAATACTTAATTTTTCTAATTGCCATTCTGTGATTCTGTGAAAATTTAATTTATAAAATTTTAACTTAGAGTTTTGTGTGTGTTTCTTCATATATGTTAAATAGCATGAGTGAGTTGTCTGATGCTCTTCAGAATCTCAATCTCTATTATGTGAATGTGGAAGTTTCCAGAGACTTTACCGGTTATTTGATCGACGTTAATGAACCTATGGAATTTCAAGCCCAACCTCCGAAGAAACCCAAGCCAAAGAAAAGAAGAAGACTTGTAAGCTGGAGGCGTGTGCGCAGGAAGAAACCAGCGACACGGAAAGTTATAAAGACTGAGAATTCCAAAGATAAAGGCAAGGGAATAAAGATTGGAGAAAGTTCCAGGCAAGACCAGGAAATGCCATCTTGGGAAGAGCTGGATCGTAAACTGGCACTTAGTGACCTCATCGGACCTGCCGATGCAAATCTCTTTAATTACCCAGCGGAAGCACAACTTCCAGTTGATCTAGAACCTGATGTCCCAGATCCTATTATCCACTCCCAACCTCTACCCGTAGAACTAGAAGAGTGGTGGACCACCGACTGGCAGTTTCAGAATCTCCTCAATAACCCTAATACCTTTTCCCCCAGTTTGACCCGGAGCCTCCACTACACCCACCTATGAGCTCCGAAAACTTGGCAGAACTTCGCCACTATGGCGAGGAGCTCGTGGACGCAGGAAATAGGATCCGGGAAGTAGGAGAAAGGATATCCTGGAAATACTATGAGAGGGAACGTCGTTTTCGAAGTGTCATCTAACAGGAATCATATGTGGTTGTGGGAACATGTGTTTAATAATAATATAATAATAAAATATAATTTTGTGAAATAACTTAAAAATAAAACTTTTGGAAGATAACTTGTGTGTATGGATGCCTATTATAATATATAAAAATGGAAGTCAAAAAATCGACAATTTTGGCTATACATGTTGATGTGATTATGTGCAATTGTTTTGTATGTTTGGTTGTTAATTATTTTCTGCTAATCACTTATATATATTAATTACCAGATGGAACACGCTGGTAATGAACCCGTTAACGAAGTTAACCAATCTGAACAAAACCATGAAGATCAATTTCTGAATAGGCAAGATATCGAGAATATCGTTGCTCAGGGAATAGCCAATGCTATTCCAGCAATCCTTGTTGCTGCTCGAAATCCAGTTGAACCTTAACAAATTATTCCTAGCAAACGTACTCATGAAGACAACTTCAGTAATAGCATAAATGGAGGTGGTAACATTAATAATATTGATAATGATGTACCGCAAGCCCCAATTCTCAAAAGAATGAAAGCTGCAACGCCTGGTTGCACTTATAAGGAATTTCTTGCCTGTAAACATGTTGAGTTCGCAGGCAATGAAGGGGCAACTGCGGCACTGCGTTGGTTGGAGAAAATTGAGGCAGTAATCCAAATAAGTAAATGTACCGAGGAGGATAAAGTCATGCATGCTTCTTACCTTTTTAAGGAAGAAGCATTAGAATGGTGGAATACGATATTACAAGCCAAGGGAAGTGACATGGCCTATGCCATGAGTTGGGGTGAGTTTAAGTGTCTGGTGGAAAGAAAATTATGCCCGGAATATGAAAAAGAGTAGATGGCGAACAAATTCCTGAGCCACCGAATGGTGAATGTTGACTGCCGAGGGTATACTTCGAAGTTTTTCGAATATGCTCGAATTGTGCCTACTCTGGCTTCGCCAGAGTCGGTACTTATTTCTCGCTACATTTGGGGTTTAATTAGCGAGATCCGTGATATTGTCAAAGATGCGAGACCCCGCACAATCGATGATGCGGTGGAATTAGCCAACACTTTGACTGACAGACTGGTGCGTACGCGAGAAGAAAATAAGAAGAAGGAATTGGCTCAGAAAATTACCCAATGATTTCGTGTGGGTAATACTAGCAATTTCAAGAAAAGAGGAACTGGGCAATCTTCCCCTCCGCCGTTCTGCAGAAACTGCAAAAAGAAACATTTTGGAAAATGTAATGAAACCTGCAACTTCTGCAAAGCTGTAGGACATCGTGAAGAAGATTGCAGAAAGAAAACAAGGGTCTGCTATAACTGTGGAGAAGCTGGGCATTTCAAACCAGAATGCCCTAAGTTGATCAGACCAGCAGATAACAAGGTCAAGCCTGCCGAAGGGGCTATGAATTCCAATTGACTACGCAGGAAGCTGAATTGATTCCTGACGTAATAGCTGGTACGTTCCTAGTTCACGACGTTTATGCAAAAGTATTATTTGACTCTGGTGCAAACCAAAGTTTTATAAATAATTCATTCTGCCAAGCTCTTAACCTACCCTTAACCAACCTTAGACATATTTTTACGGTAGAAACGGCAGATGGGAATTCTGTTAACATAGATAAGGTTTTGCGAGAAGGAAAGATAGAGCTCTTAGGTCATAAATTTTCTGCAAACCTATTACCTATGAATTTAGCCGAATTTGATGTTGTGTTAGGAATGGATTGGTTAGTAGCCAACCATGCTCGAATTCTCTGTGATAAAAATTCCATAGAAATTCATACACCCACAGGAGAATTAGTGGTGATTACAGGAGATAAGCCACGAAAGCCACTGAAATTCATTTCAGTAATGAAGTTGGCCAGATATTCAAGAAAACAAGAAGTGGTGTATATGATTTCAGTAATCATTAACACGAAAGATAAGGAACTTAAAGAAATTCTAGTAGTATCAGAATACCCGGATGTATTCCCAGAAGAACTACCTGGATTACCACCCAATAGGGAAGTAGAATTTAGAATTCATCTAATTCCTGGAACTACACCGATATCCAAGGCACCTTATCGGTTAGCACCCACCGAAATGTTAGAACTGAAAAAGCAGTTAGATGAACTATTAAGCAAAGGATTTATACAACCTAGTTCATCCTCATGGGGAGCTCCAGTGTTGTTTGTAAAGAAGAAAGATGGGTCAATGCGAATGTGTATCGATTATAGGGAATTAAATAAGGTTAAAATTAAGAATCGATGCCCATTACCTAGGATTGATGATCTTTTCGATCAACTTCAAGGAGCTAGATATTTTTCTAAGATAGATTTACGCTCAGGATACCATCAGTTGAAAGTACAAGAAGAAGACATACCTAAAACTGCTTTCAGAACTAGGTATGGTCACTACGAGTTTACAGTCATGCCCTTCGGATTAACAAATGCTCCTACAGCATTTATGGACATGATGAATAGGATCTGTAAACCGTACTTGGATAAATTTGTAATTGTCTTGATCGACGATATACTCATTTATTCCAAAAATCAGGACGAGCATGGTCAACACCTGCATGCACTCTTAACTTTGTTAATAAAGGAAAAGCTTTACGCCAAATTCTCGAAGTGTGAATTTTGGCTACAGGAGGTGCAATTTTTAGGACACATGGTAAATCACGAAGGTATTCATGTCGATCCCTCCAAGATAGAAGCGATCACCAAATGGAAGGTCCCGCAGTCAGCTATGGAAATTAGAAGTTTTCTAGGGTTAGCTAGATATTATAGACGATTCATTAAGGATTTTTCTAAGATAGCTGTGCCATTATCTAAGCTAACTTGTAAAGCAGTTAAGTTTGAATGGGGACCTAGGCAAGAAGAAGCTTTTCAGGTCTTAAAGCAGAAATTAACAAATGCTCCAATTCTTGCCTTACCAGAAGGAACAGAAGATTTTGAAGTTTATTGCGATGCTTCTAAGTTAGGATTAGGATGTGTGCTAATGCAACGCAAGAAGGTAATTGCGTATGCTTCAAGGCAATTGAAAAATCACGAAGAAAACTATACGAATCATGACTTAGAATTAGGAGCCATAATTTTTGCCCTTAAGATTTGGAGACACTATTTGTATGGAAGTAAGTTTACTGTCTATACAGACCATAAAAGCTTAAGATACATATTTGGGCAAAAAGAATTGAACATGAGGCAAAGGAGAAGGATGGAAATTCTAAGTGACTACGCTGTGATATTCAATATCACGAAGGAAAGACAAACGTAGTTGCTGATGCCTTAAGTCGTAAGTATCATGAAAAGCAAAAGCGAATTCGTGCTCTTAGATTAAGTTTACAATTAGACTTAATGGAACAACTAAGGAACATTCAAGAATCAGCAATCAAGGATGATGCTGAAGGAATGAAAGGACGAATAAAAGAATTAGAGCAAGGAGCTGATGGAATTTGGAGATTCCACAAAAGAAGAATTTGGGTACCTAAGCAGGGAGAATTAAGAAATAAGATTTTAGAGGAAGCCCATAAATCTAGGTATACCATGCATCCTGGTAATAATAAAATGTACCAAGATTTAAGAAATAATTTCTGGTGGATAGGAATGAAAAAGGATATAGCTAGATATGTTTCTAAGTGTCTTACTTGTTCACAAGTTAAGGCGGAACACCAGAAACCCTCAGGTCTACTGCAACCTTGGTTTTAAAAAGCGCGCCTTAAGCGCGCTTAAGCGCGAAGCGCATCTAGGCGCAAATTCCGATCACTTTTGCGCTTCAAAGCGGGCAGGGTGTACAAGAAGCGCAGCTGAGGCGCACTTTTTAGGGGAAAATTGACCTAAGGCGCAGGCTGAGGCGCACGCTTTTTGTACATGGGGTGTTTCTATGCTTCTAAGTGTTGTACAACAGGCTTTTTATGCTGTACATTTATGTTTTTTTTTTCATTTTAAAACATATATAAAGCTTAATTATAGCTAAGTCATAGGTATTGGAGGCTAAACACTTATGGGATATATAAAATAAATTTTATAATCACTTTGCGCTTTGTGTACAAAAAGCTCACCGCTTTTGCGCTTCACTTTAAAAAAATCTTTTTTAGACCTCATCGCTTTTGTGCGCTTCCCGCTTTTTTAAACCAAGACTGCAACAATTAGAAATGCCGGTATGGAAATGGGAACTCATAACTATGGACTTTCTTACTAAGCTGCCCAAAACCCGAAAAGGTAATGACGCAATTTGGGTAATTGTGGATCGATTAACCAAATCAGCTCATTTCCTACCCATGAAAGAAACCTTTAACATGGAAAAGTTAGCAAAGTTATACGTAGACGAGATAGTATCCTTACATGGAGTCCCACTCTCCATTGTATCGGATAGAGATAGTCGTTTCACTTCCCACTTCTGGACAAGTTTCCAAGAAGCAATGGGGACCCGACTAAATTTAAGCACTGCATACCATCCTCAAACAGACGGACAAAGTGAAAGGACAATCCAAACCCTAGAAGACATGCTTAGGGCATGTGTGATAGATTTTGGTGGAAACTGGGATGACCACTTACCATTAATTGAATTCTCCTATAACAATAGTTATCACTCAAGCATTCAAGCTGCCCCATTCGAAGCACTATATGGACGAAAGTGTAGAACTCCAGTTTGTTGGGCAGAAATAGGAGAGAGTCAATTATCCGGTCCTGAAATCGTACAAGAAACGACCGACAAGATCACTCAAATCAAGGAAAGATTGAAAACGGCTCGAGATCGCCAGAAGAGTTATGCCGATAATCGACGAAAGCCACTAGAATTTCAAGTTGGAGACAAGGTACTCTTGAAAGTTTCTCCTTGGAAAGGAATAGTTCGATTCGGTAAGAAAGAAAAGCTAAGTCCAAGATACATAGGACCATTTCCAGTAATTCAGCGAATAGGACTAGTCGCCTATCGCTTACAACTACCAGAAGAGCTAGCTGGGGTACATGACGTATTTCATGTATCCAATCTCAAGAAATGTCTATCTGACGAATCCCTGGTAATACCTCTTCAAGACATACAGGTGAATGAAAAGTTGAAGTTCGTGGAGAAACCGCTTCAAATAGAAGACAGAAAGGTCAAGTTTCTCAAGCACAAAAGACTAGTACTGGTTAAGGTTAAGTGGGATTCAAAAAGAGGACCCGAATACACCTGGGAGCTGGAATCGGAAATGAAGCGAAAGTATCCTCACTTATTTTAGTAAATCTCGAGGACGAGATTTTAAATAAGGTGGGGAGAATGTAAGGACTGCAAAAATGACCAAAAACGACCCATAAGTGAAAACCCGGACCCCTGAAACCCTAACGTACATGAAAAATCAAGAAAACAAGAAAATTGGTTCTCACCCGGGCCGTGTAAAGGTAAGCATATGCTTACGCGAGTCGCGACAACTCATCAAATCTACGGATAAGCGAACATGCCACGTGGCAGACCTAGGTGTGACACGGATGCCCTAATCTACGACTAGGAGGCTCTCGCGGGCCGCGTAAGACTGAAAATCAGGCTATAAGTAGCCTGTGCATGGGTCATTCACCTGCACTCGAAATTTTCACTTTAAAACGACCAAATTCTGTAGAAAACAAGCTTTTAGGGATCAAGGCACTGCTACGATACAGGGTACTAACTCAATCGCTGCTACAATTCAATGTCCGATCGATTGAAACTATCCAATGGATGTTTAAGTGTTGCACACATTAGGGCTATACTTTGTCATTCGTCGTGAATTCGATGGATGTTTAAGTATTGCACTTTGTCATTCGTTGTGAGGGTTTTAATCTCGTGAGTTATCGTAAATGCTGTATTAGTTACTGACCTAGTTCGTGTGCATTTTTATTTAACTTAGGTTATTAGGCTTATCAATAGACTAAACTCTGCCCGTTAAATCTGCAATGTGAGTCATTCTCTTTTTATCAAATTGCTTTACAAAACCCTAATTGTTTTCAAGGTTATAATTACAGGGATTAAGTCTTTGTAATCTTCAATTACTGCCGGTATGTGGGGTTTTGTATACATTACTTGTTTCCCATCACCATTGGACAACGAGTTAGCCAATGGGTGATTTGACCACAGTCACAGATATAGTCGAGTGACAAATACCGATTTGGGGTAATTGGTTGATAAAAACTATGTAATCACCCTTAATACTGTATATTATAACAATGTGTCGTTTTGTGCAACTTGAATGACTCACCAGTATTTCCCTGCTGATAAAACCTTTTTAAAACATGTTTCGGGTGATCTGCTGTGATCCAGGAAAAAGTGCAGTGTAGCACTACAAGCTTGAAGAAGTGGCTTAATAAAAATAAAGAAACATGTTTTTGTAAAATAGGGGTTTCCCAGTGAAATTCCCTTATTGTAAATTACGGGGTTTGTCCCTAATTATAAAATAAAATAATCGGGCATTTTCAAGTTTTAAACGATCCTGTTAATTATTCCGCTGCCAAATTAAATAAATACCGCAGGGTTTCTGTCCCGCGACGGGTCAAACCGGGTCGGTGGCCGTGACAGTAAGCCACAGACATTCAATGGGACTGAAGGGGCTGTGGGGTTACTACGTTGGTTTGAGAAGGCTGAGTCAGTGTTCGCTATGTGTAACTGTCCCGAGGGGGACCGAGTGGAGTATGCTACAGGCACCTTGGAGGACGGTGCCTTAACATGGTGGAATGCTCAGGTTTAGATGTTGGGCATTGAAATGGCTAATGCAACAACTTGGGATGATTTTAAGGAGCTGATGCGGGAGGAGTACTATCCTCGTGACGAGATTCAGAAGCTTGAGAACGAGTACTACAATTTGAATATGGAAGGGTCCGAGATCGAGGCTTACACAAAACGATCTCATGAACTAGCAAATATGTGCCCTAACCTGTCTTGACCTCCACTTCGAAGAATTGAGTTGTACATCAAAGGCCTGGCACCAGCAGTATAGAGTTTGGTCACTGCTGCAAACCTTAACAATCTACCCCAGATCATCCATTTAGCACACAAGATTACTGACCAAGAGGTCGAACGTGGTTCATTGCCGCCACGTGTTTCTGCTACTACCCCTGCTGCTACAGCTACCACACCTGCTAGTGATAACAAGCGAAAATGGAATGATGCTGACAAAGCAACCAGTGCCAGTCAGTCTCAGAAAAGGCCTGACAACAGCAATAACCGAGTTTCAGTCAGACGTCCTTAGCTAACCAAGGCCAGGGCAGCAATCAGAGTCAATGCTCCTATGTTGGCAGGAAGCCAAAGTACAACAAGTGTGGGTATCATCATCATGGACCATGTGTCCGGGCTTGCCATAGGTGTGACAAGGTGGGCCATATGGCAAAAGACTGTAGAGCTCCATACCCGAAGCGGCAGCAGCAGAATCAGCAGCATCAGCAACAGCAAAGGCATCAGCCCCGTCAGATCCAAGGCTTTAGAAAGGGGTGTTTCTAGTGTGGGGACAAGGACCACATTAAACGGGATTGCCCTCAGCTAAATCAGAATGCCAACGATAACAACAACCATAATGCTGGGAACAACAATAATGGCAACAATGGGGGCAATGGTGCTCGTGAAAGGGTATTTACAATTGGTGCTGGTGATGCTAGGAACGACGACAATGTCGTGACTGGTACATTTTCTGTGAACAACCTCTTTGCTTCTGTATTATTTGATTCCGGTGCCGATTGGAGTTATGTGTCCTTAGAGTTCAGTTAACGATTAGGGTTAGCTCCAACACCTCTAGAAGCTAAGCATGTAGTAGAATTAGCTGATGGCAAAACGACTGAAGCTTCACATGTCCTCTTTGGGTGTAAATTAGATCTTGTGGGTCAAGTGTTTGACATTGACCTCCTTCCAGTTTCCCTCGGTAGTTTTGATGTAGTGGTTGGTATGGATTGGTTGTCTAAGCATCAAGCCGAGATTCTATGTAAGGAGAAGATCATATGTATTCCTCTCCCTAGTGGAGAATCTTTATCGGTTCAAGGGCATCGTAGTGGGGCGATGATTGGTATCATCTCAGCTATGCAAGCGCATAAGTGTCTACGAAAGGGGTATCCTGCTATTCTAGCACTTGTTACTGATACTCCGTCTGAAGAAAGGAAGATCGAAGACCTGCCAGTTGTTTGTGAATTTCCTGAGGAACAACCTGGTTTACCTCCTCACCATCAGGTGGAATTTCATATTGATCTTGCACCAGGAACAACTCCGATTGCTCGTGCTCCTTATCGTCTTGCGCCTGGAGAGTTGCAAGAGCTATCTAATCAACTTCAAGAGTTGTTGGATAGAGGTTTTATCCGACCCAGTTCTTTGCCTTGGGGAGCCCCAGTTCTGTTTGTGAAGAAGAAACACGGGTCTTTTCGTATGTGCATAGATTACCGAGAGCTTAACAAGGTGACTGTCAAGAACCGCTATCCTTTACCACGCATCGACGATCTGTTTGACCAATTGCAAGGGTCAAGTTTTTACTTGAAGATCGATTTAAGATCGGGCTATCATCAGATGAGAGTCCGAGAGGAGGATGTTCCTAAGACGGCTTTTCGAACGCGGTATGGCCATTATGAGTTTCTGGTTATGCCGTTTGGGTTGACGAACGCACCAGCGGTCTTCATGGACCTCATGAACCGCGTGTGCAAACCGTATCTAGACGATTTCGTTATCGTGTTCGTTGACGACATTCTGATATACTCTAAGAGCAAGGAAGATCACGAGTGACATCTGCGTCTTATTTTGGAGCTTCTGAGGAAGGAGCAGCTTTACGCGAAATTCTTTAAATGTGACTTCTGGATTCGAGAGGTACATTTCCTTGGCCACATTGTGAATGAATCGGGAATACAAGTAGATCTTGCTAAGATTGATGCTATAAGGAATTGGGAGGCACCGAAGACTCCTTCGGAGGTGCGACAATTTCTTGGTCTCGCTGGGTACTATCGGAGATTTATTAAATACTTCTCGAAGATTGCACAACCTCTCACCTCGTTAACACATAAAGGCGTTGTATACTCGTAGGGAACGAAGCAAGAAGATGCTTTCCAGTTGTTGAAACAAAAGCTCTGCAACGCACCGATCTTGTCTTTATCAGAAGGTACCGAAGATTTTGTAGTATATTGTGATGCTTCTATTCAGGGTCTCGGTTGCGTGTTGATACAACGCAAGAAGGTAATAGCCTACGCCTCTCGACAGTTGAAGGTACACGAGAGGAACTACACGACACACGACTTAGAGTTGGGAGCCGTGGTTTTCGCGTTGAAAATCTGGAGGCATTATCTGTACGGTACCAAATGCACCATCTACACCGATCACAGGAGCCTCCAGCATATTTTCGACCAGAAGGAGTTGAATATGCGACAGCGTCGCTAGGTAGAACTTTTAAACGACTATGATTGTGCCATCAAGTATCATCCGGGTAAGGCTAACGTGGTAGCTGATGCCCTTAGTAGAAAGGAATCGAAACCTAAATGTGTTCGCGCCCTGCAGCTCACCATCCATTCTAACTTGCCTGACCAGATCCGTTCTGCACAAACTGAAGCATTGAAAGAGGAAAACATCGAAGTAGAGTACTTAAGGGGCATGGAAAAATGACTTCTAGAGAGATCGGATGGTATTCTCTACTTCATGGAGCATGTATAGATTCCTTTGTTTGGTAACCTTAGGGATCTTGTGATGGATGAAGCACACAAGTCTCAATACTCTGTTCACCCGGGTTCGGATAAGATGTATCAGGATCTCAAAGTCATGTATTGGTGGCCGAAGATGAAAGCACACATCACGACATATGTGAGTAAATGCTTGACGTGCTCAAAGGTCAAGGTGGAATATCAGAAACCGTCTGGATTGCTGCAACAACCAGAAATACCCATGTGGAAATGAGAGCATATTGCCATGGATTTTGTCACAGGCTTGCCGAGAACTCAAAACGGAAACGATACCATCTGGATGATCGTTGATTGTCTCACGAAGTCAGCACATTTTCTAGCAATCAAGGAAACGGATAAGTTCTCACAACTTGCCGCTGTTTATCTTAAAGAGGTGGTTTCTAGGCACGGGGTGCCGACCTCTATTATCTCTGATCGCGACCCGCGTTTCATTTCGGATTTGTGGTAGTCGATGCACAAATCGTTCGGCTCGCATCTCGACATGAGCACTGCTTATCACCCACAGACGGATGGTCAAAGTGAGCGAACCATCCAGACACTTGAGGACATGTTGCGAGCGTGCGTGATTGATTTTGGCAAGGGTTGGGAGAAACACCTGCCTTTGATAGAGTTTTCTTATAACAATAGCTACCATACTAGTATCCAGGCAGCTCCATTCGAAGCATTGTACGGACGAAAATGCCGTTCACCTCTTTGTTGGGCTGAGGTAGGTGACAGCCAGATCACAGGCCCGGAGCTTGTACTCGAGACTTCAGAAAAGATTGTTCAGATCAGGAATCGTATGGCAGCAGCTCGCGATCGTCAGAAAAGCTACGCTGACAAGCGTAGGAAACCTTTGGAGTTTGCAGTTGGTGATCGTGTCATGTTAAAAGTCTCACCCTGGAAGGGTGTGATACGGTTTGGGAAACGCGGAAAGCTTAATCCTCGTTATGTGGGACCATTCAAAATTCTGGAACGAGTTGGTAAAGTGGCCTATAAGTTAGAGTTACCTACTGAGTTGGGTAACGTTCATGATGTTTTCCACGTGTCGCAACTGAAGAAGTGTTTGTCCGATGAAACATTTGTGGTACCGTTTCAAGAGTTAAAAATCGACGACAAATTGCAGTTTGTCGAAGAACCTATCGAAATTATGGATTGGGAAGTCAAGGTCCGTAAGCATAGCCGAATCCCTATCGTGAGAGTTCGTTGGAACTCAAGACGTGGACCGAAGTTCACGTGGGAACGCGAAGATCAGATGAACTCAAGTACCCTCACTTATTCCCAGCTGACAAATCTAAATCTGATGCAACTAGTGAATTTCGGGATGAAATTTCTTTCAAGTTGGGGATGAGGTGACAACTTGTATCTTAGAACCCTTCATTTGTATTTTAATGTAGCTCGTATAAACGTTATGTGATCATGTGATGTGGCTAGTTTTAACAGAGTGATATGAGTTTGATTATTACATGATTGTGTGTGTATATATATGTATATAAGACTCGATCGCACAAGGTGTGCTTAATCACACAACCTCCTCATCGCACAACTCATATAGGAGGTGGGTTGGTGCGTGGCCCAGAATGGAACTCAAGGATGGGCTTCGGCCCATGCCTCCTATGCGCATACACAAAGGGGTGTATGGTTTTCCCATAATCTTATCATAACACAAAAACACAAAAACACAAAACCCTAGCTCTCTCTCCTCTCCCTTCGATCTAGACAGCAGCCTTCTCTCGGGTTCTTCTCAATTCTATCTTGTGTTCGGTTAGTACATGAATACCCTTGTTTGATTTAGTTCCTTCTTGTATTTAGTGATATGTTGATATAGTATGTTGTGTGATGAATCATTGTCTACGGTTGATTTAATAGGATTTGAATGATGATAGGATTGGTCGAACATGTTATGCTAATTAGTTAATCGGATCTAACCTAGAAATACAAGGATGATCGATGAATCAAGGCTCATGTGTATTAGAAACCGAAGAACTCAACAAGATAATAATTGGTATACTAGGGTACGATCTGTGATCAATGTTCTTGATAATTAACGGATGTTTGAAAATTCGTGAATTATGATTAATGGGGTGTGATTGATTAGAGAATTTAATTGAATAATTGTTAATCAATGTGTAACTGTTTGTTTCAATCGAGTGGGGGTGGACGGGCGTGAACTAATGACCCCAGTCTTGACCATTGCTTTGATAGAGACATTGGGGAATAGGGCAAATAATCTGGAGCCATCGGCGGTAATCGAGTTATTAACGACATCAAATCATTGAAATGTTTTATACATATATCTGGTAATTAAAACGGGATATCAAACTTTGAACTCACCAACGTCGTCTGACACATTTGTCTGCATGCTTGCAGGTCGTTATATTCATGGATGGAACCTGCTATCTGGGAGTGCTGGAGTGGTCATGGGTCGTAGCTCTTGGATATTTATTCTTGGTTTAGCACATTGTTTTGAAACACTTGAACAACGAATAATCTTATGCTTCCGCTGAACGTTTACTTTGGTTTTAACTTGTGACTTGGAATTATATTATGAAATGAATGGAATGTTTTACTTAAATATTTATTATGGTTCAACGTGATTGGTGGCTGGATCCTGGTACGTCACACGTCCTGCGGTGTCTCCGCTTGTGGTATTTTGGGGGTGTAACAACGGTTCAGAACCCAAACCCTCCGGGAGTCCGAAAAATTTTTCTTTTTAATAAATTTTACGCTGTAAAATTAGGATATATAAGCACTAAATCGGAAAATAGCATGATAAACCGTTTGGTTTGGTGGTTGGCATGTCATTTTAACAACAAGAATACATGGGTTATAATCTCGTTGTCCTTAGGTTTAGTGTAGTTTTATTTTTATTTTTTGTTTGTTACCAATTCATTAACAGTAGTTGATATTAGCTGTCTAATTTTGTCAAGTTACATTAAATGAAAATGAGAATCATTTAGAGGGTGTTTGGGGTTGAGTTTTGAAGGAGATTTTAAGATTATTGAGTTTTGAAATCGTAAATAATCAGTTTTGAGTGTTTGGGTAAAAAATTAAAAAATTTATTATTTGCGTTTATAAAGTTACAAAACGCAGTTTTCCAAAAGTAGCTCCCCCCTACTGCAACAAAACACAGTTTTTCAAAAATTGATTATTTGCGTTTAATAAAGGATTTTCACTTGTTTATTTATATATATATATATATATATTGATGTATGTATATATTTGCCAAACAATCAAATAGTTGATTATCTGATTATTATGATATCAAGCAACATAATCAAATCCAAACACTATCTTTCAACATCACGTTTTATTAGAGTTAATTATATGATTCTGATTATTCAAAATGCATAATCTATTTTCAAAACTCAACCCCAAACACCAATAGATTTTGCGTTTTCAAAACTGCGTTTTGTAAAAGCATGTAGGTACATGTTTCTCCAAAACTGCGTTTTGGAGGCAGATAATCACTTTTCCATCCAAACATTTTTTAGATTATTTATGTTTTACAAACGCAATACTCAAATAATTTGTTACTTCCTAAATTCAGTTAAAAAATGATTACTTAAATTATTATTCAATCTACAATTATGTTTCAAAAAAAAAAAAAACTTTTTATGAAAAAAAAAACTCTTATTTTGCTTAACTTGATGTATTTTCTAAATAAATTTGGATGGGTTTCGGTGGTCTTACATGATCTTAAATAACGATTTTTAAAAATTACAACGTAACTTTTCTGTATTTTCTGAATATATCCTTACAACGTGTTTTCTTTCTACATTTCGATGAGCAAATGCACCTGTGATGTGATTTTTATCTACGTTTCCACATAAATTTGAGTTTAAAGCGGCCCGCCGCAACGTGCGGGTGATTCCCACATGTTTTAATTCATTTTCATATATTGAAAAAAAATTATATATCTTTTTTTTATATTGTAGGGGTCCGTATTTTTTGTTCGTCCAGGACCTACAGATTTTCCAGACGACCCTAGTCCAAAACATACCTAAAAGACTAGTGTTATCATCTATCAATTCATTATGTTTAACAAAATTTATTTAAGTTCAAAATAAAATTTAAATAAATATTGATACAAGTTAGAGCATTCTCATTAGGTTTCCTATTCTCATGCATATAATTTTGCTAGAAAAACACATTTATCCTTAGATTTGTTTATCTTAAACCTATCACATTTTATTCCTCCTATTTATCTGTCTTCAATTATATTATTCTTTTTTTTATTTTTATTACTATTTTCTCTTTTATCACTCATAAAAATTTGAGAAATAATAATAGGTAATGGATAGTGAAATTTGTATAATATGGAAATCAATGTAGCTAATTTCTTGATATATCTCCCAAAAAATTAGGAATTGATAGGAACTCGGTGTAAATGAAGATGCTATAAGGGTACTCAGAACATAGCTCAGTCTAATCGGGCTTTTGGTAACACAGGCGTCAACCCTTTGGCTTCAACATTCAGTTTGAGAAATTGGTTTCTACTACCCAATGATTTGGCTGCAACATTCGGTTCAAAATAGGTAAAAGGAACTAGGTACTTCCCCAAACCACTTCACCTCAAGTGGTTTGGGTACCTTTTTTAAAAAAAAAATGGTAAAATTAAATTGTAACTATTTAATTGGTTCTTTCGAATTAGGTTATTTGGGTTATGCTGTTGACTATTGTGCCCCTAGTACCTCCCCAAATGAATACTATTAGCAACGGCGGAGGTTAATGGGGGCGAGGGGGGGTCATGTCCCTAGTTTTTTTCCACTAACATAAAATTATTGCTTGTATTGCCTTTGTGGGTTTTTTTTTTTACTTCATATATTTCATTTACTTCTATACCTACAAATCCGATTCCATTCATTCTTTTGAATTTTATAACACCATACCTCATATTTTCAAAACACTATAAATATCATATCAACCACTTTCATAACAAAACATTTATTTATAGTAACATATTTCACGAAATAATTAAAACGCACATTATGCATTGATAATATCATCTTATTTGTTTTGTTTATCTAAATAGTTATAAACCATTTACTAATTTCACCTTCTCCCCTTTGTTTGGGGTATGGGGCGGGGGTTGGGGCGTGGGTTGGGTACAAACGCCCAAGTCACCACCCCGGGTGGGCTTGGGTTTCGGCGTGACCCCTTTGGCGGGGGTTTCAGCCCGGGCGTTGGGCGGGACTACGAGCATGACATGGCGGGATCTCATTGGCCAACAAAAGTAGCCGTTTGGGCTAGCCGTTAATTTAAAAAAAAAAAAAAAAAAAAAAACTTTTTTCTTATATAAATACCCTTCCATATTTAACATTTTTCTCACACAATATCAAACACATAAAACACAATCTTGCCATGAGTTCTTCAAGTTCAAGTGAATCGTCGTCATCATCTGACGATGGTGCGGAAATATTTCTACAAACGGCCGCGATGGTGGTGAAAGCTATCGTGGAAGACGAGGAAGAGACTTCGAAATCTAAACGGAGGAGGTACATCGCTCCTGAACGGCACACCGCTAACAATTTGTTGGTAAACGATTATTTCTCAGCCGAACCTAAGTATGATGAAAAAAGGTTTAGGCGTCGTTTTCGTATGAGTAGAAACTTATTTTTAAGGATATCTAGGGATCTTGAGGAGAAGTATGTTTTTTTCCAACAAAAACCAGATGTAACCAGGCAATTAGGATTTAGTATGTGGCAAAAGGTCAAGGCCGCACTTAGACAGTTAGCGTACGGCAATAGTTCGGACATTATGGATGACTATTTAAAAATGTCTGCACGTGTAGCTAGAGAAAGTCTTCACAACTTTTGTTCGTGTATTTTAGAACTTTATAAGAAAATATATTTGAGAAAGCCGTCGTTCGGTGACATGCAACAAATATTGGAACGTCACGCCGATTATCATGGGCTACCCGGGATGCTAGGTAGTTTAGATTGTATGAAATGGCCTTGGGAACTTTGTCCAACCGCATGGCAAGGCGCTCACACGAGCGGATATCACGGGATGCCAGCCATCATGCTTGAAGCGGTTGCGTCCCAAGATCTTAGGATATGGCATGCGTTCTTCGGTATGCCAGGTTCACATAACGATATTACCATCATAAACCACTCGCCCCTTTTCAATGATCGGGTAAATGGTATAGGACCCAAAGGAAGTTTCTTTGTAAACGGGTTGAGTGCGTGTATGGGTACTACCTAGTTGATGGGATTTACCCGGAGTGGGGGGTTTTCGTAAAATCGTTCACAAGACACGGTACCATAGATCCAAAGAGATTAAAGTTTAACAGGGTCCAAATGGCTGCACGTAAAGACATCGAGCGAGCGTTCGGTGTTTTGAAGAAAAGGTGGCGAATATTGGCAATGCCTTGTCGACTAGGGGACAAGGATCAGATTGGAAACGTGATGTACGCATGTATCATTATTCACAACATGATTTTAGAGGATGAAGGTAGAGCAGTCGTTACCTACTATGATGACGATGACCCCCAACCAGATAACGTAACAGTTACAGACGAAGATAAATCGACAAGTGAATTTTTGATCAAGTCAAGGGATATACATCACAACCTTCAATCTGATTTGGTGGATCATGTTTCAACGATTCCTGGGTTCGAAACCGACGAAGACGACGAAGAATAATTGTTTTTATTTTGATACTATGTTTTTTGTAATTATTATATATGTTTATGTAGTTTTTAATGGTTTATATATATATATATATATATATAGGGTTAGGTTAATGTACAAATGCCCTTATCGTACATTACGTACGCTACAATCTCAGCCGTCCGATCATCTTCCCGCATTGAATTCGCATGTTGTTTTTTTTAACAATTTCGCATGTTGGTTTTTTAACATGCTATTTCATCAAAATTATCACATCCGAAATTGGTACAAAAAAACAACATGCGAATTCATCAAAAATTATCACATGCGAAATTGTTATAAAAAAACATGTTATTTCATCAAAATTATCACATACGAAATTGGTACAAAAAACAACATGCGAATTCATCAAAAATTATCACATGCGAAATTGTTATAAAAAAACAACATGAGATTTTAAAATGCGGGAAGATGATCTGACGGCCGAGATTGAAGCGTACGTAATGTACGATAAGCAATATTGTACAGTACTCTTTACCTATATATATATATATATATATATTACAACACAAAGTTGTTTAAAGGAAAAAGGGTTCGAGTATAGTCACATTTTGCAAGTAAACCGAGATAGTCACGAACGAGTAGTAAAGTTGGAAAGGCGAAACAAAGTCTAGCCTAAAAGAGTAAATTGAAATGTATAAGTGTATAAAATAAGGAAAGAGATAATTGAATATCAGTTAAGAGATGTAAATGAGAAATACAGAATAACTTATTAATTAAAATGTATATGTATAGAGATATTAATAATTATATAAACTTGTTATATAACTATATGTAATATCACCTGTAATATAATAATGTTATTATAAGCATAAGTAAAAATTTTAAAAAAAGTCCATAATCTCATAGTTAGGTAATTAGTAGGTTGTTTATGGTAAATAGATGGAGAAATGAATAATTAGACTAATATATAATTTAGTTATTTTTTATAATTTTATAAATAATAACTGTTATTATTATTATTTAAATATATATGTAATATATTAATGAAAACTATAAAAACAGTGGGCTTGTTTAGGTTCCCGAGCCGGCTCGAGCTCTATAAGCGAAGTTCGGGCTCGTTTACAAAACGAGTTTGTTTTTAGGCTCGAGCTCGTTAATGTTAGGCTCGTTAAAGCTCGACTCGTTCAAGCTTTTTTTTTTCAAGCCGAACTCTCGGCTCGTTTATACTACTACACTAGGGGTGTGCATGGGTCGGTTTAGTTCGGTTTTGGCCTAAAACCATAACCATAACCATGATATCGGTTAATGGATAACCATAACCATAACCGTTCGGTTATGCCGGTTATGGTTAATCGGTTTTGATGGTTATAGCTGGTCGGTTGTGGGTGGCTAACCGTGTATTTAGCCTAGCTAAAAATAACTTATTTCTTTTAACGTGGAATAAATTGTTATTGTATATTTGTATATATTAGAATATTACATAGCATTAAAAAATACATATATAATCTATAATGTTAATACTGATTATTACTGAACATATAAAATGATATGATATATTCCATAAATTCAAATAAACATTCAACCAAAACCGCAAAATGATATGAAATAGCCCATAAATACTAAACATCTTTAATCAAAAACATCAAATATTAAACCCATAAATACTAAAAGTCTTTAATCAAAAACATCAAATATCAAAAAAATGGTGAAAAGTCATAAATCCTACAAAGATTTATTACATGTCGGTTCAGTTCGGTTATGGTGGGTATGTAAACATTGATAACCATAACCGACCCGCTACTTTCGATTTTCAAAAAAGACCATTAACCGACCAACTGGTTTTGTATTTGGTTCGGTTTTTTCGGTTCGGTTTTGTCGGTTAACTTGGTTATGGTTTGGTTAATTCGGTTTTTTGCACACCCCTACCTTATACCCAAGTAAGTCAGGTCCATCCACCCAAACTCGAATTGTCAATGGACCCGTTAAAGTAGAATAAGTTGAGATTTGTTGGTGATGGATTTAAGTTAAAAGAGTTGAATGTCATTTTAGTCCCTATGGTTTGGCCTATTTTGTCAGTTTGGTCTAAAGCTTTTCATTTTTTTCATTCGAGTCCAAAAAGGTTTCAGCATTGCAATTTTAGTCCAATGAGTTAACTTCATCTATTTTCTGTTAACGAGAAGGGCAATTCGGGTCATATAATAATTCGGTCATTTTATATGACCGAATTGCTCTTTTAGTTAACAAAATTAAATATAAAATGACTAAATTCTTGTTAATAAAAAATAGATAAAGTTAACGCAATGAACTAAAATAACAACGGTAAAATCTTTTTAGACCTACAGACGAAAAGTAAAACATTTGAATTAAACTGGAAAATGACTCAAACCACAAGAAATAAAATAACATTTAACTCAAGTTAAATGTGAAGGGATGGGTCCGTGCCGTGGATACTGGGGGTGGGGTTACATCCGGATCGGACGGTGGTTGGAACCCTAGTCTGGTGGCACACCTGTCAGACCTGCCATCTTAATTTTGTCAAAATCCTCGCATTTCCCCACGCGCCGTTCTCTCTGCGTCTCCGCCACGGCAATGGACAATTCTTTCATCTCCATTTTTGTACAATAATAAAATCAAATCAAATATTTTACTCCTCCCAAAATACAAACGTCTGATTTTTTTTTCTTACAAATTAATGAATATTTAGAAATTACTGAGTATTTACAAAAAGGATTTTTTTGTATTAATCGAAGTAAATTGAGATTTTTTTAATGATTATTAGTTATGTGAAGCACTTCTAAACAAAAAAAAATAATAATAAAATAAAAATAAAGAATAATTACAACTCGGAATATACATATTTTATAAAATATTTTAATTTTGTTTTTCATTATGGTGTTACCTTTGTTACTATTATTTTTTTAACGGCAAAGAACGACGTGTTAACCACCGTGACACCGGGCGTTGTGGCCAAGGTTGACTACTCAACCGCCGCCAGCCCCTTGGCTCTCTCAGATGCGCGGAAACCCGATCTCCACCCGCCCGAATGCACGAAAGTGAAATAATCGGTAAAACCTTGTCTCTCATCCAAGACGAACCGGCGCACCCATATTCATCATTCACCTAGATGCCACAGAAAATAATGGTGAGAGTGGGAGTCGAACCTGAGTCACGAATAACACCAAATTTTTCCCTAACCACTCTACTACTACCTTATTGGCTACCTTTGTTACTATTAGTTTGATAAAACAACACAAACACAACAAACCACCACACATGATGTCTAGAGTCGATCGCAACTTTTTTTTGGTAGGGTTCATGATTGGTATCTTTGTATTGACCTATGATGTAATTCTAGACGACACAACATCAATGTGCTCGTGCAATAGTACTAATTCCGGTATAAGAAACACTAGTATCCGGAATTATTTCTTCTTGATGCTTATGTGTCACTCGGCATAGACAATTGTATTGTATTTGTACTTAATGGTCTATGGGAAGTAGAAGTCTCAAGCCACTCCTTTCAAATAGATTCGAAAATAACTTCCAACAAAAGTGGAGTCATGGTAAAGAAGCTAGAAGTTCAAATAACTTATGCAAATTAAGGTTAGACTATTGACAACTTATAAAGATTATTGGTTGTGAAATCTAATAAGCGTTCATAAACACATTAAGGAGCTATTTGTTTAGCTTTTAGGCTGGTGGGTGTGGTTTGAAGCCCCTGTGGGCTTTATAGTGTCACGTCCAAGCCACATATGCTCTACATAAGCGAGAGACTTTTAATGGTTCAAACCTTTTATTGGTTCAGCATTTGATGGTTCAGACTGTTTGTTTCGCGAGTAGATGTATGTCTATGTGCTCTTTTAAGCTTGTTATTCCATTTTTCTATTTATTTAGTAAAACAGAAAATTAAGGTTTATTAATAAGAACTATAGTTACCGAAATCATTATGTGTCACAAAACAAGAACGGATCCCCTTTTACTTATATTATTCTTAATTGAGATCTACAAGTGGTATAAAAACAGAGTGGCAAATTATCATCTAAAATCAAGAAATGAAAAGGGGATCTCACTAGATCATCTATGCAACTTTGTTTCTTATTCCCTTAAGGATAAATATAACGTGTTCAATTTCCTTTGATATATTTATAATGTTCTATAAACAAACAAATACTTCTAAAACTCGAAATCACTAATTTAAACTTGAATGATAAAGAAATAAAAATTAGAACTTGTTGGTTGGTTTTCATGATATTAATATTTTAAATTACGTTAATAACACGAAGGCCGTGTTGTTCAACTGAGCATAAAATGAAATCTACAAACCCTGAAAGAAAGATTTGAAAATCACAAAGAAATAAGCTCAAATTTGACCTTCTAATGAAGAAAAGGGGAAAAAAGATATTAAAGTTACTTGCATTATGAAAAAGAGATATAAACTTAATTTGTTTTGGTTGTTACATGATATGAGTTTATTTAAGAAAATCTTATAAAGGGCCATCAATCACTGTTGTTTGGTATAGAGAATGGACTAATTTGGGGTTTGAATTGTATTGAATTGTATTGATCAATTGTGTTGTACGAGGAATAGGGTTACACAAAGATGGTGTTTATATAGAGCACCATATTACACACTAACCCCTATACTATCTATTTCCTTCTTTCCGACACTCCCCCTCAAGTTGAGTAGTGGGGTCACCAATACTTAACTTGCTCAAACACCTACTAAAAGCGTTTCCGTTGACTGCTTTTGTGAGAATAGATGCGAGTTGATCTTTTGTTGATATATACGGGAGCTCTATGATTCTTTCCTCCAGTTTCCCCTTGATGAAATGTCTAGCTACCTCCACGTGTTTTGTTCGATCATGCTGAACTGGGTTTTCTGACATTTGTATTGCAGTTGTATTATCGCACATAATTTTACTGGGTGTCGCCCTTTGGGAGAAACCAATGTCTTCTAGGAGCTTCCTGATCCAAAGAACTTCACTTAGCCCTCGAGCTATGCCTCTGAACTCAGCTTCTGCACTCGACAGAGCAACCACCTTCTGTTTCTTACTTCTCCAGGTAACAAGGTTTCCACCAACCAAGGAGAAGTACCCTGGCGTTGACCTTCGGTTTCCCTTATCTCCTGCCCAGTCGGCGTCAGTGTAGAGCTCAACGTTTAAATGTCCATTTGCTTTGAACAACACTCCATGGCCTGCGGTACCCTTTAGATACCTTAGAATTCACTGAGCAGCTTCCATGTGGGCAACTTGTGGTTGGTGCATAAACTGACTTACCACTCCAACAGCATAAGCTATATCAGGACGAGTGTGAGGGAGATAGATTAACTTGCCCACAATACGTTGATACCTTTCTTTATCTTCAAGCTCTCCATTAAGTTCCATATGAAGATTGTGGTTCACCATCATTGGCGTATCTGCTGGTTTACAATCAATCAACCCAGTTTCCGCCAGGAGATCAAGGACATACTTGTTTTGGCAGATGAAAATCCCCCGTTTAGACCTGAGAGCTTCTATTCCGAGGAAATACTTGAGATTCCCAAGGTCTTTCTTTTCGAACTTTGAAAACAAACTCTTTTTCAGCTGTGCTATTTCTTCTACATCATTTCCGGTAATAATCATGTCGTCTACATATATAATCAGGCAAGTTACGAGGTCGTTTCTTCTCTTGAGGAACAGAGTATGATCAGCGTTACTTTGGTAATACCCGTATTCTTTCATGGCCAAGGTGAACTTTCCAAACCATGCCCGAGGAGACTATTTTAGCCCGTATAGAGATTTTTTCAACCGACAAACTTCCCCGTCTTTAAAACCCCCTGAAAAACCTGGAGGTGCTTCCATGTAGACTTCTTCCGCTAGGTCTCCATGGAGAAATGCATTTGTAACATCAAACTGATGGAGAGGCCACTCCTTATTGGCTGCCATGGAGAAGAGGACTCTGATGGTGTCCATTTTTGCAACCGGAGAAAAAGTCTCAGAGTAATCGATCCCATACGTCTGAGTGTATCCTTTGGCTACAAGTCGAGCTTTGTATCTTCCAATGGAACCATCTGGTTTATATTTAATTGAATACCCACACCGACAACCAATTGTTTTCTTTCCTTTTGGGAGAATGCACTTTTCCCACGTATTGTTTTTCATAAGAGCGTCCATCTCCGTTTCCATTGCTTCTTTCCAGTTCTTCTTACCTTGCGCTTCCTTTACAGAACCAGGTATTTGTTTGGAGTATAGTGAGGTGACAAAAGCTTTCGCACTGTTAGATAAGTTCCCATTAACCATATTAGCTACATGATACCTTGAATTTCTGGTTTCCCTCTCTGGCGAGTACCGTTTTGGAGGGACCCCTCTATTAACTCTAGGAGGGAGAGAGTATCTTCCGGTTGTCTCTGCTGCAACTGGTTCCACATGTTCAACGACTGGTTCAACCTCTTCCAAATCTGGTTCAACCTGTTCCACACCTGGTTCAACATGTGGAGTAGGTTCCGTTGTTGTCGGTTCTATGTGTTCCCATATTGTCTCATGATTATAAAACGCAGGGTCCTCAATATTTCTTACCTCAGGTATCACGTTGGATGGACTTTCTTCAGTGGTACTGTGCTCCGCAGATTGTGTGGCTGTGTTTGAAGGACTCGCAATACTGTGATGATTTTCTGTTGTTACTTCTTCAGATGAGGGAAGTTGGGTTAGCCAACTCAGAGTGTCTATACATTCATTCTCCCCCTGACCACTGAGTTGGGCGTCATAAAAGTATTTTGCTTCAAGAAAGTCAACGTTCATTGTGGTGAACATTTGATGAGTTTTTGGATTATAACACCGGTAACCTATTTGATCGATCCCATAACCGACAAATACACATTTCTCAGCTCATGGGCCGAGCTTGTTTCGGTTGGTTTTGGGTATGTGGACAAATGCGGTACACCCAAAGATTCGAGGTTCAAGTGTAAGAGGATGGGGAATACTAGCAGACTTAGGTGATGTTTGTTTTTTCTGCGGGAAAAGGTCTGCAGTCTGCGGACCACATCTGGAGGCATCTGCAGGAGAAGAGGTGGACCAAATGTCTGCAGTCTGTAAGGAGAAGAGGGTTTGTTTTACTCTTGTTTTGAGTAAACTGCTAAAATCGTCCCTGTGGTTTGACTCAAATTGCTAGATCAGTCCAAAATCAACTTTTTTTGCTAAAACAGTCACTGACCCTAAGTTATGTTGCTACATCAGTCCAAATAATAGACGGCGTTCAAACCTGCCGTTAATGGATGGGTAAAATTGCCATTTACATATTTTATTTCTTTTAAAATACAAACACAAACACATTCATAGCTCTTCATTCAAACACAAACACATTCACGGCTCTTCATTCAAACCTTCGATTAAACCCTAAGCGATTGATTGACGATGATCGACAATTGGAGCTGCTGGTGCGTTCGAGAAGAGGAGTCGACTTTTAATCCAACTGGAGAGTATGGTATGTTGATTCCCATTGTTCGATTAAACCCTAATTTGTGTAATGTTCTAATCTTGTTTGCGATTTGACGATTTCAGTTAAACACCCAGATTATTTCACTCTAATGGTTCATCATGGTGGAAGATTTACTGAATTTCCGGACTTGAAGTATAATGGTGGTTATGTATCTTACATTGACAAGGTGAACTCAGATTTGTTTTCGGTTATTATTATGAATGAAATGATTGTTTGTTTGGGGTATTCGGATGAAGATATAGTAACTTACCATTTCAAAGTACCCGAAGAAGAAAGTTTGGATCTAGGTTTGAGGCCATTGGGTAATGATTCAGATGTTCTTAATTTGATTAAGTATGCTGAATCAAGTAAGGTTATTGAAGTGTATGTTGAGCATTTAGAGACCTACCCTATGAAAGTTAGCCAAGATCAAGGTCAGGTCACACAAGAGTCAACATTGGTTGAGGGTAGTGATGAATCCGATGAGGGTAGTGATACAAGTGAAAGTGATGGTAGTGATACAAGTGGTAAAGATAGGGAGGATGATGATGATCCAGATTACATTGTTGATGAAAACAACATAGTTGATGAAGTTGTTGTAGATGACATGGAATTATTTAAAGCTACAGTTGTGCATGAAGACGAGCAAGTGCCAACTAAAGATGTAGAAAATGAAGACGAGAAAGTGCCAACTGAAGATGTAGAAAATGAAATTGATGATGACACCCCACTGCAACTAGTGATTAGGGATATTAGGAAGAAGAAAAACAAATGTCAGTATTCATTAGATTCCCCATTTTATGTAGGGCAGGCTTTCTATGACAAGGAATCTATGGTTGACCTGGTCAAAGCACATGCTGTGCATACAAGGAGACAACTACACATACAAAAAAATGACTTGTCTAGATGCCGTGTGGTGTGTATGGGTGGGAATCTAGACATTGGTGCTTGTCTAGATGCTGTTGGGGATGGGTCATGTGCATCAAACACTACACATGGTGGGCCTAGTGTTAGTAAGGGTAATTTGGGGAAAAGGCATAAAAGGACCAAGAAGGTAGGTGGAGAACTTAATTCTGGTCCCAAACCTAGAACAAAATATCCACAGCCGAAATGCCAATGGTTATTGCATATTTCAAGGAAGACCGACAAAGGAGCTTGATGTGTTAAGACCATGGTTGCAAAAGTCGCTAGGCGCCCCCTAGTCGGATTCGGGAGTACTCGGGAAGTACTCGGCTTAGGCGGAGATTACTCGGGGAGTAATTGGCCTGGGAGAAGAGTAGTCGTGCCTCGGCAGCCTACCTTGTAGCGAGTACTTGGGGAGTACTCGGAGCCTAGGCGGGACTTTTACAACCATGGTTAAGACTTACAAAAAAGATCATGACTGCTTGCAGACCAGGGATGTTAATCTGTGTACAGTTGGCTGGTTAGCCAAGCAGATTGAGGGTACCATTAGAACAAATCCAGGTATACCAATAACATCTCTTCAAGAAGATCTGGTCAAGAAGTACCAAATAGAGTTGTCTTTTAACCAGATTTTTAGAGCCAAGACAATGGCAACTAAGAAGATCCAAGGAGACTTTGAAGAACAGTATAAGATTCTAAGAGATTACTGTGAAGAGTTACTAAGGGTTGATCCTGAATCTACTGTTAAGGTTGATGTGGAACATGAGTTTAACCCAACTAGTAAAACAAGGCAATTCAAGAGGATATACATTTGTCTAGGTGCACTGAAGAGGGGATTTAAAGTTGGAATAAGGGACTTGCTGGGAGTCGATGGCTGCTTCTTAAAGGGACCTTTTCCTGGTCAGATACTAACTGCAGTTGCTCAAGATGGTAACAGTGGTATCTACCCGGTTGCATATGCACTAGTAGAGGCTGAGAATAAAGATTCCTGGACGTGGTTCTTTCAGTTGTTGGGTCAAGATTTGGGGCTTAATGCATCTAGCAATTTCACCTTTGTTAGTGATAGGCAAAAGGTAATATTAATAGTAATTTGAATTTGTTTTTGTTACTAGATGTATAATAATTTTATTTTGTATGTGTGGTAGGGTTTAATTCATGCCATAGACCTAGTTTTCCCAGCTGCAGAGCATAGGCACTGCTTGAGACACATCCATGATAACATGAAAGGGACCTGGAGGGGTGATTTATACAAAAAGCTGTTATATGGAGTATCTACTGCAACCACAGTACAAGCATATGAGAAGGCCATGCAGAAAGTGTTAGCTGAGAGTAAGGAGTTGCATGATTGGATGCTGAAAAATGAACCAAAACACTAGTGTAGGGCATTCTTTTCAGGTAATAACTTTACAACAGTTGCATTATTGGACTGATTTAGCAATAAAACCAGTTTCTGTATGCTTTTTAAAGACTTGTTAATGAACTGCAGGAAGTGCTAAATGTGACATGATCCTGAATAATCATTGTGAAGTTTTTAATAAACAACTTGTGTCTGGAAGAGACAAACCAATTATCACCTGTTTGGAGCAGATTAGAGAGTATCTGATGAAGAGGATTGTTATCGTCCATAGAAAGATTGCATCAAGTAAAGGCCCTCTAACACCAAATGCAACCACTTTGTTTGAAGAAATCAAGAAAGATGCATTCGATTGCCGAGTCATATGGTGTGGACAAGGTAGGTATCAAGTGTCTGGGCCACATATCATAGAGCAAAGGATTGTAAATGTTGAAAAAAGAACCTGCAGTTGTCGAAGATGGGATTTAACTGGCATGCCATGTAGGCATGCAATTGCCTGTATTTGGAACATGAGGATGAATGGACGGGGTGATGGAATACCAGAAAGGTTAGTTGATAGAGCCTATTGGGTTGACACATGGAAGGCTGTTTATATGAATACAATAGAACCCATAAATGGCAGAGACATGTGGCCTGTTTCTAGATGCCCAACGACCTTAGTTGCACCTAAGTATCACAAACAAGCTGGGAGGCCTAAGAAAAAAAGAAAGAAGTCTGCTGCGGAGCTTGAAGAATTGAAGAAAGCTGTTGAAACAGGTCTAAAATTGCCTATGAAAGGAAAGTCATTAACTTGTGGATTGTGTGGTGCAACGGGACATAACAGGAGAAGATGCAAACATGGTGGAGCAACAGGTGGTGATGGAAGTGTTGATGGTGCAACAGCTGCTGGTGGGGGTGCTTAGAATTGTATGTTTTTTGTTTTTTGTTTGCTTGACTTGTCTTTCGGATCAACAGCTGCATTTTGTTTTTGTATGTTACGCTTAGTTTGGCCGGATAAAATTCCACCTGTTTTGGTATTAATGTATTAATGTATTGTGTGGTATTATTGTAAGGTTTTATGTTCAGTTTATTGATTATCATGTGCAGCAGATGGGTCAATTTATGTGCAGCGATAACAATCATAATCAACCTTAGATTCCATTAGTTCCATCAACAATACAATACAGCATGATACAACGCATTACGTTGATTCATTCGTTCAAGATTCAGGTTTCAACATTCAGTAACTACAACTAAAAATAAAACCAAAACATGATGATCCAAGTAACAATCAACATCATTTTAAGCCTTCTGTTCTTTACTTTCAACTTCTTTGCATCATCTTCCAACATCATAATCTTGTTTTGCAACATTCCGGAATTTTCTTCGTGCTTCTTTGCATCATCTTCCAACATTATAATCCTGTTTTGCAACATTCTTGAATTTTCTTCATGCTGATGAACAGCGTTCAGCAGCCCTTGGATCACGACTTCACTGTTATGTGAAATTGATGGCTCAGCCCAGCAAACAAAGCCGCATCCACGACGGTTTGCCTATGATTATTAGAATCACTTCAGAGATAACATATACGTACCTAATTTAACAAAATTACAAATGCTCACCCGTTTGTCGCAGCAGTAGAATCTTCTACCAGGGTTAGATTCAGTCGCAGATGTTCGAATTACAGTTGGAGACCCGCATCTGCAAACCACCATGTTGATCTTTGAAGGATTTGAGAATTAGGGTTTTTGTGTTAAAAGGGTGATTGAGGAGAAGATGATGCAGGGACTTTCTTTATATAAGAACATGAGTTTTAAAAAGCATTCAATAAATGGGAAAACAAATTAAAATAGAAAATGACAAGTTTGCCCTCCAGTCAAATCCAGATTTTGAACGGCGTCAAAAAAATGGACTGATCTAGCAACAGAACTTAGGGTCAGTGATTGTTTTAGCAAAAAAGTTGATTTTGGACTGATCTAGCAATTTGAGTCAAACCACAGGGACGATTTTAGCAGTTTACTCTTGTTTTTTTTATTCTACAAAATATCTTCTCAACACACACAAACACACACTTTACACACACATCTGTTTGATCTCTCTCTCCCCCCTCTACCACCACAACCACAGTCCACCTCCACCACCACAACCACAACCACCGTCCACCTCCACCACCATAACCACCGTCCCCCCCACTTCAGCCACCACCCAACCGAAACCCTAATTTCACCACAACCAAGCACCACCACTTCAGCGACCACCCAACCGAAACCCTAATTTCGATTTGGGGGTTTCTGAAGAGAGAGAGAGAGAGAGAGAGAGAGATAGATCGAGGGAGTAGAGAGATCCAGAGAGAGAGAGAGTACGAGGATGATGATGATCGATGATGATGATAACAGATGATGACGGCGGTGGTTGTGGTTCCTGTGCCAACGACGGTGGTTGTGGTTCCTGTGACAACGGCGGTGATGATGATGGATGTTGATGAGATGATGATGATGATGATCGATGAAGATGATGACGATGATGTTCGATGATGATGATGATAACAGATTTGGGGTTTTTGGTTCGATTTGGGGGTTTCGGTTCAAGCACCACCACCGATCTCCGATCTGGTAGCACCACCACCGATCTCTCTCTACGGTATCTCTCTCTCTCTCTCTATGGTATCTCTCTCACCGATATTGATTTGGGGGTTTTGGTTCGATTTGGGTTTTTGGGCAGGGATGTGGTGGTGGCGGTGGTGGCGGTGGCAGGGATGTGGTGGTGGAGGTGGTGATAGGGATATGGTGGTGGAGGTGGTGGAAGAAGAGGTCTGCCATGAAGATGTTCCAAGAAGACATGGAATCATGTCTGTGTGGTGAAGAGGTCTCGCAGACCTTTTTCAATGAAAGGTCTGCGAGAAAACAAACAAGCCGCGGACTCCAAACCTCTGCGCGCGTCTGCGCGACACAGACATAAGTGGCCAGAAGTGCTTCTGGCCAAAAAACAAACACCACCTTAGACAGACAATCTAAGGGAGTCTTAAATTTAAGAGCTTTTGTGGGAAGCCGATTCAGGAGATACACGGAGGTTGCAACTATCTCCGACCAGAAGGATTTAGGAACCCAAGATTCGATTAACAGGGCTCGAGTCATTTTAAGAATAATACGGTTTTTCCGCTCGGAAACACCGTTTTGTTCGGGGGTATGAGAACACGAGGTTTGATGAATTAATCCTTTGGTTTTAAAGAATTGTTTCATGGATGTATTGACAAATTCCCCCCATTGTCGGATCGAAGGATTTGGATTTGAGTTCGGAATTGAGTTTGAATCATAGCATAAAACGTGTAAATTTTTCGTAACTTCGGCTTTGTTTTTTAAAAAATATACCCATGTCATGCGAGTGCAATCATCCACGAATAGTATAAAGTACCGAAGACCCTGCCCCCCCCCCCCTCACAGGAGCAGGACCCCACACATCAGAATGGATTAGTGAAAAAGGTGAAGCAACTTTTGTATTGCAAGGTTTAAATGGTTGTCGATGGCTTTTAGCACAAAGACATGTTTCACAATCTATTTTTCCATTTGAAGGGAAGAGTTTTGGAAACAAAAGGTGCGAATAACCATGGGATGGGTGTCCCAAACATCTATGCCATAGCCAGGCTTCCCGGTTTTTCAGTTCCATGAGCCAACATCACAGTACTCTGTTGAGCCACTTCATCCACGTAGTACAATCCGTGGCGCTCAGTACCACGTCCAATAATCACATCCGTCCTGATATCCTGTAGAAGGCAGAAAGTAGGATGCATTAGTACTGTGCAATTTAGCTCTTTGGTAATATGGCTAATTGAGAGTAGTTTGTGCGATAATGATGGAACATAAAGACAATTTGATAATTTCATAGTTGGTGAAATTTCAATTGTTCCTCCTCCTTTCACTTGCATCGTTCCATTGTTTGCGGTATGGATTTGAGTTTTTTGAGGATTGGACATTGACCGTATGTCTAGCGGTTCAAACGTCATGGTGTCAGTGGCACCAGAATCGAATATCCAAGAACTGTTTTTTCATGCTTGATTTCCATTTTTTTTTTGATTCTTTTGATTTTTTTGAATTTTTTTGTTTTTTTTTTATTTTTTTCGATACCAGACACTTACCAACCGAGCGTATTTGAAAGACAATTAATTACGCCGAAAGTAAGAGATATGTTGTCTAGGTAACGCTATTAAGCACGTAACGGACCCCGCGTATTTATCAAATACGCTGGATACTTGAACTCTCTTTCAAGATTTTCGTTCGGAATACCGTCGCTAGGAGCGAAGTTATCTTACCGGCGTATTTATCAAATACACTGACAACTTGAACTCGCGTTCAAGATTTGAGTATGCAGCGGACTTAGGTGTCAAGACAGCGTATTTATCAACATCGAGATCAACTGGGTCAAAGAAACAAATAAAGACAGCTTATTTATCAAATGGAACAAAATGGGAACCAACTAAAGAAGCGTATTTGGAAAAATGGGAAGTAAGGTTTAGTGTATATTGTAGTTATCAGAGCGGCGACAGTAATAGGAACCAGATCACAAAAACGTGAACCCTAAATTGATCACTGTATAGCTCAGATGTTGAAGAGGACACTGATAACCGATCACGGCGACAGAGAATCTGACAACAGCCGTCTCCAGTCATTTTTTCTGAACGATTGTTGGTTCAGATCTGAATTTCTGAACAGATCGTTGGTACAGGTTGGTGGAACAGATTTGCCGGAATTCTGAACAGGTTGAACGAAGGTAAGAGTTGAGCAGATTGAACGAACAGATTCCCCGGAATTGAAAAAGATCTGATTAGCCGGAACTGAAACAATACTGAGGTTTGTCGGAACTGGTATTTTTTTTGAGTTTGCTTTTGTCGGAACTGGTATTTTTTTCGAGTTTGATTTTGTTGTGGGTTTCTCTGGTTTGGAATTGATGTAGATGATGAGCAAAGTGTTCTAGAATCAGAAACACTGCTCTGATACCATGTTGTTTGGTATAGAGAATGGACATATTTGGGGTTTGAATTGTATTGATCAATTGTGTTGTACGAGGGATAGGGTTACACAAAGATGGTGTTTATATAGAGCACCATATTACACACTAGCCCTTATACTATCTATTTCCTTCTTTCCGACAATCACAACATTGATGATTGACTTGAGCGCTTACTACTATATCCAATGCTGTATCCGAGATTGATCAACTACTTGTTGTATATTGGTAAGCTTGAAGCCTTCAACTTATACCGATTAGAAGATCCCGTGATCGCATACAATGTTGTGTAGGTCAAGCCCACCATATCCGGTTTAAGGGAAAACCCGCTGCCCGAAGACCCATTACGGTTAAACCCAGTTGAGATCAGATTCAACTTGAGACCTTTGACCTTCAATCCCGAATCTTCACTTCCCCTCAAGTACCAGTTGAACTACAACTTTTTGGCTTTAACTATTAATTGTTATTTAATAAATTAGTTAGATTAACCTTTTAATTAACTTCTGACTACAAGAATAATAGTTAATTAATAAATTAGTTAGATTAAGCTTTTAGCATCATGTCACCACTTTAAAAACACATGCGATCTTACCTATGAATCGTTTCAGCCAACAAAGTAACCAGGTTAAAGTGGTAGTTTCTTTAAATATTTGGGCAAGAGGTTTGGTCACATGGGAGGCATGTGAGGGTGGAGCCCACTATGGGAATTATGGGGATGCAACCCGTTTTACCGGAGAAAGGTCTCATTGTCGGGCTATTTGCTTCTCCTCGATCCCAAATTTTTATAACTTTCCTTCGTGTTCATACTAGTTTTGACCTCCAATGTTGCAACAAGTTTAGCTGTAATACATGGGTTAGATCGGTTTTCGGTCTTCGTTATCTTAAAACCGGAACACCTCCTTAATTATACATATCATTTGAACCATTTTATAATGGGCTATTGAATTTTATCGCTTCCAACTATTAGTTATTGCATTTTATCACTCCTAAGGCCACAGAGTGTGGCATCGCACCACCCTGCCAGATCAACAAAAATGGCGCCCCTTGGCGCCAGGGGCGGACCCACATGGTCCGGATCGGTTTTTTTTAAATAGTAGAACCGGTATGTTAATTTTATCAAGGACCCCATAAAATAAATTAGATGGACCCCATAGTATTAAAAGCAAAGATGGTGTGGTGGTAAATCCTCTTGTAATATAACACATAGATCCCAAGTTCAAGTCTTACAAGTCTTTTTTTTTTAGTTTTTTTAATAAAGTAGTGGTTTCATGTCCACTAAATGCTTCTACATTATTTCTTAGCCCTGACCCGACTACGATTACCGACCCGAAAATTTTAATATTTGATTGTGAAAAATTATTCGACAAAAAATGGACCCCAGTAAAAAATAATCCTGGGTCCGCCACAGCTTGGCGCCCTCCCCCTCCCCCTGCATTGGGGGGGGGGGGGGGGGAGGCGCTACAACTTGTCCGCCAGCACGCTAACAGCCAGAAAATGGCTTTGAAGGTGGGTCCCATTCTTTCCAACCAATTAAATCTCTTCTCTTTATTTTTTCATTTTGTTTAATAGGGGGCTTTAAAGGGGCTTTAAAACTCCCTATGTGACATGTCACTGATGTGGCGTGATAAAGCCCCAAGGGTCTTTATACCACACCCTCTAGCCTAACTATTGGGTACTAGCTGCCACCACTCCCAACGATCACTTTGACTTCGACCACTCTTAACTTAACACTTTGTGTGTTGTGTCACTCCAGTTGAGTAATTTTTGGCTCCCCTTTTGTCTTTTAGAAGCAGATTCACCTACAATCATTAGTAATTTACAAAGTATTAGCCTAATATCATCAATAACACAAGTCAAACGCTAAGAAATGTTCATCTGCGGAGTGACACAACACACAAAGTGTTAAGTTGGGAGTGGTAGAAGTCAAAGTGATAGTTGGGAGTGCCAACCGCCAATACCCAATAATTAAGAGTGATAAAATCAAATAACCCTTTTTAAATAAATGGGTTGATTTTGATAAACAGATTTGCTTAGAAACTCATGTGAACACGGGTACCAAATGGGTAACTCTTGTAGTAAGGTTTATTAAGTTTTAAGTTATAAGTTACAACTAGTTCAAATGAGTTATCACTTATTATCATCCATGATCATTGTTTGTCGTCCTTGACGTTGA
Source organism: Helianthus tuberosus (assembly GCA_030545235.1). Classification (NCBI taxonomy): domain Eukaryota; kingdom Viridiplantae; phylum Streptophyta; class Magnoliopsida; order Asterales; family Asteraceae; genus Helianthus; species Helianthus tuberosus. The sequence continues at coordinate 181,994,109 of CM060363.1, read as the reverse complement.
CACCACTGCCAACACCACTAGTAATAATTAAATTGGGAGATTTTGAGGGGGGGGGGGGGGGGGGGGGGGTGGTTTAGACAAAAGAAATTCTCCGTTAAGAAAATAAGGATCTATAGATCATACACAGAGCTAATACTTAAATCATAAACAAAGGGGACAAGGTGAAAGTACAAAACGGTTTATAACTATTTAGATAAACAAAACACATAAAGATGATATTGTTATCTCAATGAATAATGTGCTTTTTAGTTATTTCGTGAAAGATGTTATTAGACAAAAGAAATTCTTCGTTAAAAAGCAAGGAGCTATAGACCAAATATAGAGTTAGATATATAATTCATAAGACCGTGGGGTATGGTGGGGCGGAGGTTTGTGACATGGGTTGACACGTGGATTATGGGGCACCTAATACCGAAACTCAAGTTCTTAGCGGTATGGTGGGCGTGGCTGGGGTGGCGTGGCCAAGCCACATCATTTTTTTAATATATATATATATATATATATATATATATATATATATATAGAGAGAGAGAGAGAGAGAGAGAAAGGTTAATGTACAAAACTGCTTAACGTACATAACGTACGCGACGGCTTAACAACATGCGTGATTAAGTTTATAACGTGCGTGATTATATATTGAACAACTTACCATGCGTGATTACATACATGTATGCGTAATAATGCACAAAAACTGCTCCCATGCGTGATTAGGTTTCCATTTATAACTTGCGTGATTTTCAAATGCACTTGCGTAATTTGGTCGCGTACGTTTTGTAGGTTAAGCCGTAATGTACATTATACTTTATATATATATATATATATAGGGACCGCTAAAATGAAAAACCACCTCCAGTTGTAAAAACCATGAGAACCAGTTTCTAGCCCTATGACAAAAAATATGGATGGTTGAGATGATCTGAATATTAAATTAATTTTCAAATGTTGTCTTTTTTGCTTTTGAATTTTTTATTAAGAAGAGGGTATTTTGGTAAAAGCTTTTGGTGAGCCAGTAGTCATTTCGTCTGTAGAATTCAGTCTGCATGTCCAATCTTCATTAAAACTTATCCATTCTCTATGTTAATGCCATTCTTTCTCCCAAAAACAAAACACCCAACACACAAAACCTAGATTTCTTTCTGCTAGTAGTCACCTGTAACACCCCGTGTTTTCATAAGTGAAAGTCAAAGTCAAGGTCAAAGTCAACGACCGATTCGCGCAACTTGACTGGTAGAAATGTCTTTATTTTAATTGAATTACGTGGAGTAAGTGTCGTTCGTTACAATAATCGATGAGTATTAATCGTATTTCAATCGACCTACGACTGTGAACTATAGGAAGTAACAATGCGATAAAGTTAATCAAGCTATGCTAATCAAATCGACATCGAATCGTAACTCGAACTACGTAATTTTACTTATTGTTATACGTGTGTGTGTGCCTTACGTGTTATCTGTGCATGTTTATTTGTGATATGTTGTGGTAATCAAGCGAACTCGAAATCGAACTCGAATGCTATCGAACTCAAACCCAAATCACAATCGGAGTAGTTGAGACTGAAAGTAATTTGATAAGGAAACCCTATTGTATCGAACCGCTCTCAACCGAAATCGAAATATCAGAAAACGTCGCGCAAAACACTCGAAAGGGGCAACCGATCGATCAGGCTTCCCAGCCGATCGAACAGCCAGCCGAACGGACTGCTGTCCGATCGGACAGGCTGTCCGATCGAGCTGCCAGCCGATCGGCTAGCCCTTTCCTCTTTTGTCATCCTATAAATACCCTTGTCATTGTCATTCTTTCCACTTTTGGAAACCCTTGTTCGACCAGCACGTCAACTCGCTTTTTCTCAGATTTCTCTCAATTCCGGTAAGTTTTCGTCCTAAATCTTGTACTTTCTTGATCTATACACACTCCTACACCTTTCTATCTTTCAAATCTAAACATTTAACCGTGAAATCATCAAGAATCAAGTGTTCTAGGATGATGTCATCATGAGTTCTTGAAGAACTTCATGTTTTGGCCTCAATCCACCAAGAATGACTTGGATCTAGCAGATTTCCACATAAACAAACAAGGATCTCTCGTAGATCTAAACATATACGTGGTAAAAATGATTGAAGGATGGATTTTCCCAACTTTCTTCAACTCTTTTCACTCGAACCAGTGGAAACGGAACCTGAGCTGGTTACAAACACTCAGTGGTATTACGGCTCAAGATCTGGATTCTATCCACTAGGTTAACCGACTTCGGGTTAAACGTTAAACTTCGTTCCGAACAGACCACCGACCGGATTCGGGTGATTCCTGTCCGACCCGGGAGACCAAGTAAGAACGAGGCATCTATGGTTTTACTCGCTGTCAAAGTACCTCGATAAAACGACAAACAAACAGAACAACCAAGGTGTTAGACGCAAGGCTGATCAGGTCAGGATGCTGACCGATCGGACTGTTGTCCGAACGGACAGCCAGCCGATCGACTGGCCAGACGATCGGCTAGCACATGGTCTCCCACAAACAACTTGTTTGAAGAATGGTATTGAACGAACAGTTGTTCGATCGAACTACTGTCCGATCGAATTACTCTTCGGATCATGAGATACTATGCTTCAACACTTAATCAATTTTCAACATGATTAATGCACTAGAAGTGCCACCCGATCGAACAGCCGTCTGATCAGGTGACACCCTGCTGTCCGATCGAACAGCAGTTGTGCTATTCGATCGACCAACCACCCGATCCATCATGCAATTCATTAAAGTCTTTGACTTGTTGACTTGCCAACCGATCGAACACCTGTCCGATCCAAAGGCTTCACATTGAATTTCTGTTGAAGGCCTAACCGATCGGGCTGCCGGCCGATCGAACAGCCGTCCGATCGACCGACCTGAAGGGCAAAGGTACTTCAATGTTTTCAAAATGCTACAACGAAAACTTCAAAGGACAAGCCATCATACACAAACACATCCTTCTCGAAGGAAGAAACAATCCACTCGTACAGCCATCCGATCGGCCTACCGACCGATCGAACAGCAGACCGTACGGTCCGTCAGCCGAATGGTCAGCCGTCCAATCGAACTGCCGTCCGATCGACCAGCTGCCCGACTCCTCAATACTTGTTTCCTGTTTTACGTTTCACTTATCGTTATGCTACCGAATCTATTCAGGCTAACCGTATTCGCTAAGCGCTCCCTTCAATCCATAAATCACTGTGAGTATACTCGATCCCTTTTTGTTTTAAGCACTTTTGGGTGTTACATACGTTACGAATATTCACACTACAATTATCACACTACTCAAGCAATTTGAACGCTAACCGTTAATGCATTTTATACGTGGCTCATGAATGCTTGTTTGTTATGTTTACACATGGAATGCTGTCTACCTGCCTTAGCAACGATAGTACTATAGTTTGGACTCAGCACCCGTTCACACGGGGGTTGTTAAGGATCCTTTACTTGCATGGATTACGGTGGTAATCATGTATTGCGAACTGCCTCAGGCAGTCAACCCGCAGTCATTGGTATCGATGGGTCTATGTCGATAACTAACGTGCTTCATTTCACTATGTGTACGTGCTGGTTATGCGTAAACGAATTCGAACTCTATATGCTATTATCAAACTTGTATGCTCACCTTTACATTTTATGTATTGACTTTATTTTAACGTATGTTACAGGTGCTTAGGAAGTTTACATGCTTAGCATGCTGTGAACTTGAGGCTAGGAAAGGTCTAGGATGCTCTCTGCGCTGTGATGAAATCGAAGCTAGGAAATGGGGTCCTAGAAACCAATAAATAAACTATTTGTGTTTGAATCTGAGTGGTCGGAACAGAATATTTGTCTTGATGTTTATCTGTAATAATTTGTTTACTGTTTGAGACATGGTATGGGACATGTTAATTTAAATTGAATGGTAATGATAGTTGTTATGGAAACTTCTGGACAATCTGTTTCGCTCAGTGCCATGCCCCGATGACTCCGCCATCGGTTGGGGTGTGACAGATTGGTATCAGAGCCATAACTATAGGGAATTAGGCGAGACTCGACCTAGTCCGGGTCGAAGTCTTAGATACCTAGACTATAGTTAAGAACCAGCAGACTGACTTGTGCATAACCAGTAGGGGTTATGTACGAGCTTACTTCTCGTTACTCTCGCTTATTCTACACTCTCACTGCACTCGAATTTTCAACTAAGAGTGGGCAATAAGGCCGAGAATAGGTGTGAAAACCGCAAACTCTCGACTAAAGTTGCTTACTCAGCTCGCATTTTAACTACAACCGAGAGGAATTATACCAAATTAGGAGTGAAATCCATATTTTGATGAATAATCTCCTCAATTTTATCAAAGCAGGGACGAAGTTGTTAAGCCAGGGGTGAAACCCTAACCTTGACGACTTGTTCCGCACATTTTACAAAACTCTCACCAAGGTCTCAACAGACGATCTGTAGTCACAATAAAATTTACGGGATTCACGCCAAACGCCCAAGAATCGCGGCCAAGGCACGATCCTGAAAGTTGAAAGTGCATAACAGATCCCCTGTGAATAATTGAACCACCTTGGATAGTCGAAGTCTACTAGCCGCAGACAATCCATACCTCGAATTTTGTGTGCTTTGATTCGGAGTCTGCAACTGCTGACTCTGATGACTCGTCGATTTTATGAAGATTTATGTGTTTTATGTTTATTTGTTAGCATTTTGAGATGCTACTGAATTCGATCTAATGCCTTTTGCTCTCGCTACCCACACAACACACTACACATCGCTGACAAATCGCTGAAACTTGGACGACCCTAGGGTATCTATACGCTTATACTACGCTTATTCGATGTGCTAAATGCGACTACTATAACGAGCAATTACAGACTTTGGATGATAGGTTTCTGTTTTCTGAATGCCTCTAGTGACTAAGGCGTATGTGTTTCTTACTATTGTGCTTTACGTGTTTAGGAATTAAATGACTAGGTGCTTTATGTGCTTTTGTCATTTTGTGATTCGTGATAAGTATTTACGTAAGTATACGTGTTCCTGAGCTTTAGTAAGAAATAGACGTGTGAGGTGAGATTCGAATACAATGTGATGAGTCCTGTGACAATGAGTGTTGCAGACCATGTCGTCTGGATCCCGTCATGCACTCTCCCGTCAGGAAAAGAGGGACAAACGCCTTGCTTCCATTATCGCTAAAAGTGTGGCAAAGGCCGTGAGTGACGTCTATGAGAATGCCATCAAATCATCCGAGGAATCGAGAACCGAAGCTCCTAAGACTGCCGCAAGGCCCTTCAGTTTCAAGCAATTCAAGTCGTGTGGGCCAAAAGAATTCACTGGCGAAGGAGGTCCTACTGCACTATTTCACTGGTTTGATTCCATTGAGGTTACTCTGCGACAAAGTGGTTGCCCTGATGACCTTCGAACTCTGAACGCTACCGGCATTTTCCAGTCCCGTGCTCTAGACTGGTGGACGGCCGAGAGGAACAAGCGAGGGAATGATGCAGCCTACGGACTATCGTGGGACGAGCTCAAGGAAGTTATGCTAGTGGAATTATGCCCTCCTCACGAGCGTCAAAAGCTGGAAGATGAATTTTGGCACATACAGCAGAAGGATGGAGACAATGCTGGTCTCACTGCTCGTTTCAAACAGCTCAGCATTATCTGTCCCGATCAAGTCAAGACTCCCGACATGACCATCAAGAAGTATATCCGAACTTTGCCCGACTGCGTTGCTGATTTCGTGCAAGCGGCTAAGACTACAACGATCGAGGAAACTTATCTGTTGGCCGCTGAGATCAACGACAAACGGGTTATGGCTGGGGTATGGGATAAGACTTCCAAGCATCTGCACCAAGCTACCGCTACTGCACCCACTGCTGAACCCACCTCATCAAGCAACAAGAGAAAGAACAAGAGAAAGAACAGCTCCACCAACAAGAACTGTGCGATTACTGCTGCACCGATTCAAACCGTACCTGCCCAACAGCGTCAAGTAGCGGCGCCTGTGGCCAATGCACCGCCTGCAAAGCGTGCATACACTGGGCCACACCCGCTCTGCCCTACTTGCACCTACCACCACCCGTCTACTATTCAATGCCGCTTCTGTGCTCATTGCAACGTATACGGCCACTTTACTGCCAATTGCCGTATTCGTCAAGCTCCTGCCAACCAAGCTCTAATCACTGCCCCACAGGGTCAACAAGCTCCTCCGGCACCCGCAGTCAAAGCCAGAGCCTGCTTTGCGTGTGGCAACCCGAACCATTTCGCCAACGTGTGCCCGAACAGGGTTGTGAAACAAGAGCCTCAACAACAGCAGCCACAGCAGCAACAACAACAGCAGCAGCAACAACAGGCCGCACGCGCCAGAAATTTCAACCTCAACGTGCGTCAAGCCCAGGCTGACAACAACGTGGTCAATGGTACGTTCCTTGTGAATGGTATTTATGCTTCATGTTTGTTTGATACTGGAGCCGATAATTGCTTTGTGTCGCTCGAATTTGAAACTCCTTAGTCGTAAACGTTCCCAACTATCCTCGAAGTTCGACGTAGAAGTCGCTACCGGAAGAACCATCGCTGTAAATTCTGTTATCCGTGATTGTACTCTTGAGCTCAACAATCACATCTTCCCAATCGACCTTATTCCGATGCAACTCGGAAGTTTCGACGTCATAGTAGGCATGGACTTTCTTCGAGAAAATCATGCTGAAGTTGTGTGCTTCGACAAGATGATTCGTTTTTCGCTCGCCAATGGTGACTTATTGTGTGTTTATGGTGATACTACTTCAAGGGGGCTCAAGCTTATGTCATGCATCCAAGCCAGCAAGTATCTCCGCAAGGAATACAGGGCTTTCTTGGCAAACATTGTAGTAGCAGAGAAGGAAAAGAAAGAGAAGAAGGAAGTGAAAGACGTTCCTGTGGTTCGAGAATTTCCTAATGTTTTTCCAGAGGATCTTCCCGGATTACCTCCAAGTCGTGATATTGACTTTCGTATTGACCTCATTCCTGGAGCCAACCCTATTGCCAAAGCTCCTTACCGACTCGCACCGTCAGAAATGCGCGAACTCTCAACCCAACTCCAAGAATTACTTGAAAAAGGCTTCATTCGCCCGAGCACCTCTCCTTGGGGCACACCAGTCCTTTTCGTCAAGAAGAAGTACGGGTCGTTCCGGATGTGCATCGACTACCGGGAATTGAATAAGCTAACTATCAAGAACCGCTACCCTCTGCCTCGTATCGACGATTTGTTTGACCAACTACAAGGCGCTACGTGTTTCTCAAAGATCGATCTACGTTCAGGTTACCATCAGCTACGCATTCAAGAGGAGGATATACCCAAAACCGCATTTCGAACTCGTTACGGCCATTACGAATTCGTTGTTATGCCTTTTGGTCTAACCAACGCACCAGCGGTTTTCATGGATCTGATGAATCGCGCGTGTAAACCATATCTCAACCGTTTCGTCATCGTATTCATCGACGATGTCTTGATCTATTCCAAATCGAGAGCCGAACACGCGCAACATCTACGTTTGGTTCTCGAGTTACTCCAGGGGAACCAACTCTACGCCAAATTCTCCAAGTGTGAATTTTGGTTGGGGGAGGTTCAGTTTCTGGGTCACATTGTAAATAGTCAGGGTATCCACGTGGATCCTGCGAAGATTGAAGCAGTCAAGAGTTGGGTTACACCTAAGAATCCGTCCGAAGTCCGCTCCTTTCTCGGACTAGCGGGCTATTATCGCCGATTTATCGAAGGATTCTCGAAGATTGCGGTGCCACTTATCTCTCTTACGCATAAGGACCAGCCTTTTGTTTGGGGAACTAAGCAAGAGTCCGCCTTTCAAACCCTCAAACACATGCTCTGCAATGCTCCTGTTCTCACATTGCCCGACGGAAACAATGATTTCATTGTCTACTGTGATGCTTCCAACCTTGGTCTCGGTTGTGTTCTTATGCAACGGGACAAGGTCATAGCTTACGCATCTCCTCAGCTCAAAATCCATGAGAAGAACTATACAACCCATGATCTCGAGCTAGGCGCGGTTGTTTTTGCATTTAAGATTTGGCGATACTACCTGTATGGTACTAAGTGTACGATCTTCACCGATCATAGGAGCCTACAGCATATCTTTAATCAGAAGGAACTTAATATGCGTCAACGCCGATGGGTAGAACTTCTCAACGATTACGACTGTGAGATTCGTTATCACCCAGGCAAAGAAAATGTTGTTGCCGACGCACTTAGCAGACGAAGCTACTTGCTTAGCACTCGTAATGTTCAAGCCCAGCACAACCTTGAAACTCTCATCCGCGACGCTCAACACGCGTGTTTCAACGAACGCACCTTGAAGAAAGAAAGAATCTACCACGATGGAGCCCAGCTTGTGAGCAAATCGAATGGGATATTCCACTTCTTAGACCGAATTTGGATTCCCAAGCAAACCAATTTGCGACAGATTATCATGGACGAAGCCCATAAATCCCGCTACTCAATTCACCCCGGTGCTGACAAAATGTACCAGGATCTTCGGTACAAGTACTGGTGGCCGGGCATGAAAAGGGATATCGCTCTCTACATCGAAAGATGCCTAACTTGTGCTAGAATCAAGGCTGAACATCAAAGACCCTCTGGATTGCTCGAACAACCACCAATTCCCATGTGGAAGTGGGAGAGCATAGCTATGGACTTCGTAACCAAGCTTCCACCCACGTCATCAGGTCACGACAGCATATGGGTTGTGGTCGACCGATTGACTAAATCAGCTCACTTTCTGCCCATACGGGAAGACTACAAGGTGGAACTATTAGCCCGAATCTACACCGACGAGATCATTTATAATCATGGGACGCCTCGTGACATCATCTCTGACCGTGATGCTCGGTTTACTTCGCGGTTGTGGGAAACATTTCAAACGGCACTCGGTACAACGCTTAATCTAAGTACTGCTTTCCACCCTCAAACCGATGGCCAGACTGAAAGAACGATCCGTACTCTTGAGGACATGCTCCGTGCGTGTGTTCTAGACTTCGGTGGTAATTGGGATAAACACCTGCCGTTAGTCGAATTCTCGTATAACAATAGCTATCATTCTAGCATCGAGATGGCACCTTTCGAGGCATTGTACGGAAGAAGATGTCGATCGCCTATTGTGTGGCACGAGATCGGTCATTCGCAACTAACCGGTCCTGAGCTATTACAAGAAACGACGGACAAAATTTTCCAAATCAGAAACAACCTGGTGAAAGCTCGAGATCGACAGAAGGTTTACGCCGATAAGAAGCGCAAGCTCCGTGAATTTGGCGTTGGTGACTACGTACTCCTAAAGGTATCACCTTGGAAGGGTGTAGTCCGATTCGGCAAGAAGGGGAAACTCGCGCCTCGATACGTTGGACCTTTTAAGATTCTGGAAAGGATCGGAAAAGTCGCCTACAGACTCGAATTACCGGAGGAACTTAGCAACGTCCACCCGATTTTCCACGTGTCAAACCTCCGAAAGTGCATCGCCGACCACGATTTACATGTCTCTCTAGACGATCTACAAGTGAACGAAACATTACACTTCGTGGAAAAGCCTGTCGAAATCATGGATCGCCAAACCAAGCAGCTCAGGCGCTCACGCATTCCTATTGTGAAGGTCCGATGGGAAGGCAAACGAGGCGCAGAGTTCACTTGGGAACTCGAAAGCGATATGAAGGCTAGGTACCCGCAGTTGTTTGAAGGATGAAGTTAGAGGGAGAAAGTAGTATTGTGGCTTTAGTGTTTTGTACGATTTCATATTAATCTATAGAACCACCGATTATCGTACGAATCTATGCGTTTGACCTTCGCAACCGAGAACCTGCTCAGATACCACTTGTAGGTCCCGGTTTTCAACTCGATCCAAACAAAGATTTCTCAACGTGATTCACGGCTTGTTACGGCTTTCAGCATAATTTCGGGATGAAATTCCCTAAACAAGAGGAGGCTGTAACACCCCGTGTTTTCATAAGTGAAAGTCAAAGTCAAGGTCAAAGTCAACGACCGATTCGCGCAACTTGACTGGTAGAAATGTCTTTATTTTAATTGAATTACGTGGAGTAAGTGTCGTTCATTACAATAATCGATGAGTATTAATCGTATTTCAATCGACCTACGACTGTGAACTATAGGAAGTAACAATACGATAAAGTTAATCAAGCTATGCTAATCAAATAGACATCGAATCGTAACTCGAACTACGTAATTTTACTTATTGTTATACGTGTGTGTGTGCCTTACGTGTTATCTGTGCATGTTTATTTGTGATATATTGTGGTAATCAAGCGAACTCAATCGAACTCGAAATCGAACTCGAATGCTATCGAACTCAAACCCAAATCACAATCGGAGTAGTTGAGACTGAAAGTAATTTGACTAGGAAACCCTATTGTATCGAACCGCTCACAACCGAAATCGAAATATCAGAAAAAGTCGCGCAAAACACTCGAAAGGAGCAACCGATCGATCAAGCTTCCCAGCCGATCGAATAGCCAGCCGAACGGACTGCTGTCCGATCGGACAGGCTGTCCGATCGAGCTGCCAGCCGATCGGCTAGCCCTTTCCTCTTTTGTCATCCTATAAATACTCCTGTCATTGTCATACTTTCCACTTTTGGAAACCCTTGTTCGACCAGCACACTCAACTGCTGTCCGAACGGACAGCCAGCCGATCGGATAAACCAGCCGATCGACTGGCCAGCCGATCGGCTAGCACATGGTCTCCCACAAACAACTTGTTTGAAGAATGGTATTGAACGAACAGTTGTTCGATCGAACTACTGTCTGATCGAATTACTCTTCGGATCATGAGATACTATGCTTCAACACTTAATCAATTTTGAACATGATTAATGCACTAGAAGTGCCACCCGATCGAACAGCCGTCCGATCAGGTGACACCCTGCTGTCCGATCGAACAGCAGTTGTGCTATTCGATCGACCAACCACCCGATCCATCTTGCAATTCATTAAAGTCTTTGACTTGTTGACTTGCCAACCGATCGAACACCTGTCCGATCGAACACCTGTCCGATCCAAAGGCTTCACATTGAATTTCTGTTGAAGGCCTAACCGATCGGGCTGCCGGCCGATCGAACAGCCGTCCGATCGACCGACCTGAAAGGCAAAGGTACTTCAATGTTTTCAAAATGCTACAACGAAAACTTCAAAGGACAAGCCATCATACACAAACACATCCTTCTCGAAGGAAGAAACAATCCACTCGTACAGCCATCCGATCGGCCTACCGACCAATCGAAAAGCAGACCATACGGTCCGTCAGCCGAACGGTCAGCCGTCCGATCGAACTGATGTCCGATCGACCAGCTGCCTGACTCCTCAATACTTGTTTCCTGTTTTACGTTTCACTTATCGTTATGCTACCGAATCTATTCAGGCTAACCGTATTCGCTAAGCGCTCCCTTCAATCCATAAATCACTGTGAGTATACTCGATCCCTTTTTGTTTTAAGCACTTTTGGGTGTTACATACGTTACGAATATTCAAACTACAATTATCACACTACTCATGCTATTTGAACGCTAACCGTTAATGCATGTTATACGTGTCTCATGAATGCTTGTTTGTTATGTTTACACATGGAATGCTGTCTACCTGCCTTAGCAACGATAGTACTATAGTTTGGACTCAGCACCCATTCACACGGGGGTTGTTAAGGATCCTTTACTTGCATGGATTACGGTGGTAATCATGTATTGCGAACTGCCTCAGGCAGTCAACCCGCAGTCATTGGTATCGATGGGTCTATGTCGATAACTAACGTGCTTCATTTCACTATGTGTACGTGCTGGTTATGCGTAAACGAATTCGAACTCTATATGCTATTATCAAACTTGTATGCTCACATTTACATTTTATGTATTGACTTTATTTTAACGTATGTGACAGGTGTTTAGGAAGTTTACATGCTTAGCATGCTGTGAACTTGAGGCTAGGAAAGGTCTAGGATGCTCTCTGCGCTGTGATGAAATCGAAGCTAGGAAATGGGGTCCTAGAAACCAATAAATAAACTATTTGTGTTTGAATCTGAGTGGTCAGAACAGAATATTTGTCTTGATGTTTATCTGTAATAATTGTTTACTGTTTGAGACATGGTATGGGACATGTTAATTTAAATTGAATGGTAATGATAGTTGTTATGGAAACTTCTGGACAATCTGTTTCGCTCAGTGCCATGCCCCGATGACTCCGCCATCGGTTGGGGTGTGACAGTCACCCTCTTAGAACTCCGGCGATGAGTATTCCCGAGGTTGATTGTAGAGTCCGGGGACCCTGTTTTACAAGATTTTGTATCCGTAGGTGAAGCACAGGGAATCGGGCTTCGACGTTTCTTACAGATTCAATCGAGCAAAATAGAAAGGTTGGTTCCCTTTTCCTCATAACTGTGAAAATGTAATCGCTTTTTTTTCAGGGCTCCTTTCCCTCTTATACTTTGACATTTCTGTGATGTGTGTGTCCGTTGGTTAAGATTGACGATTGAATCGAAGATTGGCAACTTTTGTTGGGGATTAGAGTTTTTTCATTGGGGATTAGAGTGTTAGGAAAGTAGGTTCAATCTATGCGTAGCCGGAATTCATCGGTTGGGCGGTTAGTGTTTTAGGTATGGAGGTAATTTTGGGTTTTGTGGGTAGACAACACTTTCGGTAATTTCTTTGGGTTTCTGTTTGGTTTTTTTTTTTTTTTTGTTAATTTTTGTTAGCAGGGGTTGAGAGCAAACTTACGTAATGGGGGGTTTTTTGTGTTGACATCTGTGTTGTATTAATAATTTTTTTTATTATCGCAGGAATCGCTGAAAAAATGGTTGCGGCAACGCGAAGCTCGAGCCGGACCAAGACGAAAATAGAAGAAGAAAGAGGGGTTATATCCATTAGTTCGGGTAACATAAATTTGTTTTTTTTTTTACTTAACTTCTATAGGGAATGGTTTTTTGGCACCCATTGTGTAAACTACTTCTGAATGTTAATATTGATTTTTTCACCGTATACGTGTAGGTACGAGGTCTAGGCCTCAGCGTAGTTGTAAGGTGTCTTGTCTTATCTTATCTTTGACTCGAGTGACGAAGCCGATACCCCCCCCCCCACGGAAGAGTGTAAAAGGCCCTACTAAGAAACGGAAGCAGTTTGAGTTGGGTGGTTCACCAACGAAAAGGTACAAGAAACAGAAACCTGCAGTTCAGAAATCGCTTCCGGCGTTGAACACACGTTCTTCACCGAAACAATTATTCGTTGCGATGATGGGGTTATCTGATCTCCAGAAAGAGGCTATTAACCAAATGGGATTTGGGGGGTTGATAGGATGGGGTTCCTGAGAAAATAGCCTACCATGTCGTGGACAATTTTGACGCCCACTCAATGACGTTAAACCTAGGCAAAAGTGGCTTGTTAGTGGATGGGGGGGGGTGATTAGCAAATTGTTGGGGATACGTGACTCAGGATCGAGTTTCGCCGATGTTGAGGAAGCGAGGACGCTACACCCATCGTTGAAGGAGTGGCGTGCACGTTTCCCACCGACCAGCTACATAGCCCCTTCGCTGATCTCGGCAGCGATTCAAGACGACAATTATTCTGACATGGCGTTTCCTAAGGACGATGGCCAGCTCACAGCAGAACATGTACGTAAAAGACAAGGTTTTGAAGCGTTTGACTGCGGATACGAGGTACGAAGATTTCAATTGGTGTTCTTTCATCATAGACTGTTTGAGAAAATGTAAGAAAAAGTGGAGGCCATTGGACCCAAAGTGTTGCTGGGCGGGGCCTTTGACCATCCTGACGGTGAGCATGTGTTTGGTTGTTATATTTTTATTAGTTTTTTATTACTATTTTTTTATTCTGCTTTATTTTATTTTTATTTTATTTTTTTTCCTACAGTTGTTGTATGTAAACTGCACGCGGCAGCCATCCTGCAACACTGGCGATGGTATCCGAGCCATTCATTACTGGACGAAGGAGCTTTTGACGCGTAGACAAGATTACGAGATTTCAAATGGAGGGTTCGGTCGTGGTCAGGTGAAACCCCTAAGCTATGGTATAGCCGGTGATCAGGTATAAGCATATTTAAAATTTTTAAACTGTTTTTTCCATGTTTTGTTTTTACTTTTTTTTTGTTGGTGTACACATATAGGTTAATCGTGTCTTTTCATGTTCACTAGAGAGTTACCTCGTGTGACGCTGAGAAGAATGCCGAGGGTACGTTTGGAGAGACGAGCTGCCTGGATAAATGGGTCGATGACTTAGCCGCTCTAAGGTCAAGAATAGAGCAGGCTTTAAGAGATCGGTTGGCTGTGGAGCCGGATAACGAGGACCACAGGAGGGTGAGACGAAGATACATCGAAATGTTAGATGTGTTACCATGTTTGCCGGCTGAAGGATTAGAGAGTTTCGAGGAGGGCGAAATGCTGAAAAGAAAGACCGGGGGTACTTCGAGCTGCACGTCCGTCCTGTCAGGTATTCGTATGTTGTTTTACGCCACGCAAAGGGCACGCGTATTTTATACCCATTTTTGGTTTAATAACTGTCTCAGGGGCTGGTGGGTGGGGGTGGGGCAAATTCTGTAGGGGGACGTGAGGAACTGGCGAAGGATGTTACGGATCCAGCTTCTAATTCTGGCGAGAAAGAGGAGGAGGTTGATTTAAACTTGTTGATTTCTGGTATCGCCGAAACGGCTGAAGCGGGGGGCGGCGTCAGCCTCGGAGCCGTAAGCGTGGTCCTTCACACCATGCCAGGTAACAAAAGAAAGAAAAAAATAAACATGTAAACCCATTCATTTTTTTTCTTATGCAGTTTGTGGCTCTCCGTAAAAATGTGTTTTTTGGTTTTCGTTTTTAGACACGGGTGGTGCTGCAGGAGGGGACGTTGATGAGCGCAGTGCTGGCTTGCCCGGTGTGGACAACGTCGGCGTGATTGCAAGAGATAGCGGGGATGATGGGGTCAAAGATGCTGATGGTCTACAAGATGTGACATGTGGTTTAGAACAGATGTTGTTTGAAGCTGAGGGTACTGTGAACTTGGGGGATAACAGCCAAGTGGAAGCTAGCGTGACGGTGGAGAAAAGAGTTGGAAGCTCGGATGTTTACAGACCATCGGACGTCGGGAAGCCAGGTACCGAAAAGGCGACATGATGGCGAGATATGTTAGTGATGGGCAACTAATATTTTTTTTTGTATTGGTTTCTTTTAACACACAGGTGACGTTGCCGGCGGGCATGAGGTGAACATCGAAATCGAGTATTCGGGGGCGGTGCGTGACGAGGGAGGCTACGCCGGCGATCGTGATGAAAATGTAGACCTGTCGGCTGATGTTAGCCCACCGGCGACCCCTGTGTTGCAACAGCAGCCTGCTGAGGCCCTTCGACCAGCAGCGGTCTGCGGTCTGTATGCTCCGAGGGCTGGGATTCCTAAGCTGGCAGCCGCAGTTGGTAGTCTTTTGACATCTGCCACAGGGGAATAAACAAATGTTCCGGCAACCGAAGCAGGTATGTGGCGCCAAAAAAATATTAACCATAAAACGGTTTATAAAAATATAATTTTTTTCTCCACACACTAGTAAATTCTCTGATACAGGAGTTTTTGTGGTTTTGAAGCAGGGCCCCTAAAATGTGCATCCAATCTAGGGGATGCTCCTGAAAGTACTGATGGGGCGACAAAGGATATGGGTGATGTAAGTGTCAGGTCTGGAGCAGGTGAACCAGATGTTGATCGTCGTACGGCACTAGAAGCGGGTCCGGTGACTGTTGGACGGGTGCGAGGGTGGACAAAGTCACAAATTGCCGCTCAGCTTTTTTGCCGACCCCCGTCTGTTGGCGCAGCGTTTTCGTCAGGCTTGCGCGTCGCCGCCGGTGAATGTTGCGAGGTGGACCAGCCAAGCGTGGGTGCGGACAGTGGTATATATATAAAATGCCAAGATGCTTTGTATTTCTTCGTTTTTTTTGTTTAACAGTTTTGGGGTTGGTGGGGGGGGGGGGGTTGTCCTTAAAAAAAAAACCTTCACTCTCGAGTTACCTTTTTCCATCGCCCCTGTAGATGATGTCACGGGGAAGGGCGACGTTGCAACTAGCAGCCAGCCGAGTTTTAGCTTGGGGATCTCACAGGGGGTGGCATGTGGCGCGGGACCGACTGAAAAACCAACTGGTACGTACCGTCGGAGATTATTATGTTTATCTTTTTGTTTTGTTCCCTTTCTTTTTTTCAACCTGTGATCCCCCCCAATAAACAGGTGTCGAGACTGATTTGGATGCTCGACCTTCGGATGGTTTGGGTGCGTCGGCCACCGTATCTAGCCCTGTCAGAAGCCCTTTAAGTTTTGAGTCCTGGATGCCCGTACGTGATGACACTTGCAAGGCTGATGTTGCTTCGTGTAGTCACCCGAGTTTCAGTCTCGGGATCTCGCAGGAGGTGGCGCGTGGGCCGGAGCTGAACGAAAAAGTTTCTGGTACGTACAACTCTCATTTTATTGAAAACGGAATCGCACGCTTTTCATGCTTTTATTTTTATTTTTTATTTTTTAAAATTCTTGCTTCGAAAACAAGAAAAACGTCTGATTATTATGTTTTTTTTTTTTTGTGTAATACCACCCCTGGTAGCAGGTGATGCGGTTGGCTCGGAAACGGGACGTTTGGTTGGTGTTGTTGTGTTGGGCAGCGTAGTTAGTCCGGTTAGAAGACATATAGGCGTCGATTTCTAGGTGCCTGTTGAAACACGTAGGCCGGTCGACTAGGAAGACGGCACTAAGCAAAATGTAGACGGTGATGACCCTAAGCCGACGTAGCCCATTCGAGCAAGACCGATACGATCGTTCCATGAGAAGCCACGCTTGGTTAGCAGCCTGGGTGACGTTGAGTTGGACCCAAAACAAACCACGACGCAGGAAAGCTCGGCATGGCGGTTCCTATTCCGGAAGAGGACAAAGGATGTGTGGCTGAGGCAAACAGTTTTTGAAATGAGCGAGAGGTAAAAAGGATAAACAACCATCATGTTAGACCGCGCGCATGTCGCAACCGAGCCAAATCTAAAATGATTTTTTTAGCTTTCTGTGTTTTTTAACGTTGTCATTTTTTCTAGTACTGACGGATATTTTTCGTTTTGTTCTTTGTAGGGATCCATTCACAAAGGTCAATCCGGACCACGCACCAGATGAGTTTCCGTAAGTTATCCCACCGAAAAGAAATATATAAAAACCATATCGGGCGGGTATTTGTTAGCCGGTCGTGGCGCTATCAGAAAACAAATTAAGTAGGAAATATTCAGAAAATTTACGGCTTTCTTTAACGGTTTTTGCATAAATTTTTGGCATTTGCTTGCTTCACGTAACCCGCGGAATGTTTTACTTTTTACGATTTACGTAACAATTCACCTTCTTTTTACATTTTAAGTAAAAAGGGGATTGCGTTTTACCTTGTTCATTTTACATAAACTTTTTAACTTTTTTTTTCATAAACTTGTACGTATTACGTAAAAGTTTTTTACGTTATACGTATCTTTTATTAATGAAACGCTTTACGTAAAATCTGACTGTCTACGAAAAATTTTCCAGTTTACATAACATTTTACAGTCTACGAAAGTTTTTTCGTATTACGTGAAACGCTTTACGTCGTATAGTCTACGTAAATTTTTACGATTTTTACATGAAACGTAAAAAATCTTTAACGTTTTGCAATTTATGTAACTTTTTCAATTTAAGTAGGGAAAATTTAGAAAATTTACGGCTTTTCTTTTAACGTTTTTTTGCATAAATTTTTGGCATTTGCTCGATCACGTAACCCACGGGATGTTTTACTTTTTACAATTTACGAAATGTTTCACGTTCTTTTTACATTTTACGTAGCGTTTTACCTTGTTCATTTTACATAAACATTTTAACTTTTTTGCGTAAACTTGTACGTATTACGTAAAGTTTTTTTTACGTTATACGCATCTTTTTATTAATGAAACGCTTTACATAAAATTTGACAGTCTACGAAAAATTTTCCGGTTTACATATAAGTTTACAGTCTACGAATAATTTTGCAGTCTACGAAAAATTATACAGAGTACGAAAATTTTTACGTATTACGTGAAATGCTTTACGTCTTACAGTCTACGTAAATTGTTACGTTTTTACATGAAAAGAAAAAGGTTTTACGTAAATATTTTTTTATTTGTTGTTAACCCCCCCCCCCCCCCCGCGCAGATATGTGATGTTTGAGGACAAGTTTGGGCCACGCACGGATGTTCTTGCGCTTCAATCCCTGGCGATTGGCAGCAACGTATCCGGTTCAGTGGTGGATGCATGGGTGCACGTCCTCAACGACGACCCAAATCTCTCATTGTCGGGGATGCCTAGACGGTTGTTTTGCGTCCACACCACTGTGGTAAAAAAATCTCATATTATTGTTCCTGTATCGATATTGATTTTGTATTTTCGGAAAACGGTGCAGTTCTGGTAATGCAAAAAACGTTTTGGTTTTTATCCCCGCAGGTTGATTGGATGTTATCCCTGGAGACGGACCCTAGCGGGAGCCGCATGTCCGCTTTTGAATGTGGGTTGAAGACCAGCCTGAGCGGCCGACATCACCTTGTAGACCTGCATGACTTCGATATGGTCTTCATGCCCGTTCTGGAGGTAGACCACTACTATCTCGTAGTGTTTGACTTGGAAGACGAGCGCATATACCTCATTGATCACTTGGGTGACAGGGGGTCTAGGGTGCTTTTGAGAGACAATGAATCCTATATCCTGAAGACAACACCATTTAAAGTGGTATGTGATTCATGTGTTTTTTTTTCCTTGAACTTATGTCATTTCAAGGAACTGTGAAACTTATATCCCCGGTGTGCTTACGTCTGTTTTTGTTTACTTGGAAAACAGAAAGAAATTTTTGTCGATTATCTGAAATCGGTGAATCATCCAAAAGCGACGGCCATGCAATCGAGTGTCATCATGAGAGAGGCTCTTCCATGGTCTACAACCCAGAGAAACGCGGCACCGTTTGTGGACTCCGACGTATTTGCAATGCGCCATATGGAACAGTTTGTGGGTTCCAGGAGAAACTTCTTCTGTGGATTCAGTGTGCACGGGGCGCGGAAGAAAGTCCAGTGCAACTACTTACGGAAAACGTATGCGGCCACGATACTCCTGTCCCCCGTGAACAAATATGGCGACGAGATACGACGTCGGTTGGCTTTTGTGTAGACAATGTTTTGGCATGATAGACAGTTTCTGCTTTTTGGTTGGGCGTCTTTGGGTTGGGCGTTTTTTGGGGTGGTTTTGCAAGGTTAAACAATTACTTTTGTCGGGATGTTGATATTTATGTTGGCATGTGGGTCAGGTGGACAAACACAAGTTGGTTGTGTAAATTTACGTCTTTGCTTTAACGTTTTTTGCATAATCTTTCGGGCATTTTTACGTTATACGTATGCTTTTATTCACGAAACGTTTTATGTAAAATTCTAAATTTTTACAGTTTGCGTAAAATTTTAAAGTCTACCTTAATATTTTACGTGAAACGCTTTACGTTTTATAGGCTACGTAAATTTTTATGTTTTACATGAAAACGCTTTACATAAAATGTTTACAGGCTAGTTGAATTTTTTTGGAAAATTTTTACTGTTTACGTCTAGGTAAACTTTTTTTTTTTATCTAAAGCGTAAATTTTTACAGGCTACGTTAAATTTTTTTTACGTTTTTACATGAAACGGTCTAACAGTCTACGTAGAAACGCTTTACGTTCATTTTTATCATGAAACGCTTTACGTTCATTTTTATCATGAAACGCTTTACGTTCATTTTTACATGAAACGGTCTAACAGTCTACGTAGAAACGCTTTACGTTCATTTCATGAAACGCTTTACGTTCATTTTTATCATGAAACGAAACATTACAACCGCCTACGTTACATTTTTTTTCCTCCATTTTTATTCCTAAGACGAAACTTCCTAACGAAGAAAAAACACACCCATTACACAACCATACTTGCGTTTTACAATTAACCTAAAGTTTCACGTTTGTCGATCTACAATTTATGTAAATTTATGTAAAAACTTTACGTTGAAAAGGTTTTTACGTTGAAAAAGTTTACGTCTTACTCTTTACGTCTTACGCAAAAACGTTTTTGGGGTTTACGTAAATTTACGTTTAACAATCTAAGTAACTTTTTGGTTTTACGTTTTACCATTTATGTTTTACATGAAACCTTTTAGTTATGAAGTTAAACTTTTTATGTTTTTTACGTGAAACTTTTTACGTTTTACATAAAAAATTATGACGTTTTACGCAACACTTTTAGATAAAAAATATACGTTTTACCATTTATGTTTTACATGAAACCTTTTAGTTTTAAAACTTTTTACGTTTTACATAAAAAATTTACGTCTTGCGTTTAAAATTTATACGTCTTACGTTTAAATAATTTACGTCTCACGTTTAAAAAAATTTACGTTTTACGTTACAAATTTTATAAATTTTACGTTTTACATTAAAAAAATTTACGTCTTATGTTAAAAAAATTTCAATATAAAAAAAGTTTACGTTTAAAATTTTTTTTACGTCTTACGTTAAAATATTTACGGCTTACATTTAAAAAATTTACGTTTTTACGTTTTAAATTTTATAAATTTTACGTTTTACATAAAAAAAATTTAAGTCTTACGTTTAAAAAATTTCAACATAAAAAAGTTTACGTCCCACGTTTAAAAAATTTACATCGTACGTTTAAAAATTTTACATGTTACGTTTAAAAAAATTACGTTTTACGTTTAAAAAAATTAAGTTTTACGTTTAAAAAGGTCTACGCCTTACGTTTAAAAAAGTTTACGTCTTACGTTTAGAAAATTTAAGTCGTACGATTAACAAATTTACGTGTTACGTTTAAAACGTTTAAAAAATTAAGTTTTACGTTTAAAAAAATTTACGTGTTTTCGTTTAAAAAACTGAGTTTTACATTTTAAAAATTTACGTTTTACGTTTAAAAAATTGAGTTTTGCGTTTTAAAAATTTACATTTTACGTTTAAAAATTTACGTCTAACGTTTACGTTTTACGTCTTACATGAAGATGTTTTACTTTTTACATTTATGTTAACATTTAACGTACAACCTTTTACATCTTACGTTTTTCGTTTACGTGAAAATGTGCTTGGTTCAAAGGTTTAACGTTTTGCAATTTACGTAAAAATACGTTTTTACGCAAAAAGTTTAATGTTTTACGTTTAAGTTGAAATGATTTACGTTTTTGGTCTCCGTAATCTTTTACGTTTTACGATTTATTTTTTATACGTTTCATGTAAAAAATTTTACGTTAATAGTTTAATTTTTTATGTTTTTACGTTTAATTTTTGAGTTTTACGGAAAAAAATTACGTTTTACGTAAATCTTTTTACGCCTAACGTACAACTTTTCACGTTAAATTTTTTACAATTCACGTTTTTACAGAAATGTTTAAAATTGTACAATTTACTTTTGACTTTTTGCATTTTACTATTTACGTTTTACTTTATCCGTTTTACAAGAAATGCTTTACGTTTTACAAGAAATGCTTTACGTTCTACAAGAAATGCTTTACGTTTTACTTTCTGCGTGAACTTTTACGTTTTAATTTATCCGTTTTACGTCCAAAGTTCAACGTTCTATGTTTACATGAAATGCTTTACGTTTTTACAGTCTGCGTAAACTTTTTCGATTTACGTAAAATTTCTTATGTTTTACATACAACTTTTTACGTTTTACGTTTTACAAGAAATGTTTAGTGTTTAACAATTTACGTAAATTGTAGATCATTACATAAAAAGGTTTAACGTTCTTCATTTTACATTGAAATGTTTTACTCTTTACGGTCTACCTAACCTTTTACGTTTTACGTTTTTCTTTTTTTCGTTTTACATTTGACAGTTTACGCGATATTTTCATTCATAAAACCAAACATTATAACACAGACAACGCGTTACATTTTTATTCATAGAACGAAACGTTAGAAAAGACCTACGTTCCATTTTTATGCATAAAACGAAACATTACAAACAGACGACGCGTACGGCAAACATTAATAAAAACATCACTGAAAATGGAACACACGACGCACAAACATACGATACGTATTAAACGACGAAAAACCACAGACATTACACACCCCAGCGAATCATGCGAACGCTACAAAACCATTCACCATGGCTAATCCAAGTCAGAGTCACAGTCCGACCCCCACGAAAACCAAGTCGCATCTGAACCAGCCGCTGCACCCTTGCAACCATCACCAGGGTCAGCAACTCCCACTGTTGCCGCCTTCGGTACCCAAACCTGAGTCATCGACCGCTTGCCCTTTGACCTCTCGCTTACACCTGCAGACGCTGGCGTCCTTACAGCAGATGCATGGGAAGGACCAAAAGCACCTCGAAGATGTGTGGGGGGGGGGAGCAAATCGGGCTGGCAGGGAACGTAAGTGCCCCACACCCGGTGTAATGGGACCCGGTGAGCTGGAGTGGGCAGAAGGTGACCCGAAGCGGGGGGGGGGGGGGGGGGGGGTGAACCAAAGTGTGTTTGGGGTGGGCGCCAGGGGGTCGTGGGAGACCCTGGGATTGCCTGGGATACCAAACCAAACCTGGGCCCGAACTCATATCCAGTCGGCGACGGTCCCATACTTGCACCCCTGCGCTGACGTCGTCACGCTGGACGGGGAGCCAACAAGTGTCTGGGTTACACACCAACCCCATCTGCTCACGACTCCACACTCGCACAGTTTTTGCTTTCGCAGTTTGATTGGAAGGGCTTGGCGACGAACCTGGTTGGAAGGAAAAAAAACAACCGTTTTTTTTTTAAGGAAAAAAAGAATTATATAAATGAGCCGCTAAAAACAATGTAACCTGTTTTATGGTTTATTAGTTCACCTCCGGGGGGGACAGGTTTGCGTGGACGCCACACTTTCCGGCCATCTGCCATCTTTCTTTCCTTTGGGTTTTGAAGAATATTAGTGGATTTCTAAAACCAATTTTTACTTCTTGGCATGAAAACAACAAAAGGCAATATGCTATATATAGGGAAAGACACAAAACAAGGAGACAAGAAGAGGTTTGCTTTTTTTCTCCAAATGCCATAATGTATATTCCTGACTGTTGTGCAGAGATCACTTCAAATCAAAATGTCACTTTTGGTTCGTGTGGTTTAAAAACCATGTCTATTTTTAGAAAAAGACAAAGTTAGAATAGTTGTTTTGTCCAATCCACAAACACCTCTGCTTATAGTGCAACACCTACCAGTTCATTTTGGTTTTATATTAGTGTATTATTTTTGGACTGGGTTTTTTTTCACCATATATAAGTTTTTACGGCTTCATGCACAAAACTCGTCGTACAAAAATGGGATATTCGCAAAAAAATTCGCAACAAACTTTTAATCAGTTTATCAACTTTTACGTTTTATGTTGGAAATTTTACATTTAACATTTAAAAAGGATTATGTTTTACGTTAAAAATTTTTAATGTTTTACATTAAAAAGTTTAACGTTTATCATTTTAAAAATTTTACGTTGTACGTGGAAAAAAATTACGTCTAACATAAAAAAAATTTACGTTTATGTTTTGTGTCTTACCCTTAACATGTTACGCGAAAATGTTTTTCGGTTTAGGTAAATCTACGTTTTACAGTTTTCCTAAAGATTCACATTCCAGATCTATAGATTATGTAACTTTTTTACGGTTCCCATAAACTGTTCAACATTTTAAAACTTAAAAAGCTTAAGATTTACGTTAAAATGTTTAGGTTTTACGTTAAAAGGTTATACATTTTTTCCCTTTAGTTCTTACGCAAAAATGTTTTATGTTTTACTTAAATTGACCTTTTATCTGTTTTTTTATACAAAAACTTAAATTTACATTTTACAGTTTTAAAGGTTTTATGTTATACGGTTTACGTAAATTTACGCTTTACAGTTTAAGGTTTTACGCTTCGCTTGGAAAAGTTTACGTAATGTTTTTACCTTCTTCATCAGACAAGAACATAGCATTACGTAAAAATATATAGAGGGGGATGGAGGGAATGACAAACCAAGAGCAGAGAAACATAACATTCATTCACCAGGAGGGTGCAAAAACATAAACTAAGTAATGTTATCCATACTATCACGGCCCCAGCCCCGGTTTTACCCGGTCAGGAGCCGCGGGACAGGAACCCGTGGTATTTATTAAATGATGCGACAGCGGAAGATTTATCAGGATCTTTTAAAACTTGAAAATGCCCGATTATTTTATTTCATAATGCGGAATAAACCCCGTAATTTGCAATAGAGGAATTTTACTAGGAAATTCCCTGATTTGTAAAACATGTTTATTCATTTTAACTGAGCCACCTCTTCAAGCTTGTTAGTGCTCCGTAGCACGTTTTCCTTGATTTACAGCAGGTCGCCTGAAACATGTTTTAAAAATATTTTATCAGCGGGGAAATACTGGTGAGTCACTCATTTTGATTAAATGACACATAGTTATAAATTACAGCATAAGAGCGATTACAATGGCTTCTATCTTATTTTTATCTAGCGCCGTGTCACCTGGTGACGATGGTCATACCCCTATTGGGTCTTTCCCCAAGTAGTGATGATTATCACGGTTAGGATTTATTAGCCTAACTGTGAGAAATTAGTAATGTGCACAATACCCCACTAGCCAGTGATTAAGATAACCACGACTTAATCCCTGTAATTATAACATTTGAAAATGGAGTATTCTAAAATACTTTTGATAAAAGGACTCACCTTGCAGATTTATACGGGCAGAGTTTAGCCTACTGATTAGCCTTGTAACCTAATTTAAATAATAATGCACACGAACTAGGTCAGTAACTAATACAGCATTTACGAAAACTCACGAGGTTAAAACCCTCACAACGAATGACAAAGTGCAATACTTAAACATCCATCGAATTCACGATGAATGACAAAGTATAACCCTAATTTGAGCAGTACTTAAACATTCATCGGATAGTTTCAATCGATTGGACATTGAATCGTAGCAGGGATCGAGTTAATACCCTGTATCGTAGCAGCGCCTCGCTATATTAAAAATAAATTCGACTTTTGAGCTGCCAAACTTCGTTTTTGTGAAGTGTTTTCGACATCAGTGGACTGCTCATGACCCGCTCTATTTGTAGCTGAAATTTGGGTCTCACGCGGCCCGCGTGAGCTTTGGCTCAACCCTTACGCGGCCAGCGTGGCCACCTAGTCTACGCGTAGGTCGGATGGGTCACAAGTAGGGTTTCCATGTGGATGATACGTGGCCCGGATGCTTATCCGGTCGAACTTCAAGTTGACGCGGCCCGCGTAAGGGTCTGGTCATCCTTTACGCGGCCCGCGAGAGGACCAAGAATATTGATTTCTTGATTTTTGATATGGATTAGGGTTTCGGGGGTCCGGATTTCCACTTATGGGTCAGTTTGGGACATTTTTGAAGGTCCTTACATCCTCCCCACCTTATTTAAAATCTCGTCCTCGAGATTCATTGAAATAAATAAGGATACTTTCTTTTCATCTCCGATTCTAGCTCCCAAGTGTACTCGGGTCCTCTCTTTGAATCCCACTTGACTTTGACCAGTATGAGTCTTTTGTGTTTAAGAAACTTGACCTTTCTATCTTCTATCTGTAGTGGCTTCTCAACAAATTTTAATTTTTCATTTACCTCTACATCTTGAAGAGGTACTATCAAGGATTTGTTAGATAGACATTTCTTGAGATTGAATACATGAAACACGTCATGTACTCCAGCTAGCTCCTCTGGTAGTTGTAGGCGGTAAGCAACTGGTCCTATACGTTGGATTACTGGAAATGGTCCTACATATCTTGGACTTAGCTTTCCTTTCTTACCAAACCGAACTACTCCTTTCCAAGGAGAAACTTTCAAGAGTACCTTGTCTCCAATTTGGAATTCTAACGGCTTGAGTCGATTTTCTGCATAACTTTTCTGGCGATCTCTAGCCGTCTTGAGTCTTTCCTTGATTTGAGTGATCTTGTCGATAGTTTCTTGTACTATTTCAGGACCTGATAATTGGCTTTCTCCTATTTCTGCCCAGCAGATTGGAGTTCTGCATTTTCGTCCGTATAATGCTTGGAACGGGGCAGCCTCGATACTTGAATGATAGCTATTGTTATAGGAGAATTCAATTAAGGGTATGTGGTCATCCCAATTTCCACCAAAATCTATCACGCATGCCCTAAGCATGTCTTCCAAAGTTTGGATTGTCCTTTCACTCTGTCCGTCTGTTTGAGGATGGTATGCGGTGCTTAGATTTAGTCGAGTTCCCATAGCTTCTTGGAACCTTGTCCAGAAGTGGGAAGTGAAACGACTATCCCTATCCAATACAATGGAAAGTGGAACTCCATGTAAGGATACTACTTCTTCTACATACAACTTGGCTAACCTTTCCATGCTAAAGGTTTCCTTCATGGGTAGAAAGTGAGCTGATTTGGTTAATCAATCCACAATTACCCAAATTGCGTCATTACCTTTTCTGGTTCTGGGCAACTTTGTAACAAAGTCCATACTTATAAGTTCCCATTTCCATACAGGCATTTCTAATTGTTGTAGTAAACCTGAGGGTTTCTGGTGTTCTGCCTTAACTTGTGAACAAGTAAGACATTTAGAAACATATCTAGCTATGTCCTTTTTCATTTCTATCCACCAGAAGTTATTCCTTAAATCTTGGTACATCTTATTGTTACCAGGATGCATGGTATACTTAGATTTATGGGCTTCTTCTAAGAATTTATTTCTTAAATCTCTTTGCTTAGGTACCCAAATCCTTTTCTTATGGAATCTCCAAATTCCATCATTTCCTTGCTCTAATTCCTTTACTCTTCCTTTCATTCCTTCAGCATCATCCTTGATTGCTGTTTCTTGAATGCTTTTTAATTGTTCTATTAAATCTAACTGTAGATTTTAATCTAAGAGCATGAACTCGTCGTTGTTTCTCATGATACTTACGACTTAAAGCATCAGCAACTACACTTGCTTTTCCTTCGTGATATTGAATATCACAGTCGTAGTCACTTAGGATTTCCATCCATCTTCTTTGCCTCATGTTTAATTCTTTTTGCCTAAATATGTATTTTAAACTATTATGATCTGTATATATAGTAAACTTACTTCCATACAGATAATGTCTCCAACTCTTAAGGGCAAAAATTATGGCTCCTAATTCTAAGTCGTGAGTTGTATAATTTTCCTCGTGCTTTTTCAATTGCCTTGATGCATACGCAATTACCTTCTTGCGTTGCATAAGTACACATCTAAATCCTAGTTTTGAAGCATCACAGTATACTTCAAAATCGTCTGTTCCTTCCGGTAAAGCTAAGATTGGAGCATTTGTTAACTTATGCTTTAAAATCTTAAAAGCTTCTTCTTGCTTAGGTCCCCATTCAAACTTAACTGCTTTACAGGTTAGCTTAGTTAATTGTACAGCTATCTTGGAAAAATCCGTAATAAACCTTCTATAGTATCCGGCTAATCCTATAAAACTTCTAACTTCCATTGCTGATTGCGGAACCTTCCATTTGGTGATTGCTTCTATCTTAGCAGGATCTACGTGAATTCCTTCGTGATTCACCATGTGACCTAAAAATTGCACTTCTTGCAGCCAAAATTCACATTTCGAGAATTTGGCATAAAGCTTTTCTTTTCTTAACAAAGTTAAGAGTGCATGCAGGTGCTCACAATGTTCCTCCTGGCTTTTGGAGTAAATAAGTATATCATCGATGAAGACAATTACGAATTTATCCAGGTATGGTTTACATATCCTATTCATCATGTCCATAAATGCTGCAGGAGCATTTGTTAACCCAAAGGGCATGACTGTAAACTCGTAATGACCATACCTAGTTCTGAAAGCAGTTTTAGGTATGTCTTCCTCTTGTACCTTCAATTGATGATATCCAGAGTGTAAATCTATCTTAGAAAAGTATCTAGCTCCTTGAAGTTGATCAAAAAGATCATCAATTCTAGGTAATGGGTATTGATTCTTAATTGTAACCTTATTCAATTCCCTATAATCGATACACATTCTCATGGATCCATCTTTCTTCTTTACGAACAACACTGGCGCTCCCCACGGGGATGAACTAGGTTGTATGAATCCTTTGTTCAGTAATTCATCTAATTGCTTTTTCAATTCTAGCATTTCTGTAGGTGCTAACCGATAAGGTGCCTTGGCTATTGGTGTAGTTCTAAGAATTAGATGAATTCTAAATTCTACTTCCCTATCAGGTGGTAATCCAGGTAGTTCTTCTGGGAATACCTCTGGATATTCTGATACTACTGGAATTTCTTTGAGTTCCTTACCTTTCGTGTTAATGATTGCTGAAATCATATACAACATTTCTTGTTTTCTGGAATAACTGACCAATTTCATTACTGAAATGAATTTCATTTGCTTACGTGGCTTATCTACTGTAATCATCACTAATTCTCCTGTAGGTGTATAAATTTCTACAGAATTCTTATCACAAAGAATTCGAGCATGGTTGGCTACCAACCAATCCATTCCTAATACCACATCGAATTCGGCTAGTTTCATAGGTAACAGGTTTGCAGAAAATTTATGACTTACAAGTTCTATCTTTTCTTCCCGCAAAACTTTATCTATGTTAATAGAATTTCCGTCTGCCGTTTCTACCCTAAAAATCTGCCTAAGATTGGTTAAGAGTAAATTAAGAGCTTGGCAGAATGAAGTATTTATAAAACTTTGGTTTGCACCAGAGTCAAATAATACTTTTGCATAAACGTCGTGAACTAGGAACGTACCGGCTATCACGTCAGGAATTAGTTCTGCTCCCTGAGTAGTCAGTTGGAAGGCTCTTGCGTTTTTCTTGGTAGCTCCTTCTACTGGTTTGGCTTTGTTATCAGCTGGTTTGACCAATTTTGGGCAATCTGGCCTAAAGTGTCCAGCTTCTCCACAGTTGTAGCAGACTGTTGCTTTCTTCTTCCTACAATCTTCTTCTTTATGCCCCGGGATTTTGCAAAAATTGCAATACCCTTTGCATCTTCCAAAATGCTTCCTTTTGCTTGCATTGCAAAATGGAACAGTGGAAGATTGCCCGGTTCCCTTTCTTTTGAAATTGCTACGATTACCCATACGGAATCCCTGGGTAATCTTTTGGGCCACTTCCTTTTTTCGGGTTTCTTCTCTTGTGCGTACCAGTTCGTCAGTTAGGGTGTTAGCTAATTCCACAGCATCGTCAATAGTGCGTGGTCTCACAGCTTTGACGATATCTCGAATTTCGCCAATCAATCCCCAAATATAACGGGAAATAAGTACCGGTTCTGGTGAAGCCAGGGTTGGTACCACTCTTGCATATTCAAAGAATGTCGAAGTATACCCTCGACAGTCTACATCCACCATCCGGTGGTTCAGGAACTTATTTGCCATTTGTTCCTTTTCATACTCGGGACAGAATTTTCTTTCCACTAGCTGCTTAAATTGTTCCTAACTCATGGCATAGGCCATATTTCTTCCTTTGGCTTGAAGTACTGTATTCCACCATTCTAGCGCCCCTTCATTAAACAGATGTGACGCATACATGACCTTGTCTTCCTCGACACATTTACTTATCATAATTACTGCTTCGATTTTCTCTAACCAACGCAGTGCCGCAGTCGCTCCTTCATTACCTGCAAACTCAGCTGGTTTACAGGCGAGAAATTCTTTATAAGTGCAACCAGGTGTTGCAGCTTTCATTTTCTTAAGGAGCGGAGCTTGCATTCCATCGTTGTTGTTATTAATATGGTTGCTGCCTCCGTTTACGCTATTATTGAAATTATCACCGTGTATGCGTTTACTAGGAATAATTTGTTGAGGTTCAACTGGATTTTGAGCAGCAGCAAGTATTGCTGGAATAGCATTGGCTATTCCCTGAGCAACGATATTCTCGATATCTTGCCAATTCAGAAATTGATCTTCATTGTTATGCTCAGATTGATTAACTTCACTATTGGGTTCATTACCAGCATGTGCCATCTGGTAATTAATTTATATAAGTAATTAGCATGAAGTAATTAATAACTAAACATAACAAAATAATTACACATAATCACATAAACAAATATAGCCAAAATTATCGATCTTTCGACTTTCAATATTTTATATATATATATATTAGGCATCCGTACAAACTGGTTATCTTACAAAGTTTTATTTTTAAGTTATTACACATAATTATATTTTTATGTTTATATTATTATTAAACAAACACCAAACAACCACACATGATTCCCGTTAGCTGGCATTTCAGAAACGACGCTCCCTCTCGTCGTACTTCCAGGAGATTTGTTCTCCTATCTCCCGGATCCTATTCCCTGCATCTATCGGCTCTTTGCCAAAATGACGGAGTTCAGCTAAATTTTCATTACTCATTGGTGGGTTTGATGCAGGTTCTGGGTCAAACTGAGGGAAAAAGGTATAAGGATTATTTAGGAGGTTTTGAAATTGCCATTCGTTGGTGCACCATTCGTCCATTTCTCCTAGAGGTTGAGTGTGAATCAGAGGTTCTGGGATGGCTGGTTCCAAGTTTACTGGAAGTTGGGTTTCAGCAGGATAAGGGAAGAGGTTTTCATTGATAGGCCTAAGGATATCACAATTTGCCAGTATGTGATCTAGTTCCTCCTGTAGTGGCAATTCCTCGGCTTGCTTAGAACTTTCTCCAATTTCTATTCTTGCTTGCCTAACACTTTCCCCAATCTCGATCCCTTTTCCTTTATCCATGGGATTTTCTATCTTGGGAATTCTCCTAGTCGCTGGTTTCCTTCTGCGCACACGCCTCCAACCCACAAATCTTCTTCTTTTCTTTGGCTTTGATTTCTCCGGAGGTGGAGCTTGGAATTCCATAGGTTCCTCAACATCGGCCAAGTAACCAGTAAAGTCTCTAGAAACTCCTACTTTAACAGGATAGAGATTGAGATTCTG
The DNA here is from genome assembly GCA_030545235.1 of Helianthus tuberosus. Lineage (NCBI taxonomy): Eukaryota > Viridiplantae > Streptophyta > Magnoliopsida > Asterales > Asteraceae > Helianthus > Helianthus tuberosus. Next base: position 181,963,182 of record CM060363.1, on the reverse strand, counting down.
AAGGGCTTCAGATAATTCATTCATGCTGTTTAGCATTTATGAATAAACACACAAAATTTTAAGTTAATTATTTGTAACTTGAATTTTCACATAAGCACAAAAATGGCAATCAGAAAATTTACTATTAATTACAATTATCTAATAAACCATTTTATTGAAACAAAATATTTATCCATAGTATAACTAAAATTTGACATATACTAGTGGTTATTTATTATATTAAAATTTCTGGCTTATGGGTAATATAGGTGCTATTACTGGGTCGGGGTGTTGGCAGTTCAAAAGTTAACATTTACTGCTACAGTAGCTAACATGTAGAGATTTGCCCATTGTTTATCTAACTCATCTTCCCATGGTGGGTTTTCACCTGTTCCCTGAGTCTTTTTAATTATTACTTCTTTTGTTTGAAACTTCCTCATTTTCTCTTGACTTTTTCTAATAATCAAACTTCTTTTATTTGGGGTAAGTGGTTTCTCATATTGTGCCTTACGAACAAATATTCCCTCCTCAGTATCTACTGAGTATCTTGAGGAATTTGATTTGGATGAAGTTCCAATATCTTTCGGTTTACTATCTAATTTAAGATAGATATCCGACATTCTTTGCTTACCCATACTGTAACTAACAAGTAGTCAGTTAATAAAACATATATTCACAAGACATAATCAGGAAAATTAAGTATTTTAAATACTTAATAGGCTTAAATCAGTGGCTCTGATACCACCTTTTCCTGTCACGGCCTCAGCCCCGGTTTTACCTGGTCAGGATCCGCGGGACAGGAACCCGTGGTATTTATTAAATGATGCAACAACGGAAGATTTATCAGGATCTTTTAAAACTTGAAAATGCCCGATTATTTTATTTCATAATGCGGAATAAACCCCGTAATTTACAATAGAGGAATTTTACTAGGAAATTCCCTGATTTGTAAAATGTTTATTCATTTTAACTGAGCCACCTCTTCAAGCTTGTTAGTGCTCCGTAGCACATTTTCCTTGATTTAAAGCAGGTCGCCTGAAACATGTTTTAAAAATATTCTGTCAGCGGGGAAATACTGGTGAGTCACTCATTTTGATAAAATGACACATAGTTATAAATTATAGCATAAGAGCGATTACAATGGCTTCTACCTTATTTTTATCTGGCGCCGTGTCACCAGGTGACTATGGTCAAACCACTATTGGGTCTTTCCCCAAGTAGTGATGATTATCACGGTTAGGATTTATTAGCCTAACTGTGAGAAATTAGTAATGTGCACAATACCCCACTAGCCAGGGATTAAGATAACCATGACTTAATCCCTGTAATTATAACATTTGAAAATGGAGTATGTAAAATACTTTTGATAAAAGAGAATGACTCACCTTGCAGATTTATACGGGCAGAGTTTAGCCTACTGATTAGCCTTGTAACCTAATTTACATAATAATGCACACGAACTAGGTCAGTAACTAATATAGCATTTACGATAACTCATGAGATTAAAACCCTCACAATGAATGTTAAACATCCATCGAATTCACGACGAATGACAAAGTAAAACCCTAATTTGAGCAGCACTTAAACATTCATCGGATAGTTTCAATCGATCGGACATTGAATCGTAGCAGCGATCGAGTTAATACCCTGTATCGTAGCAGTGCCTCGCTATATTAAAAGTAAATTCGACTTTTGAGCAGCCAAAGTTCGGTTTTGTGAAGTGTTTTCGGCATCAGTGGACTGCTCAAGACCCGCTCTATTTATAGCTGAAATTTGGGTCTTACGCGGCCCGCGTGAGCTTTGGCTCAACCCTTACGCGGCCCGCGTGGCCACCTAGTCTACGCGTAGGTCGGATGGGTCACAAGTAGGGTTGCCATGTGGATGATACGTGGCCCGGATGCTTATCCGGTCGAACTTCAAGTTGACGCGGCCCGCGTAAGGGTCTGGTCATCCTTTACGCGGCCCGCGAGAGGACCAAGAATATTGATTTCTTGATTTTTGATATGGATTAGGGTTTCGGGGGTCCGGGTTTCCACTTATGGGTCAGTTTGGGACATTTTTGAAGGTCCTTACACATACCACAAAAGAGGGGGGGTTACTTTATACAGTTACGGTTGTACCAAAAGTTAGAGATATAAGATACCATAAAACTATTACCTTGTCCAAAACACAGCCATAGTTGTCACCAAAAACACGTCAACCTAGCGTGCACCACCAGTTCATAAGATCAACCCCGATGCAAAAAAATGCCACCCCCGTCACACCACCCCATTCAGACCCAGTTCTCTAAGGTTCTGCGTTCTTTCGCTTCTTCGTGCAGTTGTGCGAGTCATGCGCGGTTACAAACCGGTTGCACGTCCTGCATAATCACTGGGGCTTTTAGTGAATCTGGACAGCCCTTTCCCCGGCCCAATCATGCGTTTGTTGGTGCCGCATCCCTTATTGCATACGCCTTGAGGATTTGAGCAGGAAACGGGGGTGCTACTCTCACCTTCCACAACCACTCCAAGCATATCAGCCATAACCTGTGTTTCTGTCGCCTCAACGTTTGTTTTTCCACGGCGAGCGTCAGTGATTTCTTTTGTATAGCCCTTGATTTTGACAATAAAATCCTCCATTGCTGCCCGGTCACCCACCACAGCCTGTAGCGCTTCAGAAAAACAATCCACCAGGTTGTTCCTGGTCAAAGCCACCGGAGACATATCTACCCCATACCTGAACTCGACACGGAAAATAGACTTTGGCAACACGTGACGTCCCCAACGACTAACCACATACTTAAGTGGTATTTCGTCCACCTTTGTTTGCCGGAAGACGCAGAATATATGCATGCAAAGATATCCGATACGGCACCACAGGTTACACGAGCATGTTGTAGTGTCCTCCACTGGGTCAACTTAAACCTGCACCATGACGGGAAATACGCCCAGCTTTAAAAAAAAGGTGTACTGAAAAAAAAAACAGGAAGGGACCAATACCGTGAAATCATTGACGAAATCAGAACACTTGTCCAAATGCGTAATGATATATATCTTTCTGCCATCGACTTCTTCGACACTGGTAGTGTAACAGTATAAAAGGTCCTTCAGGATTTCTTTGCGAACCTCAACGAAGATGGTCGGGGAATATAATAACGCGCAGTGCTTCTCTATCGCCAAACCCGTCTTGAACTCGTGTGCGCGATCATCCGCCGTCCACAACCCTCTGCCTGTATCGTTGGGATTCTAATGTGGAGTCGTAACACAAAAAAAAACTGAATAAGGGCGTTCTCCCAGGAGGAGTTCACCTTAAACGCGGAGTTCGAACTCTCGCAACGGGATGTAGTCTTCATCAAACAGGACATTGGAATTTCTCTGAAATACGCCAGGACCCACAGCTCCTTTATGTTGTACATGTCTCTCAGCCACTTCCCCCATCTCCTCTCGAATGTCTCCGGTTTAACATAAATGTCCCATACCAGTTTATGTATGGTAGCCCTGAATTCAGAGTTATGTGCAACCTCACCTGTAATCTGGAAGAATAAAAAACATGTCAAAAGGAAAAAAAACTAATTTAGCCAAAGTACATGTCGTATTGGAAATATACAGAAAGATGTGAAGGGCAATAGTTCTCACCTTCGAAGGTAATTTCTTCATAATGTGCCACATGCAAAAGCGATTAAGAGATCGATCGAACACAGCAGCCACAACTTGGCGCATGGCCGGGTCTTGGTCAGTTAGAACAAGGGTGGGCTGCTTGTTGTGCGCCTCCAGAAAAGCCCTTAGCAACCACGTGTACGCCTCAATTGTCTCACAAAACAAAAGGCCAGCCCCAAAAGTCACACACCGCTTGTTGTTGTCGACCCCGGTAAAAGGAACGAAGATCAGATTGTACCTGTATTTAAGATAGTTAAACAGTTAGAACGCGATTAACCTATTCAACTTTCCATTTTCCAAAAAACATTAAAAAAAAAACTCGGAAATTTTTTGCGGAGAACTTTACATGTTGGTTTGGTAAGTAGCGTCAAAAGCGAGGACGTCGCCGAAAGCTTAATAGTTGATCTTAGAAATTTCATCCGCCCAGAACATGTGTCGAATCTCACTGTTTTCCATGTTGTACTTAAAAGTGTAGTTCGGTAAGTGGTCCACCCGATCTTTCATCTTCTCGATCACCAAATGTGTGTCCCTGTCATCAATGAACATGCGAACCATTGATGCAAAGTTCCTAAAGTCGTCTGCGGTACCTTTCACATTGTGGTGGCCCCCCTTAAGGTTTACTTGGAGTCTATGGGCCACCGACAGACCCACCTTGCAAAGAGTCGCTCGGTGGATGAATTCTATGGTAAAAAAATCAAGCCTCCGCCGTTTTTTTGTAAGATCTCTACTTTGCACTGGGACTATTGGATGGTTATGGTTCTCTTCAAAGAGATACAAGACCCAACCGCGAGACGTTTGATCGAACTTCACACGTATATAGGCTTTACAGTCACATACACAGAAAGTGGACTGCCTTATCTTCAGCGATGTCTCGTCAAGTGTGTCGAAGTTCCTATTCTGGCTATGCGGCTTGCCGTGGTTGGAACAAACAATGTAACGGTGCGTGATGGTTCCTTTCTTTCGCTTAATTGTTCCAAGCCGTCGAAAACCCACAGTGCTCTGCGTACAGATCGTACATCTCGGCAACGTCTTCCCATTGATGAAACACGGTTCCAAGTCTTGGTTTTAGGTTATCCGGCGCAGCCGGGCACCAGTAGCGTGTCCCATTCGGAGTGAACCAAGAAAAGCACTCCTCCTCTGAATCTATGGCGTGGTCTGCGTACCAAAAACACCAAAAAATATATATAAATGAGACATAATAGACGACTGTGAAAACTAATAGCATGGGGACAGAAATGGCATGAGACATTTCTGGGAAAAGGGGGGGGGGGGAATCCAGACAAATGGTGTATACCAACAACTGGCATGGAAACCCCAGCAGATTATGAAAACCAATTATACCAAATATCAACCAGGATTAGGTGTGTGAACAATCATCAAACTTAAAAACATCTGTTTTTTATACTAAAAAACTGAAAAACACTGGTATTAGGTGTCTGAACCAGCATCAAAATGTAAAAACCAAACATCTGTTTTTTTATTCAAAAAATCTGTATTAGGAACAACAAATATCTATTTTTTTACACAGAAACTGAAAAACTGAATTATGTTTATGAACATGTAACAAAATGTAAAAACTAATATACACAATTAGAAAAGTGTGAACCAGTATAAAATTGATCCCCAAAACTCAACCACGTTACATACTTGATACCTATGCTAAGAAAGACCAAAAAAAACTAAAATAAGTGTTTGACAGGTATATATGTTACCATTGTCATTGTCCGTTGCCTGAGTTGTTGGCATCAATGGTGTCTGGAAAGCACCGGAACTTGATCCACGCTCAACAACCCCCAGAAATAGAGTACCGCCGACGCCATCCCCAACCCCGGCGTTCCGTTGGGGTGTGCCAATCTGTTGATTTTCGCCGTCGCTGACAATGCCACCGGTGCTTTCTCCTTCGCCACTGCTAATTGGAGGATTATACATTTTCTGGTGGTTTGTTTGTGTGGGTTTTTCCAGCGAGGTGGATGATTGCAGGTTGTTTTTTAGGGGGTGTGAGGAGAAAAATAAACAAGAAGGTGAGAAGTGGTTGTTTCAAGCAAGAGGATTTGTTTAAAAAAGAAAGAGTCTGGGTTAATATTGGGATTATTGAAAGCTACAGTGTAAATAAAATCATTTTCTGACACTCGAAAAATGGGAAGCCGACTTGAAAATTGGTGATATTTGATTGAAAATGTGAGTGGTAGGTAAAATTACCAAACTAACCTTCACAAAACACATGTGAAGAAGTGACATGGCAACTTGTTATTGGTCAATATTAGTTCTCATGTTTCTTACAACTGGAGGTGGTTTTCAATTTAGCGGTCCCCTATATATATATATATATATATATATATATATATATATATATATATTACAACACAAAGTTGTTCAAAGGAAAAAGGGTTCGAGTATACTCACATTTTGCAAGTAAACCGAGATATATATAGGTAGAGGATCCTGTAAAAAGTGCTCAAAGTGTGAGAAGTGTATTATAACACTATATATAATACTATATAACACCATATAAACACCGTATAACAATATGTAACACCATATAATACCATATAACACTTTGTAACACCTAAATATCATTATATAACAAATATAACACTATAGGTTGTCTGATGTCACGGCCCCAGCCCCGGTTTTACCCGGTCAGGAGCCGCGGGACAGGAAACCCGTGGTATTTAATTAATGCGATAGCGGAAGTATTTTAACAGGATCTTAAAAACTTAAAATGCCTGATTATTTTATTTCATAATTCGGGATAAACCCCTTAATTTACAATAGAGGAAATTTATTAGGAAATTCCCTGATTTATTAAAACATGTTTATTCATTTTAACTGAGCCACCTCTTCAAGCTTGTTAGTGCTCCGTAGCACGTTTTTCTTGATTTACAGCAGGTCGCCTGAAACATGTTTTAAAAATATTTTGTCAGCGGGGAAATACTGGTGAATCATTCATTTTGACAAAATGACACGTAGTTATAAATTACAGCATAAGAGCGATTACAATGGCTTCTATCTTATTTTTAACTGGCGCCTTGTCACCCGTGTGACGATGGTCATACCACTATTGGGTCCCACCCCAAGTAGTGACGTTTATCACGGTGAGGATTTATTAGCCTAACCCGTGAGAAATTAGTAATGTGCACAATACCCCACTAGCCAGTGATTCAAGATAACCACGACTTAATCCCTGTATATATAGCTTTTGAAAATGCTTGGAGTATTGTAAAACATTATTGATAAAAAGAGAATGACTCACATTTCAGATTCATGCGGGCAAAGTTTTAGCCTACGGATTTAGCCTTGTAACCCGTGTGACGATGGTCATACCACTATTGGGTCCCACCCCAAGTAGTGACGTTTATCACGGTGAGGATTTATTAGCCTAACCCGTGAGAAATTAGTAATGTGCACAATACCCCACTAGCTAGTGATTCAAGATAACCACGACTTAATCCCTGTATATATAGCTTTTGAAAATGCTTGGAGTATTGTAAAACATTATTGATAAAAAGAGAATGACTCACATTTCAGATTCATGCGGGCAGAGTTTTAGCCTACGGATTTAGCCTTGTAACCTAATTTAAACAATATGCACACGAACTAGGTCAGTAACTAATACAGCATTTACGATAACTCACGAGATTAAACTCTCACAACGAATGACAAAGTGCGATACTTAAACATCCATCGAATTCACGACGAATGACAAAGCATAACCCTAATGTGGGCAGCACTTAAACATCCATTGGATAGTTTCAATCGATCGGACATTGAATCGTAGTAGCGATAGAGTTATTACCCTGTTATCGCGGCGGAATATTCGAGATTGTTTGTGTTTTTGTAGTATTTGGACAATATCTCAGTGCATGAATCAAATTTTAACGTCGAACCAACGCGTAATTGCAAGTCCCACACCCCTCTATTTATACTGGAAAACGGGCTCCCTCGCGTGGCGCGAGGGGTGCCCTACTAGCATAGGGTAGCCTCGTGTACAGGTAGCCTTGCTAAGTTGGTTGTTCGTCAAATTTCATTATACACGTAAAAATGTGTTGATGTTATCAACTAGGGTTTACCCCCCTGAGTTTTAGGGGCCCTGATCCTGATTCCGATTGTTCTGAAAATTTTAGGGTTTATGCAGGATCACTTGGGGGTCTTAATTAGGGTTTCCTATTGGTCAATATAACATAAGAATTAATACTTTTAATGAGAGTTGTTACATCCTCCCCACCTTAATAAAAATCTCGTCTTTGAGATTTACTCGAATAAATGAGGATATTTCCGCTTCATTTCTGATTCTAGCTCCTAAGTGTATTCTGGTCCTCTCTTTGAATCCCACTTGACTATGACCAGTACTAACCGTTTGTGTTTGAGAAACTTAACCTTTCTGTCTTCTATCTGAAGAGGTTTCTCAACAAATTTCAGCTTTTCATTTACCTCTACATCTTGAAGAGGTACTACCAGAGATTCGTCAGATAGACATTTCTTGAGATTGGATACATGAAACACATCATGTACTCTAGCTAGTTCTTCTGGTAGTTGCAAGCGATAGGCAACTGGTCCTATACGTTGGATCACTGAAAATGGTCCTACGTATCTTGGACTTAGCTTTCCTTTCTTACCAAACCGAACTATTCCTTTCCAAGGAGAAAATTTTAAGAGTACCTTGTCTCCCACTTGGAATTCCAGTGGCCTGCGTCGATTATCGGCATAGCTCTTCTGGCGATCTCGAGCCGTCTTTAGTCTTTCCTTGATTTGAGTGATTTTGTCGGTCGTTTCTTTTACAATTTTAGGACCTGATAATTGATTTTCTCCTATTTCTGCCCAACAAACTGGAGTTTTGCACTTTCGTCCATACAATGCTTCAAATGGGGCAGCTTCAATGCTTGCATGATAACTATTGTTATAGGAGAATTCGATCAAAGGTAGGTGATCGTCCCAGTTTCCACCAAAATCTATTACACATGCTCGGAGCGTGTCTTCCAGAGTTTGTATCGTCCTTTCACTTTGCCCGTCTGTTTGAGGATGATATGCCGTACTTAAATTTAGTCAGGTTCCCATTGCTTCTTGGAAACTTGTCCAGAAATGGGAAGTAAAACGACTATCTCTATCCGATACAATGGAGAGTGGAACTCCATGTAGGGATACTACTTCGTCTACATACAACTTGGCTAACCTTTCCATACTAAAGGTTTCCTTCATGGGTAGAAAATGAGCTGATTTGGTTAATCGATCCACAATTACCCAAATCGCGTCATTACCTTTTCTGGTTTTGGGTAACTTAGTAACAACATTCATTGTTATGAGTTCCCATTTCCATACAGGCATTTCTAGTTGTTGAAGTAGACCCGAAGGTTTCTGGTGTTCGGCCTTAACTTGTGAACAAGTAAGACATTTGGAAACATATCTAGCTATGTCCTTTTTCATACCTATCCACCAGAAATTATTTCTTAGATCTTGGTACATTTTATTGTTACCAGGATGCATGGTATACCTAGATTTATGAGCTTCTTCTAAAATCTTATCTCTTAGATCTCCTTGTTTAGGTACCCAAATTCTTTTCTTATGGAATCTCCAAATTCCGTCACTTCTTTGTTCTAATTCTTTTATTCATCCTTTCATTCCTTCAGCATCGTCCTTGATTGCTGTTTCCTGGATATTCTTTATTTGTTCCATTAAATCTAACTGTAGATTTAATCTAAGAGCACGGACTCGTCATTGTTTCTCATGATACTTACGACTTAAGGCATCTACAACTACGTTTGCCTTTCCTTCGTGATATTGGATATTACAGTCGTAGTCACTTAGGATTTCCATCCATCTCCTTTGCCTCATGTTTAATTATTTTTGCCCAAATATGTATTTTAAACTCTTATGATCCGTATAGACAGTGAACTTACTTCCATACAGATAATGTCTCCAAATCTTAAGGGCAAAAATTATGGCTCCTAACTCTAAGTCATGAGTCGTATAGTTTTCTTCGTTCTTTTTCAATTGCCTTGAAGCATACGCAATTACCTTCTTGCGTTGCATTAGCACACATCCTAATCCTAGTTTTGAAGCATCACAGTAAACTTCAAAATCTTCGGTTCCTTCTGGTAAAGCCAGGATTGGGGCATTTGTTAACTTTTGTTTTAAAATCCTAAAAGCTTCTTCTTGTTTAGGTCCCCATTCAAACTTAATTGCTTTGCAGGTTAGCTTAGTTAAGGGTACAGCTATCTCGGAAAAATCCTTAATAAAGCGCCTATAGTATCCAGCTAATCCTAGAAAACTTCTAACTTCTGTAGCTGATTGTGGAACCTTCCATTTGGTAATTGCTTCTATTTTAGCAGGATCTACGTGAATACCTTCATGGTTCCCTATGTGTCCTAAGAATTGCACTTCTTGTAGCCAAAATTCACACTTCGAGAATTTGGCGTAAAGCTTCTCCTTTCTTAACTAGGTTAAGATTACCTGCAGGTGCTCACAATGTTCCTCCTGGCTTTTGGAATAAATAAGTGTATCGCCGATAAAGACAATTACAAATTTATCCAAATATGGTTTACAAATTCGATTCATCATGTCCATGAATGCTGCAGGTGCATTCGTTAGTCTGAAGGGCATGACTGTAAACTCGTAATGACCATACCTAGTTCTGAAAGCAGTTTTAGGTATGTCTTCTTCTTGTACTTTCAATTGATGATATCCGGAGCGTAAGTCGATCTTAGAAAAGTATCTAGCTCCTTGAAGTTGATCAAAAAGGTCATCGATCCTAGGTAATGGGTATCGATTTTTAATTTTAACCTTATTTAATTCTCTATAATCGATACACATTCTCGTTGACCCATCTTTCTTTTTCACAAACAACACTGGTGCTCCCCAAGGGGATGAACTAGGTTGTATGAATCCTTTACTTAGTAATTCATCTAATTTCTTTTTCAATTCTAGCATTTCTGTAGGTGCTAACCGATAAGGTGCCTTGGCTATCGGTGTACTTCCAGGAATTTGATGAATTCTAAATTCTACTTCCCTGTCGGGTGGTAATCCCGGGAGTTCTTCTGGGAATACATCTGGGTATTCTGAAACTACAGGAATGTCCTTAAGTTCTTTACCCTTAGTGCTAATGATTACTGAAATCATATATACTATTCCTTGCTTTCGTTCATAACTAGCAATTTTCATTACAGAAATGAACTTTATGGGTTTACGTGGCTTATCTCCTGTAACTATAATTACTTCTCCGGTGGGTGCGCGAATTTCTATAGAGTTCTTATCACAAAGGATTCGAGCATGGTTGGCTACTAACCAATCCATTCCTAATACCACATCGAATCCGGCTAAATTCATAGGTAACAGGTTTGCAGAAAATTTATGACCTAAGAGTTCTATCTTTTCTTCTTGCAAAACTCTATCTATGTTAACAGAATTTCCATCTGTTGTTTCGACTGTAAAAATCTGCCTAAGGTTTGTTAGGGGTAAATTAAGAGCTTGACACAATGAAGTATTTATAAAACTTTGGTTTGCACCAGAGTCAAATAATACTTTTGCATAGACGTTTGGACTAGGAACGTACCAGCTATCATGTCAGGAATTAGTTCAGCTTCCTGCGTAGTCAGTTGGAAAGCTCTTATGTTCTTCTTTGTAGCTCCTTCTGCAGGTTTAGCTTTGTTGTCAGCTGGTTTAACTAATTTTGGACAGTCAGGCCTGAAATGTCCAGCTTCTCCACAGTTGTAGCAAACTGTTGACTTCTTCTTCCTGCAGTCTTCCTCTTGGTGTCCTGGGATTTTGCAGAAATTGCAATACCCTTTGCATCTTCCAGAATGCTTTCTTTTGCAGGAATTGCAAAATGGAACAGTGGAAGATTTCCCAGCTCCCTTTCTCCTGAAACTACTACGGTTACCCAAACGGAATCCTTGGGTAATCTTTTGGGCTACCTCCTTTTTCTGGTTTTCTTCACTTGTGGGTACCAGTTCGTCAGTTAGGGTGTTAGCTAATTCTACCGCATCGTCAATAGTGCGAGGTCTCGCAGCTTTAACGATATTATGGATTTCGCTAATCAATCCCCAAATATAGCGGGAAATAAGCACCGGTTCTGGCGAAGCCAGGGTTGGTACTACTCTCGCATACTCAAAGAATGTCGAAGTATACCCGCGACAATCTACACCAATCATTCGATGGTTCAGGAACTTATTCGCCATTTGTTCCTTTTCATATTCGGGACAGAATTTTCTTTCCATTAGCTGTTTAAATTCTTCCCAACTCATGGCATAGGCCATATTTCTTCCTTTGGCTTGAAGTACCGTATTCCACCATTCTAGCGCCCCTTCTTTGAAAAGATGCGACGCATACATGACCTTATCTTCCTTAGCACATTTACTTATCATAATTACTGCTTCGGTTTTCTCTAACCAACTCAGTGCAGTAGTTGCCCCTTCGTTACCTGCAAACTCAGCCGGTTTACAGGCAAGAAACTCTTTGTAAGTGCAACCAGGCGTTGCGGTTTTCATTCTTTTTAGACCTGAGGCTTGCCGTATATTATCGTTATTATTATTAGTATGGTTGTCGCCTCCATTTATGCTATTACTGAAATTATCACTGTGCGTGCGTTTGCTAGGAATAATTTGTTGAGGTTCAACAGTTTTCTGGGCAGCAACAAGAATTGCTGGAATAGCATTGGCTATTCCTTGAGCAACGATATTTTCGATATCTTGCCTAGTCATAAATTGATCTTCCTGGTGTTGCTCAGATTGGTTAACTTCGTTAACTGGTTCATTATTAGCAGGTTCCATCTGGTAATTTAATATATATAAATTATTAGCATAAAATAAATAATAGGTATATACAAATAACCACACAACACAATACACGTATAACCAAAATTTATCGATTTCTCGATGTCCATTTCTTTTTATATTATATTAGGCATCAGTACACACTGTTATCTTACACAAGTTTTATTTTTTTAGCTATTTCATAGACTTATTTTGTAGGATCGGTTTGCGACCCGAACGAGTCGTTCAGAAGAGATTTTATCAGTTTCAGAGGCGGAAACTAAGAAACCGATTGCGAAACAGCTTGCGTATCACTTTAACACTGATTATATTGATATACTATCGTTTACAATCAGTCCTCACACCGGCAGCACCTCGGTATCGAATTTCAGGAACCGTTACAAATGATTTAGCTTGAAGGCTATTTATAGTGGTGTTGATTTAGCTTGAAATGACACATGCCACTTTCAAGGGAAATCAACATGTTGATTTAGCTTGAAACTGTCAAGTTACACTTTCAAGGGAAATCACCACGTTCAAGCTAAATTACCTTAAACACATTCTAAAACCTCTTAGACTCTCGTATAACAAGATCTATTCTAACACTTCTAATCCTAGACTCGACATAAGACGAAGACGACAGATGAATGCACCAACAGACTCCCCCTCAGATGTTGACGAGTCTTAAATGTCGAGTATTCTCAATCTTCAGTCTTTATCGGTCTTTTTTTCTTTCTTAGCATAAACCAGGATCTTCTCTTTGGCTCTAACCTCGTCAGACTCCCCCTCTCATCATGATGGGATCGCCGTCTGGAATTAGCTATCACCTTGAGATTAATCCCTGGCTTTATCTCTGTTTAAGCTCATTTTCTGCACACATTTTCTCATCACAACATAAGTTTTCACTTAAATCAATAAGAAAAACTTACTAGAAATAGTTACATCAAGTTCAAATTAATAACCCTGATTAACTGAACTCAATTTCTTTCTCAAATCAATTTTTTTCAATTCAGCACACACACTCCCAAACCAGTTCATCATGTTCAGCACTTGAAATTTTGAATATTAGCTCTCCAACATCAGTTGTCGAAAATCTTTTTGTATTTTTCAAAATTTATGCTAAAACACACTAAAAATCTTTTTGGATTTTTTTTACTGAAATAGAAATGCAGTAAAGAAATATTCACAGACAATATTTTGTGAGTTTGTATAAGAGGATCATATCAGTTTTTATGACCAATCACTAGCACCGTTAAGCTTTAAACATTTTAAGCTCTAAACGATTCACGTTGATTGACGATATTGTTGTCCACTTAAACTCAATCTAAAAACTTTCAATCTGCTTACCGATACTTTAAGGTATATTAAGATAGCACTAAGTTCTTATGGACCCCACGATCTCAGCATATCCCCTCATCATGTAATACACTATCTCAAGCAATGCCTTTAAACTTTTATCAACTGTGATTTGTGCGAAAACAAAGCAGAATGTTTAAACATTAACAATCAGGTCGATACTTCCGTTTACGCAGAGAAAGTCCAATGTTTAAACAAAATAAGAAAAATAAAATAAGTTGAAGTTGTTTAGGTTTTAACCACCAGGTCGATACTCCCGTATACGCAGAGGAGGTCCAAAGCTTAAATGAAACACCAAAGAAAATAAAGCAGAACGTTTAGGCAACAACATCCAGGTCGATACTCACGTATACGCAGAGGATGTCCGATGCTTAAACAAAATAAAGAAATCAAACAAGTTTAAATCTTTGCAAAATGAAATGCACAATCACAGCGACTTTTTAGCAAAGTTGTGAAAGTTCACAAACTTAACCAGTTTTATGTCTTTCGACAATCAGCGATTACTGAGTAGGCACACAGTCAAGAAGGACAAAACTAAGTACTATGCTTTCGACCATGTTTCCCACTAGAACTAGGCTTTTTCATTTAAGTTTGTATCGTTCTCGCAAATGTACTAGTCTAGCTGAGCCTACCGTCACATCTTTAGTGAGACCGTTTTATCACATTATAACTTTCCATTTCTTTAGCGTGCTGTGACAGTCCAACTGATCTACTATCATTTCCTCTTTTTTACAACAAAACTCATTTTTGCATTTTTATCATGTTTTTGGCTTTTTCAAATTTTCAAATGTTTTTGGATTTTCTAAAAATTTACTCCCCCTAAAATGCAAACACATTTTAGGAAATTTGAAAATAAACTGTACAACAACTTGACAACTGATAACGAATTGCCTCAATTCTCCATCCATTTGGCATAAACAATCAGAACTCCCCCTCACAACAAACTATTTTCCCATTGTGATCTCAAAACACTTAAGTTTGTTTTAATCAAATGGTTTTTCCGAAAAATAAGTTTTGTTGACTGATTTTAACCATTTGTGGGTTAGGGGATAAACCCATCATTTTGTTTCTCAACCACTTGTAGAAAATCAGATACAACTTAATGTCCCTGATTTACCACTTTTAAGATCAATCCAAACAAACATTTTCAACCAATCATCATCTGTTGGTTGAATTCTCAAGGTGCCGATTCCTACTCCTCGCTTACAAACCTGGGAGTTCCGGCAAGTCCTGTAAAAACTTCTCAAACATTTTATACAAACATGATAAAGAATGATGCCGATTCATGATCCACGATTACCAACTTGGGATCTCTGGCAAGTCAGGTTTTTCTATTTAAAGAGTTTCACCCAAGTCTGACGATCCTTGGGTGCTTTTGAATTCTTGTTCAACAATGGTGGAAAATTTGCATCGTCCATTGTTAAACCTGAATTCTCAGATTTTACCTCAACAACAGGCTCTTCTGGCTTTGACGAACCAGAATCATTGCCTGCACATGGCTTGTCTGACTTCAACATGTCAGATTCATCGCCTGATGGTGGCTTGTCTGACTTTGACACATCAGATTCATCGCCGACCATTTTCTTCTTTTTCTTATCTTCTTTCGTCCTCAAATTTGTATCTGATGAATTCGTCTTGCTTGACTTTGCAGTTGAGGGAGTTGATTCATCAGAACTCTTATTCTTACCAACAGATGAACCGGAGGACAAGATCTTCTCTAGATACTCTCTCGCCTTCTTTCTCTTCTTTCTCAGTCTGTCTTTCTGCCCCTGAGAAAGTTTCACTTTCGTTTCTTGAACTTTAGGTTCTTGAACCTTCTGTTCTTTGGGCTTGACATTGACTGATTTCTTTGCCATCTTCTGAGAATTAACCCTCAATCTTTCATTTGATCTCCTTGGGCAATCTCTCACAATGTGACCTTTGATGTTGCAATTAAAGCATCTTCTCGTCTCATAACTCCAATCTTGGCAGTTAACAGCAATGTGTCCTTGATAACCACATCGGTAACACACTCTGTTATCGTACCAATCACCATTTTCAGCCCAAATGCTCAAATCAAAGCACTGTTTGGCTTGGTGATATCCATCTCTCCTATTGTAAGCTGGATTTGGCTTTGAAGCACTGTGGTCCGACCTGCACCACTTATTACCAACAATTTTAGAGTTTTCATTTTTCGATTTTTTTAATTTTTTATTGCGATTGAATGATTGATCTGATGAGCTTTTATTATCTTTTTGAACATTTTTCAAAATTTTCTCTTTTTGTTTTTGTTCCACTATCTTCTTCAAAGGTTTTTGCTTAGAGCATTCTCCCTTTTCAGTTGATTGTGGAACAGTTTCTTGAAACTTTTCTTTTAACTTCAAAAATAAATTCTTTTTCAACAATTTTTCATTTTCAACATCAGATTTCTCATCGCAATCTTCAACTATGACTTTGTCATAGTTTGTGACACCGTCACTTATTGGAACAGAATTTAAAGGTTTTGGGCAAGGAATAGTTAAAGTATTCACAAAAACCTTCAACTTTTCTTCCCATTCATTGATTTTCTTTTGAGCACATTCTGCCTCTTTCTCAAGTCGAATAATCTTTTCAAGATGAGAATTGATTTCAATTTGTTTTTCAAGATTGTTTTTACCAAACATATCTCTCTCATCTTCTAAAATTTTTATTTGACTTTGAAAAACTTTTTCAATCTTCGATTTTTCATTTTCAAAATCTTTTTCTTTTTCTTTCAAAATTTTGTTTTCTAATGTCAAACTGTCCAAACCACTCAACAGTTTGTCATTTTCAGATTTCAACTTCTCAAAATTTCCCTGTAAATCCAGAATCTGTTTTAAATCAGTTTGCTTCTCATCTTTCAACTTCTCGACTTCCGATTTCAAACTTTCCGCATCCTTCAAGATTTTGTCATTGTTAGTATTAAAGTTGTCACACTTGGAGCATACTGATTCAACATTTTCACAGTTTAAGCATTTTCCAGGAATCTTTTCATCATCAGCTTTCTTCTCGACCTTCAAAGCTAGAATTTTTTCAACCTGTTTCTTCTCAACTTGAACATTTTTATCATCACTCTCTTCGTCTGATGACTGATCAAAGATAGTTGCATTTGTTTCAATCTTTTTCTTTGATACTGATTCAGAATTCGAAGTTCCAAGTTTCTTAGATTCTTCTTTAGCTTTCTCCTTTTTCTTGGCTTCTCTTTCCAAACACTTTCTTATTCTTTCACTCCAATAACCATCATCCATGTTTTGGTTTTCAAATTTTTTTTTTTTTTAAATAGTCACTATCAAACAAAATGGAAACAAATCACTTCTGATTGGACCTTCAAAAGTTGGACAATTTATCGACAAATTATAAAGTCACATGGGCCATTGAAGTATAATTGGATCGATGATTCAGTGATCACATGGGCTGCTCTTCAGTCGATTTGTAATTTGATTCGACAACAATTGACTTTACAAAATTTCTGATTGGGCCGCACCTTTTAGATCAACATGATATCCTCACAATCAATTGGTCATCCACTTTAAAAATATTGCACACCTTTTTGTACCAACAAATCACTAAGCCGACAATCTCTATAACCCAAATAAATTGATTGTGCCTTTAATTCCACTACACCGACCAGCACTATATAATGATCACATGCACTTCTCGAACCACTAAATCAATCACAATACTCGATACATGTTTCAAGCGAAATCACATAAAATGTTTCAAGCGAAATTATCAACTAATCTCAAGCGAAATCATGATCAAAATGTCAACACTCAAGCGAAATCAACCCATAAACTCAAGTGAAATCATCATGACATCATCATTTCGATCTGATTTTGGTCCGATTGAACAAGTAAATGATCGAATTAAGTTCTGAAACTTTCAAGGGTTTGTTAAAACATGTTTTCGTACAATATGTGAGAATTTGAGCCGATTTTAACCGTAAAAATTTGTTCGATTTTGAAAGAAGGTGTAGAAAATCAGAAAAAGTGACAAAAACGAGCTGTTTTGGCGAAATCTCTTCCTCCTGAGCTCTGATACCACTTGTAGGATCGGTTTGTGACCCGAACGAGTCGTTCAGAAGAGATTTTATCAGTTTCAGAGGCGGAAACTAAGAAACCGATTGTGAAACAGCCTGCGTATCACTTTAACACTGATTATATTGATATACTATCGTTTACAATCAGTCCTCACACCGGCAGCACCTCGGTATGGAATTTCAGGAACCGTTACAAATGATTTAGCTTGAAGGCTATTTATAGTGGTGTTGATTTAGCTTGAAATGACACATGCCACTTTCAAGGGAAATCAACATGTTGATTTAGCTTGAAACTGTCAAGTGACACTTTCAAGGGAAATCACCACGTTCAAGCTAAATTACCTTAAACACATTCTAAAACCTCTTAGACTCTCGTATAACAAGATCTATTCTAACACTTCTAATCCTAGACTCGACATAAGACGAAGACGACAGATGAATGCACCAACATATTTTATTATTATTACTATTATACAACCACCGTTTCCCTGTCACACTAGCCCTTGTCAGTTGGCATTTCAGTAATGACGTTCCCTCTCGTCGTATTTCCAGGAGATCTGTTCTCCTACTTCCCTGATCCTATTTCCTGCATCCACCAGCTCCTCGCCAAAGTGGCGGAGTTCAGCTAAGTTTTCATTGCTCATTGGTGGGTTTGGTATAGGTTCTGGGTCGAACTGAGGGAGAAAGGTATAAGGGTTATTGAGGAGGTTTTGAAACTGCCAGTCATTAGTCCACCATTCGTCCATTCCTAAAGGTTGGGTGTGGATTATAGGTTCTGGGATTGCTGGTTCTAAGTTTATTGGAAGTTGAGTTTCAGCAGGATAAGGGTAGAGGTTATTATTGATAGGCCTAACGATATCACAGCTTGCCAGTAGACGATCTAATTCTTCCTGTAATGGCAACTCCTCGACTTGTTTAGAACTCTCCCCAATTTCCATTTCCACTTGCCTGGAATCTTCCCTGATTGCAATTCCTTTTCCTTTATCTATGGGATTCTCTATTTTGGGAATTCTCCTAGTTGCTGGTTTCCTTCTACGTACACGCCTCCAGCCCACAAATCTTCTCCTTTTCTTAGGCTTTGGTTTCTCCGGGGGTGGAGCGTTGAATTCCATAGGTTCTTCTATATCGGGTATGTAACCAGTAAAGTCTCTGGAAACTTCTATTTTCGCCGGATAGAGATTGAGATTCTGAAGGGCTTCAGATAACTCATTCATGCTGTTTAGCATATATGCAAAAATGCACACAAAAGGCTAAATTAAAAATTTATAATAAAATATTTAAGTATTATTGCATACCGTAAAACTAATTTAATACAAAGGACAACTGAAAATTAAAACATACTAGGTTTTGTTGTAAATTTATTTATTTACTAGGTAAAATTTTCTTTAGAGTTTCTGGCTTGTAGATAATATGGGTGCTAATACTAGGTCAGTGGTATTTAAAGGTTAGCATTTACTGCTACAGTTGCTAACATATAGAGATCTGCCCATTTTTCGTCTAATTCATCATCCCATGGTGGGTTACTGCCTATTTTCTGGGTTTCCTGATTACTCCTTCCTTCTTTGGATTTCTTTAGTTTCTCTTGACTTTTCCTAATAATCAAACTTCTTTTATTAGGAGAAAATGGTTTCTCATATTGTGCCTTACGAACAAATATTCCTTCTTCAGGAATTGCAGAGTAATTTGAGGATGATGATCCTTTTTCTTTCGGTGTAGTATCTAATTTATGACAGATGTCCGAAAGTCTTTGTTTACCCACACTGTAACCAAATATTCAAATAATAAAACACGTAATCACAAAATGGTAATTAGTAAAATTAAGTATTTTCTTAAATACTTAATTGGCTTAAATCAGTGGCTCTGATACCACCTTTTCCTGTCACGGCCCCAGCCCCGGTTTTACCCGGTCAGGAGCCGCGGGATAGGAAACCCGTGGTATTTAATTAATGCGACATCGGAAGTATTTTAACATGATCTTAAAAACTTGAAATGCCCGATTATTTTATTTCATAATTCGGGATAAACCCCTTAATTTACAATAAAGTAATTTTATTAGGAAATTCCCTGATTTATTAAAACATGTTTATTCATTTTAACTGAGCCACCTCTTCAAGCTTGTTAGTGCTCCGTAGCACGTTTTTCTTGACTTACAGCAGGTCCCCTAAAACATGTTTTAAAAATATTTTGTCAGCGGGGAAATACTGGTGAATCATTCATTTTGACAAAATGACACGTAGTTATAAATTACAGCATAAGAGCGATTACAATGGCTTCTATCTTATTTTTAACTGGCGCCTTGTCACCCGTGTGACGATGGTCATACCACTATTGGGTCCCACCCCAAGTAGTGACATTTATCACGGTGAGGATTTATTAGCCTAACCCGTGAGAAATTACTAATGTGCACAATACCCCACTAGCCAGTGATTCAAGATAACTACGACTTAATCCCTGTAATTATAACTTTTGAAAATGCTTGGAGTATTGTAAAACATTATTGATAAAAAGATAATGACTCACATTTCAGATTTATGCGGGCAGAGTTTTAGCCTACGGATTTAGCCTTGTAACCTAATTTAAACAATATGCACACGAACTAGGTCAGTAACTAATACAACATTTACGATAACTCACGAGATTAAACTCTCACAACGAATGAAAAAGTGCGATACTTAAACATCCATCGAATTCACGACGAATGAAAAAGCATAACCCTAATGTGGGCAGCACTTAAACATCCATTGGATAGTTTCAATCGATCGGACATTGAATCGTAGTAGCGATAGAGTTATTACCCTGTTATCGCGGCGGAATATTCGAGATTGTTTGTGTTTTTGTAGTATTTGGACAATATCTCAGTGCATGAATCGAATTTTAACGTCGAACCAACGCGTAATTGCAAGTCCCACACCCCTCTATTTATACTGGAAAACGGGCTCCCTCGCGTGGCGCGAGGGGCCGTCACGTGGCGCGAGGGGTGCCCTACTAGCATAGGGTAGCCTCGTGTACAGGTAGCCATGCTGAGTTGGTTGTTCGACAAATTTCATTATACACGTAAAACTGTGTTGATATTATCAACCAGGGTTTACCCCCCCCCCCCCTGAGTTTTAGGGGTCCTGATCCTGATTCCGATTGTTCTGAAAATTTTAGGGTTTATGCAGGATCACTTGGGGGTCTTAATTAGGGTTTCCTATTGGTCAATATAACATAAGAATTAATACTTTTAATGAGAGTTGTTACATCTGATAACATGTCTATGATAGATGTATAGTGTTATATTTGTTATATAATGATATATTGTGTTACATAGTGTTATATGGTATTATATGGTGTTACATATTGTTATACGGTGTTTATATGGTGTTATATAGTATTATATATAGTGTTATAATACACTTCTCACACTTTAGGCCCTTTTTACACTATCCTTACCCTATATATATATATATATAGAATAAGATTTTCATTCCAATCATCAGGGCAAATTACATAAGGATAGCATGTAGACGATCAACAAACTGCGCCGCCATCCCTTTTTGAATTGAAAGCCCTAATTTACTAAAAACAAAGCCTCGCCCCTGAGGGGTCGAAAAGTTGCTGTGGACCACACGCTGAACTCTAGACAAGAACCGAACTGCCTATGGCGCCAAGGAGCCGAACGTGTCAAACGCCAAGGGTACAAAGACATGCTGATTATCCTCACAAGCTTTCGCGTGCTTTTCCACCTTCTTTGACCCTGCTTTCAATACCGTTTGCCCCGCCAAAAAAATCATTTTCCCAAAACCCGGCTAGGAGGGATACACATGTGAGATCGACACAGGCATGTTTCCCGCCCTCCCAACCAAAAACTAGCAGGTCAGCCGGGCGTAGGGTGGATCTCCCCTCCGACGGGTCTGTAAGAAAATTAACCAGTGCCTCTTTCTTTGCCGAGATCCTGCTCGTCTAAGAATATCCATTAACGCGTCTCGAACAAAGTCATGGCGATACTTAAACCCCGGCAGCTCTCTACAGTGTAACGCATGCTCCCCGTATTTATCCAGGCAAGCTTTACGGCACACTGGGCAAGTTTCATCATTCGGGAACATGGGGATCATCAAACAGTACTTAAGGATTGACCGGTACTCCACCGCTGACATACGTTGACCCAAACCTTCAACAGGAATAACAGTTAAGAAATCCTGAGCGTGAGGCCTCTGTAGGCATTCAATGACGGCTTTCTGGCGGGGGGACAAATGAAAATCTTCTCCCAAACTTTGTGCGATTCGACAACAAAGGGCATTCGCCAAAGTTTTCTATGGCTTTTTGGGGGCGGTGTCCTTGTTAGAGAAACGATCGAGATCAAAGTCAGGTAGAGATTCATGCAAGCGTTCCAAGGCGTGGCATAATCCAGATCAATGTTAGCAACCCCGCTGTTACGTAAGATGTGGTCCTGCAACTCCCAAGATTGAGACCTAGAAGCCACAAAGGCATAGGCAGCCACATCCCGGGCCGAGAGAATGCCTAACCCACCAAGCCACATTGGCAAGTCGCGATCCGCCACTGTAGTTCACCAAAAAAGGCCCCCCACATACGACAATGTCTTCTATTGCCTCCCGAAGACCTTTATCAAAACATGAAACACCCAATCTAGGAATAAATGCTATTTGTCATACATACATGCTAGAAGTCAATCTTGTGCAATATATGAAATTATAAAAACTCACATACACACAATCAATCACATTATTCAAACACCCAATCTAGGAATAAATGCTATTTGTCATACATACATGCTAGAAGTCAATCTTGTGTACTCCATCGCCTACTTCAACGATTATAGCTCTATAGGAGTAGCACACTGCCCTTATGTGGTATTGTTAAGTATTCAATCTTATACGACATGTATCCTTATGTGAAAAGGATATGCTAGTGGACATTTAGTTTGATTGATAGTTTACACATGCTAGTAGTATACAAATTGTCATATTAGATTGAGACTTTTTATTCTATATTATGTAGACCAGACTTGTATGCTCACCAACTATTTTGTTGACCTTTATTATTCATATATTGCAGGAAATTGATGATGAAGTTCAAGAAATTTACTTAGGTGGATTAAGAAACGCACGAATAAATTAGTTTTCTTTTGTTTGAATATTTGAATTGATGTAATTTCTTTTCTTTTGACAATGTACGAATTTGAGTTTATGAAATAAAAAGGGTTTATTTAATTATTGTCATTTTCAATCGTTATGATGCTTTGAGCAATCATCCATTCGTTCATGGCCTGATAATTCCGCCATCTGCGTTACATGTTATTTTCACGAAATTCGACCATCAAGTTAGGAGTGATTTCCTTACATTGATGGAATTTTCTCATTCTCACTCTAGTGGACCTTGCCAACGAGTCGAAATTCTCTTCTCATTGGTAAGAACTAACCACACATAGGAACGACATCGTCAAGCTAGCAGTGAAATCCACATCTTGACGATTAGTTCCAGTCCTCGATTTTCAGTCTCACCAAAGTCTCGAATTTTCGATTGACTAGGGATACATAATAACTGGAAGGGTGAATACCGTTAACCGAATTTTCGGCGAGAGTATCCTACCTATTAGGCTAAAGCGTATTCCCAAACTCAAGAGAACTTTCGAATACTTCGGGTTAGTCATAGTTTCGTTCAGACACTATCCACGTTTTACGAATCGAAATCTCTTTTATGTTACATCAATTTCAATGTGTTTTACAATTGATCATTACTCGTTTCAAATTCGATTACACGAAACACATCTCCCGCAATCTAAAACACTTAACAAAAATCGAGAACAAACTAAATTTATATTCTTTCATGTCTCATTATTTATGTCAACATGACTATATCTTTCATTATGTGAAACTATTTGAAATCATACGTGCCTATATGCAATATTTGAATCACTACATGCTTATGTGAAACATGCAAACATACGTTATAAACACAATTATGTCACAAATTGAATAAATATTAATAAAACCCATTTCATCAAAGTCTCATCACCCTCTTATGTCATATTATAGATGTCTTCCAGCCGTCACTCTAACTCACAAAGAGGTTCTAACCAAAGCACTAACAAGAAAATCTTAGCCTTCATGGCTAAGCAAAGGACCAAGTGTCATACCTATAGCAATTTAGTCGGAACCCGACACCATACTATCAACTACCAACCAACCTACTACTACCATTCCAACAGTCGATCCAATGCCTACGCATGCTCTAGACTCAGTAACTCAACCCATAAATGCCAACACCAACGAAGTTGATCCTCTATAAGTTCAGTAGTCGTCAAATTTTTCTAAAGCCCGATTTTTCTATAAACGACAAGCACAACCTTTCTCACCTTGTGTAAAATAACCCTAAGGTAACTTATTCATCGTCTAAATTTTTTCTCAAACACCCTATAATGCTAACACTTAGTTTTGGGTCTAAACGTGTGGGCAGAAATTCACGAAATCGGGCAACCTACAACCCCTATCAGTCAAAATTTTCAACAAAAGTGACACTTTTATGAAACTTAACCCTTCAATTTTCAATTTCTATCTCAAACAAACTCAATCTTATCACCCCTCAATGGCAACAAGTTCCATTCTCCAACCTCACCCTACTTTCTTCCAAACTTTTTATGATCACGACATTCGATGCATTCAAACATTACATATTAGTCTTACACATGATTATTATTACACGTACTTGAACTTATACATTCGTCATTGCATGTTAGTTTTACACATGTTTATCATTATTCATACTTAAACTCATACATTTGACATCGCTATAAAAAGTTTGAAATATCTAAAATATGTAAAATTTATGATCATATAAATCTTAAATAATAATTTAATACTTCATATCATAAAAAAATATTATCATGTACATATTACAAAAGAAAATAAATCACTTTACACATATTGAAACTATTAGAATAACCCCTTACTAGACTAGGGTTATGAAAAATTAATAAAAAATGGAAAATTTATTTATATGGAACATGTAAACGAGTATGTGTTTTCACGTAATCGAGTTGAATACAACCTAATCCTATAATTGTCCTAGACCCGGAGAAATTTTCACATCTAATATAATCTTACATCAAAATATAAATAATTTTCAAACTATAAGGATACATATACTTGGATATTAGACTTAGTATTTTGGGCTAATAAATTGTATATAGTTTATTAAACATTATTATTTTTATTTAATAATTAATTAAATTGACAGATTATTCGGTTATCCAAATAAACCGAATAAACTAAATAAAAAAAACGTGGATCCAAAAACCGAACTAGAAACCATATTCACAATTCGGTTTTGGTTTGAAACCAAACCAAAAACCGAATTCGTAGTTCGGATCGGTTTATTCGGTTATGATTACGATTCGGTTTACGGTTTTTATTTGGTTACGATTTTTTCTGAACACCCCTAGGTTTAATGCCCAAATACCCGTCTCGTTGCATGTCTCAAATATCTCAGGTTTCGAGTTTTGAATTTGTCTATCATGTTTGGGTTCAATTGTCATCGAGGATAAGCATATAATTAGTTCAGTCTATTAAAGAAAAATTATAATGTCTAATTAAAAAATAATAAATAATAACAAAGAAATGGTTGGTAAAACTAATAAAGGTGGGGTATCTTGAGTTTCATTATATTCTTCTCGGGATTGGTGGTAAAAAAGACTTCATTCTCCTATAAATACTCTCACCTTTTCTCTCTTCTTCAGCCTGTAACCACCTCCCCTTTTTTCCTGCATACTTACTGTGTGTTTCAAGAACCCTAATTAGGGTTTTTATGAGCCAGAAGATGAAGATCTGCAAAACAGCCACACAAATGGTGCTCTTTCTATCCTTCCACGGCTTTCTTGAACTGCATGTGTTTGATCTATCAGATCTGTGTTTTTATATTTAATCTTTGCGGTTCAATAAAGCTGTGGGAAGATAGAGACAGAATCACAACCAGAAGAAGCAAGAAAGTTACATTCTTTTTTTTATCTATTATTTTCTGATTTAATTAGTTTCATTTTCTTGATTTTAAGTTTAATTCGAATTCTTGGTTATGAATTAGGACCCAGAACGTTTTGATTTTTACTTGAATTTTGTTCAGTAATTACATTTAAATATCTTTTATATTCTTGTGATTTTTTCTTGATGCTATACATTTTAAGTCTTTCATTTTATTAAATTGTTGGTAGAAAAATAATTACATTATTGATATTCATTGGTTATGAATTAGGACCCAGAACGTTTTGATTTTTACTTGAATTTTGTTCAGTAATTACAATTTAAATATCTTTTTTATTCTTGTGATTTTTTCTTGATGCTATACATTTTTAAGTCTTTCATTTTATTAAATTGTAGGTAGAAAAATAATTACATTATTGATATTCATTGGTTATGAATTAGGACCCAGAAAGTTTTGATTTTTACTTGAATTTGTGTTCAGTAATTACATTTAAATATCTTTTATATTCTTGTGATTTTTTCTTGATGCTATACATTTTTAAGTCTTTCATTTTATTAAATTGTAGGTAGAAAAATAATTGCATTATTGATATTCATGGCCAAAGGTTTCTTTGGTGTTTGTATTCTTCTCTCTCTCTCTAGATATAGCATAGCTACATATATATTGTCTATAGTTTCTCTTGGCTTTTAAAAAAAGATATTTTGTGTAGGACTAGAACTATGAGATTCTTGAATTATTGGGTTTCTGGGAATATGTTTCTTCTACTTTAGTTGTTGGTTTTATTGTTTTTGGTATGTAAATTTGATGTGTATATCTGCCATAGTGGAAATTAATAATTGAGAACTAAATGATATTTAATAATGGAAAGAAGATGAAATTATTTAGCTTTTTAATTGGTTAACTATAATTCTTTGAAAAAAAAAAAGCCACAAATTTGAATTTTAATGAAATTTGTAGGGTACCAAACTATATTGTATGTTTATGGACCACATGAATATAATGCAAGTCTGCCTTTCTCATATGGAACGCCTCCCGCTCACCACAATTTTCAAGCCATTCATGTGAATTAGGTAAAACATGTGATAGAAGGGCATTTTAAAGTACTAATTCGCAATTTTCTTAAATTTTTTATGTGTAACTAAATGTGATATGTGTTTGAGGAGATGGCTCAAGCTCGAGTCGTCAAATGTATAAATAGCAACCAATTTTAACGCAACAACCACAAGTATTTCCATAACAACCATATGCCTATCCAACCACAAATTTTTACACAACCACAAGCTCCTACTCTATAGAGTACCTGCAATCGGTTGATGCTAACCATGCACACAAGTATGGTTGCCCTTGTAATTTTTAGTTTTATTTTTATTTTGCTTACTTGTTTTTTATTTAACTTTTCATATCTTGATGTTTTTTTTTAGTTTGAAATTATGTAATGCTTTATTTTTTAATGAAAGTTTAGTTTTATTTAGGGGAATTGGCCTCTAATAATCTCACCTAGACCTTATTGGCCATTAATAATCCCACCTCAGAATATTCCGTCCACCAGTCTCACCTTTCACCTATTTTTCCTTCAATGGTCCCCCGTTAAAAAACCTTAACGAAGTTAAGCTTTTTTTCTAAATTACAAACATATTTTTTAGGGCTTTTGATCAGAACGATGATACGAGTCCATTGATGTAAAACTTACTTCGAAATGGTGCTCCAAGTGACTTGATTTTGGTTAATTGGAAATTTAAACACCCGAATTGAAGCGTCGTTTTCATCGTTTGGAGCACCGTTTCGAGGCAAGTTTTACATCAACGGACTCGTATCGTCGTTCTAATCAAAAGCCCTAAAAATCTATTTGTAATTTGGAAAAAAACTTAACTCCGTTAAGTTTTTTTAACGGTGGACCATTGTAGGAAAAATAGGTGAAAGGTGGAACTGGTGGATGGAATATTCTGAGGTGAGATTATTAATGACCAATAAGGTTTAGGTGGGATTATTATAGGCCAATTTCCCTTTTATTTATGTGTTAAAATGTATAATTTATTTTTAAGGTTCTAGAGTACCTGATAGAAGTATTTCCAATGATTAAGAGTTTTAAGATAGTTAATAACTTTAGGGTAAGCAAGATGGCATTCAAAGAATCAGTAAATCCAAGGTACTCTAAAGAAGTGCCCCACCCTTAAAAGAATTTGGTATAAAACAAAATTATGAATTGAACACGTTGGTTGAGAAAGAACCATCTCAAAATGAGAGAGGCTCTACAATTTAAAGAAAATTATTGCAACTAATTATAGTCTCTGTCTTTTTTCCTTTTTTTTTCTAATGTTTTCTTCTAATGCCACTAATTTTATCCCTGAGTAATGTGGGATAAGAGTGTTTCTAGCCATATTTTATATGATTTTATTCTATTATGTGGGATAAAAGACTTTTTTTCTTAGCTGTTAATATGGGATGACAAAACTAAACAAGTGATGATCATTATCCTAAATTTTGTTTTTTTTAAATTCTGAAAATAAAATTGTGTCACAGACCCGAAAGAGGTTTTGGGGCTGTTTGTTTAGCTCTTAATGGTTCAAACCTCTTACTGGTTCATCACTTCTGGTTCAGACTATTTGTTTCGTGAGCAGATGTCTGAATGGTTTGGACATTTATCTCTGAACGGTTAAGCATTATACTGGCTCTTAATGGTTCAGAACCTCTTATTGGTTCAACACTTAACCATTCAAAAAGTGTCAAACAACCCGTTAGTCTTGTAATCAGTCAGATAACACACACAATATGTAGATAATTATCGTTGTTGACACCATGTATTCTATATATTAATAGTGTTATCAATGTTAAGGGGGTGTTTGGGATTCCTTCTCAAAACTTCTTTTTCACTTCTATTTCACTATTCAATACATACATGCAATCCCCAAACACCTTAAAAAGTCCTTTTTCACTATTCAATAAGTTAATAAGTTAAAAGTGAGTGAAAATAAGGAATCCCAAACGCCCACTAAGCCATAAAAGGTTTTCTTGGTTAATTAGGTTCTTAAACAATTTTTTATATATTTTTCATCATTGATAATTTTAGGTACGTTTTCAATCATATTTTTTTCGTTTTTGATATTTTGTTAAGAGTTGAATTCTCAAATAATTTTAACTACTTGGATCATGAGGAAGTGAATGGGTAGTTATAGTTTCCAGAAAGATGATTTGAAATTTGTCAGATATATTACGGTCGATACACTGTACGACTGTGAGATCGTCTATAATGTCATTGTTGGTTTATCACCTTCAACTTTTTCGGTTATTCCTTTCATGGTCGCGTTGGTGTTTGGCATTATTTGAAGATGCTTTTCTTGGATTCCTTTTGGACAAAACATGTTTTGGATTTGGAGATTATATGTGGGTTTTTGTTTTACTAGTATCTTAATTTCTAGAATTCGATTCTTGCTCTCTCCGTTATTTTCTGCGGCACCTGATGATGATGGGAGACTAGACAAGTAGGTGGAGATCACTAGTTCGATCCTTGAACTGAGCGGATTTTACGTCATTGCACTGTCGTGTCTTCAGACGAGTGTTCACAGGCTTCGTCCTTAGGTGAGAGTGTTCCCCTGTTCGAACGCGAGTGTATCCTGATATGGTGAAGTTCGTCAGTAGTCAATTTAAAGGATTTGTTAGGCAGAATTATGGAATAAGCACAACTCTCAGCTGACCCCTACTTGATCCCTTCCACGACCATTTCGTGGATTTTTTTTTTTAATTTTATTTATTTATTTTGAGATCAATGAATCATTATTGGCATTCCTTTATACCAGTTTGGAACTAATGAAAGGTACGTTTTTTTAAATAGTAAAAGGTAAACGGGCGACGAGCAGCGCCGCTGCGTCTTTTTAAATAGTAAAACTAAGTCTTTTAAAAACTATATCCACAGATGTAATATTCGGGGTTCTATATAATACTTAGAATACATTGATTAAAGAGGTGAAGCCAAGTCTCATTGCCACTCAGGCGAGAGAACCGCAATCCCTAATTTTTTAGGCCTAATGCACTCGCATTATTAGCTAAAATAGTTGAGAGCCCTTGTGTCTACTCCTTGATCTTCAACCGAGATTTTTCCTCCACTGTAATCTTCTCTTTTAAGCCAACAGATCATTGTTGATTAAGTAACTGGTGAATGAATAATGGATAGAAGGCTCCCTCAAATTTTTTTTTTTTTTTTTTTGAACGGCAACTTTCATCTGTCAAATACCTTTTGTCCTTAACCCACAAGGAACAATTTTATAGAACGTTGTGCTTTAAGACCGGCCCAAAATCGCATCCAATGATCAAAAATCACCACGTCTGTTGCTCGTTTTTGTACTAGTGCCAGATTGTATTGACTAAAGGGCGACTGGACGAGGCGTAATAAAATGAATTACAATGAGTAATGGTTGTTAAAGTAGTAAGGTATGAGTAGATATTTTGAATTGATAAACATTGACGTAGATTGATTTGAACACACGCTAGATTAGTTTTATGTGTAGAGATTGTGTTTTTTTTTTTTTTTTGTCATCGTTAAACATGCTAAACATGCGATACATTCATCCACTTGTTCTAAAAATAACTGAAAAGACAAAACCGCATCTGCTCAAATCACGCAATAAAATACGTTTATCCATAATTGTTAAACTAACTCACAAAAAATACGCCCCGTTTGCGGTGGTTTGCGGTGGGCGCATATAATGTATATATATGTGTACCCTCGGAGGCAAAGGTGAAATTGCACTACCTTTAACGTTATTTTACTAATTTGGTGAAAATAACGTTGAACATACCACCCTATGTGTATGAACGTGTACACACGTACATACATAGAAAGCAATATACCAACATACATACATAGGGTTACACACGTACGCAGACATATAGATGATGGTATACGAATGTATACAGGGCGGTATACGACCACATAGAGAGGGTATACGAGCGTATAGAGGGATAGATGATATAACAGAGAACATACTTTATATATTGCTTAAGCACCATGTAATAGACACAATTTCTTTTTCAATTAAAACCAACTAGTGAATTTTCGCATAAAAATAAACTTATTTCCTCTAGTTCAGGGTATCAAGGAAATACTAATTCAAACATTTGATTCATTACATTTTGTAAAATAAATTAAAACAAAGAAGAGAAAAAACATAACACTATGACCATCCCATCACATGCACCATGTGAGCAAACTCTGCTTTCTTTTAACGGAATAATAATAAGCATGGGCGTTTTGGTCCCCTCTTTGTTACACATACAAACAAGAAAAAACATCGACAGTTAACGATTCGGACTACATTTTAATTTAACAATTATTCGAGTATCGTATCAACCAATTATTATCATAGCGTATTACTTCTTCTTTCGTCGTCATCTTCCACGTTCTTTAAAAACTAGATATTGTTTTGTCCATCCCCTCGTAAACCATATAAAAGTCGTATTTTATTAAAATACATCCGGGTGGAAACGCCCAGGCATAGAGCTGCCTTGTTGAGCCTGCTTCAGATGCATGGTCAAAGAATAATTGTTGACCTGGAAAAAGAATAAAGAAATTATCTAATTAAGTGATTATAGTTAAAATAAACAGATTTTGCAACTAATAATCAGTATTGTGTTATATGTGTAATTATATTATTGCGATATCTAGATTTTTTTTTAATGGTTGTCTGACCTCAAGAGTTCTCAACTGCTCCTGATATTGAGATACCATCTGCTTGAGGTTATGCAACTCTTGGCCCCTGTCCTCAAATTCTTTTTGACGTTCATGTTGAATTGCAACAGCGCGTTTCAACAGGGAATTTTCCTGAATTAGGGCTTGAAGTTGGTCTTTCATCATCATATTTTCCTGCCAATAAAAAAACATTTAAAAAAAGACCCAAAAAGGTAATCAATTAACCCTATATTATTTTCCAGCATCATGTATCCAGCATGTATGGTTTGATTTTTAACTTGGCTACATCCGTTGCAGATGCATTCTTTCACTGAAAACTAAATGTTATACCTCAATTATGAATAACTTTAACCCGCAATGCAATAGGTATACTACAGATCTACCAGAAAACGTATTAGCTTACTGTATTTTGAAAAAAGCTAGAAAGCCTTTTTTAACTTCTTAAGGGGTGGAAACTGGAAAGTGCGTTTCAGAAAGCTGGGTAAAAAGTGATTTTTTTAGAAATGGATAAGTTGTTCTCAATGAGCTCACCCAAACACCCCCTAATTCAGTAGTTTCTATAGTCATAATGTATATTTTCAGTGAACATTCTGCCTGCAGTGGATAATATATTACCAATATGACAACTTTAATGAGATGCCAAAAGTGGATGATATTAGACAAATGTGTGCATCTTATTTTAGTTGTTAATTGCTATATTTAAGTGGTTATTGTTTCCGAATTAATTACTAATACAACATCGCACATCATCATTAGCACGTTAAATAATTCAGGGATATAAAACATGATTAATAAAGAGTGAATTGAGGGATTAGTGTTATATCTGACAGGTACTTTTACTGTCTTAAGTAGGAAATAAACTGTTCACTACTTCACTTTTAAGTATTTGGTAGATGTAGGAATTTATTTGTGAAATGTTTTGAGGTGTTACTCTAGCTTTATTTGCGGTAGGTTTTTTTGTTTGTTCCTGATGGCATTTAGTCGGTTTGGTACAGTTATATCAATAGAGTTCCCGAGTTCTCAAAGTCTCGTATTGGAATGGGTCAATCGGGTCGGATCGGAATGTTGTCGTCTCTAGTCTCTACTGTAAACTTTTTGCTATTTGAGTTTTGTACCAATAACCCTATGAACAACTGGCACACCTGTTGGTGTATTTTAGGCGGTGTAACTGGGTTTTCGTTTTGTTTTGGCCCTCTATCAGCCTATTTTAGGCCTTGCAAAAGATTTATGGAATTAGTGAACCTTAATGCAATTGGTTGTCAATAGCGAATAGCGAACGATAGCAACAAAATTTACCTATACGCTATGTAGCAATAGCGATTAAATAGCAGGCACTATTTCATATTTAGCGGTACACTAAAAAAATTAAGAAATATTTATATCTATATTTTATCAAAAAACACTGTTTTTTCATCTAAATACGCTATTTATATTAAATAGTAATATTAAAACATAAAAAAAATCGCTATTTATATTAAAACAAAAAAAAAACTAAAATCCCGCTATTTTCCCACTATGGAGTCGCTAACCATCAGATTGCGACATACTGCCGCTTCGCTACGCTATAGCAGGCACTATGATCGCTATTAATAACTATGTGACGTACAAGTTTCTAATTAAATGTTGCTTTTAAAAAAAAGATCTTTTTAGTTGCAGAAACCTGTACACACACACATATATATGTACATATATAATTATACAGAGAGAAAGAGAGAGCACCTGCTTAAGGCCATGGGCCTCAGTAGTGACACGCTCATATATAGATTTCTCCAACATCTCAAGTGCTCTTGAAGCACGGGTTCGAGCATCATCAATGTTGGAGGCACTCAACATTTCTTTCACAAAAAGATCCACCCAGTCTGCACCATCTACAGGTTTTTGATGTGGTGAATTTTCGAACTCACCATTTGCCACCCCATTAGCTGCAACATCTGTACTCACAGCAGCACAACAGTTAAAATAATGTTCATTTACAGCTATCATATAGTGGATGTTCAATATGATGATTAATGATTAAAAGTGTTCAATAAATATAGTTCGAGAGGCTAGATAGAAACATTGAATAATGAGTAAAATGTCATTTTCGTCCCTTAGGCTTGGACAATTCTACGATTTTCATCCAAAAGTTTTTTTTCCGCATCTGGATCCAAAAGGTTTGAAATCTTGCCATTTTCATCTGGCTCGTTAACTCCATCCATTTTTCTCCGTTAAATCAATGGTATTTTTGTTAAATTAAAGGGCAATTCGGTCTAACGGATTCGATCAGGGGTATTTTAAATGCTTGTACATAAAGTGAAAAAGACTGAATCGCCCTTTAAGTTAACAAAAAATAAGAAAATACCCATGACTTAACGGAGAAAATGGATGGAGTTAACAAGCAGGATAAAAATGGCAAGATTGAAGCTTTTGAATCCAGATGCAGAAAAACAAACCTTTGGATGATAGTCGCAAAACTGGCCAAACCTCAGGGACGAAAATGACATTTAACTCTAGAATAATTATATTATAGTAACAATTATAGATGAAGCTTCTAAATCATAAAGTACTGTCATTTATACAATCATTGCAATGTTGTGTAGCATTTGTTCAAATTCGCGAGTTACCTGACATACTGTGAGTTTGAACTTGATACTCTGATCCTTCTCCAACAGCAGTTCCAGCATTCTCATTAGAAACCAAACGTAACTCAGTAAGACTTTTGATGGTAGTTTCTATGTCATCACCACATTGGTTGAGGGTTCTTTCAATAACCTTAGATACATAAATTCAATTGTTAGCATTTGATAAGATTACACAACCCTCTAACAATCGTCTACAAATTCACAGTTTCACATGCTCAAATTTACAATTTGAACTCAAATTTTACTCTAGGTATAGACTATTCAAGGTTAAACCTTAATTTCAAACAAATCATCACTAATAATAAATGCTAAAACATTTGTTCCGTTTTGTATGAAACATGAACTATAAATTAAGTTCAGAATCATAAGACAGGAACCTTAATAAATCAATCTAAAACTGCATCAATATTCAATTATTAGCATAGAGCTCTGCGCTTTATACTGTTACCAAACTACAACGGAGCCGACAATATGTGGTTAAAGACAAGCAAATATGGTTTACAAAAGCATGTAGGGATGATACAGAACAAGCATATATGTTTAAGGGGATGGTTCAAATGAAAACCACTTTTAACGCGAAAACTCGAAAACTAACTAAAAAAAGCCTAAAAACACACAAAATTTTTTTTTTTTTTTTTTTCAATTTTTTTTATAAATTTCGCTGGTTTTTATATATGAAAAAAAAATTTCAAAAAAAAAAAAAAAAAATATTTTTTTTTTTTTTGGGTTGTACTGCACATGTGTAGTACACTAATACGGAAAGCCTAAACCACTTAACCCACCCCCCACCGACACCCCCCAAAAACCTAAACCCCCCACCCCCACCCCCCAAAAACCTAAATTCACCCTCCCACCAAAAGCCTAACCCCCCACCCCCCAAAAACCTAAACCCCCCACCCTCCCGAAAACCTAAAACTAAACCCTAAACATAAACCCCCCAAAAACCTAAACCCCCCACCCCCACCCCCCAAAAACCTAAACCCCCTTCCCCCCACACCCAAAAACCTAATCCTAATCATAAACCTCCAAAAAAACTAACCCTAAAAGCTAAACTAGACTCAAAAAGCTAATTTTAAGCATGTAATGCAATTGTAGTACATGTTATATTGCACATGTGCACTACTATAATAATAGTATTGAAAACAAGACGACACCGTAAATCTTTTTTTATGTCATAAAAAATATGCTCGAATATACTTGAATGAAAGATACAAAAATTTGTGATCTTATGGTGCCATTTTTGTTTTAAAATGATAACGTATGGAGAAATGGGAAATGTTTGAAAAGTTACATATTTTTTTTTCCAATTTTACCCCTCCTTCATTAAAAGTCTCCCCCCCTTCTTTTTTGTGGTTTTTAATTAGTTTTCGAGTTTTCACAATAACTAGTGGTTTTCATTTGAACCTTCCCCATATGTTTAATTGCTCAAATTTACAATTTAACTCCAATTTTTCACTCAAGGAGAAAAAACCCTTGTCAAACAAATCATCACTCTAATAAAAAACGCAAAACACTTGCTCCATTTTTGTACCAAACATGAACTACAAGAAAAGTTCTTAGAATCATAAGACAAGAACCTTAATAAATCAATCTAAAACTGCATCGGAGACGACAATATCTGGTTAAAGTATGAAAACAAGCAAATACAGTTTACCGAAGCACAGAACGAAACCAGACAAGCAAATGTGCTCAAATTTACAATTTAAACTCCAGTTTCACTCAAGGAGAAACCTTAATGTCAAACAAATCATCATTCTAAGATAAAACGCCTAAACATTCATTCTATTTTATACAAAACATGAACTATAAATTAGGTTTTCAGAATTTATAAGACCGCATGGCAATTTTAATTATTCGCATATAACTCTTCACTTCATACCGTTACCAAAATACATTAGAGCCTAAAACATGTGATTAAAAACAAGCAAATACAACCTGTTTAAACAATCAACTAACCTGTTTATCCATATCAGGAAACAGTACAGCGAGCCGATCAAGCGCTAACAACCGAGCCGAGGACGAAAACTGAACAGGTGAAGACGAAGAAAAGCAACGAATTCTCTTAGAAGCAGGAGGCGATGCCGATGAAGAAGAAGAAGAAGGTATCGTATGATCTTCGAAAAATGAATTTCTTTTCCCGCACACTACCGCAGACATGTTGTGTGTGCAGCTCTGTTTTTTGCTGTCTATGATCGCCTATCCTCCTCCTGTACCTTTCATACAGCGATTCGATTCAATCAACCGCAAAATCCCCAAATTTTCGATCAATTAGCGTTTCATAACTTTCGTAACTTCAATCGGAAATCAAATTCTAGGTTTTCTTCACTAGATCTGTATTGATCTTCAATTATTGATCAGATTTCGATTCAATAAACTCAAAACCCCCAAATTTTCGGTCAATTAGGGTTTCGTAACTTTCGTATCTTCAATCGGACATCAAATACTAGGTTTTCTTCACTGGACCTGTATTGATCTTCGATTAATGATCAGATCTCGATTCAATAAACACAAAATCCCCAAATTTTCGATCAATTAGGGTTTCGTAACGTCAATCGGACATCAAAATTAGGTGTGGAATCGATTGATTTAACGATTTTCTTCACTGGATCTGTTTTGATCTTCGATTATTGAACGGATATTGATTACCGATTGGAAAACAATAACATAAATGATTTAGATTTCATTGAATTTGATTTTGTTTGGTTTCAGTTTTCAACTCTGATCTTATTCGTGTTAGGCGGCGGGTTAGAGTGACTGAACTGTTACGTGAAAGGTAAGTGACCGGCAATTAAAATGTGCCACGTGGAAAGAATATGGGACGTTTGTATGGGATTGGATAAGTTAGGTGAGCTGTGAGACAGTCTCGTGCCCGGAAGCGACTTTCGTCGATTCTAGTTTTTTCCCTTTTCTGACCCAACAACCGTCGGCTAAACGTATAAACAATCTAAATTAAGAAGAATTATAAAGTTATTATACAAAAACTCCTAATTGTAAGAATTATAAGAAAAATTTATAGAGTGACAAGTGTCCAATAACCTAAAATTAAATCCACTACATCACCACCCAAAACCTAAACATCCACCCGCACCCCACCCCACCACACCACCACCCAAAAACCTAACCCCCCCCCCCCCCTCCAAAAAAAAAAAAAAACAATTAAAACAAAACACTATTGCACGATCTCAATAAAAATTAAATCGAGTCAACCAATTAAAACAAAAAACTATCACAATTTTGCAAAATAAAATTTAAACTAAACATTACCACAATTTTGCTAAAAAAAAATGTAAAACGATGGCAAACCGTAATTTTGAATTGGGGGCAAAATTGCAATTTGTCAAGACCAATGAACGAGTGACAGCCAGCAACCTGGCACGAATAAAAATTAAATCGATTCAACCAATTAAAAAACACTATCATAGTTTTTGCACAAAAAAAAAAACTAAATCAATGTCAATAATGCATTTTTAAATTAGAGGCAAAATAGTAATTTGTCAGGGAGAATGAGGAAACGGCAGACAACTGCCTAGCACCAACGATGGCAAGCATGTAGTTTTTAACGAAGGCAATATCGTATTTTTTTGGGGTCAATAGGGAGTATCAAGCAGGTGTCTGGCACTATTCCCCACATACCTTTTAGCCGCCCTTATAAACCAATTATGTTGGTTTAGTGTTTCCACCCATGTTCTTTGTAGATGTAGGTAATAAGGCCATCCGCAATGGACTCAAGCCCATGCCACATGGCATGGGCCGTGGGGTGGTTGGGGCGCGGCACACCGCCAGAAGAGGCATGGTTGGGGTCCTGTGAGCAGAACCACGACGTGAGTGGGATAATATATGTGGGGCCCAACCACGTGGAAGCAACTGGTTCGTCGAAAGCAAGTGGATTTTTTTGGCCGGAGTTTTTATTTGGTGGTGGTGGACCGGCGGTGGTGTATGGGGCGGAAGAGTGGTGGTGACTGGTGAGTATGCCTAAAGAAGAAGATAAGGGTGCAGGTTTTTTTTTTCTAAATGGTTCTTTAGGTTAAAAAATTCACACTTTAACTACTTTATTATTGATTTTATTTTAATTTCACTAACGAGAAAATCGACCTCGTACGGGCTCGGCTAAAAGCGGCCCAAGATCGGCAAAAAGTTTATGCGGATTGAAGAAGACGCCCTATTGAGTTCCAAGTTAGGGATCACGTCTTGTTAAAGGTCCCCCCCTGGAAATGTATAATCCAATTCCGTAAACGAGGAAAGTTAGGTTCTCGACATATAAGGCCTTTCAAAAGTTTAGTTCAAGTCAGAAAGCTAGCATACCGGTTAGATTTACCGCCGGAATTAGATGGAATTCACAACACGTATCACAATTACGGAAGTTCCTTGCAGACGAAACGGTATATGTGCCACTCGACGACATCGAGGTGGATTAGTGAACGAATTATGTTGAAAGGTCGATAGCTATTAAGGATTCCAAGGTGACACGCATTCGCAACAAGGCTATTAGACAAGTCTCAATCCAGTGGAAACATCGAAACGGATCAGATTTAACATGGGAATCGAAAGACGAAATGTGGGAGCATTACCCGACGTTATTTGGTACGTATCTAGGTTTCGGGGATGAAATCTCCTCTAATGGGGGTAGACTTGTAACACCCCAATATATATATATATATATATATATATAGGGAGAGGATCATGAGAAAACTATATATAAATGAGAAAACCAAAAAACTAACCAAAAAAGCACTAAAAAGGAGGGGGGAGCCTTTTAATGAAGGAGGGGGGGGGGACTTTTAATGAAGGAGGGGTAAAATTGGAAAAAAAATATATAACTTTTCAAACATTTCCCATTTCTCCATACGTTATCATTTTAAAACAAAAATGGCACCATAAGATCACAAATTTTTGTATCTTTCATTCAAGTATATTCGAGGATATTTTTTATGACATAAAAAAAGATTTATGGTGTCGTCTTGTTTTCAATACTATTATTATAGTAGTGCACATGTGCAATATAACATGTACTACAATTGCATTACATGCTTAAAATTAGTTTTTTGAGTCTAGTTTAGCTTTTAGGGTTAGTTTTTTTGGAGGTTTAGGAATAGGATTAGGTTTTTGGGTGTGGGGGGGAGGGGGATTTAGGTTTTTGGGTGTGGGGGGGAGGGGGATTTAGGTTTTTGGGGGGGGGGGTGGGGGGTTTAGGTTTTTTTCGGGTTTATGTTTAGGGTTTAGTTTTAGGTTTTCGGGAGGGTGGGGGGTGGGGGGTTTAGGTTTTTGGGGGGTGGGGGGTTAGGCTTTTGGTGGGAGGGTGAATTTAGGTTTTTGGGGGGTGGGGGTAGGGGGTTTAGGTTTTTGGGGGGTGTCGGTGGGGGGTGGGTTAAGTGGTTTAAGCTTTATGTATTAGTGCACATGTGCAGTACAACCAAAAAAAAAAAACTTTTTTTTTTTTTTTTTGAAAATTTTTTTCTAGGCATAAAAACTAGCGATTTTTTTATTAAAAATTGTAAAAAAAAAAAAAAAAAAAAATTGGTATGTTTTTAGGTTTTTTTTTAGGCTTTTTTTTGTTAGTTTTTTGGTTTTCTCATTTAAACTAGTTTTCTCATGATCCATCCCCTATATATATATATATATATATATATATAAACGGGATCAGGAGAAAACGCTCAAAAGTGTGAGAACGCTTCCTGGCCCAACACGTGTCACGCCGCTTAGAAAAGGGCGGAGGGGTTTTTTTGTCCTTTCATATTTCTTTTTTTTAACGCATGTCACTTCATCTTTCCATTTTTTTGGCGTTTAATAAATACGCAGCGTTTATAATGTTTTTAGATCAGAATCATAGTAAATATTTTGGCGTTTTAAGTATTGTTTTGGCGTTTTTATTGTTTTTTAGATCAGGATGCAGGCCTTTAATGTAAAAAACATCAATAATTTTCTTGATTTTATTATATCAAGTGTTTTGCCATGTAGGACACATGCCTATAATGTGACAGGCAATTATGGCGTTTTGAAAAGATAAATAAATTTCAATTTTCCATGTAGTGGCATTAATATAACTATAATGTTTGGCAATAATGATACCGTCTCTTTATTTTACAGTTTCCTTCAATTTTCATCTGTGTTGATTTTTCCAGTAATACTTTGTTTGCGTTTTTTGGCGTTTTATATAGCAACATCGTGCTTTGCTAGCATTCGTTCTCACAGTTTTTCACACTATCAGGTGTTTTGGTGTTTGTAGTTTTTGGCGTTTTATACTCAATTTTTTTTAAATAGTAGAGAATTAGATGATAAACAACAGAGAATTAGATAACAAACAATAGAAAATGAAAAAAAGAGAAAAATGCAATTTGCGTCCCTGTGGTATGTGTGAAACATCAACCTGAGCCCCTAAATTCATTTTTTGGTTTTTTGAGCCCCTGAGCTTATAAATTCATAACAGTTTGAGTCCCTCCGTCACACTTCCGCCTATTTGACTGTTTGAGCCAGGGGTAAGACCGTCTTTTGGCATATATTCATAACACTTTGCGTCCCTGTGGTATGAGTGAAACATCAACTTGAGCCCCTAAATTCTTTTTTTTTTTTTTGCTTTTTTGACATTATTTATACATTTAACATTATTTAAGGACCCTTCTATCATTTATTATATGTATTTTTATGATTACATATATGAAAAAACAAATTGTTTATGTATAATAACTCATTTACATATGTGTAAAGTAAATAATTTACATTTACATATCTAAACTATATAATAAAAGAAACTAATAAGTGGACACATGCCATTCATTGAAGCTATCTATTTTTTAGTTTTCTCATCTCTATCTCCTACTTAATTATAATTAATATTAATGAAAAGATAATTATAAAATAAAATTTAATATAAATTTAAACAATTCGTATAGGAGATAATATAGTCTTTCGAAATATTTATTAGATTTCAAAATTATTTATCTTGAAATTAACAAAAGACATACACTAAATATAAATTAATATAATGTAAAGAGTTAAATGTCATTTTAATCCCTGTTGTTTAGGCCATTTTGTTGGTTTAGTCCAAAGGTTTTATAATACACAGGGTTTATAAAAATATAACAAGATATAGCTTTTTATTGATTGGTATATAAAATTACACGTGCTCAACCCATACAATATATGAGGTTCTTAAAAATGTAATTTTTTTCATTATTTAATATATAAAATTAAATTTACTCAACTCATACAATACACGAGGTTCTTAAAGATATAACTTTTTTATTATTTAATATATAAAATTACATATATTCAACCAAATAATATACCAAATCTGGTTTATTACATGGGAAGTGGTATTTCTGCTTTTGTTTGACTTAATATACAATTTAGGCTTTAATAATTTGTTATATATATTATACATTTAAATATACCATTTAGTTTGGCTTTTATCATTATTTTAATAAAAATTTTACTGGAAACTAAAGTATCTCCAAGATAAATTCTTTTTTTTTAATTTTGAAATGCATGTATGTTATACCGTTTAGTGTTTAACTGTTTACACACCCTTTAATTAGTCTTACGATACATTGGATAAAATAAAAAGAAAGTAAAACATTTGTAAGTCTTGTATCAAGTATCAAATGAAATAGACATACTTTGAGACATAGTTATTAGACATACATATGACTACTTTTTTTAACATGTTTTTTTATAAATTCAAAATTAGTTGGTGTAAAAGAATTGCAGTACTAATGTAGCATATATAAAATGAAATATTTGTTATATATTCCATTTATTTGATACAAAATGAAACCATTTAATTATTAGATTGTATTTATTTAAAGAGTAGTTAATTGAATTGTTAAATTAATGATTTCTTAACAAGTATATAAGTTTATATTAATTATACAATTGAACTGTTTGAAAAATGAATGCAATTTATATAAACGTTGAAATAAAATTATTTATAAAATTAAATAATGTTTTATATATTCCATTTATGTGATCCAAAATGAAACAATTTAATTATTAGATTGCATTTATTTAAAAAGAGTTAATTTGAATTATTAAATCAATGATTTCTTAACAAAAAAAAAGCAAGAAAAGAATTTAGGGGCTCAGGTTGATGTTTCACTCATACCACAGGGACGCAAAGTGTTATGAATATATGCCAAAAGACGGTCTTACCCCTGGCTCAAACAGTCAAACAGACGGAAGTGTGACGAAGGGACTCAAAGTGTTATGAATTCATAAGCTCAGGGGCTCAAAAAACCAAAAAATGAATTTAGGGCTCAGGTTGATGTTTCACACAAACCACAGGGACGCAAATTGCATTTTTCTCAAAAAAAAATTAAAAATTATAATCTAATTTTTCATCCAAATCTTCACTGTCATCAGCCTCTTCTACTTTAACTTTTTTGCCGTTTTGAACCTGTTTTTGAATACCTTATGTAGATCCTTATTTTCCTACATAACGGCCGTCTTTAGAATATGCTTATTTTTTGTGGCATCCTTTATGGTGGGTGGATATATACTTGTTTGATGACATGTTGAAGACCAACGCCTGCTCTAATGTATTGATCCCTTCATGCCATCAATATATCCATCAAGAACAAAGTGACATGATGTCATATCAGTGTCATCAGACTCTTTATCTTGAATATTTGTCCATCTCATTCAGCAAAAGATTATAGAGATACCCAACTCAGAGAAGAATCCATTCAGTGAAACTTCATTCAGATCAATACTCAATATAGCAGAATCGAAGTTCTGCATCTGTGGCTTTTTTAACTATTATTTTTGGCGTTTTTAAAGTGAATGGTTTCTAGGAAATATGGCGTTTGTTTCTGGTTTTGTGATCAGTTGATTGTGCAGATTCGTCTCTTTTATAGGATGTTTTTAGCGCGTAGGTTAGGCGGGATTTTATTTATAATAAATGATATTAATAAAGTAGCCGCCTTTTCAGTTACTATGTATTTTTACTGTTTTTTTTATTCAGCTTT
Organism: Helianthus tuberosus; assembly: GCA_030545235.1. Classification (NCBI taxonomy): domain Eukaryota; kingdom Viridiplantae; phylum Streptophyta; class Magnoliopsida; order Asterales; family Asteraceae; genus Helianthus; species Helianthus tuberosus. The sequence goes on along the minus strand of CM060363.1, from coordinate 181,920,194 downwards.
TTATGAGTTTTTAGGGTCATAGACTTTCCATCTCCCAAGTTTGGCGTTTTGAATGGGTTTAAGTACTTTTTGGCGTTTTTTCCATTTTTAGCTTTTATTAATTAATACTTCTACAAACTACTTTCATTATAGTTTGGGAGTTTTTGGCGTTTTTACTCCATTTATGGCGTTTCACATGCATTATGATTGTTTGGCGTTTTATTAATATAATGTATTTTTTATTATAAGTTGAAAAATACATACAAACAACAGAAAAAGAAAATTAAAAAAATAAAAATAAAAACGATTCATCTTCCAAATCTTCACTGTCATCAGTCTCTTTCTTCTTTGAATCATGTTCGCTGGTGGTTTGGCTTAGCCATGCTTGTGTTTTTGTGGCCGTTTGGAAAGACAAAATGACATAAGTTTTTTGTTTGAATATGTATCTTCAAACAACTCATCAGTGTCATTCGTCTTTTCATGCCATTATATATATTCATCAAGAACAAAACACAGAAAATGACATAAGTCTGACCCCAGCATGTTTTTGTTTATGATTTGTCCATCTCATACAGCAAAATGTTATTTGAGTCCCAGCACCTCAGGGAAGAATGCATTATCTGAAACTTTGGCGTAGAACAATATTTGAATATACAAGAAACGATATTTGGCATTTTTGTCGTTTTACTGAGGAAATAGTGTATCTGAAAGAACCGTCGATTTTTTTGGAATCTTTGATGTTTGAGTGTTTTGGCGTTTTCTAAGATGAATGCTATATAGTAGAAAATATGGCGTTTTTGAGTAGTTGTGTTTGATGTTTTGGGGATTTTGGCGTTTGTAAGATGAATGGTATATAGTAGAAAATATGGCGTTTCAGGTTCTAGGGGGTGTGTTTTTATGTCTTGGATGTTTTTGTTTATATAGCGATGTGTTTTGGTCCGTAATGGTGTTTTATTCATCAGTATGACGTTTTGGTATAGAGGTGTAAAGACCTTTTTACCCTTAATGAGGCGCGTCCACGTAATAAAATTGATGTTATTTACGAAAACGCCACCGCGCCAATCTAGTCCATAGATTGTTTTAATCGGACGATCCATAAGCGTTCTCACCGTTCTCACACTTTCTACCGTTTTCTCTAAATCCCGACCCTATATATGTGTGTGTGTATGTGTTAAAAATATATGAGTATAATTGATTGTTTATTCCCATGAAAATGATAACTAGAAATATGAACCTAGTTAGAATGCAAGTGAAATTTTAACTTAGGAATAGACTACCATTTAAAAATAAGCACTAAAACATGAGGGGCCAAATTGAGAAGATAAAATACGAAAAAAAAAATTAAAACACTAAACACACATCTCTCTGTGTGTATGTGTGCGTCGACCAGAGCAAGAGAAAGAGTGGGAAAACCTTCTCTAACCCAAAAAATAAGTAAATTGGAAAGGAAAACAAGGCTAAATCTTATGCATGAACCCTAATACTTGATCATCTAAGCCTATCTAACAAGAGGGAAGTCACAATTCTTGATTTGGTTGATTTTGGTGTGATGAGAATGTGTGAAATTGGCAAATTCCTTAAGTGTCTTAGTAGCGTAGTATTAATTGATGAAGAAATCATGATTAGAAGCAATTGTGAATGCTAATTTCAATGAAATTGATATGATTATATGTTTTGATAGAAAGTCTTCATGAATCACGAAGTGGGTTTTTGAGACTTCATCATAAGTGGAAGATTTTGGTTAGAACTGTGATGTTAACTAGTCAACTAGAAGGTAGCATGAATGATTGTGTTAATTTTATATATTGTGATGATTTGAGTAATTGGGAGTTCATGTATGTGAAATGGTATATAATGACATGGAAAATAATAAGTTTTAGGCGTCAATAAAAGTCGCAAACCAAGTGCTCGACGAAATGCATTCGATGTTAATTTTGAGAAATTGTGATACTTGTTAACAATGGTTTGAGAAATTTTGATACTTGTTAACAATGGTTGTATTTTTAGAATATAAAGAATTGTGGTATTTGATGAAATGGATTCGTGGAAACTAAGCATGAATGTGTTAAATGTAAGTGTGAAAGAAGAAGGTTCGAGTAAGAAGAAGTCTCAAGGCTCGCAAGATCAAGGTATGTTATTTTGCCTACAAGTTTAATTTGTATTTGTTAGTAATGTACATGGGTTAAAATCTTGTAAATTGTCATAAGTTGGTAAAGTGTTGAACCGTTATAAATGGGTTTAAATAGTATAGAAGTATATAATGAAAGAATGGTCAAGTATTGACCCGTCATGAACGGGTAAAACAAAATAGACATGATAGAATGAAAGAATGCTTAAAGTGTTTACTCGTCATGAACGGGTCAAACAAAATAAGAATGATAGAATGAAAGAATGCTTAAAGTGCTTACCTGTCATGAGTGGGTCAAACAAAACAAGAATGATAGGACGAAAGAATGATTAAAGTGTTTACTCCTTGTGAATGAATCAAACGAATTGAAGAATTTTGAATGAAAGAAATTGTTGTTGGAATGACTTAAAACGGATAAAGATTAAGTATGAATCATAAGGATGGTTATCATGTTTGCTGGAAGTTTGTATTTTACGTTAGTTGCATTGTAATATTTAAATGTTGTATTGTGGTTTTAAGTAAATCTTCGCTTTAGGTGAAACACTAGCTTGAAACGAACACACCACTCGACCTCAAGCGCTTTCGGATTAAAGTTTGTTAAGGGTCTAAAACTTTTGTTTTAAATCTTAGTTAAAGTTGTTTCTTGTTATAAACATGAACTCGTGTTTTAAAATAGTATGTAATGGTTGAAAGTTTTGTGGTTCTATGTATTTTATAAATGCAAAAGTTTTGTGTTTTTTTTTTCAAGTTTTGCCACACTTAAAATAATCGTTTTTGATCTAGTAAGAATGGGGAGTTTCAAAACCGAACTATATGTTCTAGGTAAACCCTTTGGGTTTATTATAGTGGGAAAGTTGAGGAAAGCTGGGGATTGCAGACGAGAGATAGTGGGAGAAAGGCTGAAACAAAATAGGAAGGAGCGGTTTGGGTTGGGTTATTCTATTATACTATAAATTTTGTTGGGTTGGGTTAAGTGGGTTTGGGCTAAATTGTTTAATGAAATTGAGTGGGTTACAAACTTATAAATTAGGTTATATTTTTTTATAAAATCAATGTTTATGTTATATTTTTATAAAAATCAGTGTTTATTACAATTTTTTATAAAATAAAAATATGATTTTTTTTTCTAAGGCCGCGGTTGAAAATTTCCAAAGGGTGTGTTCGGAATTTTACCGGAAAATTTGACACTAAAATTGTTATTTTAATGGGTACCCACGAATGTGAGTAGATTCTCCCCTTGCCACTGGACTATAATGTTATGCCATGGAGTGTATATTTTAATTATTTCCTTTTCTTCGGTATTTCATTTTCATTATTATATCAACAAGCGTCTATGATATAAATTTATTTAATTATACTTCAAAAATTACTTCAGACGCCGTATTAATTTTACGGTTAATAAAAATTACAGAATCACGTGTGATAGTTTCTACGATTTTTTTTTTTTTTTTTTACAAAAGTGACTTACTTTTAACAAACTTTGACCCGTCCATCACTGGAATCAACCAAAATTAGTTTTCATCTTTGACAAATGCGTGACTAAAATAGCAAATTTACATTTATTTACTAAAAGTTCTATTCATATATACGCCTTTTGTGGCAAACATAAAATCTCATTTCCACTCAAATAATAGGCATCATCAACATCCTTTGCATCAAAATTTTAGATGACTAACAAAAACGTTTGGTTTTTAAGGATTATTAATTACAAGCAGTAACTAAGTACATAAATGGCATGCAAAACTAGGAGAGTAAATTTGCTCCCATTCATATTCAAGATATACAATGATCAAACAATTATCCACTTGGGAATAGCCCAGTGGTGTTGGTGAGTTTAGATAGAGCTTAGGATAGGAGAGGTCAGGGGTTCAATCCCCGTGGTGTGCAACGTTAGCCATTCAAAAAAAAAACAATGATCAAACAATTTCTATGTGACATTGTAATAATTCATAAATTCATTAATTTTGAGTAACAATCCATAATACCTATTTTTAGCCTGTATATTGACTTTTTCTTACTTACATGATATCATATGGCCATATAATAAAATCTTTATAAACACACACACATTTATAGTATACTTTGATAATTTACATATTAATCAAACCAACTCTAAGAAGTAAAAAACCTATATCTGAAAATTCAAACCAAACCCAAACATAAAACACCAAAACAAGCCTCTAGATCAAAATCCACAGTCTTGATGTATCAAGATAATAGGTAAATGCATAAACCGGTGCATTCTACAATTTAGATGTCGATAAAGCATCTCCAATGTTTTCATCAGTCGGTGTATCATGTATGTGGCTGATGTGGCGGCTAATGTGGAGAAAAGAAGCGGGAAAGAGTATGGAGAAAGCCATTGGTGTTCCGCCGGGGGGGGGGGGGGGGGGTCCGTTGCCAATAAGTCATAGCTTGATCATTTCATAGGTTATTACATGTTGTAGGACATTAAGAGGGCTTCTATTGTCAATAAGTCATAGCTGAGGGGTTTATGTATATTTACTTTAGACAACTAGTAAATATAGACCACTTAACAATTCATGACTTGCATGACTGCATAATATGTTGTTAACTACTGCTCTTTCTAAAATTCAAATTTATCTTAAGTTTAGAGTTATGCTTGCTACGTAAAGTCAGGACTTATACATAAATATGATATAAAGCACTAACATGTGATAAAGTTGAAAGATCTATTTGCTAATAGAACAAGGCTAAAAACTAAAAAGATATTATTCATATATATCATATACATTCAATCTCACTTTCATTTCTGTTATTAATGCTTCGACTAATTTCTACATAAATAAAACAGGAATTTATGATTACAATTGACTATTTCTTCTCGCACCATGTGTAAAGATATTGAAATCTGAAATAAATAAGTCTAAAATTCCCTACATACATATATAGACTTTAAGATATAAGATATAAGATATGATATACTTTTGTACCCTCCATGCAAGAGTCAAGCAATGTAGAATATGAAAAAGCAAGTGCTTAGAAAGTGATATTGGCGCGGCTCAATCTGAGATCGTATTTTACAACTTGGTAAATCCGTCTTCGGATTGAACCTCACCAACATCGCTTTCTTGTTTGCTTCCCAAATATTCATCATTATAACATATATTTCTATTCTTAGGTTATTCATAACATGACTATATAAAAGGTTAACACTAAAAAAACATGGAAGTGTGGCATAAAAGAATAGAAATGAGGTATCATCATTTAGACATTTATGGGGGAACAAATCTTAGGTGGATCAAAAGGCAACCTTTTGTGTACTAAAAATTGGATTTGTGGGATCTCCAAGTTAGTCATAATTTATGAAGAAAAGATATTACAAAACTTAACTATTAAATCAAGATATATGAAATTCGGGTTTCGAAAGTGAGTTTTTTCCAAGTTTGTGGAGAAAACGTTTTAAAAAATCGCGTTACAAACATGAAAAGACGAAGAAAATTGTATACGATAACATGAACCAAGATTCTTGTGACATCTATTATATTTTGATAATTTTAGAGAAAAAGTCGGCAAGAATAGGGTTTAAAAGAAGAAAAAAAAACGAAAGAAGAAATGTGTATGAGTGCAACAAAACTATATATATTTATATATGAATATGAATGAACCTTTGGCAGACACACACACATATATTATATATATGTGTGTGTGTGTGGATACAGAATAACAATTGAATAGAGTCAAATCATGCATGGTGCCAACGTAAATGAAGGATATGTATAAGAACACTTAACTGTAAAGCTAGCTCTGATGTGATGAAAGCTTAATAGGAGAGAGAGAGAGAGAGAGGAAGTGAGAGACAGAGACGAAGGAGATTGCAAGAGAAGAATGGGGAGATGTTGAGGTTTAAGAAGAGGTTTGTCTTGGGATGAGAGAGTGAAGGTGGTGACTGAAATGATTTCAAGAGGCAGCAAAACTTGCTTTAGGTTTTCTCATGCCTTAGTTTCTACTCATAAAATCTCTCTCCCATCTCTTTCTCAAACTCTCTCTCTCTCTCTCATCTTTCATATATACCCCCCCCCCCCCATCTCTCTCTCTCTCTCTCTTTCATTCTCACACATACACATCTTTCTCTTGCGCATGCCACCTTGAAAATATTCTCTAACAATAAAAGCCCATTTCATATTGTATTGTAACTTTTATTGTATACGAATATTTAAACAAAAAAGTTAACGAAATGTCATGCTTTGTACTTAAAATAATGTTTGGTGTATGATAGTTATATTGGCTTATTTGTAACCTGTTAAGCATGCAAGTTTATTCAAAGAAATGATGAGTGATTTGTGTACGTTTGGTTAAATTATTTAAAAGAGACGTTGCATTATTGTGATTTAATATTCAATTTAAAACTAATATACTCGATTTATATATAAAATTAAAATGCCTTGAAAGAACCTATAAAGATTATTCTAAATGTCCTAAAGCGAGAAACATCTCTAATGTTCATATATTATATACACAAATTTCCGTATATAATAGCGCTCACTATATACTATAACAACATATTTCGTATAATGTTATATTGGTAATTTGGGGTCTAAAAAAACTGATACTACAGGATCGGTTAGTATGTCTCATAAAGAAACTTTACTGAAAATCTAATGAATAAAAATTAGTTAAGCGAAAAAGAGTATATTTAGTATATATAATTCTCCTCGTTAAATGAGCATCATTTTCTCTAACAACTATTTGGCTTGGTCTAATGTGCATCATTTTTTTTCTTAATTCTACATATCATAAATTTAGAAATCTTTAGTGAGGTGTGTTTTGTTCCGTCACGTATAAGCTTTGTTAATCTGGGTTATTTAAACACCATTATTTTCATAGATTATCGTCTGGTTTTACTTGATTTGTTCTAAAATCCGGTTTTTTAATCATACCGGATTAGGCACAAAAATGGTTTAACCGGGTTGTGTCGGGCGGTTCAACCGGGTTGACTAGTTAATTGTATAATTTCATAAATTACAACATTAACTCAAAAAATAATCCAAAATTGGATTAAAATGGAAATCTGGAACGAACGATGGGGTGATGGAAGTCTGGAACAAGTCACGAATGATGGAGTGATGAAGCAAGTTTTGAATTTGATCGATGGAGATAAAATATTAAAAGTTGTTAGGTTAAAGCTAAGAGTAAACATGGAGATGAGACGATAAAAAGTAAAATCCTAACCCAAAAACAGACTTGAGACGGTACCGATATAACGGTTCAAACCGGTATACCGGATTTTACCGGCGGTACAAATTCTATGCCGTTTCTCCTACTTACCGGGGTGTTTCGAACATGATTTACATCCGAAAACGGTAATACCGGTATAACCGGCCGGTATTTACCGGTTTTTAAAACATTGCTAAAATCACACACTTGTATGTGACTGATTATCAATCTTAGCATGCATTTTTTATTAGCTTCACATAATGTTAAGTTCTCTATGATTTGATGATGGTGTTGTCTAGTTTTGCTTTATCAACCTACAAGAAATCGATGTGTCGCCATATATGAACACGTATCCTAACTGGGGTTGTTTGGTAGCCTCTTAATGACCATTCAGATGCTACCTCTTAATGGTTTAAAACCTCTGAATGAATAAGAGGTAACCTTAAGTCTGAATGGTTAAGAGGTAACATCTGAATGGTAAATCATCACATGTCACATTCTTCTACCTTCTCAATGGTAAAATTCGTAATGGTTCCATTAAGAGATAGCCTCTTAATGACCATTCAGAGGCTACCAAACAGCCCCTGAGATTATGCATTATATAGATAATATAGATATCCAACATCAACGTACCCAATAAGATGGGACTTATACCTTTCTAGTAGAAGACTTAAGTACCATGTACCCTAGATATATTGAGATATGTGGTTTATTTTGTTTAAATGTCTACGTGTTGAGGAATGCAATATTACGTCGTGTTTTATTTACAAGGAACGTGAGTGCATTGATCACACTCAAGTACGGGGTTGTAATATCCTTGTTACATTCGGCGATCGGACAACCATAAGTGTGCTTAACAGATAAACTTTATCAGTATTAAAACTTACTAACATATTCTTGATGCAATCTCACTATAGATAAATATACCATTTCTTTAACACTCGAACTACAGATCAATGCATAATTTTTGACATGTCAGTGTCTTTATAATTTCAAACTCTCTCTTTAGTAGTTTGATAGTTTTTTCTATCTCTTTAGGTGACCCGATTATGTACACTTAGCGATAATGGTTGGTTGCTACTATGGTGAATTTTGAGATCGGTCTTTTAAGAAAGATATATGGGTTGATTACATCAACCTTCTACTTTACGTCCCGGTTGAGATGTCCACATATAATGTATATATGTGTGGGCCCTCGTGGGGCAAAAGTAAAATTGCACTAATGTTAACGTTATTTTACTAATTCTGTGAAAATAATGTTAAAAGCTGCGGACTACTAATCATGCATCATGTGGTGGCGTTGATAGCCGAAAGACAAGGGGTTACATGCACTAATCGACCTTTGTCCCGATTGCTAAGTGTTATATGCCTTATGTCCAAAGCTTGATTCAAAACTACTATCGAGCCGGGGATCTCACTAGAATCAGCCTCTCTATTCCTACGGGGTAGAGGTAAGGCTGTCTACATTTTATCCTCCTCAGACTCTACCTTAACTTTGCTATTGGTGAGATTTACTGAGTATGATGATGATGACATCAACCTTGTACTTCCATGCACTTCACTGAGTCGACTCGACTATAGCTAGGAGTTTCACTTGTGTTACATTGACAGGTTAATGAGTTAGAACGGTTAACCCAAACACGACACGTATTTTTATTTTTGTCAAAAGCATCAACCCCCTTCCACACACTGTTAAAAACATGTAACCCGAACATATCAAGTTCACCCCACTAATCTACTCGTGTTACACACTTAAACGGGTTCACAGGTTAGCGTAGTAATCAAGTTGTAAGCGTCTTTAAATTGGTGATGAAAACGTACCCAAAGGAAAGACAACTTTTACACCAATATATACTTTTAGAGTATACCATTAATTGTTAAAATATACTTATATATTGTTGTTGAAATTACAAGTATACCATGGAAACGTATGATCAGTTTGAAACAGTTAGTTTAAAGAGATAAAGTACGAGAAAAGAACATTGAGATTCAGTGTGTAAGTATAAGTAAGTGTGTTGGGAACAGGAGTGCAGAATGTCAGGGAAGGGGGTCTACACGCACACTCTCAACCGGAGACACCGGCGCCAATGGAGGCCACCCTTGTGCTCTTTTAACCAGACACCCGTCTCGGTCCTCCCCATCTCCACTCATTCCTATTTTTTTATTTAAAACTTATAATAATTCGTTTTATTATTATGTCAAAACAAACATTTTAGTATTTTACTAAGGTATAAAATAATATTTATTATTATTCAAATGTTATTTTATTAAGGTATATAATAATATTAGTAGTCCCTCAACTTGTGGCTTAGTGGTAGAAGGCTTGAGTTTTCAATGAATACTCAAGTTCAATTCTCACTTGTGTCATACGAGATGGATATAGGCAATGAAGGATTTGAACTAGGCCTTGTGTGAGGTCGTCAATTCGATTCCCGAGCTCAACCGGGTTTTCGTCGTCAATTCGATTCCTGAGCCCATCCGGGTTTTCGTCCCACCGTGTGTTACGCTAGAGAGATTTGCTCTTGTGGTGGCATAACGACTGTCAAGTGGCAACCGGCGATATGGTTTCCTGGGGGAACGACCAAAAAAGCCAAACTTTGAAGCTAACGTGGGTTCGGTTAAGACAACATATCACGATCAGAGTGAGACAATACGGGGCTCTCCGATTTGGAGAGTATGGTAACCTTATACATGAAGTTCACTGCTCAATATATATATAATAATAATAATAATAATAATAATAATAATATTAGTATTTTACTAAGGTATATAATAGTTTTTTATGTTTTTTGTTCAATATGATCTTGATTTTAAGACAATCGAAAAGTAAAAAAGTGTACTTAATTATATTCCTCAAATGTCATACCATATATGAGTGCATGCAATATTCAAATCCTCTTTAAAAGATGTGGTCCATTCTAATATTATTCTCTTAAACAACTTATGTAACATCTTTGTGAGCTCTATCATGGTTCGGTTTGTTACAAAGTAACTTTTTAGATCAAATGTACATTGACTGCACAAAGAATAAAATCATAAATATAACATCTTAACTATACATATTCAAAACATAAGTATTAATTATAAGTATAGACAATGTTTTTAGATTAAATACCTTGTTTTGGCCATGTACCTTTGTGCCTATAAATACACTTTCGAAAACACTCCAAATTTGGTCTATTTTTTTATTTGCATATCTTTAATGAAGATTTTTTATACGAATAAAAACGATGGATTTGTTTTCATTTGTACATATAAGACATATACTCATATCATATCACGTAAATCATATCATCACACGGGTGTTCATTCATTTGTGTTCAAAGTCAACAAATTGTAGTCAATTTTGAGAAAGTTCATTAAATAATAGTTTTAAAAGAGACCATATATCCTTATATTGAGGAGTCATAGATGATCAAGTTTGCAATCGGTCGCCATCACGTAGTCTTTTGTTGGTCATCTAAACCGCTCGCCAGTCATGTCACTTATCGATTATCACCTTGACCTCTTCCTTGGTCAACTCTCATTAACAACACTATAGTGGTTAATTAGGGCCTTCCCTCACCATAATCTATTTCAAATAGTGAGGGTGTGGATGGTTGGGTTTATTGTGGGACAAAATCGACTATATAAACAAAATGTTTTCGTGTTCAGATTTTTGTGACTTATTGATTCGGTTATAATTATTTCAGTTACTTGGAAAGCTTGTTTGGTTAGCCGTCTATTTCGGGGTTGAGTCGATTCAACTTCGTTTTCACTTAAGAAATCCAGTTAGGTTTTGACTCAAATAAAAAATCAACAAATCTTATAAATGACGATATAGTTTGGACCGTTAGGTTATTTCGATTATATACACATACTAGAACCATAAAACTCGGTTATAAAAAATCATAATCAAACCACGCATTTCTCAAATCGGTTTTGAGATTTTTGACTAAGACATTTTTAGCCTTCAATTTTCCATTTATGATTTGATTGTTCAGCTTTTAGAGCATTCACAATAGACATTTTTAGCCTTCATTTTTTTTTTCATATTTCTACCTCATTCATTTTTTTGGTCTATTTTTCCTATCCATATTTCCTCACAAACATGAGAAAAATGAAGAAAAGGTGGGCTATGTGGCAGATGGTGGGCCCAGGAGTTGGTTTTTGATGTAAAAGGTGTCGGTGATGTGGCAGCGCTTTTAGGTTTCCTTAGGGGAGGCGGGGTGGTCCGTGATGGCCACCCCATCACGCGTGGAAACACATCGAAAACCACCGCCACCTTAAATATAACGCGTGATTTTTGTAACGCGTTGAAAGTTTAAGAAATTCGTACGTTGGGCTTGATTTGACCGTTGAATAACGGTAAACTTCAATAAAAAAAAACCTTTAAACCCTTTATCTATTTATATCCCCATTTTAAACCATTTTACACACACCAATCTACATCTTTAAACCATTTTAAACCCATTTCACACAATCTACATCTTTCTCAAATGGAGTTCCCTACGGATTCGACGTTTCCGATGTCTAGCGATAGCGATACCGAGTCGTCTTCCGACAATGAGACGCTAAAATATTTTGTGTCGGTGTATAACGAACTTGATGCCGAGTCGTCCCGCCCAAAGAAGAAGATGGTAGACCGTGATCGTATACGTGCCAATGAAGTGTTAATGAACGATTATTTTGTGGAAAATCCGCTCTACAATGCCGAAACGTTTAGAGATCGGTTTCGTTTACCCAAAGAATTATTTTTAAAGATTGTTGGAGACATCGAAGCAAGCGAGGAATGGTCTCAAGAACGTTACGATGCGAGGGGCAAACCAAGTTTCACGCCGATACAAAAATGCACGTCCGCCATTCGCCAACTAGCGACAGGTAACCCTCCCGATCAATATGATGAATACCTAGCTTTGGCGGCCAGAACTTCACGTGAATGTTTGCAATTTTTTTGCAACGCGGTCATTAAGTTGTATGGTAAATGGTTTTTACGTAAACCGACGAGCCACGACATCTCACGTATTAACGTCGCACATGAGGCTAGATGGCATTTTCCCGGGATGCTCGGTAGCATCGATTGTACACATATCGAGTGGAAAAATTGTCCAAGAGAGTTGCGAGGGGCGTATGTTGGGTGACATCAAAAGACCAACCATCATACTAGAAGCGGTGGCGTCAAATGATTTATGGATTTGGCATTCGTATTTCGGTGTTCCAGGTTCAAACAACGACATCAATGTGTTGCACACGTCGCCGTTGTTTCAAACCGTAACGAATGGTACGACACCTTCCTCACCTTTTTATGTTAACGGACGATATTACAAACGAGGCTTTTTTCTTGTGGATGGTATCTACCCGTCATGGTCTGTTTTTTGTGAAAGCTCCCTCATTTCATGTCGACGCTAAAGAAATCGTGTTCAAAAAATTGCAAGAATCGGCAAGAAAAGATGTTGAGAGGGCATTTGGTGCTTTAAACGGTAGATGTGGTATACTACACCGACCGGTTCGTGTGATGAACAAGAAAGCAATACATAGCATAGTGTATGCATGTATCATATTGCACAATATGATAATCAAAGAAGACGGACGTGCAATATCCCCGGATTGGGTGCCGGATCCTCCTACGCAAGTTCAAGTTCCACAAAATATCCAACAAGAATTGCGTAATGAAGAAACTCACTTTCGGTTGAGATACGATTTAATCGAACTAGTAGGTTCTCTAGGTTTGGAGTTTCATGAGTCGGGCGAGGAGTAGGTTGTTTTTTTTTTTTTTTAAATTGTAGTCTAAAATATTTTAGTATGTTAAATTGAAGTAGTATGTTTTAATTTTAATGAAATTTATAATTTTAGTGTTTTATTGTTAATTTCTAATTTAAAATAAAAAATTAAAAAAATTTGTGAGTGATGGAATTCTATCACTGGTGATGACCACCGCCACTACAATTCTATCACTAGTGATAGAATAGTGGGTGATGACATGGCATGAGTTGATTGGATAATGTGAGTGATAGAATTCTATCACTAGTGAACACCCTCACTCTCCTTATTGGGTAGGTTTTTGATGTTTTTAAAGAATAGGTTTTTTTTTTTCTGATGTGGCTATTGACTAGACATGTTTAAACGTTTTAGGTGTTTTTAATATACCTTATATTCTAGATGGTCTTATACTCACCTTAGGGTGAGGTAGTGTTTCTTGCTTTCGTTCGGTCAAGCGTAATATTGGTTTATTTATGAATGTATCATTTTTGGTACTAGTAACGTTGCACCAAGTCGATATTTGATATAATATGATCGGTGAATGATGTAATATGACGATTAGATAACCTTATATCGATAACTTTCTAACTGCTTAGTCCATCGTGATGCTTTTTGACTAAAGTGTGTAACTTGACGTTGATTCTAATGTTTCACTTTGTAAAAGAGGGTCAAAAGTTTGTTTACTTTCATGCTAGGATTCTTGTATTCATCATTAAAAGCAAGAAAGATGGGTCTAAAAGGATGCAAATAGACACCAAAAAGCAATCTTTGAAAATACCATATTTGTAAATACATGAATTGAAAACTATGTATACGACCATCTCTAGTCATAAAGTTCCTTAGGGGGCGTTATACGACAAGTGGTGAAACGCGTAAGTGATGTGTTTTATATCACAAGAGGGTGTAGTGGGGTTATATTAGGCTATGCGGTATGGTGATGGCCCATCCTTGGAGGATGATCCGCCACGTAAGCGCCACGTAGGATGGGTGTGAGGATGGGGTAAAGAGGATGAAACTAAGGAAATGGGGGGATGAGCCTAATACATATATGTATATATAAGTTGTATGTATAGGTGTGTGAGAGAGGGGGAGGGCCGTCACAATCGTCCGGAGGGAGACGGGGAGGACGCCGCTGGGGGGGGGGGGGAACGGTGTTCCAGCGCCGATCCTGGACGAGGCGGGGACGAATGTCACACCCAACTGATGGCGGAATCATCGGGGCGCGGCACTAGGCGAACCAGATTACTCAAGAGAATCCATAACAACTATCCATTACCAATATTTTTAACATTAATTGTCCCATACCAACGAACAAATATTCAACACATAGTTATTACAGACAACGAGTTCTCAAAAGCAAAACAAGCCCGACAACCTGGATTTTTATTAGATAAGTTTCTAGACTGCCTATCTTGATTCAACATAACATTCCATCAACCTGTCACATACGTTAAATAAAGTCAATACATAAAGTAATGGTGAGTACACAAGTTTGCATAGTAATAGTATAAAAAGCGTTTACGCATAACCAGCATGTATCACGTAACGGGCGAAGCATGTGACTATCAAACAATGATATAACCTAACCACGAGACTGCGTTGTAGAGTATGCGCGACACATATTCAGCGAACCCGTGAAGTAAAGTAATGTGATCCCTAGCAACCCCTGTCCACGACAGGTGCTGAGTCCAAACTATAGTACTATCGTTGCTAGAGGCGGTCTAGTGTAACACTGTATAACAAGGTACAAGCATTCAAAATCACGTATAGCATGCGGGAGCGGTTAGCGTTCATAAAGTTTGCGTTGTGTGTTGTGTTTTGATATAGAACGTATGTAACACCCAAAAGTGCGTTAAACGAAAATGGGTTCTAGTATACTCACAGTGTGTGTTTAACGAGTAAACACAGTCTGGATTGGATTGAAGGGAGCGCGTCGAGTTAGCCTGTGCACGGAAACAGAAGCATGAGTCTTATCAGGGCTGAATGGTTGTAAACAGAATGTCGAGTAGGATAAGTGTTCAACAGTTGGCCATCCGGACGGATGACCATCCGTCCGGATGGCCATCCGTGAAGTGTTTGTTTGCGAAAACGTTAAAAAAATTTGGAGTTTAGTTAAAAGCATTTAATCAATGCAATTCAACCATATAAAATGATCGAATTCCCCTTCGAGCTAACATAAAAAATGGACGGAGTTAACCTGGTAGACTAAAATGACAACGCTTGAAACTATTTGGATTAAAATAGCAACGTTTCAAACATGTGGACTAAACTGCCAAAATGATCCAAATCACAGAGACTAAAATGACATTTAACTCTACTGAGTGTCTGTAACGTACATAAACCGAAACGGCCGCAACGCGCGGTGGGATTACACTAGTTCAATTCAATTCAATTTCAATATATTGAACATAGGGGCAAATAGGTAATCATCTCCGGTCCCTGTACTTTAACTTTTTAGCAATTCCCACCCTCGTGTTCTAAAGGGTTGAGACAAAGAGACACCCATGATTATTATTATTATAAGAGCTCGTTGGGGCCATATTTGTAGCCTTTTTCATAGGGAGTATGTTGGCTTTCTTTCACGACATAACCGAACACACTTTCTTTATACTTTCATGGACCATCATTTATATTGCTTTTGCATCTATCTTCTTTTTTTATCACAAACACACACACACACACACACTATTTTACCGTATACACATTAAGACATTGTTTCATTTCAAATTTATTTTTTATTTGGTTTACATTTTTTTTCTTTCTAAAACTAACATCATGACATTGTTTCATTTCAAATTTATTCTTTTATTTGGTTTACATTTTTTTCTAAAACTTAATTGAAAAGCGAAACCACAAAATTTTTATCAAACGATCTTAACGAATAACGACTATCCTTTTCATTTCCACTCGTCTTCGTCTAATAACATAACCCATAGAATATTAAGGTGTAGAAATAACATGGTTATATAAATTTAAGTAGCTAATCAAGTCACAAAAGAGTTTATTTATCATTTAATTCATTTATTTTAAAAAAGAATATCAAGATTATGTTTTTAGTGGGTCATGGGGAATGCAAAAGTATATATTTTCCCACTTTTTTGATTACATGTTGGCATGAAATTAGGATCAAAATTGAAGGGCTTGTGTTGTGGGGAATGCCGGAATGGTAGGCATTGGGATTAGGATATACATGTCTTGTTTTCCATAATGATCTCTTTGATCTTAAAATCAAATATAGTTTAAACAAAAACTATTATATAGTTTTTAACTAAATGGATAGTTTTTATATGAATCCTCGTGCTTAAAATAAGATTCCAAAAAACTGAATTTTAAAGCTCTGTTCGAATTTAAATTTACGGGTCTAGAAATCTCTTTCAAGAAAACCGATTCAAATAGCTCAAGTAACGCGAAAACCAGTCCAGTGAACTGTTTTACTTTGTAGCTCTTGGGTGAGATCTTTTACTCTTATGTCTCTTTCACTTCATGAATCGTTTTGTTACATGTTTTCACAAGCAAAAGCTAAAACTATTACTTTTATATATGTTGAGGTTTATTCAGATTTAGTGCTTTTACTTTTATGTCTAAATAAAATAACTTTTATGCATTTGAATACGACTAAAATATGTAATTAGTCCATAACTCCATAAAGGGAGGAATCTAGTAATAGGCCCATTACACAATGTTGAACATATATCAATATGATGAGGGGCCAAAATGGCAAGATCACCGGCCCAAATTGGCATGGCTGCCTGCCTTAGTATTAGCCGTTATTCATGGATGTCAAAATTCACTGTAAGCCACAACCAATACTGAAGTTACGGTGTGTTAATGCGAATAAATTAGACTAAAACGTAAAACACAGAAAATAATAATTAAGTCGATTTGGAACCTCGCACGTTGTAACGAACCTGTCAAACGGGAAAAAATAGACGACGTAAAAACGTTGAACCACACACGCACGTTGAGCCGTGTTAACTCGCAAAATCGAGTACGATGCGTAAAACGAAACGTTAAAACGTTGAACGACACACACGGTACGTCATGTTAACTCGCAATATTTAAAACGAAGCGTAAAACAAAAAATCCGCGAAATATGAAAAGTGTGGGGACCAAAGTTGAAAGTAAAAAAGTTGTAAAGTTAAATTGCAATAGATGAAAACTTTTGAGTTAAAAGTAAAAGGTCAAACAGATTTGGGTTAAAAGTGTAATATCAATGTTTTTTTTTTAAAAACTCCCAAAGGTTTGAGTATAATACCTATATGCTCAAATATGTTGCTTAGTTATAGTTTGTTAATGTTAATGATAGATAGTTTAACACTAAAATTTTTATATTTTATTGTCTGTGTTGAGTTATAATACAAAGTATTTAAAAATAAGAAGGGTAAGAAGCCACCAGAGAGTGACAAGTGTCTTAGGAGGAATTAAATGGAAATGGTAATTTTTGTCTACAAGAGTAAAGATAATATGCACATGCAAGTCACATGTTATTTCCCCCTCAATTTTTAAACGTCCGTAACTTTTTTATACATCATTTGTTTTTTAAAAAAATTATACCATAAAATCGAGCGTTTTTTTATCTTTAATATGAGTACCATATTGTTATATTTTTTAAAAAAATTCAAAAACCCAGTTGCATATTACACAATGAACATGATGTAAAACACAATGTAAAGTAGATCAAAAACACAATCAATGACAACAGATAAAGACACAATGGACAACATACTAAAACACAATGACCATAACGTATAACACAATGGCGATAACATATAACACAATAAGTATCAGACTAAATAAAAACACAATTGATGACAACAGATAAAAGACACAATTAATGACACCAGATAAAAGACACAATGGAGAGCAGATGAAGACACAATGGAAAACAAACTAAAAACACAATACACAACAAACTAAAACACAACGAACAAAGATAATAAAAAAATTGAACAAATTATTAAAACACAATGGACAACATATTAAAACACAATGAATAACATATTAAACACAATGACCTGAACTAATAACACAATTTATAGAAAACCCAGATATAACACCATCTTCATTGTGTCATTTATTGTGTTATAGGTTCTTATAAAAACGCAATGGATAGAACCCAAATTAACATTGTGTTATAGGTTTTGATAATAACACAATGGACATGATGTAAAACACAATGTAAAGTAGATCAAAAACACAATCAATGACAACAGATAAAGACACAATGGACAACATACTAAAACACAATGACCATAACGTATAACACAATGGCGATAACATATATGTCACACCCCAACCGATGGCGGAATCATCGGGGCATGGCACTGAGCAAAACAGATTGTCCAGAAGTTTCCATAACAATTATCAATACTATTCAATTTAAATAATACGTCCCATACCGTATCTCAAACAGCAAAGTAATTATTACAGACAAAAATCCAGGCAAATATTCTGTTCCGACAACTCAGATTTATACATAAATAGTTTGTTTATTGGTTTCTAGGACCTCTTTTCCTAGCTTCGATTTCATCACAGCACACAGAGCATCCTAGACCTTTCCTAGCCTCAAGTTCACAGCATGCTAAGCATGTAAACTTCCTAAGCACCTGTCACATACGTTAAAATAAAGTCAATACATAAAATGTAAAGGTGAGCATACAAGTTTGATAATAGTATATAGAGTTCGAATTCGTTTACGCATAACCAGCACGTACACATAGTGAAATGAAGCACGTTAGTTATCGACATAGATCCATCGATACCAATGACTGCGGGTTGACTGCCCGAGGCAGTTCGCAATACATGATTACCACCGTAATCCATGCAAGTAATTGTCCTTAATAACCCCCGTGTGAACGGATGCTGAGTCCAAACTATAGTACTATCGTTGCTAAGGCAGGTAGACAGCATTCCATGTGTAAACATAACAAACAAACGTTCATAAGCCACGTATAACATGCATTAACGGTTAGCGTTCAAATAGTATTGAGTAGTGTGATTGTTGTAGTTTGAATATTCGTAACGTATGTAACACCTAAAAGTGCGTAAGCAAAAAGGGATCGAGTATACTCACAGCGATTAGTGGATTGAAGGGAGCGCTTAGCGAGTAAGGTTAGCCTGAATAAATTCGATAGCATAACGATAAGCGATGTGTAAAACGTCACAAGGTATGGAAGGTTCGGATGGTGGTTCGATCGGATGGTAATCCGATCGGACAGCAATCCGTGCGGATGGCAATCCGTTTGGATGGTCATCCGGTCGGACAGTGGTCCGGTCGGATGGCGATTCGAGTGGATTGTTTCTTCCTATACGAAGAATGTGTTTGTGTATGATGGCTTGACCTTTGAAGTTTTCGTTGTAGTATTTTAAAAGCATTGAAGTATCTCTATCCATCAAGTCGTTCGATCGGATGGTGGGTCGTGCGGATGACAATCCGTTCGGATGGTCATCCGGTCGGACGGTGGTCCGGTCGGACGGTAACTTAATGGTGAGACTTCTTAGTGAAGACAAGTTCTCAACAGAAGTGTCACTCGATCGGATGTTCATCCGATCGGGTGGCAACCCTGTTAAGGAACATGTTGAAAATTGTTTAAGTCTTCGAAGCCTTAGCATCTCATGATCCGAAGAGTAATCCAGTCAGATGGTCGTACGATCGGATTGCGATTCGTTTGATACTCAAACCTCAGCTAAGATTGTTTTAAAAGTGGGACCCAAGTGTGATCCGTTCGGATGACCTATCCGATCGGACGGCAATCCGGTCGGACGACAATCCGTTCCGATTGTTCCGTTCGTCCTACACTTGGTCGTTTCGATGGTTTGTCATTATGTCGAGATGCTTTGACAACGTGTTAACCAACAGAACTCCCATTTTGACCCAGGTGACTAAACCGACCAGGAATCACCCTAGCTCGGTCAGTTACCAGCTCTAAATGGTTGTTTTGTTTAACCCGAGATCGGTAGTCTCGTGGGTAGGATCTGGATCTTGAGCTAGTACATCACTATGATAGAGTAGAAGACTAGACCAGAACCCGATTCTACCGGTTTTGAGTGTTTCGAGTGCAAAAGAGTTGAAAGAAAGTTGAAAAACCATCTTTCAATCCTCTTTCACCCCACTTGTGTCGAGATCTTTACAAGATCTTTGTGGAAATCGGTTAGATCTAAGTTGTTCTTGGTGGATTGAGGCCAAAACATGAAGTTCTTGAAGAACACATGATGACATCATCCTAGAACACCCGAAATCTAGTGATTTCATGGTTGAAAGTTAAGATTTAAAAGATAGAAAGGTGTAGGAGTGCGTGTAGATCAAGAAAGTACAAGATTTAGGGCGAGATCTTACCGGAATCGAGAGAAATCGGAGAAAAGGTGAGGAAAGCGTGCTGTTCGGACGTCACTTGCCAAAAGTAGTAAGTGTGGAGAGTGACAGGGGTATTTATAGGATTCCAAAAGAGGAAAGGGTTATCCGATCGGATGACACACCGCTCAGATGGCGATCTGGTCGGATGACATTCCGGTCGGATGACACCTGACCTGTGTCATAGTGGCTATCCGGTCGGATGGCTATTCGGCCGGATGGCGCTTGGTTCAAGTGTTTGACGCGACGATTTTCGTTAAGTCGATTTCGATTGCGAGCGGTTCGATTCGATAGGGTTTCCTAGTCAAATTACTTTTAGTCCCAACTACTAAATATCATAGTTCGATTGCGATTCGAGTTCGGTTTCGAGTTTCGATTAAGTTCGATTGATTACCACAACACAACATAAATAAACATGCACATGTAACACATAAGGCACACACACACGTATAACAATAACTAAAATACGTAGCTCGATTTGAGATTCGTTGTTGATTCGATTAGCATAGCTTGATTATCAGTTGGTTAACTTTATCGCATTGTTACTGCCTATAGTTCACAGTCGTAAGTCGCTTGAATAATACGTCGATGGCTTGCAATTGACAACACTTACTCCACATAATACAAATTAAACAAAGAAATTCCTACAAGTCAAATCCGTATAACCGGTCGTTGACTTTGACCTTGACTTTGACTTTGACTTGTGAAAACACGGGGTGTTACAATATAACACAATAAGTATCAGACTAAATAAAAACACAATTGATGACAACAGATAAAAGACACAATTAATAACAACAGATAAAAGACACAATGGAGAGCAGATGAAGACACAATGGAAAACAAACTAAAAACACAATACACAACAAACTAAAACACAATGAACAAAGATAATAAAAAAATTGAACAAATTATTAAAACACAATAGACAACATATTAAAACACAATGAATAACATATTAAACACAATGACCTGAACTAATAACATAATTTATAGAAAACCCAGATATAACACCATCTTCATTGTGTCATTTATTGTGTTATAGGTTCTTATAAAAACGCAATGGATAGAACCCAAATTAACATTGTGTTATAGGTTTTGATAATAACACAATGTATAGAAACTCTACTGACCAAAACCCAGTTGAAAGACACAATGACCTGAACCTTTAACACAATGCAAAAAAAAAACCCAGTAAAAATGAAAATTTTTATTTTATTTTTATATGATAATATGGTACTCATATTAAAGATAAAAAAACGCTCGTTATTATGGTGAAATTTTTTTTAAAAAAAATGTCGTATGAAAAAGTTATGGACGTTTTAAATCGATGGAGGAATTGGCATGTGCCTTGCATGTGGAGAGAGAAAATCCATAAATATAGGATTCCATTTATGCCCTTCTATTATCTTCTTTTCCCTACAACTCAATGGACTAGAATACTTCTTAGACCATGTGTAGTGGTGAACAAAAATAATGCCCCCACCATGGGGCATTATCCGACACGTGGCATCCCAGTCAGCATGGGGCATTATTACAAAAGTTGTGTAGTGGGAATAATGCCTAATAATGCCCCTTCCAATTATTAAAAAAAAAAAAAAAGGAAACTAATGGTGATTGGCTGGTCAAACACATGTCACATGCAAAAGTGGGGTTGTCAGACCATGCTCACCATTGATTGGCCACATGCAAAGCTATTAGGCGTTATTAAAACGCCGGAATCAAAGTTTTGAATTTTTTTTTTAAATAACGCCGGGCGTAATGGGTATATGGGCGTTTCCGGGCGTTTTTTTTTCATTTAAAAAAAAAAAAACGCCCCACTACGGGTGGTCTTACCATTCTTATTTATTTTATCCTTTGTATTTGATCCTAACCCTTTATTGTCTAATGTTTTCAAAACACCTTTTTTTTATTTATCATCGTATTATAAGAAAATATATTTTATAAGGAACAAGTTATTTCACATGATTACGTCTTTAAATAGAACTAATGTTATTTATAGAGTTAAATTTCTGGTTGGTTTTCGTGGTTTGCGAAAATTGCAGACTTAGTCCTAAACACTTGGTCCCAGTTGTTGCAACTTTTAAACTCGGATTGTCCTTAACACTAACCTTTGTTAAATTTTTCAGTTAAGTCTTTGTGAAATGACTAAATTGTCTCTGAACAATTAAAAAATTAACTTATTTGTTAGATGATGTAAGTTATAACAACTATTTTTTATCAATTTTGTATCTCTAGCTGGTTTGGTAACTTATAACTTATTTGTTTTCTAAAAGACCAAGTAAAAGTATAATAGTATTTCCTGTAAAATAAAAACATGTTCACTGTAGAAATTGTCATAAATACAATATAACTATATAAACATGAACGATTATATACACATATGTTTGTATGTGTAACAAAAAAGTTCACTAATACTACAATTGTTAAAACTATATAAAAAAATATGAGTTAATTACTGTTTTCGTCCCTGTGGTTTGTCAAAAATCACTATTTCAGTCCATTAGTTTAAAAATTGCTATTTCAGTCCCTGTGGTTTCACTTTCGTAATCATTTCGGTCCATGTGGTTTCACTTTCGTAACCATTTCAATCCATTATTCTGTTAAGTACAGGGACTGAAATGGTTACGAGGTGGACTGAAATGGTTACGGAAGTGAAACCACAGGGACTGAAATCGCAATTTTTAAACTAATTGATTGAAATAGTGATTTTTGACAAACCACATGGACAAAAAACAGTAATCAACTCAAAAAATAGAGTAAACTGCCATTTTGGTCCCTGTGGTTTGGTCACTTTTGCCACTTTAGTCCAAAACTCAAACTTTTTGCATCTGGGTCCCTGCGGTTTCAGTTTTATTGCCATTTTGGTCCAAAAATGAAACCAGGTCATATTTGTCTTATAAAATCTTGCAATTTTGTCATTTTCCTCAGGGGCAAATCAGGTCATATTTGTCTTATAAAATATGGTATTTATTTATAAAAAAGAAATGATCATTTTGCACCTGCGGAAAATGACAAAATAGCAGGATTTTATAAGACAAATATGACCTGATTTCATTTTTTGACCAAAATGGCAATAAAACTGAAACCACAGGGACCCAGATGCAAAAAGTTTGAGTTTTGGACTAAAGTGGCAAAAGTGACCAAACCACAGGGACCAAAATGGCAGTTTACTCCAAAAAATATTAAAGCATTGATCGAGCACAACGTTTTATAATCTCTGATAGTAAAGTAATATGCATCGTATTTCACTATTTGACTAATGTCATTCTCCTAACATTTTTTGATGGTTGGTTAACACTCTAATATATCGTTCTCAATAGATATTAATAGATCGTTCTCAATGAAAGTAGAAACCATCAGTAATCCATGAGTGATACTCTGTTAGAAAACTTAATGTGATTAAAAAATTTACAGGTGGTTTGCCAACGAAAGAGCTTCACTATAGATTATAGAATTACCAAACTTTGGATTTGAGGTGTTTTACATGCAACCTTCTTACCAATGATAACATCCAAAAGTCCTTATCCAATCAATGATTTAATGAGAAATCACTAAAATAACGAATTAATAGTCACATTAAGCTAAGACATTTAAATCTCAATGTCGTCTACATCTCATTAGGAGTTCACACTTTTTCCACATTTCAAGCAATCCCTAATGAAATGTTTTCAATCCTTCACCTAAACTAGACCAAAGAGAAAAAGAGAGAGTGTGTGTTTTAGGCTAAAGGATGTGGTCATGAAACTCATGACTTTCTATATAGGCGTTATGTCACCCACCTCTGATCCACCATCTAAAACCACTGCCTTAAGAGTGTGGTCATGACCTAAACCACTGCCCCTTTATTATTTTAATATTTTTTAAAGTGTCAAAATTTAGGAAAATGAAAAAGGTGGCTCGTGGTAATCGTGGTTCAATCCACGCCAACTACCATGAATCATTGAAGGGGTGGTGTAACCTTCCATTTATGTTCCTACATGACGAATAATGTTTAACCATAGGCCCCACACCCTTAACTTTATTAGGCTATAAATCATCACAATGTTTTATTGGAACCACATAATGCTTCACGAAATAGTATATGAATTTGTTGTTTAATTCTGGTAAGGGGGTGTCCCCCTTTACCTCCTCGTTCAAGCCGGAAATATAATTTGTCTTGAACAAGCATGCATTCCACGCCTCTTAACTTGTATGAAGTTTAATTAGATTTTTCTTAGTTCTTAAGTAAATTATAATTACAAAGTAATTTATAAAACTAAAATCATTAATAGTTTCACGCCATCACCAATTAACCTTCACCATTTAACTAAAATCATTAACAGATGTTGTGAAAAGAAATATGTTTATACAGATTTAGAGGGTGTTTAAGATTGAGTTTGAAAATGATTTATTGGCTTTTTCAAAAAAGACAATAAGTTAAAAAACATAAATACCTGACTTTTTAATTGACTTTTGACTTTTTGAACATAAAATTACAAATATAACCTTACAATTTAAAAGAACAACTAAACATGGAAACTTACTATATCTCTTTTGATCATTTTACTATTTTCTAGTACAAAAGCTAATTCAAACGTTTCTTTAAAACTAGAGTAAAGCACAGTTTCAGTCCCTGAGGTTTACGCCCAATCTCAGGTTCAGTCCTCATTTCAAAAAATTCCACACTCCAGTCCCTCACGTTTTCAATTGCTCACAGTCAAGACCCTCCCACTAACTGGTCGTTTGTAATTTTATGAAAAGACTAAAATATCCCCAAAACTTTACTTACAATTTCAGTCCCTGCAGGTTGATTTCTTAATTTCCCTCTATTTTCAAATGTTTTCCCTAATCTAGTAACAAACCACATTTAGCCATTAATTAAACAACAATATCAAGGTACTAATACAACAACAACAAGAGATCAACACACGTAACCAGAATTGGAATGCAGTTTATAAGTTGAACTGGGTTTGACTTTTTGGAGTTGGGTTGGGTTTGACTTTCATTTGTGACCTTTTTATCTGGTCAAACAGTTCATGTTATACCTACCAAGATGTATGCTCCCTGTTCAAGTGATTGACAAATCCTAATATGCATAAAATAGTCTATCATCCCTGTTCAACTTATAAGCAAGCCCAATTGGTAAATCCAGTTGTGCAAAACAAAGTCTGTCATGCATGTTCAAGTTATAAGCAAGTCCAATTGTGCATACAATGAAAAAAGAACCAGTGTGCATTTCATGTTTAAAGGCTTATGTGCATTCAAAACTTAATGTGCAACAATTGTTTAACTTATAAGTATGTCCAATTATACATTTCATGTTCAAAGGCTTATATGCATTCAAAACTTAATGTGCAGCAGCTATTCAACTTATATGTAAGTCCAGTTGTGCAATTCATGTTCAAAGGCTTATGTGCATTCGAAACTTAACGTGCAACAGCTATTAAACTTGTATGTAAGTCCAATTGTGCATTTCATGTTCAAAGGCTTATGTGCATTCGAAACTTAATGTGCAGCAACTATTTAACTAAATGTAATCTAATGAAGATGCTATTGACATCATCCTAATGCACAAGACCACTGGTTATGTTCATTGAAAACATAATTTGCATTAGTCATACTCAAGTGCATGTAATCTAATCAAAATGTGTCTGACATGATCCTTATGCACAACATAGAAAACACAATTGATTCTAACCAACTTTAAAATCCTGTTTGACAACCAAACACAGTTAAGCTTATCAAAGTCATTATCATCCACTTTATAAGTCACACCCTGTTTAATAACTTCAAACATAGTAGAGTAATCATCATTAACACTTTCATTTAACCATTAAAGACTACCATTAACATCCACTTAATAAGTAAAAGACAGTTTAATAAGCATCAAGAACAGTTTAATTAGCATCCTAATGAACATAACAAAAGGGTAAATCCTGATCATAAACTTCAAAAACCCAAAAACGATCAGGATCAGTCCAAAATCAACCCTTTAAAGTGTTATACTTATCCTAATAGTTAGATATAATATGTACAGCAAACCAAGCACCAACTAGAATTCGATGAAAACCAACCCACATTTCAGATTATATACATGGTACGCATAACGAAATCAACGAATTTAAGTAAAATTTACACAATGTCGTACCAATAATGTGGATTGTCATCAAGATTATCGCGTATTGTCTCTCATGTTTTCAACGATCAGAGTTGTCTGTGTGATTCGCCGGAGAATTGTTGTTCACCGGAGGGTTTTGGAGGAGAGAGATAGTGATTTGGTTCTTCTTTGAGACGCTAGAGGGTATAAAAGGTGTGAAAAGGGTCAGTTTTTGGTGAAATGACCAAACTGCCCTTCACGTCGTTAAATAATCTAACGGTCAACTAACGAAAGTTAGTGGGAGGGTCTTGATTGTGAGCAATTGAAAACGTGAGGGACTGGAGTGTTGAATTTTTTGAAATGAGGATTGAACCTGAGATTGGGTGTAAACCTCAGGGGACTGAAACTGTACTTCACTCTTAAAACTATTTTCAGAACAAGTAATAAGTTAATAAACATTTTTAATAAAAATGGGGAATTGACCTGTAATAATCCCAACTAGAGGTCATTGGCCATTGACAGTCCCACCTTTAAATATTCCCCCACCAGTCCCACCTTTCACCTATTTTTTCTACACCGGCCCCCCGTTAAAAAAACTTAGCGGAGTTATGTTTTTTTCCCAAATTACACGCACTTTTTTACGGCTTTTGATCAGAACGACGATACGAGTCCATTGATGTAAAACTTACCTCGAAACGGTGCTCCAACGTTGAACACGACGCTTCAATTCGGGTGTTTAAATTTCCAATTAACAAAAATCAAGTAATTTGGAGCAACATTTCGAGTTAAGTTTTACATCAATGGACTTGTATCGTCGTTTTGATCAAAAGCCCTAAAAAATCTGTTTGCAATTTAGAAAAAAAGCTTAACTCCGTTAAGTTTTTTTAACGGGGGACCGATATAGAAAAAATAGATGAAAGGTGGGACTGGTGGGGGGAATATTCAAAGGTGGAACTGTCAATGGCCAATGACCTCTAGTTGGGATTATTTACATGCCAATTCCCCTTAATAAAAAACACATTTTTTAAGTTAGATAATTAATCCCAAACACCCTCTTATATATAGCCCAACCATGTATAACCCTTCATGTATGTTATTTTTTTTCATTTTCTTCATATCTAAATTCTTGATTTCTAAATGTAAAGTTAAAAGAGATTATTTTAAAATTCTTGAAACAACTCACAAATATTTATTAGGTTACAACATATATTTTTGAAACAACCGACAAATTTTCTCTCTATTAATTTACAAATACGGTTACTCCTCAGGTCAATTTACCTTTTGTTTTGATTGATTGAGTTGTGGTACTTTTTGTTTTGATTGGTTGTAGGCTTCTAAACGAACTGAACGTTCAGTGAAACGTTCATGAATCGTTCGGCAGTAAGTTCGTTTATGTTTGTTTATTTAATAAATGAACGAACATGAACAATTTTTTTTGTTCATTTAAATAAACGAACGAACATGAACAATGTCCCGTTTGTTCATTTACGTTCATGAACGATCGTTTATGTTCATTCATTTACGTTCGTTCCTTGGTGTTCGTTTATATCCGTTTGTTTATGTTCATCTTTTAAATTTAGTTATTACTAATTAAATTTAAAAATCTATTTAATTTTCTTTATCATCCCATAACTAGCTTTGACTTTCCGATTTCAAACTTTCTTTTATATGGTATTAATATATTTGATTTATATTTTCCAATTTAAAAGCAATTTTTTTTATCATATGAAACGTGAATTAATGTTTACCTATATTTAGGTTCTTCTTCTCCTCTACTATTGCTATACAATTCAAAGCCTTGTTCAGTCATGTTCGTTATGATTTGTTATGTTATTTTATGTTCAATTATGTGTGTTTGTGTGCGTTTATGTTCGTGAACCGTTCGTTTATACTTTTAACGAACGAACATAAACGAACATGAACATGCTTATTTTCTTAAAGAACGAACACGAACAAGAAAATCCGTTCATTTAAATGTTCGTGTCCGATCGTTTGTTCGGTTAAAGGTAAATAAACGAACATGAACATACATCATTCGTGTTCGTTCAGTTCATTTAGAAGCCTAATTGGTTGAATTGTGGTACAAGGAAACAAGGATAGGTAAGGCTATGCGGTATGGTGATGGTCCATCCTTTGAGGATGATCCACCACGTAAAAGCCACGTAGCTCGGGTGTGAGGATGGGGCAAAGAGGCTGAAGGTAAGGAAATGGGGGATGAGCCTAAAATATATGTATATGTTATATGTATATATATGTGTGTGAGGGGGTTTTGTCTTCTAGTGGGGCGTCTTCAACGTCTGATTGTTGCCGTTTGGGACGACGACGGGGTGGGGGGAAATGGAGGGCGGGGCGGCAATGAAGGAGGACGGGGCGGGGACGAAGCCCGTACCGCACATCCTAAAACCACTTTTTCTAACTCCTTACCTCCAAGCTTCTAATTCATTATTTTGTTATGTTCAATATCTTTGTTTATTTTTTAGTATTGTTATTATTATTTCATTAATAACTTTATTACCAAAATAATATGTTATATGTTATTTAACTAGTTGATGCCTCGTCCGCGTTGCGGGGCGATGGCCGAATAATTCTCAATCAATTAAAAAAAAAACACAACTATAATTTTGTTAGGGAAAAAACTAAAACGATGATAAGACCGTAATTTTCGGCTCAGGGCAAAAATGTAATTTTTCAGGACTAATGAGCGAGTGTTAGGCAGCTCTTTGACACGAAAAAAAATTAAATGGAGTAAACCAATTAAAACAAAAAAACTTTTATAGTTTTGCTAAAAAAATAAAACGATGGGAAAAGCGTAATGTTGGACAAAGGGCGAGATGATAATTTTAATTCAGGGATGAAATCGTAAATTAAAAGGACAAATGAGGGAGTGCCAGGTACCTGCCGGCATGACTGCAAATTTACACCGGGGGCAAAATTGTAATTTAACCAGGAAAACAAACAAAAACGATAGAGAAAATGTAAATTTAAGTTGGGGGAAAATCATAATTTGGCTGTGAGGAAAAAAAAAACTAATGGCAAAACTCTAAATTTAAATGGGGCAAAATCGTAATTTTTAACCGAGGGTAAAATTGAAATTTTTAGCTGGGAGCAAAAGCGTAGATTTATTTTTAAGCTGGGGGTAAAAACATAATTTTGAACTGATGGCAAAATCGTAATTTTAAGGAAAAAAACTAACGTAAAAGTGTAAATTTAAATGAGGCAAAATCGTAATTTTTAACCGAGGGCAAAATCGAAATTTTTAGCTGGGAGCAAAAGCGCAAATTTATTTTTAAGTGGGGTAAAAATATAACTTTGAACTGATGGCAAAATCGTAATTTTAAGGAGGAAAATTAATGGCAAAAGTGTAAATTTAAACGGGGAAAATCGTAATTTTTAACCGACGGCAAAATCGAAATTTTTAGCTGGGAGTAAAAGCGCAAATTTATTTTTAAGTGGGGGCAAAAACATAATTTTATACTGGTGGCAAAATCTTAATTATAAGACGGGATAAAATCGTAAATTTGCTCGGCCAATAAGAAAGTGTCAGGCAGCTGCCTGACACTGTTGCATCAGCCTCCTGTTTAATCCAATAGTGGGCAGGGACTATTCCCGCTGACACTAGTTGTTGAAAATAATAAAAATCATAAACTCGAGACATGTCTTGATCTTTATAGAAAACCCCTTGCCATCACTCATAATTAATTTTTGGGTAAATTACTTTTTGAGTCCCTGTGTTTTATTGGTTTTAACCACTTGAGTCCAAAAGCAAAAAGTTTAACGACCTGAGTCCCTATAAGCATTTTCTTTAACTATTTGAGTCCAAATTTCTAACATTGTTAGAATTTTTTGGTTAAGTATTATTAAATGACCAAAATACCCTTATATTTATAAAATAAAAAAATAAATGCCCCTTTATACATCACCACCACCAACTGCTACTCCTCCTGATCCATCTCCCTCGGTCTTTTTCTCTCTCTTTCTCGAAACAACCACCACAGTAACCATTCTCCGGCCGATTTGTTTGGTATTCTCGGAATACCAATGTTCAGATCTAAATCACAGTCGAATATTCGATCGAATCACCTCGAATTACTAAGGTTATGAAGGCAGTGTGTCTTCTTATGACGGAAACGAGATTCAAAACCCAAGAAGAAATTGAATCGGTCAAATTGAAGACGAATATGTGGATCGATTCAATCGGAGTTCTCAGATTCATCGTATGAATAACCGATTAGGTAAGCAGAAGCACCGATCGACGGAGATGAAATCGGAACCCTAACCCTAACCCTAAGTTGGAGAGAATAGAGCCATTGAAGAAGGTTCGAGAACTTACAGATCAGCTAGAAAGAACGAGTGTCTCGAATCCTCACGGTAATTGTGTTAGTTCTGCTTTTTATTGTGCTTGTGTTCAAATTAATTGGAAAAATGTCAGGTGATTTTGAGGTTTTACAGGTTCTAGTTCGTTAGTTGATGATTTAGCCCTAATTGGAAAAATGTCAGGTGATTTTGTGTTGAAATTAATTGGAAATGTCGTGTGTTATTGGCGGTGATGGTGGGGATGATGGTGGGGCAGTGGTGGGGATGGTGGTTGTGCGGTGGTGTTTAGAGGGAGAGAGAAGAGACTTGCACTGATGTGCATATAAGACTTTTACTTTGTGTGTAAATGACCAAATTACCCTCATAGTTAACAGACTTGGTGGATGGAGTTAGAAATTTGGACTCAAATGGTTAAAGAAAATGCTTATAGGGACTCAGGTCGTTAAACTTTTTGCTTTTGGACTCAATTGGTTAAAACCGATAAAACACAGGGACTCAAAAAGTAATTTACCCTATTAATTTATTGGTGATGTATGATTTGTCAAAATTATTGTCTTGGTAATTTTTTTTAACCAAGTAACCAACTATGATATTAGGTTGGAGTGTATACATTTTGGGTTCACTATTGTTACTCAAATTGGTTTATTTGAATTGATATTTTTGGAAAGTGAATTCGAATCATAGCTACAAAGATGATTTGAAAACTCAAATTCCATTTACTCAATCAAACAAAATCCGGAGAAAAAACATAAACTAATAGTTATATTATCTAACTAGTCTAAGTCCCCGTGTAATACACGGGTGGCTAAACAACAAAAAATTTATACTTTAATACGTAAATACTTTATTACAGGTTTGTTCGAATATTAAGATAAATAATATCTTATAAAAATTAATTAACGACTACATTTCATATTAATTATCATGTGTACGTCTATAAATAATTTTTTGAAATGAATGAAATGTTGTATTAAATCTATAAAAAAAAATAAATTGGATTTAAATCACAAACCCGCTTTTCCCAGTTTTATATCAAAGTAGTTAACTCTTACCTAATAAAAAATGTCCACAATAAATCACAAACCCGCTTTTCCCACTTTTATATAAAAGCATCAAGTTGCATATTTAGGTATAATTAATAGTAATTATGTTACATCAAATGGTTTTATAAAAAAGAAAGTGAACAAATATTCAATGTCTAAGTCCAAATCAATGGTGCTTTTCTAAAATAATGTTACATATCTTTATAAAATAATGTTAAAGACAGTATGTGTGATGTTTATAATAACTATAATGATAAAAGTTTTTGTCTATGTTTATATGTAAAAATATTATGTGAACAAATATTTGATGAATTCACATTCGCATTTTAGTTAAGTATACATTAAACTTGTCGACTGATTAAGTATAGACACAAGAGAAGCATAACTAACACAGGAAACATTAATTGTTTCCAATATACCAATTAAATAGGGGAATGAAGAAATTATTAAATTCACATATACATTTTGGTAACTTACTACTCTTTAAAGAAATTTAGAAGTTATTAGTCAGCCATATAATATATGGTTTTTTTTTAAATGCTAACAAATCTATTAGTCATCAAAACTGGGAAACAACAGTTAACCCATCATTCATACAAAGTACACCAAAAAAACCACACAATATTACACCAAAAACAACATTACATCAAACCCCCATCAGATCTACTAACATCAATAATTTATCTTAATAAAAAAACGAAATTATAACATCAACATATACATGTGGCATAGCTTATCACCCGCGAACTTCGCGGGTCGGAAAATTTAATCTACATTATCACAAAGTGTATAAATAATATAAATACAAAGTAACACATTACATAAATTACTTATTGACAAAGTGAAAATATAATTAAAATGCATTAAAGTATAAAACATTATAGTTTTTTACTTTTATTAAGAATTAAGGTGTCTTCAGACAAACAACAGTTACTCTTTCTCAGAGCAATCTAGAATTTCTTGCTACGGCCATCACTATACATCTGCAAATTAAAAGACAAACGTTAAATAACATCACAAGGTAAGTAAACTCCTAGTGAAAGATATGTTCACAAAAAGTATAAAAAAAAAACAGGTTGACTAATAAGATGTGCATATTTTCCTAATATTCACATGTATATCTATTAGTATTAGTTGATAGGCTAGCCTTCAATAGACCCATCTCTTATTCTCTTATATGTATCATGTACTAATAATTAATGTCTAAGTACAAATCAATGGTGCTCTTCTAAGTCCTAAATAGGAATGGCAACCAAGTGGCCTGGGCGGGTTTAGGATGTGTATTGGTGATCCCAACCTAATGCCTAAAAAATATAATATAGGTTTAGCATAGCCTAAAAAGTGTTAAAAAGAAATTAACATATGATGTCTTAATTTTTTAGGTATGGTGTTATACGCTGACACCATGTTAAAAAAGAAACAAATCTAATACCATGTTAACACAAAAAAAGCTCGGAAATATGCCTAAAAATTAAGATACCATGTGTTCTTTTCCCTATTACAATCTTTAGGCTATATCATTTTTCTTTTTAACACAACTCAACCTTATATGTATGTTTATCTTAGAAAAAAAAAAGAGTTTTCATTATATAAAAAGAGAGTTTCCAGTATATGACAAAGTATTTATGAAGTTTGAATTGGATGAGTAGATTTTTAAAGGGAAAGCATTCGTTTTAATTGGAAAGTAGTTAAAGATTGTTAATATTTCAAATAAAAAAAAGTTAAAAATTAGCATAAAATTGTATACCTTTTCTTTACCATATAAGATGATATTAAGTTGTATATAAGAAGAAAAAAATGATGAGGTGGCAGACGATAAAAAAAATAATAAGGTGACATTCTATGTCAAGAAAAGAGTCTACTTGACATCCATCCACCTAAAAAAAGCCACATACACAACTTCCACATATTAAACCAACGTGCCATCAGCCAAGTACGTTTCTTGTTGATTTCACAAATACGATCATTTTAAACAACTTTTAGTATACTAAAATTGGATAAAGAGACTTTTTACCACAAAGATATGAAAGTATACAGTGGTTTTAAAGTTTATCAACCCTATTAATAATATTAAACCACTTGATGAAAACTGAAAAAAGAAGAGATATGTGAAGACATACATATATCAAAGAAAAAAAAACCGTCGTGATGTGGAGTCACTTCTACTCCTATTATCACAACTCTTAAAAGATCCTTTCTCCCTTCTTAAACCCTAACATATACCATATCTGCAATCAAACAACAAAAATAATTTAATCCAAATGTTAAAAAAAAGAATTACAAAACTAATCGAGTGTTAGCAAAACAAACCAGGCAAATTCATCTCAGGAATCCTCCATTCTTCATAAACTTTTTAGCCCATTTATTGGTGGCTGCAAATTGTTAAAAAAATAATCATTGGAAATTGAAAATTTCATAAAATAAACAAATAAAATAAATAAAGTTGAAAATACACTTGAACGTAGGGATGAGCAAATGGTACCCGATATCAGTACCGAATTTACCGAACCGAGTACATTTTCGGTACCAATTTAGTACCGACTTTTGACATTTTCGGTACCGGTTTTTTCTCTCAAATACCAGTATTGAACCGTATCGGGTATATTCGGTATTGGTACCCACTTTTGGAGATTTTCGGTACCGGAATATTTAGTACATCACTAACCTCACAGTTATCAAGAATTAAAGATTTAAGCAAGGGCATCCGCATCCACTGCGATCACTAAAATCCTCACAGTATACTTACCACCAAAGTGTATGTCCCAATTGAGTTTAGCAAATTTTGGTCGGATTGACCCAAGAACACACACTTGTAAGAACCTTTCAAAGCCATATCTCGCCTTAAGACTCCAGCAAGAACCTTTTCTACTGCCTGCACATATGCTAAAACATTAATAAGACCAATAATGAAAAAAATAACATCACCTTGTTGCATACAGTAGACCATAACCAAAAGTCTAAATCCCCTAATTACCAAAGCTCCTAAAAACTAATCCGAATCTACTGAATAATAATATGAAAAAACGACAACACTGTCATCAATTTGAATACAGTCGAACAAAACCACAGCTCTCAATGTTACTGTTAATATTCTTTTCATATTTTTTAACGGGTCAAATAAAAAATTAGCTAAAAAATGTGACAAGCAAGTCAAATAGGTCGATAGCCATGCATTAATGTGTATGATCTATATAAAGTTTTAAAATCAACCAATCAATCAAACAAAACACAATTTGATGCTCCGTAAATCGATTAGAATAAAATAATAAAAAAGAGGAAGTCTAAGCCACCTGGTCATTAGCAACTCCAAAGCATTGCAAGCTTTTAGTCTTTTTTTTTTTTGTGATGTTCATGATAAAGCAATACGCCGTCATACATAATCCTAGATAAATAGAATCCCAAATCTTCAAGACCAAAAAAATCACATAAAAAACCATCAAATTTTTATACATTCAAAAGATTGAAATTATGTAGACAAATCTAAACATGGTGTCTCAAAAGTTGAACCTCCAAGAACCTCCTTCAGGTGCATAAGTCTCTAACTTTTAATCAATATGAGGGATGCTTTGACGCGTTACAATTTGCAATTAAGATAATCAAATTCAACTGACAAAGTCAACAAAATTGCTTATATCAATTTCATAAAGAAGCGTATAAAAAACAATAATCAAATAAATAGTTAGATAACGCGGTGGAGTCGATTATTACCTTATTACCTGATAAGGATCTTAGAAACTTATCAAGAACTCAAGGACATGCCATTTCTGAGCCTAAAAAAAGAAGCAAGTTAGCATGACGTAAAATAGAAAGGGTAATTTTGATACGTCTGCTTCACTGCTTGTGAATGGGTTAATTTCAGTATTCTTATATCTCAAATGGGTCGTGTCAGAATTTTAACTAAAAAGAGAATAGGTCAAATAGATCATTTTTTTCCCAAAATCTTTTTCCACATACAACTTCCAGTGTTGATTATTAAACGAATTATAACTTTGTAGACAACAATAAAATTATAAATTTCCCGTAATCATATTCAACACCTAAACTTATTTATATTTTACTCTTAAAAATCGGAAAACAAATATTTTCTTGACGGTCAACCAAACCCGATCGACCCGTTTTCACTCGTACTAAGAAAGTACTTGTTTTAGGTTGTTACCCAATCCGCAAAAATTGTCACCCCCTAATGTAAAACTGGAAAAAAATTCACTGCATAATTGAGATAACTACTAACTACTTACACTCCAGTAGCAGCAGCAAGTCATTGATCTTTCTCAAAATAATTGACGAAGTCGGACATCACATATGTTGAGCCTGCAAAATAAAATAATAATAAATAGCAAAAAGTGAGAATGAAGTAGTCCTTAGTAGCCCTAAGCAGTATACACTGTTTCTAATACAAACTTCAAAAGTGAGACAAATGTTAAAGCAAACACGACGATACATATTAAATAATTTATAATAATACGTAAATAAAAAGTAATACAAATAATATATCTATAAAATGCTTCTTATAATAACTAATTATATATTGCATGTAACGAAAAGTGATAATTACCAACATGATAAGTGTATATCTTGATGTCTTGCATACAAAGTTGAGTGATCCAAAGGATAACATCATTAGAGAAATTGAAGGCCCAGGATGTCTTTGTAAAGATTTTTTTTATTATCAGCTCCCTCTCAAGATCATCGACATTATACCTGGAATATAAGATAAACCCCATCAAGGTTATCATTAAAGATAATTACCATAAATAAGTTATGTAATAAAATCATGTAAACTATAATTGCCACACTAAATTTTTATGAAATATAAGTAAATTTATCTCGGATTCTCAAGTAATCCAAGCCGAACCCTTTGAAACGGTATAAAAATTGTTGCTTATGGTTCGTTAGCCAACCGGCCATTAAGCCGCCTCTAATCTTTATGAGAGCCTGAATGCTGCAAAGAACTCCCAACTTAATGACAAATCCTTTATAAACAATATACAAAAATTAGTTTTTTTGCCTTTTAAATAGATACAATAGTTATGGTTTGTATGTGTAAATATAAAAAAACGTTTTTAACCAACATGATACCCACCTCAACTCTGATCTCTCTCTCCGTCAAAGTCTCCATTGCCATCTCCATCTCCAGCAAAGGTCACCATCATCATATCTGGCCACCCGTCAAAGTCCATGGGAAAAAGGTCAAAAGAAATTTGTTGACATTTATATACACAAACATTAATGTACTAAAAGATAGGATCCATGACAGTAGTAACGTGACATCTATTTGTTTAGACATACAAACGCACCTGCTTGCTATGACAAAAACCTCCTCCCTCTTAGCGTCTTCTTCCTTGCTTTAATATAATATAATTCGGCATCAATCAAGAATTTCAAGAACCCAACAAATTATGAATCAAATCAAACCCATAAAGAAAACAAATACTAAAAACAGTAAAAAAAAATTGTAATCTAACCTTCAAATTGTTCATATGATTAAAAAGTATAAAAAGTGAATACTGAACATGGAGTAAACTTCAAATTGTTGGCATTCAGTTTCCAATGCTCTTGGTCAGATCTTCAAAATGAAGTCTAGAATAAACATCAATAAACACCTACATAATCAAATATTCAAATCAGAAGTCAATAAACATCAATTAAGGTAAGTTAAAAAATTACCTTGTTACATTTTCTCTGACGAAATCAACTTCTTGACTCCTTCCCCTTCATAATCTTCTTTGTTTTCGTCTTCATAATCATAATATTCGATTGAACCTACCAAACGACCAATTAACAACCAGAACTTCAAATCAAACTTGTTGACAGTTACTTGGTGACTCAAAACTGATTTGAAAATCGATCTAGGGTTTCAAACTGACTCAATTCTCGTTTAACCCTTGAAAATTAGACACATAACCCATTTGAAAATCGAATCTCTTTCAGAAATATTACCTTG
Organism: Helianthus tuberosus; assembly: GCA_030545235.1. Lineage (NCBI taxonomy): Eukaryota > Viridiplantae > Streptophyta > Magnoliopsida > Asterales > Asteraceae > Helianthus > Helianthus tuberosus. The sequence continues at coordinate 181,882,439 of CM060363.1, read as the reverse complement.
TTCGATTGAGCGACAAAATCAAAACCGATTCGACAACTCTATATCTATATCAATGATTAACATATTAAACATTGATTAAAGCTAAAAAATCAAACGATTATCGAATTACATCATAAAAATCAAAGAAAACATACCTAGATGAGAGTTTGAATGCTTGAGATTTAGGGATTTCTAGGGCCAGGAACAATCGCTGCTAGAGATGAAGCCGTAGATGAGATTTAGGGTTTGTAAAATTGAATGTGTGATGTTTTGAGAAGCCGTGTGAATGTGAAGAGAAATCAATTTTGGCAAATTGGAGAATGATTTCAACTAATTGATTGAGAGAATTTATTAGGTTTCCAAATTGAAGAGGCGGTTTCAAAAAACTGAGCGTAGGAAGGAAGGATGAGAGATAGATGAGAGAATGGCGCCCCAATTTCCCAATTATCTGGCCAAAGAGAATAGCCACATCAAGGTCAAATAGTCAACCTTTATTTTGCTTTAGTATAATAGATAGATAGGAAAAAAGTTATAAGTAAAAAATAAGGGAGGACACGGTGTATGCGAGTGGTGGTATTGGGTAGACCCTACCCAATCGATAACGCCTGCGCCAGAGTCTTGGGTACATAGGGCTACTCGGGTGGTGGAGGGGAGTGATACTTACCGATCAAGGTGATTGGTTTTTGGCCGTTAGTAACGGTATAATGCCGTTGGGGGTTCTTTAAAAAATATAACTTTTTCCACTCTCAATTAATACATACCACTCAATACCAACCTTTTTTTTTACAACATAACTCTTCAAATTTCAAACACTACTTCACCATTCAACACTATCAATATGTTATGTTTATTATAATAATATATACCACTAAATACCAACCTTTTTTTACAACATAACTCTTCAAATTTCAAACACTACTTCCCCATTCATCACTATCAGTATGTTATGTTTATTATAATAACGTTCGACACCACGTTTGTGTCGAACCTTATATTTTTTAGTTTTCTTTTTGGTTGTCTAAATTTAATGAGTTGACACACCGTAACACATGTGTTTGGTTCAACGTTTTCCGTCTATTTTTTGTTCGATTTAACAATTCCCTAACAACGTGCGGATCCTAAAACTCGTATTTTATTAGGTTACAACATATATTTCAACTATAATTAAGTTTTATTTATATGTAGATAACGAATAAACTTAACAAAAGTAAAACAGATAATTTCTTATCAAATAATCATTTTTATTTTGTAATGTAATTTGACTCATTACATAAAAATTTACAGACTTAAAAGTAACTCCTAATTAAACCAAATAGTATACGAACATCAACCACTTAATTCTCATGCTAAAAATGGATGTGAATCGATAAATCAGATTTGAGAGCTTCCTGGTCTCTTATGTTTGCGTCACGTAGATCACGCGCAGACGTTTCGGTCTGAAGACTGTTTGTTTTCTCGAAGACCTTTCATTAAAAAATCTTTGCACGTCCTCTTTTTTGTGCAGATCTGGGAAAGGCTCTTCTTACCTCTTCTTCCCTTTCTTTTTACCTTGACATCACAAAACACAAACACATGTCCAAAACCCTAGCACACCTCCTTCTCCACCACCACCTCTTCTCCACCCCAGCCGCCGTCGGCCTCCTCCCTCCACCCCAACGGCGCCGCCGTCGGCCTCCTCCCAGCGCCAGTGGCGGATCTAGAAATTTTTTTCCACTGGGTTCACTTTTTCAGGTGCTCGAATTTCGATCAACTCGACGTTAGTTTTTTCGGGTCAGGCTTTATCACTAAACTCACTTTTTTTGCTAAGATGCTTCATAGCATTCCAATCCCATTATCTACCTTCGTTTCTAAACAAACACATTTCTCTAAATTGATTTGTAATAAACTTTTCCCAAACGAATTCTAGTCATCTAAAAATGGTCATTTTATTTCAGGTTACGCAAAATCTATACATGATAAGGAAGCATAAAAGGGCATTTATGTGAGCCAGTTCCAACTACAAACATCATCAAGAAAACTAAAATGATTTTTCAAGTACATAACAAAAAAATCTCAGCCACGACCCATACCCGTAACAATCAAAATAGTTTGACTAACAAAGTATAAACTAAGAATCAAATTCAAGTTTCAACAAATTTAACATCAATAATTATTGAAAGTCTGTAGAGATTAGCCGGTTGTCATGAACAATTTTCTCAATAGATGATTGAAACTACAAACATTCATATATATCTATTAATTGATAACATCTCAATGAACAGTGTCTACAGTTCCGGTTTCTCTGTTTCTGTCTACTTACAGCTACCGGTCATCACCATCTCTATCCATTTATGTACAATAGCTTCTTTGGAATAGCAGCACAAAAAGGTCACCCACAGACGATGACGATGCATCCGCCACAATCTCCGACGACGGTGCCGCCACCATGGACACGGATACCGACGCCGGAAGGAAAAACGACGCCGTTGAGTCTCTCCCGCCGTTCCTTCAAGGAGATAAAGTGTTGCCGTATCATAGCCTTCGTATTTACGAAGCTAAGGTTCCGTTACGATTTCCGATCGATCGTATTATTTATAACTTTTATAAGCTTTTGTTTTACGCTAATTTTGTTGTTTTGATCGTATTATCTTGTCTGTGATGTGTAATAGTTGTAGCGTATGTTTAATAGTAGTAATTAGAGTAAATTATTATGAAAATTAGGTTTTCATTAGGATGTTTTTATTGTGATTGGGCCTCTGTTACTACAGATAATATAGTTATGGAATTTTAGGTGTATGAACAAGGTTTAGGATGCACATCAGTTTTGAAAATTTTTTATTATGAAATTTTAGGTATATGCATCAGTGTTGTAAAAAATCTACTTATTTGTCAATAGTAGTTAGTGAAATATACTATTTGAGTTGAAGAATTTCGTATTCTGGTACATCTAATCGTTGTAGCGTATGTTTAATAGTAAGTAATCGGAGCAAATTATTATGATTAGTGCAATTTGTGAGGTTTTTGTTAGGTTTTTCGGTTGTAATTGGGCCTCTGTTACTAAAGATGATAGAATTATGAAATTTTAGATGTTGGCGTAACTGCGTAAGGTTTAGGGTTAACGTCGGTTTTGAAAATGTTTAATTAGGACCTACACCAATAGTGACGTTTAATCTTTGTTGTAGAAAGGTTAAACAAAACTATATACTACTTTTAAAATCTACCAAACATTATAACATGTGATACGCATACGCAGCTGTCTCAATGTGTATTAGAATTCCGTGTGCATTTTTTAATTAGGATTGTTGTCTTCTTTCCCTTTATATCATATGGATTCTGCACTGTGATAATATAACAGAACAAAATAGTAATATGTATGAAGTGTTGATCTTGGCATGCAATGATGCTGATTCACCATAAAAGCACATTTGGATACCAAAGATTATATATTATCTCTTTGTCTCTTACAAAAACTTTGCTTTACATGAAAGCTTAAAGGGGACGAATCGTCAAAAGAATGTACGGTAACCAGTGAAATGTCAGATTATGATATTTTTTTGGGATTTAGCTGACTGCATAAAACATTACAGCTCCTCTGTTTGAAATCCCTATATATGCTTTCAATGTGCATTATAGTTAAATCCACCCCTTATGCATAACGTCTTATGGGCTGCATCTCAATCTAACAGGTGTTAGAAGTTGATCCGACAAAGGAGCGCTTTTTGGTTCATTATCAAGTAAGTATTATCAATCAAAGAATTCCACTCTTTTGTAATGTGTATCTATGTGCATACATATACGTCTATTACACTACCAAAAGAATCATATAAAAACATTCCAATGTTTTTCGAAGACATACTTTTAACTTATCTAGAATACTATCTTTTGTTTCGATTGCCTTTCTCTCTCGCATTTGTGTCATATATATTGAATTATACTAATAATTGTATCTTTTTATGACATTAGGTGGCATTAATATTGTATAGCTCCTTAGCTGAGACAACTGGGGATTGTTACAGCCATATTTTGCCGATTTACAAGCATTCTACTCAAGCGTCTACAAGACCAAACTAACAATAGTGTTAAAGAGTTGCTGCCCTCGAATCAGGTCAGAACATCCGTAAGGTGGTCAAGGATGGGGCAGAACATCCCGAGTAGGAAGCCAAGAGAAAGGGCCGTCATTTGGGAAGCCAAGAGAAAGGGCCGTCATTTTGAGCATGAAAACGAGCTTAAGTTATAGAGATATCAACTTGAAAAGGCTTTCCAGCTCCTAACATCAAAACCAGGATATAGCAAATGGATTGATCTATGTCGCTAATTCATCTTCAATTTACGGTTCGTGTACGTTTTGAGGTTAGAGTGTCACCCACCAACAACTTTCTGCCTTTTACCAGGTAATTACTTACATTAAGCATCTTTTAATTTCAAATGTTATCACTGAACATGTTGTATGCGTAAGCTACATGCGATTCAACTGTTTTCATTATCAGTCATAATTGCTTGAAACGATCGAGTACCCGCGCATCGCGCGGGGTAATCACACTAGTTAGTAATTAAAATACCTCAAAAGGATTGAGGAACCGTCATATATGGATATAATATATTAACTTCATTTCAATATCCATTGCATATAGATTGGAAAATGGAATCCATTGTAGAAGGTCCATAGGTGAAGGCGCCTAACTTCTCACGTCTGTATTATTAGTATCTGTTGATGCAACAAATACAAGACCAACGGTAGTAGCTGGGCTGGTTAGGCAAAAGGGTTGAAGGGTTCAACTTTGCCTAACGCAGGTCGTGGGGTCCCCCCACGTTTGCAAAACGCGGAAGGAGGTTCACTAGTTAGTTTTTGTTATTTGCTGGAGATCCTTCTCTGAATTGTATCCAGATTCGGATGTGAGAGCAAATAGAATGTGTGTGGTGTGTGTGAAAAGGAGTGACTCGCATGTAAGCAAGTACTCAATGTGAATGACCAGAGATTAGAGAATCAGAGCTGGCCAGGAGATGTTTCTTGAAGTAAATGAAGTGTCAATTTATAGGAGAAGACATTTCCCGAAGTAGAATTCATTTGACTAGTGATCCTTCTTGCAGTGAGGGGCTTACCCTTTTGGGGGTTGAAGCCTTTTGTCCCCCGGATAATAGCGTGCATTCCTGCAGACCTGCATTGCTTTTGCGGCTGTGGGTTGGTGAAGCAATCCCTGGATGTGACTGGCTACTGTTCCCGTGTTGCTTTTCCCTTCCTCACAGCTTTTTAAGCCTTGAACCCTTTAACCCTTTAAGCATTTACGCAATTAGCCATTTTATTCAATCTTGGGCTACCCCCGTCATCAGCCCCCCAAGTCAGAGGTTTTTGTGGGATGAGCTCAAAGACGTCTGACTTTTACACGCGTGTTTTACTGCCTAAAAGTTTCAAGGGTTCGATGCTTGAAGGCTTGAAGGGTTGTGATCAGTTAATATTTGAATTTTAAATAACTGACAGTTGATGTGATTGATGTATGGCGGTTCGTAGGGTGGCAGTTACTGTTTGCCATTATTACCCCTATTGTAGGTTATTTTATATTTTCATATCTCATTTATTTACACAATTTGCTTTGGATAAACATCACTTTCCTTCCTTTTTTCTCTCAAGTTTCCCCCTTTTCATTCGAAAATCAGGTCAGTTCCATTTCTCTTATTCTCTCTTTAATTGTTCATAGTTATGGGTGCTCGGAAGGATATGGCAAAATCCTTCTCTCGACTGACCCAAGAGGAAGTCGATTTATTTTGTGTGGAATGGGGAATAGGGACAAAGTATAGACCGGTTGCACCGGCTTGCGATAAATCTGTCAATGCTTGTCCTTCTGGTATGATTGCCTTGTATTGTCGTCATTTTGAGTTCTCAAATCTCCGTTATCCGTTTTCAAACTTTGTGTTGAATGTATTGGAATATTATCGAGTGTCTTTCGGTCAAGTTCATCCCCTAGGTATGGCTAGGGTTTTGCATTTCGAAATTCTCTGCCGGGCTTGTGGGTATTGTTTTGGTAAAAAATCAGACGAGGATAATGTAACCAAACTCTTTGTTGTGGGGTATGATGCTTGAATTGATGAACAATAATAAGGATCACTATGAAATATGATGAACAAATGACATGAAGATTTATACGGGGAAAAAGCCCTTGATCAAGAGTTGATCTCCGGCACAAAAAACCCCGGGTGATGGAAACTACCGATCACCAACTTATATTAAACAAACAATCTGTTACAACTTCGGATGATAGCGAGCTAAGTACAAGGATCACTATAGTGTATCGTGTAGAAATGTGTGTAATCGCCAAGTGTGTTAGCGAAAGTTAATGAGAGCAGTTGTATGAGTGTGTGTGTAGCCAAAAATAGCCAAAAAGTGTTGTCTAACTAGCTCGCTACCCCTTTTAAATTAGAAAATATCTAAGTAACTAATTGTCCGCAAATGGTGCAAGTCCTCCACGACTCCACAACGTCCATTTTCAGCCAAGCACGTGCGGAATACTTCAAGGAATATACTCCAGGAATATCGCCAAGACCAAGTCCAATTGATACTCCTGCAAAACAATTACGAATTCAAAGCAAACAATCATTAGTATAAGGATCCTTAGGATGATCCATGATCCTGACCCTGAAACACTTCTGAGAATCACTAACTGACACAGAAGTAAGGATCACTAAGCAGGATAATAATTGAGGATCACAGATCATTTAGAAATCCACCCCTAACAATTGCCCCCAAAAAATAAGGAGTTATATTGTAAATAAACGAGTTGTATTTTGTTGATCTTATCCGCAACAAACTAACGGATAACTAGCCGTTGTAGACGGACTAGCCGTTGCAAACCTGACGTCACCGAAGTGACAATCCTGCAAATCATCATTATAAATAGGAGTTAGAGATAGGATCAATTTGCATTTAAATCCAAGAGAACTTCCCTTTAAATTCTCAGCCGAAGATCAATCAGGTATCTCTTCTCCTACTTCTCTTTCTCTTACTCTGTTTTTCTTTCTTTACCATCATCTCGTTAAGAATGATGCTCCGGTCCTCCCCCGCCAAGGATCACTAGAAGGATAGCCCCTTGAAGAGTCAAGGGATCATCAAAGACTCAGCGAATAAAAGGTGTTGCTTTAACGATGCACAAATAGATAAAATTCGGCACTGCTTTCCGGCGAACGCCTTTTTCAAACCCTTTGATCCCACTGTTCTGAGCGACTACACTTCCGAGACATGGGTTGCCTTTCCAGTTACCCCATTCACCATAGGATATACCTATCCTTTTCCAGCTTTTACCCAATCCTTTTTCTCCTTAACCGACATCTCTTACATCCAGGCTATGCCGATGATCTGGAGGGTCTTATATACCCTTGAAAGGATCATTGAGCAGGAAGGGATTGATTTAGGAATGTCGGAACTGGCAGAGATGTATGATCTCACAACGTTTGGATCCCACCGATAGCTGTTTAAGCGAAAACCCGGCGAAGAACATCCCATTTTTAAGGCCACCAAGAACGATACAAACTGGAAACGACGCTTTTTCTTTGTCAGAAGGGATACCATTCCAAACGGAAAGGATCTACCAAGGAAGTGGTCCACTCATGGTAGGCCAGAGGATCCTGAGAAGGATCACCAGGTAGTCTTGTTTTTGTATAAGGATCACTAACCCCCTTTTGTTTTATGTTATACAGCTATCTCTGTTTCGCATCTCATACCATCTCCTGATACTAAGGTAAGGCTTGCTGTTTTTAGAAGACTCGGCCCTGAAACAAGATCATTCAAGACAATCACCCAGGATTCTCAAGAGGTATCCTCAGGCTCAGTCACCATGTCAAGTAAGTATCCTGCTTTTATATAGTTAAAGATTTAAATAAGTAGTTAAATAGAAATAGGATAAAGATACTTATCTTGCTTTGAATGTGTAGGTGCCGGAAAATCTTCCAAACCTGCCTCCCAGTTCAACATGACCGACCTTGATACTGTTCGATCTAGGAAGAAGAAGACCACTGCCAGCCTTAGCGTCTCCATCCCCAAGGCACCCACTAAAGGAAGGGGTGGCAAGAAGAGGAAAACCTCTGATACAGAGGACCTACAAGGGCTGCCACTGATCCGCCACCAGTTCCTTGAATACTTCAATGACGTGAGGATCACCAATTCTGCCTAGGTATCCTACTCACTTGAGGATCATCTGATTTGGAATTGCTTTGTCTTTTTTTTGCAGAAATTTGCTGAGATTGAAGACTACGTGGGGAGCGTTGAGGAGCTGGATAAGAAGATTGCTGACCTCCAACAAGTTGCAGTGCTCAAGGATCTTAAGATTGCTGATCTTGAAAAAGCCCTTAAAGATGCCAAGACTCAGACAGCTAAAATCTTGATCGACATTGACTACGAGAAACATGAGCTTGTGGAAGGTGCAAAGGTCTCTGCTGCCATCACAATGTATCAGACAAAACTAAAGATGGCCCAGGAAGCTCAAGATCCTAACTTCGACAGAAGCAGCTGGGATGTTGAGGGCTGGAAGGCGAGGTTAGCTGATCTGGAAGATGATGAGGAGGCTGAGGAGGTTTTGGCGATAGAGGCTGGAAGCAGTGGAAAGGATCTGGTGAAGGATACAGAAGCTGGAGGGGATGAAGATGCAGCGAAAGTGTAGGCTGCATGATTGGGCGATGATGGACATTCCTAGACGTAGCCGGAGCCCAATTTTTAAATTTGGTAGTATTTTTTTCTTTTGATGATGTTTTGATTGAACAATGGTTGGTCTGTACTCAAACAATAGTAACTAGGGTTGAGGATCATGGATGATCCTTTGAACAATAGGCAGGATTACAAATGGTGGAGGGATCCTCTGTTTGGGGGATGAAGCCATTGTGATCCTGCCGTCTTTTGATTCCTGCACTTGAAAAACCTATGAACAATGGACACCCTTTACCTACCCCAGCGGACGGGCCACGTATTGCTGGTAGATGCTCGGGGTAGGTAATTTTGACAACCTTAACAGGGTTTAAGCTTTTGTGAATAAAATGACTTTAACTTTTTGGCTATATCCTGTGTTGATATCCTTGTTGTTATTTTATTTTTCAATTGTTTTGATGTACACTTGTCTGAATAAGAAAAGTTAAACAAATTAGATAAAGAAAATATTTAGGATATGATTCAGGATCAAATATTCTATAGTTGAAAATTTCCAAAAAGTAGTATATTTTAAGGATCATGAGTTCAGTTGTCAAAGTATTAGGGTTATTCAAATATTCAATGAATAAAATCAAAATAGTTAGGGATCATACCTGAGGATCCAAGTTAGGATCCTAACCCTTAATGTTATAACCAGAATAACCATAAGACAAACCTTAGTAAGAAGTAAGGATTAAGGATCCTTAGTGGTTTAACTCCGAAGACCTGAAATAGAACATAACTTGGGGCTAAGCCATTATAAGATAAAAGTTAGCAACTGGGGACAAGCCCAAAGGATAACTGGGGACAAGCCCAAGGATAACTGGGGACAAGCCCAAGGATAACTGGGGACAAGCCCAAGGATCATGTGTGAACTGGAGTATGGCCCTAACTGGCGACTATCCAAACTTAGTGGCATGACAACGCCAAAACCTTAGCTAACGTGAAAACGTTAGAAACCTTAAGAACGGATGTATGGTACGTCTACCATTACACGTAGGATCCTAGGTATAGCCAGTACAATGGAATTATTAGCCCCTAAAACGAGTACTGGTCCCACTGCCATGAACTATACCAGGATCATCATGCGCTACTGGCGGAACTGGGGTCAAGCCCAAATAACTGGGGTCAAACCCAAGTAACTGGTTGCTTTTGTGGATAATCATCCTTTTGCTAAGAGTACCTGAACCTTCAAAACTCAAAATCTCGTGAAAGGAGGATAAAGGATGCGGGATCCTTATCCTTTTGTGAGAAAATAAGGACATGAAATAGTTTAAGATTAGAATGTTACCCGAATGAGGATCATCTGTGCTTTAAGGATCCTTTAAGGATATTTATCATGTGAGGATCTGGATCCTTATCACATGAAGTATTTCTTCAAATGGACAGCATTCCAGGCTCTAGGTAGCAAATCACCTTTCATTGTTAGCAATCGATATGCCCCCTTTCCTGCCTCAGCTTCAATCAAGTAAGGGCCTTCCCATTTTGGTGCCAACTTTCCATCAGCAGGATTGGTAGTATTCTGAAATGCTTTCCTTAGCACCATATCACCAACTTGGAATTTCCTGATCCTGACATTTTTGTTGTAGGCTCCAGCCATTCTTTGCTGATAGCTGGCCATCCTTATCCTTGCCAAATCTCTGATTTCTTCTATAGTATCCAGGTCTTGAACCAAGTTCTCATCATTTTCCTCAGGATCACGAATACTTGTTCTAGCAGTTGGAACCACCATTTCTGTAGGGATCACTGATTCTGCCCCAAATACCAAAGAGAATGGAGTTTGGCCTGTAGCATTCTTAGGGGTTGTCCTATCAGCCCAAAGCACATAAGGTAATTCTTCTGCCCATTTCCCTTTCTTGGATCCAAGCTTCCTCTTCAAATTGTTGATGATGATCTTATTGGAGGATTCTGCCTGACCATTAGCTTGTGGGTGGACTGGTGTTGATGTTATCATCTTAATCCCCCAGCTGTCACAAAAGTTAGTAGTTCTGCCCCCAATGAATTGGGAACCATTATCACATATAATTTCAGAAGGAATACCAAATCTAGTTATAATATTTCTTTTAATGAAGGATATAACTTCCTTTTCTCTGACTTGGGCAAAAGCTTCAGCCTCTATCCACTTGGAGAAGTAATCAGTCATAGCAAGCATGAACACTTTTCCACCAGGAGCCTTAGGGAGCTTACCAACTATATCCATGCCCCATCTCATGAATGGCCAAGTGGAGGATATAGGATGCAATAATTCAGCCGGTTGATGAAGGATATTGCTGTGTCTCTGACAAGGATCACACTTCTTAGCATACTCCACAGCATCTCTCTTCATAGTTGGCCAATAGTATCCTGTCCTCAGGATCCTTGAGAATAATGCCCTGCCCCCAGTGTGGTTTCCACAATCTCCTTCATGGAAGTCTTTTAAAACTTCTTGGATTTCAGGATCCTCAATGCATCTTAAATATGGTCCTGCAAGAGATCGTTTATACAACATATTATTCAAAATTGTGAATTGAGATACCTTAATCTTAAAAGCCCTAGGGTTTTCTCCTGTAGGAATCTCTCCATGTTGTATGTATCTCATGATTGGGAGGATCCATGATCCTGGATGAGTTTGAGTATCCTCACTAGGGATAATTGCAGAATCCTCTCCTATTTCCATAGCCACGTGATCCTCGATGGCAGGAGCCAGGATATGGATAATGGGGATACTTATATCCTCCGGGATCTTCAAGGATGATCCTAAATTGGCTAATGCATCTGCCTCTGCATTCTCTTCCCTTGGTACCTGTGTCAAACTAAAAGATACAAAAGAGAGTGCCAATTCTTTGACTATCTCTAAATATTTGGTTAACTTTTCACCTTTAACAGCATAGGATCCATTAAAGTGATTAGTGATTAACAAAGAATCTACATGTACCTCAAGATACCTGATCCTCATATGCTTAGCAATTTCCAAACCAGCTATCAAGGCTTCATATTCAGCCTCATTGTTAGTGGTTTGGAACTCACAAGCTATAGAGTGGGGTATTATGTCCCCCTGTGGCGATTTTAGCAGTATTCCAAGCCCTGTTCCTTTGACATTTGAGGATCCATCAGTATAGAGTATCCAAGGATCCTTAGTCTCCTCTAGCTGCTGGACTTCTAACTCAGCTTCCTTTTGCAAATCACTACTGAAATCTGCCACAAAGTCGGCTAATGCTTGGGATTTAATGGCTGTCCTGGGCTCATATCTTATATCATATGCATTAAGCTTCACTGCCCACTTGGCCATCCTTCCTGACATTTCAGGTTTCCTGAGGACATTCTTAATTAGAAAATTAGTTTTAACGATAATGGTATGAGTTTCAAAATAATGTCTCAATTTAGTAGATGCCATAATTAATGCAAGGATAAGTTTTTCTAAGTGTGAATACCTGGATTCAGCATCAAGTAAACTCTTACTTACATAATAGACAGGATGTTGTATACCTTGGTGATCCTTAACAAGGACTGCACTTACTGCTTTTGAGGATACCGCCAAGTATAAGGATAACACATCTCCCTTTTCTGGTTTCATCAAGGCTGGGGCTGAGGATAGGTAATCCTTAAGAGCTTTTAAGGCATTTTCATGCTTCTCAGTCCACTCGAATTTCTTGTTCTTCCTTAGGATATCATAGAATTCCTTGCACTTTTCTGAGGATTTAGATATGAATCTGTTTAAAGCTGCAATCCTGCCTGTTAACCTTTGAACGTCCTTAGCATTGGCAGGGGACTTGATGTTCACTATAGCTTTGATTTGTTCTGGACTAGCTTCAATGCCTCTCTTTGTCACCATATATCCTAAGAATTTACCTGCCTTTACACCAAAATGACACTTAGAAGGATTAAGTTTCATATTATATTTATCAAGGATATTGAACGCTTCTTCCAAGTCTCTTAGGTGATCCTCAGCCTTTTTTGATTTTACCACCATATCGTCTATGTAAACCTCCATAGTCTGTCCAATCTGATCCTTGAACATCATATTCACTAGCCTTTGATAGGTTGCACCTGCATTTCTTAGTCCGAATGGCATAGCAATATAACAGTATATACCAGTTGGAGTCATAAAGGCTGTATCCTCTTGATCGGAGGGTTCCATCTGAATTTGTTGAAATCCAGATGAAGCATCCATAAAAGTTAACAGTTCATGACCCGCAGTTGCATCCACCATGGAGTCAATGTGGGGTAATGGGAAAGGATCCTTGGGATATGCCTTATTTAAATCGGTAAAATCGACACATACCCTCCACTTTCCGTTTTTCTTTTGAACAACAACCACATTGGCCAACCATCTTGGATATTTGACCTCTCTAATCATACCTGCTCGGAGTAATTTCTCTACCTCCTCCTGGATAATGGCATTTCTTTCTGGTGCAAATTTCCTCCTCTTTTGATGGATTGGTTTGAAGGACCTATCAATGCCAAGTTTGTGAGTTATTATATCTTTAGATATACCTGTCATGTCTTCGTGTTTCCATTCAAAGGTAGTCTTTCTCCTTTTGAGGAAGGATATGAGGTCTTCCTTTATTTCACCAAGGATCCCTGATCCTATATAAACTTTAGATTCAGGATCATCAGGATCCATAAGGATTTCTACTACATCCTGTTCTCTTGCCTCCAAGACATCCCTTAGAGGACGCTTTAATTGCTATTGCCCCCTTGACTTTGATGCTGGCTTCATTGATGAGGTGTAGCAGTTCTTAGCCTCTTGCTGATCACTATCAATCTTCACTATTCCCCAAGGACTAGGAAGCTTCACACATTGATGATAAGTGGATGGGACTGCCTTCATGTCATGTATCCAAGGCTTGCCAAGGATAACATTACACAAGATAAACAGTCAATAACACAGAACTTTTGATAAGAATGTAAGCCTTCGATATAAATTGGGAGTTTAATGTCCCCCAAAGTATTCTTAGTCTCGCCACTGAACCCCACGAGCACAGAGGATCTTGGGATGATGTCGGATTCAGGAATATTCATCTTTTTGAGGACATCAAGCTGGATAATGTTCACAGAGCTTCCTCCGTCTATAAGGATCCTGCGAACAAAATGGTTAGAAATAAAAAGAGTGATAACCAAACCATCGTGATGAGGATCCTGAATGTCAACACGATCATCCTCATCAAAAGTTATAACTTTTCCTTCGGAGACACTGGATGTTCGAATGGGTCTATCTCCATTATCCATCTTGGTTTCTTTTGCATGTCTTTTAGCTGCAGAGAAGGATGTTCCACAAATGTCTGATCCTCCAGAAATAAAGTTAATAACTTGTGCATCAGCTGGAGGGGCTGGAGCTTTCTCTGGGATCCTTTCAGGATCCTGAGTCCTTGACTTCTTTTTTCCCAGTAATTCTTTTAAGTGCCCCATGCTCAACAAGTATCCAATTTCCTTTCTCAGTGCGATGCATTCTTCTGTGAGATGCCCAAAATCTTCATGATATGCACACCACTTTGACTTATCTTTGGTTGCAACCGGTCTGTCATTTTTCCTGGGCCATCTAGCTTTATCACCTAAATTCTGCATCGCAAGGATTAGTTCATTGTTATCAACAGAAAAACAATATTCAGAAATTGGAGGATAATCCTCATCGTCCTCTTCTTGTTCAACGGCATGCACATTCTGGTTATCAGATTTGTTATAGGATCTGAACTTGTTGTTCTTGAATGAGGATCCTTGCTTCTCTTGCTTTGAGGATCCTGCTAACCTCTCCTGGATCCTTTTGTCATCCTCTAGCCGGATGAACCTAAGGGCCCGGGTTCTTACCTCATCTAGATTCCTGCATGGTGTCATAACAAGATTATCATAGAATAACGAATCCCTAAGCAATCCCATTTTAAAGGCTTCAACAGCCGTAGCTATATCCAGGTTAGGAATATCTAAGGATTCTTTACTAAATTTAGTGATATAATCCCTTAATGATTCACTATGACCTTGGGTTATCCTATACAGATCACTAGTTAAACGTTCAAATTTCCTACTACAAGAAAATTGGTTATTAAATAAGTTAACTAGATTAGCAAATGAGGTAATAGAGTAAGGGGGAAGACTTAGCAGCCATTTAAGAGCTGATCCAGTAAGAGTGGATCCAAATCCCTTGCATAGACATGCTTCCTTTAATCTTTCTGGGATGGGATTGATCTCCATCCTTTCCCTGTATTGTGCTATGTGTTCTTCAGGATCTGTTGAACCGTCATACAACTTCATAGTAGGCACATGGAACCTCTTTGGAATCTCAGCATCACAGATTGGTGGTGCAAAACGAGATATCTTATGGCTCCCATCTGCAATCTCCGGGATAGGCTTGACCACTCCTGGGACACTTGATATCATATCCTTTAACTTTTGCAATTCTCTGGCCATGGCATGATTGATACCTGTATGCTGCATAAGGCCATGGTTAGTGGTATAAGAATTATTGAAAGTGTTACCTCCCATTGGATTCAAATTAGGAAGAGCGGATGTGAATCCATATTGTTGGGGCTCTGGAATGACTGATGGACCAGTAGAAGCAATGGTCTGCATTGGAATGAAATCTCCCAGATGGATATCGGTATTCCCTGATTGCAAACTCCTTAAGGATCCATGAAACTGAGAGGATCCTTGAACCTGTGAGGATCCTGGAACATAGGAGGATCCTTGAACCTGAGAGGATCCTGGAACATAGGTGGATCCTTGAACCTGTGAGGATCCTGGAACATAGGAGGATCCTTGAATCTGAGAGGATCCTTGAACCTGGGAGGATCCTTGGACCTGGGAGGATCCTTGAAACGGCCAGAACCCTTGAATCTGCTGCGCTCCAGAGTATCCTTCTGAGCTGGCGAAGGATCCTATACGCTGAGGATGGGATCCTGCTGGTTGGAAGTGTAACCCTGAAGCCTGAGTCATTGCTGATGATCCGTAATGCACTCCTTTTGGTCCTCCCACATACTGAACGTCTGGAACCACTGAAGGCTGAGAAGTTATAACCGGAGTATCGAAATTCAAAGATCTGGGCATCAGTGGAGAAGGATCCTCTGCCGATCTCTTCTGTTTCTTGATGTCTCCAATTTCTCTAAGAATCCTTTCATTGGTCTTATCCTGCTGCTGTATATGCTCCTTCATCTGCAAAATCAGAGTAAACAAGTCACTAGTAGTGGGAGTATAAGAAGCAGAAGAAGTTGGAGGTTTTGAGAAAATGGGAGTTGGTTTCTTCTCGGCATTTTTCTGAGGTCCAGAAGGTGGTGGAGGCAATGGTGGAATGCCCTGGGATGAATTGACTGCAGACATCGCACTGGAGGTGTTCTTTGATGATGAAGCCATCTGCTTGAACGTAACGAACCGAAATGATCACAAAAATGAGAATTTCTTAGGAATGAAGCACCAATTGCCCCACGGTGGGCGCCAAACTGTTTTGGTCAAAAATCAGACGAGGATAATGCAACCAAACTCTTTGTTGCGGGGTATGATGCTTGAATTGATGAACAATAATAAGGATCACTATGAAATATGATGAACAAATGACACGAAGATTTATACGGGGAAAAAGCCCTTGATCAAGAGTTGATCTCCGGCATAAAAAACCCCGGGTGATGGAAACTACCGATCACCAACTTATATTAAACAAACAATCTGTTACAACTTTGGATGATAGCGAGCTAAGTACAAGGATCACTATAGTGTATCGTGTAGAAATGTGTGTAATCGCCAAGTGTGTTAGCGAAAGTTGATGAGAGCAGTTGTATGAGTGTGTGTGTAGCCAAAATAGCCAAAAAGTGTTGTCTAACTAGCTCGCTACCCCTTTTAAATTAGAAAATATCTAAGTAACTAATTGTCCGCAAATGGTGCAAGTCCTCCACGACTCCACAACGTCCATTTTCAGCCAAGCACGTGTGGAATACTTCAAGGAATATACTCCAGGAATATCGCCAAGACCAAGTCCAATTGATACTCCTGCAAAACAATTACGAATTCAAAGCAGACAATCATTAGTATAAGGATCCTTAGCATGATCCATGATCCTGACCCTGAAACACTTCTGAGAATCACTAACTGACACAGAAGTAAGGATCACTAAGCAGGATAATAATTGAGGATCACGGATCATTTAGAAATCCACCCCTAACAGGTATGATCCCACTCTTTTAGCATTCCGTCGTTTTTTCCGACTTGCTAAAAATGGTGATTGGTTCACCTTCGAAACCAGTCAAGTTGATACTTGTTTGATTTCGTCCATGGTTTCTACACTTGGGGTTTGGAAAGATCGGTTTTTCTGGGTGTCAGAGGAAATTGTTCCTTTCAAACTTGTTTGGAGACACCCGGATGCTGTTCTGAACGAGCTGGAGCCCTCTGATTCCGAGATAAACACCCGTTTTTTAGAAATTCTTAGGGAGTGCCCTTCGAGGCTTCGTCCCTTCCCTGAGCATCTGTTGGTGTTATTGGGTATAAGTAAACTGTGGGAAAATGCTAACCGGGACCCGGTGCTTATTAGAGATGGGAAGGGTATGCCTTTATTTATTTCTTGCTTTTTATTTCTTTTTATTTGTCTGCTTATGTCCTTTTATATTTTGTATTGTAGTTATGTCTGCCTTGGATTTTATTAAGAGTGATGATACCTCTGACGTTGTTTTTGATGATGCTGCTGCTACCCCTGGTGAGAATGCGGTTGTTAAGGGTGCTGACTATAGGTTTGAGGGTTCTGGTTATGTCAATGTTCCGAATGTCAAAGGCTTCACCAAGGTTACTGCGTCCAAAGGTTCTACTCGTCGTTCTCAACGTCATCTGAAGGGTGTTGAGCAGCCCTCTGGCTCAGAGCCTATTGACGTTAGTGATGATATCGAGGCATCAGAGGATCAAGCTGTGGATGTTTGTAAAGGCAAGGAAAAGGAGTTGATTGTTTCGAGCAAGAAGAAGAAATTGGTTAAGAGGGGTACTATTTCTGCTATTGAAGGTTCGTCGGCCAAAAGTGTTGAAAGCTTCGAGGGTTCAGAGGACATTTATGTGCCCAATTGGAAGGTTAAGGTTGGTGACAATTTTAAGTATCCTACTGTGTGTGCTGAAGCTTTAGCTCATTTTGCTCCTCCCGGTGTTCGAGATGCCATATCTGAGATGGAGGGTGATCATCTTATCTCTAGGATGATGCTCAGTTCCTGCAACCTTTCTACCCTTTTGGCTGAAGGTGTCACCCGCTTTGCTAAAGGGATGCGGGAATATGAAGAGACTTCCAAGAAGAAAGAGAAAATGAAGGCTTCCATTGCTGCCATGAAGAAGGAAATTGAGAGCTTTTCTGAGAAGGAGTTGGCTTGGAACAAGAAGATTGAGGAGTTGACTAAGAGGCACGATATTGAAATGGGTGATCTTAGGAAAAGCTTTGAAGCTAACTTATTGAAACTGAAGGCTGACCGGGAGACCTTGGCTGTGCAAAAGAAAGCCTTTGATAAGGAGAAGGATGGTTTGAAAGCTTTGGTTGCCCAAACTACCGGGGATAACCAATGGCTCATTGAACATGGTTTTCATCAGGTGGTTACCTATCTCTTGCACTCTAAGGAATTTAACTCCGCTCTTGGTGATGTCTACACTAAGCTGCTCAATCTGGGAAAACACCAAGGCCTTATTGCGGGTTATAAGCTTCACGAGTCTGGCAACCCTTTGGAGAAATCTCCTCTGTACCGTCCCGAAGCTTCTGACGTCTTTAAGAGTTCCTTGGAGCAAATGGAGAGGTTATCCTACCCGTATGTAAGTCAAGTTGCCTCTTGTTATGGTAAGCCTCTCTCTGCTTTACAGGAACTGAAGCCGGATGGTTTGAATGAAAAGTTATGTGCTGAACTGCTTGGCTCCCCTTCGAGGAAACGTTCCTTTTCAGGGGATAGTGAGGATACTTTTCCTGGGGAGGCCGATGCTCCGAAGGATGCTAGTTTGGAAGTTTCAGCTGTTGATGATCAAGGTCCGAAGACTAAGAAGGTTAAGAAGACTAAGAAGGCCAAGGGTAGCATTTCAGTGGCTACTAAGCCTTCTATTGATGCCTAAAATTCGTAGCTTTCTTAGCACTTTGTTAAAACAATTCATGGTTTGTAACCCTTAAACAATATTAGGTTTTCAGGGACCCTTAAGGTTCCTTTTGGTTGTGTTGAAGGTCTGTATGGCCGTTTGAACAATGATTAGACTTGTAAGTTACTAGGACTTGCCTTAACTTATGTTTGGAAGTCTTTTAGGACTTTCTTTGACATGGTACGATGTTTTAACTTTCTACTTTATGTTATGTTTTTAGACTTGTGCCTGCTTTTGTTAAGGCAGTCTGTTTGGCTTTAACCTTCCAAGCCTTTTGGCTGTTTGTTAATAGGTTGAAGCCTTTAGGGTTTCGAGTTGTTACTCGGGTGGCTTGAAGCCTTGAAGGCATCTTGGTCTTGTGTCCTGACTTGGTTTGTATCTTTGTGATTTTTGTCCAAGTGACTTTGTTCTTTTAAATTTGCTTTGTTCTTTTGTAACTTTGTCTTTGTCGGGTTTGTGCTGCCCTTGTGTTTTTTATACCTAAAAGGGTTCAGTGCTGCAGACACTTAGCCTTGGCATTTTTAACAAGAAGAGATAGCACCCATCCTTTTTATTATTTCTTTGGTTTCCACTTGACTTTTTCAAGCCTGTTTGCGGATTATATTTTTAAGGCTTAGGGAACATTTGGTGTGGGCTGTTCACACCCGTCTATGAGACAATTTTATGTTTTCTTAACAAGTCTCATGGAGTTGTATTGATTTAGGAACTCACCCCTTATATAGGTTCTTTTTAACCCTTGAACCTATTGAGCGATGTGGCCTGGGAGCTCATCCCCTTACATGGCCCTTGCCATGGAGTTTTTTGCTAGGTTCTCATCCTGGTCTTAGGATAGAAAGACAAGTTTGATAAAACAACTTCATTTATTCAAGCAATACTTGCTTTTTACAAAAGGTATTCATAGTGTTGTTCAAAATACATTTTGCTACAAACCAAGCTTTTTTAAACATGGAACCTTTTTAGGGTTTTGCCGTTCCAATGCCTTGGAAGCCTTTTGCCTTCTGAATCTGCCAACTTGTAGGATCCACCCTTGTGTGCTTCAAGGATGGTGTATGGACCCTCCCATTTTGGGCCAAGCTTTCCTTGATTTTCTTTCTTGCTGGCTTCGTTGTTTCTGAGGACCAGGTCCCCTGGCTTGAAACGTTCATTCTTGACTTTTTTGTTGTAGTAAGCCTCCATTTGTTGCTTGTATTTTGCCTCCTGAATTGCGGCTTAATATCTTGCTTCCTCTAGGAGTTGTAAATTCAACATGGTCTCTTTTTGGTTTGTTTCGGGATCCATGTTGACAATTCTTTGGGTTACAACTCCTATCTCAGCGGGGATCACAGCTTCGGATCCGAATACCAGGCTATAAGGTGTTTTCTTATGGCTTGTTTTTTCGGTTGTTCTAATTGCCCATAGGACACTAGGCAATTCTTCAAGCCAGTTGCTTTCGTATCTTCCCAATCTTGTCTTGATGCCTTCTACTATGCTTCTATTTGTTCTTTCAACCTGACCGTTTGATTGCGGGTAAGCCACTGAGCTAAAAACCTGATCGATTTTGTATTCTTTGCACCAAACGCTGAAAGGCTTCTCAGCAAATTGCCTTCCGTTGTCGGTGACAAGTACTCCCGGCAATCCATAACGGCAAATGATGTTCTCCCAGACAAAGTCAATGACTTGCTTTCCTGTGATCTTAGCAAGTGGTTTGACCTCAGGCCACTTGGTGAAATAATCTACTGCCACCAACAAGAATTTTACCCCTCCTTTGCTTGGGGGAAATGGACCAACAATGTCCATTCCCCATTTATGGAATGGCCATGCCGAGGTTATCGGGACTAAAACATGTTTGGGACTTTTTGGGATCGGTGCATGGATCTGGCAAGTATCACATTTCTTCAATTCTTCGGCTGTATCGCGATGCATTGAAGGCCAGAAATATCTGAGGTTCATGAGCTTCGCAACTACCGACCTAGCTCCAAAGTGAGCTCCGCATACACCTTCATGAATTTCCTTGATCAAATACTTACTTTGCTCGGGACCGACGCATCTTAGCAAGGGAGCAAGGTAACCCTTTTTGTAAAGGGTTTCTCCTTGTAGTATGTATTGCCTTGCCTTGATTTCAACCCTTTTAGCTTCCACTTGATCATTGGGTAATTCACCATTTTTGAGGAACTTTTTATGGGAGTCATCCAGTTTGGATCTTCTTCGGTAACCACGTCTTGAACCTCCAATTCATTAATGGATGGGGCCTTCAACACTTCTACCAGTACCTTCTTGGTGAGGTGGGCGAAAGTGAGAGATGCAAGCTTACTTAGGGCATCGGCCTTTTTGTTTTGAGATCTGGGGATCTGTTTGATGTTACACGCTTGGAAGGTACTCATCAGTTCCTTGGATTTTTCTCTATATTTTTTCATGTTGGGCTCTTTAGCTATGTAGCTGTCATTCACTTGGCTTGAGACCAGCAACGAATCCGTGAACACTTCAAGCTTTTCAACCTTCATTTCTTTGGCCAGCCTTAGGCCGGCTATTAGTGCTTCGTATTCAGCCTCGTTATTGGTGGTCTGAAAATCAAAACGGAGAGCATATGTGAATTCCAAACCTTTTGGGTTGATCAAAATTAACCCAGCCCCTGACCCTTCAACGCTTGAAGCCCCGTCGGTAAAATGCTTCGAGGCTTCAGGGTTGGAAGGTTCAGTGGTGGTAGTGTTTACTTCAGTGGCTGTTTGGTTTGGGACTTCCACAATGAAATCAGCCAAGACTTGGGCCTTGATAGCTTTTCTTGGGACATAGGTGATGTTATGTTCACCCAGTTCTATGGCCCATTTGGCTAATCGCCCTGAGTTTTCAGGCTTTTCAAGCACACTCTTGATAGGTTGGTCGGTGACCACTTGTATGGGGTGTGCTTGGAAGTACCTTCGAAGCCTCCTAGCTGTTTGAACTAGGGCTAGGGCAAGTTTTTCAAGGGGAGGATATTTCGTTTCAGCTAATTTTAAAGTTTTGCTGAAAAAATAAACGGGTACCTGGGCCTTGTCTCGCTCAATGGTGAGGACTGCACTGATGGCCTCGTCCGTGATTGAGAGGTACACCGATATTAACTCCCCGGTTTTTGGTGCCGCAATGTCTGGTAGGGAAGCTAGATGTTGCTTCATCTGGTTGAAAGCTTCTTCAGCTTCTTCAGTCCATTTGAAATCCTTCTTATCTGAGCAGTTCTTGAGCGTTTTGTAGAAGGGCAGAGATCTTTCGGCCAACTTTGAGGTAAAACGCTTCAAGGCTGCAAGCTTCCCGTTCAAGCTTTCAACCTCCTTCTTGGTCTTCGGTGGCTTGGTTTCAAGGACGGCTTTCACTTTGTTAGGGTTGGCCTTGATGCTTTGTTTTCCAACAATGTGACCCAAGAATTTTCCCTCCTCGAATCCAAATGAACACTTTTCCGGATTAAGCTTCATGTTAACCTTTCTGAGGTTCTTGAAAGTTTCTTGAATATCATCGAGCATTTGATATTCCGTCTTGCTTTTAATAACCAAGTCATCGACATATGCCTCCATGTTTTTGCCAATTTGGCTTTCGAAGGCTTTGTCAACGAGCCGTTGATAGGTTGCTCCGGCATTTTTGAGGCCGAAAGGCATCTTTTGATAACAAAAGATCCCTTTGTCCGTGTGAAAGGCTGTCTTTTCCTCATCCTCTTTCTTCATGAGGATTTGGTGATAACCTTTGTATGCATCAAGAAAGCATTTGAACGAGTAGCCTGTGAGGGAGTCAACCTTGAGATCAATTTCCGGTAGTGGATAGCAATCCTTAGGACAAGCTTTGTTAAGATCCTTAAAGTCTATGCACATCCTCCAAGAGTTGTCTGGTTTCTTGACCATAACCGGGTTTGCAACCCATGATTGGTACTTGACTTCTCGGAGAATACCGGCCGACACAAGCTTTTCAACATCTTGGCAGGCTGCCAGACTTCTCTCGGGTGCCAAGCTTCTTTTCTTTTGAACCACAGGCTTGACATCCGGTGGTATTCTCAACTCATGCTTGGCAATGTCCCGAGGGATCCCGGTCATATCTTCTGGACACCAAGCGAATACATCGCTGTAGTGTGTTAGCAATTTTTCAAGGTATGAAAGGGTCTCTTGAGAAAGGTTTGGATTGACCCTTATTCTTTGTTCAGGGTACTTAGGGTTTATGACCAATCTTTGCCTGTCTTCTTCACTGCTTGAGCTTTCACCTTCAACCATGTAGGCTTCCTGAGAGGGTTGAAGGGTTGCTATGCCCCTCTCGGTAGGAAATTTGACTGTGCCATGGCCAACAGACACAGCCATGTAAAATGCACACTGTCCTGGTCTTCCAATGATCACGTCATAGCTTGAGGGGATGTTGATAACCACAAAGGTGAGTGGTTGGGTTCTTTCTTTTAAACCTTCACTGAAACGAACATTAAGTGTCAGTTGCCCTAAAGGCTTGAGGGGTATGTCGGCGATACCTTTTATAGAGGTTCCAGAGGGTTGAATCCTTGAACGTTCTTCATTGCTCAAACGGTTGAAGAATTTTTCAAACATGATTTCAGTGGCCGCCCCCGTGTCTATGTATGCCCTATATGTTTGCAATGTTCCCACGGTAGCTTCTTCCACAAGAGGGTTAGAGAGAGGGTCTTTCTCCGTTGGGGGGAAGCAAACACACTGAAGCTCCCAAGCTTCCAACCGCTGTTTTTTATGAGGAACCCTTCCATCGAAATCCACCATATTGACTTCCTTACCCTTTCCTTCAGCCATTTTGTCCCGGACTCCCTTTACCAAATGAGCGAGTTCTCCGGACTTAACAGCCTCTTCTATTCTTTTCTTGAGTTGGAAGCAATCGTTGGTGTGGTGACCTTTTTCTTCGTGAAACTCGCAGTATTGGGTGGAGTTCTCGTTCTTCCTGCTCTTGGGGAGAGGCCTAGGAGGCCGAAAGTTTTGTTTAACTTCTTCTGCTGCAAGGATTTCTTGAGGGGTCTTTGTGAGGGGAGTGAAACTTATGCCTTTCTCCCGGCTTGAAGGGTTCCGGCCTTCAGACCTTCGAGGGTCTGAACCCTTTGACCGCCTGTCATAGGAGTTGAAGTTCCCCCTTTTTCTAGCTGGACTATTGCTTCTCCAGCCGGACCCTCTTTTTCTTTGTTCTTTAATGTCTACTGCTTCCTCTCCCCGGATGTGAGCTTCAGCCCTTTCGAGGGCCTCCTCCAAGGTCTTGGGTAGGGATTTGTTGAAATCTCTTGTGAGGTACTTAGAGGTGATGGCATTCATGAAACCAGCCACTCTCATTTTCTCATCGGCCCCTACATAAGTCAGACCTTCCTTCTTGTATCGTTCAATGAAAGCACGAAGGCTTTCATCATCACGTTGTTTTATCTGAAAGATCACTGTTGCGTCTTTGACATATCGCCTTTGTTGGGAGAAGTTGGCCAGGAAACCCTTGCTGAGATCGTCAAAGCTTCGAACGCTTTGAGCAGGTAAGTCATTGAACCAGATTCTGGCGGATCCAACAAGAGTTTGCATGAACATTAGGCAACATTCAGCGTTTGACCATTTCTCTATCCGGGCTGCACCGGTGAAGATCTGAAGATGGTCCTCAGGATCTTCAGTCCCATCATACGTCCTGATGTGGGACGGCATCTTAATCTTTGATTGGAAATCATAATCGGCTATTTGTCTTGAAAAGCATGAAAGGTTACTTGGCTTATATGGTTTAGCCAAGTCTTCTTCAGCCCTTGCATCCATATTGTTGCCATTGCCGTTATTTCCTTGAGCGGCTAGCACTTGATTAATGAAGTGTTGCCACGGGAAGTTGGCCATCATCTGGGTCATCATATTGGGCATGAGGTTGAAACCTTGAAGGCTTCCTGGGCCAACCAAGCAGTTTATTCCGAGGGGAGCGCTCATAACAGCACTTCGTGCTAAAGGGAGCACGGATAGAGCTTGCTCCCACGTGGTTGTTATAGATGCTGGATAGCTTGTTACTGGGGACTGTAGGAGCTGGTCAAGGGTTAGCTCATGTCCCAAAGGAGCACCACTAGTAATTGGTTGGGAAGAGAAGATAGGATGCACCGTAGGATTTGTCATAGTGGACAGATAAGGGTGAGGGTTTGAAGGATTACTGGGACCAGCCTCACTTCTTGTTGTAAAAGGAGGGGGAGGTGGTCCGGGAGACAACGTCGGTTCAGGTTCATTATAGTCTAAACGAATCCTCACTCCTTTTTCTCTTTCTCTACTCACGTGTTGGTTGAGAAGGGACCTCAACTCAAGGAAGTTGTTGGCAACCCCTTCAGGGGTGAGTTCAACACGTGCTGGGGCGTCAGAGACACCGATATTGGGAGATGGAACCCCGGATCTGGACGGGGTTGGTGTGTTGAAGGTGAGGAACTCGGGTGTGCTCCCCGGAGTTGAGAAAGAAGTTGGTATAGCCACGTGAGCTTGGCTACTACCCGGAGTAGAAGTGTTTGGAATCTGATTTACTTCTTCCGGGGATCCACTTTCAGACATGGTGGTTTTAAGTGAAGAGAGCTACACTACTAGGTCTTTTTGAGAAGAAATAGCGGCGTAGCCCCACGGTGGGTGCCAACTTGTTGATGCAACAAATACAAGACCAACGGTAGTAGCTGGGCTGGTTAGGCAAAAGGGTTGAAGGGTTCAACTTTGCCTAACGCAGGTCGTGGGGTCCCCCCACGTTTGCAAAATGCGGAAGGAGGTTCACTAGTTAGTTTTTGTTATTTGTTGGAGATCCTTCTCTGAATTGTATCCAGATTCGGATATGGGAGCAAATAGAATGTGTGTGGTGTGTGTGAAAAGGAGTGACTCGCATGTAAGCAAGTACTCAATGTGAATGACCAGAGATTAGAGAATCAGAGCTGGCCAGGAGATGTTTCTTGAAGTAAATGAAGTGTCAATTTATAGGAGAAGACATTTCCCGAAGTAGAATTCATTTGACTAGTGATCCTTCTTGCAGTGAAGGGCTTACCCTTTCGGGGGTTGAAGCCTTTTGTCCCTCGGATAATAGCGTGCATTCCTGCAGACCTGCATTGCTTTTGCGGCTGTGGGTTGGTGAAGCAATCCCTGGATGTGACTGGCTACTGTTCCCGTGTTGCTTTTCCCTTCCTCACAGCTTTTTAAGCCTTGAACCCTTTAACCCTTTAAGCATTTACGCAATTAGCCATTTTATTCAATCTTGGGCTACCCCCGTCATCAGTATCTATTAGGCCATGGGTATGGGGCTTGGGTTGGGGCGTGGGTTGGGGGAAAACGCCCAAGTCACCACCCCGGGGGCTTGGGTTTGGGCGTGGCCCCTTTGGCGTGAGTCTGAAGCCGGGCATGGGGCGGGCTAGCAAGGTGACATGGCGGGCTCTCAATGTCCATGTGTCAACTCATGCCCCTAACCCAAGCCCTACCATACCCCATGGGCGTGGTTTTTTTTCCCATTCCACGTGTCAACCAATGCCCATCCCAAGCCCCACCATACCCCACGGTCTTAATAAGACTGTGGAAATGAATAGTGTTTGTGTACGTGGTTTGTTCCAATCCCCCCCTCTCTAAACACGTGTCCTCATGTTTACACCTTACTCCTAAACGGTTTTACTTCCCATGAGAGAGAACCGGAAGAGGGAAAAGGGAGAGAAGAGAGAGGGGCGGTGACCGGAGGGCCACTGTCGTCGCACCACCACCACGGTCACCATCTCCAATTTCTTTTTAGGGGTTTTTTTTCCTCAGAAAAGAGAGAAAGGAAAGAGGGAAGGAGAAGATGGAGGGGCAGTGACTGGAGGGTGACCACCACAACGGTTACCATCTGGTATCTCTGTTTTGTGGGGGGTGACCTCCATACGAACGTTGGGCTCTCTCGACGGTTGGGAAATGAACAGCGTTTATCTTCGTGGTTTGTTCCGATTGACCTATTTTGGCAGTCATCTCCCCTGTGTCTTCCAGCTTTGGTCATTGGAAACGATGCCACTGAGACGACGATTGGTTTCTTAGGGTTTTGCTTTGGCATCGTCTTTTGTCTGCTGTTGGTTCCTATGCCTTCATTCATTAGGTTTTTTGTCTTGGCTTCAAGGATTTGACTAAAAATTGATGAGCATGTAGCCTTGGTGTGGCCAGGATGATGGATAGTATGTTTTTACTTGCAGCCATAGACTTCTATTTGGCTTTAGAACTCTGAGCCTGGGATGGGAAGTACAACCATCTTTTTTTGTTTATGATTTATCAAGTTTAAAAAAAAAACAGAGTAAGATTAGAGTGGTTGTATTCTATTAATTTTTTACTTATATTATTGTTCAAGTCGTTGTATTCTCTTATTTACTTACGAGTTTCCAGGGAGCTAATCGTTTTGTGGTTGCTTGCTTGCTGATGAACTAATGTTTTCACATCTCTAAAATTAACCCATATTGAAGTATCACGACCCATATGCAAAGGTGAAGAACCCTAATCTTTGATGATTTTGCAAAATAGTTGCGTATGATGTATTACTTTATGCTTATAGAGTTATAGTTGTTCACAAGATTTTTTTGAGTCTTTTCACTGTTTGTATCTTGCAACTTTATGTTGAAATCATTTCTTTTTGTTGAGAATGATAATCTATATAGACAATAGTCTTATGTCGCTTTTAATAAGGGTGCAATCTCTAGGTATGTATTATGCCTAAACTTATAAGTTAAATTACTATGACCGAACGCAAATGACCTATGGAAGAGGATGTGGAGGGTTTCAGTTCAAGATGCGGGAGCATGGTGAAGACGCGTGTAAGAACCGTCAGGAGGGTTTCAGTTCAAGATGCGTGAACCTTTTTTTGGTTGTATGAAGATGGGTTTAATGTTTGGTTTGTGAATTAAGTGTTTGATGTGTTGTTTTGTGGTAATGTGATTGATCTAATTAGGGTTTGTTTGATTGGTTTAAGATAAAGTGGGGAAGAGTGTGTCAAAAAAACGTTCAAATATTGACAATGCGAGATTGCCAAAGATCAATAGGGTTTCGCAACCGAGTAATGTGATTGATTTGTTTTGTTGTTTTCCGTCCTTTTGGTTACCAAAGGGAAGCACAGTAACAAATATTGATAACTAAAAAAATCTGAAAATGTGTCTATACATGTGAGAATGTTAGTGCCTTATACCGGACAATATAGATATTTTTGTGGATAACTTAGATGTGCATTGCAGGAATTGATGTCTTTTACACGATCGTATATATATGGTTCTGGAAGGATTTCCCGACAGTGTTGGCCCTTTGTACCTGCCGTACATGACACAGAGAGCTTTTAAGGTATACTATTTGAATTATGAGGAAAAATCTATATGATACTATGTAAGGTGGTGTTATATGCCAGCATCTCCATTACGCTGTTGAAGATCGATTAACTATTATGTATGTATCTTTGATGTAGCACTTCTTTGGGGGAGCAATGGGCGTCTTCACCACGCAAGCACTTCTACACTCTGTTAAAAGCCAAGCTATGCCAGGTGTTGGTTAAGGTAATGGTGAATGACAAGCAATACCTTTTGGTTTTGGTCGATCTTTGAACTAGGGCTTCAGATCTTTATGAATGTTATCTAATTGCAAATTGCCTTTTTAATACTTGATATATCATTATATGAAAATGATACTACTTTTTCTGGTCAAGTTTTGATGTCGAAACGTGTCATGAAATGTTATAAGCTTGAGATTTTAAAATGTAGCAAGGATGGTGTGATCATAGAGGAACATAGCAAGATGTTAAAGCCAAGATTCAAATAAAGCAAGAAGGTGCCTTTAAAGGTGAATGAGCACTAGCATATGATCTTGCTCAGGAGGTAATGAATCCTTACATTAGGGATGTGAATTTCTGACACGGCCCGAAAACACGACACGAGCCTAACACGAAATTCGCGGGTTTGGGTTTAGTCTAAATGGGGTTGGGTCAGTTTCAGGTTGAACCCGCCAACCCGTTTAGCTAAACGGGTCAGGTTCGGGTTAACCCGGTCGGGTTGGCGGGTTGACCCGTTTAACCCATTTCTATAATATTATATATTTTACAATATGTTTTATGTTATAAATTAAATTTGGCGTGTATTTTATGCTATACTTATAACTTAAAAATAGAAATTGACATAAGATTTTATGATTCTAATGTAATTTTATTATCTAATTTGTGTTTTTTTTGTAGTAGATGTTAATTTTAATATATTAGTTTGTTGAAAAAAATAAAAAAAAAATCGGGTTGAACGGGTCGGGTTCGGGTCAGCCTGCGAATATTCGGGACAGGTTCGGGTTCATATGTATGAAACGATTTTCGGGTTCAGGTTCGTCTAAAATTTTCAGGTTGGGTTGAACCCGTCAATCCGCGAACACAACCCGTTTAGCACCCCTACCTTACATACTTGAGATTGTAAAACGGGTGGGTCGGCCCTGTTCGGTAAAGGTTCAAATGGGTTAACAATTTTTGTTAACCATAAGGTTAAAACATTAGCTGAATGGTGCCTATGGTCATAGAAACTAATGAAACCACCGGCTGGACCATTGCGCACTAGGCTGATTATAGCTTCACACATTGGAGGTGTATTATATACAGATCAAGGGGAATAGTTATCTATGTAACTATTATGTGTTGACTGGTAACACCAGTTCATGCCATAGTGATCAACGGGATTCTGGTGGCGTGGCATGTTTTCATGGCCAAAACAAGCATGTTTTGCTTCATGGTAAATCAGGCTATCCAAAGACTCCCTCTTTTGGAATAGTTTTTCTTCGTTTAATACTTTCTCGAGATTCGGTATTTTTTATTTTAAAGTCGGGAACATGCATTGAAGGATCAATGTTGTGAGATTCCAGACATTATTTTACAGTTTTTAGATCAAATAACTGCTGCTTCATTTCCTCCAACCTAAATTAAAAAAAAACCACAAACGCCAATTTTAGAACATTTTACTCAAAAGGCTATAGTATTATTAACAAGAAACTTGCAAAGGCTTTGGTTAGACCTGTCATCCGTGTTCCTTTAATGTTGTCTCTTGCATTTTGGATAACATCAATAGATATGTGCTTTATAGTAGTCTAGGGGTTCACTGGTGTTCCACAGAATTTTAGAAGATTTGGATCCAGAAAACCTGAATTTCTACGTGTTGAAGGGCTTGATGAATTTTACAGGGACGAGCTTCTTAAGATCGACAGTGAGGACGGTGTATGATTACTGATCGTGGTCATTTTGGTGAGTGGCTTGCTGTTAGTTGTTATCATCCCATGTTTTGTGGAAAATATATATAAGATTACAAATGAGAAGACCAAGTTGTTGTCTTTGTTTTAGAAGTTTGGAACAGATTGTTATAACTAGACACAATCACATAGCAAAAGAATGATCTTAAATTAATTTTCCATCCGATCTCTTTTCTTTTCATTTTGCAAAAGCATGCCACTTAATTTAAAATTGACACTCACTAAAATGTTGCAGTTCTTTTCAACATGTGTGCGCCTCGAGTTGAGTCCCATCTAATGATGCAGAATGGTTTGAATTCAAGCTCTCATTCTACAAGATAGTGCAGGTAAGTCTTTTTTCTTTATGTAATGTAAATTACAACTTTGCCCCTGTACATGTGATTGTATGTTATATAAGTTTTTTTTAGCAAGCAGTTCTGGTTATCCATTAATTAAAGTTGAGCTCTCTCTAGCGTGTGTAATGAATTTAAGTGTTTCTGAGGCTAATCGGTTTGCTCAAATATACAGGTGAAGGCACTAGCGACACAAATAAGACCAGGTACCCCGGATGCATGTGTGACAACTGTCAAATTTGCATGCATCCGTACAATTAATTAACTATGATTAGTGCCTAATGACTGTGCTGATTGACAATTTATGACTTGAATTGCTTTCTGATTTCCGCATCATACTTACATGTGCATCACATATTGCATACTGTCACATCATTTATCACATACAAACTTTAGTGACATAAACGATACGCAAAGCACAGTTAGCACAATTAGCAGACAACTCAGAAAAATGCTGACGATGTCAGTACATAGACAATCAGTGTTTTGAGATCCTGTATGGGCCAGAGACAAATTTTTACACTAGTACAGTGTGTAGGGAAGTAAGGACCACAAAACTGCTTACTAGGTGATAGTTAAAGTGCCTAAAACTCACATTAAGTGCAGAATTCTGCATATTTCAGCAAAAATCATGATTTTAACATGCTAGTAACATACAAAAATATGACGAAATGGTTCTGAATACTTTCCTAAGTGTCGGGAATTAAAAGTGTCACAAAAGGGTACATAAAGAACACTAAACGATATAGTTTGACACCATAACGAACCGGTATCTAACCGAACAACCGGACATTACCCGAAACACCAAAATTATACTAGAAGCATTGTTTTATTATTTCTGAGCTAGTTATGACCCCCGAACATCGTATTACATGTTCTAAACACCCAACATACTTAACCATGATTTTTTTAACACTTTTTACCTATTTAACTTAACTTAACCATGGTTAAGGCTTAACTATACCCCCCCTTGGAGTTACGGTTATGGAGGTGGCCCACCATCAAGATCCTACATGATCTCACTAGATATTACAAGATCTCTTTTGATTTTGCTTTGATTTGGGAAGATTCATATAGATCTTGCTTAGATCTTCCTTGGATATTCTATAGATCTTCCTTGGATATTATAAGTAACCATCATCATCAACACTTCACAACTCACCTCCATCTCCTTCTCTCCTCCATGTTCTCGGCCCAAACAAGCACCCACACCACCACCATTTTCATCCAACTCCAATCCATTCCAAGGTGTACACAAGGTGTTAGAAGCTAAGTTAGGAAGCTTGGAGCTTTCGAAAGTTGAAGGACCTTCACCGTTTGCTTTTATCCACTTGTTATCTTCACTTGAATCATCCCTAGCCTTGAGCTAGTGGTAAGAACTTCATACACTCCATTGTTCATCTTGTATTAGTGGTTAAAAGAAGATTCATGTTGATTATTATGAAGAACACTAAAGAACATTAATGAACATGAAGATGAAACTTTAACATAAGCTTGAAAACCATAAAAATACACACTGTTTAGTGTTGTTTTACTACTTGATGATTGATTGTTTGTGTTTATGATGTTAGACATCATATGAAACCCACTAGATTGTGATTAAACACATGATCTAGTAAGTTAAAGTGATGATCTTGTGAAAGACCAAGATGATCATACTTTATGAAGACATGAACTTGAATAATAAAATTTGTTTTCATATGTGATGATGATTTAAACACAATACAAGTCTTGTAAATGGATGACTTCAAGAAATAATTTCTCAAGAAACTAAAGTTATACACAAGATTTACATAATCATGGATTTTAAAGAAAGTAACTATGTTTTGGTGGTGAATCAAATATAGAAATACATTGTTAACAAGAAAAATACAAGAAGTTTGATTTTTGAAAAATCACCATACAAGTTGTTAAGTACTAAATTTTACAAGAATAAGATTTACAAACAAATAACCATATTTTTAAGGGTAACAAGGCCTACTTAACAACATAGTAAGTTACTACAAGTTTATATAAAAGTTCAAGTTCGTGTTGTTGCATAAATTGCATGATTTTGGCACTTGGGAAGTGTTGATTGGATTGTTGATTGTTTATGATGATTTTGAAAAGAAAATGATATGCTTTAATAGCATGGACACCTCCATTTTTAGGGGAAACTATGGCAAAATTTTCTAAAAATACAAACACTTAGAAAAATATTTGCTAAACAAGTATTTACAAGTGAGTTTTAACTATGGTTTTCAATACAAAATTTGCCATAGATTTTGTTACAAACATACAAGTATTGGAGGTTGGTTTTTGTAAATAAAAATAACTAAATATGTATTTGGAGGATATGTATTTAGAAGACACATTGTGTGTGATTATTTGTGAAATAGTTATATTATTTTAGGGTAAAATAATATAACCTAACAAAGTACCATGAAATTTACTATCCAAAATATTACCAAAAATCACAAGGAATAAATATATAAGTTACACACATTATATTGTGGAACCAAACGATAGAACGTAACTTACAAATACTCCGGAGAACACCGTTATAAATATATTTTTGGTAAATATTATTTTGGATATGAAAGAAATGAGAATATGATTTTTGTTATTATTACAAAGTATATCATATTTTCGACAAAAGGAAAATATATTATTTTTGGAAGTAAAAATATATTTCCCTAGAGTTTTTAGAAGAAGTATGATTTTTGGGAAAAATATGCGTTTTCTTGAATAGACTTGAAATACATTTGGGATAAAATAAGTTTATATATATTTTCTAAGTGAGACTTGAAAATATATTGTTTTGGAGATATATATTGGATGTTTATTAAGAAAATACGTACACACCGGTATACGACGCCAATACATGGCAAGATATACAAATACAAGAATACGGATATACATGTATGAGATACCCCCATCCTTGGGAAGGAAATACGAGTATAAATACTTGAGAAGTATTATTACGAAATATTGTTTAACAATTATTCCGAAACTAAATGAATATAATTTAAGTTAAAATAATTACTATTTTAATAAATAATTATATGCTTGGAATAATAACGAAGACACTTTAAAAAGTAACTCAAAGGCACTAATTAATACCAAGTCAAGGAACGACCCGCTCGTCTAATGGACCGTAGTACGCATGTAGGTAATCATGCGTTCTAGAGGAAGCTTTGAGTTACATCAGATACAAGGAACGCAAAACAGTGAGTTCATGTCCCCCTTTTCTTTAAACTGTTTTGTTTATTTACTTCGGG
This sequence comes from Helianthus tuberosus, assembly GCA_030545235.1. NCBI lineage: Eukaryota > Viridiplantae > Streptophyta > Magnoliopsida > Asterales > Asteraceae > Helianthus > Helianthus tuberosus. The sequence goes on along the minus strand of CM060363.1, from coordinate 181,849,009 downwards.
GGTGAAATACATGTTACCAAAGGGATTACTTACAATACAATTGGTATGGTTAGCCTAGGAAAGAACCATAGATCATGTGAATGGGTAGGCGTATACTTGAGGCCATCAATCCTCTTGTAGGACCGAGGGGCATGAGTGATAGATCTATTTGGGTGTTGCGAGCCCCATCCATGAGTCCGCCGAATGGGCCATGAGGTGACTATGTATTACAGGCTGAATCCCGGTACAAAGTCTGCTAGGTTTGAGTCTTCCTGCACCATGTCACGTATATTAATGTATTAGCTACACATTAATTGATCTGTTTCCTTATTTCTTTCATACCGGGACTTACAAACTTACATACATACTTACAACGATTTCAAAGGTTTATACATATACTCAAACGAACACATGAACTCGCTCAACTTTTGTTGATGTTTTCAAACTACATGTATTTCAGGGAATTTGTAAGTGGATCTGGCGGGCGTTGGAAGTTTTTATGCTGCGTTAGAAATAAATATATCATCCATGGTCTTTGAGTTTGGTCAGTGTGTCTTATTCCTGGACGAGACATGTCTTCCAAACTTTGGTGTTATACAATATCTTTTGGCAAGTCCTTAATGAACTCATAAACAATTTGTACGGTTTGTAAAACTTGAATTTGAAGTATACATTTAGAAACAATGTTGATATGTTTTAAACTTATTAAATGGATGACAAACCCATGGTTTTATCATATAATTGATGTTATGATTGAATGCAATGATATTAAGAAAGTCACACCATAATCACGCTTCAACAAAAGTCAGGGTGTGACAGCTGGTATCAGAGCTTCGATCGTAGCGAACTAGGATTCTTTCTCGAGTCTAGACTACGATCATTAGGGCTCTCACAAAAACGTTTTTGCAAACATGTTTTCATTGCATACACGAAACGTCCAGATCCGTGAAACAAACATTTTTACAAATAAAAGACACAAAATACATTACAAGGAATTCATTTATATTTCAGTCTGAGAGACTGGGGAGTTAGTATGAGAGACTAGCTGGGTAGTGCAGTCTGAGAGACTGGGGAGTTGGTCTGAGAGACTAGCTGGGTAATTCAGTCTGAGAGACTGGGGAGTTAGTCTGAGAGACTAGCTGGGTAGTGCAGTCTGAGAGACTGGGGAGTTAGTCTGAGAGACTAGCTGGGTAGTGCAGTCTGAGAGACTGGGGAGTTAGTCTGAGAGACTATCTGGGAAATTCAGTTTGAGAGACTGGGGAGTTAGTCTGAGAGACTAGCTGGGTAGTGCAGTCTGAGAGACTAACTGGGTAGTTCAGTCTGAGAGACTGAGTGGTCTGAGAGACTAGTTGGGGCAGTCTGAGAGACTGGAAGGTTAGCCTGAGAGGCTGGGTAATTCAGTTTGGGAAACTGGGAAGTTTAGTCTAAGAGACTAGGGGGTTCAGTCTGAGAGGCTGGGTGTTTTAGTCTGAGAGGCTGGGTGTTTCAGTCTGAGAGACTGGGCGTTTCAGTCTGGGAGACTGGGTGTTTAGTCTGGGAGGCTGGGTATTTAGTCTGGGAGACTGGTTGGTTAGTCTGGGAGACTAGGTGGGTTAGTCTGGGAGACTAGGAAGGTTAGAAAGTTTCATGAAAAATAATGTGAATACATGACTACATGATAAATTACCTTTGTTTGCATACGATAATTGTTAGCGATTACTATGGATATACATGCTATGACTATTATGTACCGACACACGCGTCACTTTATTTTAGAAAGCGGGATATCAGACATTGATGACCCTACGGCCACCGCCACAGATAATGAGATTGCACCTGCGCCAGAAATATTTACGTCAGACACTGAGAATGACCCTGATATGCTGACCGAAGACGAGGACGACTTCCAACAATCCGCGCTACCAGATTTTTGTGATGCTTTACCCTTGCTGATAGGTTTCTATAACAAGAATCCTTCTGTCACTCTTTTTTCAGTCCATGACCACTTCATCACTGGTCATCCAGATGGTGAGCACACCATGGCTCCGATCCTTGACGATGCGCCTCCTGTGGGCATTCCTTCTGAAGGTTGGCTACTCGATGAGTAGTTGATGATGACGTTGACATGTTTATTGATGGTCCTCCTGCTGACGCCCATGATGATAGAAAATTAGACGAGAACGTTGTTACTAATTTCACTTCTTGAGACCCCTGTTAACAAGCTATCCTCTGATTCTAAGTATACACTCGATCTCAGACTCCTTTGAGTCTGTGACATCTGCAGCCTTACAGACGGCCAGATTACAGCTTTTTACTAATGACTCAGACGACGACGTCGTTATGACTGCTGCACCATCACCTGCTTGAGATGCCACACCTTTACACGACCCAGAGCCTGCTCCTGAGCCAGCTCCTGTTCATTTTTGGGTCAGCTTAATGTGGCACCTACTGGTCCTGCACCCTTGCTTGATCATGACCCTGTTTCTTTTGATCTACCAGGCATTGCACCCCTTATACCTGACCCAGTACCTGCACCTGATGATCTCCTTATTGGTTGAGACGTTTGTTCCTACACCTACACCCGTTGATGTTGCTCCTATGGAGACCGACGTCCATTGCACCGACATGCCTATTGCTTTCTTTTAGGACCTACCCGCACCCCGGAAAGGTACTCCAGGTCAGCACCCACATGACGACCCTTTAGCTACAGCAGCATTTTCCCCAACCGCACAGGCCGCACCGTTTGCCCATTTCAATACTTCATCGCCGGACGAGCCATTTTGATGGATCCTATAATACACTATGTTGATTTTAGACCCTTACCATCCCTCACATTATGGAAGCTGCACACGGGATGAGTTGCTCCTGTTACTTCAACTACAGTTTAAGGTTTTGAGTTATAAAGTTTTGGAGCTTGAGCTGACATTACGTCTTCCACCCTGTCAACGCCAGTACACTTTGATCCTCCACATTCATCACTATCTCCTTTTGCACTCTTACCTGCTGCTATTACACCCTTCTCAAGTTTTGATGCTCGTTTCTTTACTGTCAAGCAGCAGATCAGATACTTGCTCCGCCGTATATTCAAGCTCGAGGAGAAAGTAGCACATGTTAGCAGTTTGCTTTTCTTCACTCCTCCACCTCAGACACCAGTATAATTGGCTTTTGGTTTTATGCGGATTGCATTACTTTTGGGGAAAAGACACTACTCATAAGCCGAGATTGTGGGGACTTTTGAAGACCACTTCTGACTACGTAATTTTGATACACTGATATACTTATTGGACAAGGGTAGGGTGACCCTATGTCCCTTTTGATGTGATACATTTTGTAAGACAATGTAATTGTGGTCGGATAATAATGAGAGCCCAATCATCATTAAACATGCGGCAATACTTTGTGGCCAATAATCAATGAAAGCTCAGTCGCTATGTCTTCATTAAGCACATTGTTAATCTATATGTGTGTGCTATAATTACAATGCTACGTGCTTGCTTGTTATGCTCTCATTAAGCATAATTCCCAAATTACTTGGTCATGCTATGATTAAGCTATTGCTTGATGGGTTGATATGATAATCTATTATGTGTATGTACATATGACCTCTAAACAACTATATGCACTCCCTGAACAAATAAGAGCTGACCTAACCGATCTTCTTCTTAGAAGATGTCGATACAAGGGAACATCGATACCAACATCCCTCTGCCAGCGACAGCGGCAGAACTACAAGAGCGCATCTCACAGGCCATTGCACAGCACGAGGCCCTTCGCTCCGAACGCGGCAGAGGTACCCCAGGAAATAACCCACCCAACGGCTGCACCTACAAGCAGTTCTTGAACCACAAACCCCGAGAATTCGATGGCACTGGGGGTGCCATAGCTTTTGTGCGTTGGGTTGAGAAGACGGATTATGTTTTGCGATTAAGTAAATGCGCCCCAGAACATCAGGTCACGTACATAGCTGGACTATTTCTATATGGGGCTCTGTCATGGTGGAACCTTCAGGTTCAGAGAATGGGCAAGACTGCTGCGTATGCTTTGACGTGGGATGAACTGAAAGAACTGATGCGTAAGAGATATTGCTCGAGAGCGGAAGTCCAGAAGTTGGAGACTGAACTGTGGAACTTGAAAATGGAAGGTTCCAAGATAACTGAGTATGTACAGAGATTTCACGATTTATCACAAGTTGCTTCGCGTCTGGTTGAACCAGAGTTTAAGAAAATCGAACGCTTCATTGGGGGATTGGCACCTCAGATTCTAAGCCTGGTGACAACATCGAAACCCTCGACGATCACCGATGCTATCGACTTAAGTGTGGCGCTCACTGAAGAAGCGGATAGACTAGAGAAATTTTCCACTTCGGAAGAGAAAGAGGAGACTCCTGTAGAACCATCTGGAGATAACAAGAGGAAGTTCGCAAACTTCAAAAAGGGTACTCGGGTGATAGCAAGAACAAGGCCAAAAAGGGAAAAGACTACATAGGTATCCTACCTAAGTGCAACAATGTCACACCCCGACTTTCCACGTGTCACCGGTGGGCCCGGTGGGGAATATCGTGACGTAGTTGATATCATCATAGTCAAACAACACAATATATAAATGCACAGCGGAAGCAAAAGATAATTATATTACAATCCGAATATAAAGTAATATCCAGTATTACAACGGAAAGTAAAGGATCCACAGGCGGATCTTAAACATAAATATTGTTCAACAGACTTTAGACGCCTAGAACTTGCAAGATTCCTTATTAACGTCCTGAGCAGCTTCCAGCCTATTACGTACTTGTACCTGTCACTTAGACTTTTGAAAATACGTCAGTTTTCACTGGTAAATACACTCAACTGACTCATTTGAAAATAGTTTAAGAAAATTGATTTAGATGCACCAGGCACAAATTATTTTGACACTTTGATTAAAATGCACAGAGGCAAAATTAATCTTTTATAACTTGATTAAAATGCACAGAGGCAAAATTAATCTTTTATGCTTTGGGACAAACTATATCTCATGTTATCAGTTTTACATAACTTGCTCTACATACGGGGCCCGGTTCTATGCCGGTTCATGATTAACCGACACACCACTATTCCCTTATTGGGAATCCCTTATTGGGTATAATTAATTAATTAGCATATAGCATCTGTCAGGTGTATGCCTACACCCCGTGCTTAAGTCGTGGCCATTGCACTTAATGAGTCAAGGATATCCAGGACACGGTCGCATTAATCCCCAATGTTTCAGTCAAGCAACACGAATTAAAACAGGTTATTTGGATTTCCCGACTTATTGGTCTTTGAATCCCATACCTGACCATGCGGTATTTATATTACCGTATCCCAAGCCCGTAATAGGGAAAATAAGTTAAGAGTATTTACCTGAGCTAGCTCCTGTCTTAAATAGCAAGAATTATAATAACTCAATCGTATTCACTTAAGTAAGCATAGGTACAATTTACCGGAAGGCTCTAGTCTAGAATGATGGTATAAATAACCAATCAGAATGCTAACGGGTCTTTAATTAAGCCTAAGCTTAGACCAGTTAATTATACGGTTCAAACGCACGATTAGGCGAAGACCAGATAGAATGTGATTTAGACCCGACAAGTTCGGAGACTTGCTTAATATGGGTATTTCATACACATTCTGGATTTTGAGATAAAACCGATAAGGTTTGACCCGTTTAGGCTAATTTATGTAAACTAGTTACATAAACCGAACCGAACGCGTAATAAGCGTAACGGGTATACATATGAGCCATTTACAGGTTTCCTAAGTTAATATGCTTCACATATGTTGTGATATCAGTAAGATGTCTTTTATTATGCCCGAGACGAATTTAAACACAAACTATGCCCCGTAGGGGTAGTTTGGTCATTTAAAAGGTTATAAAAGAGTTTAAGTATTTAACTGAGTTACAGGTCTGATATAATCAGCAAAAATACTTAGTTTACTAAGTTATAACAGTAGGGTAAAGTATATATGTGAAATTTATCAAATATAACCAAACTATGCACCGTAGGGGCATTTTGGTAATTTCACATAAGCCGAAAAGCTCAATACTGAAGTCTGAGTTTAACAAACTTTGCTTACTATTAAAATATTATAATTTGCCTCAAATATCAGTAGGTATCAACCCTTGTATGTTTAATATAGTTATAGCACATACTATGCGTTAAAAACGCTTAAAAAGGCGATTAGAAGCCTTTTCCGGGTTCGATACATAAAGCTGATATTTTTATTATTCCAGAAGGCTTAAAATAATTTATTTATCATATGTGATCAGTAGGAAAAGGTTTGGAGTTAATTAGATATGTAAAACTCATTTTATGGCCCGTAAGGGCAAAACCGACAATTATTGGAATAAGCCTACGACTATTAGTTATGCTCAGCCTAAAATTAATTAAAAATCTTTAAAAATCCCAAAATAATATATTACATCAGTGGGTAATAAGTTTGATATAAAAAAGTAGGCTTAACTAGGCTATACGCTAATTACGCCGTTTAATTAATCATAAAGCTTTCATTTCACGCTAACGAGCATAACTCTTAGTCTATTCCTCAAACTGATGTCAAACTTTGGATGCGAGTTTAAATATCAGTAATTAAAGTTTCTACTCTTTTACATTTCCAAAAATCATGTTTTAAGGTGAAAAGGGCATAATGGTCAACATATGAGCAATTAACGGAATCATGCGTATTAATTGGTTAACTAATGAACCATGGTGTATAATCACAGAGGGTTATACTAGCATGTAACCTGGTCCAAATGAAGCTCTTAGGTATTTCTAAAACATACCATAATGGGTCAGAACTGAAAGTCAAAGTGAAAGTCAAACTATGCGACTTTCGGTTCTAAACCGGGTCTAAACAGGAAATTGTCGGGTTAAACATGTTTATACATGTTCCTACACTAATTACCAAGTTATATTAATGAGCAAACAGGTTGTAGGTGTTCTACATTGCTAATTATGCATAAATTAGAAAATAAGTATCCTGTTGACTTTTTAATAACAAGTTTGACCCGACATTTGACCTAGTTAGAGTGGGAATCAGGGGGAACCCTTTTAAGGGTTTATTACCCACATAATTACCAACTTATAACTACTTTTGATTCGACTAATCACTGGACCATTAGTGATTAATCTTAAAGTCAACCGTTAATTACGACGGTTTGACTTTTAGGCTAAAACTAAACTAAAACTTAATTAAGAAAGGATTAGTAAACTTACTGAAGTCCTATGCTTAATTAGGAAGGTCTTGTGTCTGCTCTTAAGCTCCCAAAGGCTCCAGAATTGCACAAGAAGTGAATGATCAAATGGTTGCACTTCATGGCCTTATATAGTGAATTTTGATCCACAAAATGTTGACATGTAAGTCTACTAATGACCACAACTCTTCAACAAGTGTCCCTAAGTGCTAAAAATCAGTTTAGGCAACTCATGGAAGTGTTAAAGGGCAAAACTTGGCGTTTGAATAGGCTTAACAGGCCAAAAAAACGAGTTGCTGCATCTGGTGGTTGCTTGCGCACCGCAACAACCACAGTGTTGAGGTGCGCAAGGCTTGGCCAGCAATCAGCAACTTTCAAATGTTGGCAGCTTTGACCCCTTGCATCTTTAAATGTCATTTCCGACACATCCAAGGCCCGTTAAACCATTTTTAAGGCTCTAAAATGATGCCTAAGTATGGGGAACATGAAACATGCTCAAAAATATGCCGGATGTCGGTTCGTTTGGTCGTACGGTCACGTTGTTCGGTTAATTACGACGAAACACGGACGGACGCGAAAAACGAACCAATTGACGCGACGAATGGAATTTTATTAAGCCAAACACTAAAATAACATATTTTAGTGTTTACATAAATTTTTGGGTGTCCGGGGATATTCAGAATGTGAGATATGCGCGTAAACGCAGACTTGTGCGCTTTTTGGCACTTTTAGTCCCTGCATGGCTTAAAAGCTTATTTGTGCGCATCAAACACCTCTAAACCTATATCTAAGCTATAAGAAGGATAAATAGGGTATGTTTATCTCCTGGTCATAATCCGGAAGGTCCGATAACATACGAATCGGTATACTTTAGCAGTTTGACACTTTAGGTCCTTCTAATGCGCAAACTTGCGTAACTTATCATTTAATAGCATTGAAGCCTTATCTAATTCATATTAGGCATTCTTGAAAGTATTATTAAACATCGTAATGCTCCGGGCTCGATAAAAGGTCATTCAGAGGTATAATTAAACATATTGACACTTCTAGTCCCTTAAACTTGCGAAGTTGCGCGTAACTTCTCTTTTAGGCATAAAAGCCTTGGGTTGCCAATGATTGGCATTCCCGAGAGTATAATCAAATATCATGAGGCTCTCGGTTTGTTAAAAGGTCACTCAGAGGTAAGAATTTACATGTTGACGCTTTTAACCCTTTTCTGCGCAAACTTTCAATTGTTTACATAAACGGCTACACTTGATTAACAAGTGGCTCATTTGTGAATATAAAACCATAAAAGGTTAATTAGAAACTTATTTTTGGTATGATAATACTTCCAGTTCTTTCATAATCCAAGTTTTCGATTTTTCGAAAAATTAGTCCCTTGAATTCAATGTTTGACTTCATTAGGGTTTATTACACGTGTCAATACTTCATTGGACGTGATTTTACGAGGTGTTACATCCTCACCCCCTTAAAAGAAATCTCGACCTCGAGATTTGCTAGAATAATGGAAGTATTTCCTGAAGTAGCATGGACTTACTTCCATAGTATATTTGGGCCTCTAAGGGTATCCCAGTTGACCTATACAATAGGTACATACTCTTCTTCGGAGCTTCTTAACCTGTCGATTCTTAGTCTATACAGGTTTATTGTCTAATCATAAAGTTTCATTAGTCTTCCTATCATTATGTGATAATGTTTTTCGGTTATTGGCGAAACACATCCGTCAGACACTAGCGTGTAATGTATTGCGAGCTCCTTAAATAGGTTTTAGCTTATAAGCTACTTGATCTTGATACATTCGATTTCCTTCGAATGATTCTATATATTCAGAGCTTAACTAGCCTGATAATTTAGCAAATTTGGCACACAGAGATGTCAGAGATGTCCGTACTCTCAGGCTTTGGTTCATCTATCGATGTCGGTGTCAGATAAATGACACATTCTCTTTACAAGTGCAAGGATGCCCTAAGTAGAGATATTTACAAGGACATTTTATATTGGATATCTTCTTTGAATACTACTAGTCGACTTCAGTACAATATGACCATTGGGATACCTCAGGGGTTCCATGCATTAAACCTCCATACTGATCAGGCATGGAAGCAATCTATGGGACACACTAGGATACGCCAATCCTCATATGGCACTCTAATCAAACATAGTTTGGCATTCGCATGCGATAAAAATAATGGGAAAATAATACAATAAAATAAAATAATATATATATTGTCGTACTCTTTCTGGGGAAGAGTACTCCAGATTCTTATGAAAGGATTATCTCCGAGGATGGGAGAGAGGGTCATTAAAGATTCCATTGGTAAATTATACCCTATTTTTTTTTATATCTGAAGTTCTTATGAATGTAATAAAAAAGCTTGCTAAACTTATGTTTTACTAAAGGTTTATTATCCCTTGCATTAACGTAAAATACTGCGCGGATACAATCGATGCAAAAAGGTAAAGACGTACCTAATGCCATTATTGATATGCACTGTCTCTGGCGTTCCACCGTTAGTTTAGGCGTTTCCTTTCTTATCCATCCCAGACTTAGCTGCTCCCTCCTTGGCAGCCTCAGGGCAATTAGTACTGATGTGCCCCTTTTCGCCACAACTGAAACATTTTGCATTCTTTATGTCCCTACATTCGTGGGACTGGTGGCCAGTTCTTTTGCAGATGCCACATTGCTTTATCTTTTGGTTTGATCGACACTGTCCCCAGTGTCTTCTGTTGCAGGTTTTGCATGTAGGCTTCTTGTTGGAATCCTGTTGGTTATTGTTGAGCTCGGATTTGCTCTTCTTGGGATTCTGGGAGTTATCCTCCTCCCTTTTACGTTTCCCATCTTCAGAGGCTTTGGCAGCCTTGTTTCTGACCACATCGAGTGTGAGAGATAGCGACAGATCTGCTGCTGACCTGAATGTAGTAGGTCTCGATGCTTTCACACTGGCCTTTATTTCTGGGGCTAAACCCCCAATAAAGCGAGCTATTCGCTTTGGTTCCGGTGTGATCAAATAAGGAACTAATCGAGACTTGGTATTGAAACTTGTAAGGTATGCTTGACAATCTAAGTTCTCCATGACTAATGTCAAGAATTCAGTCTCGATCTTCTCAACTTCATGTTGAGGACAGTAATTTTCTTTGATAAGAGCAACGAACTGATCCCAAGTCATGTTGTACAAAGGGATCTTCCCGGTGGCTTGAATTAATGATCTCCACCAGGCTAAGGCCTCACCCTTAAATGATTGCGACACAAACTTGACCACATCCCTCTCAGCGCATCCGCTGATATCCACAACTGTATCCATCTCATCTAACCACGTCATACAATCTACAGCTCCTTCCTCCCCAGTGAAATCCCGGGGTTTACATGAAACAAAGTACTTGTAGGAGCAACCCTTTTCACGGGGTCCTTGATTTAGTATGATCTGTTGAGACGGATCACTATGATGATTAGAAGAGTGACGCTCGTCATCTTCCTTCTTGGGTTCTTCCTTCTTGGAAGGTGGCTTCAAATGCGGTGTAGATAGGGTCCTACTCCGAGTCCCACTATACTCTTCGTACTGCCGCTCCAATGCCTTTGTAACAGCGTCGTCTACCAACGCTTTCAATTCAGCACCCGTTAAGTTAATCCGGGCGTTATCAGTATTTTCCCTTGGGTGGCTATTTATTTCATCTGAGCCAGCCATTTAATTGAACTGTTACAGAAAACAAGGACAATAGTTTACTTGGGAGTTTATTATGGAATTGTCTTTTATGACAATTCATTAACCATGGTAACGGAGACCATATTTGGTTAATTTATTAATCACATTTATTTAGGATTTATATTATAACTTATCCTAATTATAAAAACGATAACAGTTTTACTAGTGGCACGAAAGGCCTAGTCACATGGACATTTATAAATTATAAGCTATGATTTCAGAGAATCAAAGCATTGAGGTTTGAATCATAGTTCATTACCTATTTCGGTCAGGGAGTCATTGCAACCCCTGTCTTTTGGCTCATGTAGGAATGAGCAAGGCCCGTAGGCACTATATTACCAATGCATGGTCAAAATATGATCATCTTAATTGATGATTTAAACCCGTGATGCAGAGATCATTAAGTTGGGTTAGGAATCTTTTGAAGAATCCTCATATAAGAATGACGTGTGTGATTTTAATGAATCACGTCTGCCCGGAGTGTTAACATATTTTCAGATGTTAACAGGGATACGAATCTTTTAAACAGGTCTTACCATCTTGGCCAGGTCTTTATAATGACACTCAGGCTAGGTTTCACTCTTAAGATTCTTATTCATATGTATACTGGCAGGGAAGGAAGGATATTTATTTTATTCAGGATTTTTTTTTTATAAATCCTAATTTACAAGTTACTAATAGCACAAATGGCCTAGTCGCGTAGACAAGTTTAATTTATAAGCCACGATTTCGGAGAACCGAGGCATTAAGGTTTGAATCAAAGTTCATTACCCTTTCTTGACAGGGAGTTGTAGGCTACCACTGTCTTTAGTCCTAATTGACGATACAATATGGCCCGTAGGCAAATCGATTGACATTACAAAACGATGTTTTAAGACAATAATAATCATCACACTGATGATAGTAGTCATGATAGTATTGATCATATTGACTATGAGGCTTGGGCATAGCCCACCACCTTAGACAGGAACCATAATGGTTACAACTGTCATTGTCGTATTGACAATATAATAAAGTATAGCCCGTAGGCACTTCATCACTAAGGATGTTAATAATATGATCATCATATTGATGATATTAGTCATGATCACATTGATCATAAAGACTATTAGGCTTGAGCATAGCTCACCACCTTAGACAAGGAATCATAAAGATCACAATGTCTGTGTCTCAAATGGACAATACATTATAGCCCGTAGGCAAAACATCACTAAAGGATGATTATTTCAAATAAGGGAATTTAGATTAACCCCTGTGGCCTGTGTGACTTTAACGATTCACAGTTTGCCAAAAATGTTAACATACTTACAGATTTTAATAGGGATTGGAATCTTTTGGATAGGTTTTACCGTCTTGGCCATGTCTGAAATGACATTTAGGCTAGGTTTTACCATCTTGGCCATGTCTGCATTGACATTTAGGCTAGGTTTTACCATCTTGGCCATGTCTGTATTGACATTTAGGCTAGGTTTTACCTTTAAGATTCCTTTAATATTTAACGCAGAGCAATCCTATTTTGAGATGTTAAATTATGGATCTGAACCTAATTATGGAACTACCATCTTGGCCCGGTTTTAAAATGACACATGGCTAGGTTTTGTCCTTCTTAGATTTTGCCATTTTATAATGGTAGATCTTATAAAAAGAGTGTTATTTTTCATTTATTTCATATTTCATGTTTAGAATGAAAATTTAAATTTAATCATTCCACTATAAAATTTAAAATCAGGTTTGCCCTAAATGGGACTTGAAAGGTATAATGTTGTCCTCGAAGGGACTGAAAAGATAAATATGTCCTTATAAGGACTATTGAGGAAACGATCTTCAGCAAAGGAGTTTCTTCTTCATCCAATTCCTGAATGTTTTCTCCTTGGTTGCACGTGTCACACCCCCAAAATCCACCTGCGGAATACCACCGCTTGGAGGCGTGACTGACCAGGATCCAGCCACCAATCATATTGAACAAGCATGTAAGTGATAATAAAATCCAACCCATATAATTGGTGTCTAAACAAAACATAGTTTAAGTTGCAAGCGGAAGCATAATGTTCAAAACCAAAGCATAAGTTCAAACGTTTCAAAGTTTAACATGGCACACCGCTGTCCATGTCCCACAACGACTCTCCCCCATGCAAGCTCCAGCTAAGTACCTATTGACCTGCAAAGCATGTAGTAACGAGTCAACAACAAGTTGATTGAGTTCACAGTTGGGTGTTCGTTTTAAGTTGTTTCGAAAACAGTTTCCTTTATCTGGCATCCTGCCGTGGGGGTTACCCCATAGTTGAAAACGTGACTTGTTTATTCCAAGTTATTCTGGCAATCCAGCCGTGGGGGCTACCCCGTGTTAGTTATCTGGCATTTCGGCCGTGGGGGCTACCCCATGTTAGTTCTCTGGCATTTCGGCCGTGGGGGCTACCCCATGTATCTACTAGACTCGTTACCATATCGACTGCTGACGGTAGTCATGTTTATGTGCCCTGAACTGTCAATGTCTATCATCATTGACGTGCCATAGTCCATTAGTTCACGCCCGTCCTCTGCGGCACGGTGTGAGGTTTGTCAAACCTAAATAGCGCTATCTAACTAATGACCCGCTCGCCATTGGCCTCGGCGATTAAGTCGATACAAAGATGAGGGACTTCGTGATAGAGTTTTGGTCTAGTACGAGTTATCTGTCCGTGAGGATGAGGAATTACATTCCTGAACCAATACTGTCCTACCTAAGGAGGACGAGGAACCCATGTTCCTTAACCCCATTCCCAACCCCTGGGAATCCCATGCTTTGTAGAGGGTGTGAACTCACCTTGGTTTGCTCGGCAGATACACAGAAAGGTCAATCAAGTTGTAAGTGGTCAACTACGTCCTAACATAGATACCATTCACGTCAGGTTCATATCCAAGTAGTGCACGTATGTTCTACACGTATTGTACACAAGTAACGATCATGGCATACATGTCTAGCATGGCAGTTCATCAACAGTTCGCAACAAGTTCCACAGTAACATTTATGTAATAACCAAAGTCTAAGTGTGCGGCGCAAACAGTTGGGCTCGTAATAGCATGCAGGTCCAAAACAGTGCACGACATACACAATTAACAATACACAGAAAGTCCATACATTCGGCCCACTAACTTAGGCCCGTAACTATGCAAGTCCAATCCAGCGAGTGTGCGTACATGGTCTCGAGTCGAGACTGTGCGATCTCGAGTCGAGACTGTGCGATCTCGGTTAAAGTCTATGAGTTCTCGAGTCATGCATGAACTAGTCGAGACTAGGTGATCTCGAGTGGTAACCGGACCCGCAACCATGGTTTCGAGTCATGCTGTTTTGTGCTGATGTCGTGTGGTCTCGAGTCGAGACTAGGGGTTCTCGATTCGCAACCTGAGTCGCAAACTGCAGTCTCGAGTTATCATGTTCCTGGTCTCGATTCGAAACCAAAGGTCTCGACTGGACATCAGCTGATCCTTCACAGTGTACTATCCAATAGAGTTTTGATTTCATGATATGGTGTACTATCCAATAGTAGAGCACAAACATGTTCCCTTGTCTAACTACTTACCGAAATGGATCAAACATACCGATTTTCAAATATTCAAGACATCTTCATAACATATTCATATTGTTCTTCATACATTCAAGTAGTTCATCATGATCATTCAAACTTGTTCATCATATTTTAGGGTTTTTAGCATTAATCACAATCATAACATGAACAACAATTAGAACACTTGAACATACTCATCTAATGGTTTCAAATCATCACACAACATCTCAAACTCGACTCTACACTAATCCGATTTCCACACACATGTAGCCGGTTTAACAAGCATTTAGTTCTTAGCACAAGAGTGTACAATCCGATTAACATGGCATTATCTAATACATATATGCAAGCCTATTTCATGAACATCAACAATCAATGGTTCAAATCACATTTAGACACAAGACATCATTAGCTCAATATGCAATATATCCGAAATCAAGACATGTTACCCGAATAACATCATCATACACATCCGGTTCACAAGAACATCATCATTCATACAACTATTCTAACAACAAACATCATAAAACACTAACCGGTTGATGAGGTGTGTGTGAAGGAGAGTAGGTTTGTTGTCCGAAAGTTTCCGAGTGAAGAACACAAGCAAATCCGAGAGCTTGGCTTGCTACTCTTGATCCGGCACAAGAGAAGAGGGTGGTGTTGCTAGGGTTTTTAGTGAGAGAGAGTGAGAGTGTGTGTGTGTGTAGGAGAGTGTGTGTTGTTTGCCCAAAAATGACAAGTGTGGCTAACCACAATGGTTATATACTAGTGGACTAAAGAGGTGCATGGCCCAATCCGGCCCAACCGTTACTGTTCACTCGAGACTGCATGGTCTCGAGTCGTGTCCTTGTGTCTCGGTTCACATAATCACACTCATACATACAAGCATAACACATAATCGCAAAATTTCACTTGGGTCATTCATTGAACTAACAAGTTAACTAATCACATAACGTTTCAAGCAAGTTACACCAAGATACAATGAAAGGTTCTAAATTTCGAGTTGTCACATCATCCCCAAGTTGAAAGAAATTTCGTCCCGAAATTTGGTAAGCACTCACTGAGGAAGCTAGTTAAGTTGTATGGTTTTCCTGGGGTGTCACATCCACCCCCCGTTGATCTGGAATTTCGTCCCGAAATTCCGTAGCTTCAGCCTCAGTAGTGGTTGTACCGTTTCCGAACAGCTGGGGATACTTTTGTTTCATCCAATCTTCGCGCTCCCAGGTGAACTCTGGGTGTAATACCCTAACACACTTTAACTAAAAAGACGCAGCGGAAGATACGTACCTTAAAATTTCATTCATTATAAACGTTTCGACTTACTCGAAGGTCCATTTTAAAATATAAAAACATAACTTATCATCACTAAATTACATATGTAAACATTCCCGTACAATCTATCTTGTGACTCGGTCTTCGATCGCTACTCCTTGTGAGATTAATCCGTGATTCGTACAACCTGCACTCACCACATTTATTCATACATTAGCACCCATTATATAAACAAGATTCATTCACGTACACTTCGCATATCGTCATTTTTCAAACTTTAAGCATTTCATCTGTGTATCCATTTCTTGGTGAGGCTTCAGTAATGTACCTGCATTACTTTTCATTCTCAAGGTACACCATTAATAACGTTAACACTCAACGTGTCTAAATTATGCATACTTACGTACTTACATACAAACATACATTCACATCTACATACATACATGTCTTTCCTACAACTTTACATACATGCATACACTCATACATGACTTTACACATACGTACATACACAACTACATACGTACATACCTTTCCTACATCTTTACATACATGCATACACTCATGCATACCTTTATACATTCATACACACACATCTACATATGTACATACCTCTCCTACATCTTTACATACATGCATACACTCATACATATCTTTATACACACGTACATACACATCTACATACGTACATACCCTTCCTACATCGTTACATACATGCATACACTCGTACATACCTTTATACATTCATACATACACATCTACATACGTACATACCTTAACGAACACGTACTAGATCACGTGTACCTCTTACATAATCATACATATCTTTACATGGGTCTTAGACTTAGCTTTATAGCCCATAAACATCTAAGGAACCATCAAAATCATGTTTGGAAAGTCCGCCGTAGTCCACGGATATCAAACCGAAGCCTACGGTACATAATCAACTTAACAAACAAGATTTCAGCTTTTTGGACTTGGGGAGGCCGTCGCCGACGCCCCCTAGGGCCGTCGGCGACGGGCTTTGCATTCACCCGTAGCCAGAAACACCCGTAGACAGGTATTTAGGGCGTCGGAGAAAAGTCAGCTTTCTAGAGCCCGTCGGCGACGGCCATGGAACCCGTCGGCGACGCCCTCTAGAAAGTGGCTTTTTCTGCAGAATCGTATCGTCGTCCGTACGCACTAAAACGCGCATAACTTTTGAACCGTTTACCCGTTTAACCTCCCGTTTCTTCCTACATGCTTGTAAATTCACATTCTATCATATGAACTTAAAATCCCACAACCGGATTAAGGAAATTCTTAACTTACATGCATTCGGCTTATTATCATATTCTAATTATTTGACCCGTTCGTGCATTTATCAACATAATCTGTTTATTTGACCTCAATCTCATATGAACTTAATAATTTCATTGACGCCTATCATAAAAGATTAAATTCTCGGATGCCTTGCATCCTCTTAACCCATTTTCGCTTAAAAGCTCATTTTTGACCCGTTGTGGGTATTTGTGCATTAAATGGTCTATGACATAACAAAACCATACTCTTCGCTTTCACACATGACCAACACATTACTCTAATCGGTTCACTTGTTTCCAATAGACATTCAAGGTCGTTTGCCCGATATACCTATCAAGGGCGTTTTTGTCAATTTCGCTCTATCCTTAACAACAAAGGAATTCCTTACATAAGTAACGAATCCTTCTACTTAGCTAAAATTCTTAGTCACACATACCTTGCTCGGATAAGAGCTAAGATCCGTTTAATACTCATCGACATCATACAATTCATTCCTAATTGACCTCAATTATCATATTTAATTAAGTTGCATATAACTTTACATAAACAACTAAGAAGTGATTACGGAATCACTTACCTAATGCATCCGTGCTCATGTCCGATTCCTCGCCTTTTCTTGACCCGTTAACACCTCATGCTTGAGCCCGTCTCGGCGTGATTCCTATACTTTCATTTCATCCAAATCACGCTAATATTAGCATACTCATTTGTACATGATAACAATCGTATCAATCCCATATTTCACACTTAACTTTCATTAATCATTTCTAACAAACATAACTCATATAATCATGTCCGTATACGTTTAACTCATGTAACTCATCATGTCATTACATTTAACACGGATTGCTATTACATGTACCATACGACTTCTCATCAACCTACATTTACGACAACGAGTCAACTCATGTTTCTTATACTTAGTTGACTTTCAAAAGTCAACTATTAACCATACATAACCATCGACTTATCAACATATGCCCGTAACATCATAATCGACTATACGGACGACACTATATACATTTTATCATTCACTTGATGTACGTACTACCTTTTAAGCATAACGTACAACTTATTCATGCATAAATCTTCTAAACTCTTACATAACCCATCAAAACCAACTACTAACCATCATGGATCATTCCCAAATAAACATCAATCATATCATCATCATTTTTCTCCTAATTCATCTAACAAGAATTCATCATACCTACATAATACATCAATCTTTCAACAAGAATTGGACATAGGTGATGAGTCTAGTCATCTTCATCACCATAACTAATGGGTTTATCATCTAAACATCAAATTAGCACAAATCATTCATAATCCATGTTCTATATGATGATTATAACACATACTAATGCTCAATTCCACTTAAACTCATGGATTGGAACATAACCCACTTTACCCATGATCACCAATCTTAGATTTTAGACATACCTTATGATCCCATCGTGTTAGTGATCATTAATCCATGCTCGGTTATGAATTTAAGCATCATTTAGCCTTCCAATTGGATGATCTTTCATGTTTAGGGTTTGAGACTCCATGGGAGTCTCCTGATCGATCTAGAACACACACGAAGGTGTGTTTGTGTGTGTTGTTATTTTCTTTTAATAACTTATCTTTCATCCTATACCATCTAGCCCCTCATGTTTACCATTTAACACAATTGGCACAACTTTCATCCTTTACTTGTTTCTACCATACTTTTAACTAGGATAATTAACCTAGTTATTTATTTCTTAATGTACCATATTAGAACATTTAACGAATATAAACATTCGGGTTTTGGGGTGTTACAAGTCTACCCCCCTTAAATAAGGTTTCGTCCCCGAAACCTTTCTCATTTCCTCTTACACACACACACATGTATGTTTGACTTAACACTTACATCATAATTATAAGTAATCATCCTATCTCATTTCATAATTATTCATACACTTGACTTCTTCCTCTTAACAAGTCTATACTTTCCATGGCATACTTTCATATAACATTCTCATTTCCTTTGACCCGTTAATAACAGGTTAATATACTTACTTATTCAAACTTATAATAATGCTTACACTCATATAATCCGTTTATAACGGGTTTAGTACTTTCATCTCATCCTTTAAGATTCCATTCTATAGACACATTGTTTAACATTTAACTCTTGTTTTGTTATCACAACAAAACTGCTATGTCATCGTCATACCTACGTGCTTAACTCCGTAGCTAACATCATTCTACCTTTCTATAGTCTTTTGTACCATACATATCCTCACGTTACTTGCACATTCGGATATTATCATTTCTATCATTCTTTTGTTCATCTGCTTTACATTTACTTATATGACTTGTTTGACGCATACATGGTCAAGCTATTGACTTCTTCTTATGTAGACTAGTTCCGTCTTTTATATCTTAAATCTGTTTCGCGGATTCGAACGCGTTATTCATACCTTTCGTACCTTCTATGTTTTGAATCCGTCTCGCGGATTTAAACATTGCATTCATATCTTTCATTCTTTGAATCCGTCTCTCGGATTCAAACATTGCATTTACGCCTTTCATCCCTTGAATCCGTCTCGCGGATTCAAGCATTGCATTCATATCTTTCATTCTTTGAATCCGTCTCGCGGATTCAAGCATTGCATTTACGCTTTTCATCCCTTGAATCCGTCTCGCGGATTCAAGCATTGCATTCATATCTTTCATTCTTTGAATCCGTCTCACGGATTCAAGCATTGCATTTACGCTTTTCATCCCTTGAATCCGTCTCGCGGATTCAAGCATTGCATTCATATCTTTCATTCTTTGAATCCGTCTCGCGGATTCAAGCATTGCATTTACGCTTTTCATCCCTTGAATCCGTCTCGCGGATTCAAGCATTGCATTCATATCTTTCATTCTTTGAATCCGTCTCGCGGATTCAAGCATTGCATTTACGCTTTTCATCCCTTGAATTCGTATCGCGGATTCAAGCATTGCATTCATATACATTGTTGATCCGTACCTTCTTACGGATTCAACATTCTTCACTCTTATCATTCATGTTTTTCATTCCTACATAGTACTCTCAATTTCCCGAGAGTCTTACTACCCACTTCACCCGCACGCCCACATGCTACCCAATTCTAACGGACATACCTGCGATAATTACCACGGTCTCACGAATGTCATATGCTTCTTGCGTACTGGCCAGGTGCGTAATTCACATACTAATTTCGTGCCTTCAGGTAATCATCGCCTTATGTCTGCAGTAGTGGGTCTCAATTCGTGCTACATTTTTTTACAACCTTATCAAGACAACATCGTTGTCTTTCATTTAGTACTTACCCTCCCAAGGAGATTTCTTCCTTTTTCTTTTAACACCGGTACCATACATACTAACATTGTGTACCTGGGGTCCGTCTGTCCATTCGCATCCTTGCCTGCCTTAGCATTCATCCTAGACTGCATTCAAGGGTCGTCTTCTTCAAACACTTATGCTTACCTTGCACATACAAAACCGTCAGTTTCTTTATATGTATACATAAGTACATACTTTCATTAGCCTTTACCTTTGGATCTTGATCGAGTCTTAGATTGTACGGACTTCTTATCTCAAGAGCACACAAGTTTGAGTTCAAGTACTTACCTTCTCGTACTTGATTCCCTCAAACCAGGGCTCTGATACCAACTTGTAATACCCTAACACACTTTAACTAAAAAGACGCAGCGGAAGATACGTACCTTAAAATTTCATTCATTATAAACGTTTCGACTTACTCGAAGGTCCATTTTAAAATATAAAAACATAACTTATCATCACTAAATTACATATGTAAACATTCCCGTACAATCTATCTTGTGACTCGGTCTTCGATCGCTACTCCTTGTGAGATTAATCCGTGATTCGTACAACCTGCACTCACCACATTTATTCATACATTAGCACCCATTATATAAACAAGATTCATTCACGTACACTTCGCATATCGTCATTTTTCAAACTTTAAGCATTTCATCTGCGTATCCATTTCCTGGTGAGGCTTCAGTAATGTACCTGCATTACTTTTCATTCTCAAGGTACACCATTAATAACGTTAACACTCAACGTGTCTAAATTATGCATACTTACGTACTTACATACAAACATACATTCACATCTACATACATACATGTCTTTCCTACAACTTTACATACATGCATACACTCATACATGACTTTACACATACGTACATACACAACTACATACGTACATACCTTTCCTACATCTTTACATACATGCATACACTCATGCATACCTTTATACATTCATACACACAAATCTACATACGTACATACCTCTCCTACATCTTTACATACATGCATACACTCATACATATCTTTATACACACGTACATACACATCTACATACGTACATACCCTTCCTACATCGTTACATACATGCATACACTCGTACATACCTTTATACATTCATATATACACATCTACATACGTACATACCTTAACGAACACGTACTAGATCACGTGTACCTCTTACATAATCATACATATCTTTACATGGGTCTTAGACTTAGCTTTATAGCCCATAAACATCTAAGGAACCATCAAAATCATGTTTGGAAAGTCCGCCGTAGTCCACGGATATCAAACCGAAGCCTACGGTACATAATCAACTTAACAAACAAGATTTCAGCTTTTTGGACTTGGGGAGGCCGTCGTCGACGCCCCCTAGGGCCGTCGGCGACGGGCTTTGCATTCACCCGTAGCCAGAAACACCCGTAGACAGGTATTTAGGGCGTCGGAGAAAAGTCAGCTTTCTAGAGCCCGTCGGCGACGGCCATGGAACCCGTCGGCGACGCCCTCTAGAAAGTGGCTTTTTCTGCAGAATCGTATCGTCGTCCGTACGCACTAAAACGCGCATAACTTTTGAACCGTTTACCCGTTTAACCTCCCGTTTCTTCCTACATGCTTGTAAATTCACATTCTATCATATGAACTTAAAATCCCACAACCGGATTAAGGAAATTCTTAACTTACATGCATTCGGCTTATTATCATATTCTAATTATTTGACCCGTTCGTGCATTTATCAACATAATCTGTTTATTTGACCTCAATCTCATATGAACTTAATAATTTCATTGACGCCTATCATAAAAGATTAAATTCTCGGATGCCTTGCATCCTCTTAACCCATTTTCGCTTAAAAGCTCATTTTTGACCCGTTATGGGTATTTGTGCATTAAATGGTCTATGACATAACAAAACCATACTCTTCGCTTTCACACATGACCAACACATTACTCTAATCGGTTCACTTGTTTCCAATAGACATTCAAGGTCGTTTGCCCGATATACCTATCAAGGGCGTTTTTGTCAATTTCGCTCTATCCTTAACAACAAAGGAATTCCTTACATAAGTAACGAATCCTTCTACTTAGCTAAAATTCTTAGTCACACATACCTTGCTCGGATAAGAGCTAAGATCCGTTTAATACTCATCGACATCATACAATTCATTCCTAATTGACCTCAATTATCATATTTAATTAAGTTGCATATAACTTTACATAAACAACTAAGAAGTGATTACGGAATCACTTACCTAATGCATCCGTGCTCATGTCCGATTCCTCGCCTTTTCTTGACCCGTTAACACCTCATGCTTGAGCCCGTCTCGGCGTGATTCCTATACTTTCATTTCATCCAAATCACGCTAATATTAGCATACTCATTTGTACATGATAACAATCGTATCAATCCCATATTTCACACTTAACTTTCATTAATCATTTCTAACAAACATAACTCATATAATCATGTCCGTATACGTTTAACTCATGTAACTCATCATGTCATTACATTTAACACGGATTGCTATTACATGTACCATACGACTTCTCATCAACCTACATTTACGACAACGAGTCAACTCATGTTTCTTATACTTAGTTGACTTTCAAAAGTCAACTATTAACCATACATAACCATCGACTTATCAACATATGCCCGTAACATCATAATCGACTATACGGACGACACTATATACATTTTATCATTCACTTGATGTACGTACTACCTTTTAAGCATAACGTACAACTTATTCATGCATAAATCTTCTAAACTCTTACATAACCCATCAAAACCAACTACTAACCATCATGGATCATTCCCAAATAAACATCAATCATATCATCATCATTTTTCTCCTAATTCATCTAACAAGAATTCATCATACCTACATAATACATCAATCTTTCAACAAGAATTGGACATAGGTGATGAGTCTAGTCATCTTCATCACCATAACTAATGGGTTTATCATCTAAACATCAAATTAGCACAA
This sequence comes from Helianthus tuberosus, assembly GCA_030545235.1. Lineage (NCBI taxonomy): Eukaryota > Viridiplantae > Streptophyta > Magnoliopsida > Asterales > Asteraceae > Helianthus > Helianthus tuberosus. The sequence goes on along the minus strand of CM060363.1, from coordinate 181,825,694 downwards.
ATCATTCATAATCCATGTTCTATATGATGATTATAACACATACTAATGCTCAATTCCACTTAAACTCATGGATTGGAACATAACCCACTTTACCCATGATCACCAATCTTAGATTTTAGACATACCTTATGATCCCATCGTGTTAGTGATCATTAATCCATGCTCGGTTATGAATTTAAGCATCATTTAGCCTTCCAATTGGATGATCTTTCATGTTTAGGGTTTGAGACTCCATGGGAGTCTCCTGATCGATCTAGAACACACACGAAGGTGTGTTTGTGTGTGTTGTTATTTTCTTTTAATAACTCATCTTTCATCCTATACCATCTAGCCCCTCATGTTTACCATTTAACATAATTGGCACAACTTTCATCCTTTACTTGTTTCTACCATACTTTTAACTAGGATAATTAACCTAGTTATTTATTTCTTAATGTACCATATTAGAACATTTAACGATTACACTGGGCCGCGACGCGAGTTCCAACGAACTCGAACGAGAGGTATTCTAGTGCTCTTGAGGACCTTAACATCCCGGTCCGTGATTTCAACTGGTTCCTCGACGAATCGTAACTGCTCGTCGATAGTGAGTTCCTTCAGAGGAACTATGTGGGTCTCTTCTGACAGACACTTCTTCAGATTCGACACGTGGAAGACGTTGTGAACTGCACCGAGTTATGCTGGTAAGTTCAGTCTGTAGGCCACCCTGCCTATTTTCTCGATGATTTCAAAAGGTCCAACGTATCGTGGGTTAAGTTTACCTCGTTTACCAAAACGAACCACACCCTTCCAGGGTGAAACTTTGAGTAGTACCCGCTCCCCAACCTGGAGCTCTAGTGGTTTCCTGCCCTTATCGGCGTAGACTTTCTGACGGTCACGAGCTACCGCCATGCGTTGTCGAATTTGAGAAATTCGTTCGGTTGTGTCTACCACATGTTCTGGACCAGTGATCTGACTATCCCCCACCTCTGCCCAACAAAGAGGTGACCGGCATTTACGTCCGTACAATGCCTCAAACGGGGCAGCTTTAATGCTGGTGTGGTAGCTGTTATTGTACGGAAATTCCACAAGTGGCAGATGCTTTTCCCAGCTGTTGCCAAAGTCGATTACACATGCACGAAGCATGTCTTCTAAGGTTTGAATGGTGCGCTCAGACTGTCCGTCCGTCTGAGGGTGATATGCCGTGCTCATGTCTAATCGTGAGCCAAAGGATTTGTGCATCGCCTGCCACAGCTCTGAAGTAAAACGCGCATCTCGATCCGAGATGATGGAGGTGGGCACCCCGTGCCTCGAAACAACTTCCTTGAGGTATACCTCTGCTAGAGTGGAGAATTTATCCGTCTCCTTGATAGCCGGAAAGTGTGCAGACTTAGTGAGTCGATCCACGATCACCCAAATAGTATCATTCCCGCGCTGGGATCTAGGCAGGCCAGTAACGAAATCCATGGAAATTTGCTCCCATTTCCATTGAGGTATCTCTGGTTGTTGGAGTAGGCCTGAGGGTTTCTGGTATTCAGACTTGACTCTCGCACAAGTCAAACACTTGCTGACGTAGGTTGCTATGTGGGCCTTCATGCTAGGCCACCAATACGTAGTTTTGATATCGTGGTACATCTTATCCGAACCAGGGTGTACCGAGTAGCGAGACTTGTGTGCTTCGTCCATCACAAGTTCTCGTAAGTTGCCATAGAGTGGGACCCAAATGCGTCCCGTTACTTAGTAAGCACCGTCTTCCTTTTGTTCCATGCGTTGCCTCGAGCCGCGTAGGGCTTCAGCCCTGACGTTTTCTGGTTTCAATGCTTCTATCTGAGCGTCTCGTATTTGGGAGGGAAGACTAGAATGTATAGTGAGCTGTAAGGCTCGTACGCGTTTAGGCGCAGTGTCCTTTCGACTAAGGGCATCAGCCACAACATTGGCTTTGCCAGGATGGTACCTGATTGCACATTCGTAATCGTTTAATAACTCAACCCATCGTCGTTGCCGCATATTCAGTTCCTTCTGCTTGAAGATATGCTCGAGGCTTCTGTGGTCGGTATAAATGGTGCACTTGGTACCGTATAGGTAATGTCTCCATATCTTAAGTGCAAAAACAACAGCTCCCAGATCTAAATCATGTGTAGTGTAGTTCCTTTCATGAACTTTAAGCTGGCGTGAGGCGTAGGCTATAACTTTATCTCGTTGCATCAACACACAACCAAGACCCTGAATGGATGCGTCGCAGTAGATCACGAAGTCGTCTGTGCCCTCTGGCAAGGAAAGGATAGGTGCGCTGCAAAGTCTATCCTTTAAATGCTGAAATGCCAACTCCTGTTCTTTTCCCCATCGATAAACAACGCCTTTCTGCGTTAGTGTGGTAAGAGGCTGTGCAATCTTGGAAAAATCCTTAATGAATCTCCTGTAGTAACCTGCCAAACCCAAGAATTGGCGAATTTCCGTTGGTGTGCGAGGTGCAGGCCAGTTCTTAATCGAGTCTACCTTGGATGGATCAACGTAGATCCCATCCTTTTTTACCACGTGGCCTAAGAAATGGACTTCTCGAAGCCAGAAGTCGCATTTTGAGAATTTTGCATAAAGCTGTTCTGTTCGAAGGAGTTCCAAAATGAGTCGTAGATGCTGCTCGTGTTCCTCCTGGCTCTTAGAGTAGATCAGGATGTCGTCGATGAAGACTATAACGAACTTGTCCAGGTAAGGCTTGCACACTCGATTCATCAAGTCCATGAAAATCGCAGGTGCGTTTGTCAGCCCAAAAGGCATGACCAAAAACTCATAGTGGCCATATCGAGTTCTGAAGGCTGTTTTGGAGACGTCCTCTTCTCGGACTCTCAGCTGGTGATACCCCGATCTTAAATCAATTTTTGAATAGTAGCTCGACCCTTGCAGCTGGTCGAACAAGTCGTCAATGCGTGGTAGAGGATAACAATTCTTCACCGTCACCTTATTGAGTTCACGGTAGTCGATGCACATTCTGAAGGTACCGTCTTTCTTCTTCACAAATAGCACTGGAGCTCCCCATGGCGAAGAGCTAGGGCGAATAAAACCCTTATCCAAGAGTTCTTGTAGTTGCGTAGAGAGTTCTTCCAGCTCTGATGGAGCTAAACGATAAGGTGCACGAGCTATAGGCGCAGCTCCAGGAGCTAGTTCAATCTGAAACTCGACTTGGCGATGAGGCGGAAGACCAGGTAATTCCTCAGGAAATACCTCAGGATAGTCGCGTACAATTGGAAAATCTTCTATCTTCTTCTCTGTCTCCGAGGTGTCAGTAACGAGAGCCAAAATGGCAGTGTGGCCCTTCCGTAAGCACTTCTGGGCCTTAAGGAGAGAGATGATGTTCTCAACAGCACTCCTCTTGTCGCCACGAATCATGAGAGGTTCACCACTGGAACCAGGAATACGAACAATCTTCTCGTTGCAAAGAATCTCTGCTCGGTGTTGGGATAACCAATCCATCCCAATGACAACGTCGAAACTACCCAAGACGATAGGAATAAGGTCGATAGAGAAGGTCTGGTTAGCAAGAACAAGTTTACAACCCTTGACTACGTGTGTGGCCTCTAAACTCTTACCATTTGCTAGCTCTACAGTGTGTTTGTTGTTCAAAGGTGTTGGAATACGCTTAAGCATCCGACTAACCTCTAGTGACATGTAGCTAGTATCGGCACCCGAATCAAATAAAACTGTAACATAAAAGTCGTCGAGAAGGAACTTACCCGCCACAACATTGGGGTCATTCCTTGCTTAACCTTGGCCGATCACGAACGCCCGCCCCCTGGCTCCATTGTTGTTGTTGTTCCCATTGTTACCATTCCCCTGATTGTTGTTATTGTTGTTGTTGTTGTTGTTCTGGTTCCTGTTCAGTTGGGGGCAATCTTTCTTGTAATGGCCTTCAGCTCCACACTGAAAGCACCCTTTGTTGTCACCTTGCTGCTGTTGCTGACGTTGGTTCTGTTGAGCGTGCTGACGATTCTGGTTGGCGGGGTATAAGCTCCTGCAATCCTTTGCAGCGTGACCTGGCTTGTTGCACCGATGACAGTTACCCCTGGTGCATGGCCCGTTGTGGTGTAGGCTGCAGCGATTGCATTTGGGATGATTCCCTTTGTATCCACCATGACTTTGACCACCAGATGATTGCTGATTAGGGCTCTTGTAGTCTTCAGTCTTTCTCTGCTGAGACTGAGACTGAACAGAAGTCGAACCCTTACTGGTGGTTCCATCCCATTTTCTCTTGTTGTCATTAAGAGCACCTGAAGTAGTTGCAGCACCTATGCGTTTTGGTAACCTGTTCTGCTCCACCGCCTGATCCGTGAGACGGTGAGCCAATTGTACAACTTGCTGGATGGTGGCGAGGTTTGCTGAAGTCACATGACTTTGGATCTCGGGTACCAAGCCCTTGAGGAAGAGTTCAATTCGCTTAATTGGAGGGTCCACCATAGTAGGACACAGAATTGCCAGTTCGTTCGACCTTTTCACATAAGCTTCAATTTCCGACCCCGTCATCTTAAGGTTGAAAAACTCTACTTCCAGTTTGTGAATCTCATCACGATTGCAGTACTCCTCTTTGATCATTTCCTTAAAGTTGTTCCATGGGGTGGCGTTAGCAGCAACCAACCCCAGCATTTGAACCTGAGCATTCCACCACGTGAGGGCTAAACCCTCGAGAGTACCGGTAGCATACTTCACCCTGCGCTCCTCAGGGCATTCACACATTTCGAACACAGATTCCAGTTTCTCAAACCAGTGGAGGAGGCCTACGGCTCCTTCAGTGCCGCTAAAAGTAGTTGGTCGGCAGTCCATGAAAGTTTTAAAAGTACACCCTATCGAGGGTGTAAGAAAAGACAGAGTTTAACACAAAGGTTGGTTCACGAGAGTAGGATCTAAAGATCCTAGAATGAGTTTGGACTGCAGGATATACCTCCTGCGTGTGCAGCTGCCAGTGCCGCAGCAACTCGTTCGTTAATCAGAGCCGTCAACTGGGCTTGTGTCATGTTAACGCGTCCAGACATGATCTTCATATCAAGAGGAACGTGAGTGAGAGGGGTTCGCGAAAATGCGTTGACAGAAGTGAGTAAGCATACACGTGTTCAATCAACAGTAGTTATACTAACCAAGCACACCATGAGCAATGTACTAAGTAACTAACATGTAGGCAATATATACATAGATCATATCACCTAGAATGTCGAGCCTTGCATGTGGAGTGAAGCGTCGTTGTGGATCGTAGAGCACTGTACAGGTTATAGTCTGATTTTAATAAAACTTTTTCCCTTATTAAAACCAAGTTCACTATAACCAATGGCTCTGATACCAATCTGTCACACCCCCAAAATCCACCTGCGGAATACCACCGCTTGGAGGCGTGACTGACCAGGATCCAGCCACCAATCATATTGAACAAGCATGTAAGTGATAATAAAATCCAACCCATATAATTGGTGTCCAAACAAAACATAGTTTAAGTTGCAAGCGGAAGCATAATGTTCAAAACCAAAGCATAAGTTCAAATGTTTCAAAGTTTAACATGGCACACCGCTGTCCATGTCCCACAACGACTCTCCCCCATGCAAGCTCCAGCTAAGTACCTATTGACCTGCAAAGCATGTAGTAACGAGTCAACAACAAGTTGAGTGAGTTCACAGTTGGGTGTTCGTTTTAAGTTGTTTCGAAAACAGTTTCCTTTATCTGGCATCCTGCCGTGGGGGTTACCCCATAGTTGAAAACGTGACTTGTTTATTCCCGGTTATTCTGGCAATCCAGCCGTGGGGGCTACCCCGTGTTAGTTATCTGGCATTTCGGCCATGGGGGCTACCCCATGTTAGTTCTCTGGCATTTCGGCCGTGGGGGCTACCCCATGTATCTACTAGACTCGTTACCATATCGACTGCTGACGGTAGTCATGTTTATGTGCCCTGAACTGTCAATGTCTATCATCATTGACGTGCTATAGTCCATTAGTTCACGCCCGTCCTCTGCGGCACGGTGTGAGGTTTGTCAAACCTAAATAGCGCTATCTAACTAATGACCCGCTCGCCATTGGCCTCGGCGATTAAGTCGATACAAAGATGAGGGACTTCGTGATAGAGTTTTGGTCTAGTACGAGTTATCTGTCCGTGAGGACGAGGAATTACATTCCTGAACCAATACTGTCCTACCCAAGGAGGACGAGGAACCCATGTTCCTTAACCCCATTCCCAACCCCTGGGAATCCCATGCTTTGTAGAGGGTGTGAACTCACCTTGGTTTGCTCGGCAGATACACAGAAAGGTCAATCAAGTTGTAAGTGGTCAACTACGTCCTAACATAGATACCATTCACGTCAGGCTCATATCCAAGTAGTGCACGTATGTTCTACACGTATTGTACACAAGTAACGATCATGGCATACATGTCTAGCATGGCAGTTCATCAACAGTTCGCAACAAGTTCCACAGTAACATTTATGTAATAACCAAAGTCTAAGTGTGCGGCGCAAACAGTTGGGCTCGTAATAGCATGCAGGTCCAAAACAGTGCATGACATACACAATTAACAATACACAGAAAGTCTACACATTCGGCCCACTAACTTAGGCCCGTAACTATGCAAGTCCAATCCAGCGAGTGTGCGTACATGGTCTCGAGTCGAGACTGTGCGATCTCGAGTCGAGACTGTGCGATCTCGGTTAAAGTCTATGAGTTCTCGAGTCATGCATGAACTAGTCGAGACTAGGTGATCTCGAGTGGTAACCGGACCCGCAACCATGGTTTCGAGTCATGCTGTTTTGTGCTGATGCCGTGTGGTCTCGAGTCGAGACTAGGGGTTCTCGATTCGCAACCTGAGTCGCAAACTGCAGTCTCGAGTTATCATGTTCCTGGTCTCGAGTCGAAACCAAAGGTCTCGACTGGACATCAGCTGATCCTTCATAGTGTACTATCCAATAGAGTTTTGATTTCATGATATGGTGTACTATCCAATAGTAGAGCACAAACATGTTCCCTTGTCTAACTACTTACCGAAATGGATCAAACATACCGATTTTCAAATATTCAAGACATCTTCATAACATATTCATATTGTTCTTCATACATTCAAGTAGTTCATCATGATCATTCAAACTTGTTCATCATATTTTAGGGTTTTTAGCATTAATCACAATCATAACATGAACAACAATTAGAACACTTGAACATACTCATCTAATGGTTTCAAATCATCACACAACATCTCAAACTCGACTCTACACTAATCCGATTTCCACACACATGTAGCCGGTTTAACAAGCATTCGGTTCTTAGCACAAGAGTGTACAATCCGATTAACATGGCATTATCTAATACATATATGCAAGCCTATTTCATGAACATCAACAATCAATGGTTCAAATCACATTTAGACACAAGACATCATTAGCTCAATATGCAATATATCCGAAATCAAGACATGTTAGCCGAATAACATCATCATACACATCCGGTTCACAAGAACATCATCATTCATACAACTATTCTAACAACAAACATCATAAAACACTAACCGGTTGATGAGGTGTGTGTAAAGGATAGTAGGTTTGTTGTCCGAAAGTTTCCGAGTGAAGAACACAAGCAAATCCGAGAGCTTGGCTTGCTACTCTTGATCCGGCACAAGAGAAGAGGGTGGTGTTGCTAGGGTTTTTAGTGAGAGAGAGTGAGAGTGTGTGTGTGTAGGAGAGTGTGTGTTGTTTGCCCAAAAATGACAAGTGTGGCTAACCACAATGGTTATATACTAGTGGACTAAAGAGGTGCATGGCCCAATCCGGCCCAACCGTTACTGTTCACTCGAGACCGCATGGTCTCGAGTCGTGTCCTTGTGTCTCGGTTCACATAATCACACTCATACATACAAGCATAACACATAATCGCAAAATTTCACTTGGGTCATTCGTTGAACTAACAAGTTAACTAATCACATAACGTTTCAAGCAAGTTACACCAAGATACAACGAAAGGTTCTAAATTTCGAGTTGTCACATGACCCGCTCGCCATTGGCCTCGGCGATTAAGTCGATACAAAGATGAGGGACTTCGTGATAGAGTTTTGGTCTACTACGAGTTATCTGTCCGTGAGGACGAGGAATTACATTCCTGAACCAATACTGTCCTACCCAAGGAGGACGAGGAACCCATGTTCCTTAACCCCATTCCCAACCCCTGGGAATCCCATGCTTTGTAGAGGGTGTGAACTCACCTTGGTTTGCTCGGCAGATACACAGAAAGGTCAATCAAGTTGTAAGTGGTCAACTACGTCCTAACATAGATACCATTCACGTCAGGTTCATATCCAAGTAGTGCACGTATGTTCTACACTTATTGTACACAAGTAACGATCATGGCATACATGTCTAGCATGGCAGTTCATCAACAGTTCGCAACAAGTTCCACAGTAACATTTATGTAAAGAGGTGCATGGCTAACCACAATGGTTATATACTAGTGGACTAAAGAGGTGCATGGCCCAATCCGGCCCAACCGTTACTGTTCACTCGAGACTGCATGGTCTCGAGTCGTGTCCTTGTGTCTCGGTTCACATAATCACACTCATACATACAAGCATAACACATAATCGCAAAATTTCACTTGGGTCATTCATTGAACTAACAAGTTAACTAATCACATAACGTTTCAAGCAAGTTACACCAAGATACAACGAAAGGTTCTAAATTTCGAGTTGTCACAGCACGTTTCATCCGGGTCGCGGTACGAAGCTCAGCATTTCAAGGCTCCAGATGTGGAGAATTCTTATTACAGCTTCTTCGCTTGGCGGCGTATCCAATATAAAAATTTGGAAGCAAAAATTTCCGGATTAGGATTGAGATTTTTCCTATGTTAAGTCTAGACTCAAAAGGTCAAGGAATGTGCTACTGTGTCACTGAGATTAAACACCAAAGACTAGTGTTTAATTCACTCAATGTTGGCTCTGATACCAACCTGTCACACCCCGACTTTCCACGTGTCACCGGTGGGCCCGGTGGGGAATATCGTGACGTAGTTGATATCATCATAGTCAAACAACACAATATATAAATGCATAGCGGAAGCAAAAGATAATTATATTACAATCCGAATATAAAGTAATATCCAGTATTACAACGGAAAGTAAAGGATCCACAGGCGGATCTTAAACATAAATATTGTTCAACAGACTTTAGATGCCTAGAACTTGCAAGATTCCTTATTAACGTCCTGAGCAGCTTCCAGCCTATTACGTACTTGTACCTGTCACTTAGACTTTTGAAAATACGTCAGTTTTCATTGGTAAATACACTCAACTGACTCATTTGAAAAGAGTTTAAGAAAATTGATTTAGATGCACCAGGCACAAATTATTTTGACACTTTGATTAAAATGCACAGAGGCAAAATTAATCTTTTATAACTTGATTAAAATGCACAGAGACAAAATTAATCTTTTATGCTTTGGGACAAACTATATCTCATGTTATCAGTTTTACATAACTTGCTCTACATACGGGGCCCGGTTCTATGCCGGTTCATGATTAACCGACACACCACTATTCCCTTATTGGGAATCCCTTATTGGGTATAATTAATTAATTAATTAGCATATAGCATCTGTCAGGTGTATGCCTACACCCCGTGCTTAAGTCGTGGCCATTGCACTTAATGAGTCAAGGATATCCAGGACACGGCCGCATTAATCCCCAATGTTTCAGTCAAGCAATACGAATTAAAACAGGTTATTTGGATTTCCCGACTTATTGGTCTTTGAATCCCATACCTGACCATGCGGTATTTATATTACCGTATCCCAAGCCCGTAATAGGGAAAATAAGTTAAGAGTATTTACCTGAGCTAGCTCCTGTCTTAAATAGCAAGAATTATAATAACTCAGCCGTATTCACTTAAGTAAGCGTAGGTACAATTTACCGGAAGGCTCTAGTCTGGAATGATGGTATAAATAACCAATTAGAATGCTAACGGGTCTTTAATTAAGCCTAAGCTTAGACCGGTTAATTATACGGTTCAAACGCACGATTAGGCGAAGACCGGATAGAATGTAATTTAGACCCGACAAGTTCGGAGACTTGCTTAATATGGGTATTTCATACACATTCTGGATTTTGAGATAAAACCGATAAGGTTTGACCCGTTTAGGCTAATTTATGTAAACTAGTTACATAAACCGAACCGAACGCGTAATAAGCGTAATGGGTATACACATGAGCCATTTATAGGTTTCCTAAGTTAATATGCTTCACATATGTTGTGACATCAGTAAGATGTCTTTTATTATGCCCGAGACAAATTTAAACACAAACTATGCCCCGTAGGGGTAGTTTGGTCATTTAAAAGGTTATAAAAGAGTTTAAGTATTTACTTGAGTTACAGGTCTGATATAATCAGCAAAAATACTTAGTTTACTAAGTTATAACAGTAGGGTAAAGTATATATGTGAAATTTATCAAATATAACCAAACTATGCACCGTAGGGGCATTTTGGTAATTTCACATAAGCCGAAAAGCTCAATACTGAAGTCTGAGTTTAACAACCTTTGCTTACTGTTAAAATATTATAATTTGCCTCAAATATCAGTAGGTATCAACCCTTGTATGTTTAATATAGTTATAGCACATACTATGCGTTAAAAACGCTTAAAAAGGCGATTAGAAGCCTTTTCCGGGTTCGATACATAAAGCTGATATTTTTATTATTCCAGAAGGCTTAAAATAATTTATTTATCATATGTGATCAGTAGCAAAAGTTTTGGAGTTAATTAGATATGTAAAACTCATTTTATGGCCCGTAAGGGCAAAACCGATAATTATCGGAATAAGCCTACGCCTATTAGTTATGCTCAGCCTAAAATTAATTAAAAATCTTTAAAAATCCCAAAATAATATATTACATCAGTGGGTAATAAGTTTGATATCAAAAAGTAGGCTTAACTAGGCTATACGCTAATTACGCCGTTTAATTAATCATAAAGCTTTCATTTCACGCTAACGAGCATAACTCTTAGTCTATACCTCAAACTGATGTCAAACTTTGGATGCGAGTTTAAATATCAGTAATTAAAGTTTCTACAGTTTTACATTTCCAAAAATCACGTTTTAAGGTGAAAAGGGCATAATGGTCAACATATGAGCAATTAACGGAATCATGCGTATTAATTGGTTAACTAATGAACCATGGTGTATAATCACAGAGGGTTATACTAGCATGTAACCTGGTCCAAATGAAGCTCTTAGGTATTTCTAAAACATACCATAATGGGTCAGAACTGAAAGTCAAAGTGAAAGTCAAACTATGCGACTTTCGGTTCTAAACCGGGTCTAAACAGGAAATTGTCGGGTTGAACATGTTTATACATGTTCCTACACTAATTACCAAGTTATATTAATGATCAAACAGGTTGTAGGTGTTCTACATTGCTAATTATGCATAAATTAGAAAATAAGTATCCTGTTGACTTTTTAATAACAAGTTTGACCCGACATTTGACCTAGTTAGAGTGGGAATCAGGGGGAACCCTTTTAAGGGTTTATTACCCACATAATTACCAACTTATAACTACTTTTGATTCGACTAATCACTGGACCATTAGTGATTAATCTTAAAGTCAACCGTTAATTACGACGGTTTGACTTTTAGGCTAAAACTAAACTAAAACTTAATTAAGAAAGGATTAGTAAACTTACTGAAGTCCTATGCTTAATTAGGAAGGTCTTGTGTCTGCTCTTAAGCTCCCAAAGGCTCCAGAATTGCACAAGAAGTGAATGATCAAATGGTTGCACTTCATGGCCTTATATAGTGAATTTTGATCCACAAAATGTTGACATGTAAGTCTACTAATGACCACAACTCTTCAACAAGTGTCCCTAAGTGCTAAAAATCAGTTTAGGCAACTCATGGAAGTGTTAAAGGGCAAAACTTGGCGTTTGAATAGGCTGAACAGGCCAAAAAAACGAGTTGCTGCATCTGGTGGTTGCTTGCGCACCGCAACAACCACAGTGTTGAGGTGCGCAAGGCTTGGCCAGCAATCAGCAACTTTCAAATGTTGGCAGCTTTGACCCCTTGCATCTTTAAATGTCATTTCCGACACATCCAAGGCCCGTTAAACCATTTTTAAGGCTCTAAAATGATGCCTAAGTATGGGGAACATGAAACATGCTCAAAAATATGCCGGATGTCGGTTCGTTTGGTCGTACGGTCACGTTGTTCGGTTAATTACGACGAAACACGGACGGACGCGAAAAACGAACCAATTGACGCGACGAATGGAATTTTATTAAGCCAAACACTAAAATAACATATTTTAGTGTTTACATAAATTTTTGGGTGTCCGGGGATATTCAGAATGTGAGATATGCGCGTAAACGCAGACTTGTGCGCTTTTTGGCACTTTTAGTCCCTGCATGGCTTAAAAGCTTATTTGTGCGCATCAAACACCTCTAAACCTATATCTAAGCTATAAGAAGGATAAATAGGGTATGTTTATCTCCTGGTCATAATCCGGAAGGTCCGATAACATACGAATCGGTATACTTTAGCAGTTTGACACTTTAGGTCCGTCTAATGCGCAAACTTGCGTAACTTATCATTTAATAGCATTGAAGCCTTATCTAATTCATATTAGGCATTCTTGAAAGTATTATTAAACATCATAATGCTTCGGGCTCGATAAAAGGTCATTCAGAGGTATAATTAAACATATTGACACTTCTAGTCCCTTAAACTTGCGAAGTTGCGCGTAACTTCTCTTTTAGGCATAAAAGCCTTGGGTTGCCAATGATTGGCATTCCCGAGAGTATAATCAAATATCATGAGGCTCTCGGTTTGTTAAAAGGTCACTCAGAGGTAAGAATTTACATGTTGACGCTTTTAACCCTTTTCTGCGCAAACTTTCAATTGTTTACATAAACGGCTACACTTGATTAACAAGTGGCTCATTTGTGAATATAAAACCATAAAAGGTTAATTAGAAACTTATTTTTGGTATGATAATACTTCCAGTTCTTTCATAATCCAAGTTTTCGATTTTTCGAAAAATTAGTCCCTTGAATTCAATGTTTGACTTCATTAGGGTTTATTACACGTGTCAATACTTCATTGGACGTGATTTTACGAGGTGTTACAAACAATTGTCTACTTTACCATGTCGGGCGATGTAAATATGGAAAATGTGATAACTGTGGCAAGAGAGGGCATCCCAAGGAGACTTGTAGGCAAGGTACTGAACCTAGAAATGGAGGCCAAGATGGTAGCGAGAATTACTGAGGAAACAACGACAACTATCAAGGAAGGATGAGTGACAAACAAAAACGTGCTCAAGGTTGTCTTAACTGTGGGAGCAAAAAGCATTTTAGAAAATACTGCCCTAAGAAGAACCTGGCACAAGGATGAAAGCTCAACACCGGAGCTAGGGAGACACGCCAGGAATTCTAGCGTGGGTATCGGTACGTCCCATATTAGTCAACATTATGCATCTGTGCTGCTAGATATTGTTGCAAATTTTAACTTCACATCTCTAAAGTTTGAGAGTGTACTTGGTTTAGTAGCAAGTAAGTTAGATAACCCGTACTAGCTAAAGGGAAACTTCGATGACGTATTTGGAACGGAGAAGCTGTCAAGCGATCGAGCAGAGATTGATATCCGCATCCCGATGGCGAACAAAGAAACGATCGTGACTCATGAAGCAGGATACGCCTCTACAAATTACTAATTGCTTGAAAGCACGAAAGTTGTTGCGTAAAGGATGTGTTGTTTTCTTGGCTTATGTCGTGGACAAGGGAGCCGAAGAACCAAAACTCGAAGATATCCCTGTGATAAGGAAATATCTTGAAGTCTTCCCCGAAGGCTTGCCAGAATCATCTCCTCAATGACAAGTCGAATTTTGCATCGATTTGATTCCAGGCGCCGCACCTGCAATCAGTGCACCTTAGCGGCTTACACCTCCGGAGATGCAAGGATTGTCAGTGTAACCTCAATAATTAATAGAGAAGGGAGATAACAGACCAAGTTTCCCGTTTTGGGTAACCCCAGTTCTGTTCATCAAGAAGAAGGACAATGATTTTCAAATGAGCATCAACTACAAGGAGCTGAACGAGCTAACCAACAAGAGTCGGTAACTCTTGCAGAGGGTTAACGAATTATTTAACTAACTGTGAGGATCCAACTACTATTACACGACTGATCGATGATCGAGTGTCATTAGCTGTGAATTCAGGAAGAAAGTTTACCGGGGAAATTGTGGGACAATAACTTATTTTAAACATACACAAAAATGGTGTTTCCTACACAATGCATAAAACAGTTTTACACAGAATACGAAACCTTGAGAATCTAGAAAACATGTACTTAGGATCTATGGGAACCAGGTCCAAACTCGTAAAGGTTGATACTTAGGAACCACATCTGTTAACCCAAGCAAACACCATTATCCTGGCATATATGCCATTTCAGTTAACCAAACAGAAAGTACTTAAATTCTTTTGTTGAAATCTTCACTTTCGCTTCTAGCAAGTAGATGTTTGCATCTCTACTCCCCTAATGGTAGTTGCATCGTGCCAATTTTCTTCGCTGAGAGCAAACACACAATTGCTTCAATACTTGGTCATTTCTTCATCTTAGCAAATACTCATTGCTTCAGTACTCGGAAACTTATATGTCACACATGCACCATTTGCTACGCATGTGGTTTCGTTTCGAATAAACGCTTCATTGAAATTCAAATATTACTGATTTATGATTCGAATGACCTACCTTATTATAATTGTTGGCTCTTTTGTTACCAAGTCAACACACTTTCTTGAGACTTCTCTTCTTTCAAGTTACACTCATGGTTTATCTTCGTAACCATGCTGAGATTCCAATGTTGATACATACGTTTATTGTCGGATTATGCTAAAACCAAGTTCAATTGCTTGAACTTATCCATTTCGCATATTCAGTTTAAGACGTCATATGATGGATTGAGAGCATCATATTCAAGTATTTTTGCAAAGATTCTTTCATTTCGAGTCGTAGTAGACTTGGTTGGTCTACGGCTCCACTAAATCGTTTGTTGGTCTCAATACATTGCGGTGATACTTTCACATAATTGAAGCTTCCGCTAATTTGGTTACGCACCCTATACACGGATTTAATTGTCTAATTATTTGTTCTAAATCCGTTTTGGTTATCACAATTAAAGGGGTCTCAACACAATTGTGTGTTAAGGCAATGGTACCTAGATTCATTTCATATCACGATGTACCTCCTAACAATTCTTTCATTATCAATCGAATGCCTGCGATGTACCTCCTAACGATTCTTTCATTATCAATCGAATGCCTTGCAGTACTTAATACTTTTTCATCTTCGATCAGAAACAATGATTCTTTGATGTTCCGTATTTAATTGGAAACTCTATGACATTGTGTAAATCAAATCTTCAGATTGTCTCGGTACACTTTCATTTGATTACTAACACGGTGAACTTGTCAGTCGCCACTATTATTGAATTATGTCATCACGACACCTTGTGGTGTCATTACAAATTGTAGCTTGTGCTAATCATGGTAAATCGTTTCACACAAAACTACATATACTTTTGTTTGACTTGTCATTTAAACATTCCTAACGCAACTACGAATTTAGACAATGATACACCAGATTCGCTTGTATTTCACTCGGTGTATTTTCGCAATCCAAGAATGTCAACACACTAATCCCTACAATTTAATTATTCGAAAGCTGACAGATCATTTTCATATTCAAGTTGTTGATTTTGAGATCATATAGCGGATGCTATGGTTCGGGAAAACTCATTTGCATATTGTGACCGATTGTTTGAGATTCCATTGGCCGAGACTCATTTGTTACACCCCTGTTAACCGAGTTACACTAGATTATACATTTATACATCCCGTGTCCTTTGACATCAAATGCTGGAACACATACCTTTTAACCACTGGGTTCTTGTTGTTGAGATACATTCTTGGATGCACCTGATTTGAATAAGTTTTGATTCGGTTTTGAGTTACCTACCTCAGTATTATTCGTACACATACATGCACAATGTAACCGTAAGGAGTTAAGGTAGTACAAATTTCGAGGACGAAATTTTCTTAACAGGGGGAGAATGTGACAACAGTCAAATTTGCATGCATCCGTACAATTAATTAACTATGATTAGTGCCTAATGATTGTGCTGATTTATAATTTATCACTTGAATTGCTTTCTGATTTCCGCATCATACTTACATGTGCATCACATATTGCATACTGTCACATCATTTATCACATACAAACTTTAGTTACATTAACGATGCGCAAAGCACAGTTAGCACAATTAGCGGACAACTCAGAAAAATGCTGACGATGTCAGTACATAGACAATCAGTGTTTTGAGATCCCGTATGGGCCAGAGACAAAGTTTTACACTAGTACAGTGTGTAGGGAAGTAAGGACCACAAAACTGCTTTACTAGGTGATAGTTAAAGTGCCGGAAAGTGCCTAAAACTCACATTAAGTGCAGAATTCTGCATATTTCAGCAAAAATCAGCATTTTAACATGCTAGTAACATACAAAAATATGACGAAATGGTCTTGAATACTTTCCTAAGTGTCGGGAGTTAAAAGTGTCACAAAAGGGTACTTAAAGAACACTAAACGATATAGTTTGACACCTTAACGAACCGGTATCTAACCGAACAACCGGACATTACCCGAAACACCAAAATTATACTAGAAGCATTGTTTTATTATTTCTGAGCTAGTTATGACCCCCAAACATCGTATTACATGTTCTAAACACCCAACATACTTAACCATGATTTTTTAACACTTTTTACCTATTTAACTTAACTTAACCATGGTTAAGGCTTAACTATACCCCCCCCCCCCTTGGAGTTACGGTTATGGAGGTGGCCCACCATCAAGATCCTACATGATCTCACTAGATATTACAAGATCTCTTTTGATTTTGCTTGGATTTGGGAAGATTCATATAGATCTTGCTTAGATCTTCCTTGGATATTCTATAGATCTTCCTTGGATATTATAAGTAACCATCATCATCAACACTTCACAACTCACCTCCATCTCCTTCTCTCCTCCATGTTCTCGGCCCAAACAAGCACCCACACCACCACCATTTTCATCCAACTCCAATCCATTCCATGGTGTACACAAGGTGTTAGAAGCTAAGTTAGGAAGCTTGGAGCTTTCGAAAGTTGAAGGACCTTCACCGTTTGCTTTTATCCACTTGTTATCTTCACTTGAATCATCCCTAGCCTTGAGCTAGTGGTAAGAACTTCATACACTCCATTGTTCATCTTGTATTAGTGGTTAAAAGAAGATTCATGTTGATTATTATGAAGAACACTAAAGAACATTAATGAACATGAAGATGAAACTTTAACATAAGCTTGAAAACCATAAAAATACACATTGTTTAGTGTTGTTTTACTACTTGATGATTGATTGTTTGTGTTTATGATGTTAGACATCATATGAAACCTACTAGATTGTGATTAAACACATGATCTAGTAAGTTAAAGTGATGATCTTGTGAAAGACCAAGATGATCATACTTTATGAAGACATGAACTTGAATAATAAAATTTGTTTTCATATGTGATGATGATTTAAACACAATACAAGTCTTGTAAATGGATGACTTCAAGAAATATTTTCTCAAGAAACTAAAGTTATACACAAGATTTACATAATCATGGATTTTAAAGAAAGTAACTATGTTTTGGTGGTGAATCAAATATAGAAATACATTGTTAACAAGAAAAATACAAGAAGTTTGATTTTTGAAAAATCACCATACAAGTTGTAAAGTACTAAATTTTACAAGAATAAGATTTACAAACAAATAACCATATTTTTAAGGGTAACAAGGCCTACTTAACAACATAGTAAGTTACTACAAGTTTATATAAAAGTTCAAGTTCGTGTTATTGCATAAATTGCATGATTTTGGTACTTGGGAAGTGTTGATTGGATTGTTGATTGTTTATGATGATTTTGAAAAGAAAATGATATGCTTTAATAGCATGGACACCTCCATTTTTAGGGGAAACTATAGCAAAATTTTCTAAAAATACAAACACTTAGAAAAATATTTGCTAAACAAGTATTTACAAGTGAGTTTTAACTATGGTTTTCAATACAAACTTTGCCATAGATTTTGTTACAAACATACAAGTATTGGAGGTTGGTTTTTGTAAATAAAAATAACTAAATATGTATTTGGAGGATATGTATTTAGAAGACACATTGTGTGTGATTATTTGTGAAATAGTTATATTATTTTAGGGTAAAATAATATAACCTAACAAAGTACCATGAAATTTACTATCCAAAATATTACCAAAAATCACAAGGAATAAATATATAAGTTACACACATTATATTGTGGAACCGAACGATAGAACGTAACTTACAAATACTCCGAAGAACACCGTTATAAATATATTTTTGGTAAATATTATTTTGGATACGAAAGAAATGAGAATTTGATTTTTGTTATTATTACAAAGTATATCATATTTTCGACAAAAGGAAAATATATTATTTTTGGAAGTAAAAATATATTTCCCTAGAGTTTTTAGAAGACGTATGATTTTTGGGAAAAATATACGTTTTCTTGAATAGACTTGAAATACATTTGGGATAAAATAAGTTTATATATATTTTCTAAGTGAGACTTGAAAATATATTGTTTTGGAGATATATATTGGATGTTTATTAAGAAAATACGTACACACCGGAATACGACGCCAATACATGGCAAGATATACAAATACAAGAATACGGATATACATGTATGAGATACCCCCATCCTTAGGAAGGAAATACGAGTATAAATACTTGAGAAGTATTATTACGAAATATTGTTTAACAATTATTCCGAAACTAAATAAATATAATTTAAGTTAAAATAATTACTATTTTAACAAATAATTATATGCTTGGAATAATAACGAAGACACTTTAAAAAGTAACTCAAAGGCACTAATTAATACCAAGTCAAGGCACGACCCGCTCGTCTAATGGACCATAGTACGCATGTAAGTAATTTTGCGTTCTAGAGGAAGCTTTGAGTTACATCGGATACAAGGAACGCAAAACAGTGAGTTCATGTCCCCCTTTTCTTTAAACTGTTTTGTTTATTTACTTCAGGGGTGAAATACATGTTACCAAAAGGATTACTTACAATACAATTGGTATGGTTAGCCTAGGAAAGAACCATAGATCATGTGAATGGGTAGGCGTATACTTGAGGCCATCAATCCTCTTGTAGGACCGAGGGGCATGAGTGATAGATCTATTTGGGTGTTGCGAGCCCCATCCATGAGTCCGCCGAATGGGCCATGAGGTGACTATGTCTTACAGCCGGAAGCCCGGTACAAAGTCTGCTAGGTTTGAGTCTTCCTGCACCATGTCACGTATATTAATGTATTAGCTACACATTAATTGATCTGTTTCCTTGTTGCTTTCATACCGGGACTTACAAACTTACATACATACTTACAACGATTTCAAAGGTTTATACATATACTCAAACGAACACATGAACTCGCTCAACTTTTGTTGATGTTTTCAAACTACATGTATTTAAGGGAATTTGTTAGTGGATCTGGCGGGCGTTGGAACTTTTTATGCTGCGTTAGAAATAAAGATGGCATCCATGGTCTTTGATTTTTGTCAGTGTGTCTTATTCCTGGACGAGACACGTCTTCCTGTTGGATCGACGTGTGACCCTAACGAGTCAATCTGAAGAGTTCAACATCAAAATCAAAGGCGGAATCAATGAAATTGATGTAACACAGCCTGATACTTTCTAATTATCTTCTCTTATTGATTTCCTGAGCTTTTACAATTCAAATAACAATCCGGCAGCACCTCGGCTCTGAAAACACACACACTAATTCCGTTCCAAATGACTCAACAGGTTCAGTATTTATAGAGAACTAATTCCGCTTGAAACAGTTACAAACGGAATTACCAGTTCATGCGGAATTACCTAATTCCGTGCGGAATTACCTAATTCCGTGCGGAATTAGTAATCTCGCTTGAACTCACTAATTTCGTTTGAAATGACAGAATGTCCATTTCAAGCGAAATTACCCTAAAATACTGTTTTCTCGATTTCCGTGCCCTGATTTATCTAATACAATACAAGACTCGATAAAGACGAAGTTAACAGACATCAGTGCACCAACAGACTCCCCCTTAGATGTTGACGAAGTCTTTAGCATCCAGTCTTCAGTCTTTAGTCTTGATCTATCGTTCTCTGCCTTAAATTGTCTTGACATTGCAAAGCACCCTTCAATTCTTTTATCTTCAAACTCCCCTTTGAATGTTGATCCAGAATTTTGACTCCCCTTTTCAAAGACTCCCCCTCACGATAAGCTGGGAATTAAATTCTGGTTCAAACTTTGACATTTTCCTTTGCCATGGGGATCTTGACTCATGTTTCTTGTTTCTCAAACATATAACATTATAATCTATTCAATCTTAAACTTCTATTTACTGTTCATCAGTTTTAGAAATCCACTTAAGTATTCAGGTCCAAATTAATGACCCTGATTACTCAATTTATCTACCAAGTTCAACTTAATGACCTTGGTTGATACAAGACATAAACAAACTGATTTTGTTCAAACATTTTTCAAATATTTTTCTGAAAAATTACAAGCTTCAAGTTAATGAACTTGTTTTGACTTTCCATTTTCACAGTTTTTAACAAGATTAGCTCACAACTCATCTTCCAGCTCAGAAACTTCCTGCATCTGCTTCAAATTGCGATCTGAAGATCAACTTTCCACTTTGGTTTGTCCGAAAATAAAGCAGAAATGTAAAATCTTTTTGTATTTTTAATAAAGTTTTCTAAACTAGAAATGAAATACAGAAATGAAATGCAGTAAATGTAAACTATTTACAAACATATTTTTGGTGAGCGTATTAGGGAATCATATCAACTATTCGACAAGTCACAAGTACCGTTAAGCTTTAATTACATACTCAAAATTAAAAAATTCACTTAGATTGTCGATATACTGATCCACTTAAATTCTCACACAATTTTCAATCTGTCCAGGATACGGATTAGTTGAATTAAGAACTTAAACTCATTCATGTGTCCCACCTCTTGAATATACTCCCGTATCCATAACCTAATATTCAGTCTTACAGGTGAGTATACCACAGATGATATCTGTAAGGGGTTAAATTGCGAGGGCCGTGAGAGCTCAGGTCAGAACTTCCGTTCAGCAGAGAGATGACGGCTTCGACTTTAAGTGTGTCCCCTTTAGAGGATCTTTTTTACAACAGCACATGATTAGCATTTTTCAATGTGTCATCATTTTTTATGCTGAGGGCGGTGCTATATTTCAAGCAAGCGTAAAGTATTCTCCGGGGACTAGGCTATTGCTTCCGCAAAATCAGAAGTCCCGGGATAATACCCCAGATATCACTAAGTATAAAGACCTAGTATCTCAGAAAGAGGGATCTTTCAAACAAGATTTCAGGGGTTACCTATATATCCAAGTAGTGTTCCCCACGAAATAAGTAAGTAAAGATTTAGGTTTATATCCCGAACAAACCTACTAAATGTGTAAAAACCTATCGGCACATCATCAGCGAGACTGTTTAATCACTTTTAAACTTTACATTTCTTTAGCATACTGTAACTGTCAATCCAATGTACTATCATTTTCCCTTTTTACACAAGCTCTTTTCTGGTTTTCTATTGTTTTTGTATTTTGGAAATTTTTTACTGTTTTTGTATTTTCTGAAAATATTACCCTATACTCCCCCTAAATACCAAAACAAGTAAAAAATCGACAAACCATTGCAGATTGCTTCTCAACATCATCTACAATGCCTCCTTCATCTACGCCTAGAATCTCTTCCAACACCGATAAAAGCTTCGTACCGTTCAATTTTAGCAAATATTGAAAACGAGTTTTATCAAACGCTTTGGTATGTAAATCAGCTTTTTGTTCGTCAGTGTGGATTTTCTCAATTCATATCAACTTCTTCTCGAAACAATCTCGGATGAAGTGATGTCGAATTTCAATGTGTTTCGTTTTAGCGTGATGAACAGGATTTTTAGTAATGTTTATCGCTGCCTCATTATCAACAAAGATAGGGGTGTTAAGAAATTGCAAACCGTAGTCGCGCATCTGTTGCTGGATCCACAAGATCTGAGAGCAGCAACTGCTAGCAGATACATACTCAGCTTCACATGTGGACAAAGCTACAGAGGTCTGCTTCTTGCATTGCCAGGTAACCAATCGTGGTCCGAAAAACTGGCACCCCGCTGTTGTTGATTTAGCGTTAACTTTGCAGCATCCGAAATCGGAATCGGAATACCCTTCGAGCGTGAAATCGCCTTCTCTTGGATACCACAACCCCAGTGATGGAGTTCCTTTCAGGTAGCGTAATATCCTTTTCACAATTACCATATGCGAAGCTCTCGGGTTAGATTGAAATCTTGCTGCGAGGCAGGTTGGATACATAATATCGGGTCTAGAAGCTGTCAAGTACATCAGCGATCCGATCATGGAACGATACAACGTTTCATCTACCTTCTCTCCGGTGAGATCAGGGTTTATCCCATGGTTCGTCGCTAATGGGGTGGAAGCTGGAGTAGAACCTGACATCCCAAATTTCTCTAAGATATCATGAACATACTTCGTTTGATGTATGAAAATTCCCTTAGGCAGTTGATCAACTTGAAGTCCCAAGAAGAATTTCATCTCACCCATCGATGACATTTCAAATTTTTGCTTCATAACTCTTTCAAAATCTTTGCACAAATTCTCATTTGTAGACCCAAATATAATGTCGTCCACGTATATTTGAACAATCAGAAGATGTCCGTCGACCTCTTTGGTGAAGAGAGTGGCATCCACTTTTCCACGGATGAAGCTGTTGGCTAGCAAGTGTTGAGACAAAGTCTCATACCAAGCTCTTGGGGCCTGGTGTAAACCATACAGCGCTTTATCCAGCAAATAAACCTTGTCTTTGTGGATTGGATCGGTGAAGCCCGGTGGCTGTACGACATATACCTCCTCTTTTACCTTCCCATAGAGAAACGCCGATTTAACATCTAGCTGATAAACTTTGAAATTTTTCCAAGATGCAAATGCTAGGAAGATTCTGATCGCTTCAAGTCTAGCAACTGGAGCATATACTTCTATGAAATCTATCCCCTCCTACTGACTGAAACCCTGAACTACAAGACGGGCTTTACTGCGAATAACGACCCCTCGATCATCCCTCTTACACTTGAATACCCACTTGGTGTTAATCTTCCTATGACCATCAGGCAAGTCCACCAGTTTCCAGACACCCAATTTCTCAAACTGACTTAGCTCCTCTTGCATCGCGTTGACCCAAGAATCTTCAGTTAGTGCTTCCTTGTACGTTCGCGGTTCAATCTGCGAAATAAAACAACTAAGTGAAAACTGTGTTTGTAAAGGAGCAACTGTAGAGTAAAAACAAGTAAGGCCTTGGTCAATTTGTCGTCTGGTGCGGACTCCTGATTGCAACTCTCCAATGATTAGCTCTTCTGGATGATATGAAAGAGTTCTTGGCATCATCTCGCCTGAAACATCTATTTCGCTTTCCAAATTTGTAACATTCTGATTTGCACCTTTTTTACTGACTGGAATTGTTTGACTTGAAATCTGGATCTGCTCCCCCTCAGAATCTGAATCACCACGATTGAATATAGGTCTATCATCAGATTCTTGATTGTCGTTGACTACCGTCTGATTGTCAAGAGATTGCTGAATATCATCATGTTCTCCAGCATTACTAGGACCGGCTTCGTCATCATTGGAAGCTTTTTGACGTCTAGAATGCTCAGCTGGAAATCTTTCTTGTGATTCTTCATACTCTCTCAGAATATCCAACTCATCAAAGAAATCCGTTTCTTCTTCAATGTTAAACAAATCCCATAAGGTGTCATAGTGAAAACGCCATGAATCGCCTGGATTCTGCGGTGGCATTGTGTAACCTTGACATTCAACATTGTGTGCTTCAATAATCCGCTTCAAGCTTGGAACAAAGACTCGCTTTAATGGACTTGAGTAACCCACAAATATTCCTTCAATGCTCTTTGCACCAAATTTACCAAACGACTCTAGAACAGTGCAGGGAGACCCAAACGGTTCTAAATACTTCAGGTTCGGTTTGCGGTTATTGATCAGCTCGAAACATGTCTTGTTGAATTTCTTCACTGTAAGAACCCGGTTGAGTGTATAGCATGCGGCTGATACTGCTTCTGCCCAAAAGTTAACAGGTAGCTTGGAATCAGCAAGCATCGTCCTGGCCGTTTCAATTAGCGTCCTGTTCTTTCTTTCAGCTACTCCATTCTGATGCGGAGTGTAAGGCACGCTAAATTCATGCAATATACCTCTTTCATCACAATATTCTTCCATTTTGAAATTCTTGAACTTGGTACCATTATCACTACGTAATCTTCTGATGCGGGTTTGGTACAAGTTTTCCATCTTCTTGAAAAGCGTCATCAAACGATCAAACGTCTCATCTTTTGACTTCAAAAATAATACCCATGAAAATCTTGAGTAATCATCGGTTACTACTAGACAGTAGAGATCTCCAGTTATGCTTTTGACGTTCACTGGACCAAACAGATCCATATGAAGTCTCTCTAACGGTCTTGAGACTGAATTGACTTTCTTTCCAGGGTGAGATTTCTTCTTTTGCTTGCCTTTGACACAGCTAATGCACTCCCCCTCAAGATAAAAACCTTTCACATGAACACCAATAACTAAGTCATTATGCACCAGGTGATTCATTTTTCGCAGATGGATGTGACCCATCTTTCGATGCCACAATTGTGATTCTTTCTCCGTTGCTCTTAACATAAAACAGTGACCCTGACCCGTGGTAGTAGTTGCTACACTCATATCCAACACGTACAGATCATTGACTCTAGGCGCTCTCATGATAACCCATTCTTCAGGAACAACAAATCCTGGTTTCAAGATCAAACACTCTTTGTCTGTAAAGTGCGTAGTATACATGCGATCACAAATCTGAGAGATGCTAAGAAGATTGTTTTCAAGCTCGGCGATGTAGTTTACTCTTTCAAACGTAACAATGCCATTAGATAAAGTTCCTTCACCAATTATTCGACCACCTTGATTTCCTGCAAATCCCACATATCCTCCATTAAACCCTCGAACATCGTACAGTAGGGTTTTCTTCCCCGTCATGTGCCGAGAAGCTCCACTATCCATAATCCAACGTGAAACGGATCTTGGAAGCTCCTGCACATTTCAAAAACACTTAGTGAGATTTTGATGCTACCCAAGCCTCTTTCGACTCAGGTAACTGGACTTTTAGGTGAGATTTTATAGTGTAAAGTGGCGGAAAATTCTTATCATTCATCTTTAAGCTCTCTGCAGACCCAACCTCAACCTCTTTGTACAAGAAAAAATCGTTTTTTTGAAGTTGACCAGATGGTTGGTCTTTTGTTGAAACAACTTTCTTTTCAGAAGTAACAAACTCTTGTTTTTCAAGTTTCTCATAGTAATCCAAAGGAACATTCATCTTTACTGGTGTGGTAGAAGATGATTGTTTTTCCATCTCAGAAACCTTTGGTTTTGGAGAAATTGTTTTCTTTTCAACAACTTTTGGCTTCCATGTTTGTTGAGATGACGCAATCCGTTTATAAAACTTGTCATTTTTAGTTACCACATTTTTAACAGATTCAGTTTTGACTTTGATGTTTTCATTTTTCAAAACCTTTTGCTCAACAACCATCGGAGCTTTTCCTTTCACATCAACTTTCCTTTTCTGAATCTCAACAACTTCAGTCTTAGGCTTCAAGTTGGTACACTTTCGTGCAATATGTCCAACTTGATTGCATTTAAAGCATGTTCGGGTGTCAACTACCCGACTTGTGCCTTCAGACTGAGGCTGTGAGACCTTCTTCTCAAAGAACTCTTTGTTTGATTTTGAAAAAAAATTAGATTCTTCATCAGAAAATGAACTCGAACTTGAACTTTTCACAAACACCTTTTTCTCAGCAAACCTTCTGTTTTGAACATTCTTTTTCTGATAATTCTTACCACCCTGATATCCACCCGACCATCTGTTTTGATTGTTGTTATAAAAACGCAGTGGAACAACAGGCTTTTTGTAGTAAGCTTTATCTTTTTCAAAAGTCATTTGCCTCTTTTTCTGATTTAAACCTTCTACTTCAGACAGATCAATTTCAACCAATTTGAAAACATTTGTCAATTTAGCAACATTAACATTCTCCAGTGGAAACTCAGAATCCGAATACAACTTATCCGATCCCGACATCTTGTACATGACAAGAGTAGGTTCTTCATTTAAGTTGTTTTTGGATTTTACTTTCGGAAAGTAATTGTTCAAGAAACATTCTTCATCCTCAGCTGAATCACTTTCAGACTTCAAAACATTTTCAGCCATGCTTTTAACAATTTCTGACTGAACACTATTCTCATCGGATGATGTATTGAAAGTAACATCAATTGACTCTGGAAGTTTAACCTCATCAATTCCTTCATCATCATTAACCAAACCGGACTTTTTCTTTGAAAAATTGTTTAACACTGGCTGTGGAACCTGATGATACCCAACCCCAGTTCCATCCGAATAAACATCTTCGCCTGCTTTGTTTTTCCCGATAGGTTTGGGAACAATATGTTGTAAAACAAAGCTTGCGGAGTTGTAACTGGTTAATTTCAGATTGATGCGCTCATTTTCAATTTTAGCTTCTTGGACTTGAAGCTTCAGATTAGCAATCTCATCCAACTGTTGGTTGATTTGCTCTTCTTTAACTCTAAGAACACCGGTCAGTTGAAGATTTTCTTTGTCTGTTTTACCATTTCTTTCATCAGAATCTTTTACCGTTCTTTTTAGTTTTTCAAAATTTTCTGAAATTTGACGATTTTCAAGAATCAATTTTTCATTTTCTTTCCTAATTCTTTCTACGTCATTTTTATCGTTTTCGATTTTCTCAGTTAATTCTTTTAATTTGTCGTTCGAAGCTTTTAACAATTTATCACGGTTTAAGATCTGATCTTCAACACTTCTGACTCTACTAGTCAGTTCTTCAACCTTCTTACCACTGAGGTAAGCAATTGTACTATAAACTTTGCACTCTTTCATGCAATTTTTCCAGTCGTTCTCAGATTTAACTTTCTTACCTGACTCATATGTATCATTTGAACTGACTTTGTTTTTGGACTCAGTTCCAGAACCAGAAACTACCTCTAGTTCTTTTGCAGCAAGAACTTTGTCAGCCATTTTCCTCAAATTTTCAGCAGTGAATTCTTGTGACGTATCAATAATCCCGTCATCAACTTTCTTTGGCTGCGGCTCTTTTTCTTTCTCTTTCTCTTTCTCTTCAGCTTCTCCTCCTCCCCACCACATTCTTTGCCTGGCTTCTTCTTCATCAGCAAGTTGTTTGGTGAGAACTTCAACATCTACAGTATCTGGATCAATAGCTATGTTTCCATTAGGATCGAGATAACATTCTCTATCAGGATCCCATCTTTTCTCCTGTTTAGCTTCTTTGTATGTACGATAGATTTTGCTTTTCATGAATTGAGTTGTTGCCTTCCTGTTGACGTACTTCACTTCTTCAGATATGGTATCTTTAAAAGGAACAATCTTTGCTGCTGTAAAGGCATATCCAACTGCATCTTCCTCTGGCAAAATATCACTCCAATCATAACCTTCATCATCATGAAAAACAGCAAGTGCCCTGGATTTTTCTTTGGGTGCCTCCTCTATCTGCTTCATCCTGGGAGGTTCTGCTTTATTTTGATGATAAATTGCTCTTTTATAATAATCCTCTCGAAAAGGATTTGCAGTATCATCAGTGTAAGCATTTCGGCACTCACGCTTAAAATGACCTTTTTGTTTACATTTAAAGCACGTGACTTTTGACTTGTCAAAGCCTAACTTGGTAGAAGGTCCACCAATAGACTGTCTTCCGGTAATCTCCATGAATCGCTGCGCTCTTCTCACTGCACTCGCCATACACCACCTTATATCGATCAACTCCATCTCCTCAGGATCGATCTGATCGTAATCTTCTTTTGTTAGGTTGGTGTTTCCAATCTTTCCTGCAACGAGACTTTCGTACGATTCTAACACAGATGCTAAAAACACCATCTGTTGTTTGGCAGATTCTTCACTAAAATTCTGACCATTCTTTAAATCCACAGCAATGTTGCATTGAAATAGATTTTTCGGGACAGATTGACTTTGAGCAGTTGATGAAGACCCACTATGATAGCCACTGCTAGGAGTTCCATTATTCACTGTATTTGAACTTTCTGCAGAAAATGCTGTTTTTGGTGATGCAGATTTAGGGAATAAAAACTTCCTCTGTAATACAGCTCCACATTCTGCTGATATGATGTGTTGTTGACTTTATTGGATTTTCTGATCTCCAATTCATGGCTTTCCAGTCTTTCGATAAGCAGATCCACTGTCAAATCAGTCGGCTTCACCGTATTCTTCAGCATCAATGCAAAATACTGCCAATCTTGCTCATTTGGTAGTGAATCAAATAATTTGTCAACCAACTCCTCTCGAGTGTATATGATTCCGTGTCTTGCAAGCTCCATCTTCAAATGCCCAAATCTTTCAATCATCTTGGAAACATACTCATTCTTTAAACAACCAAACAAATCAAACTCTTTTCTTAACAATTTCTTTTTGTTTTTAACTATCTCAGCACTACCCACACATTTCACTCTTAGTTTCTCCCAAAGGTCTCTCGAATCTTTGTACTCGATCAATGAAATAATGTCATCTTTGACAGATTGGTGAAGCAGAGCAATGCACTTTTGTTCAGCAACATATCTTTCTACTTGGCTGTCTTCCAAATTTTCATAATCTGTTCTCCCCATATCAAAACCATTTTTTAAACTTTTCCAACTGGGATATGCAAATGCTTGAAGCCATTCTTCAAATCTTGTAGCCCACCTGTTGTAATCTTCAATTGCCATAAACTTGGGCGGCTTATTGTATGTTCCATATGCACTGTCTACACTCATAGTATCAGAAAGAATTTTCTTTGCACTCGGTGTTGGTGTAGTTTCATTCATGTTATTTGATGTGCCATCTCCCGAACCACTAGTAAATGCAAACACATCACAAAAAGGATTCATGAAATCATCCATCTTTCAAATACCTGAAACAATCAACAAGCACTTAGAAAATTTTTTGAAATTTTGAAAAAATAGATTCAAACGGAATCAGTTCAAGCGGAATAGTTCAAACGAAATTATCTTTTCACACGAAATAACCTTTCAAACGAGATTACCAGTTCACGCGAAATACCTACTCAAAAGGAATTAGGTATTTTAAACGAAATTAAGCCAATTGAAGCGGAATTAGCTACTTTGATGCGGAATTAGTAATTTCGTTTGAAATTGACTGCACTTTTCAAGCGAAATTAGACCCAATGTGTAATTCCGTGTGGAATTACAATGATAATTTCAAACGGAATTATGATGACGTCAACAAGTCCGATCTGTTTTTCAAACGAAATTACCCATTTTTATCAGATTTAAGTCGAATTAAAGTCCAAATCTTTCAAGGATTAGTTAGAACTATGTTTCGCTTATAATATGTGAAAATCAAGCCATTTTGACCATTAAATTTTGTTCAAATCAGAAAAGAAGGAGTAGAAGTGATAGAATCCGATGAAATCAAGCTGAAATGGTATGAACTCCTCGTCCTGAGCTCTGATACCACTTGTTGGATCGACGTGTGACCCTAACGAGTCAATCAGAAGAGTTCAACATCAAAATCAAAGGCGGAATCAATGAAATTGATGTAACACAGCTTGATACTTTCTAATTATCTTCTCTTATTGATTTCCTGAGCTTTTACAATTCAAATAACAATCCGGCAGCACCTCGGCTCTGAAAACACACACACTAATTCCGTTCCAAATGACTCAACAGGTTCAGTATTTATAGAGAACTAATTCCGCTTGAAATGGATGACAAACCCATGGTTTTATCATATAATTGATGTTATGATTGAATGCAATGATATTAAGAAAGTCACACCATAATCACGCTTCCGCAAAAGTCAGAGTGTGACAGCATGAAGAAAAAAACTTGTGTGATCTATCTATGAATAGAAGACTATGTTCGTACTTCTATAATTCTCTTAATATGTCACGTTGAGATGCATCAACAACTTTTTGCATCAACTTCGTTACTATAAGTGAAATGTTCAAACCGATAACAATTCAGTTTAGCGCGCCGCAACGCGGGCGTGGGTATCAACCTAGTTTACTTTAACCTTAAAATGGGCTTTACATATAAAAAGAAGTTTAAAAAGAATGCCCAAACTAAAAAGATAAGAAACGGGAATCGAACACGTGACCATGAGGTTAGAATAAAGGCAATATACCATTGGGCACTTCATTTGCTTTGTTACAGGTTCACTCATAATTTATTTATGGGTTCCTTATTTAGTGTCTATATAGGTAATCACTAAAAGTTTCAAACCGAATGGGTTCCTGGGAACCCGATCTTTTCAATTAGATCTGCCCCTGCCCAGCGTCGCCGTCCTTTCCTCCACCACTCCAAGCAGCCGACGTCAACTTTTCCACCACCTCATCCCAGCCGACGCCGCACTCCACCCACCTAAGCCGCCGTCGCCGTCAACCTCTCCACCACCTCTGCCCAGCCACCGCCGCAATCCACCTACCCAAGCCGCCGTTGATGCCAACCTCTCCACCACCTCAGCCCAACCGTCGTCGCACTCCATCGCCCCAGTCGTCCACCGGATTCTTCCTCAATCACAGGTATGTACAATTGAGATTGCTGATTTTATGATGTTAGTTCTTAATTAGAAAACTTGAATGATAAAAATGGTTCTTGATTTTACTCCATTTTAGTCCATTGTTTGTTGAGATTATGTGAATTTTTGGTGTTGGTTATGAATTTTTTGGTTTTTTTTTCTTCTGATTTTAGTCCATTGTTTGCTATGATTATCTGAATTTTTGGTATTTGTTATGAATTTTTTGGTGTTTTATTTTGATTTTAGTCTATTGTTTATTATGATTATGTTAATTTTTTTTGTTTGTTATGGAATTTAGATGTTCATTGTGATAAATTGTTTTATTTGAGTTTTTGGTGTTATGATTCGATGTTCTAGCGCTTGTAAAAGTTAAAAAACAAACAATCTTCTTCTTGCAGACTACAGAGGTTTGGTCCACCTCTTCTGCTACAAATGTCTGCAGATGTGTTCTGCAGACTCCGGATGTTTTACCTCTTAAAAAAACAAACAACACCTTAGTGTGCAAGTAATAGATCGATTTTTTAATCGTAATATTACATCTTATTGAATTCGTTAATATGTTTTCAAGCTATCCCTTAGGACTCCAAATGAATCAAACGAACATGAATGTATTCTTGTTCGTGTTCGTTTGTTAAGAAAATAATGTGTTTACAAACTGTTTATCAAAAGTTACCGAACGAGATTTTATGTTCGTGTTCGTTTGTTGAGGAAATGAACGTGTCCGTGTTTGTTTATGTTTATTCGTTAATTTTAGGTACCTGACAAAACTGAACACAGACGAACACAAACACACGTTTATGAACACATCTGAATGCATATGAAGGCACACACACACAAACAAGCAATCATGAACAAAAAACGAACACAAACCACCCTATGTTGTACTAAGAATGATGAACATAAGCGCAAAACCCCTAAATTGAAGACCGGAATGAGAGCGGTGCATAGTTACCTCGCGACTGCTTGGAATGAGAGCCGAAAACGACAATTTTTAACTAGATTTTCCAGCAAGTAAGGAGTAACACTAATACGTAATACACCATATTTAATAATTTATTTATTAGTGGGAATTTTGAAGTAGTTAAATAAAATAAAAGTAAAAAACCCTAATAAACTATCGAACATAAACAAACACGTTACCGAACGTTCACGAACATAAATGAACGAACGCGATCCCTATTCATGTTCGTTCATTTTTAATTAAATGAACAAAATTTCTTTTTCGTGTTCGTTCACTTATTAAACGAACTTTCCGGCAAACGGTTCACGAACTATTTGTTGTCCATGATAATCAGAGGCATGAAAGAGGAATTGAAAACTTTTGTATTTCTTGTGTGTTTTACAAAGCCTACGTACATGAAAATATATAGCCTATACAAGACACTAAATAAGGAAAATACAATTAAGGCATTGAAAGAGAATGGCTGGCAATTAGCTAGGACCAGAAGGATTTGCTGGACAGTTGTCGGTCTTGATTGCAAGGTCAATGGCCTATTTTGGGAAAAGATGGAAACTGATCCCAATATTTTAATCAAATATTTCAACATTCCCCCTCAAGTTGAGTAGTGGGATTTCCGATGCTCAACTTGCCAAGACAATTACAAAAATTTTTCCCATTCACCGCCTTTGTTAATATATCTGCAAGTTGATCTTCTGACCTGACAAATGGAAGATCAATTATCCCGGTTTCAAGTTTTTCTTTGATGAAGTGTCGGTCAACCTCGACATGTTTTGTGCGGTCATGCTGAACTGGATTTTCTGAAATTTGAATAGCTGCTTCGTTGTCGCACATAATTTTGCTGGATTGGGTTGGCGGATACCCGATTTCTGTCAAGAGTTTCCGTATCCATAGTGCTTCTGCTAGACCGCGTGCTATTCCTCGAAATTCTGCTTCAGCACTTGAAAGCGCCACCGCCTTTTGTTTCTTGCTTCTCCAAGTAACAAGATTCCCACCGACGAGGGTAAAGTAACCAGATGTTGATCTCCGGTTTCCTTTATCTCCCACCCAGTCCGCATCGGTATACACTTGAGTTTCTAGGTGCCCATTTGCTTTGAACAGAACTCCATGGCCAGGTGTCCCCTTGAGGTATCTGATAATTCTCCACACAGCTTCCATATGGGCAGCTTGAGGTTGATGCATGAATTGGCTCACAACTCCTACAGCGTAAGCAATGTCAGGTCGAGTATGTGATAGATAGATTAGTTTCCCTACTATCCGTTGATATTTTTCCTTGTCGGCCAATTTCGCCTTTTCCTCCATATAGAGATTTTGATTCACCATCATAGGAGTATCCGCAGGTTTGCAATCAATCATCCCTGTTTCTGCCAGTAGATCAAGGACATATTTCTTTTGACAGATAAAGATCCCTTGTCTGGACCTTAGGACTTCAATCCCAAGAAAGTATTTAAGCCTTCCCAGATCCTTCATTTCGAATTCTTCGAACAAGTTTATTTTTAACCTTGTCATCTCTTCCTCATCATTACCCGTGATTATCATATCATCAACATAAATAATTAAGCACGTCACGAGACCATTCCTTTGTTTAAGGAACAAAGTATGATCTGAGTTACTCTGTTTGAAGCCATATTTTTTCATGGCTAAAGTAAACCTGCCAAACCAGGCACGAGGAGACTATTTTAATCCATATAAGGATTTCTTTAGGCGACACACTTCTCTAGGATTAGATTTTTCCATGAACCCAGGTGGAGCTTCCATATAGACCTCTTCTTTAAGTTCTCCATGTAAGAAGGCATTTTTTACGTCAAATTGAAGGAGAGGCCATCCTTTGTTTGCAGCTATGGAGAACAGGACCCTGATTGTGTCGATTTTGGCCACAGGAGAAAACGTCTCGGAATAGTCAATACCGTATGTTTGAGTGTACCCCTTTGCTACAAGTCGAGCTTTGTATCTTTCGATGGTTCCATCCGGCTTGTATTTTATAGTGAAGACCCAACGACATCCCACTGGTTTTTTTCCAGGAGGAAGGGTACATTTTTCCCATGTGTCATTTTTACTCAGTGCATCCATTTCAATCTTCATTGCCTCTCTCCAGTCCTTAGACTCAAGAGCTTGTTCAACTGTAGTTGGAATTTCTTCAGAACATAGAGATGTGGCAAACGTTTGGGCTTTTGGAGATAAATTCCCAGTTGCCACGTTTGCCATCGGATATCGAGAACTCCGAGCTTCCTTTTCAGGAGAGTATCTTTTTGGAGGAACTCCTCTGTTGGTTCTTGGGGGTAGAACATATCCGACTTGTTCAACCTGTGATGACTCATGTTCTGCCTCAAGGTTAGATAAGTCAGGTGATTCAGCATGCTCATGAGTTTCACAATTAGTGGATGAATCAGAGATAATGGATGGATCAACATGTTCTTGAGTTTGAGAATTACTTACCTCAGACGCCAGGTTGGGAGGATCATTGTTAGTGGTACTGTCTTCTGGACTCGTGGATGGTGACGTCGTTTGGATTCCGTGATTAGTTTCCTCTGATGATGGCATCCATTTCATCCAACTCAATGTGTCATCGTACTCCTTTTCCCCCTGACCAGTGTGTTGGGTATTATAGAAGTATTTGGTTTCGAGAAAGGTGCAGTTCATAGTGGTGTACATATGACGTTTTTTCGGATTGTAACATCGATAGCCATGTTGGTTGACTCCATAACCGACAAAAACACATTTCTCGGCACATACGTCAAGTTTGGAACGCTCTGTTTTTGGTATGTGAACAAAAACAGAACAACCAAAGACACGAGGTTCAAGGGTAAAGGTAGATGAAGGTATGTAGAATTTAGACAGGGCTTGAAGTGGGGTTTTCAAGTTAAGAGCTCTTGTTGGGAGCCGATTCACAAGATAGGTTGCGGTGACAAGAGCTTCGGGCCAAAAAGATTTCGGAACTTGGGATTCAATCATGAGCGCACGGGTTATTTCTAAAAGGAAGCGATTTTTTCTTTCTGATACTCCGTTTTGTTCAGGGGTATGAGCGCATGAGGTTTGATGAATAATTCCCTTCTCTTGACAAAACTGTCTCATAGAAGTGTTTACAAATTCTCCCCCATTATCGGACCTAAGAATTTGTACATTGCTCTTGAATTGGGTTTTAACCATGGCATAAAAGTTTGTGAATTTTGAAAAAACTTCGGATTTATTTTTCAAGAGATAAACCCAAGTCATGCGGGTGCAATCATCAATGAATAGTACGAAATAGCGGAAATTTTGCCCCCCCTCAACTTTTGCTGGCCCCCACACATCCGAATGGATTAATAAAAAAGGAAAATCGACCTTAGTATCATTCGATTTAAAAGTATGTCTATGATTTTTGGCCAAAAAACATGTCTCACAATTCAAGATTTTATTCGATGGAAATAATTCTGGAAATAAACGGTGCAAGTAACCACTGGATGGGTGTCCCAATCTCCGGTGCCATAACTAAGCCTCCCTATCTATAGATCCATGAGCTAGCATTACAGTACCTTGTCGAGTCACTTCATCCACATAGTATAGTCCTTGCCGCTCAGTACCACGCCCAATGATCTTTCCCGTCCTGATGTCTTGTAAGATACAGAAAGTAGGATGCATTAGAACTACACAATTTAGTTCTTTTGTAACATGACTGATCGATAGCAATTTATGAGATAAGGATGGAACGTAGAGGCAGTTTGATAATTTCATGTTTGGTGAAACTTGAATAGTTCCTCCTCCTTCTACTTGGAGAACTTCTCCGTTTGCAGTATGAATTCTTGATTTTTGTGGTTTTGACATCGAGCACATGTCAGATATTTCAAAAGTCATTGTATCAGTAGCACCACAATCAAATATCCACGAGTCTTTACTAATTTTTTCATTTTTTGTTGCCATGTTAGCTTCCCCAATATTAAATGAATTTTTTGACTCCTCTTTAACCAAGTTAGAAACATGAGGGGGGTTTTCTGTAGTTTCTGAAATTTGGGATTTATTTAATAAATCCAGAATTTTTGGGCTAAAAAATAGAGGGTTCAAGTGAAAAGGTTGAGAAAGTGGAGGGTTTGAGGTGTAACCCTCAAACCCTATACCTGCGACATCTTCTGGTCCACTCTCATTCACAGCCACAAAACAGCAACTTCCTCCATTGTTGTTTTTTTCAGTGCTCTCTTGATTTCCGGCGAAATTTGAGTGGTCGTCGTTCCTACCGCCGTTACCGCCGCTGCTGGTGATCCTTTGATTGCCCACGGCGGCAGCGACCTTGCCGTCTCTCCCCTTTTTGTGGCCGTCGGCCCACCATTCCGGGTATCCTACGAGTTTAAAACACTGTTCTTTCGTGTGCTTGGTCATGCCACAGTGCTCACACTTCAATCTGCTTTTATCAATCCGAGATGGTGACGGATTGGATTTCTGGTCGAACCTACGACCTCTGGAAACGAGTCCTAACCCATCAGAATCACCGGTGGAGCTCAGACCCGACGCCACACCTTGTTGTATGGTCCCGAAAATGTTTTGATGTGCTGTTTCTTTTCGGACAGCAGCATAAGCGGCTTCGTCTGACGGCAAAGGTTCCCACCGGAGAATCTCCCTTTTAAGGGAATCATATTTTCGATCAAGTGCATTGAGAAATTGAAACAATTTGTGCTCTGACCTGACTTTGTTGTAAGTGGCGATGTCGGTAGAACACGTCATCGGGTTTGGATCTCTCCGTTCAATCTCGCCCCAAATGCCCTGCATCACGATCCAAAATTCTTCTAACGGTACGCCATTTTGCTTGAACTCGTTTGCTTTGACATGGAGATCGAAAGTCTGAAGTTTATCTTTGCCGCTGTTATACGTAACTGTAAGAGCATCCCATAGCGTTTTCGCTGTCGGGAACTCCGTTAAGTTACTAGCAAGGGCTGGCTCGATATTTTGGATGAGCCATGAAAAAACGACCAGATCATCCTGTTCCCACTGTTCATATTTTTCATCAGTGGGTTCTGGTGGGTCTTTGGTTAGATGGTTTAAAAAGGCTTTCGATTTCCCCCCTATGGCGACTCGTATCATCCGAGCCCATAGAGGGTAGTTTTGGCTTGTGAGGTTAAGGCTAATTTTTAGGCTATCGGATTGGTTTGGTTTGGGATTTTGAGTTTGGGTTTGAACTCCATTTTTGAGGAGGTTGGCTATTTGGAGGGCGAGATTGTTATTATCTTCTGACATTGCTTTTGGTTCTGGTAGATGATGAGCACAAAGGGTTTTGGATCAAAAACACTGCTCTGATACCATGTTGTCCATGATAATCAGAGGCATGAAAGAGGAATTGAAAACTTTTGTATTTCTTGTGTGTTTTACAAAGCCTACGTACATGAAAATATATAGCCTATACAAGACACTAAATAAGGAAAATACAATTAAGGCATTGAAAGAGAATGGCTGGCAATTAGCTAGGACCAGAAGGATTTGCTGGACAGTTGTCGGTCTTGATTGCAAGGTCAATGGCCTATTTTGGGAAAAGATGGAAACTGATCCCAATATTTTAATCAAATATTTCAACACTATTCACCAAACGTTTAGTCGTTTGCAGCCCTAATCCTTGTATCTAATTAATTCAAACAAATTCCCATCGTATCGCATTTATATTCATTTCAAAACTAAAAACTAAACCTTTTCTCATTCTGTATTAAAAAGGTTTCTCAATCCTCTTTAGTTTATTAATTTTTTTGAATTTAGTTAAGATATAAGTATTTAGGTTTCTCAATTCTCTTTTAGTTTATTAGATTTTTCGAATTTAGTTAAGATATAAGTTTTTTTTTTCTGAATTTAGTTAAGATATACAAACCGGTTAAATTTATGACAACCGATTATTAGCACAATCATCATATATGTAAAGACTATACATGTATTTTCTTTTTAAGTAAAACATATATGTAGACTATTTTGTTGACGTGAAAAACTATCTTATAACACGTTTAAAAACGTTATATTATCATACTTCGAAAATCTAAAAGAATAAATTACTTTACGGTATTAACGTCTTAGGGGAAGGTTCAAATGAAAACCACTAGTTATTGCGAAAACTCGAAAACTAACTAAAAAAAGCCTAAAAATATACCAATTTTTTTTTTTACCAATTTTCGCTATTTAAGGTATATAAAAAGAAACTTTTTTTCAAAAAAAATAAATAAATAAATAAATTTTGTAGTGCACATGTGTAATAGTACACATGTGTAGTATACATACACATGTGTATTATTACACATGTGTACTAAAAAAATATATTTTTTTTTGAAAATAATTTTTTATATAGTTTAAGTAGCGATTTTTAATAAAAAAATTGTAAAAAAAAAATAAAATTTTTGTGTGTTTTTTAGGCTTTTTAGTTAGTTTTCGAGTTTTCGCGTTAAAAGTGATTTTCATTTGAACCATCTCCTAACATCTACTACTTCTAATAAAGCAAAACAAACTTATGCCACATGGCATCTTCTTATACCACTTATTGCCACCTGGCATCCCTACAGCTTCTAACTTTACAAATTCCCGCTCATACGAAAACCCTAAATCAAAACATGCGTAGATGACTCATTTCCTTCTCCTACAATCATCTTTCTTTTTTTCTTGATATTTTTCTTTTACTCTTCACATCTTTCGTTGTTTCTCTCTGCGACTCTTCACCTCTATTCCCCCTTTTTTTCTTTCATCATTCAATCAGATTTAGAAACCCTATCAATCGTCTTATTCGCGATTCATCTTATTCTTCGATTCATCTTATCCTCCAATCCATCACCATCTTCAATTGAATACTGGCTGACGACGAGGATCCCCGCGTGGGCTCCTCGTCTGGACTCATCGCCCTAGATTGGTGACTGGGCTCGAGCCCACTTGGGTCTTTCTCGGTATATTTAGTTGGTTCGAGTGGTCCATATCCAGATAAGCCCATTCTTGGACCGGCCCATTAGGGTTATGGCCCAAATGTCTTACTATATAAAGAGAGCCCCCTCCTCCAAGAAGGGCATACTACATTTTCCCCACAAAAAGGTTACTTCTTCCTCCTCCTTCTCACATACAACATCTGCTCCCTCTCACTAAAATATACATTTACTTGCACTTGTAATTATCATTGCTATACATGATACTGACTTGAGCGTCGGAGTGCCCTTGGGGTGAACCCCCTCGAGCCCTCTAACTAGATCTACATGTGGCTGCAGCCCAAGACCTGGTGCCTCGCAAGAGGAACCGTCACTATGACGACAAGATGACGAACCTGAACCGGAGCTCACCGAATCTAAGCTTAGTACCGCCAAACCCTTTGAACGACTTCAGGGATTTGGGGATTCGACATTGGCGCCATCCGTGGGACCGAGCACAAGCGTGTCTCGGTCCTTCTTACAAACGGCTGGATCTGACCTCTCCGCGATGTTCAGATCTGCATTCAAATCTCCGGTTAAACAGGTTCTAAATCTCATATTTTCTCATTTGCGACATACAAACGGATCTGGCACGACCTTGATTATGGCAATCTTATGGCAAGATAAAGAAAAAAAATATAATAGTTTCGCACAACTAAACATGGATTTGTAGTTACCTGGTCACAGAGATTTATTTTATATTTAAGCATGCTACTTTCAAGCTTAACAAGGAAACGAGTTGTAGTCTTGGGAATAAATCGTTTATGGTGCTCAAATTGAGTTACAGTCTATATTAATATACAAAGAGCGAAGTTACAAGTTTTATTGCATTAGTTACAACTAGATAATAAACTATTGATGCAAGAAGTGGATGATGTACAACTAGCTAAGAGGGGTACAACTCATTTATGCATATGCAAATGTGTGGACATGAAGAACGTCACGTGAGGTAATAGAAAAAAGGACATTACTTGACTTTTTCAAAGTTGTTTATTGGAACACAACACCACCTCGTCAGACGTGCATGTGTCATTTCTTTCAAGGGTTGCCTTTCAACATGGATATTCAAATAAAATTTAATATATGGAGCGCTAAAAAATGAAGTCTGGTCCTGGCAATGGAGTGTCGAGGCCAGCAAATAAAACCCAGCTCCGGCAAATGGAGTCCAATTCCAACGATGACGCACACCTTATATCCGTCTCCAACGAGACGACCCTGTCTCAATGCTCGTGCGAACAAGAGATCGTGGCCAACGACCGGGTTGCCACATCTTGAATCTCGTGAAGTGACAGATACGAGGAAGACGAAAATCATCGCCAACAAAATGGGTGCAATAAGAGCAAGCTCGATAGGAAATGGGCAGATTAAAACGCAGATATGTCGTCATTCTCAAGGGCCATGGTTTCGACTTCTTAAGGTACAAGTCTCTAAAACATCCACATGGTAACAACTCTTTTAAACAAAAGGTAAATAAAAGACTTATTGCCCACTTGGATTCTAAGTATTAGTCCAAAGGTAAAACTTCTTGCCTACTTTTGAAAGTACAAAAAAGTAATATGGAAAAGCTTGACATGAGCTGTCAACAACTCTTTTAATTTTGTATGCAAATTAAAAAATATAGTTGAGAAGAAAGTCATTAATTACCTTGTACATTCATTTGACTTTTGCTATCCTGACAAGTAAAAAAGAGGAAGAAAAAAAACTAAGTTTTTGTCTTCCCAAGGTGATGTGACCTTACTTTTTGAAAAAAGAAAAAAGAGTAATGATATATTACTCCTACCAATGTAAAATAATAATATTTTACTAGTACCAGGTCCTTCGAACAGTTCCTTTCACAGGACCCCTTCCCCTGGCCCCTTCCTTAGGCCCTTCAGCCAAGGTCCTTCCCCAGGACCTTCGACCTTCCTCAGGCCCTTCTACCAAGGTCCTTCACCAGGGTCCTTCCTCAGGCCCTTTCGCGGGGTCCCTTCCCCTGGCCCCCTTTATCAGGTTTTTTCACAGGGTCCTTCCTTGGGCCTTTCTGCCAAGGTCCTTTCCCAGGACCTTCCTCAGACCCTTCTACCAAGGTCCTTCACCAGGGTCCTTCCTCAGGCCCTTCTGCCACGGTCCTTCCCTAGGTCCTTACTCAGGCCCTTTCGCGGGGTCCTTCCCCTGGCCCCCTTTATCAGGTTTTTTCACAGGGTCCTTCCTTGGGCCCTTCTGCCAAGGTCCTTCCCCAGGTCCTTCCTCAGACTCTTTCACAAGGTCTTTCCACCTGGCCCTTACTCAGGTCCTTTCACAGGGTCCTTCCTCAGGCCCTTCTACCAGGTCCTTTTCTAGACCCCAACACAAAACACCTACGCAAGGCCTTTCTTCGAAGTCTTGCATTGTGCACCACTTCTAGACACAAATTTATTGTTCCCATTACAACGTTGTTAGGGTATGTAAGCTACCCCCATTAACGATGTGATGGTCACACGTTTTCACAAAATAAAACATGAGGCACAAGTGCTTGTACACACATCATAACATGTTTAACACATAAAGAAATTAACCCCTGGTATAATTTACCGTTTGAAAGTGTTTTTGTGGCAAGTATCAAATCATGAACATGAACAACACAAGAAGCTATTAGCCACGACCTACAGGACAGGTCGACAAAGGCTAATATTGGAC
Organism: Helianthus tuberosus; assembly: GCA_030545235.1. Lineage (NCBI taxonomy): Eukaryota > Viridiplantae > Streptophyta > Magnoliopsida > Asterales > Asteraceae > Helianthus > Helianthus tuberosus. The sequence continues at coordinate 181,784,382 of CM060363.1, read as the reverse complement.
TGGGTGATGTGCACCAGAGAAACAAGGCATGATATTTGAAAAGGCACTGAAGAATAGTGATCACCTAAAACATCCTTAAACAAGGATATAGCTTCGGGTAGGAGGAAAGTGACACAACATTAGTGAAAGCAAGAAATACCTTTGTGCAACATTGAACTGGGGGACTAATATGTCTAGGGGGATATTGTGGGACAGAGTTTTTGCTAACCTCGGGCTACTCTCATTCAACAAAGAATCATATGCTAATCTGCCGAATACATCTATCAGATATATCCTTGCGTGCTATCATATCTCGGATAAAGACATCACTCATTAGAAGTGATTACGATTTAGAAGACTTTCGATACTCATCAAAAGTAACTATATTCCTTATTCACAACCGATGGTCTAGACTGACGGGATCAAGGACAACTTATTTTATAAGTTTAGTGTTACCAGCTACGCTTGACAACACTGAACTGGGAAGCTAGCATGGTATAACACCATTGGCTTCTACATTGAAGACTTCTAGAAATGATCTTTATTATTGTATTGCCTCCTTCAAAAGGAATTAAGCCCCCTCCATAAGTTCTCATGTTCGAAGATCTCTGCAAAAAAAAAAAAAAAAATTAAGGAGGGGGAATGAGCATGGACTGCCTTGCTAATTCCTCCCTGGAAGACAGGGAAAAGCCTGGGCTGTGTATTTGGCTCATTCCCTGAAGAAAAAAGAATCAGTGGACTACGTTATTAATCCTTGAAGAAACGAGAAGCCTGGGCTGCGTACTTGGCTCCTCTCCTGAAGGCGAAAGAATCATTGGATCACGTGGTTAGTCCTTAAAGAAAAACCGGACATTGCTTCCTTGAAGTCGGAAGAGTCATTGGACTACGTTATTAGTCCCCATAGAAGAAACCATATGCTCCGTCCTTAAAGACGGAGGACTCCTTGGACTACGCTGTTAGTCCCTAAGGAAAACCTAAACGGTCCTTCCTTGAAGGAAAGAAGAACCCCTTCCTGCGAGCCGCTAATTTAGTCTCTTCCATGGAGAAAAAATAATCCGCAAGATAAGTTCCCAACACTTATACTCTATACCTTAGGTGGAAGTGAGCTCCTCCCATCAACTACCATCTACAAAGATTCTACAGGGAAAAGGAAAAAGAGGGAAACCTTAATAAGTATATCTTCGCTTTAAGGGGAAAGTAAAATCCTCCTACGGTCTGCCATGCTCAAGAAACCCTTATCTGGCGGAACAAAACGATATCCTCTCCTAAAGGCTAAAGCGTTTCGATAGTTACTTCCTTCAACAAGAAAATCCCTACTTCTATGGGATAAGGTGCCTCGGCAGTTCCTTCCAAGAACAGGAACGTATACTTTCCATGGAGTTAAACCCAGGAAAAGTTACCTCCAAGAATATGAAAAATATCCCATTCTCTGGGATCAAGTATTTTTGAAGTCCCTTTCATAAACAGGAACATACCCCTTCCTTGGGACTAAGTCTTGAAGAAACTCCTTCCAATAATAGGAAGGAACATATCCCTCCCTCAGGATCCAGCTTTAAAGAAACTCCTTCCAAGAATAGGAAGGAACATATCCCTCCCTCGGGACTCAGCCTTGAAGAAACTCCTTCCAAAAATAGGAAGGTTTAATTGCTTAATTCAGTGAAGTTAAGGAGTTTAGAGATAAAGCGGAACAGACGAAGATGATAAACGAGGTAAACAAGATTGTGTGGATGCGTTTCGAGGTCGAGTTGATGGCTTGAATATGCAAGTAATATGAAATGATGAAATACAAGGGCCGTTCGGTCATTAATCAAAAGTTGAGTTGAATGAAAATACAAGAGGAATTTGAAGTAAATAAGTTGGGGGTCCAATGTGTCATTATTTGAAACTTAAATGAATGAGGTGACTAAAGTGGGAGTTTCACGATGGGGATTAATATCCCTGGGGATTAAGTCTTGGAGGAGCCACCTCCGAAAAAATGAAGATGTCCCACCCTATGTGATTAGGGGTCTCGTAAGTCTCTTCAACGAACAGGAACAAGTTTCTCCCAAGAAAAGGAGGGTATCCCCTCCCGTGGGATTAAGTATTGCAGAAGTCTATTCAATGAACAGAAGTGCACCCGGCTACGGGATCAAGTATTGGTGAAGTTCCTTCTAAGGACCGGAAAGTACCCCCGTCCCTGGGATTTGATATCTGAGAAAAATCCTCTTTGAGATTTCGCACCCGAACAACTTATTCAAAAAGGGGGGGGGGGAGAGCCCCCTTGACAAGGGACTTCGAATATGAAGAATCCCTTCCTTGAAAAGAAAAGATCTCCGCCACAGGTCTGTTTTTTAGAAAATATCTCTCCAAAGGAGAGGAGTCCCATCTCAGGGCCGCATACGTTTGAAGAAGTCTCTCCAAGAGGAGAGGGTTGCATATTCCATGGGCACCCGTTTTTAGAGAATTACAACATCTCTAAAGGGGAGGAAAGAGCCCTTAATAAGGACTCATGGGAAGGCTCCCCTTACATAACAAGTGTTTCTAATGGGCTCACAAAACCTATCCAAAAGGAGAAGATGCCACCCCTTCTCGAAAAACAAAAACCCCAAATGGCAAGAAGACCCCACTAACGGGTCAAACAAGATCATTTAGGCAGACGTACCGGACGATCTTACAATAAAATGAACATGTACATAGGCATACAGACATGCCGCCTTAGTCAAAACAAGGCAAAGCCCGGCCGTGGGGCAAGTACTAAGTCGACTACGTCCAAACAAAACGCCGAAGCAGGCATATGAAAACCCGACTGGACTGGACTCCATTGGGTAAAAGGTCTATCAAAAGCTTTAACAACTTGAACAAGTTACAAAGCGGGCCTAGGAAAAGCCTTCACAACTTGAACAAGTTATAAAGCAAACTTATAGAAAGCTTTAAACAACTCAAGCAAGTTACGAAGCAAACTTATACAAAGCTTTAACAACTTAAACGAGTTACAAAGCAAACTTATAGAAAGCTTTAAACAACTCAAAGAAGCTACGAAGCAAACTTGTACAAAACTTAACAACTCAAGCAAGTTACGAAGCAAACTTGTACAAAGCTTTAACAACTCAAGCAAGCTACGAAGCAAACTTGTACAAAGCTTTAACAGCTCAAGCAAGTTACGAATCAAGCTTGTACAAAACTTTAACAACTTAAACGAGTTACAAAATGGGTCTACACAAAGCTTCAATAGCTTAAAACGTTACAAAGCTACCCATAGAAAGCCTTAACGGCTTAAACATGGTACAAAGCAAATTCATGAAAAAGTGTCAACAGCTTAAGCAAGACAAAAACCCTCATCGGAGGAACGTCGAACAGAAAGTATAACACGACAAACAAGACATCCAAGTTAATGCTCATAAAGAAACTACTCTTGAACGAGTACCTCAATCGAAATGCCCTAAAAAAGGACATGGTAAAACAATCTAAATAGCATAAACGCTATAAGAAAGCACTATCGAACAAGTGCATTGGAAAAAATGCCTTCAAGGAGGCATAGACTGAAGTAAGGTATTGTGATACCCTACTTGAGGGGTCACCTTGATATTTTGAGTACTAAATGCAAGGTTGCCCCAAGGGTAACAAAACAGATAACTTTGGCATAACGTGCCTTAGACTACATGTACCAGACGGATAGAGGGAGCGGTTGAAGGGCGGATAGCGACCCGCCTAGATTTTCAGGGACTGGAACAAGTCCTGCGCCCATTCATGAGTGAATAGACTTGGACTAGGGATTACTTGACGACGAGGATCCCCGCTTGGGCTCCTCGTCTGGACTCATCGCCCTAGATTGGTGACAGGGCTCGAGCCCACTTGGGTCTTTCTCGGTATGTTTAGTTGGTTCGAGTGGTCCATATCCAGATAAGCCCATTCTTGGACCGGCCCATTAGGGTTATGGCCCAAATGTCTTACTATATAAAGAGAGCCTCCTCCTCCAAGAAGGGCAGACTACATTTTCCCCACAAAAAGGTTACTTCTTCCTCCTCCTTCTCACATACAACATCTGCTCCCTCTCACTAAAATATACATTTACTTGCACTTGTAATTATCATTGCTATACATGATACTGACTTGAGCGTCAAAGTGCCCTCGGGGTGAACCCCCTCGGGCCCTCTAACTAGATCTACCTGTGGCTGCAGCCCAAGACCCGGTGCCCCGCAAGAGGAACCGTCACTATAACGACAAGATGACGAACCTGAACCGGAACTCACCGAATCTAAGGTTAGTACCGCCAAACCCTTTAAACGACTTCAGGTATTTGGGGATTCGACACTAGCAATCAAAATCGATGAAGGAATACGTTGGGCTGTGGTGGTGCAGATCTGGTCGAAAAAACGTTTTCTGATATCAGAATCATGTTGGTGGTAGTTACAAGTGTTTTCTCTCGATCTTTCTATCTATGATTATTCAACCCTAAATCATGGAAGCGATTATTCAACCCTAAATCATAACCAGATGATCTGGATAAGGTATGTAAGCGCTTCTCTCAATTGTGAAGGGTTTTTGTATAATGATGTTTATCTGTATTCTAATTTAGTCGTATCATTTTCATCTCCGATCTGTATTTCGTATTTCCTTATTTTATTATTTCTGATCTGTATCTCTGGGATAAATGTGAATTGCAGGTTACATAGAAATGAGCTTATATATCAAGTTACAGGTTTTGGTATGCTTCTTCAACCCTAAATCAATGATAAATTTATCATTGATTCTGCTGGTACCATCAATTATCATGAGGTTTGTGGGTGATTGCATCATGGGTTTTCTTTATTTGTTCTTGATTTTGGAATTTAATTTACTTTTGATGGGTTTGTTATCTTTGTTTGGGTAGAAAAGTTATTATTTTTAGAAGAATGTAAGAGTACCCATTTGTGATTTGATCTTCAGTTGTTACAAATTTCTCATTGACTCTGAATGTACCATCAATTATCATGAGGTTTGTGGGTCATTACATCATGGGTTTTCTTTATTTGTTCTTGAATTTGGAATTACATTTACTTTTGATGGTGTTTGTTATGCTTATTTGGGTAAAAAAGTTTTGATTTTTAAAAGAATTTAACTGTGCCCTTTTATTTAATCTTCAATTTCTCATTGATTGTGTCTGTACTATCAATTATCATGAGCTTTGTGGATGATTGCATCATGGGTTTCCTTTGTTTGTTCTTGGTTTTGGAATTTAATTTACTTTGATGGTTTTTGTTATGTTTATTTTGGGCAGAAAAGTTTTGATTTTGGAAATAATTTAAGTGTACCAATTTGTGATTTGATCTTTAATTTTTAGAAATTTCTCATCGATTCTGCCTGTGACATCATTCTCTGGCGATTTCATACATCTTCAATTGCCTCAAACACAAAAACACTCATCCAGGTATTTTTATCATCTTCAACCCTTGCTTTGGCAAATCCCGCCTAAACGTTTTTCTATGTTCACCTTTTTTCTTTCATCCGCCTCCGTATGCAGAAACCCTAATACTCATACGCTGCATCTATGGCCACCACACTCTGGTTCTTTGTGCCTGCGACCACCCCCTCTGTCTTCTTCATCTTGCATGATGGTTGTTTTGGTTCCCGAATAAGGTTAGGTTTCCTAATATGCTTGAACAATTATGGATATTATGACTAATTATCAAGTTAAGTTTGTTTTTTTATGATTCATGTTCTACAATCGGTGATGTTTCTTTTCCAAATATGTTATCCTCATTGGTTTTATTGCGTTTATATGTTTCAAGTGATGTTTCTTCCCCACAAACTGTTAATATGTTTATCCTCATTGGTTTTAACTTCAATCAGGCATGAAGAAATTTGGCATAGGCATGTACCTGTGGAATGAAAAGGCTATACTTATGGTATTGGCTTGGCAGTTAATTATTTAGTTATTTATTTATCTGTTATTTTTTTCTTTTTGGGCCTTCTGGTATTTACAATTATATGTTGGTTGGTTGGTTTGAATCTTTTTTAGTCTCAAAACTGGTCAAACAAGAAAACTTATGTATAAGGGAACGGGTCAAATGGTTGTACCAGTTAATAGTTTTCAAAATGTGTATTCATTGATTTAGATCAATATTTAAGTTTTAATCATATTGTTTTTGTATTTGTATATCTAATGAGTAGTTATTTATTAGAAAAATAATGCACAAAAAGGTGGTGTTCAGTCACCCGTTTCGACACAACAGTTTTGCTTTTGGGGTTTTGAGGTAACCGGCGTTGTGGCCGCTAGAGTTATCGATTGGAAATTGATTGATTGGGTTTTAATGCGACGATGGGGGTTATAAAGGGTGTAAAATGGTGGCAAACGACAAGGGAAAAAGCGGTTAGATGAGACACATTGGTTTGGTTTTAACTGTAAAGTCATGACGGTAGGAATAGTGACTAGGAGACGGACGTATCATTTATGAAACTTTTCGTTTTCGTTGTTCTTGAATTGGAATTGAATGGCGTTTTGCTTAATTTGGAATCCAACTCATGTATGATTTGCTCAATTTTGGATGCAATTTCAGCAACTCTATGAAGTGTTTGCATGTCTTAATTAGTTTACAGTTGGAAAATTATTCTTTAGGTTATGATTATCTGGTGCTTGAATTTTATGTATAATGTAATCGGATTTTTGCCAAACATTCAACACCATTAAAAGTAATAGTCATTCGATTATGATTATATGTCTGAGATATTATTACCTTAAATGGTTGCATATGTGATAGCGCACAGGTTGATTGCAGATTCTTTATAAATATACACGTTGCCACCCATATTCCTGGAGAGACCACAAACTAAAATCAAGGTTCAAAAGTATTATATTTGTTTTTTTAGTATCAAACTATTTTTTTTCATTTGAATATGATTTTGACATAGTAGCGGGGTCAAACTCAAGCAGCAGCGGTGCTGGTTCACTTAGATTCAAAGACAGCTAACTATCGTTATCTGCCCGACAGCAGCAGCGCCGACCATGCATTTTGGTTCAGTCAGGCAGCCTAGAGGGGTTAGGGTATGGTAAGAGACGACGACGGCCGGAAGTTTTAAGATTCTAACGAAGTCCGGTTAACTCCGGCGAGAACCTGGTGACCTGAACAAGGTATGCATACATCCTGTTTAGTCAGATCGGGTCTTCCATGTTTTTATATATAACAGGTTAGACTTTTAGGTGTAGTTTGGGCTGTGATTCCGACAACATCGATCTGAATAAGGATTTGAATCAGGTACCTTTGACATAACACATATGTTTTGCCGGCGATTGTTAATTGTTTTGATACTTTCCGTTGTGTATTCATCTAAGTTATTGGATGGTTCAGATCTTATTTTGGCAACAATGTGAACTTTTGGGATGGTTTTGTGGAGTTATGTTCTAATATTTTACAAATATTAAGGGTGAGAATGTGATAGTAGGTCCTGTGTACTTGATGGCAATATAAACTATTGTAAAGAAACCATGTGATTTATTTGTTACTGGTTGTTTCGTGTTAAGTTCAGTTAGATTCATTTTGTTATGAAGCAAGAGTATTAACATGACTGATGACTCTGGTAGTTCAAATAGTGCATAACACATTTGAAATTGCATTTTTCTTATTTGTTAAGTTGCTTTCTTTACCATGAAACGAGCTTCAATTCAACCAGAATTCATGTATAAGTTTTTATTTTTGTGTTACACTATTACCATTTTATTCGAGTCTGAGTTTGATACTCTCCTGGAAGGCATTCTCTGCAATGGCATATCTTGATAACGTTCATTGACATTAATGGTATTGCTTAATGCCAATAGAATCCTCTTGCATTATGTGCAAGTGGATACTATGATGGCACCATTTTCACAGAAACATAAAGGGATTTATGATCGAAGGCGGAGATCCTACCGGGACATGCAAAGGAGAGGGACAAGTATTTGGGACAAAAACTTTAATGATGAGATACACGAGTCTCTAGAGGTGAAATTTGATTTATAATTATATAAATATGCCTATTACTTAAAGCGTGTGGGTTTTTATTATTCATTTGGTTGATGGATGCTTTAGCTTTTTTAGCACAATGCCAGAGGTGTGCTATCAATGACATATGCCTATTTAGAATAGATCCATATGGGCTAGCACCATCCAATGCCACCACCTACAAGTCATCACTTTTGTCAATGCGGCCGCTGCCTATTTTTTCGGAACCTACTTTGACCCATACCAAATTGATGCTTTTTGAAAAGACCGTATTGACCCTTTAGCTTAACTCACCTGTCCTCTTTGCTTCTCTTACTTTGAAACATGTTTGTGTTTTCTTTTTTATTGACTATAACAATAGTTATTCATGTTTTCTTTTTATTGACTATAACAATAGTTATTCATGTTTTGTCGGACACCAATCGCTAATAATCAACGCTGACGCTGGTCTCTTAGAACATTCGACGGATGCGAGTTAGTCTCTTACTGATTACGCATATTATTTTTTTTCATTTCAAATATTTTTAAATGATTTTGGGTGATTTTATAGATATGCAAGGACAAAGACGCGAAGCCTCAAGTGTGGTTATCGGCAATTATATCGCAAAGAGGAGTCTAGTTGATGTTGTTTTGGTTGTCTCCTGCGATTGTAGCATGTGTGACATCTTATACATGTTATTACATTGGAATTCCGCTTGTTGCCAGCAATGTATTCGCATTTCTGGCAACGATTCAGATCATTCAAGAGCCAATTCGTCTTATTGCTGATACTGCAGCCGTGTTAATAGAAGCAAGGGTGGCACTAACACGTATTCTTCAGTTTTCGGAGGCACCCGAGTTGCAAAAAGAACAAAAGAAGCATGTAAACGTCTGACACCAATCGCTAATAATCATCGCTGACGCTGGTCTCTTAGAACATTTGACGGATGTGAGTTAGTCTCTTTCTGACAACGCATATTATTTTTTTCATTTCAAATATTTTTAAATGATTTTTGGGTGATTTTATAGATATTCATAGAGTATTCTTCGGCAACGGAGTTGGTAATATGCTGGTGATTGCCGCTCCGATGACTTGCTGGGAGTGTGAATTCTGTTTTTTAAAAAGTTGTTGAATCAACATGAGTTATCAGCAATGGTACATAGCACAGTATGTGTAAAAACTTTTGATTTTGAATTATTTTACATGAGTTGATGTTAACTAGCATCATCATATCTATAGCAGGTCAAGTGGTCAAGTTTCTGATGTTGCAGCCATTAATGTCTGTATCGTTGATGCTTTCCTATCACTGGCCCCGTTATGGAGCAGTTTTTACTTATACTGATACTGATGCTGTTACTCCGAAGGCTAGAGCAAGAACTTTGAGTATGCTCACCTTCTGGTGGCTTAATCCGCTGTTGTTAAAAGGAAAAAACGAAAGTTCTTCATGCGAACGATATCCCGAAGCTGCAACATGTGGATAGAGAGGAAACGTGTTATTCAAATTTCATGAAAATATTGGAGAAACGAAAGACGGAGAGTGTGGCGGGTGATCCGTCTATGTTGTCCACTTTGTTTGTGTGGCAGTCGAACTCGAAACAGCCTGCGATCACGGGGTTGTTCGCACCAATTAAGGTGATTTCGTTGGCTTCGTGGCCGATAATTTTAAGGGCTTTTATAAAGGTTTGTCAAGGGAAGCAGGCAATTCAGCATGAGGGTTATTATCTCACTTTAGGATTGTTTTTTTCTAAGTGTTTAGAATCGGTTGCGGAGAGACAGATGAATTTTAGAAACCGATTGATTGGGTTGCAAGTGAAATCTATGTTATGTGCGGCGATTTTTCGAAAGCAGCCACGATTGTCGAATGATGCTAGAATGAGTTACTCTCCGGGTCAGATCATGAACTATGCGACCGTTGATGCTAATAGAATCGGGGAGTTTTCGTTTTGGTTTCAGCGATTTGGGCAATTGGTTTGCAAATATGTTTTGGGGTATTTATAATTTATTTTTCAGTTGGAGTAGCGGTGTTTGCGGCTTTGTTAGTTATAATCTTAACTGTTTTAGGGAATATTCCATTGGGTAACTTGCAACATAAGATTCTAACGAAGCTTATGGCTGTGCAAGATTGAAGGCTGAAGGCTATAACGGAAGCTATTACAAACATGAAGATTTTGAAGTTGTACGCTTGGGAGAGTCACTTCCAAAAGGCAGCTGAAAAGTTGAGGAACGAAGAGATGAGGTGGTTATCGGCAGTTATATCGCAAAGAGGAGTCTACTTGATGTTGTTTTTGTTGTCTCCTGCGATTGTAGCGTGTGTGACATCTTATACATGTTATTACATTGGAATTCCGCTTGATGGCATCAATGTATTCACGTTTCGGGCAACGATTCAGATCATTCAAGAGCCAATTCGTCTTATTGCTGATACTGCAGCCATGTTTATAGAAGCAAGGGTGGCGCTAACGCGTATTCTTAAGTTTTTAGAGGCACCCAAGTTGCAAAAAGAACGAAAGAAGCATGTAAACGTCGGACACCAATCGCTAATAATCAGCATTGACGCTGGTCTCTTAGAACATTCGACGGATGCGAGTTAGTCTCTTACTGACTATGCATATTATTTTTTGCATTTCAAATATTTTTAAATGATTTTGGATTTTATAGATATGCAAGGACAAAGACGTGAAGCCTTAAATGTGGGAATATGTCAAACCTTTAAAAGAGTATGGCGGTTGAATCTTTACACTATAGAAGATGATGGAGAGTGTGAATCCAGTTTCTTAAAATGCTGCTGAATCAACATGAGTTATCAGCAATGGTATTTAGCACAGTATGTGCAAAAACTTTTGATTTTCAATTATTTACACGAGTTGATGTTAACTTGCATCATCATATCTATAGCAGGTCAAGTGGGAAAAATTCACGTATTTCAATTTGTCGTCGTAATCTTATCTATTCGGTTGTCTTTTACCGTGTATAAAATCATAATATTTAATGTTAGCGGTATTAGTGAAGAAAATATCTTTTACCAACCCGCGAAGCTCGCGGGTTCTTAAACTATTTATTCCCAACATGTTTAGTGGTAGTTGTGGTTTGCCAAGCAGTGAGTCAATGGCTTGAAAAAGTATGCTAAAGTGCTAAGTAATTACTTACATCGTCGAACAATCTTCAAATGATAAAAAGGAATTGGAGGAGACTAAGAAGGTGGAGATGAAGTGATTTTTTTATAAGTAAGTTGAACCTCATTTGATCCATCATCACCTTGAACAGGCAAAAACAGATTTCAAACACTCTTGAGGTTTTTGTTTTTATGTTTTCAAACGCTGATTTGGGCTTGATATTTTGCCGATTGGGATAAATTAATTCTATTTAATGGTTGCAGATGAGAAAAATTGGTAAAAAAACGTTTGGTAGACATTTAATTTATGCAGTTAATGTGCTAAAAATGGTTGTTTTATTTCGGGTTAAAACGGGTCCAAGTCAAAACAAGTTTCATGTCGAGGTGTTTAAAAATGCTTTAAAAAAAGAGTTTGTACAGTTAACCACCAAAAGATACTAGAAAAACACATCCTAACTAAAATAAGATCATTGATGACTGATGTTGAACACCTACCCACAAAAAGTGAAAAACAACTAAAAAATAATGTGCCTTAAACAAACAAGGTCCGGTATGTAAACGATAGCCAATACACTGAAACCACAACTAAACCTTACCACTTCAATTAGTCTAAACAACTCTACAAACATAAATAACAAGGCCCTTTCAAAATAAGTAAATATAACCCACCATAACCAAACAAAAACCAATATGCAAACTATACCAAACATGTAGAGTTCAATTATCTTCTTTCGACTACGGAAACATTCTTCTTTTGACTTTATAATAGATTTGATTAAAGCAAGTCATTTACATATAATATTAATGGCCGTAAAAATAGTGTGTTTTATTTTACCTTTCAGATACGTTGGGACGTGTGCAAGAGACTGACGGTAGCCGGACGGTATTTGTATTGTTTGTTTAATTGGACATGTTTCATCAATGCTTTATGTTACCTTTTCATTCTAACGTTTTGTTTGGTGCTTCAATATTTGGTCCAGAAGGTATCTATCCGGCGACCCTTAGACGTGAAGCCTAAGTTTGGAAAGGCCTAGAACAAAAATGATGATCTACCTAAGGATTCAATGCCAGTAGATATTATATATTTGTGTTAAGCCACCCACGAAAATCACGGGATCTTAGGCTAGTCTTATAACACGCTTAAAACTTTATTTTACAATACTTTGAAAAATTTAAAAGAATAAATGTATTTAAATATAATTTTTTTTTTTTATGCAAACGTGAATACATACACAATAATTAATTATTATTCAGTTACTCTACAAAATCAGTTTCACAAAAACCACATTTACCCCCGCAATCTCCACCTCTCTCCGTTTCCGATTACCCAAACCGGAAGAAATCCAGCTCATCACCACCGCCTTCCACCGTCGTACCGCCGGAGACCATGCACGAAACGGATATTCACGATTTGTCCGACGACGCCGATTACGCCGCCGCCTCTCAACAGGTAAGCACCACACCACTTACTTTTTCAATCGCTAACCGTGAATTAATATACGAGTAAATTATCATCTGTACGTACACTATTATGATGTGTAGGTTTAATTGATTGTTCCTGATAGATTTATTGTTGATTAATTTGAAATGTAATGATGTGAATTGGATCAGTTTCGTGTGTTTAGGCGGTTATGTTTCTGGTTTTCGTAGAAATTAGGGCTCCGTGATCATGTTTATTAGTTTAAGAAGTTTGTTTCTGATAGTTTTGATGGATTATATCTGATAAGACTTATTGTAGACTAATTTGAAAAGTGATAGTGTGAATTGGATCGAGTTCGTGTGTTTAGGCGGTTATGTTTTTGGTTTCTTGTAATTTAGGGCTCAGTGATCATGTTTATTAGTGTAAGAAGTTTATTCCTGATAGTTTTAATTCATTTTTGCAGATAAGGCTTATTGTAGATTAATTTGAAAAGTGATGGTGTGAATTGGATTGAGTTTGTGTGTTTTGGCGGTTATGTTTTTAGTTTTGTGGAAATTAGGGCTACGCGATCATATTTGTTTGTGTAAGAAGTTTATTAGAGTTTGTAAGATACTAAGATATTTGGTTTGCTAATGATTGCGTGCTATTCATTTTGTGTGGATTACATAATAGTATAATTTAGCCTTTAGGAGTGCTATTGGGATTTGTAGGTTTGATTGATTATTCCTGGTAGACTTATTGTAGATTAATGTATAAGACTATAAGGTAATGATGTGAATTGGATCAAATTCGTCTGTTTAGGTGGTTATGTTCTTGGTTTCGTGTAATTTAGGGCTGCTTGGTCATTTTTCTTAGTGTAAGAGGTTTATTCCAGATAGTTTTGATTGATTATTGCTGATAAGACTTATTGTAGATTAATTTGATAAGTGATGGTGTGAATTAGGTGGTTATGTTTTTGGTTTCGTGTAAATTAGGGCTCCGTGATCATGTTTGTCAGTGTAGGAAGTTGATTCGAGTTTGTAAGATATCAGGTTTGCTAATGATTGAGTGCTATTCGTTTTAAGTTAATTACTTAAGTAGCACAATTAAGAGTAAATTGTCATTTGTATGTATGCTATTGTGTTTTGTAGGTTTGATTGATTGTTCCTGATTGACTTGTTGGAGAATTACTTATAAGGTAATGATGTAAATTGGATCGAGCTCGTGTGTTTAGGCGGTTATGTTCTTGGTTTTGTGTAAATTAGGGCTCCGTGATCATGTTTATTAGTGTAAGAAGTTTATTCCTGATAGTTTTGATTGATTATTTCTGATAGACTTATTGTAGATTAATTTGAAAGGTAATGATGTGAATTGGACCGAGTTCGTGTGTTTTGGCGGTGATGTTACTGGTTTTGTGTAAATTAGGGCTCCGTGATCATGTTTATTAGTGTAAGAAGTTTGTTCCTGATAGTTTTGATTGATTTTTACTGATAAGACTTTGTAGATTAATTTAAAAGGTAGTGATGTGAATTGGATCAAGCTCGTGTGTTTAGGCGGTTATGTTCGTGGTTTTGTGTAAATAAGGGCTTCATGATCATGTTTATTCCTGATAGTTTTGATTGATTGTTCCTGATAGACATATTATAGATTAATTTAAAAGGTAGTGATGTTTATTGGATCGAGCTCGTGTGTTTAGGCGGTTATGTTTGTGGTTTTGTGTAAATTAGGGCTCCGTGATCATGTTTATTCCTGATAGTTTATTGATTGTTCTTGATAAACTTATTGTAGAGTAATTTAAAAGGTAATGGTGTAAATTGGATCAAGTTCGTGTGTTTAGGCCGTTATGTGTTGGTTTTGTGTAAATTAGGGCTCCGTGATCATGTTTGTTAGTGTAAGAAGTAGTTTGTAGGTTTGCTAATGATTGAGTGCTAATCGTTTCATGTTAATTACTTAAGTAGCATAATTAGGAGTAACTTGTCATTTGCATGTATGCTATTAAGATTTTTAGGTTTGATTGATTGTTCCTGATAGACTTGTTGAATATTTGAAAAGTAATGATGTGAATTGGATCAAACTCGTGTGTTTAGGACCTAAACTTTAGGTGGTTATGTTCGTGGTTTTCGTGTAAATTAGGGCTCCGTGATTATGTTTATTAGTGTAAGAAGTTTATTCCTAATGGTCATATTGTAGGCTAATTTAAAAGGTAATGATGTGAATTGGATCGAGCTCGAGTGTTTAGGTGGTTATGTTGGTGGTTTTGTCTAATTTAGGGCTCTGACCATTTTTGCTAGTGTAAGAAGTTTATTTGAGTTTGTAAGCTATCATGTTCGCTAATGATTGCGTGTTATTCATTTTGTGTCAGTTACATAATAGCATATAATTAGGAGTAAATTGTCATTTTTACGTATGCTATACTGATGTGAAGGTTTGATTGATTATTCCTGAAAGACTTGTAGATTAATTTAAAAGGTAATGATGTGAACTGGATTGAGCTCGTGTGTTCAGGTGGTTATCGTACTAGTTTCATATGATTTAGGGCTCCGTGATCATGTTTGTCAGGGTAAGAAGTTAATTTGAGTTTGAAAGATATCAGGCTTGCTAATGATTGCGTGTTATTCGTTTTATGTCAATTACTTAAGTAGCACAATTTGACCTAATTGGGAAGCTATTGATCAGGGCCAGCCATAAGAATTCATGTACCCTGTTCGAGCTCGAAAAAACGTGTCCTTAGGTCTTAACGAAATTGGGTATTGGGCTCACTAAAGGTCTTAACCTAATGCCAATGGGCTAATAACTAACCTAAACCATAAGAATAGTTTTGTAAGTGGGCCTATTTTGGTGTTTTTATGGGTATACCCTATTAAAAAAGTATTTTACATATACATATTGTTTTTTTTCATAAAAAAACGTGCCCTTCGAAATATCGGGCCCTGGCCGGTGGTCCTCCCCGCCCACCCCAGGGCCAGCCATGCTATTGATGCGTTCTCATTTTTCTGAACGTAGTGCAGTAGGTTTCAACTTTCAACTACTGTTGACAAATGACAATTGATTTTTTCTATAAAGCTATTGGGAGCTGATGTGTTTTAGCGTTTGTTTAAGCATGGCTGTTGCTAATTCTTGTTAAATGAAGTAAACAATAAATTCATATTGGATGCAAGTCACTGTTTGTTTGTTTATAATTGTAAGTAGGCTTATTGAGGAAAGAACCAGTTATTGGATTCTATGTTTGTTTATAATTGACTTGATTTAAAATAATGCTTTGTTTTAGTGAAGAAAGCAATGTGTTTTCTTATGTTAACAGATGACTTCAATTTGAAAATCATGATATGAAATTCACAAAAATGTCAGTTTTTGTACTGATCGCGTGTAGGAAGCATACACATTTGATGCGACCTATTTTTTCGGATACAAAAATGAAATCCCAAGTTGTATGTTTAGGCTCTTCTTATGTATCTTTTAGGGCTCGTCAAGCATAAACCGTAGTGACAGTAGCAAGCGAAGCTCTTCTAGTGATCTAGAAGATGCAGAAATAGTGTATATGAAGGATAATGTGGCGATTCATCCCACTCAATCTGCTATAGAAGGGATCGGTGGGCGTTTGAAGTTGTTAAAGCAAGGTTCCTCACTATTCATGGTATTTTTCTATTGCTATGAAATAATATTTATTTTTGTAAACGAACTGAACGTTCAGCGAACAGTTCGACGGGAAGTTTGTTTGTGTTCGTTCGTTTAATAAATGAACAAACAGGAACAACAAATTTCGTCTGTTTAGTTACATGAACGAACATGAGCAGAGGCCGCGTTCGTTCGTTTATGTTCGTGAACGTTTCGGTAACGTGTTCGTTTATGTTCGTTTGTGTTCGATAGTTCATTAATGTTTTTAGTTATTATATTTATTTAAACACTTCAAATTTTGACAAATAAAATATTTGATAAGTATCAGTGTATCATATATTCTGTTCATGAACGCTTGTTTGTGTTCGTTTGTTTCAATCTGTGTTCATTTGTGTCCATGAACATTCGTTTGTGTTTGTTGCCTAAAATTAACAAACAAACACAAACGAACATGAGCACGTTCATTTCCTTAACGAACGAACATGAACATAAAATCTCGTTTGGTAAGTGTTAATGAATAGTTCGTGAACACATATATATCTTGAACAAACGAACACGACTTGTTCGTATTCGTTCGGTTCGTTTGCAGCCCTAGATGCATGTTCTGTTCTATTTGTTATTATTATGATGGTAAGATATACTTCTTTTTGACATAATAGACGTGGATACCTTATAAAGGCCAAAGCTCAAATGCGAGGCTGTCTGCAAGAGGTTAGTCTCATCTTATAATTGTTCGTCGTGTACATGTGTGTGTTACTCCTTATATGCATACCTGAATTAGCATATACATATGTGATTTGTTTTTGAACTGTGGATCTGATTATTAATGTTGCTTTATGCAGATGCAAATTTGTATACCATAAGAGCAGTATCGTTTTCTGGTATCCATTCAATTCGTCGGCATACACCAACAATTGGGTGGCAGTATGTTATTGTTGTTCTATCAACTGGTAGGTTATGTCATACTTTTGCACGTTATAGCCTCACTGTTGTGTTACATGCAGTGTGACTTGTGCATGAAATATATCGATGCTTTTCATTAACTTTTTAGCAGATCATGCATATGTTTGATCTAACATATGCTTATAATGCATTAATGCAGTATTATTTAGTTTAACGTGTATCATGATCACCTTGAAACCTTTAAGATGTACCTGTATTAACATAGAGATGGATTAGCAGTCTATTATTTTAATTCTAATGGGGTTGTAGGATTTAAGGTTGTGAAAAGCCAGACCTTTTCAAGGACCGATATTTGAGATATAGGTTATCGCGGTGGGATATCGGCAATTTTTATATCATGTAGAATTTATATATATAGAAATTTAACACTAACAATTCAGTATACTCTCCTACCATTAACAAATTAACCTTTTGCAACTTGCAAAACACTAACAATTGTAGCACGTAGGAACTGATTAAGACTTAAAACACTAAAATCGAACACTAACAATTAACAATTAAGACCTAAAACACTAATAGCAGCAACAAAAAGAAAGACGAATGGTAGAACTAAGAAGAAAGGTACTGATATCGGGAAAATCTCGGTCCAATATCAATCAAATATCGGTCAATATCAACGATGTTATCGGTACCGGTATTCTGAGCGATATTTGACATGGGGAACAATAAACGATATATCGGGGATATATCACCGATTTAATTGCATAGCTAATGGTTTAAGTTGATATATAATTTGTTGATGTAATTTTTTCTAGATACTAGAAAAGAGCTATGGCACATCCTCTTCTCAAAACCCACACTCATTTATGTATTGGTGGTGTAAATTGGGCTTCCAATGTTGTTAATTTCTGTTAATTAAGTTCAAGCTTGTTAGGGGTCCAAAAGGTTGTCCACAGCAGTTGCTCATCAACAGGGGGGCAGGGGTTTGTCTTTAATAGGCTAGGGTTTGCTATTCAGAAAGGGGTAGCGGCGCAGCTTGTTGCTCGCTTACCTGCGATATTGATGTAACTCGGCCAGTTCTTTATTAATAAAAGCAAATTCGTTTAAATTTTTTTTATATGAAAAAAAAAGCTTGTTTTACTTGCTAGATTTTCTAAGTATTTCGTAATTATTCATCTGAGGACTTCTTCAGTTGCATCATCTTTCTCCAAATATTTTCTAGTAGACACTATACAATATCAACATGTTCTACGTAATTACATGTTTTGAATTTATTTTTATTTTTTTTATGGTGAATTTCAGCCTGACCGGAAGTTTGTGCAGGTCTAGCATACCCTCCACTGTACTTCTACAGTGGAGGAGTACGGGAGTTTTTTGCTACAATTAAGCAACATGTTCTTATTGTCAGGTTTGTGGTTATTTTCTATGTTGGCTATTTGAAAATTGCAATGTGGTCTTGTTATTGTACAAGTAGATTACTTTTCATGAACATCATCACAATGACCCTTGGACTCTTAGGATAAAATGATGTCTGTTATTTTTCATAGATTTGTTTTAACCTTTGTTACTTGCTCTTTCAAGTTAGTCTATGCTTTAAAATAATCACCTATGTATAGGAAATAAAAACGTAAGTGCAGATTATTTCACCTATCAAATTGCTTCTAATTAGACGTCTGTTGTCACAGGTCTTCAGAAAATGCAAATGTGTTTCTTGTAAATAACTTCCAAGATCCTCTTCAGGTACAGTTTAATTGTGGCTACTATTTTAGTCTTGATCTATGCAGTTAATATCGTTGGGATATCAGTGGGATATTGGCCCTCTACAAAATATCGATGTCAAATATCAGTCCAGAATATCGCTTCCGATATTTTTGACCGATATTGACTGATATTTGACTGATAACTGATATTTGACTGATAGTGACCGTTCTTTTGGATGCCTTGGTTGATGTGGAGTTTGGACTCGGAGTAAGATTTCATGGCTTACGATTAGATTATGTGTCAAATATTGACACTTTTGTGTTCTGACTTTTAAAATTACTCTTATTATATATGTTTTACGTTTCATATATGTATATACAAATTCTGCATGATATTGAAATTACCGATATCCCACCGCGATAACCTACATCTCAAATAGCGGCCTTTGACCGATATTTGATTTGGACCGATTAACTAATGTTTAAACCAAACTGCAAGCTTGTACTTCGTTGATCACTAAGGAACATTTACAACTATGGATAGGGGTTGGGTTATTTCGGTTTTTTTATGTTCTTAAATCATTCAGTCAACAGTGGTTATTAACTTTGCTTACATACATTGGGTAAACGTGTTATCAGAGAACTTTGTCTTCACTGGAGCTTCCAAGATCTCTTGCAAACAGAACACCTTCATCTTCATTTCCAGATTCTCCCTCTGAGGGCAATTCGGACAATAAACATACTTCAGAAGACGATAGTTCGGATAGCATTCAACAAAACAATAAACAGAGGCAAAAAAGTCAAGATCCTGCACGAGATATTTCAATTCAAGTTTTGGAGAAATTCTCTCTTGTGACAAGGTTTGCTCGAGAGACGACCTCACAGCTTTTTCGCGAGAGCCTTGATGCTCATGGGCCTAATGAGAAACGGAGGACGAATTGGGAAACATCTGCAAATGATGTGGAAATTGCTCCCAAGAAAGTTCCTGTACCTTCTGACCCTCTGGAGGTAAAGTCTTTTTCAAAACGATGAAATTGGGAATTTTAGTTTTTTGTCATAATCACACTGTCAATAGCGGTCACTATGGTCGCTATAGCGAATAGCGTAGCGTATAGGTCGAAGGTCGCTACAGGGACCATAAATAGCGGGATTTCAGTTACTTTTTATTTTTATAAATATAAATAGCGATTTAAATAGCTATAAAATAGCTGGATTTTAGGTTTTTGTTAACTATACATGTAAAATAGCGTATATAGTTATATACCATGGTATTTTGATACAATAGTATATAATTTTTATTTCTAGTGCATCGCTATTTATAAAATGGCGCCTGCTAATTATTGCTGTTCGCTATGTAGCATATAGGTAATTCGCCATTAACAACTATGGTCATGAAAAATATATAAAGTAATAATTCTTTACTAGCCGCGCATCGCTGCGGGGCCGTATGCGTCGTGATAAAGTATATACTACAATCGGCCTGACGAAGCGAACTAAATTTACGATGAAACATAGAGTAACTCAAGTTTATATCGTCGAATGAAGACCTGTTATATTTGACTGGACTCGTTTCCAAACAAAATTTACGTTAAAACGTTGAAAACCTCAAAATGTACATAAAAATAAACACGGAAACGTAATATATTTGACCTGGCTCGTTCTTGAATAAAATCTATGTCAAAACGTAGACGAATTCGAATTTATACCGATAAGTACATAAAAATAAGAACGTAAGAAATTAATTTTTTGAAGTAAAAATGTACAGGGGTTAAACCAGATACTTTAGAAACATGAGGGGGTAACCTTTAAGAAATTGAAAGGGTTAAATGTGTAAAACCCAGAAAGTTAAGGGGGTGGCATGGCCGGTAAGAAACCCCACCAACCATACCATTTAAGAGTATATACAATATATCAAGAGTATATTAGCATGTTGAACACTTGGTTTTATGGTACAGTAAACCTATATAAAGTATTGCTTACAGTAGACCTTAACCGGTAATTGGATAAGTTATTCATTTTTCAGTCAATAAAATGTTAACTTCTTTTATTTATTTGTCTTAAATTTTATTTTACTTGAAGGAATTCTGTAATTGAGCTGGAGTGGAATAGTGGATTTGGTTGAGACTTTTGGTAACCTTTTGTTTTAACTATATTTTTAAGAAAAGTAGAAGGTTGTTGTTAACAATACCCAAGGGTCATTGTTAGCAAAACCCAAGAAATATTTATTACATTGGATAGCTTTTCTATATATAATATATATACTAAAGAAAATTACTAAATTAGAAGTATGATTTGAATCTAGGGAATGATTACTGTACATGTATTGTTGATTGATGGAATGAAAAAATTGTTACTTTTTATATTTATCGGGCCCTTAACAATTCAAAATTTTCTATCACTTGACGCTTTTAGCGAGGTTATAGGTTTACCCCGTTGGCCCAAGTCTGGACCAGAAGAAATTGTTGTATAATCGAAGTTATTACTTTATCAAGTATAAACATTAAGGCATGTTGCACCCGTCTAAGGGGCTTTTGTTTTAGTTATGATACTAAAACAATCATTTTTGGATTTTTCACACCACAATTGTAATCAACAAGAAGAGTGTTAGTTTATTTTGAACGTGCAAGGGTACTTCGTTGTTTGCTAATAAGCAGTAACTCCTTTCAATGAAGGTTAAAAGTTGATTTTTTTAATCATATCTATTTAGATAAATTATGCAAGATGTAGGATCCAGATATAGTAGAATTTAAAACTTGTTCAATGTCTTTTTAGTTAAGATATCTAGAAATCAAAAGTTGATGGTTTGAAATCGAGAAATTTGCATGCTACACTTCTGCCGCAGCATCGTGTTATCCTACACATAATGTGTGTATGAACATGCACTGCAGCTTTCAGTTCAGTAATCCATTTATGATGATTAACCACGGTAGAGATATTTATGTTTTTTTTTTTTTTTTTTTTTTTTTTTTGTGGCCAAGTTGGTGATTTTAGTATTTGCTCAGTTTACCAACTCATAGCATCTATGTTTTTTTATGTGATTCCATATATGATGAGTGCCCACACAACACTTTTGACCTTGCTCCTTTTTGCTCTTTCATTTTTGGCAGCTCGATAAACTGTCAAAGGTATGGGGACAACCACGACAACATCCTTTAGAACATCAAGAGGTAAGCCATACCTTTTTTGGTACGTTTTATAAGAAATGATAAATAACCCATCATGATTGAATATTCACAAAAAAAAATTAAGGTAACAATTTTCTTTGTTCGTCTATTAATATTTGTGATGTATAAAATATTGTTTGCTGAATAGTATTTGCATTTATTGCTATTTCTGTTTTATTGAATTCCTTCTTCTGCAAGCACATACACACCTTCAAAAACGGGTGATTGGGTGTACATACATGTCTTTGACTGTTAAGACCTTTTTATACAGTGGTCAATCTTTTTGGATTCCGAAGGTCGTATTGTTGATCCTGATGCTTTGAGAAAGCGAGTATTCTATGGGGGAGTGGAGGACAATTTGCGTAAAGAGGTTTGCAATTTTGTATTGTGGTACTATTGGGTCTTTTATGATTTCCTCGTTTTGGCTAGTGGAAGTGGAAGTGTGGAACTAACCCTTTGATGATAAATGTTTTCAGGTTTGGCCATTTTTGTTGGGATATTATTCATATGATTCTACATATGCAGAGAGGGAGTATGCTGTGTCAGCTAAGAAGTCAGAATATGAGACTATCAAAAACCAATGGCAGGTCTGTAATATATGATCAAAACAGATACATCTAGTGTTGTAAGTTTTTAGTTAGTTTCTAAGTTGTAATCTTTAGACAGGATGACTGGTTGGAAACGAGCGGGTCAGGGCGACCTGAACTCAACCCGTTTATTAAATGGGCTAGCAAATGTTATGTTAAAAAAAGTAATTGTATTCTTTATATTTCAACTAGCGGATTACCACCAGCGCTCCGCAGCGGGTTCGAAACGTAGATAAAAATAAGCAAATCGCGAGAGTTAAAGTTTTTTGATGTTTTAGTTAAGGGGCTAAACATGTCATTATTGAAGTTAGTAAATGCCAAAGTTGAGGGGCCAAAGTTGGTTGATGTGACAAAATATCATATCTATAGTATATATAATTTCTTTGTGCAGAGCATTTCTGTAGAGCAGGCAAAAAGGTTTACAAAATTCAGAGAAAGGAATGTTCTTATCGAGAAAGACGTGGTATGAGTAGTAAGACAGATTAAACACCCACTTCAAATTATTCACAATACGCCTCTTTTTTCTATGATACTTAAACGGTTATTTATATATTCAAGGTAAGGACCGACAGGTCACTATCATTCTATGAGGGTGATGACAATCCTGATGTACGCCGTATGCATGACATATTGTTGACTTACTCATTCTACAACTTTGATCTTGGTTACTGTCAGGTAACACACAACCATTGTTAGTTATTTTTGTCATGGGCATGACCGCTTGTATGGCTGATAGCCTGACGCTAGAGGTGGTTAAATGGGCTTGTTGGGCGGGCTGGGCAAAGGATCTAAACAGGTTTAAACTGGACGGGCCTGGTTGGGTTGACCCGAAACACTTTCTGTTCCAAAATCCAAATTATGAACTTTTTATTGTGTCAAATATAATTACAAAAGCTATATATTATTTCAATATTATCTAGTTTTTTTCTTAAAATGCTTTTGGAGGTTTTATAAATTACAACTAGTGGGTTACCACCAGCAGCGGGTTCAAAACATAGATAAAAATATGCAAAGGTCTAAATTGTAACTATAATAAAGTGTAAGGGTAAATAATGAAAATTGAAAAAAAAACCTTAAAGTAAACATGTCATTATTAAAGTTGAGGGGCTAAACATGTCATTATTAAAGTTGAGGGGCTAAGTATGTCATTACCAAAGTTAAGGGGCTAAATATGTCATTACCAATGTTGAGGGACCAAAGTTGGTTGATACTGAGAAAAGTTGAGAGGCCAAACATATTACTATTAAAGTTGAGGGACTAAATATGTCATTACCATGGTTGATGTTGACAAAATAGCATTTTAAGTATATATAGAATTACACTTCCCATTTCCCTTCAGGCATTTTTTTACAAAATTAAGTATAAGAATCAGAATCGACGCATTCATAAGTAAATGGGTCTAAGTCGCCATCTCTAGCCTGGCACACAAGCAAACTGATTTTAATCAGTTCTAGTTATTCTTTATTACCTTTTATGAGATGTACATTCTACTGATCTCATTGACTTGTATTCTGGATATGTTTTGTTCCTATATAAAGCAAGTTACTAAATGTTTTTGCTAATGGGTATAATATACTTCTCAAAGGGCATGAGTGATCTCCTCTCCCCGATATTATATATCATGAAAGATGAATCAGAAGCATTCTGGTGCTTCGTTTATCTATTGGAACGGCTTGGACCAAATTTCAATCGTGATCAAAGTGGCATGCACTCTCAACTTTTTGCACTCTCTAAGGTCCTCTCCTCTCTCTCTATATCTCTACTTCGTTCTCTATTAAAACATGGATTTTGAGGCGGCAATTTAAACCTATTTTTCTGTATGTGTATTTAAACAGGTTGAAAGTCGCTTAAAAGCATATTAAAATGCATAAAGCCTCGTATATATTTCGATTATTTTTCTAGAGTTATAGGTTATCTAATGATATATATGTATTTAACTCGGCCAGTAAACGAACGAACATGAATGGAGGCATGTTCGTGTTCGTTTATTTAACTTCAACCGAACACGAACATATAATCGAACAATATTGTTTTGTTCATGTTTCTTCATTGATAAGATGGTCATGTTCATGTTCGCTTATGTTCGTTCATTTAAAACCTAATCGAACAGTTCTCGGACAAACGGATATAAACAAACAAACTTAAACGGGCATAATTTAACAAACATAAGAGGGCACCAATGAACATAATCGAACAGACACAAGCGAACATACAATAGTTTCTTTTACATAAATTAGTGATTAATTACGATAAGTTCCATTGAAAAGCCAATTTTTATTACTAGAAAGCTCACTTACTAATTAGTCATATTTATATAAGTAGTTAGGAAGCCCTTGTTATGTTTGTACTTATATAAACATAGCTACTTATGTATTTATTAAAATTTAAAAGAACATAAATGAACGAACAAAATGTGTGTTCATGTCCGTTCGTTTATTTAAATGAAAAAAAATATTTGTTCATGTTCATTCATTCATAAAATTAACGAACTTCACGCCGAACAAATTCACAAACAGTTCATGAACGTTTAGTTCGTTTACAAGCCTATACATAACACTTTGATTATTTGTATAGTTCATATATAAGATGATGTTTGTTGGTTGGTCGACCCGACATATACACGTACTAAAAGGTTACCATTTTGGCTCGTTAGTTGTTACTTGACCCACCATTTTGTCAACTTTTGATTATTAATTATTATGTATCTGTCTTTTGGGAACTTCAGATTCATATAATGTGTTCTTGTCTTCTAACATGTATATTTTCGTTTTATATGGCAGTTGGTGGAACTTCTAGACAGTCCGTTACATAATTACTTCAAGCAGAATGACTGCTTGAATTTTTTCTTCTGTTTTCGCTGGATTCTTATTCAATTCAAAAGGTATGTTTATTCTTTATCCTGTGCCCAATTTACAGTTTCCCGATCAAAGTTGTGCGTCTTATTACTATAAACAACAAGAATTGGGTCGGGACCCACAAAAGAGAAATTTGATTATACTTGAAGAAGTCTAAATGCTGTATACATTCTTCTATAATAACAACTTAATTTTGAATCCTTATTGGAAAGACCAAGATTCTGTGGTAATTGATGTCGGTAATGTTATCTCAGGGAGTTTGAATACGAGACAACGCTAAGGTTATGGGAGGTTTTATGGACTCACTACCCTAGCGAGCATCTTCATCTATATGTATGCGTCGCTATCCTTAAAAGACACCGGGCCAAAATAATGGGCGAGCAAATGGACTTTGACACCCTTCTAAAGTTCATCAACGAATTAAGCGGTCAAATCGACCTTGATCACGTTCTTCGTGATGCAGAGGCTCTATGTGTGTATGCCGGTGAGAACGGTGTCGCCTCGATCCCGCCAGGAACCCCGCCGTCATTATCAACCCAAGATGCTTCGATTTATCAACAACAAGACGATGAGGTGCTGTAAAACAGGATGCCCAGTGAAGATAAATAAAAAAAAACATCAGAAAGTAGAGTGTTATACTGATGTTTAAGCCTTTGTTTTCTGCATGTTGATTTCTATGTTGAAGAAAGTAATTAGTTTTGCAATTTGTAAACACAAAACAAGACATTCGTACTTCTATTACAATCTTAGATAATATACCGTTGATTTTGTGTTATGATACGTGCATGAACCCGGTTCTCAGTAGATTACTACCACTATTCTTATTCCTTAGTATTTTATGTTTTTTCTTGCGGTTGTGATTTCTTATGCCACACTTTATGCTTGTTGGATACTATAGTCTGCATGTCAATAAAGGTTTTTAAAGCCGCGGGTTTGTGCGGGAGCAGCCTGAACATGGTCTATGTAATTCAATTATTTATAATCATGTTGCAAACAGGTTTAAGTAGGTCAAACACAGGTTAGTTAGATGAAATAAATCTGTTAAACAGCTTGGCCTTATAAAACATATATTTTATTGCATTAGTAGACGGTTGACGAGACAACCTATTTAATTAAATGAGTTAAACAAGTTAACTCGACGATAATTAAATATGTAAACCCAAATATTATATATTTATTAAACGGCTTAGACTACTCGGTGTGGGGGGCGTCCCCGGGCCGGCCAGGTAACGTTTCTTTTCTCTAGTTAACTATTTGTATTGAATTTCATCCCCGTATTTATAATCTCGTTTTAAATATTAAGATGTATAGTGTTTCTTCAATGGAAGTAAATGAGGTTAAGTATATCAAAGATGGTGCATGATATTTGTTCGAGTTTGAGACGTGAAGAAACAGATGGACCAGTACCGTTCTTTGTTGAGGGCGGAAATAGTTGAGGCACTAATTTGTGTTAAGGAATGGCTTTCTGGTGTTTCAATTGATTCAACAAATTCTATGGTGAAGATGGAGTTACGATTTAATGGTAGTTGAATTTGATTTGTGTGTTTTTTGCAGGTTAAAATTGTAACTCTGTTTTGCTATCAATAGTGTTATTGTAGAATGTAAACCTTGAAATATCCTGAAATGTATTGTAACACCTCGTAAAATCACCTCCAATGATGTGTTGACACGTGTACTAAACTCTAATGAAGTCAAACGTTGACTATTAGGGACTAATTTTGCGAAAAATAAAAAACTTTTGAATGTGAAAGGACTGAAAGTGTCAACATACTTAAACTAAGCCTCTGAATAACCTTACACGGTATTCGTATTCACAACTGTGCCACTTGTTGGTCGAGAGGAGCCGTTTGCGTATTTATTGGAAAGTTTGCGCATCGAAGAGTTAAAAGCGTCAACATGTTAATTCTTACCTCTGAGTGACCTTCTAACAAACCGAGAGCATCATAATGATTGATCATACTCTCGGGGATGTCTAATATTGGCCATCTAAGGTTTTTATGCCAATAAGTGAAGTTACGCGTAAGTTTGCAAGTTAAAGGGGCTAAAAGCGTCAACATGTTTAATTATACCTCTGAGTGACCTTTTAACGAACCCGAAGCACCGTGATGTTTGATACCAAAAGATCAGTCCAATAATACCACTCACTGGTAAATAGCGCAATACTTCATCGTGAATCTCCGCTATTTGAATATGGAACATCATAACAACGAATAGGAATGAAACAGCTATAGCTCCTATATGAACTACTGGGAAGATCATAGCGAAAAAGTCGAGACCTAACAAAAGAAGTAAACCTGAAGTGTTGCGAAATACTGGGATGGGAAACAAAACGGAATGTACCGGATTTTTAGCACGTACAACCATCAAACCAGAGACCAAAGCAAGGCTCGACAAAACAGAAAGTATCATAGTACGTCGTCCTTCCCTGTTCTAGTGCTTGCATACCCATAAGGATACACTTATATACCCGAATTTCGCCGGATTGTAGGAATGATAACTGATCATTTGATCAGAAAACTAAGGGAGCCTGGGCATAAAGAAACTGGAAAAAGGTTTCTAAGCAAAGTTGCTGAGTATAGGTCTCGTGTGCTTGCTATAGAAAGTACATATACGAGTCACGAGTAAGAGGAAGTGGTAACGGTCGATGGATGTTCATATTTGAGTATTTGCTGACGGAATGCCTCACATCAAGGTGACAGGATTCGAACCTATGGCCCTCTGTACCCAAAACAGATGCGCTGACCAGACTGCGCTACACCTCGTCTCACCACCCCGGAGCATATAGATCCACCCGATCGATGAACACTCAAACCGAACTCACCCATCCTTTTGGGCACAGGGACGCGAGAACCTAAGAAACAGCTTTTTTTCTTTTTTTCTTTTCTTTTTCTTTTTTTCCATTTTGATAGATTTTATATATTTTCTATTTTATATATCTATTTTGAATATGCCTCCAGCAAGATAGGGCGACGCAAAAAAGCCGTATAGTGCAGGAGCGCTCACATTTTTTGGCTTACTCTTGCACTTGAATTTCAAAATCCGGCCTTTGGACCCTTGGCCCGCTTAGAAGTGGATTCGAACCACTGACACAAGGATTTTCAGTCATTTGCTCTAACCAGCTGAGCTACCTGAACCACTTTCCTAAAAGATGTTTTCTTCATCGAATAGTGCCCTACCTTACCACTTGACTAGTAAAAAGCCCTTGTACTAAAAATAGAATAATAATGAATAATAAGAAAGAATAGAATCTACTCTCGAGAATGCCTAATATGGATAACATAGGGCTTGAACACAATAAAATGATAATGCGCGCAAATTTGCGCGTTAGAAGGACTAAAAGCGTCAATGTGTAAAACTACGCCTTTGAGAAGCCTTTTGAGCAAACCAGAAACTCCGTGATGCTCGGCCATACTCCTGAATATGCCCAATAATGGCTATATAAGACCTTTATGCCGTTTCGCGATGATGCGCGCGAATTCGCGAATAAAGGGGTTAAAAGCGTCAACGCGAGAAACTACACTTTAGGGTGACCTTTTGAAAGAAGCAGAAACTTCGTAATAATCAGTTAAACTCCGGAGTGTGCCTAAGGTTGGCCGTGTGAGGTTTCATACCTGATATTAACATTAAACATATGAAACAAGAACATTAGGTACTTAATATGTCAAAAAGAAACTTAATTTAAGCTTAAAAGATAGCAGGGACCAATTTTGCCAAGCTGCTAAAGCTGAAACTCAGACCAGCATCGCTCGCGGGTCGCATAGGTCTGCTGAACAATTGGGCGTTAATGATCAATGTACCTTATACTAACATTATAAAGGAAGTTAGAAACTATTGTGCTCAAAATGTTAAGATTGGAAGTTAAAAAGTGCCTAAAATTTGACAGGGGCCTGAACTGCCAATGCAGCAAAGATTTAAATCTGGGATAGACAAGGTCACGGGCCGCGAACGATAGGCCTATTGGCCTTCGCGGGCCACCACCTCCTAAACAGCAGCAGCAACATGTTTTCTTGTTGTTGTTTTGATTGTTCCTTGTTTCCAATCCATTCTAAAACCAGTTTAATCAATTCCATGGGCTGTAACCTGTATTATAACAGCTGTATAGACACTTGGGGTCATCTTATGAACCCTCAAACACATGTCAATCATCCGCAATGCCCCCAAAATCTATAAATAGGAGTTAAATTTCATTTCTCCAACTTGCACATCATTCATTCTTTCCTTCTCCTCTCAATCATAGAGGACCCTGAGCAAATGGGGACCTCCTTTGAGTTTATTTCAGTCCTTAGGACCATATGTAAGTGTCCTTTCATGACTAGTTTATTTTATTTGGCGTTTAAAGCTAAAAAGTCAAGTGTTTACGACGAACGCTTTGACTTTTAGTTAGACCGTAGACGGTCGAGCCATTGTTAGCAACGAACATGGCTACGTGATCGTAATTAGGTAGGTGTTAAACCTTCAAAAGGGCACCTCCTAAGAATCACGTTTGCTTGGTCAATTGACGAGTCAACGTAACATTGTTTTAAAAAGTCAACGGAGCAGTTTTTGAAATATTTGCGATATGAGTTTAGAAATAGAATATTCTAAAATACGTTTTATCACTTAAACAACTTGGTAATAATTATTAGAACATGTGTAAACATGTTCGGCTCGTCAATTCCAGTTTTAGGGTCTGTTCGCAACCGAAAGTCGCGAAGTTTGACTTCTGCGTTGACTTTCGATTATGAACCGAATTAGATTAGTTTGCTACTAATTTTAGGTTTCAATATGATCGTAATTTAATGTAGCATAACCCTATAAGGTTATATTACACGATCATACTAGAAATCTGAGTTATTTGCTTGTTTCCGTTATTTGCTTAAAAATTGACTATTATGCCCTTATGTTATAAAAACGAGATTTTTGAAAATTTGAGAGGACAAAAAGCTTTATTACTGATATATAGGTATGTCAAATAAATTTGACATCAGTTTCTGGTCTCAGTCTAACGTTATGCAAGATATCGTAAAATGAAACTTTTTGTTAATTAAATTACATTTTTAGCATAAATCATGTTTAAACCCAAATTTTGGCACCAAACTCATTACCTACTGTTTTGATATTATTTTTAGGGATTTTTTGAATTTTTGGTCAGATTATAAACTGACCATATCATTGAGTTCTCGTATAATTCGATAAATGACGATAATACCCTTTTTATTAATAAAATAAGATTAACATATGAATATCATGCCAAACTTTTTCCTACTGATGTTATATTTTAAATAAAATATTTTAAACATTAATGGCTGATCAAAATCTCAGATTTTCATAAACATCTCAAATATCGTCAATTATCGACTTTTACGCTAATTAGGCGCATAGTATGGTTTAAAACCATATTTAACACCTAAGACTTGTTACCTACTGATTTTATAAATAAATTTTAATACTTTAACAGTAAGTATAAGTCTTGAACTCAGATTTCCAATTTTGTCCTTAAAACATATGTGAAATGACCAAAATACCCTTACAGTGCATAATTTGGCCATAAATGGTAAACCTCACATATGTATGATATCTTACTGATGTAACATGATAAAATAAATATTTTTACTGAATGTTTTAGACCAGAACCCCAGTTTACTATTAAACCTCATTTATAAACTTTAAAATGACCAAAATACCCTTACGGGACTTAAATTGGCTTTAAATTCATTTGGGGCATAATTGTTGATATCCTACTGATATCACAACATATTTTAAGCATAATAACTTATGGAACTTGTACTTGACTCATCCGGTTACCCGTTATGCTTATACGCATTCGGTACAGTTTATGTAACTAGTTTGCATAAATTAACCAAAACGGGTCAAACCTTATCATTTTTACTTCAAAATCCAGAATGTAGTTAGTTTACCCATTTTATACAAGTCTCCATACTTGTCGGGTCTAAATTACATTCCAATCCGGTCACCGCTTAATCTTGCGTTTCGTACCGTAAATCTTTCTTTAAACTAACCGGTCTAAGTTGATAACTTAAATAAGACCCGTTAGTAATCTAATAGGTTATTAAAACCTTCGTTCCAGATTAGGAGCCTAGTAAAAGCTACCTACACTTGTTTGAGTAGGATATACGGTTGAGATTACAAATTTTACATTTTAAGCTCAGGTAAATACTTTTAACTTATTTTCCCTTATACGGGCTTGGGATACGGTAAATTATTACCGCTTGGTCGGGTATTGAATGTGACATCTGTGCTTGTAATCATTGTAAACAATTCAGTTATCAATGAAATGAAGTTATTTGATCCCAATATTTGTTTGTTTGTGTTTGACATTTTTTCATGTTTTGATTTTTATTCAATTTCAAACTCTATATCGCTTTCTGGAGAATTATACGCAAACTAGTGCGTAAACTTAGTCAGTTTAACGCGACAAATACTCTGGAACATCAACATATGCTTAACATACCTTAAATAACCTTTACATAACTTAGAAATAAGTTTTGAAGGCTTTGGTATGGCAAAATCAAGTCTATTCGCTTACAGGGACTAAATTCGACAAACTGCGAAAGTATGCCGATTTGAACTGTAACGGACATACCGGAATTTGATCATAAGTTAAACACACCCTAAATACCCTTTACATAGCTTAGAAATAGGCTTTGAGAGGTTCGGTGTGCTAAAATAAACTTTATGCTCATTCAAGGACTAAAAGCGTCAAAAAGTGCATAAGTTTGCATTTTCGCGCATAACTTACGTTCTGAATACATCCGGACATCCAAAAATTTATGTAAGCATTAAAATATTTTATTTTAGTGTTTGGCATAAGAAAAATTCATTCGTCGCGCAATTTGGATCGTTTTTCGCGCTTGTGCGCATTTCGTCGTAATTAAGCGAACATCGCGTTCGTACGACCAAACGAACCGACATCCAGCATATTTTTTAGCATGTTTCATGTTCACAATGTTTAGGCATCATTTTAGGGCCTTAAAGTTGGCTTAACGGGCCTTAAACATGTCGAAATGGCTTTAAAACACAACAGGGACTGAAACTGTCATTTCTGCAAAGCTGTTTGCTGATCAGAGCACCCAGGCGGGGCGCGTAAGATTTGTACATGTCTTACGTGGGCCGCGAGGCCCTCCCAGATATGCAAAAACTGTTTTTTCAGCTGTTTACAGCTGTTATACCCTCATAACCCATTTGCAAACGGATTTTAACTTACTATGGGCTCCCATGGGTTTGTAAAACAGTGGGCATGAGTTGTACGGTTGAGATCAAAACACGTTTTACTAAAAAGCTTGTTTTTATTTTCTATCTTCTTTCCAAAGTTTATTTGTTTTTTAAAAGTGAGGATGCACTAGACTTCTATGCGAGATCAAGGAAGCGAAAAGATTATTGTTTTGATGTTGATTCTTAATTTTAAAATGCTTATGTTTAATTTTATTTTGTTTTCAACTCTTTGGCTTGCTAATAGTTATTTGGTTAATGGCAGCTTCTACATGAACTTGATGCGTACTTGAGGAAGCGACAACCTTACCGACCCACCAACATCCAAAATCGGTATCAACATTCCTAATTTCTTTGTAATTTCAGTAGATTGTGTCATTTTTTTTAGTTTAACACACATACATTCTAGTCGATTCGGTGGGTCTTTTGACCATTTGAGGTTTTGATTCCATGTTGTTTGACTTTTTTTAGTAAAAAAAAAGTGTTGTTAGGGTTTTAGGTCCGGGTCCAAGTGTGGGTTGGGCTTGGTTCTTCAAGTTGTTGCAGGTTGCGGGTTCGGGTTGGGTATTCAGCTTGTTGCGGGTGGGTTTTTAGATTGTTGCGGGTCCGGGTGAAGGTTGGGCTTGAGTTTTTAGATGTTGTTGTGAACGGGCCGTAAACGCAGCGGTTAACTGCTGCGTTTGCAGCCGGTTATCCGCTGCGTTTACAGCCTGTTCGCAGCCATATAACGGTTGCGTATAGGCCGTAAACGTAGCGGTTTAACGGTTGCAAACGCAGCGGTTATCCGCTGCGTTTACGGTCCGTTCATAGCCGTTAAACGGCTGCGTTTACGGTCGTATAACGGATGCGAACGGGTCGTAAACGCAGCGGTTAACCTCTGCGTTTGCAGCCGTTAACCCGTTGTGTTTACGGCCCGTTCGCAGCCGTTAAACGGCTGCGTTTACGGCCGTATAACGGCTGCGAACGGCCCATAAACGCAGCGGTTTAACGGCTGCAAACGCAGCGGTTATCAGCTACGTTTACGGCCCGTTCACAGCCGTTAAACGACTGTGTTTATGGACGTATAACGGCTGCGAACAGGCCATAAACGCAACAGTTAACCGCTGCGTTTGCAGCCAAAACTTTAGTGTACTCATATCCTCCTTTTATTCTTTTGTAGGTAATCTATATCAGGGTACACTCAATGGAAGATAGGGCATGGCTGGGTCTGAATGAAGCCCTACATATTTTTTTCTCATTGCTGCTCACACTGTGTGTTGAGTTTGTATAACCACTTAGTACCTTACTACTTTAGCTTATCATAACAACTTTTATATATAACGAGTATCATATATATGTAACTTAGAATAATGCATAGAAAATCTAAAGTGTTGAATCTATCATATCCCGTTATTCTTTTTTGTGCTCAATAACTGTACACACACATGTACTAATAAACTCATGTGCAGCTTGCAGAAGGGCTCGTCTTAGAAAAGAAGTCATGTCCTTTAGATGACCCGACCCGAGCGTACGATGAACATTTGGGTAAGTTAGAAGCCATAAGAACTAAATATGAGTAATAACTCATTAGTAACTTAAATGCTGACATAGATTACAATAAATTAGTTCCGTATTACTAACTTAATATATTTTTCAGATTAAGGCATCAGCAATATGAAGAGAGGCCAGAACTACCATCTTCCGACAAGTTAAGTTGCGGCAGGTGCTTTTCGATACATAACAGGTCCGCGAATCAAATTGTAGTTTAACTCATACAATGTCAAACTACGAATGTTTGTCATCCCTACCACAACACGCGGGTTGAAAGCACTAGTTACTATTGTTTTAATATGGTGATATAAACAAACTGCTATGTAATTTTTGGTTGTTTGAATGTGAATTACTGTTTAATTCTTTGTATACTTATGAACGTTTTGGTCCATGTATGTTTAGGAAAAACTTAACAAGTGTGCATGTAATTGTGTGTGGGTAACAATGTAAATGGCAGTAAATAATTTTTTTTCCTTTTGTTTTACTTTTAGTGGCGACATATGTCGCCCCTAAAAGTCACTAATGTCGCCGCTAAAACTCATTCACAATAGCAACGACACACCCTTTTTAGCGACGACAGATGACCAATAACGGCCGACTTATAGCAGCGACCCTTTAGCGACCACATGTTTCGCCGCTAAAAGGCAATAGTGGCAACAAAAAGGACTTTTAGCGGCGACACGTGTCGTCGCTAAAGGTGTATGTTTCTTGTAGTGATAAAAATAAACATAATCACGAGATTCATATACAAGCCTCCCATTGCACTATAACAACTTCCAAAAAGGTTTCTCCTCCCTAAATTTCTGATTCATCATCAAACAAAGGTTAAATAATCTTTCTTCCAAGGACCTGAACCATCTTCTCAAACTCCCTCACACACGTTACAACTGCTTGATGATCAAAATGGCCGACGACAATTAATCTTCCTATTTCTTTGTCGTAGGAAACAGATTCAACACCCAGAACACTATAAACTGCCTTCTCTATCTTTTTATTTCACTTTCACTGTTAAAGTTCACTCCCAGCGTTACTTTCCATTTCGGAAAAAAGTAAAAAATAAGAACTCTCAAACAAAGAGAAAATAAAAATGCAAAGAAAACAAAATACGAAACTAAGAATTCTTCAATGGAGCTAAGTTTAAAAGCTAACGAATTACGGGGACGATAAAAACCAGAAATATACTCTCTTTGTAGGACCCGAACCATCTTCTCAAATTCCCTCACACACTCTAAAACTACTTGATGAT
Organism: Helianthus tuberosus; assembly: GCA_030545235.1. Taxonomy (NCBI): domain Eukaryota; kingdom Viridiplantae; phylum Streptophyta; class Magnoliopsida; order Asterales; family Asteraceae; genus Helianthus; species Helianthus tuberosus. Next base: position 181,749,169 of record CM060363.1, on the reverse strand, counting down.
CAAACCGTCCGATGACAATCAATCTTCCTATTTCTTTGTCGCATGAAACAGATTCAACACCCGGAACACTAGAAACTGCCTTCTCTATCTTTTTAATTTCACTTTCACTGTTAAAGTTCACTCCCAGCGTTACTTTATATTTCTGGAAAAAAAAAAAAAAGTAGGATCGAACAACAAAGACAATAAGAACCATCATAATAAGAACTCTCTCAAACAAAGTAAAAAATAAAAATTAAAAGAAAAGAAACGGAAATAAGAATTTGCTAATGGATGTAACCTGAAAAGCAAACAAATTACGGGGAAGACAAAAACAAAAATAAAGGTGTATACATACATTGAGATTGGGGTTTCGGAAATTACTGAATGCCTCCATCCTGGAAGATACTGTTCTCCATCTTCGTGAATCTATGACAATAAGTGCTTATCATTATGCATGTTAATATCAAATATTAATATCAAGTATAAAACATCGACAATCAATTGTTCAAATAACTAGGAACTTACCAGTAATATGAATATCGTGTCCAAAACAAACAGCAGGGATGATTGAGTTCAAGAAATTACGACGGCAAAGATAGTAGGCTCCTTTGGTTACCTCGAATCGAGACAGATCTCCACCAATCACTTCTTCCTCACACTTTTCTTCTTCTTTCTCTACTTCCCCGCCATCCTTATACACAAGGCTCGCACCATATCCACTTCTTTTTATTGTTCCTTTATCCGCTATGATACGCACATGAATGCGATCACCAGCGTCTAATAAGTTGCCAATTGGCCAATAACTTAACCACACAACATCTTCATCAACTCTGGGTTTGCAATACACTACAGGGCTGTATACCCAGGTAACACCCCTGGTTCGGTTACTGATTCTGGCAAAAGGAGGCCGCTCAGTTTCACCACCTGATGATCTGTATAAGGCCGTTACATATAATCCATGAATTTTATGCTTCTTTGGATGCAGAGGCACACGAAAGGATAAAAAATTGGATGAGGACGTATACTGATGTGTCGCCATGCTTTGATCCTTTATGCCTTGCAGATGGGTGCTTCTTATACCAAATTCATACAACATCTATATATATTACACACAAAACTCAATTACTTCATCATATACTAAACATTTTGCTGGATATTTGTGAGAATCTGAGAAAGAGATAACCTGGATATTCCATGTTCTGCCTTTAGTAATCTCATCACCAACCAGGTCCACCTTATGATCTTTATACGCTTTAATCCATTGCATATGTCCCAGATCTGCTTCATCAACTTTTTCTATGGATACCAACTTAAAAAGGCCTTCAATCTCAAACAGTTTAAAACAACCTTCATACCAAAACTCCTGCAGTGTGAAACGAGCTGATTGGAATGTTATTCTCTCCAGTGATGTACACCAATCTACATCCAACCTCTTTAGCGTACTTGGGAGACATGATAGAGACTTGAGGTTTGGACAAGAAATCAAGGAAAGGGTTCGAAGCATTTTAAGGTCAATGTAACTGGGCAGGATCTCAAAAGAATTGTAAGATACAAACAATGTAGATAATGATTGGGGTAAGGCAAACAAAGGCTGTTCTGGAGTTCCACCCCAAATACATAAAGCTTTTAGCCTTTCCAGTTGATTTACACACTTCTGATTCGATAAAGCCTTCAACAGCCTAGTGCACCCTGCCAAGCTCAATAAGGAAAGATTCTTAAGGTATCCTATGGTTTTACAAACATGACTCAAACTGATACAGCTAGTGAGGTTCAATGACACAAGTTTAGGGAGTCGGTGGAGATTGCAGATGCGGACAAGTTTGTAAGAGAAAGAGAGATCTAGAAACTTGAGCGAATTAAGAACCTGTTCCACGAATAACAAGTTGAATATATCATTGTACATTCAAATGAAGATTGTCTAACACTGAGAAGCTAAAAGGTAAAGTGATAAACAGAAGACTGGATTCCTTGTACCATGGGTGGGTTGAACTCTTCCAAATCTCCAAAACTCATATCTAATGCCACCAAGCAGTTTGTTAATAGGCCTGCGGGCACTCTTTTCAGAAAACATCTTTGCCACTTCAACCATCTTAAGTCAGGAAAATTCTTGTAGGTCCCGGTGAGTTGCACATTATCGAGATGGAGAAATTTTAGGTTCTTCATCTTTATAAGGGAACTTGTTTTGAATGCCTGCAAATTCAGTATGCCTTATAATGATCACTAGGTAAATAATATTTCGCTACCATTGGAGGATGAAGAAAAGGTATACAAAAAAACAGCGATTCACCTCCCTGAAAGTCGTTTATTCTTAACCCCTTAGGGCATAGATTTGAGGAATGACATGCAAAACGTAATAATTGATCGTTAACCACAAAACTAATAAAATAACAATTTTCTTTCAAAGACAAACAGGCGAGGAAATCTCAAAACTGTTTCTTTTTTCAATTTTCTTTCATACCGTTTTGTGTCATTCTAGCTCTATCAGATGTCAATTTGTGTTGCAATTAGCCAATCAACCATTATGGTGGTTAAGTCTACACACAGGTGAAAAAATTCTTATAATTAATTTTGCTTATTTTGGTGGTTCTCGAGCTGTATGGCCAATTTCATTAAAAGACCGGGGAAGAACATAAATTTACTTTTTAATTAATTTCACTAAAATAATTATGGTATTGGGAAATTCTTGTAATTCTTGCCAAGTATGGAACACTAATTTACTTATTAGACTTACCTTTGATCCCATCTCTTGCGTATCGTCTAGCATAATCTTCAACACCAGACCTTCAATTGTCTTGGAACCCTAACGGAGAAAGACATGAAATTAGAGAATGCTTATTTGAAGTGAGAGGTTATGAAATGGACAATGAGCATAACGATAAACGCAAGAAGCATCTTACATCTCCGTTCCTCAACAAAGTTTTACATTCATCATCACGCCAAACTCTGCTATGTTCTGCAGGATCTTTGGAATCCTTTCGAACTATATTTCTTGCCATATCTTGTAGGAGTTTATGCATTGCCAACATGTTCCCACTAACTCTTGGATCAGTAACAAGGCATCTGTTAATGAGGGTCACAATCCCAGATTCTGCATGATAGTCATCCTCCAATATGCTTTCCACTTCAGGTGCGTGCTCACCAAGAAACAAACAAGCAATATGGAGAAACAACTCTCGGTGACTATCACATGGCAAGGTATCAAAACTCTTTTGTAGTACACCTTGGATTTTAATATTAATATCTCCTTTCAAGGAATTCAGTGAATTCATAGTACTTCTCCACGTTTCAATTCTTGTCCCCTGACCTTCAGATAGAGAAGAACCCAATACCTTGAGAGCTAGGGGATTCCCTTCACAATATTTTGCTAACTGTATTGCAAGCTCCTTAAAACCTTTCATAGGAACCTTACATCCAAAGGCATGATAACTTAACAGCTCCAATGATTCATGATCATTTAACAATTCAACTTCGTGGACATAGCACCCAGAAGATATGGAGTCGACCCATGTATGTATGCTTAGATGCCTTGTTGTTATAATGATTTTACTTTGTGTATGTAAAATCTTTGTTCCAACTAAAGTGTTTAATGTATCTTTGTCATCGATGTCATCAATAACAATAAGCACCCTTTTTTTTCCTATAACCTTTTCGATCTGAAATGTTCCTTCAGAAACATTAGATGTCATTATGTTATTTCCTGAAACATCTCTGAGAAGTTGTTTCTGTAAACCAAGCAATACACCAGGTTGATTCTCAATCCCTTCAAGAAAACTGCTGCATTCAAAGTTTTGCTTGTTTAAGTTATAAATGTATTTGGCAAGTGTTGTCTTGCCACTTCCTCCCATGCCGCAAATTGCTAGAACAGGATGATCAGGCTGTTCAGATCTCAACCATGAATTAATATCTTTAGCTCGAGTCTCTATTCCAGTTAGATCCGCCGGAGTACTAAGGAGCTTCAAATCTAGTTCACAGTAAACTTTATGAACAATACCTGCAATAAAGGCCGTTTCAGACCTGGAAAGGAAAAGGATCACATTTAGAGCATAAATGCTTCAGTTCATGCAGAATAAAACCACCAAACAGGAAAAAAATTAAAAAAAAAAACTTTAGCAGATGTACATGCAATCTGACTAAAGCCATAATTTAATATGGAAAACTAAACCATGTTCACCCGCTTAATTCAAAACACTACTATGAAATGGGCCACCAAATTGTGCAAAGTAACATAGCTTTTAGCAAACTGGGTACTCATAAAAAACTTTATAACTTATAGCAGGTTCAAATGGGTCAGCAAACCATTACCAATACAGCCGCCACCTCCCACCGCTGTTGCCTTTGTCACCACCACCGTCCCCTCTACTTCCACCGCCGTCCTTACCACCACCATCACAAGTCACCGCCTGTACACTTCCACCACTGTCCTTGCCACCACCACCATCAGCAGCAACTACCAAATGTCTGACATCATTTGGATACCTTTGGTTTTGTTACCATCCCAAAGTATGACATCTTCTCTTTATTATAGGTGGTAATCTTGACCCATTAATCAAAGAATGGGTAGATTTGGGTATAAAAAAATCGATAGGGTTCATTTGGATCAACTTAAACTAGTCAATTGGTTAATTTGTGCCTACGCGAATTAATAGATGCGTTTGCCCATTTAATCATTAAAGAAAATATAGCATGCTCTGGCCCACACCCATTTCACATGTTTTTTTTTTTATTAATCTGTTTGCTTTGACCTGAACTTGTATTTACAGTTATACTCATTAAGACCGCGGGGGGTGGTGGCGTTGGTTGGGCGGGGGAAGCCGGCCAACGCTGGCTAAGCCACTCCGTGCCAGCGTTGGTGTTGGCGTTGCACAGCCAGCGCCGCTATGGTGCCTGGCGTGGGGCGGGGGGACGGGGTGACCTGGCTAGCCAGGATTGGACCTTCCTTTTTGACCGTTAGCCATAGCCGTTTGGCATGGCGATTTAATGGTAAAAATCAAATTTTGTCAAAAAAACCTTACAAATTTTTACCTATAAATACCCCCCCCCCCCCCCCCCCCCCCCACCCCACCTTCATTTTTCTTACAAAATTCTTCAACCCACTCTCACACAAAACTTTCAATTTTTTTCCAACCAAGCAACAAAACCGAAAATGGTGAACTGAACGGAGGAGGAGATCGCGCTCGTCACTTCCATCATTGACGCATAGCATACGTTGTTACACGGTCAAACCGCATACTGGGGACAAGCGTTCCAACAATACCAACAACATTTTCATTTTTGTTCTTGAAATATATGCTTTTAAGTTTGAATCAAATTAAAATAACCAATTTCCGCTAAATAAAAAAAAAACAATTCAAATGGGATGGGCCATTAAAATCCTAAATTGGCAAGTCACAACTAAAGTAACAGTAACAAGGGTTTATATATAGCCAGAGATAATGAAGCATACCCTGAAACAACCATCCCCTTCAAATCGGCAACCTCTGTTAGGGCTTCCTTCCACCGAATCACGTTATCCTCCGTCCATTTTGAACCTTCTTTCGCTTCAATGGTGAAGCTTCCTCGCTGGTTCCTCACATCCGAAGGATCGACGCCGTAAAACACAGGGAAAACCAAATGACCGGCATTCCTCTTTTTCTGGAGGATCAAGGAAAGCTCATCAAGGCACCATCTTGAGTTTGCAAAGTTGTTTGAAATTACAATTATTGAAGCTCGAGAAGTTGTTATTGATCTCTCGATTTCTGGCTTCAGTTCTTGACCCTCACGGATTTCATCATCGTCCCTGAAAGTCCTGATCCCGGCTTGATGTAAGGCCTTATAAAGATGATCGGTAAAAGAATGACGAGTGTCTTCCCCTCTGAAACTGAGGAAGACATCGTACTGGTAAAGGGTTGTTGGGGCAGATGAAGATGAAGTAGAAGCCATTTAATTTAAGAAGAGGTTGTGAAATCAGGAGAGAGAGGGAGGGGATATAAGAGGTTCTGAAGTGAGCTGAGGGTAAAGAAGATTATATAAAGCCATTAAAAAGTCAAAAGTCTTCTTAAAATATTCAAGGGAAATTACTAGGAAACTAAAAGCCCTTAAAAAGTCAAAAAGTCTAATATTAAAGGGAAATTACTAGGAGACTAGACGATTATAAAGCCATTAAAAAGTCTTCTCAAAATATTAAGGGAAATTATTATATATATCAATTATCATCGTATGATTGCGCTAGTATAGTGTTTTGGTTTCATAATTTAGCCACTACGGTTTTGGTCTTTGATAAATACACACGGATTAATCAGAGAGAGGGAGAGAGCCGGAAAGAATGAGCAGTCGTGAAAGAGAAGGGATCCGTCGAGGCTCCGGTAACTTATCTGGCCCGTGTTACTGGTCAATAGAAGGAGCATATCACTTCATCCGACGAACTGATCAAATTGGGGTGGTTCTTCTCAATTTGAGCTATCGAACGACGGTGAAGGGTTTGAAGATAGCGGTGCCTCGCTACCGTCGCACATGCAGGATGGCGGTGGTCGTGTTATTGGGTTCTGATAACTCTATAGTCACGACCTCCGACGACAGAGCTGAATCTTTTTGGTGGGCAATAACGGACACAACGACAACTATCGACGATGATTGACACGCTTACAACTACACAAACCCTCGCTGCCTCCGACAGCGTCGGCGTGGTTTCTAGGTGCAAGTTGCAGCGTCGGCTAGGGTTCGAATAGGTGTGCGGCTTCTGTTTGTTTACATTTCTAATATTACTTAATTCTAACAAATAGCATATCAAAAGTGGTTTCACAATCGATCTTAGATTCAATGTTGTCATCTAAATTATATTAAGAATGGATCTGTACGATTTAGTGTTGAATTTCTTAATAATAACAATGAATTAAGAAATGAAGTTACAAATTGCTTCAATACGATGGTGGATTTGGAAGTTATTAATAATAGCAAAAAGTAGTAGATTGAGAGGTTATATATATGATGTATGCAGCGTGAGAATTCGGTGAAGACGATGTTGGATAGGGGCAACGAACACCTTTGGGAGTAACCAAGGCTCATAGAATACTAACTGTAACGCCAAAGTTTAGAGGAAGAATCAAGTTCTACTCAACTCGATGTAAGTTCAAGATTGATTTACCATCAGAAATGGATTAAATCATCTTATCTCTTAATTGATTGTATTACTATAATAAGTCTAAAACTACTTGATTCAGTGTTCTTAAAAAGTTAAGAACTCATTTACTGATTGTGTTGATATTCAAGACTACATTCATTTTTTAAGCGATTTGACTCCATGTTTGATTAGTGTTCAAAGTTGTGTTGTAATATCAGTAATGCATTTGCTTTCATGGTTTGCTATTATGTATGAATTATAATATCACAGACTTGGACATACACTTGATCAACTCTTGACTGACCTAACCTTCCATAGTGGTATTGTTTGAAGTACAAAATGTTCACTATCTACCTTTCCTGGAGTTAACTTAATGGTGCAAATAAATTCGGATACGAACAAGTCAACTGGATTAGCTTATATGTGAGATCCGCCGCGAAGCGCGAGGTGTATTACTAGTTATTAGGAATTATAAACCCATTAAAATGTCAAAAGTCTTCTCAAAATATAGGAAATTACTAGGTAACGAGATAAAATTAAAGTAGTTGCTTTATATTTTAAGGGAAATTTATTAACAAAAAACTTAATTACACAGATGGACCCTATGATTTATAGCTAGTTTCACCTTTAGGTACTAACTTTTTTTTAACAGATTTAGGTTTTATGGTTTCAATTTTGTAACACCTTTGGGTACTAACACCAGAATTAGTTAATTTTATCAATATAATGACTAAAATACCATTCCATTTTTTTTTTATTTTATCAATGTAACACCTTTAAGTACTAACACGTTATTTTATTTAAGTTTAAATCAATTTTACAAAATCTATTTATTTTTTATTTACATGAAAGATATTTATTATTAAAAAAATAAATAGATTTTGTAAAATTGATTTAAACTTAAATAAAATTAGGTGTTAGTACCTAAAGGTGTTACATTGATAAAATTAAAAAAATTGGAAGGGTATTTTAGTCATTGTATTGATTAATTTTGGTGTTAGTACCCAAAGGTGTTACAAAACTGAAACCACAAAACGCAAACCTGTTAAAAAAAGTTAGTACTAAAAGGTGAAACTAGCTATAAACCATAGGACTATCTGTGTAATTAACTCTTAACAAAAACAACAGTCATACTTTCACACCGAAAGTATTGTATTGTAGGTGGGAGCATAAAATTAATGAAGGATTGGAGCCTCTTATATATAAAGGGTAAGGTTATTCTGCAAATCTATCTTTAACAACATGCAACTTTTAAATAAAAATTTTAGTTAACTTGTTTCTTCACAAATAGCTACCATGGCTTCATCTTTTTAATTTTGTGCAGACTAGAGGTGGCTATTTTAACCCATATATATATAGTGGGGTTTATTGGGAAACACCAAAAAATGGGTAACCAGAAAACCTCTAGAAATCCTTGGATCAAGTTAATCAAGGGATAAGATGTAAGACCATGCGTAGTGGTAAGGGTGAATAATGCCCCTACCCTTGGGTGTTTTCCGCCATGTGGCAGTACAGTCAGCAAGGGGCATTATTGAGCGTTTTTTTCTAAAATGGGTGTAGTGGGGATGTGGGCATTATGTTAAAAGGGTGTAGAGAATTAAAAAAAAATAAATGAAGCTTCAATGTGTTTGGTCAAAATTTCGCCCCAACAACATGATTTTAAACACGCCAAACCAAAATAATTGGTCAAACACGCCCAGGGGGCGGTGTATGGGCATGATCGGGCATTTTTTTGGGCAAATTTTGGAAAAATCACGTCCATTACGGATGGTCTAATTGGTGTGGGGTTTATTGGGAAATCGGGTACCAGAAACCTCTTCCCGTAAGACTGACAAATCATGTCTTAACAGGTTTAACAGGTTTCTGATAGCGCGCACAACATAAGTTTCAAACATGATTACGACTCGTTTAACTACTTTCTACCTCATGTTTATAAAACAATTTTATGTTTTATGTACAAAGATGAATAAATGATAGATCCTAACATTGTAATTTTAATTATTTTAAAAATTAAAAAAGTCAAAGGGTGTATTTTTCAGTCAAACAGGTCTAATCGTATCTTAACAGGTACCCAATTGCCATCCCTTAATCCTTGAATCAAGTTAATCAACGGAATAGATGTAATTTCGTGTTTTAACAGGTACCCAATTGTCACCCCTTAATCCTTGAATCAAGTTAATCAACGGATAAGATGTAATTGCTTAAATAACGGCTTAATTTACACAGGAGGGTAGAATTGGTATTTTAAAAAAGAACAGAACATAATTGGGGAACTTCGAATCTTCTCCCACCGTCGGAGCCGGAGCCCTAGCGGAAGTCTGCCGCATATCTGGTCGCCGGAGACCACTTCCACCATTAAATCCCTAGTTGAAGTCTTCCTCAGATCCAGTTTCCGAAGAATCTTTCACAATCGAAGCCCTAGAGTAATTCTGCTGCATATCTGGTCGTCGGAGACCGGTGAGAAGCTGTATCTACGTTCGATTATTGAACATGTAACCGTCTCTTTTATTGTTTTGCGATTAAACTTAAGCTGTAAGCAGTTCGTTAATGATTATAACAATCAATTTATCAATCTAATTTTCCCTTATATTGTTGCAGATTCAATACTTCTATCAATTTGTTTTGAATCAGGTAAATCTAATTGCAATTTCGCATTGTTTTTTTTTTTTGTAGATTTAATGTCAGTGGTAATTTCAGTTGTGTGTTAATTTTTAACGATTATAGATGATTATTGCACTTCTGATTGTAATATGTAGATGATTCATATTATTTGTTGTTTTTTTTGTTAAAAATACATAAATTTAACATGTTAATTCTTATTATTATTATTATTTATTCCCAGGTTTCGCCGGTGTTGCCTGTAGGTGGTGATGTGCCTTGAGATGGCCGTCTCTTGCTTTTTGGTTTCAGTGACGTACAGGGGCGGACCCACCACCATGCCAAGGTGGGCGGGCGCACCCCCGAGAAAAAAAAAATTTAGTGTAATTTTCCGAAGAAAATCCCGTCCGCACCCCTTGGAATTTTTCGTCCGCACCCTGTGGATTTTTCGGTCGCACCCCTTGGAATTTTTCATCCGCACCCCTTGGGTAAAAAAATATTATGGATTTATATTATAATTTTTTTTTAGTAAAGTCTGATTTTTTATAAAAAAAACTACCTATATTAATACATTATACTACTTAAACCCAAACCAAAGCTTAACCCATTAGTCCATTAGTCCATATCCATTATCCAATACCCAACAATAAACAAAAAGCCCAATAGTCCATTAGTCAATTACCCAATACCCAACAATAAACATTAACAATTAGCCCAAAAACCCCCTTCAATATCCTCCCGCCCTTCTGTTTCTGTTCCACGACATCCTGCCCAGCGACTTCATCACCAAGCCAGCAGCAACAGCAGCCAGCGACAGTCAAAATTCCGGCCAGAAACTGACCGGAATCCGGCCAGGTAGCAGCAACACAGCAGCGACATCATCAAGGTTAGTTTTTTGGTTTTTTTTAATGATTTTACTTGATGATTTACTGCCATAAATGATTTTTATGATGGTTTTTTTGATTATTTTACGTGATGATTTACTGCCTTAGATGATTTTTTTTGATGATTATGTTATTTAGATGATTTTTAGGGGTGATTAAACAAGTCTAGGGCTTGATGATTATGTTATTTAGATGATTTTTAGGGGTGATTTTTAGATGATTTTTGGAACGATGAATTTATGGTCATGGATGATGGATCAATATGATTGTGATAGGAACCATGAGTAGAGACGTTATGGCGCGATTTCTCAAGCGGAAAGTGGATACATCTTCCGACCCGACCCGACCCGATACAACCGATTTTTTGACTTACATGACCCGACCCGATACAACCGATTTTTTTACTTATGTACCTAGGGGCCTAAAATTTTTAAAAATCTTCCGCACCCCCATGGAAAAAATCTTGGGTCCGCCACTGGTGACGTATTTGGATTTGTAGGTTGAACATGTATGGATTTCAAGAATTCGGTAGCTATGAGGAAAAGAAACAGGGTATGTAAATCCTATCATCAATGTTGCTTGTGCTTCTATATTTTGTTTCTGTATTTGTGCTTGTATTTGGCAATTGTGTTTTGTGTGGTAATCGAATAACGAAGTTGCTAGAATCAAGTTGCTAGAATTCTTAATATGTTAAGCTGGATTTGAATCGAACTAGATATGATGAACTCAGTTCGAATTTGAAATTCGACTACACCAAATGGCTTACCTGCACAGCTTTATCTATTTGTGCTTTGTCTTAATTAATATAATCACAGATCGTCTTATGTGATGTTGACAAGGATGTTCATCTCAAAATGTCAAGATGTTGTATCATGTTCTCTGGTCTTTTGTTAATTCTTGTAGGATATTTTGGATTTTAACATGTAAATTTATGTAAAAATGAGGTGTCTTCTTGATGTACAAATAAGTCAATTCATGTCGGCTCTAGGTTCGATCTATGCCCCGGGCTCTAGGCTCGGTCTATGCGCCTTGGCACACTGCATAAAATGTATTGCTTTTAAAGGTGTTTGCAGTTTTTACAATGATGAAAGCTTCCTGCATACCAACAATGTTTTTGTCCCAATCTTAGTGGTGTAATACTTTCTGGTTTTATTGGTTTATTAACATAATTCTAGCTGGATTTTTTTGTCGGAATCCTTACAATTTAACTGGAGTTTATTACCGGAGCCTATGCCCACTTGCTAATAGTCGTTATGCTACCATACGCGATCATGAAGGTACTGTCTATAACATAGTTGTAAACCTCTATTTTGATTTTAATGATTTTTATATGAATGCAGCTGATTTTAATTGCATAACATAATTTATTTCAGGAGTCTTTTACTTGTATATGAAAACTATAGAGAGGGCACCTATACCACATAAGTTATGGGAAAGAATTAAGCTGCCTCACAATTACGAAAAGGCACTTGAAATTATTGGCAATAATCTGGTATACATATACTTAGAATTTTATTACTAGATACTTAAATTTCATACTGTAGATTGTAATCACTTTAGCGATTGAAGCTTAGATAAACTGTTATTCTTAGATGTGTGATTTCGAAGCTTAAAATCAGTCATGGTAAGCATTAATGGCTAAGTGAACACTCAACTCATTGTAGGCGGATTCATTTGAAATGGTCTACTTCATGTCAGAGGTTAGTGTTTTTTTTGCATCTTAATTTTGTAATTTCTTTTAATTTTGCCTTTTTTAGCTATTAATTCTGAATTAGTCAGTTTTATAAAACCTAGTTAGTTTTGCATATGTTATAAAAAGTCAGTTTTACATGTAAAACGAGTTGATTCATAACTTCTGCGCATGCCATATTAACTTCTGGCCACAAGATCAATAACTTCATTTTTTTATTGAAAGATCTTGGAGAAGTCTAGATCTCTTCCGTTCAACGATGGTGATGTATAAGATGATTTGCTCCGGCGAGTTTCGCATGCCGTGGTGGACATCACCGGATCTGAAACGGTTGTTTTGGCTGCTAGATGAGAATCACTGTAGATGAAATCGTGAACGATCTGTGGTTCTAATGAAGAGCAACACAACAAAATCGTATGTTGTTAATGAATTCGTAGGGTTCGTTTTATTATAGATCGGACTGAATAGGTACGTCGATTCGAATATTTGATACTTTTCTCTGAATTTGCTCCAAAAATTGGAAGAAACTGTAGTTTTGATGATCTTTTTGTAGCGAGTTGTTGCTTGAGGAAGAGACTAACGAAGAACTGTGTTCTTGCTATTGAGACTGTTTGCCTTGTGCTGCATTATGGGAACTGTCAAAACTCTCGAGATATCAAAGAAAAGCTCTGCTACATTAGGTACATACATGACTTCAAATGTTTTTATGACTATTAGTCTGTTTTTATGAACTTGCAATGTGAAACTTCTTTTAATTTGTTGTTTTCTTTACTCTTTTCTGATGGAAGGTTGGCATATCAAGTTGATATCGTGCGTCAATTTGTCATTTTAGAAAAATGTCTTTTTGGTCACTAGATCAATCAAATCTTAAAACATAGTCTCCCGCTTTTTCTGATATCAACTGAATGTGCAATGATAATTCAAAGAACTAACTAAAGCCAACGAGAAGAATAGGTAGGCTTGTGCTTGGATATCACAACTCCTTAGTCCTTAAAGTTAGTAATTATCCTTTTTTTGAATGGCAACGAAATCGAAGCCCGGCTACCCGAGGTAACCCAATGGAAAAAGTCGACCACATACGCCCTTGATCGCAGACAACGCTGGGTAGCCCAAGCCCACCATCAACAGTTCTGGGGACCAATAAAGTTGATGCTTCGGATTCGTCCCGCCATAGCCCAGATCCCACCGTCACTAAATTGCATTGCTGATCGATTTGTTGGGCGGTCATAATTCTCATACGTTAAACTAAATTTGGATTATTGGTTGATTTAAATCACAGAAGTGATGAAGATGAAGCGGAGGATTCTGCGAAGAACTCCATATAGTCTTGATACATCTGATGTAGATTCAAGTAGTGTTAGTACTAGACATGTGTTTTGAACTCTTTATTTATATTTGTTAATTAACTTTTCCTAGTTTACATGCAAACTAAATATAAATAGATGCTGTTTATATTTGTTTAATTAACTTTTCCTAATTCACATGCAAACTAAATGTAAATAGATGCTTTTTTTAACTGTTTGAGGACAACGCTGTTCCACGGATCGATCTCGCCTATTGGTCACCGGAGGTCGTGACGTCACAACAATAGCTGACAGAAACCTCTTCCTATTTTGATGAATTGTTGATAGTTGTACCTTGTGTATTGTTATGTTAACTGTTTTGAGGTTAATTTGCTTTTATAAGTACATGCACAGTTATGTAAGTAGAGAGTACAACTAGCAAGGCCCTTTAGATCCTTTTTTGTTTATTTAGCTTAGCAGAAATGATAAGAGAACAATCTTTTAGATTTCTTTATGCATTACGCTTTAATACATGAAGGAATTCCCCACATTTATTTTATGTGCCCGTGACATCATAAATATTTTTCTTATAGAAACGTGGAAGATTCAACACGAGCTAACGCGTGCAGCCAAAAGCGAGGATTTGATTGTTATTGGTATTGCCAATCACAGTTGTAATGGACCCGTGGTTCAAGATGAAGCTGGTCTGGTTCAGTTTCGCAAAGGTTTATGGGGATGATGTCGTTAGCTTTGTTATTTATTAATATAGTCGATGAGGGAATCGAACAGCTTTTCCTTGAATACGTGGCGCTCCCTTCACCGCGTGATGTGAAAATAGAGGATGGTAGTCATTGCAATGGACTCCGGTTGACCGATTTTGATGCGTATATCATGGAGGCTTCACCAATACTTGGAGGAATCTCTTTTACCTAGGGTTTATGAATTTGATTTTATGGGATGGTGGAAGTTATATAGGGTTTAAAAAATGTTAAAAGAGTTCACAAGAAGAGTATTTGTTACGTTGATGATTAATCATAACCATGATGATGATCATGTTAATCACGTCCATACACCCTCATGATTCTTCTGTTAGGCTTTGAAACAAGTATCATGGGCTTAAATGCTCTATTCTTGTTACGTCTAGTTTATAAGATTATTTTAATTTTAATTTTAACTAGTGGATGCCTCGTCCGCGTTGCGGGGCGATGGCCGAATAATGAGCGAGTGTTAGGCAGCTCATTGATACGAAAAACAATTAAATCGAGTCAACCAATTAAAACAAAACACTTTTATAGTTTTGATAAAAAAAAACTAAAACAATGGCAATATTGTAATTTTTAACTGACGGAAAGTTGTATTTTTGACTGGGGTAAAATCGTAATTTGCCAAAAGCTAAAGTGATGGCAGTACTGTAAATTTGAACCAGTGGCAAAATTGTAAATTTTCACAGGGTCAAATTCGTAATTTTGAACTTGGGGTAACAGCGTAAAATAAATTTGAACTAAGGGCACAATCGTAATTTTAAGCTGGAGGCAAAACCACGATTTTATTTTGAACCGAGGGCAAAATCGTAATTTTGAGTTTGAGGCAAGATCGTAATTTTGAGTTGGGGGCAAAAGCATAATTTTATTTTGAACTGGGGAAAAACGTAATTTTGAACTGAGGGGAAAATCATAATTTTTTAAACGGGGAAAAATCACATTTTTAAACAGAGGGCAAAATCGTAATTTTAGCTGGGGGCAAAAACAGAATTTTATTTTGAAACTGAAGGGCAAAAAGGTAATTCAGAGCTGGGGGCAAAACCACAATTTTATTTTGAATCGAGGGAAAATCGTAATTTTGAGCTAAGGACGAAAGCGTACTTTTATTTTGAGCTGGGGGCAAAAACGTAATTTTAAAATTGATATAAAATAATAAACTGGTTGGTCCAATGGGGGAGAGCCAGGCAAAATCGTAGTTTTGAATTGAGGGCAAAATCGTAATTTTGAGATGGGGACAAAAGCGTAATTTTATTTTGAGCTGGGGGCAAAACGGTAATTTTAAACAGGAGCAAAAACGTAATTTTAAAATGAATAAAAAAGAATAAACCAGTTGGTCCAATGAGGGAGTGCCAGGCAGCTGCCTGGCACTATTCCCCCATTTGGTAGATGTATGTGTAGGTAATTTGGGTGATATGATCAATGTAGGCTCATAACAGTAGCTTTTTTTTGGAGGTGGGAAAATGAGAGGGTTAGATTGGTTTGGTTTGGTTGTTGGTAGAGGTGTAAACAAGCTCAGAGGCTTAAGAGCTACTCATTATCGGTTTGGTTGAAAGCTCGAACGAGCTGAATTTTAACGAGCCTGAGCTCTAGCCTATAAAAGAGATTGTTTAGTTATCGAGCCCAAGTCCGAGCCTGAAATACAAAGCTCGTTTAGGCTCGCGAGCCTAAACGAGTCCAAACAAAATTTTACTTTATATATATATATAGAGTAGGAGTTGGGTGGAAAGTCTTTTTTTCCTAGAACGTCTAGGAAGGAATAAGAATTGGACATGTGTCATTGAGGGATTTTAAGTAGAAGGGCTATCATGTAATTTTACATTTTAATTTTATTTTTGGAATGTATCTTCATTAACTAAAATTCCATGATTTTCGGGATTTTTATTGTTTTCGAATTCAAATTCAAATTTGGAAGTCAATGTGTTTATCCGAAAACTATCAGCATGTTCTTGGTGATGTGTTTTACCAGTCAGAGAGGTTGAAGTCAGTGTGTTTTAACACTCTGAAGTCAATATATAATCAGGTTGTGTTTTAACAGTTCTTTTGCATTTTAACACTCTGAATGTGTTTTAACACTCTGAAGTCAGAGAGGTTGAAGTCAGTGTGTTTTAACACTCTGAAGTCAATATATAATCAGGTTGTGTTTTAACACTCTGAATGTGTTTTAACAGTTCTTTTGCATTTTAACACTCTTGACGCTGTGTTTTAATAGCAAGCAGATTGCTGGCCATTGTGTTTTAACAGCAAGCAGATTTCTTGACGCTGTGTTTTAACAGCAAGCAGATTTCTTGACGTTGTGTTTTAACAGCAAGCAGATTTCTTGACACTGTGTTTTAACAGCAAGCAGATTCCTGGATGATTTTTGACATTGTGTTTTAACAGCAAGCAGTTTTCTTGACATTGTGTTTTAACAGCAAGCAGTTTTCCTTGACGCTGTGTTTTAACAACAAGCAGATTGCTGGACATTGTGTTTTAACAGCAAGCAGATTTCTTGACGCTGTGTTTTAACAGCAAGCAGATTTCTGGTCGCTTGGGTCGCGTTTTCTTCTCCGGTAAGCCCTGGCCCCGTTATATTTTCTTCTCAGTCTTTCAGATCTTGTTAGAACCACGTCTCCGGCTAGTCGTGTATTGTTTCAGGGGAGGCGGAGTGGTGGTGCCGACCGTAGAATGGCGGTGGTGGCTCCGTCAACGGTAGAGGGTGGGGGGTGTTTTAGGTAATGATAAGGATTTGTTGTTAAAGATGATGATGATTTGATGAAGGGGTGGCCGACGGCGGTTCTTGGAGGTGGGTTTAGAGAGGGAGAGAGAGAGAGAGGGGAAATTGCATGAATTTAGGGATTTGTTATTGATATGGCAGTTTCTTTACTTATTTAAAACACTTCCAATTACTAAAATACCCTCACTATATTAAAAGTCTCTAATTATATAACTCAAATATTACAAGATTGCCATTGATTTAATCTCAACCCTTAAACACACCAATCGGATGGACCAGATCGCTTCCTAGACTTTCTAGGAAAAACACACTTTCCGTGCGAACCCTACTCTCTCTCTCTCTATATATATATATATATATATATATATAATGATGATAACTTTGACGAGTCGAGCTCAAGCCGACCTTTGGTTCGTTTAAGCGATATTGAACCGAGCTCGAGCCGAGATTTTACCATTGTTTGAGGTTGTTCTCAAAATAGCTCAAGCCGAGCTCGAGCTTTGGGTTTAACTTACGAAGTAAATTCTGGGGCCCTTTTCCACCTCTTGGTTACCAAAAGGGTTGGTTGTGTCGTAGTTTCGGTTAAATGAATGTATTGTAGATGATTAAGTGAGTTGAATTTATAAAAAAAAATATAGAGATAGAAAAGTAGTAAAAAATTGTAAACAATGGGTGACTATTTATAATGTTTAAAAAAGAAATATTTTTTTTTAAATAAACTAGCCATTTGGCAACAGCTAGCCCAAATGGTAATCTCTCACCAGCCAATCCAAGCCAGCCACCTCACCTCTTCCCCCCGCCCCACGTCAGGCTTCAAACCCAAGCTAGTGGGGCAACGCCGTGGCCAACGCTGGCCCGGTGTAGTTTAGCCAGCGTTGCTTGGCAACCCCCGCCCCAACCAACGGCCCACACGGCCACACCCCGTAGCCTTAAGAGGAGGGCCGGCTCAATGGGCTTCTAAGCCTAGGCACAAAAAAATACGATACAAAAAAATATAGCACAAAAAATCTAGTATAAAAAATATAGCACAAAAAATCAAACACAAAAAAATCTAGTAAAAAAAATAAAGCAAGAAAAATTTTATTACAAAAAAATTCAGCACAAAAAATTTAGAAAAAAAAATTCAGCACAAAAAATTTAATAGAAAAATGTATTATAAAACTCAGCATAAAAATGTTATACAAGTTATAAATACAACACATTTTTACTGGTTTTTTTAATTATCATATTTTATATAGCAATATGGTACTCAAATTAAAGATAAAAAGACATTCGATTTTATGTTGAAATTTTTATGAAAAAATAATGTCGTATAAAAAGTTATAAACGCTTAAAAAATTGGGGTGAAATATGCATGTGTCTTGCATATGGAGAGAGAATATTAATAAATAAGATTTTCCAAATATACCCGTTACATTACTTTTTTTCCTACATTTCCTCTTAAATATTGATTTGAAAAATGGGTGTTGCTAAATGCACTCCCATTTTTTTTTTAATTTTACTGGTTGCACTCCCCCCTGAAGTTTGTAAATAAATACAATCAACCCTTGTATTTTATGTTTTTTGAAAATTTGTATTAGGAAAAGATAGAAGATAAGATGTTTAATTAGGGCGAAGTCGCATTGCACGAGTCACTCACTCCTTTTGCCGCTTGCAAACTTGTTTTCTTCATCTTCTTCTGCAGGTGCAAAGCCACGTAACACATATTGGCATCTTTTCCAAAAGTTAAATAAAGATCCAACCGTTCAAGAAAGATTCAACCTTTCCATCAGGATGATTTTTCAAAAACGCAAACTTTAATGTTAATAGAAAAAATAAACAATATGAAATATGATCATGAATTTTGTGTGGTCATGAAATGCACTTCATATTACAAGACAATGACACATTAAGAAAGTTCACTTTTGATATGTACTTCATGAAACGCATCTCCTTTTCGTGATCCTTATTTTTTTTGTTTCACACTAAATTGAAACAGAACCATTTTGTGAAGCCATCTCCCATTATGCCATTTTTATTGAGGATTGATGTATGAAGGGGTATAGTCTTAAAATGTTGCGTAAGCCATGCGCGCGTAGGACCATAACCACACTTAAATGTAAAAACACTTAGCTTGTTCCAAGGTTCATGTATTGGAACTAGATCTTAGTTAGTTAACTTAAACAAAATCATCTTGGTGAAAAGAGAAAGAAACTTAAACAAAACAATCAAGAATTGATAAAAAAAAACAAACAAGAAATGAACAAAAAAAAAAAAAAAAAAGAAACGATAAACAATTTAACAAAACAATAATATATAAAAGGTAAAGGGTGGAATTTAAAAAATTATAAAAATGATATTTTTGGAAAGAGATGTATAAATAGTAAAAGTGGAGGTGCATTTAGCCATACCCTTGAAAAATAAAAGGTTAAAATTCATTCTCATCCGACCATTCACCACTGAATGATTTTTGTGTTCAAATGTTTTATTATACAGTTTGAATTGAATAACGAATCCATCTTTCATCAGTTTTTACTGGATCTCATTCGATGAGTTGATTTTTTTTTTTCAAATTTCTTACAAAAGGTAATTAGATTTCCTCTTTATTTACATTAGTTACAATTTATTTTATCTACCATTTGTTGGTATTGCCAAAAGATTTTGTCAACATCTTTTGGGGTAACGAAGTGCCTAATAAACATAGTTAAATATGATTTCAATTGATATTTAATTATATTAACTTTTAATTGCCAACTATAAACTTTTTAATTTATAATTGTCGGTCTCAAGCCCGAGTCAAGGAGGAGGGTTTTTGTTACTAAACATATTGAAAATGATAATTTTGCAAAAGGGCATCCACTTTGTAGTTCGTTTAGGGTCTCCAAAATCGTTGGAACAACCCTGATTAAGAGTGAAAACATGTAACTGCAATAACTGTTTATGTTTATACCAACAATCAAATAGTAACCAAGCATTCCTCACCCTAAGGGTCTGTTTGGTATGGGGTAATGGAATGGACGAAGGGATGGAATGAACGAGGTAATGGAATGGATGAGGGAATGCAATGGATCATTACCATTCCATGTCTTGTTTGGTTACCATGTGTGAATGGAATGAATTATTATTGTATATTGTTCGGTAGGCAAGAAAAACGGAGTAATAAAATCAGCGGTGAGTGGTGGTGGTGGTCGGTGGTAGTGATTGTGGGTGGTTATAGGTGGCAGTGGTGGGTGTCGGAGACGGCAATGGGTGGTGGTGGTGGCGAGTGGCGGTGACGACGAGTGGTGGTGGCGGCAAGGTGGCCGTTGGTGGTGGGTGGCAGCAGAGGTGGCGGTGGGCGGCAGCGGCGGTTGGTGGTGGCGGTGGTGGTGGCGTCGATGATGGTGGTGGGCGGCGGCAGTGAGTGGCGTTGGCGGTTGGCCGCGGCTGTGCTGATAACGGTGGCGAGTGGGTGACGGAGGCGACTATGGCTAACGGGGTGAGGTGGTGGCGGGTGGCGGCGATGGCATCGGTGGTTGGTGGTGTTGGGTTGTGGCGAAGGTGGTGGGTTTTGGTGTTGTTGATTAATGATGCAAGAGGGGATGGAATGGAAAAAAAACATGGGGGGTGGAATGAATGATTTTGAGGGAATGGAATGTCTTTTGGAATGGGTGATTCCATTCCATTATCCAACCAAACACTCTTTTCTTCATTCCCTCATAATCATCCATTCCATTCCACATCTCATTCCTTCATACCAAACACTACCTAAAAGCGAGCAATTTCCAAAAAATTTCAAGCTCAAACTATTTCACGACAAATCAACCCTAAAGTCAACCTTTACCTCAAATTAAACATACAGATCTTCAGAAGTAGGCAATGTGATATGATTTGAGTAGAAGTATGAAATTACTTACTTATGTCTAAAATCGAACAGTGATATTGGTAGAAATCAAAATCAAAGGCGTTCTAGTAGAAATCACATACTATGGAATCTGAAATCGATTGGTAGAAATCAAAATCAAAGGCGTTCTAGTAGAAATCACATACTATGGAATCTGAAATCGATGGCGTTATGAGCAACATGCCGTCAAGTACAAAGGATTTGAGATTGGCAGATTGCAACCGTCGAGAAAACTGTGTGCCCATCCTGACATCTGTATTTTACTCATTCTAACCCGTTCTTATTTTTTCCTATTTTCAATTTTACCCACTATGACCCGCTAAGATTTATATGTTACCCAAAATAACCCATAATCTTCAAATTATTACCCAAAGAAACCTTAAGTTCGTCTTTGGGTTAGTTTTGCCACCCCTACTTTTTTTACTCAAGTTTTTTTCTAATTGAACAATGAAAATACTATAGTTTTCATATCCTGACATGAAAATGTTTGGATTGATACACCATTACCACTTTAATTCGTTTCTGATCCTGAGATCCCAATGAACACAAAAAGTATGATCTTCTTTTGTTCATACAAAATTCACAGATTGGATGCTGCAAATAATGAACTACTGTATCAAAGAAAAACCATGAGACATAAGATAATCTTCTGTTCTTAATTTGACGCTAAGAAAAACTAGAAAAATGTTTTTTTTTTCCTTTTTGTAAACCCAATTTAACCTTAGATTTCTTTTCTTGACTTTAAATGTGCCCAATTTGACCCGTTGAAAATACTGGTCAACCCAAAACCACACACGTCGATCAATTAATTATTGAACTCCCTATAATCTAAAAAGTATTATACTTATATTTATATTTCTAAGCAAAAGCATGTTTATGCCAATAAAATAATGGGAGTTGCGTTGGCAGTTTACTCTAATTTACATTTACACAAATGTTTAAACGGGATTACATCCTAAGACCTGAACCACCTTCTCATATTCTCTTAACACATGTTGCCGCTACTTGAACATCGACACATTCTACAACAATTAACCTTCCGATTTCTTTGTGAGTGGAGACAGATTCAACACCCACAACACAAGACTTGATACCTCCTTCTATATCTTATCAGTTTCACTCTCACTATTAAAGCTCACTCCCAGCTCAATTTAGAGCACAACCCGGTGATGAGGAGTGTGAAACCCGAGATTTATAGTATCTATTTTGTGTGTTTTATTCAGTTTTAAGTAATTATGTGCGTTGAATAAGATATCTGCGAGAAATTGTGGTTTTGCAGGTTAATTGCTTAATTCGGAGAAGTTAGCAGGTTTAAAGACGAAACGGAATGTTCAGGATTGATAAAATGCAGCACTTGGTAATGTTCGGGAAGTATCTCGGGTAATAAGGCGTCTTATATGTGCAAGTGATATGAAAGATGGAAGTCTAGGGGGTCATTGAATCAAATTCTGACAGCTGTGAGTGCAAGCTGCCAATCCTTGATGGTGATAATGGGCTGCCAAACTTTCTTCGTGGATCAAGAAGTAGTTTTTTTTAATTCAAGAGCTGAACAAATAATAAATATATGGCTGCTGACTTTTCATCATATATATGTTTTGAACTAGGGTTTTAAAAACCCTTTGAAATCGTCCCCATTCAATCAACACGTGCAGCCCTCTCTCCTCAACTTCCTTATTCACGTGATGATGACTTGATGTTTCTGCCTCCACTCTTTCCTAAGTCACGTGTATACCTATAAATATTGAGATAAGAGTATAATTTTTTTTTTTTTAAATCCGCTGAGTTTAATAGCAGGCCCAAGAAAAAATTGAGCAGGATTAGGCCTAGAAATAAGGCTAATACACAACCGGGTAGTTCAAGCCCATGTTCGGATGTTAGGCCCAAAAAACGAATTAGGGATGATGGCACGTTCAACTTTGACCTTAATATCCGAGCTGATGGAAACCAGTCAGACCAGACTTCCAGGTCTTCTCAAACCGGCGACTGTAAAATGGCGGAGACTCCTCCGAACCAGGAACACTTCGGGACTGAATTCCTTAGTCCTAGACCTTCATTTTCTGTTGACGGACGTGGAAATTTGGAGGAATGCTCGCCAGATGCGGTTAGAGATTCCTTTGAAAAACAAGTCGATGAGGAAATCAGTGCGACAATTGAAGTCGGGAACGCTGTAGGAGTGGATCTGGGTATTCACAACGAGCGCACCAGGAAGATGATAAGAGATGAAGGTATTAATGGGGTAGACCAATGAACATCTTATCTTTTAACATCAGAGGTATCTTGGGGGATTCTAAAGCTGCTTGGCTAAAAGACCAATTGATTTCTAACAAAATCAGTGGTCTTGCTCTTCAAGAGACTAAGGTTCAGACTGTTTCTAATTCTGTTGTTTCTAAAATGTGGGGGAATCGGAAATTTGAGTTAGCTTCTTCAGCGTTGATCGGCCTTTCTGGGGGTCTTATCTGGATTTGGGATCCTAATGTTTTAAAGATGGATTCTGTTAATCAGAATAGGCACTATTTGGTCATTAAAGGCTCGATGAAGGGAAGTGGAGATTCGATCAATTTGATCAATGTCTACGCCCCACAAAATACGGCGGCTAAATTGCAATTGTGGAACTAGCTCTCCAGTGTCGTTAACCCCTCTGATGGGCAGTGGGTTGTTGTTGGCGATTTCAATGTTGTTCAATCTCAGGAGGAAAGGAAGCGATCTAAATTCAAACCGGTATGCTCCGAAAACTTCAATAATTTCATTTTTAATAATGGATTACGTGAATACCCGATGCAGGGTAGGAAATTTACTTGTATAAGGGATTCTGGTAGAAAGCTGAGCAAGTTTGATCGTTTTTTGGTCTGTTCGGAATTTTTAATAAGTGGCCACCGGCGTGTGTGCGGGCTCTTCCTAGCCGACACTCCGATCATAGTCCGATAATTTTAGAGATGGCTGATCTAAAGTTCGGTCCCCGTCCTTTTCGAGTTTTTAGCTCGTGGATTGGGAAACCGGGTTTTGAGGAATGTGTGAAGGAGGCGGTGGATGGTTTTGTTTCTTTTGACCCTCCGGACTCATGTCTTACAGCCAAGTTTGCTTAAATCAGATCTTCCATTAAGTTATGCAGAGATGATTTTTTTGGCCAAAGAAAAGGAAGCTGAGAAATTAGCTTTATCGGAGTTGGAACGTTTGGAGCTTGAAGAAGAAGAGTGGATAATGGCTGAAAACAAGAAAGTTATTATGGAGGCCGAAGAAAGGAAAATTTTGGACTTTAAACAAAGAGCGCGTGTTAAGTGGGCAGTCGGTGGTGATGAGAACTCTAGATATTTCCATGCCTTGGTTAACAACAGAAAAGCAGTGAACAATATTCACGGTCTCTCTATCAACGGCGAATGGTGCACTAAGCCGGTTAAGATAAAGAAACAGGTATTCACTTTCTTCCGTGACAGGTTTAAAGAAAACATTCCATTGAGACCCGATCTTCTTTGCCATAATATAAATAAAATCTCGGAAGCTGATAGTAGTATGTTGGAAGATCCTTTCTTGGAATTAGAAATTAAAAATGCCGTTTTTGAGTGAGGAGATGACAAGTCCCCGGGACCCGATGCTTTTAATCTGCAATTCATAAAGCACTTTTGGGAATTTTTCAAAGAAGATTTCTCAAGAATTTTCGCTTGGTTTCATTGCAAGGGAGAGATTAGCGGAGGCAGTGGGGTGTCTTTCATTACTCTTATTCTCAAAATAAGCGACCCAGTTATTCTTAATAATTATAGGCCGATTAATTTGGTGGGGGTCATTAGCAAGGTTATATCTAAAGTGATGGCAAATCGAATGAGGAAGGTTTTGGATGGAGTAATTTCTGAATCGCAATCTGCTTTCTTAAAAGGAAGATTTATTTTGGACGGCCCTTTGATTGTTAACGAGCTTATTTCTTACTCTTAAATAATAAATCTTTCGAGGACCTGAACGATCTTCTCAAATTCCCTCACACACGTTACAACTGCTTGATGATCAAAACGCCCGATGACAATCAACCTTCCTATTTCTTTATCGTAGGAAACAGATTCAACACTCGGAACACTAGAAACTGCCTTCTCTATCTTTTTTATTTCACTTTCACTGTTAAAGTTCACTCCCAGCGTTACTTCATATTCCTGGAAAAAAAAGTAGGATCGAACAACAAAGGACAATAAGAACCATCATAATAACTCTCTCAAACAAAGTAAAAAATAATAACTAAAAGAAAAGAAACGGAAATAAGAATTTGCTAATGGATTTAACATTAAAAGCAAACAAATTACGGGGACGACAAAAAAACAAAAGTAAAGGTGTATACATACATAGTGATTGGGGTTTCGGAAATTATTGACTTCCTCAAAAAAAGATTTTAACTCACTAGGTGTTCTCCATCTTCGTGAATCTATGACAATAAGTGCTTATCATTATGCATCTTAATATCAAATATTAATATAAAATTCTTTTCATTTTATCTTTCAAAAAAAAAAAAGAAAATATCAAGTATAAAACATCGACAATCAATTGTTCAAATAAATAGGAACTTACCAGTAATATGAATATTATCTCCAAAAAAAGTAGCTGGGATGATTGAGTTGAAGAAATCACGACGGCAAAGATAGTAGCCTCCTTTGGTTACCTCGAATCGAGACAGATCTCCTCCAATCACTTCTTCCTCACTCTTTTCTTCTTCTTCACCGCCATCCTTATACACAAGGCTCACACCACATCCACTTATTATTGTTCCTTCCTTCCCTATGATATCCACATAAACGTTATCACCAGCGTCTAATAAGTTGCCAATTGGCCAATAACTTAACCACACAACATCTTCATCAACTCTGGGTTTGCAATACACCACAGGGCTGTATACCCAGGTAACACCCCTGCTTCGGTTACTGATTCTGGCGAACAAAGGAGGCCGCTCAGTTTCACCACCTAATGATCTGTATAAGGCCGTTACATTTAATCCATGAATTTTATGCTTCTTTGGATGGAGAGGCACGCGAAAGGATAAAAATTTGGATGAGGACGTATACTGATGTGTCGCCATGCTTTGATCCTTTATGCCTTGCAGATAGGTGCTTCTTATACCAAATTCATACAACATCTATATATATTACACACAAAACTCAATTACTTCATCATATACTAAACATTTTGCTGGATATTTGTGAGAATCTGAGAAAGAGATAACCTGGATATTCCATGTTCTGCCTTTAGTAATCTCATCACCAACCAGGTCCACCTTATGATCTTTATACGCTTTAATCCATTGCATATGTCCCAGATCTGCTTCATCCAGTTTTTCTATGGATACTAACTTAAAAAGGCCTTCAATCTCACACAGTTTGAAACAACCTTCATAATCAAACACCTGCAGTGTGAAACGAGCTGATTGGAATGTTATTCTCTCCAGCGATGTACACCATCCTACACGCAACCACTTTAGCGTACTTGGGAGACATGATAGAGACTTGAGGTTTGGACAACCAGTCAAGTAAAGTGACTGAAGCATTTTAAGGTCAATGTAACTGGGCAGGATCTCAAATGAAATGTAAGATAAAAACAATGTAGATAATGATTGGGGTATGGCAAACAAAGGCTGTTCTGGAGTTCCACCACAAATACATAAAGCTTTTAGCCTTTCCAGTTGATTTACACACTTATGATTCGATAAAGCCTTCCACAGCCTAGTGCACCCTGACAAGCTCAAGATGGAAAGATTCTCAAGGTATCTAATGGCTATACAAACATGACTCAAACTGATACAGCCACTCAGGTCCAAAACCAGAAGTTTAGGGAGTCGGTGGAGATTGCAGATGCTTACAAGTTTGTTAGACCAAGAGAGATCTAGAACCTTGAGCGAATTAAGAACCTGTTCCACGAATAACAAGTTGAATATATCATTGTACATTCAAATGAAGATTGTCTAACACTGAGAAGCTAAAAGGTAAAGTGACAAACAGAAGACTGAATTCCTTATACCATGGGTGGGTTGAACTCTTCCAAATCTCCAAAACTCATATGTAATGCCACCAAGCAGTTTGTTAATAGGCCTCTGGGTATTGTTTTCAGATAACATTTATGCCACTTCAACCATCTTAGATCTGGAAAATTCTTGTAGGTCCCGGTGAGTTTCACATTAGCGAGATGGAGAAATTTTAGGTTCTTCATCTTTATAAGGGAACTTGTCTTAAATGGCTGCAAATTCAGTATGCCTTATAATGATCACCAGGTAAATAATATTTCGCTACCATTGGAGGATGAAGAAAAGGTATACAAAAAAACAGCGATTCACCTCCCTGAAAGTCGTTTATTAATGCTTCCCTAACTAAAATCTATTGTGTCCGGCCCTAACCAATATATTCTTTAGTCCTGGTCGTAATATGTATGAACAATTTGAGGAATGACAGGCAAAACGTAATAATTGATCGTTAACCACAAAACAAATAAAATAACAATTTTCTTTCAAAGACAAACAGGCAAGGAAATCTCAAAACTGTTTCTTTTTTCAATTTAATGGGTTTGAAATGAATCATGTTTTTATGAACGGGAAAGAGAACAAAATCAGATCCATACCGTTTTGTGTCATTCTAGCTCAATCAGATGTCAATTTGTGTTGCAATTAGCCAATCAACCATTATGTTGGTTAAGTCTACACACAGGTGAAGAAATTCTTATAATTAATTGCTTATTTTGGTGGTTCTCGAGCTGTATGGCCAATTTCGTTAAAAGACCGGGGAAGAACATAAATTTACATTTTAATTTCACTAAAATAACTGCTCAAATTTGGTCAAGAAGACAACTATGTTGATGTGTGACAATTATGGTATTGGGAAATTCTTGTAATTCTTGCCAAGTATGGAACACTAATTTACTTATTAGACTTACTTTTGATCCCATCCCTTGCGTATCGTCTCGCATCTTCAAGACCAGGCCTTCAATTTTCTTGGAACCCTAACGGAGAAAGACATGAAATTAGAGAATGCTTATTTGAAATGAAAGGTTGTGAAATGTACAATGAGCATAAAGATAAATGCAAGAAGCATCTTACATCTCCGTTCCTCAACAAAGTTTTACATTCATCATCACGCCAAACTCTACTATGTTCTGCAGGATCTTTGGAATCCTTTCGAACTATATTTCTTGCCATATCTTGTAGGAGTTTATGCATTGCCAGTCTGTTCCCACTAACTCTTGGATCCCAGATTATAACAAGAAGGCATCTGTTAATGAGGGTCACAATCCCAGATTCTGCATGATAGTCATCCTCCAATATCTTTTCCACAACATATTCATATTCACCAAGAAACAAACAAGCAATATGGAGAAACAACTCTCGGTGACTCTCACATGGCAAGGTATCAAAACTCTTTTGTAGTACATCTTGGATTTTAATATTAATATCTCCTTTCAAGGAATTCAGTGAATTCATAGTACTTCTCCACGTTTCAATTCTTGTCCCCTGGCCTTCAGATAGAGAAGAACCCAATACCTTGAGAGCTAACGGATTCCCTTCACAATATTTTGCTAACTGTATTGCAAGCTCCTTAAAACCTTTCATAGGAACCTTACATCCAAAGGCATGATAACTTAAAAGTTCCAATGATTCATGATCATTTAACAATTCAATTTTGTGGACATGGCACCCAGAAGATATGGACCCAAACCATGTATGTATGCTTAGATGCCTTGTTGTTATAATAATTTTGCTTTGTGTATGTAAAACCTTTGTTCCAACTAAAGTGTTTAATGTATCTTTGTCATCGATGTCATCAATAACAATAAGCACCCTTTTTTTTTCTATAACCTTTTCGATCTGAAATGTTCCTTCAGAAACATTAGATATCATTATGTTGTTTCCTGAAACATCTCTGAGAAGTTGTTTCTGTAAACCAAGCAATACACCAGGTTGATTCTCAATCCCTTCAACAAAACTGCTGCATTCAAAGTTTTGCTTGTTTAAGTTATAAATGTATTTGCCAAGTGTTGTCTTGCCACTTCCTCCCATACCGCAAATTGCTAGAACAGAATTATCAGGCTGTTCAGATCTCAACCATGAATTAATACCTTCAGCTCGAGTCTCTATTCCAGTTAGACCCGTCGGAGTGCTAAGGAGTTTCAAATCTAGTTCACGGTAAACTTTTTGAACAATATCAGCAATGAAGGCCGTTTCAGACCTGGAAAGGAAAAGGATCACATTTAGAGCAAGACAACAAAACCGCTTAAGAGCATAAATGCTTCAGTTCATGCAGAATAAAACCACCAAATAGAAAAAAAAAATCTTTAGCAGATGTACATGCAATCTGATTAAAACCACCATACACGATCAACCAAAATGTACATAGAAAATGTACATGCAATCTGACTAAAGCCATAATTTAATAATGATAAACTGAACTAGCTAGATACGCTCCATTTAATATGGAAAAGTAAACCATGTTCACCCGCTTAATTCATTACATTTGTTCACATTAAAATTGTATTGTCTATATCTAACAAAAAAAGTTTCAAAACACTACTATGAAATGGGCCATCAAATTGTGCAAAGTAACATAGCTTTTAGCAAACTGGGTGCTCATAACTTATAGTTATAGCAGGTTCAAATGGGTCAGCAAACCATTACCAATACAGCCGCCACCTCCCACCGTTGTCGCCTTTGTCACCACCACCGTCCCCTCTACTTCCACCGCCGTCCTTAGTCCTTACCGCCACCATCACAAGTCACCGCCTGTACACTTCCACCACTGTCCTTGCCACCACCACCATCAGCAGCAACTACCAAATGTCCGACATCATTTTGATACGTTTGGTTTTGTTACCATCCCAAAGTATGACATCTTGTATAGTTTGGGTATAAAAAATCAATAGGGTTCATTTGGATCATCTTAAACTAATTAATTGGTTAATTTGTGCCTAGGGGAATTAATAGATGCGTTTGACGGACAACTATTATAAAAGTTGCTAACTTAAAAAGGGTCCAAATGGATTAGTATAACTCGTGACCATTGTTCCTCCACCACCTACTCCTTCTCGCTGTCCACCACTGCCATTGACCACTACGTTGTCGCCGCAGCCAACACACCCATCACCACACTCCACAACCGCAGTTGTTTACGCAACATCCACCTCTCACCGCTGCCTCTGTATCCGCCACCGTACCTCTGCCTACACCATCGTCACTAGCCACCATAAAGAGTATAGTGGGTCAACCTATTTTGGCACTTTTTTTCTAAAACAACCCATTTCAACGCAACTCTTTTTTCACCTCAAGCCTTGTTGACCTAAACCAAATTGATGCTTTTATTTTTTAAACGGCCAGTTTGACCCGAACTTATTTGCTCCACCCATTTAATCATTAAAGAAAATATAGCATGCTCTGACCCGAACTTTTTTGTAAATCTGTTTGTTCTGAACTTGTTTCGACAGTTATACTCGTTATAAATAGAATGGAAAATGGTATAGCTACAAGGAATATGAAAGCATGATCCCTCCAAATTACAAAGCGTGATACACTCCATGAGAAAAAAGATATAGCTCCATTTTCATTTTTGTTCTTGAAATATATGCTTTTGAGATTGAAACAAATTAAAATAACCAATTTCCGCTAAATTAAACAAAAAAAAAAAAACATTCTAAATGGGATGGGCCATTAAAATCCTAAATTTGCTAATCAAAACTAAAGTAGCAGTAACAAGTGTTTATATATAGTAATGAAGCATACATACCCTGAAACAACCATCCCCTTCAAATCGGCAACCTCTGTTAGGGCTTCCTTCCACCGAATCACATTATCCTCCGTCCATTTTGAACCTTCTTTCGCTTCAATGGTGAAGCTTCCTCGCTGGTTCCTGACATCCGACGGATCGACGCCGTAAAACACAGGGAAAACCAAATGACCGGCATTCCTCCTTTGCTGGAGGATCAACGAAAGCTCATCCAGGCACCATCTTGAGTTGGCAAAGTTGTTTGAAATTACAATAATTGAAGCTCGAGAAGTTGTTATTGACCTCTCGATTTCTGGCTTCAGTTGTTGACCTTCACGGATTTCATCATCGTCCCTGAAAGTCCTGATCCCCGCCTGATGCAAGGCCTTATAAAGATGATCGGTAAAAGAATGACGAGTGTCTTCACCTCTGAAACTGAGGAAGACATCGTACTCGTAATGGGTGGTTGTTGGGGCAGATGTAGATGAAGAAGTAGAAGCCATTTAAGAAGTTGTGAAATCACAGGAGAGAGAGAGAGGATTAACTGAAAGAGGTTCTGAAGTGAAGTTGAGGGGAAAGAAGATTATAAAGCCATTAAGTGGGTGTTTGGGATTCCTTATTCTCCCAACTTATTGACTTATTAACTTATTGAATAGTGAAAAAGGACTTTTTGAATGTTTGGGATTCCTTGTGATGTGAGTGTAGAAGTCAATAAGTCAGGAAATCCTGACTTATTAACTTATTGAACAGTGAAATAGAAGTGAAAAGGAGTTTTGAGAAGGAATCCCAAACACCCCCTAAAAGTCAAAAAGTCTTCTCAAAATATCACTGGGCAATTACTACTTTAGAAAAAGTAGTTGCTTAAAAAGTCATACTTTTACACCGAAAATGTTGCAGCGAGGACATAAAATTAGTGAATTCACACAAAAAATATTGCAAGTGGGACATAAAATTAATGAAGGATTGGGGCCGTTAGGCTAGACGGTATGGGGGTCGTTCCCAACTCGTCGCGGCCCGTCGCCGCCCTGTGCATCATCCGCCCGGCCCGTCGTCGTCCAATTCGTCGAGTGTGCGACGATGGGGATGGGGAGAAGAGGACAAAAGTTGATGCGTTCTCTTCTCACACACACATATACATACAACTCATATATATATATATATATATATATATATATATATATATATATATATATATAGGGTAGGGTTCATGCGAGAACCACCCTTATTGCGAGAACCAATGTGAACATGGGGCAATTTTGTAAATACCAAACAACTTTAAAAAACCCGCTTACCTGCTTCCATTTATATCGGACTTCAAACAAAACTTAAATTACATTTAATACAATCTTCACGTCCACTCTCCAAACTCTGATTACATCCAAGTATCTCAACAACCTGAATCTATCAAGAATTCGTCAATTACAATCGATTTCATCATCGTCTGGAATACATCATCACTTCACCATCATCAGTTCACCATATTGAAGCATCTGGATTAAGATTTTATCTCAGATTTGAGATTTTACCAGCAGATATTTCATATTTCGTCATATAATCGAGGTTAGTTCCCAAAATTCGTCCAGTGATTATATGAATAGATGATTCAATGAGTGTGTCACTAAGACGGTATCGTCGGAATTAATCGCCGTCGAAATCGCCGCCGCCAACGAAATCGTTGACGGATTGGTAATATAGATATTGTCATATTAATCGAGACACCGTTTGCAAGTTTATACAATTCGTTTATATTGTTATATGATAGATAATTTGCCGTTTGTACTTTTATATGATAGATAATTTGTCGATTCAAGCTTCGTTTTGTATTGTGTGATATATAGCTATGCACATGTGCATATTTTGACATCATAGG
This sequence comes from Helianthus tuberosus, assembly GCA_030545235.1. Classification (NCBI taxonomy): domain Eukaryota; kingdom Viridiplantae; phylum Streptophyta; class Magnoliopsida; order Asterales; family Asteraceae; genus Helianthus; species Helianthus tuberosus. Next base: position 181,716,726 of record CM060363.1, on the reverse strand, counting down.
TTTAGCAGAATTGGCTATTAAGGTCATTCTTGTGTAATATGTGGTTATACACATGTGCATAGATTGTAATAATAAGTCAATATGCACATGTGCATAGTATGCAATAACATGTGAATAAGGTAGTTAATGTTGATGCAGATGACATTAAATAAGGTATTTAGTTGTATTTTGGTGTGATGTATAGTTATGCACATTTGTATTTAATGTTAGATTATGTTAATAAGGTAGTGTTATGCGATATATAGATATGCACATGTGCATAATTTGTCATAATAGGTTAGTAAGGTATTTAACTTTTATCCACATGTTCATTGTAGATCATCAATGAAAAAAAAATCGAAAAAAGTAACATTTGTATTAAAGTCAAGGGATGAAGGGTCATTAAGAATGCCGAACGCAACGGACGCAAAGGAAGACGAATATGTGAATGTTAAACAAAAAGGTTAGAAGCTGTTGATTATTTAGTATTATTATAATTTTTTAGTAATTAAATATGAGTTTATGCACATGTGCAACATTGTATTACTTTTTTTTTTTGTTAATATTATAAGTTGTGTAAACACATTAAGTTTATAAATGTAGGTGTGCATTAGTATGTATGAACATTTTATAACATGTTTTATTTTCTTTGCACATGTGCATCATTGTGTGGAATGCAAAAATGCGGTAGGTTTGTAGGTTTGGTAAATTATATGATTTTTTTATTAGTGTAGATCAACGGTGGAAAAAACGAAAAAGGGTTCCATTTATTATAAAATAAAGGGAGTAAGGATCGAAAAGAATGTGAGATGCTACGGAGGACGAGGACGGACGTAATATTGAAACAAAAAGTTAGAATAGGTTGCTTAATATTTAATGTTTCAATTGGGTAGAGATGCACATGTGCATTATTTTTTAGTTTTTATGTTAAATGATGTTGTCATTCATTTAAACACATATATTATACCATATGCAGATGTAGATATAGGAAAAGACACACAAAGGACAAATAAATATGCAGATATAAATATAGGAAAATGCATACATTGTTACATTAATAACGGCACTACTTATTATTTCTGTAAATGCTTAAGTTGTACATAAGTTCTAGTTTTAAAACGCACACAGGAGATTATTCTTTTTCCAATTGGGTGTTAACTGATTAAATGTTGCAGGTGACACCTAACCTGTATGGAAACCTATTTGCAAACGCTGCTGCTGGTATTGCTGGCGGTACAGGGGTCATGCCAGGAGGTACACAGTCATAAACCATATATTTAAATCCCTAAACCCTTTTTGTAACGATGATTTTGTAGTAATAAAGTTTTTGCAATCATATTTACAGGTAACGTTGGCACGGAGTACGCGATCTTTGAACAAGGTGCATCAGCCGGGAATGTTGGGAAACCATCAATGGTTGAGAAAAAGAGAGCAAACCCAGTGGCTCTGCTTCTTTCATCAGCCATGATGATGAGACATCTTCAGCTTCCTAATTATGCAAACCGTTTATAAACTGCAGTGAAACGCATTATTTACCAGGGTAAATACCGAACAAAAGATCTTGGTGGAAGTATCACAACACAAGAGGTTACTGATGCAGTCATATCTGCACTTACATGACTTGAATCATAATCTGATATTGTAATTATTCTTTGTTACAACCGACAGTTTTGCCAAACATTGTAACTAGGTTTTGGTTACATACGTGGTCCAACAGAAACCCACAAATTATTGTTGAACCTATATCTTGAATAAAGTTTAAATCAATGACATGATATTTCGTAGATGAAATGTGACTCCAATATTATCACACTGAAAAGTAGGTGGAACAAAAAGAGTCAAAGTGTGTAATTTGAAAATGTATACATATTGGTAATATCTTTATACATTTGGTATGGTAAGGAGGTTTTTGTATGCACATGTGCATAATTTGAAATTGGTAAACATGTTAGTAATATATCCACGGATGGTAATGTAGATGGAAATGAACTTGTATAGGTTATGTTAAAGTGATATGTCATATGCACATATGCATTATTTAGAATAATAATACATGTTAGGATATGTAGTTTACAATGTTGTATGGTGTATGGTATAATATATGTTGGAAATGCCCAGGCACATATTGATGTGATATAATGTGTGGCATAAATTATGTTGGCAATGCACATGTGCATAACGTAAAGGTAGTAATGTTTAATGTTGTTTGACATAGTATATGGTGGCAATGCACATGTGCATAATGTATACGTTGCAATGTATAATAGGTGGATTGAAAATGGAGTACATGCACTTAAAACATAATGACATTAGAAACAGTGAATCGACAAGTTTAGATGCTACGGTTTCAATGTTGAAAATGCACGTGTTGGGTAATGCACATGTGCATGTGTTGAAACAGTGGACATATTGGTAATTTATGTTAAATGGACATGAATAAAACAATGAATATTACACCGTTAAGTAGATAAACAATAAGTATAAACAATGAATGTAAACAAAAACAAGTGATAATCAATATATAAGTAGTTGCGTGTGGAAAATCCAGTTGTTGTATCATAAGTGTTGTACATCATCACAATGTCCTCCTAGTGATTAAACGTTCTATTTAGAGTAGGGAATTCAGCATCAACATCAGTGCCAACCCCACCCATCTTGACCCGTCTTCACTCTGGTGTTTCTCAGCACGCCATAAGATGCATAAACTCCACCATGCCTCCCCGGTTGTCGGCTTGTTCTTTCATTTTTTTTGTAGTTGTCCGCCACCCAAGACCCTTTGTTTAATGCCATTCTGTACATAATTGGATAGTCATCCATAAGGCACCTGTTCAGAATCCATACATAAACAGAATCCATGCATCAACGACATGGTATAATTTTCAACATAATGCACATGTGCATATAAGTTAATACAATATCATTTACAATCAACATGATGCACATGTGCATATAATTTAATACAACATCATTTACAGTCAATATAATGCACATGTGCACATCATTTAATACAATATCATTTACAAAAGTATAAACATCGTTTACAGTCAACATAATACCTTTAGTCACAAATCGAATGAATTGTAACTCTTGATGATCTGTATTTGTAGGTGCTGTCAAAGTGATGTAGGCATAGAGTCAAGAGTCTGAATTTCAAACCTATGAAGGGTATGTCGACTTTCAACAGTTTTAGACATAATTCTGTGACTATCAACGGGATTGACAACAGATGGACCACCAAAGTCGGCATCAGATGTTGTATGATGATGATATTCAGACAATATATGAGGAGGTTCATCGGATATACGAGGATCGACACGAAGACGCCATATGCAACTATAAACATCGTGCCGACTGCAACCGCCATGAAGTACATGAACACGACTATCTATATGCCATGAAAACCACCGTGCACGACTCTCCGCCGCCGTGAACCGCTGTGAATGCCTCTCGGCCGAGTGAGAAGACCATGAACTGGTGCTGGTGAACTACCGAAACCCCAAAGTGGAGATAATATATGTGCATATAATATTGAGTAACCATAATGTACAATATAAAACATGATGCAATTGACACAATGCACATGTGCATATAATATATGTGCATATAATATTGAGTAACCATAATGTACAACATAAAACATGATGCAATTGACACAATGCACATGTGCATATAATATTGAGTAATCATATTTTACATCATAAAACAATTGTGAACATGTTGCAAAGGAGTATATCATTGAACGAGTCACAATTTACATAAAATAGATATAAAATACCATCTATTGACAAATTAAAGATTTATATATAAACCTTTTACCTGAGAAGATACCACTTGGCTAAAAATTCACCATCACTTCTGACCTGCAACTACCACCAAACACCAAACAAGAATGCCTAATTTATTTGGGATTCGAATAGAATAAAACCTGCTGGAGTATGCTATATGTAAAATTGAATTACTTACAGCAGCCATCGTCCTGTCATTGCAACTTGTTTCGATTCCAGAACAACCAAATAATCTTTCAAAACGAGATTCGAATCAAGGGCAAATCATAAATTGAAATCATAACATAAACATTTGAATTGGATTCGAAAACTAAAACCTGCAGATTATGAAGAAAATCGAACAAATCAGTGAATAATGAAGATAATCGAAGCAGAATCCAAAATCGGATGAAAATTAGGTATTCCTACGTTTGAATGGTATCATATAAATCCAAAACCGATTGAAGAACTGTGTGAGGATTGGCGAAAGATAGAAACAGGAAAACTCAATTGAAGATTATGTTATTCTTTGGATATCAGTCGCCAGTCGCCGCTGTAAGATCGCCGTAGTCGATGGATGCAAGATCTCTGATGAAACCCTAGATTGTGAAAGACTGTCGTGAACAGGGGATGGAAATAAGGAGAGCGTGTTTTTTTATTAAATGTCACTTAATTACAAATTTGCCATGTGTTCACATTGGTTCTCGCGGTTCTCGCAATAAAGGGTGGTTCCTAACGGATCTTTATCCTATATATATATATATATATATATGTATATATATAGGGAGGGGCTCATGCGAGAAACACCCTTATTGTGAGAACCGCGAGAACCAATGTGAACACAACCTAAAATAGCTAATAAAACCTAACCCCCCCCCCCCAAAACCTAAACCCCCCACCCCCCCCCCCACCCCCAAGCTAAATGCTAAAAACTAAAACCCCCAAAAAACCTAAAAAAAAACCTAACCCCCCCCCCCCCCAAAAAAAAAACCTAAACCCCCCTCCCCCACCCCCCAAAAACCTAAACCCCACCCCCCAAGCTAAAATGCTAAAAACTAAACCCCCAAAAAACCTAAAAAAAATAAAAATAAAAAAATCTAATTTTTTTTTTTTTTAAATATCTATTTTTTTTTTTAAAAACAAAAATTTTAATTTTTTTTTTTGCTTCGAAAAGTAGCGATTTTTATATAAAAAATATTAAAAAAAAAATTGTGTGATTTTTAGCTATTTTTAGGCATTTTTGGTTGTGTTCACATTGGTTCTCGCGGTTCTCGCAATAAGAGGTGGTTCTCGCATGATCTTCTCCCTATATATATATACAAACATATATGGCTCATCCCCATTTCCTTAGTTTCATCCCCTTTATCCCATCCTCACACCAATCCTACGTGACGCTTATGTAGAGGGTCATCCTCCAAGGATGAGCCTCTCCCAAACCGTATAGCCTTAGGCTGGAGGGTGTGGGGGCGCCACCCAACCCAGCCGGCCACCCATAGCGCCCCAACCCGTCATCGATCCACACCCCCGACGCTATGCTGGGGCGCTATACAACCATCGCCAAGATGGTAACGAGCTGCAACGCGCATGGACCGAGGAGCATTAAAGAAGGATGAGACCGAAAAACGTACCCCTAAGAAGGTAGAATTGTGGTCGCCTAAGGAAGAGTTCGAGTTGGCAAAAGCTTGGCTCGACGTGTCGGAGGACGAGATTGTTGGTAAATAATTTTTTTTATGCTTTTGTAAATAATATTTTTTATACTTTTGTAAATAATATTTTTTATGCTTTTGTAAATATTTTTTTTTATGCTTTTGTAAATAATATTTTTTAGGAGACGACCAAGACATATAGGTATTTTGGGGTCGTATACGCGAGAAGTTTTTCGCCGCAATGGGTCGTGGCGTGTATCGAACCGCCGACTCTTTTTCGGGAAAGTGGGGTGCTATGAGGCTGAAGGTTAGCAACTTCAACAACATATACAACAACCTCGTCAATAACACTCGAAGGAGAAGTGGTGCGAGCGATGTCGATGTCTTGACAGACGCCCACAACGACTATAGAATGCACCATGAGCATATGTTTACGTTGGTAACCACATGGGAGCTTCTTCGCAAATCTCCAAAGTGGCATCTTGTGCCACCGTTCGACCCAACCCGCCCTAGATCCAAACGGTCCAAATCGACATCCACCACCGAACCATCTGGATCCGATGCTCGTACAGTAATTAATCTAAACGAGGATGCTGACGAGTTTGAAGAACCACAAGAGCTGCCTCGTCCAACTGGTAGGGATAAAAGTAAAGCCAAGGCACGTGGAAAGTCTACTAAATCAGATGACCCGTCAAAGATTAGCGAGTTCCAGGCAGATCTTAAGCAAATAATCTTCATTAGGGAAAAAGACCAAGAAATGAGAATGGAGAAACAAATTGCGAGAGACATGGACTTTCTCGCAAGGGATCTGTCACATCTACCAGAGGAGGACCGAGTCATTTTGGAGGCTTGTAAGACACAAATTCAAGCCAAATATATGTAGTTTTTTTTTAAGTATGTTGTCTTTTTTTTTTCCTAGTATGTTATGTTTTTATTTTTAATGAAAATTATGTTTTTATTTTAATTTTGTAGTTATTAAAATTGCCATTTAATTTAAAAAAATAAATATATAAATAAATAATTAGTTAATCATGACACGGGACTCCATCCACACCCTCCAAATTAAAGGGGGCATGATAAAGCCCCCATGCTGACATGGCGATGACATGAATCCTAGATGGCATGATAAAGCCCCATGGGGCTTTATCAAGTCCAACTCACCTATGGAGCCCCCCTTTAATTTAGAGGGTGTGGATGGAGCCCCTATTAAACAAAATTAAAAAAAAAAACATTTGTTTGGTTTAAAACTAGTGGGCCCCACCTGAATATGTGCATATGGGCGCTACCAGGTGTTACCACCATGGAGCCCCATCAATGGCGCCCCCCTCTTCACTTGGAGGGTGTGGTGATGGAGCCCATAGGGGCGCTATACATGGTGATGTGGCGTGGATAGAGCCTCATGGAGCCCCCACACCTCATAGTCTTGGACTAAGCGGTATGGGGGCCGGCTTAGGCCCGGCGAAGCCCGGCGCCGGTCCCCCACACCGCCCCCCATGCTTCCGTTCCGTCGTCCCCGGCTCCCACAAGACGGAGAGGACGGGCCTCTCTCCTCTCTCCTTCTATCACATATACCTATACATACATACATACATGGCGGTGACGTGGCGGCCCATCCTCCACCCCCTAGGTCCATCACCCTCAAGCCCTTCCTACGTGAAACGAGCTGATTGGAATGTTATTCTCTCCAGCGATGTACACCATTCTACACGCAACAACCTTAGCCTACTTGGGAGACATGGGAGAGACTTGAGGTTTGGACAAGAAGTCAAGCAAAGCGACTTAAGCATATTAAGGTCAACGTAATGTGGCAGGATCTCAAATGAATTGTAAGATAAAAACAATTTAGATAATGATTGGGGTAAGGCAAACAAAGGCTGTTCTGGAGTTCCACCAGAAATACATAAAGCTTTTAGCCTTTCCAGTTGATTTACACACTTCTGATTCGATAAAGCCTTCCACAGCCTAGTGCACCCTGACAAGCTCAAGAAGGAAAGATTCTTAAGGTATCCTATGGTTTTACAAACATGACTCAAACTGATACAGCCACGGAGGTTCAATAACACAAGTTCAGGGAGTCGGTGGAGATTGCAAATGCTGACAAGTTTGTAAGACCAAGAGAGATCTAGAAACTTGAGCGAATTAAGAACCTGTTCCACGAATAACAAGTTGAATATATCATTGTACATTCAAATGAAGGTAAAGTGATAAACAGAAGACTGAATTCCTTGTACCATGGGTGGGTTGAACTCTTCCCAAAACCCAAATTTCATATCTAATGCCACCAAGCAGTTTGTTAATAGGCATGTGGGTATTGTTTTTAGATAACATTTATCCCACTTCAACCATCTTAGATCTGGAAAATTCTTGTAGGTCCCGGTGAGTTTCACATTATCTAGATGGAGAAATGTTAGGTTCTTCATCTTTATAAGGGAACTTGTTTTAAATGCCTGCAAATTCAGTATGCGTTATAATGATCACTAGGTAAATAATATTTCGCTACCATTGGAGGATGAAGAAAAGGTATACAAAAAAACAGCGATTCACCTCCCTGAAAGTCATTTATTCTTAACCCCTTAGGGCATAGCATACATTAATGCTTCCCTAACTGAAATCTATCGTGCGGCCCTAACCAATATATTCTTTAGTCCTGGTCGTAATATGTATGAACAATTTTAGGAATGACAGGAAAAACGTAATAATTGATCGTTAACCATAAAACAAATAAAATAACAATTTTCTTTCAAAGACAAACATGCGAGGAAATCTCAAAACTGTTTCTTTTTTCAATTTAATGGGTTTGGAATGAATCATGTTTTTATGAACAGGAAAGAGTGAACAAAATCAGATTCATACTGTTTTGTGTCATTCTAGCTCACTCAGATGTCAATTTGTGTTGCAATTAGCCAATCAACCATTATAATTAATTGCTTATTTTGGTGGTTGTCGAGCATAAATTTACTTTTTAATTAATGTGTGACAAGTGACAACTATATTGATGTGTGACAATTAGGGTATTGGGAAGGCTCTCACTATCTGCACACTCAGTTTGCCTATCTGCACACTTAGGGTTTAAATACGCTGCGTATTGACCAATACGCAGCGTAGATAGACCATAGATCTCAGTGCCTGATAACCAATAATTGCACAGAAAACAAGGTGCATATACGCTGCATATTGGTCAATACGCAGCGTATAGAAAAGACCATTTTTATCAGTTTTCGAAACTTCAGGGACCTTTTTGTAAATTTTCGAAACACCAGGGACCGTTTCTGTAAATCTACGAAATTTCAGGGACCATTTTTGTAAAAATTGAAACTTCAAGGACCAAAGTGTAAATATATCAAAAATGGGTAAAAAGGGGGGTCTTCTTTAAAGAACCGGCCCTTGCATGGATCGAACTCGTGACCTATCGTTTAGAACCGCAACGCCTTAACCAGTTTATCCTCCGTCTCGGAGCTGTTAGAATATGAAACTTAATCCTTATATACACTAGTTAGGTTATACGCTGCGTATTGATCAATACGCAGCGTATGTATGGGGTAGGTACACGACCAGACAGTCAAACCTAGTACCATGTCAAATCATTCTGCCATAGGGTGCGTAGTGGTCAATACGCAGCGTATGTCAGACTGATTTGACACCGATACGATGTTGTCCAAGCACGTGAATAAAGTAATACGGGGAGTAGAGAGCAATACGCTGCCGATTGAAAGTCTATTTATCCATCTGTTCATATCTGTTCACAATTCGAATTCAATCCTCTCTGCTTTCTTTTTCATCTTCTTCTTCAGTAAACAATTTACACACTAAACCAAAATCATTTGTTCTGTTTTTTGTTCAATCTTGTTAAAATGTCATCATTTTGGAACGATAATTATTTCGGTAATCGCTATTCTAACGACACATGGGGAGCAAATGCTGCCAATGAGGAGGAGGAGGTTGTGTCTGGAGTCCCTGTTGATCAAAAAACACAGTTGCCAGACTTGAACAAGACTCCCACTCCACCTGTTGATGAACCAAATTACCCGGCGCATCAAGTGTATCCAGATTACGGATACGGGTATGAATCTCCATACGTGCAACAAAGTGGATACGGTGCTGAGAATGCACCTGTTGATGAACCATATTACCCGACGCGGCAATCGTATCCGGGTTACGGGGTATACGGGGATGAAGGTGGATACGGAAGTTACAGTGGATACGGTGGTGAAGGTGGATACGGGGGTGAAGGTGGTTACAGTGGATACGGGGGTGAAGGTGGTTACAGTGGATTCGTGGGTGAAGGTGGTTACAGTGGATACGTGGGTGAAGGTGGTTACAGTGGATACGTGGGTGAAGGTGGATACGGTGGATACGAAGAACATGGTGGATATGGTTATGAGCCCCGTAACACATCACTTTATGAACCATCTACCCCGGGCAATCCGTTTCAAATAAATGAGGTATCACATTAAAATAATAATTATTATTATTAAAAATATTATAATTATAATTATAATTATTATTATTATTGTTAAAAATATTATAATTATTATTATTATTATTGTTAAAATACTATAATTATAATTATAATTGTTATTATTATTATTATTGTTATTATTGTTATTATTATTATTATTGTTATTGTTATTATTGTTATTATTATTATTATTATTACCGATTTTTTATATATTTACACTTTGGTCCCTGAAGTCTCAAATTTTACACAAATAGTCCCTGAAGTTTCAAAAATTGACACAAATGGTCCCTGAGGTTTTGAAAATTGACACAAATGGTCCCTGAAGTTTTGAAAATTGACACAAATGGTCCCTGAAGTTTCGAAAATTGACACAAATGGTCCCTGTACTGTTCAGTTAAGTATGCTAACTGAGTTAGTGTTTAAAGAAGAAATCTTTATATGAAAGTTAACCTGGTTAAACCATTCAGTTAAAATAGTTTCAATAATGACCATATTAGTCCCTGAAGTATGAGTTTCAATTATATTATAATTATAATTATTATTATTATTATTATTATTATTATTAACGTAACTTTTTTTTTAGCGTTTCATGTCTCTAACTGATTTGAAGAATTGGGTACAAGAAACGGGAAAGGAGTATGGTTACGTAATTGTTACCCGCCGATCAAAAAATATTGGCGGTACTACTGGGATGGTATGGCTTGTGTGCGACCGTAGTGGTGAGCACCGTAGTAAAGCAACAGTTAGGAAAGCTGGTAGCAAAAAAATCGGTTGCCCATTTTCATTACTCGCCATCCGGGACGTGATGAATGACACGTGGGAGTTAAAAGTGGACTGTGCGAACCATAACCACGAACCTACGACGAGTCTGTTGGGCCACGCTTTTGTGCGAAGATTTACTAAAGCCGAATACAAGCTAGTGGAGCAGCTAACTGCTCAAAACATGGAGCCACGTATCATATTTCAAACCCTAAGAAAGCAGTTCCCCGACAGCCTGCACGTTCAGAAAGACGTGCAAAATGCGGTACAAAAAATTAGAGCGACAATAATGGACGGAAAGAATCCTATTCAGGCACTGGAAAGCCTGTTGCATGACCACCGATTCATTTACGACACCCGACAGGAACCCAAAACAGATGTCGTAACAGAGATTTTCTTTGTTCATCCTTATTCAATCACTATGTGGCGTGCATTCCCGCACGTGATGTTGATCGACGCGACCTACAAAACAAACCTCTACAACATGCCATTTGTCCAGGTTGTGGGTATGACGTCGACTGGGAAGTCTTTTTGTATCGCACATGCCGTTATTTGTAAAGAACGAAGGGGTAACTACGTGTGGGTGCTTGAGCGGATCAAGTCAATATTGCATGAATGTATGATGCCGCGTGTGATAGTCACGGATAGGGAGCTTGCCCTAATTAATGCATGTTCTAAAGTATTCCCGAACGCAACCAGGCTTCTATGCCACTTTCACATCCAACAAAATATAGCTAGAAAGTGCAAGAAAGGGTTCGATAAAGAAGATTGGGGGAAATTTATGTCGTACAAGCGGAGATTGTGCGAATCTTCATCAGAGCCCATGTACAAGTACAACTTGGAGAAAATGTATAACCGACTCGTGGTTGCCAACCGAGAAAGTAAGTGTTCCTTCAACAAACGACTCACCCAATCTATTATATTTTACACACGCTTTTACATTTCATTATTTTATTTTTGCAGGTGTCTATGAATACGTCTACGAAAACTGGCTCAAAGACTATAAAGAAATGTTCGTTTATGCGTGGACCGATAAGTGTCGCAACTTTGGTCAGCGCACCACCAACAGAGTTGAGAGCCAGCACGCAAATTTAAAAAGATACATTACGTGCGGGAGTTCATTGGAGCGAATAGCAAGATGCGTCATTGATATAGTTGAAACTCAGTACGATGAAATACAAAAAAGTTTCACTGAGAGCATCGAAAAAACGATGAACCACCACAGACACCGAATGTTGGACAACCTACGTGGAAAGGTTTCCCATGAAGCACTTGATTTGCTGGCAAAAGAGCTACTGAGGAAGATGGAGGTGTTGCGGAAACTTAACGCATCATGTGGTTGCCATATGTGGCTTAGCAATGGATTGCCGTGTGCTTGTAGGCTGGAAAACTACAAACGTACAGGTAAAAAATATTAAAACTACAAACCTTTTGTTATTTTGTACGATTTAGCTGTTTCTCACACCGTATTAACTTAACTGTGTAGGGCGTATGATACAACTCGACGACATAGATGTATTCTGGCGTAAGCTTGACTTGCTCCCGTGTAAACTGGTAGACGAGGAGGTCGATGTTGTAGCAGAGCTAAATAATGTGCGGCAACATTTAGAGGCGCAATCCCCCGTTCAGCAAAAGAGTTTGCTTTCAAAGATAAAAGCGGTCTTCACCCCGAAATCGTCAACCAAGAAACCACCGATCGTCCAGCAAAATACTCGCGGTCGGCCTACATCAAAGAAAGTACAAGAAAGGCTAGATGAAGCTGCGAGGTTAGACGAAGCTGCGAGATACAGCTCCTATGGCGAGGACAGCAACGTATATACCGCTTCCCCCAAACATAGGTACGATTTACCCCGACACAGCTCATACGTACCGTCAGAGGGCTCTCGTGGAACTGGTTCGGTTATAAAGTCTGAAAAACCTAAAATGCAACGAAACAGTTCAACGAGTTATAAAAAGAAGGAGACGCGGGATGATAAGGGTTTTCCATTAATGAAGGGGGACGAGCACTTGTTAAGCATTGAGAGGTTTAAGGATCAAATTCCCTCAGAGTTTCACTCTTACATATTGCGTATACAAGATGTGACCCCAGACGGTCATTGTGGGTACAGGTCTGTGGCTGTCGGGTTAGGTTTTACGGAACACGCAAGGTCCAATATTCGAAGAGATTTACTACTGGAGATTGACCATAACGAGGCGCGTTGGAAGAATGTATTCGAAACATATAACAAAGGAGACTTTGAACGAATACGTAAGAGCATCGAATGGCATTCATTAAAAGCGTGCGGTCCAAGTCACTGGATGGAAATGCCCCAGGTAGGGCTTCTCGTAGCGCAAAGGTATAATATTGTCCTCCACGTGCTAAGCATCGAATGGAGCACTACCATCTTCCCATTAACGGATGCCCCACTAGATCCACGACCTCAAGCGATAACGCTCGTACATGTTGATGGGGGACACTTCATACATGCTAAGTTGGAAGGAGACTACCCCATGCCTTTAGCGACCCCGTTGTGGTTGACACATCGATCAATAGCTGCGGAACGGTGGGAAGAAATGTATAGACCGCGGTTACAGCACTACTACGAGTTAATCAATCCTAAAGCAGACAAAGACAGAGAACCGAGTATAAATGAAATCGAAGATTAACCGGAAACTTGTATTTTTGTAAATTGTAGAATTTTTTTAATTTATAAAGTTTGTATCATTTTTAATTTTTATAATTCAAATAATATCATTTTAATTAATTTTTAATTTTTAATTTATAATTCAAATTTTTATAAACATAATTTTTGTATTATTTTTAGCTTTTCTAAATTATATTTGTGCCATTATTTATCAAAAAATATTGTTTTCTATAAATACAAACCAAGGAAAACACAAAAAAAAAATGTATATGCTGCGTAGGGATCCCTTAGCATCGTATGATAAGCAAATGACAATAAAGCCCCTGGTTTTGGCTTCCTTTAGCCTCAGAACAAGGGTAAAAAGGTAAAATGGCAAAGAAATAGGGAGCGTATTGCTCCATACGCAGCGTATGTCAAAGGCGGACAATTTTCCCCCCAAATCAAAGTTTAAAAATATAAATATGTTAAATTACCATTTTGCCCTTCTTTTAGGGCTATACGGGGCTGACTATAAGGGCAAAAAGGTCATTTTCTGACCTTTATATACGCTCCGTATGGCTCTCTACGACGCGTATATAAAGGTCATGACAATGACCTTAATACCCTTCTCCTGACCTTTAAATACGCGTCGTAGAGAGCCATACGGAGCGTAGATAAGGTCAGAAAATGACCTTTTTGCCCTTATAGTCAGCCCCGATAGCCCTAAAAGAAGGGCAAAATGGTAATTTCACAAGTCAAATACCTTTTTTGACTTTTGCATACGCTTCGTAGGGACCTCTACGATGCGTATAGGTTCTGATTTAAATCAGGAAAACCCCTACGCATCTCTGTTCTTCCCCAAATTACACACACAAAATACAGAGACATACGAAGGCGACTACGTATTTACGACCGTATACACGCGAATTCGAAGTATAAACGAGGTATATTCTCAACCTATTTAACTAATTTTGATTTTTTTTAGTATTTTATCCGTAAATAGGGGTGTATCTTAGGTAAATTAGGGTTTACAGGGAATTCGGGGTGTTTGTTTGATTGTTGTGTCTAGTTGCTTTACATGTCTACGGTTTCCTGGACTAAAAAATATGGACAATAAGGAAAAACAAATGATACAGGCATCTAAAAACCAACTAGGTCAAGGAAAATTCCCCATTTATGTTGTTTTTAGAACTTGTCACAAGACATATTGGCATGTGTTAGATTTAAAATTAACCAATGACTTTTGAGGCTTTGACGGACTCCGTCGTACTGAGGTGTATATACACGATACCACATCAACCAAGTGGATGTAAGTTCAAGTATCCATATGAAAATAAAAAGTTTATGAGCTTGCTATTAAAAAGATGATTACAAAATCTAAACGGTGAAATACTGAGCTAAGTATCACCAAATAAGACACCTTCACAAAAGTTAGGCGAGATATTAGGCTTTGGTAATATAATGATTGGAACATAGGGAAAAATAGAAAATCAGAAAGTTGCACCAACTGTAAGATATGGTTTTTCGGTAAGTTTGTATACAAGTAACTGAATGTGATTATTATTTAATGGGTTTGTGTTCTACGTGATAAGAGCTTCGCATCGAATCAAAACATGTCTAATATGGTTCTAAGATTAATGAGATATTTGATGCTCAAATTTGTGTCTATGAAATGGAAAAACTGTAGAAATATAAGTGTGAATTTATCCATCATAGAAGGCGGGTAAAACTTCACAACGCGCACGACCGTTTGCGGCTGCGTTTGCAGCCGTTTAAACGCCCGTTAGGGACCTACGCGACTTACGGTTCGACATGGACTAAATAATAAAAAAATAATATAATTTAACGACGATCTTAGTTTTGACGCTCGTAAGGCGCGTACGGTCCTAACGAGCGTCGAAACTAAGTTCGTCGTTAAAATATATATTTTTTTATTATTCAACGACGATCTTAGTTTTGACGCTCGTAAGGCGCGTACGGTCCTAACGAGCGTTGAAACTAAGTTCGTCGTTAAAATATATATTTTTTTATTATTTAGTCGAAGTCGAACCGTAAGGCGCGTAGGTCTCTAACGAGAGTCGAAACTAAGTTCGTTGTTTTATATTTTAACGACGAACTTATTTCGACGCTCGTTAGGGACCATTTGTGTCAATTTTTGAAACATCAGGGACCATTTTTGTAAAAATTGAAACTTCAGGGACCAAAGTGTAAATATATCAAAAAAGGGACCATTTGTGTCAATTTTTGAAACTCCAGGGACCATTTAAACAAAATTTCTTTTTAAACAGAAATTTATTTTTAACAGAATTTTTTTTTAATTATTTAGTCGAAGTCGAACCGTAACCGGCGTTTAAACAGCGTTTAAACAGCGTTTAAACCGGCGGCCGTTTGGGGCTGCGTTTGCAGCCGTAAACCGGCGTTTAAACGGCTGCAAACACAGCCCCAAACGGCAGCGATTTCGCAGCCGTTTGCGGCTGCGTTTGCAGCCGTTTAAACGCCGGTTTACGCCTGCAAACGCAGCCGCAAACGGCAGCGAAATCGCAGCCGTTTGCGGCTGCGTTTGCAGCCGTTTAAACGCCCGTTAGGGACCTACGCGACTTACGGTTCGACATGGACTAAATAATAAAAAAAATATAATTTAACGACGATCTTAGTTTTGACGCTCGTAAGGCGCGTACGGTCCTAACGAGCGTCGAAACTAAGTTCGTCGTTAAAATATATATTTTTTTTATTATTTAGTCGAAGTCGAACCGTAAGGTGCGTAGGTCTCTAACGAGCGTCGAAACTAAGTTCGTCGTTTTATATTTTAACGACGAACTTAGTTTCGACGCTCGTTAGGGACCTACGCGCCTTACGGTTCGACTTCGACTAAATAATAAAAAAAATATAATTTAACGACGATCTTAGTTTTGATGCTCGTAAGGCGCGTACGGTCCTAACGAGCGTCGAAACTAAGTTCGTCGTTAAAATATATATTTTTTTATTATTTAGTCGAAGTCGAACCGTAAGGCGCGTAGGTCTCTAACGAGCGTCGAAACTAAGTTCGTCGTTTTATATTTTAACGACGAACTTAGTTTCGACGCTCGTTAGGGACCATATGTGTCAATTTTTGAAACGTCAGGGGCCATTTTTGTAAAAATTGAAACTTCAGGGACCAAAGTGTAAATATATCAAAAAAGGGACCATTTGTGTCAATTTTTGAAACTCCAGGGACCATTTAAACAAAATTTCTTTTTAAACAGAAATTTGTTTTAATTTTTTAGTCGAAGTCGAACCGTAACCGGCGTTTAAACCGGCAGCCGTTTGGGGCTGCGTTTGCAGCCGTAAACCGGCGTTTAAACAGCTGCAAACACAGCCACAAACGGCAGCGATTTCGCAGCCGTTTGCGGCTGCGTTTGCAGCCGTTTAAACGTCCATTAGGGACCTACGCGACTTACAGTTCGACATGGACTAAATAATAAAAAAAATATAATTTAACGACGATCTTAGTTTTGACGCTCGTAAGGCGCGTACGGTCCTAACGAGCGTCGAAACTAAGTTCGTCGTTAAAATATATATTTTTTTATTATTTAGTCGAAGTCGAACCGTAAGGCGCGTAGGTCTCTAACGAGCGTCGAAACTAAGTTCGTCGTTTTATATTTTAACGACGAACTTGGTTTCGACGCTCGTTAGGGACCTACGCGCCTTACGGTTCGACTTCGACTAAATAATAAAAAAAAATATAATTTAACGACGATCTTAGTTTTGACGCTCGTAAGGCGCGTACGGTCCTAACGAGCGTCGAAACTAAGTTCGTCGTTAAAATATATATTTTTTTATTATTTAGTCGAAGTCGAACCGTAAGGCGCGCAGGTCTCTAACGAGCGTCGAAACAAAGTTCGTCGTTTTATATTTTAACGACGAACTTAGTTTCGACGCTCGTTAGGGACCTACGCGCCGTACGGTTCGACTTCGACTAAATAGTAAAAAAAAATATAATTTAACGACGATCTTAGTTTTGACGCTCGTAAGGCGCGTACGGTCCTAACGAGCGTCGAAACTAAGTTCGTCGTTAAAATATATATTTTTTATTATTTAGTCGAAGTCGAACCGTAAGGCGCGTAGGTCTCTAACGAGCGTCGAAACTAAGTTCGTCGTTTTATATTTTAACGACGAACTTATTTCGACGCTCGTTAGGGACCATATGTGTCAATTTTTGAAACATCAGGGAGCATTTTTGAAAAAATTGAAACTTCAGGGACCAAAGTGTAAATATATCAAAAAGGGACCATTTGTGTCAATTTTTGAAACTCCAGGGACCATTTAAACAAAATTTCTTTTTAAACAGAAATTTATTTTAAACAGATTTTTTTTTTAATTATTTAGTCGAAGTCGAACCATAACCGGCGTTTAAACCGGCAGCCGTTTGGGGCTGCGTTTGCAGCCGTAAACCGGCGTTTAAACGGCTGCAAACACAGCCCCAAACGGCAGCGATTTCGCAGCCGTTTGCGGCTGCGTTTGCAGCCGTTTAAACGCCGGTTTACGGCTGCAAACGCAGCCGTTTAAACGCCCGTTAGGGACCTGCGCGACTTACTGTTCGACATGGACTAAATAATAAAAAAAATACAATTTAACGATGATCTTAGTTTTGACGCTCGTATGGCGCGTACGGTCCTAACGAGCGTCAAAACTAAGTTCGTCGTTAAAATATTTTTTTTTATTATTTAGTCGAAGTCGAACCGTAAGGCGCGTTGGTCTCTAACGAGCGTCGAAACTAAGTTCGTCGTTTTATATTTTAACGACGAACTTAGTTTCGACGCTCGTTAGGGACCTACGCGCCTTACGGTTCGACTTCGACTAAATAATAAAAAAAAAATATAATTTAACGACGATCTTAGTTTTGACGCTCGTAAGGCGCGTACGGTCCTAACGAGCGTCGAAACTAAGTTCGTCGTTAAAATATATATTTTTTTATTATTTAGTCGAAGTCGAACCGTAAGGCGCGTAGGTCTCTAACGAGCGTCGAAACTAAGTTCGTCGTTTTATATTTTAACGACGAACTTAGTTTCGACGCTCGTTAGGGACCATATGTGTAAATTTTTGAAACATCAGGGACCATTTTTTTAAAAATTGAAACTTCAGGTACCAAAGTGTAAATATATCAAAAAGGGACCATTTGTGTCAATTTTTGAAACTCCAGGGACCATTTAAACAAAATTTCTTTTTAAACAGAAATTTATTTTAAACAGAAATTTTTTTTAATTTTTTAGTCGAAGTCGAACCGTAACCGGCGTTTAAACCGGCAGCCGTTTGGGGCTGCGTTTGCAGCCGTAAACCGGCGTTTAAACGCTGCAAACACAGCCCCAAACGGCAGCGATTTCGCAGCCGTTTGCGGCCGTTTAAACGCCCGTTAGGGACCTACGCGACTTACGGTTCGACATGGACTAAATAATAAAAAAAAATATAATTTAACGACGATCTTAGTTTTGACGCTCGTAAGGCGCGTACGGTCCTAACGAGCGTCGAAACTAAGTTCGTTGTTAAAATATATATTTTTTTATTATTTAGTCGAAGTCGAACCGTAAGGCGCGTAGGTCTCTAACGAGCGTCGAAACTAAGTTCGTCGTTTTATATTTTAACGACGAACTTAGTTTCGACGCTCGTTAGGGACCTACGCGCCTTACGGTTCGACTTCGACTAAATAATAAAAAAAATATAATTTAACGACGATCTTAGTTTTGCCGCTCGTAAGGCGCGTACGGTCCTAACGAGCGTCGAAACTAAGTTCGTCGTTAAAATATATATTTTTTTATTATTTAGTCGAAGTCGAACCGTAAGGCGCGTAGGTCTCTAACGAGCGTCGAAACTAAGTTCGTCGTTTTATATTTTAACGACGAACTTAGTTTCGACGCTCGTTAGGGACCTACGCGCCTTACGGTTCGACTTCGACTAAATAATAAAAAAAATATAATTTAACTACGATCTTAGTTTTGACGCTCGTAAGGCGCGTACGGTCCTAACGAGCGTCGAAACTAAGTTCGTCGTTAAAATGTATATTTTTTATTATTTAGTCGAAGTCGAACCGTAAGGCGCGTAGGTCTCTAACGAGCGTCGAAACTAAGTTCGTCGTTTTATATTTTAACGACGAACTTATTTCGACGCTCGTTAGGGACCATTTGTGTCAATTTTTGAAACATCAGGGAGCATTTTTGAAAAAATTGAAACTTCAGGGACCAAAGTGTAAATATATCAAAAAGGGACCATTTGTGTCAATTTTTGAAACTCCAGGGACCATTTAAACAAAATTTCTTTTTCAACAGAAATTTATTTTAAACAGATTTTTTTTTAATTATTTAGTCGAAGTCGAACCGTAACCGGCGTTTAAACCGGCAGCCGTTTGGGGCTGCGTTTGCAGCCGTAAACCGGCGTTTAAACGGCTGCAAACACAGCCCCAAACGGCAGCGATTTCGCAGCCGTTTGCGGCTGCGTTTGCAGCCGTTTAAACGCCCGTTAGGGACCTACGCGACTTACGGTTCGACATGGACTAAATAATAAAAAAAATATAATTTAACGACGATCTTAGTTTTGACGCTCGTATGGCGCGTACGGTCCTAACGAGCGTCGAAACTAAGTTCGTCGTTAAAATTTTTTTTTTATTATTTAGTCCAAGTCGAACCGTAAGGCGCGTAGGTCTCTAACGAGCGTCGAAACCAAGTTCGTCGTTTTATATTTTAACGACGAACTTAGTTTCGACGCTCGTTAGGGACCTACGCGCCTTACGGTTCGACTTCGACTAAATAATAAAAAAAAATATAATTTAACGACGATCTTAGTTTTGATGCTCGTAAGGCGCGTACGGTCCTAACGAGCGTCGAAACTAAGTTCGTCGTTAAAATATATATTTTTTTTATTATTTAGTCGAAGTCGAACCGTAAGACGCGTAGGTCTCTAACGAGCGTCGAAACTAAGTTCGTCGTTTTATATTTTAACGACGAACTTATTTCGACGCTCGTTAGGGACCATTTGTGTCAATTTTTGAAACATCAGGGACCATTTTTGTAAAAATTGAAACTTCAGGGTCCAAAGTGTAAATATATCAAAAAAGGGACCATTTGTGTCAATTTTTGAAACTCCAGGGAACATTTAAACAAAATTTCTTTTTAAACAGAAATTTATTTTAAACAGATTTTTTTTTTAATTATTTAGTCGAAGTCGAACCGTAACCGGCGTTTAAACTGGCAGCCGTTTGGGGCTGCGTTTGCAGTCGTTTAAACGCCCGTTAGGGACCTACGCGCCTTACGGTTCGACTTCGACTAAATAATAAAAAAATATAATTTAACGACGATCTTAGTTTTGACCCTCGTAAGGCGCGTAGGTCCGTTACGTGCCTCAAAATCCGTAACGAGTCAAAAATATATTGTTTTTTTATCCTCATTTAATCGATGTCGTCTGATTATTATTTACTGACTGGTTTCCATTTATGCAGGTATTTGCACAAAATGATTTCCACTTCGATCACTGCTCGAAACAAAAGCCGGGAGTGGTGTACGAGTGGTGACTTGTTCTTTTTATATTTCCTCTTATACAAGAGGCCGTGCGCTCTCGCCCACGGGTTGGCGCAGTACTTCGCCTCCGCGCATCATCGACAGGAGCGCGGAATGCTATTCGGCGGCGCCTAGGTGACCAAGATAGCCCATTCGTTGGGCTATCATCCGGTGAACGACCGCGGCCGTGTAGGCCCGGCGACACAGCCAAAGCGGATGGGGATGAACACAGTAAACGGGATGCAAATTACCAAAGACTTTCCATGCGGGAAGCGGTTAAAGAAAATGGACGGCACGCAATACGAGCTTACACAACTGCCAGAACAGTTCCCTCTGTTTTATCCTCCGCACGATCCGGAGCCGCCGGAGCCGCATGAGCCGGCCGCCGTTCTTCCGCAGCCACCACAGCCGCGTGGACCACCCGGGGCGCCTCAGTTCCCACGCCATGTTTGGCCCGGTCCTGACCCGTCACATCAGCGGCTTCTTCGGTACGTTGAAAGGAACAACTATCTGTTGGAGTGGGTGGCTGCGGCGCTGCAGCAGCAGCGACAGCATGACGGGTTACCTCTACTACCCTTCATTGCGGATGCGGAATGGGATCAGCATCATCAGCAGCATCAGGAGCAGCAGCAGCAGTAGTATTTTATCATTTTGTTATGTATGCACAAACTTTTCTTGTATATATCAAACTTTCGGTGTAAACGGTTTAACATATTTTGAAATGTTATATACTATGGTGTACATATAAAATTCTGGCAGGTTATTTGACATGTTCTGTTGTATAGATAAAGTTCTGGAACTTTTAAAATTCAGGAAGGTTATCTACGCTGCGTATTGACCAATACGCAGCGTATATAAACCTGGTAAACTTTTGATACTTCAAACCTACCAAAATGACCCCATTTTTGCAGATGTTTTATATACGCTGCGTATTGACCAATACGCAGCGTATTGGTTAACTAGTGTATATATGGAATTAGGTTTCATATACTAACAGCTCCTAGTAGGAGGATAAACTGGTTAAGGCGTTGCGGTTCTAAACGAGAGGTCATGAGTTCGAGTCTTGCAAGGGCCGGTTCTTTAAAGAAGACCCCCTTTTTACCCATTTTTGATATATTTACACTTTGGTCCCTGAAGTTTCAGTTTTTACAAAAATAGTCCCTGACAGGGACCATTTGTGTCAATTTATGAAACATCAGGGACCATATTTGTAAAAATTGAAACATCAGGGACCAAAGTGTAAATATATCAAAAAAAAGGGACCATTTGTGTCAATTTTTGAAACTTCAGGGACCATTTGTGTAAATCCCAATACGCAGCGTATTGGTCAATACGCAGCATAGACACACCTTGTTTTCTGTGCAATGATTGGTTATCAGGCACTGAGATCTATGGGCTATCTACGCGCGTATTGGTCAATACGCAGCGTATTGGGTTAACCCTATACGCTGCGTATTGACCAATACGCAGCGTAGATAAACCCTAATTTTGCTAGGGTTTGGTGTGCCAATAGGCACACTCATTGGGAAATTCTTCTAATTCTTGCCAAGTATGGAATACTAATTTACTTATTAGACTTACCTTTGATCCCATCCCTTGCGTATCGTCTCGCATCTTCAACACCAGGCCTTCAATTTTCTTGTAACCCTAACGGAGAAAGACATGAAATTAGAGAATGCTTATTTGAAATAGAAGGTTGTGAAATGTACAATGAGCATAAAGATAAACGCAAGAAGCATCTTACATCTCCATTCCTCAACAAAGTTTTACATTCATCATCATGCCAAACTCTACTATGTTCTGTAGGATCTTTGGAATCCTTTCGAACTATATTTCTTGCCATTTCTTGTAGGAGTTTATGCATTGCCAGTTTGTAACCACTAACTCTTGGATCAGTAACAAGGCATCTGTTAATGAGGGTCACCATTCCAGATTCTGCATGATAGTCATCCTCCAATATCTTTTTCACATCATCTGCATATTCACCAAGAAACAAACAAGCAATATGGAGAAACAACTCTCGGTGACTCTCACATGGCAAGGTATCAAAACTCTTTTGTAGTACACCTTGGATTTTAATATTAATATCTCCTTTCAAGGAATTCAGTGAATTCATAATACTTCTCCACGTTTCAATTCTTGTCCCCTGGCCTTCAGATAGAGAAGAACCCAATACCTTGAGAGCTAGCGGATTCCCTTCACAATATTTTGCTAAGTATTGCAAGCTCCTCAAAGCCTTCCCTAGGAACCTTAGATCCAAAGGCATGATAACTTAAAAGTTCCAATGATTCATGATCATTTAACAATTTAACTTCGTGGACATAGCTCCATGTATATATGCTTAGATGCCTTGTTGTTATAATGATTTTACTTTGTGTACGGAAAACCTTTGTTCCAAATAAAGTGTTTAGTGTATCTTTGTCATCGATGTCATCAATAACAATAAGCACCCTTTTTCTTTCTATAACCTTTTCGATCTGAAATGCTCCTTCAGAAAGATTAGATATCATTATGTTATTTCCTGAAACATCTCTGAGAAGTTGTTTCTGTAAACCAAGCAATACAGCAGGTTGATTCTCAATCCCTTCAAGAAAACTGCTGCATTCAAAGTTTTGCTTATTTAAGTTATAAATGTATTTGGCAAGTGTTGTCTTGCCACTTCCATACCGCAAATTGCTAGAACAGGATGATCAGGCTGCTCAGATCTCAGCCAGGAATTAATACCTTCAGCTCGAGTCTCTATTCCAGTTAGATCCGCTGGAGTACTAAGGAGCTTCAAATCTAGTTCACAGTAAACTTTTTGAACAATATCTGCAATAAAGGTGGTTTCAGACCTGGAAAGGAAAATGATCAAACTTAGAGCAAGACATCAAAACCGCTTAAGAGCATAAATGCTTCAGTTCATGCAGAATAAAACCACCAAATAGAAAAAAAATCTTTAGCAGATGTACATGCAACCTGATTAAAACCACCATACACGATCAACCAAAATGTACATAGAAAATGTACATGCAATCTGACTAAAGCCATAATTTAATAATGATAAACTGAACTAGCTAGATACACTCCATTTAATATGGAAAACTAAACCATGTTCACCCGCTTAATTCATTACATTTGTTCACATTAAAATTGTATTGTCTATATCTAACTAAAAAAGTTTCAAAACACTACTATGAAATGGGCCATCAAATTGTGCAAAGTAACATAGCTTTTAGCAAACTGGGTACTCATAAAAAAGTTTATAACTTATAGCAGGTTCAAATGGGTCAGCAAACCATTACCAATGACAGCCGCCACCTCCCACCGTTGTCGCCTTTGTCACCACCACCGTCCCCTCTACTTCCACCGCCGTCCTTACCGCCACCATCACAAGTCACCGCCTGTACACTTCCACCACTGTCCTTGCCACCACCCCCATCAGCACCACCAACTACCAAATGTCTGACATTATCTGGATATGTTTGGTTTGGTTAGCTTCCCAAAGTATGACATCTTCTTGTATAGATTTCTTATCTCTTTATTATACGTTTGGTTTTGTTATTCAAATCAAAGAATGGGTAGATTTGGGTATAAAAAATCAATAGGGTTCATTTATATCAACTTAAACTAGTCAATTGGTTAATTTGTGCCTACGCGAATTAATAGACGCGTTTGACGGACAACTATTATAAAAGTTGCTAACTTAAAAATGGATTAGTACAACTCGTGATCATTGTTCCTCCACCACCTACTCCTTCTCGCTGCCCCTTCCATCGTCACCACCACACTCCACCACTGCCATTGACCACTACATTGTCACCTCAGCCACCAACACACCCATCACCACACTCCACAACCGCAGTTGTTTACGCAACATCCACCTCTCACCGCTGCCTCTGTATCCGCCACCGTACCTCTGCCTACACCATCGCCACTAGCCACCATAAAGAATATAGCGGGTCAACCTATTTTGACACTTTTTTTCTAAAACAACTCATTTCAACGCAACTCTTTTTTCACCTCAAGCCATGTTGACCCGAACTTATTTGCTCCACCCATTTAATCATTAAAGAAAATATAGCATGCTCTGCCCGGCACCCATTTCACATGTTTTTTTTTGTAAATCTGTTTGTTCTGACCTGAACTTGTTTTGACAGTTATACTCATTGTAAATAGAACGGAAAATGGTATAGCCACAAGTAATATGAAAGCATGATCCCTCCAAATTACAAAGCGTGATACACTCCATGAAAAAAAGATATAGCTCCATTTTCATTTTTGTTCTTGAAATATATGCTTTTAAGTTTGAAACAAATTAAAATAACCAATTTCCGCTAAATAAAAAAAACAATTCAAATGGGATGGGCCATTAAAATCCTAAATTTGCTAATCACAACTAAAGTAGCAATAACTAAAAAGAAAGTATTCCAATGGGAGAGATATTGAAGCATACCCTGAAACAACCATCCCCTTTAAATCGGCAACCTCTGTTAGGGCTTCCTCCCACCGAATCACATTATCCTCCGTCCATTTTGAACCTTCTTTCGCTTCAATGGTGAAGCTTCCTCACTGGTTCCTCACATCCGAAGGATCGACGCCGCCGTAAAACACAGGGAAAACCAAATGACCAGCATTCCTCTTTTGCTGGAGGATCAACGAAAGCTCATCAAGGCACCATCTTGAGTCTGCAAACTTGTTTGACATTACAATAATTGAAGCTCGAGAAGTTGTTATTGATCTCTCGATTTCTGGCTTCAGTTGTTGACCTTCAAGGATTTCATCATCGTCCCTGAAAGTCCTGATCCCGGCTTGATGCAAGGCCTTATAACAGGGGCGGAGATAGCTAAGAACCAGCCGTAGCACGGCTACGGCTCAAAGTCGTGTTCGCAGTGTTAATTTTTTGTTTTTTTTTTTTTCGATTTTATATAAAGGATACCCCTAAAAAAATACGAGGATACCCCTAACCAAAAAATAGGATACTTTTTTTTAGTAAAATCTAATTCTTGTTATAAATGTATTATTATTGTGGTTATCAACGCCTAAAATAGATTAGGCTTGTTCTCCAAGTTTCGTCTCCTATATATAGATTCTTTGTATCTCATTGTAAACACATCACATTCAATAAAATACTAGATCTATTTCTCCCTATTGTTCTTCTCTTATGCTATTAGGCTAGTTTCACAACACGTTATCAGCACGAGAGTGCTCGAAATATCATTGGTTTTAATCGTTGGTTAAAGTCACGATTAACCTATGTCAAGATGAGAGTCAACAGTTAGCATGCCAAAAGACCTAGATGTGAGGCAGCCGTTCCAGCTGAGCGAGTTCTTGGTATTATCTTTAGTCTCCATCAAAAGCTCCACAACTCAGGTAACAAGACTAACACTTATGTTTTATATAGAGCATACATGTAATCTATATGAGCACGACTTTGAATTAAATTATAATAGCTTAATAATCTGTTTGTTAATCTAAAATTGCGGCTACTTGGTGGGATGAATAGGAAATAAAACTTAACTTATTTCAATAACTCAACAATATTAAGCCAATCACTATGGTGTTTTTTTTATATATAAAAGATTGGTTTATGAAAAAATTATTAATGGAGCTGCTAACATCTTTTTAATTATATTATATACATACATTATTGTTTTAACTAAAATAAAACTTAATTATACTATTTATAAAGCTTTTCTAGAATTGAATAGGTAACCTTATTATTTTTATATAAATGATCAGTTAGTTTGTATATTGAAATAGTTATTTTGTATATTTGCTTATTCAAAAGAATATGTTATTTAATCATACGTTACATCTTGTGAAACTAGATAGTTTCTCTTTATTATAACAATATATTATCAAGGTATCTATAAACTTTATTGACTTTTAAGATGTTTTTTGAATTAGTCAAGTTTGGAAATTATACAAAACATATTTTATATTAATAAAATAAAATCTCTTTTCAAGGTAAGAAAATTGGAATAGAGAATAATGGCGAAAGAGGTTCAGTCTTTGATTTTGTAAAATAGAATGATAGGATTCAGTATTCGCCGATAACTTAGGGGTTATTTTAGTAACCTAGAGATCGTATGAAAAAAAGGTTTTTTTTTAGTTCATCTCGATAAACTACATTAAGAGTTTGATAAGTTTTAAATGTTGAAGAATGTAGTTGGATGAATATAAACCGCATCATCAAATATGTTCTACTTTAATGTTGGTACAATTTCATAAGATTGAATTATTAGTGTTTTTTTTTTCCTTTCTAACATAGGAACATGCCTAAATCAATGGTTGATATGGTTCTTAATTGGATTTGCATATACATGATTATTAGTATGAATTGTATACATGATTTCTTGGTGTTTTTTTTATCATATATTAGTTTTGTCTTTTGTGGAACAAAAAATGTGTTTAAAGTCATGTAGTTGGTGTTAGATAAAAATAAAGATTAATCTGTAAACGTTTTTATGAGAAAATTATGATTACTACTAAGAGCATTATAATAAATGCAGTATGATTATATGATTGGTATTTTATGATATTTGAAGGCGCATAATTTAGCTTTGTTATATACTTATATATCATCACTATTGCAATTGTGTATGTTTCTTCTATATGCTATCAAATATTTATATAGTGATTATTTGACAAAGCAAATAAAAGACAAAAGTTGATTGTCTGGTTATCACTTTGAAAGAGAGCGAATATGCTAAGATATGACATGAGAAGGGTCGTACTCCCTAAATCTCATTATCTATTTACAGAAAGTCGTTAAATTTTAGACCAATAAACATGACTCAATCATGTAATTACTTCTCAACTTATATTATGTGGAGAGAAGATTAATTATAAGGAAAATACTTTTCATTTGTCACACATGAGAGATAGGCTCCTAAAGTAGCAATCCATTTAAAAGAGTATGAAAAGTTTGAAATCATCTCATATCGGTGTTACCAAGTAAGAGTATGAAAAGTTTAAAATCATCTCATATCGGTGTTACCAAGTAAGAGTATGAAAAGTTTGAAATCATCTCATATCGGTGTTACCAAGCATATAATGAAAAGCTATGAAATTTGATTCGGTTCTACTCTCATTCCATGATGTGAATGTGATTACATATTGACCATTGTAAATGTAATGATCATGGACATAATTGAGAAGTTGTAATAATGAGATCGACCATATTAAAGTTGTAATGATAGTCATAATGAGATCGGCCACCATAAGTGGCAAACTAAAGGGATGGTTATATGAGAATATATAGTTTGATATGATAATACATTATTCTCTCATGTCTTAAATGAGCATAAGTGCAAGTGATACATATTGATCAGAAACTAGAAGTTTATGGATCATGATTATTTAATTGATTGGCATGACCGGTTAGACCATACCGAGTCAGTGATGATGTGAAAACGTTTTGAAGAACTATAAGATTCTTCAAGTTTGTAATAAGCATGCAATCTTTGCTCTCAAAGAAATTAATTCTTTGTTAATTAAAATAGGGTGTGAACCTTTAAATATTATGAAAATGATAAAAGGATTTATATGGATCATAACATGATACCATTTAGTATTTTAAAATCGATGCATCGTCTAAATGGTTATCATGTATGCAACTTGAAGTTTGCATGATTTGTCTTAGCTACGAAGATAGCAAGCATGTTATTCCACATTGGCATATTTGGTTTGGTGAATTTAATTCCCAAGTGATAAATGATTATTGGAATAAGTGTTGAACTTTATGTATATTTATACACAAATTGCTTTTGTTGAATACGGTAACCAAATGTCTACGATTGATTGCAAAGCCAATGATCATGAGAGCAAAAGTTTATGTTTAAATTTGAGTACATGTGATTTTAAATATGCGACAACATTAATTCACATCAAGCCAACATGTTGTAATAGTTTCTCCCCATTATAGTTGGTTTTTGGTCAGGAACCAAAGATATCCCTTCTAAGATTTTGGTAGTGCGGTATATATTGAAATTGGTCCACCACTACGCACAAAGATGGGACCTAAAAAGGTGGCTGGGAATATATGATAACGAATAGAGCCTTTCACGAGATATTTATTTATGGCTCAATTAATTGATACCCATCTAAATGGATTAACATTCCCAACATCAGGGGGAGATAAAAAGCAGTTGGAAAAGAAATGAGTTGGTATGAATTATCATTGATCCTCAAAACTAAAAGTATGAACTAGAAGTTCAAAGAATAACTCATTTACAAAGAGTAGCGAATATTACCAGACGCATTCACTGACCTTCAAAAGGTGACTATGTCACATATACCAACTGCTAATGCTCCAATTAAGATGAGTGTCCTATAAGGACAACCACATGTTTGTAACGAGTCTATTGCACGTCTGAAGCGTGGTAGACTAGTCGATTCCAATAATAAAATTCCTCGAAAGTTGGAGCAACTAATTAAGATGGTCAAGTTGGGATTATATTAAAAAGGTCTCCTGAAGAGACAGTAGACATGATGGTTCAAGAAGAACCTCAGGTACCTGAAACTAAAGAGATCTCGATAAGTTGTATCATGTCTAAGATATGTATGGAATCGAAATAAAATCGACGTCGTTATACTTTTGTATATAATATAGCGCTTGTAATGATGAAATGATGAGGATCAAGATTTAAGATCTGCCCATGAACGAATATCAAGAAATAATTGGCCAAATACGAAAAGATGCAAATAAGGCAGAGTTGAATTCTCTAATGAAATGGAAAGTTTTCGGACCAATAGTGCATACAACTGAATTTGTAAAGTATGTTGGATACAAATGGGTCTTTTATGCGAATCATGTGAAAATCAGATTAAATAAGATAAGGCAAAATTGGTGGCACAAGGATTTTCGCAAAAACCCATGATTAATTATAAAGAGACACATTCTCTAGTGGTGGATGCAATGACTTTCCAATATTTTATTTATCTGGTAATATAGAGAGAGAATTGATATGCGTCTTATAAAAGTTATGTATTACTTGATACTAAAAGTTTACGTGAAAGTCCCTCAATGATTTAAATTATCAAAATCATGTAAAATAAGTTCTCGAGAATGATATGATTATTGTATACAAATTCATATTTAAATACGTTGAATATAATTGGAACTCTTGATGAGTAATGTAAAGCATTTAAGTGCTTATAACGTTAGTTATAACATCTTATGGATGTAATTCTTGTACACCAAGAAACATACATAGAAAACTTGTACTCGGTGATTATGGTATCTCAATTTACAATGTACAAGCATTGTACAATATGGATTTTATAAATGAAGCAAGTGTTCAAGACATCTTTGCATATGATATAGAAATCAATGAAGAAGTTTATGTGAAGAAACTCATAAAGAGTGTATGCACATATATAATAAGTCAAAGTGGAAAGAAGTATGTGAATGATTGCAAATGTCTAAGGCATTGATTTCAAAACCTCACAATGAATCTTTATAAACTTAATTTTTTTTTGTATGGACTAAAATAGTAGAGTCGAACGTGATATAATCAACTTACTGATGAGCTTTAAAAGAGAAATTCCTATGGTGTAATTGGTCCATTTGTTTTCATTAAAAGAACAGTACGGGGTATTGTATATGTTGACGATGTCTTTGAATCTCCTAAAGAGATCTAAAGGAGCTCAAATATTTAAATAATGAATTTGCAAATTAAAGTTGGTTTTGCAAATTTATGGCTCGATATGTAGAACATACATTTTTATTACTATCCATCAATCATAATACATCTAGACAATGGTGGATATTTTCCTATGGACAAAGCTTATGGTGTAAGTACATTTAATGAGTTCAAATATTTGATACAAAAAAATGAATTTTATCATCTTCTATCAAAGAAGCAAAGATTCTTGGTCATGAAGTGCCATAGTTCAAATACAAATTGTATTAGTATATCTTGCTAGTTATACACGAACATATATCATTAAATTCATTTGCAAGATATAACCCGTGTACAGTGAGGAGATAGTGTAATGGGTAAAACATATATTTTCTATACCCTTAAGGGATTATAACAAAACACATTCATGGATCTTATGGTATCTGCTTACAAGAGGAGGCAACATGAAGATCATACATCAGTGTTCATTAAAAGATTGTACATCAAGAGATTAAGCGACAAATTTCTTACTACAGAAGTTTTCAGCAACTTTCATAGAAGATTGGCATATGTTACTTAAATGATACACATCATAATGAGGGGGAGTTTTACACAAGTTGCACTCTTTTTCCCTTCACTAAGTTTTTGTCACACCCCAACCGATGGCGGAAACATCGGGATGAGACGAAGTGTGTATAGATTGCTAGAGACTTCATAGCACTATGTGACAATATTTAATTAAATTCAAATTTCATTGCAAGTGCTAAATTGTCATACAACATTTAAAATAGAAATAACAACATTGTTCAAATTTCAACATAACATCAAAAGATAAATAGATTAAAGGTGTGTATCTAGTCCACCCTACACCTGTTTCATCATTCATCCATACTTCATTAATCAACCTGCAACATGTATTAAAATAGAGTTTCAATGCAAAAAGCAAAGGCGAGTATACAAGTTTAATTACATAACATAATAGAATAAAAGCTCATATCCAACATGATTCATAATATGTGATTACTAGTATGCAATTTTGGCGTACCATATGATCAAACCCGAGAATACAACGCATAAAATAGCCTAATCCCAAAAGTTTAGCGGGGTGGTAATGTTTAACTTAACAATACCCAAAAGTATAACGGGCGGGGCGTTAATCCTATAGCGCTATAATTGTTAAGGTGGGCGAGCAAAGTTAATGAGCATATAACGTTCCAAAGCGTTCACATAGCATACGAGAATAACAAGTAAATCACGTTAGTTTCATGTTTAATCATGGATAGAGTAAGTTTAATTGAGTGTAAAAGTTGTTTGCATAATTATACATGTTGCATCCCAAAGTATAAAGGGGAAAAGGGATCGAGTATACTCACATTGGTTGCATATAAGAATCCCTTGAACTAACGCACGAGTAAGGATTGAAGAAATCCAAGAGAACGAACGGACGGGGTATCCTAGATATTAAAATTCAACATAAGCGATCTAGTTATTATTTATAGGTTAAATAAAATTCTAAATTTTACATTGTTTCACGAATTAGTTAACCCTTGAATTACTTAGATTTATAATCTAACTCCTTTTTATATCTAGATGAACTAAAATGGTTTGAGTGCCCATAACAGTAGACATGAAGAGATTTGTGGATATGGCCACTCCACGTGAAAACTTCATAAATTCCATAATTCCTTTATTTTATGTATAGATAAATATCGAATTTCTTTTTTGAATAAATAAAAAAAACGATCTAGGTTTGTCTGTATACATGTATACCAGTATTGATGGTCTTCTTATTGAACATACATTTAGTTATATTCAGGGGCGGACCCAAGTTATGGGGTGGGTGGGCGGCCGCACCCCTTGAAAAAAAAATTAGTGGTATTTTTCCCGAAAAATCCAGACCGCACCCCTTGGAAATTTTCGTCCGCACCCCTTGAAAAATTCCGACCGCACCCCTTGGAAATTTTCGTCCGCACCCCTTCGAAAAAAAATGTTAGGAATTTATGTAAAAAAAATTATGAATACGGATTGAAACCCGATCAAATTATGTAAACAAGTTAGCCTACTAACCCCTTTAATAAAACTTAATTTCAATCAATCAAGCCCAATAACTTAATATCCATTTAAGCCCAACCCAACTACTAGTTTTGTTAAACAAACCAGTCCACTTAATAAAAAAAAACCCAAATCGCTGCCACTTGCCAGCGACTCCCGCCCTCCCTCTGCCTCACTTCAGCGCCCAACGACATCATAATTCCGGCCGGCGATTGCAAAATTTCGGCTGCAAACTGGTTAATTCAGGCCGCCCCTGACAGGTACATGTTTTTTACTAGGGCTTGAAATTCAAAATTTTGGTTGGCAAACATGTTTGTCGATTATATTATTGTTGGTTGGCAAATAATAGTTACTAGGGCTTGAAATTCAAAATTTTAAATTGAAAATTAAGGAACATGGGCTATGGTTGAACACTTGAAGATCCTTGTTTATTTTGTATGTGATAGGATTCGGAATGAACAATGAGTAGGGAAGTTATGCCGCGATTTCTCAAAAGGAAAGGGGTTGAACCACTTTTTTTCGCCGGATATTCTAATTAAAGACCAAGGTATGTTATAGATAAGTTTTTTTGTTCTTTTATTGAATGATTAAGAGAAATACAAATAGGGATGGTTTGAACTTTGATGTTTTTTTGTTTGTTAATGTGATAGGAAGTTAGGAACTAGGGTTTGATTGTTAGAGAATTGAAATGGACCCGACCCGATCTGATTCGACCCGCTATGAAACTTTGTTTGTTTGTTTTTACTTGTTTTACATGACCCGACCCGATCCGACCCGCTATAAACCGATTTTTTTATATAGCTTGGGGTCTAAGATCTTTAAAAAATTTCTACACCCCCAGGAAAAAAATCCTGGATCCGCCACTGGTTATATTTGGACAGAGGTAAAAAGAAAATAACAATATAATTGTCGAGTGTTATACAAAAGAATCCATAAAACTTAAGCTAACATACAAGTTGATTGTTGGGTTTTGAAACAGAAGCAAAACAATAATTATGATCCGTAGGACTCCATGGTCATCTCCTCTGAGACGATTGCCTAAACCGAGCCCCGATTCGTATATTCCCCAACATGACGTAGTTTATAATTAGAGATCGAACGGCCGAGATCTTATTAACGATTAGATAGGATATCGTATGATAGAAGAGAGGTGAAAAGGTATACCGAACATGAGTCGTGTGAGTTCCCGTTTGCGAAGTTCGGGAGTCTCCGGTGACGTTTCCGTTGAGCTCCGATCTGATTGCTTCCTCCTCGAACAAAAGAACAAAGTTCCGTCGTAACTCCGGTTGGCTTCGGGTTTTCGGCGAACTTCGAAACAAGGCGAAACGACTTCCGTCGATCCCCGTATATCTCCGGTACGCCGGGGAACCTTTCCGGCGGTGTGCAAGGCTAACCGAAAGGTTGTGAAGATGTCCGAAACAGATTGCGGGTGGTGGTGGTTGCCGTGGTTGTTTGCGGTGGTTCGAGAAAGAGCGGAGAAGGGTTACGGTTTTTCAAGAATGGGGAAGGTAAGGTATTATAAGCTTGATTGATCGAAGTTAAACCCGAAAGCGCGTGATCGTTCTTTCAATCCCGACAAGTCAGCCGCCTTTTATCGAAAAAAAGAAATGACAGCAAGATGTTTGTTGTTACCATCTTTTGGGCGGCAAAAAGAAATTTCAATTTAAATGGTTTATAGATGTAGGCTAAGTAAAAAAAAAAACAGATCCTAAGCCATGCCATTAAGTATTAACATAAATGTTTTGAACCAATTAATAAATAAAATTAAGGATTTTAATTATAATGACCCATATTTATGCTTAAATATTTATGAAATCCTATTAGAATTAATAAGTAAAATATAATGTAATTGATAAGAAATATTCGTTTATTTAGAATTAGCTTTACTTATGTAAGAATTAATTATAATATCCTAATAAATCCCTAATGGGGTAAAATCATTAGGAAGCCATTAAATAGTTCAATTCTAATATCCTATTAAACTATTAAATATTATTTTTTATAGCAATATTAAATAGGCTAATTAATTAAACAAATAAAATGAATAAATAACTAAATCGATATTAAAAATAAATCCTTCATTGTTTATTTATTTACGCGAAAAATCTTCGAGGTTCAAAAGTTAGGATCCGAATTTCAAAACGGGTCGGATTTGGGAAATCCATTTTGACGGATGTTACAGTCTCCCTCCTTTAGGAAATTTCGTCCCGAAATTTATTTAAGAGAAAGACTTTAAGAGAGATGGAAGGATAGGTTTTACATCTATACGCAATGGTTTTAGAGGTAGATTAGAATTCGAACGTTTAAACTGATTTATTGTAAACGAGGTTCGTATAAAAGACAGAGAAAAATGGAGAGTAATTGGAGTATGGAAGTGAACTATTTACCCCTAATGAATGCAAGTATATGAGTGGCATAAGTATCGGATAGTCGAAAGTGACGTTTTAAGAATGAAGTCTCATCGTGGATAATCGGATATAATGCGTTTGTGAATTGTTTAAAGCTTGAATTAGGTCCAAAAGGTCGGAAAAACACTGAATTTCTCATGGCACGCTTTACAAAAGTTTAGTAACAAGGTAAAAACACTTATATATAGGAAGTACCAGCGGAGTTTCCATCATGTTTTGACCATGTTATATCCGTTTCGTTATTCATGTCATGTTACGTTTCGTGACTTACCCTACACAGTAGTACACTCTATGATTCTCATGCACCTATCATTATAACCTCGTGTGCACCCGCGATTATTTTGATCGTCGCATGATCCACATAGCTTGTACTAGTTGTGTATGAATTAGGGTATACATAAATTTAAAAATAAGAATGCGTGTATAGAGATGTAGCATACAAGCACGTTTGCGTTCCAAATAGTATAACAACGTAAGCGAATCCCTCGGGTTTCGCCCGCGTATAGGTGCGAAAGTATAGATTTTGAGTAAAAAGCATGAGCATAGTATAAGTTTAAATATGAACACGCACGAGAGCATAAACACAAAACGCATGTCAGGAGTATGAGTAAAAGTATAAGCATAGCGTGTATAAAAAAATGAGTATAAATGTGAGTACAAATTTGAGCATAAACGAATGAACGTGAGCATAAACGTAAATCGTATAAATGAGAATATTTATATAAGTGCGAGTCTAACATAAATTGTATAAATGTGAGTATAACTATGAATATAAGTGTAAACATAATTGTATTGGTATGAGGAAAATATATGGGTGTGAATATAAGTTTAAGCATAGTTGTATAGGTACAAGTACAAGTAGGATATATGAGTATAAACATGAATATGAATATTAGCGTAAACGTAATTGTGAGTGTAAGTATGATTGTATTAATATGAATATAAACTTGGACATAAGTGTGACGTAAATGTATAATTTGTGAACATGAGTATAATATAAAGTGTATGAATATGTATATGATTATGAAAATAAACATAAATGTGTAAGCATAAGATGTATATGTAAGGCCTCCAAATCCAAGATCTCACTCAGCTAATGCAACCAACAGGTGTGCGGAAACCACCTGATGATCAACCACTGTAGATGAAACACTAGAATGCAAAGATTTGTGAGAGAAATCAAGAATACACTGAGTATTCTTGATAAGGAAGATGAATGACGTCACACACACAGTAGCCGCCAGACAAAACACACACAATGATTAGGGTTAGCAAGGTGCACAGAATTTCACAAAGAATCGCCCTCTTGTCTATTCCACATAAAGGTATATATACAAGACAAACCCCGGACTTTAAGACATACTAGAAAGCCCGGACAAAAACCACACAAACTAAAACCCTGACTTTTGCTAAAACATAAACCCCTGACAAAAGTCTGGACCAAAAACTAGGACAAAATGTCCAAGGTTAAAACTTGGACTAAGTTTCAATACATATCCAATAAAGACCCTATAAATTGGAAGGCATGCACTTATCACCTAAAGTGCATTAACAAACTCCCCCTTGATCAGTGCATGGTCTTCATTGGTCTTGAGATCTTCATCCTTTCTTCGAGTACTTGCTTCCTGCCCATACCTTGTTCTTCACACAGAATTGAACTACCTTGATGAACTGATCAGCTAGCACACGATCTTCTTCAAGGTATTTCAGAGGCAGGCGTCGAAGCTTCTTCAGATGTGCTTCCCTTAGGTTGACAAGCCAAATCGGATCCAGAATTTTTGCAATCTCAACAGTCACTATTTTCTCGGTAATCACCGCTTCCCCAGTCTTGCCATTAAGATACCAATAACCTAAGCTGTCAAATTTATCGAGATCAAACTTGCGCATAGGAATTTTACGGAGGCATCTTGCTGGAGGATAGACCATCTTCCATTCTTCCTTGCCAGTAAACTTATTTAAGTACTTAACTCCTCGACCAACTGCTGGCTTGAAAGTCTTCCATTTACTTTCTCGACTCTCAGCAACGAGATGAGGAATTAATCCTCTGATGCTAGCAACATTCGTATCGTTGTTGAGATTCAGCTGAGCAATGTGATGGAGATCACGAGCTGGAAGAGTCTGAAGGAACTTGGCCCTTGGCCTGAAATACTGTACCCCATCGGTCCTTTTGATCATTACCAAGCTGTGTTGCTCATCAAAATCCCAACTTCGAATCTGACCCGAATACTCACCTTTTGTGTTTATATACCTCTTCCTTTGAGTTTCGTCGGGAAGATGTTTAAACCATTTGTGAGCTGCCAAACTAACTTCCTCGGGAATTCGAATAGGATTAAAGATTTCTTCAGGCATTTCACTACCAAACACAAAGCCTCTAATAACATCACTGTTAACCGGTAGGGACTCGTACTCGATCCTTTTGCCTTGCGCAGTCTCAATGAAATTGAACTTACCAGCTAGTTCATCATCAGTTCGCCAGTCTTCAACCAGTTCCTCAACCACTTCACCAGCTCCTAAAACCAAATCGGCAGCATGATCTAATTCAGAATCAGATGGGGAACCTGTATCAGCATCTACAGGACCTTTATCTCCCCCTACAGCTGCACCCGAGGACTCCCCCTCAACTTGAGCCGAGGTTGCAGCTTCAGGAGCACGTGCGCTCCTTGACGGCTCCCCCTGCATCGCTGCGTTGGGATCCTTGTCCTTGTCAAGATCGTCTCTGATTTTCTTTAGCTCATCTATCTGACATTTAGCCTGAACCTGAAAATCCGAAGTCTCCCCCTGAGCAGCAAGGAGTGACACGAGATCCGTCACAATCCTGAGAAGTCGATCCGTGGTACTAGTCAAAGTCTGCTGTCGGGCTGAAGTCGAGGCATCTTGTGTTATGAACTTACCCAACTGAACACTCTGGTCTTTGGTTAGACGAAAGAGTTGTGCCATCTGCTGATCTCGAACTGCATCCCTTTTCTTCAAGAAAACAATTTCTTTCTGCTGCTTCGCGATCTGATTCTTATGTTGTACCATGACCTTGGCTGCATCCTGAAATTTTCCACAAACAAACTCTTGAAAATTCTGCTCTAGACCCGAACTGGATGGTCTCGAAACAGAAACTGCAGAAGGTCTAGGAACAACAGGTCTAGAACCAGACGGTTGTGCACCGGATGGCTTAGGACCTGAGGATGGCAGAACTGGAGATTTCTGAGATCCTTTCTTCGATCGCACTGGCGGACTTTGACCGAAAGCAACCTTCGGACCGACTTTACGTGTCTTTGGCGCTCGCATATCGGTGAAAGCACTAGACCGCGGTGGCAAGGAAGAACTTCCTGATAAGGCAAACAAATTGCCCGTACCCATTGGAGAAGATAACGACTCAAAAAGCGGTACTGTAGGAATCTGAGAAGACATCATCGGCATTAAAGGTTGAACAGAAGTAGTCATGCTGGTAGCTTCCACAAAGGAAGTGAACGGAAATGAAGAAGACAGTGACGGGAGAGCGATAGATAACTCCAAATTTAGGAGACCTCTGGAATCTGATGGAGCAGCGCTTGATGTAATCATAACTGAAGCAACTATTGGACTCGAAGACTGAAGATCCGAAACTGTAACACGTCGTCGCTTATACGTCTTGAGAGGAACTGACACATGGACAGTATCAGTATCAGGACGACGATGGTCTTCATCCTCATCATCAGAAGAAGAAGAGCTAAAAGCGATTGAATCCAAATCGTTCGCTCTATCATTCCAACTAGCTAAGCGTATACTCCAGTCGGAAGAGGGACCGAAAGAAGCAACCTTTGCTCGAAATAACTCAAGTTTTCCCCTTTCAGAGGGTGTAATACGATTTTGAAGTTCCTTCATAACTAACAGGAGATATTGCTTTTCAGATGGCATATCATTAATAGATTCATCCACAGAAACTTCTTCGATAGGACGCTTCCCTTTGTCAACGGCACGGGAAGACGGACCCGCTTCTAGAGCCGCATCAAGCTCTAGGATCACCTCATCAGTTTCTACAGCAATTCCCGTTGCCGAAGACGTAGAAACTGGAGTATGAACAAAAACATTTTCCTGAACAGAAGCATCAACAATTTGTTCATCAATAACTGGCTCTTCAATGGGTTCAGGTTCCTGAGTATTAACCGGTGGTTGTTGAAGATCAACCTGAGGTTGAACAACCACGGGTTCGTGAACATTAGCCTCAACTGCCTGCATTCCTCCACTAAAGATTTGATCAACACCATTCCGAATGTTTAACCAAATTGGATCATTTTCCGGATTGTAGTTCCCTTGAACAATTGCACCAAGCAAAGGAGTCGTAACAGGACGAGCATTAGTCCTTTTGGACTCGTTAATCCTGGCACAATCAGTAAAAATACGAGTATGCATGGGCG
Organism: Helianthus tuberosus; assembly: GCA_030545235.1. Classification (NCBI taxonomy): domain Eukaryota; kingdom Viridiplantae; phylum Streptophyta; class Magnoliopsida; order Asterales; family Asteraceae; genus Helianthus; species Helianthus tuberosus. The sequence goes on along the minus strand of CM060363.1, from coordinate 181,677,537 downwards.
CTTGAGCGTACGCAGGTAGAGATGCATCGAACGAAAGATTTGGCAACAAGTGTCGAATAATAAGCGAAAGAAAACGAGGATACAGAATCATCAGTCGCTTATCATTTGCTTTCAGACCAATCTGATGTTTGTAAGCTTGGAAAATCATCAGTGAGAAATTGTATGGCTGGTTGTAAGTTAACCCAATCATTGCAGAAAGAAGATCATGAGCCATCGTATCCGTTCCTGATTTTCGTGCTGATAGACACTGCATTATAACATGAAAGAAATATCTCCACTACCCAAGAATCAATCCTTTGGCGATCTCATTCCTGGTAAAACAACCCACGTAACCGAAAGATCTAACCCCACATTCACGAATTTGCTTTACATAACACGTGATTCCATAATCTAAGTCACCAAACCGCAAAACCGCACGAATAACGGCTTCCGTGATGACAATAGGGCTTCCATGAATAGTAGCTTCGATAGAATCATCAACAATCTGAGCCGTACGCCAAAAATCCTCAATATACGCTTGCACTTGGTGAATATTTTCTGAAATCGCGAAACCAATTCTTGAATTTCGAAGAAAACGTATAATATCATAATATTCGGCTCCACCACGAACGTTTTCGTTTAGCAATGCAATTTGATTGTGATTACGATGAAAATCTCGAACAGGACGAGGCGGTTCTGCCATCTCTGTTGGAAAAACAAAACACGAAACACATGCATCAGATATAACAGGCTAGGAAACAACAGTATGCAGTTTACACATAGTAAACTTCAATGTTCAATTTTTGTCAAAGGGTATTATCACATAGACTGAAGCAAATTTGAACTACTGAAACAGAGACCGAAACAGGTTTTGCCTTTAAAAAGACACAAGACTGAACACCCAGACCTGCTGCTAAACCAGACTAGCTAACAGTATGTTCTACATAAATTGGACCACCAAACAGTTTATCAACAAACTAAAACTCGGATTGAAACTGTTGAAAACTGTTGAAACTGTTGAAAACTAGGAACAGTTAACACAACCATGTGAACTCGGAACCAAAACCTCGGAACAGTTAATCAAACCAAAACTCGGACCTGCAGATCAAACATGTGACTAAAGATCGGAACTGACCAAAACTCGGACTAACAGCTTAACTATGTTAGTTTATTCAGGCTCGGAATAACTTAAGTGGGTTTAAAACTCGGAACAATGAAAATTTATCGGAACTGAACAACTGTAAAAACTCGGAAGTGAAGAATTATTAAAACTCGGAATCAGCTGAACATGGTTTAAAACTCAGAATAGCTTAACAGGGTTTAAAACTCGGAACAATGGACTTTTAACAAAACTCGGACCCTCTAGTAAAAACTCTGAATTGTTTTAATCTCGGAATCACTGAACCAGCTTAAGAACGAATAAAACTCGGATCAACGAAGAACATCAGGACAGTTGTGACAGTTGACAAAACTCGGACATTTAAACTCGGGACCTTGGATCTAACACACAGTGGAAACTCGGAACATCACACAAAGTTAAAGCTTTGAACTTTCAACATCGGTTTGAAGGCAACAAATTTAAAAATCAGAACCACATAACAACAATAACAACAAGAACTCGCAATATTTATGAAAATCAAACAGTCATAATTCAAATTCCTTTCATCATCTTCCTTAAACCCAAGAATCCCCGCCAAGAACATCACAAAAATCCACTAAAACATCACACAAACAAGCAACAATTTTACCTAACCAAACATATTTAAGAGCATTTTCAACAAGATTTAACCAATCAAGGCTCAAAATTAACTCAATCATTCAATATTCTTCAAGATTCAAAAACCCCAACCTCAAGAACACCAAGTTCTTGAAGCCAAACACAAAACCCCCAAAAATTTTTCACAAAACCCTAACTTCAAGATGTTCAAAAGTGACAAATAACATCATCATTCAGCAACAAAGAAGCATTCAAGCAAAAATTACCATGAAATAAGAACACTAAGTTCAACTAAGATGGAAATCCAAGCCCTAAATTCATGATTCTTACCAAGTTTGAGACAATGGGGATGTTATGAGTGTAGAGACACATACCTTGAAGAAGATTTATGGATCTAATCACAAGTGAAAGAGATTTGTAACAACAATGGACTGAGAGAAGGGAGGGTCGATGATGGGTTTCGATCTCCTGAGACTTGTTTTGAATGTGAGAAGGGAAACTCTGACCAAGTACCCTTATATACTCAACATAACTCGGACCAAAGGAAATAATAAAAACCTTGACTTGAAACCCCGAAAGATTTATTTATTATATTGTTTTAGAAAACCCGAAATAAGACTCTGACCGACTCGTACCATAAACACGACAGGTCATTGTCAAACTCTAAATTTTGTTTTCCAAACGTTGACTGAGAAACCCTGAATTTTAATTTTGAATTTTAATGATCAAGAAATGCTTGAAATTCTAAGAAATAGTTGACTTTCAAAATCAACCCTTCACTCAAAGACATAAAAGTTTGAACAGGAAAAATATCACAACTTTGAACAAAAATTTTATCGAACCCTTTAAAAAGACGAAGTTTCACACACACACTTAGATGTATCTTGCACGACCGATTTTTATGAAAAAGACTTATTTTAAGTTACCGAATCTAGTGTTTTAACACCTTATTAAAGAATATTCACAACCCTTAGAGTATTTTTCAGAATGATAACTCGCACATAGAAACAAGAAAGCAAAATCTTTTTGATGTTTTTGAATTTTTGACTGAATTAAAGGAATTAAACCTAAGAACGTATTTACACTAATTATCTTTTTGTGAAATCGGAGCAAAGAGATCATATCGGTTTTTCTGTCAATATCCAACACAAGAACATAGTTTATCAGTTTAAGCTCTTAGAATGATGTTAACAGTTCAAGACGTTCAACGGTATTGTGGTCCACTTAAGTTTTAGCACGCTTTCGAACACTGTTTTCGAGATATGTGATTAAGTGTATTAATAGCTGACTGTAACTATGTTTAACCACCTCAGAATATACTCCCGTATCAAGGTATGCACGAGAGTTCATCTTACTGGTGAGTATACCGTTTATCATCTGTTTTGACGTATAAAAAGATGTGAGATACTCACTTATTTAGAATTGAAAACAAGCCCTATGTGATAGAATCACTTATTGATGAGGAACTTGATTTTCAGATGCATGAGGGCACAGGAGCAAGTCCGTGAACAGGTTAGTACCATCGTACAGACAAAGAGATGAACTTGACTCCCGCATAAGAGTTGTGATAGATTATCACATATTTGTGGGACATGTGATTGTTTATCACTTATTGCGGTCGAAAGTATCATGTAATATATACACGATAGAATGATATTTACACGTATGTATGGTATCCTGGAAGATCTAGACTTGCGTCCCCGTTGTTTTCGGTAAAAGAAACAACCATGATACCCAGATGATAAACAGCATAAAGACCACGTATCTCAGACCTCGGCAATCTATCAAACGAAATTACGGTACCAAGACCATATATCCGAGAGATGTACCACACAAGTTACGCAGTTCATTATGTTTATATACCAAAAACAGGTTCTTATTGACGCGTAAAACCTACCGAAGCAACGTATAATGAAGCTGTTACAGTTAACGGTTAATTTTATATATTACTATAATCCTGCACCAGATACGACTAACCGATGTACTATCATTTCCCTTATATCTCAACACGACTTCATTTTATATTTTTCAAATGTTTTTTTTTTTTGTATTTTTCTTAAAATTTATCCTACAACTAAGTAAAATATTTTTGGAGTTTTTCAATTTTTGGAAAGCGGTAAGAACTGTACAGTAAACATAAAATAAAGTTTCTATGCGAGTTTTGAAAAGCATTTTACTCGGGGTTGATCATGCCAATCATTCGGACTAGATTTTCAAATCTAGCCCGATCGAATGTCTTTGTAAACAGGTCGGCAAGATTATCCAAGGTGTCTACCCTAACCACTTCTATTAAACCCTTCTCAGCACAGTCGCGAATAAAATGATGCCTAACATCTATGTGCTTAGTGCGTGAGTGATTAACTGGATTGTTAGTTATGGAAATGGCAGAGTTGTTATCGACAAGAATAGGAGTTCGAGTAAAATTCAAACCGTAGTCCCTCATTTGCTGCTGAATCCACAAGACCTGAGCACAACAGCTTGATGCAGCAATGTACTCGGCCTCGCACGTGGATAGAGAAACGGCAACTTGCTTTTTGCATTGCCAAGAGACAAGACGGTTCCCAAGAAGTTGTGCGCCGCCAGAGGTTGACTTTCTGTTCATCGGGCACCCTCCGAAGTCTGCGTCAGCATACGCCATCAAATCCAGACCACCTTCAGCTGGATACCACAATCCAAGCTTAGGTGTCCCTTTCAGATATCTAAAGATACGCTTGACCGCTTTCAAGTGAGACTCTTTCGGAGTTGATTGGAACCTGGCACACAAACAAACAGAGAACATAATATCTGGTCGTGAAGCAGTAAGATACATTAGCGAACCTATCATTGCTCGATATAGAGTCGGATCCACTTCAGGATCTTTCTCCTTATCGGGTGAAAGCTTGTGATTTGTCGGGAGAGGCGTGTCATAGGGTAAGCTATCTTCCAATCCAAATCTTTTGAGAATCTCGTGGACACACTTCGTCTGATGCACGTACGTCCCGGTTTTTTCTTGACTCACTTGAAGACCTAGAAAGAACGATAACTCGCCCATCGCGCTCATTTCAAATTTTGACTTCATCACCGCCTCGAACTCACGACACAATTCTTCATTTGAAGAACCAAAAATTATGTCATCAACGTAAATTTGCATGATCAGAAAATCTCCCCCTTTCTTCAAAATGAACAGTGTGGAGTCAATCGCGCCACGCGAGAACCCGTGCTCCAATAGATGTCTTGATAAAGTCTCGTACCATGCCCGAGGAGCCTGATGGAGACCGTAGAGAGCTTTGGCCAACAGATAGACTTTGTTGTCAGACCCTGGAGCTTCGAAACCCGGTGGTTGGGATACATACACAGTTTCATGCAGTTTCCCGTAAAGGAACGCGCTTTTCACATCCAACTGATAGACTTTGAAACGCATGTGTGCAGCAAAAGCTAGAAACAAACGAATAGCTTCCAGTCTTGCCACCGGTGCATAAACTTCTGTATAATCAATCCCTTCCTCTTGATTGAACCCTTGAACAACCAACCGTGCTTTGTTTCTGAAGACAACACCCTTGTCGTCTTTCTTGCACTTGAAAACCCATTTCGTGTTGATTGCATGTTGGCCCTTTGGAAGATCGACCAAATTCCACACCTTTAACTTGTCGAACTGGGCTAACTCTTCTTGCATCGCCTCACACCAAGAATTATCCTTCAGAGCCATTTGATAGTTCTTCGGCTCTATCTGAGAGATAAAACATTCATGTAGGCTAAGATTGTAGATTTCTTCATTCTTGATAGCAGAGAACAGACACTGCATCTCTGAAATACTCCTTCGCGTTTGCACTCCCGCATTTGGATTCCCAATAATATTATCAACAGGATGATGAATATTTGTTCTTGGAATTGGGATAGCTGGAGCTTGAAGATTGTTTCCCAAATTTGATTGAATCTCCCCCTCAGCATTTGCATTACTACTAGAAGCTTGATCATTTCTAGAAGACGTATTACCATTTGGATATGCTGAAAAATCAACGTAAAGATCACCATTTGTAGTTTGAGCAGCTTCATTGGGGGTCTGCTCTGCAACAACTTCGTTTACGATCGAAGAATCAGCGACTGGAACATTCGGAGACACATTAGTAGGAATACTTGCTCTCCAGCTGGCATCCACTTCATCTTTGTTCACAAGATGTGTGTAGACAACCTCCAAATCTTCTTCTGAGACATCAGAAAGATCAAATGAATCAAATATTTTATCATAATCATAACCGCTTTTAGGACCGAATTCGGACGGTGGAGGATCGTAACTCAAAGGAGTTATATCAAACACGATCTCCACTGTACGCTTCTTAACGTTATAAACGCGTTTGTTTGGAGTTCCATTGGCATATCCCAAAAAGAACCCAATTTCTCCAACTTCCCCCATTTTAGGAGTGTCTTTGGTGCGTTTGATAACACACTTGATCCCAAAAGGTTGAAAACCAGATAAGTTTGGTTTCTTGTTTTCAAGCAATTCATAACATGTTTTATCTTCTCTTTTGACCGTAAGCACATGATTTAACACATAACATGCAGTGTTTACCGCCTCGGCCCAGAAGAAAATTGGCAATTTAGATTCAGAAAGCATAGTTCGGGCCGCCTCAATTAGGGTACGATTCTTCCGTTCTGCAACTCCGTTCTGTTGAGGAACATATGGAGCGCTGAACTGATGAACTATTCCCATTTCCCGACATAACTCATCCATATAATGATTTTTAAACTCAGTGCCGTTGTCACTTCGGATTTTCTTAATAGGAAGTGAATAATTTTTCTCAAGTTGTTTGAACAAGTCTCTTAAAATACCAGCAGTTTGGTCCTTTGTTTTTAAGAAAAATACCCACGAGTATCGTGAGAAATCGTCAGTGACAACTAGGCAATAAGACATCCCACCAATGCTAGCAACATGGATTGGGCCGAAGAGATCCATGTGAAGCAACTCAAGAGGTTTTTGGATTGAGTTAACAGTTTTCGGTTTGTGAGGCTTTCGTTTAATTTTTCCTTTTTCACATGATTCACATTTGTTGTGCATATTGAAGCTACGTAAAGGAACCCCCAACACTAAGTTGTTTTTCACTAAGTGGTTCATTTTTCGCAGATGCACGTGGCCCATTCTCCTATGCCAGAGATACGATTGATCTTCAGTCGCCTTCGAAAGTAAACATGTCACTGGAGCAGACGAGTTGACCAACGGGCGCATGTCCATGACATATGTGTTATTCACCCTTGGAGCCCTCATAACGTTCCAATCTTCAGGAACAGCAAATCCCGGACGCAAAACGAAGCAAGCTTTATCAGTAAACAACATCGTGTACTTGTTATCACAGATTTGAGAAACCGACATCAAGTTATGCTTCAGTTCTTCAACGTAGTTCACTTTATGCAGCGTAATTTTTCCATTTGACACCGAACCTTCACCGGTGATGTATCCACCCTTCTCACCGGCAAAGTTAACATAACCACCTCGAATTTGTTTAAAATTGCTCAATAACTCTTTATTTCCTGTCATGTGTCTGGAACAGCCACTATCGATATACCAATTATAGATAGCCCTCTTCAGCTGCTCCTACACTCCCCAACAAGAAAATTTAGTTAGAGTGTGGGACCCAAGCCATGATGGTCTTGGGTCGTCCCGATTCGTCAACATAAGAAAACTCTTTGAAATAACCATCATCGCCTCTGTGTCCTCCATTTCCATTTCGGAAATTGTTGGAATGACTCCCCGTAAATCGTGGATTATACGGAGTTGACGATCTGTTGGTATAACCAGAGTTTCCATAACCTCGGCTTCCATAGTTTTGGTAACCGTAATTTTGATTCCTGGGTGGCTCAAAATTCCTACCAAATCTAGGAACATCATCGTGTCTTGAGAATGATCGTGGATGATTATCCGAATGCTGTCTTTGATTTGGAAATCGTGGGGGGGTGACGCATTTCGATCATTCACAAATCTGTTCTGTGCATGAGGTCTAACATAGTTGTTGTTCGAACCTCCAGAACGTTGGTCATTCTCAAATGTTTGGAAAGTAACATGATTTTTTCGTCTGTGAGGGGTTTTCTCACGAGTATCATGTCTTTGAGATGAACTTTCTGATCTTTCACCATGATTAATAACAACTGGTTTCTCCCCTTGATCCTGATTTTGTTGTGATTTAACATTTGTTTTAACAACCGGTTTTACTTCTTGTTTAATCACTTTGTTTTTCTCAACCTTCTGATTTTTACCTTTTTTCTTTTCAACATTAACTGCTTCATTTTGTGGTTTTTCAACAAAAGGTTTCTTTTGATCAGGATCAACAAGAGATTTACCCTTGTCATCTGGACAATCTGCTGCTAAGTGTCCTTTCCCACGACACTTATAACATTTGCGAAGTTTCGCAGCATTCTTTGGACGTTCCTCATGACTGGTCGAAGATGATGATGCGTTAGTGGGATTTTTTAAAATTTGGTTGACAAACTGAGAGTTTGAACCTGTTTCGATTTTCTCTTCCTCTTTGATAAAATCTTCCCCTTTAACAAACTCAGTTTTAGGGATATTTTTCAAATTCTTTTTAGGTTTCCCACGTGACTTTTGTTTAGACTTCGCATTTTGAACTTGATTGAACATTTCCAAAATTTTATTGCTTATCAAATTCTCAATGTTATCAAAATTTAGCTCATTTTTCTTTGTGACTTCACTCACCTTCGACTGTTCTGAGTCAGAAGACTCACCAGGCTCAGATTCTGACTCACTTTGTGGTTCAACCGTCAGAGGGGTCTTTGGCACAAAATTTGCCAATTCAGGATCAATGCTTGGCATCGATGTATAATTGTGGTTTACCGGAGGAGGCACTTTCTTATAACCGATGCCGAACATTTCTTCCTCAGATTCTTTGAGACGTTGGCTGTTAATACAGAAATTCATCACTTCAGATGAATCCCCGAACTTTTCAATTTTTCGTTGCAAATCTAAAATCAGATTATCTTTTTTCCAAAATGATTTTGTTCTTTTCCAAAACACAATTTTGGTTCATTTCAAATTCAGATCTTAATTCCTGATTTTTAAGAGTTCCCTGAGCCACAATCTCTCAAATTCAGAGATATCATTTTTCAGCGCTTTTATCTTAATTCGGTGTTCTTTATCCGGATTAGACAAAACAGCAATGAGTTCTCTGGATTTTTCTAAATCTGCAATTAAGTTTGTGTTGTGAAGTGCATATCTATCAATCTTGGCGACAAACTCAACACATCTAGCACATCGCTTATCTACAGAAGATGATTTTACCTCAATGCCAGCCATGAATGCACACGCTTCATTTTCTCCGGAGTTTTCTTCCAACCTTTTAGCTTCTGCATCCGCAAATTGCTGCATTTCAGCTGTGGAGATGTTGAACTCAAAGCATTCTCCCTTTTCTCCATCTTCTGTTTTGTTAGCCTTTTCAACAGACTCTTCATTCAAGTTATCTTCATTCTCAGCAACATTGCCCGAATCCAACTCTTCCCCAAAAACCTCAGCTACAACCGCAAGTTCCTCAATGCTAGTCTCTTCAATAACCTCTTCACACACTTCTCCGTTCACAATTTCAGCTATAAAGGCTTGTGACACAATAGCTCCTGAAATGTCTTCCAATGCACAACCCCAGTCGTAAGGCTCAGTCACATTTTGTAAAGATTGAGCCACCATAGCATTGTTTGTCGAGGGTGTAAGATTTTCAGAACCACTTGGACGAGTACTTGAGTTAGAAGTAGCAGTTGATGCATTTTTGTGAGGTCTTGAATTGTTTCCTTGAGAGTTGCTTTCTCTGTCAGATCTTTCCATTTTCGGCTGCCGACAATCACGTGCGAAATGCCCGTAGATGCCGCAGTTGTAACATTTCACCTTTGACATGTCGACTCCCATTCGAGTCTTTGTCTGACCTCCTATGAACTTCCTACCCGTTCTCAATAGAAATTTCTTCGCTCTACGGACTAAGAGTGCCATATTGAGTTGTAGATCAAGTTCTTCCATTTCGTCTTGGTCTATCTGGTCAAAGTCCTCATCGAGACTTGACGGTTCAACGAGCTTTCCAAGACAGAAGTTCTCGTAGGCAGTCATGAAGGACGCCAAAAGGCTCATATTTTCTTCAATCAACTTTAAGCAGCTTGCATCTACCTTTGGAATGTTCAAGTTTGTTGCTTGAGATTTCTGAGCTCCACTAGAAGAGTACATTCCTTGATTGGAATTTGTTGTTCCACTTGAACTGACATTGTTGCTTATAAAGGCGTGTTCACTTGCAGGAACTTCATTCTCTGAAAATAGGGCAACACCGGTTCCTCCATTACTACCCTTATCCGTCGGTTTTGAAGCTTTATATAACTGAGGATCTTGGATCTTCTCGAAATCAGATGCTTGATCTTCCATATTCCAAGCATAACTCTTCAGTTTTTGTACAGCTTCTTCCAATGAGAGCTCCTCGTAGAGAACACCTTCTCTAATCAATGCGGTGTACATATTCCATTCTCTGGGAAGGCAATTCAGAAACTTCTCAACTTTCTCAAATTCAGTGTAGATACCCTCTTGACTACGATCAAGTTCGCTCAACAAATGATAAAATCGGTTCACCGTGTCATTGAATGATTCATTCCTTAAAGCTTTAAACACAACGAATTGAGTCTTCAATCGTTCGAGACGTCGTTTCTTGTACATTGCATTTCCCTCATAGCACTCGATCATGCTATCCCACAACTCCTTCGAGTTACTTCTCTTACGGAAAGTATGAAGTATAGATTGCGTCATAGCCATCGTAATCATTAACATAGCTTTCTCTTCACAATCATAAAACTTTCTTTGGTCGTCGGTGAGTGCCAAGTAAGTATCAATCGTTAACGTTCTTACTGGAGTAGCTCCACATCCTTTAACGATACACAACCAGATTTTGATGTCTTTCGCTCTTACATACCTTTTGAAACACTCCTTCCACTCAGGAAAATCAAGCTCGTTTATCAACAAAGGAGGTTTGTCGTTACTCCCTACCTCAGCATTGTGCTTGAGGTTTTGCACCATTGCAGTCAAATTGTTGTTTGCCATTTCTAGGTAGTTGTGAAAGAAACAGTGAGTTTTAACAGAAAACAACAGTAGGTTTCCAAGCAAGAAACTGTGTCACTGGGAAGGTTTTCTAAGTCCAAACTCGAAGAGAAAACATGGAGTGAAATGTCTGAGGCTTTAATCAGAGTGTAAAACCCGGATCAAAACCTGAAATGAAACACAAACCTCGGACACAACACTAAAGTTTTAAAAATCGGACAAGTTGAATTGTATAACACAATAAACTCGGAATAGATGTAAATACTAAAACTCGGATAAGAGATTTAAACTCAGACACAGAGAATTTAAAACTCGGACCAATTAAAACTCAGACTACCTAGCACTTAAACTCGGACCAAAGGAAATGAACTTTAAACTCGGACAGTAGTGAATTTTAAAAAAAAATTCGGACTAAGATGGGATGTTTAAAATTCGGACCTAATGGATGTGTAGAAAATCGGACCTAAACCTTAAAACTCGGACTCAATGTGTGAAGGGAACTCGGATGAACATGTATATAAACTTAAACTCGGACTCAAAAAGAAACTAAGGTGAAACTCGAACTTAATACTCAAACTTAGACTCGGAACAAGTAAGGGTTTCTCAAACTCGGATCCAGTAACCAATCTCCGGACTATCTCCCCAATGTGACTTCACACTGGTTCAACAATATCCCGGAAACACAAACACATAATTTAAACCACGGACAATGCTTCCAAAGATCAAACTTAGGAATCTTTTTCAACCTTCAACACTGTATGAACAAGAACCAAAACCCCTGTAAAAACCCAGATGAAGATCAACACTAAAAATCACCAAACTACTCAAAATCCATCACCAAAACACTAGAAATGAATGAAGAATCAAGAATAAAGCACAAAAACTCACTAAACACTCACTAAACCCTATCAAAGTTTGAACTTATCTCACAAAACCTTCAAACAAAGAAACACCTACAGTAGTATGAGCACACTGCTCTGATACCACTTGTAAGGCCTCCAAATCCAAGATCTCACTCAGCTAATGCAACCAACAGGTGTGCGGAAACCACCTGATGATCAACCACTGTAGATGAAACACTAGAATGCAAAGATTTGTGAGAGAAATCAAGAATACACTGAGTATTCTTGATGAGGAAGATGAATGACGTCACACACACAGTAGCCGCCAGACAAAACACACACAATGATTAGGGTTAGCAAGGTGCACAGAATTTCACAAAGAATCGCCCTCTTGTCTATTCCATATAAAGGTATATATACAAGACAAACCCCGGACTTTAAGACATACTAGAAAGCCCGGACAAAAACCACACAAACTAAAACCCTGACTTTTGCCAAAACATAAACCCCTGACAAAAGTCTGGACCAAAAACTAGGACAAAATGTCCAAGGTTAAAACTTGGACTAAGTTTCAATACATATCCAATAAAGACCCTATAAATTGGAAGGCATGCACTTATCACCTAAAGTGCATTAACAGTATAAATACGAATATAGATATGAGTGTAATAAGTAGTAATTTTGTATGCGGTATTAATCGTAATATACGAATTTAAGCATGTAAAAGGCCAAGAAGTTTTGAGTATAAAAACAAAATGAGGGGTATATGCGAATTTGTCGTGAGATATAAACTAAAACACGTGAGATGATATGCATATATAGTTGTTTGAGCAAAACATGAAGTTAAAATAAATTGAGTTGTCCTGGAACGTAGAATCTAGTTTGTTAATGTAAAGAGGATATAAACATCTTTGGATTATGTGAAAGGGTACTTTGTAAAAGAATGCAAATGCTACTATGGTTTTTAAAAGAATTGATATAGTTGAAAATTATTGGTTTCTATGAAGTTTTCTTGCCCACGTGTTTTAAATTTAATTGATGTATCGAGTGGGGTTTTGAAAAGTTTTAACGATTAATAAGTTTGCACCGTTTTAAATAACTTTGTATAAAAATTTTGAAGTTTATAGATTCTTGCGAAAAGTTGATCCTTAGGAAAAGGAATTTGATATATGAACTTAGTGTTTGTCGAAAAACGTCTTTTAATAAGATGTTTTATTGAATTTTGAAAGAAATTTTAGTGAATGTTTTAATAAAATTTGTAATGTTTTATAGACGTGTGCGAAAAAGTTGATTGATTCCCAATTAAAAATAAAAATTTCTAGTTTAATGTTGTGAGGTGAGCGTGTTTTAATAATTACATTGAATACGAAATTTCGTGGGCAATGGATTTATTAGACTTACTAAGTTGATGAGTAGCATTTCATGAAATTTCGGATATTGAAGAACAAGCGTCTACGAAAAAGTTGAGAATTTTGTGTGTGTGCTATATGAAAGTAGATTGTAGAATAAGAATTTTGTTCATATAAACAATGCATGTTGAAATAATTGGAGATTTGACTAATGATAAATGATTTAGATATAAATGTGATCGTGTTTACAAAATATAGTCTATTAAAAGAAGTATCGGTAACGATCACCTAGGTAAGGGAATCACCCCTAACTCATTGGCGAGGTCGTTGTAAGATGAAAAAGAAGCGGAGTTAATCGTCAAGGTAAGAAAATCACTCCAGTCTCGATGATATGTCTCCACTTGTTACAAAAGTATAAATGAAGTTACGTGAAATTATGCATGCTAATAGTGTATAATCGTATGAAACGTAATAGCATGATGTATGCGCAAGAATGAAATCTCGAAAATGGTTCAAAATTGAAAAGGGAGAGTTTCATCATAAAAGATCGAAAATAATAAAGCGTAAGTTCAATTAAAACTTGGATGGTTCTAAAACGGAACTTTGACTAACCAAAGTGGTCGAAAGGTCTTTTAAAATTGAGAACATGCTTTGGCCTAATAGGTGAAATACTCTCGCCGACATGTCGGTTAACGGTATTTACTCTTCCGGTTACTACACGTTCCAATTCCATCGAAAATTCGAGACTTGGTGGGATTTGTAAAATCAAGGAGTGGGACTAGTCGACGAGATGCGGGTTTCACCCCTAACTTGATGATTTCGTACCCTAAGCGTGGTTGGTAGTCGTCGGGTCAAATTAAATTTTGACACATTGACGAGGGTCCACTAGAATTTAAATTTGAAATTTCCATTAAGATGTGGATTTCACTCCTAACTTAATGGTGAATTCCGTGCAAAAATAGAATCAAGCGGGATGAGAGTCGTTTACCAAATTGTGGATTTCACGCCTATTTTGGTAAGCTCATCTCGTTTGTATAATATGCGTGTTGTTGGATTTAGAATAATCAAACAAAAGCCTTAGAAAAACGTATGTTAAGGAAATAAATGAACAAGTAATAACACATAAGAAGGTTTGTCAAGAATAACACATAAGAATAGAATATTAAAACAAGTATCGACACATAATAAAACAAGTATTAAACACATAATGAAACAAATATTAACACCTAAGGATGGCATGTCAAGTATGGTGCTTAGAGATAAAAAGACATATATGCTTAAAAGTTTAAAGAGAATGAATAAGAATCAAATAAGTAGCATGCAAGTAGTTTCAAGCAAAACCTAAGAATAAGACTCTAAAACTATAGTCTAGGTAAAAGCATTCCTACTTTTCCTAATTCCCTATAGTTATGGCTCTGATACCAATCTGTCACACCCCAACCGATGGCGGAAACATCGGAATGAGACGAAGTGTGTATAGATTGCTAGAGACTTCATAACACTATGTGACAATATTTAATTAAATTCAAATTTCATTGCAAGTGCTAAATTGTCATACAACATTTAAAATAGAAATAACAACATTGTTCAAATTTCAACATAACATCAAAAGATAAATAGATTAAAGGTGTGTATCTAGTCCACCCTACACTTGTTTCATCATTCATCCATACTTCATTAATCAACCTGCAACATGTATTAAAACAGAGTTTCAATGCAAAAAGCAAAGGCGAGTATACAAGTTTAATTACATAGCATAATAGAATAAAAGCTCATATCCAACATGATTCATAATATGTGATTACTAGTATGCAATTTTGGCGTACCATATGATCAAACCCGAGAATACAACGCATAAAATAGCCTAATCCCAAAAGTTTAGCGGGGTGGTAATGTTTAACTTAACAATGCCCAAAAGTATAACGGGCGGGGCGTTAATCCTATAGCGCTATAATTGTTAAGGTGGGCGAGCAAAGTTAATGAGCATATAACGTTCCAAAGCGTTCACATAGCATACGAGAATAACAAGTAAATCATGTTAGTTTCATGTTTAATCATGGATAGAGTAAGTTTAATTGAGTGTAAAAGTTGTTTGCATAATTATACATGTTGCATCTCAAAGTATAAAGGGGAAAAAGGGATCGAGTATACTCACATTGGTTGCATATAAGAATCCCTTGAACTAACGCACGAGTAAGGATTGGAGAAATCCAAGAGAACGAACGGACGGGGTATCCTAGATATTAAAATTCAACATAAGCGATCTAGTTATTATTTATAGGTTAAATAAAATTCTAAATTTTACATTGTTTCACGAATTAGTTAACCCTTGAATTACTTAGATTTATAATCTAACTCCTTTTTTATATCTACTGTAATTTACTTTTAGATGAACTAAAATGGTTTGAGTGCCCATAACAGTAGACATGAAGAGATTTGTGGATATGGCCACTCCACGTGAAAACTTCATAAATTCCATAATTCCTTTATTTTATGTATAGATAAATATCGAATTTCTTTTTTGAATAAATAAAAAAAACGATCTAGGTTTGTCTGTATACATGTATACCAGTATTGATGGTCTTCTTATTGAACATACATTTAGTTATATTTGGACAGAGGTAAAAAGAAAATAACAATATAATTGTCGAGTGTTAGAGCATTCACATCCAATCCACCATCTTTAACCTTATAATTTAACTAAAAATGCTTACTTTTTAAAATTTATATCATATTTTAAAAAACCTTCCACATCCAACTCCCCATACCTGTCTCTATATTCTTTTTTTATTATTTCTTCTCTTTCTCCAATTTACAATTTTAACTACTATCTATTTTGTCATATTATATTTTCTTCTCAAATTTATTCTAATAACTTTTTTTGATAGAAGTTATACCAATAATTATTATCTTTAGGTTAATCGGGTCGGGTTACTTTGATTTTATAAAATTCGGCAGCTTTAATTCAGTGTTTAAACGGCAACAAAATAACTGCTTAACACCCCTAGAAAACAACATGTTTTCCAGCAAATAAAGCTAAAAACCTGCAAGTTTTTTCAGCAAAAACCCTCAGAAAACAGCATGTTTTTGCAGCAAATAAACGCCAAAAACCTGCAAGGTTTTTCAGCAAAACCCCCCAAAAAACAGCATGTGTTTTCAGCAAATAAACGTAAAAAAGTGCAGTTTTTTTAGCACCTGGTTTGGCCAAAAAACTGCAGTTTTTTCAACAAAAAAACGCAGGTTTTTTCTGCGAAAAAACGCTGTTTTTTTCATCGAAAAAAGCAACCAACATCAGCGTTGCTGCAGTTTTTTGGACTGGGTTTTGGACCAGCGAAAAGAGCAACCAACAGCAGCGTTCTGCAGTTTTTTTGGACCGGCGAAAACAACAACCAACAATTTAAGATGGTAAGGAATCTATCTAGCTTAGTCGAGTTCAGATAATTATAATGCACCGTTTGTTAATAAGTAAACTCCCATAGGAATATCAATCAAATTGCCACTAGAAGTAAACTCCTTGAAATGTATGGCATTAGAGTCAGAAAAAGAAACACCAAAAAATTCCATTCTAACTTAAAGCTATCATATTTATTATATTTGATGGTAGAGATTTATAGCACATGACCTTGTCGAACTTTAAAATTTGAGTTAGTGAATACTGATCACGTTTATCACTATCTTAAAGAAAGAAACTTAAGAATCAAGTTAGCATGTTTTAATGATTACTAGAAATCAGTTACTTTATGTTATCAGTGAATACTGATCACATTTATCACTATCTTAAAGAAAGAAACTTAAGAATCAAGTTAGCATGTTTTAATGATTACTAGAAATCAGTTTACTTTATGTTATATTTTAAAAGATAACGGATAATAACAGATAATTGAGTCATTCAAATTACTTGCTTTTATCAAATATAAAAAATAAAGCCCGCCCTAATGTCGAAGCAGGAAGGTGTGACTCGAATTTCGAATGTCGAAGCAGGAAGGTGTGACTCGAATTTTTGGTAGCTTTCAATTTATTCCCCATCCTAAGGTCGGCCGGCCCTGTACCCGCCTCCATATCCATGCCCCGATTCACCAAATCATCCAAAAAATAACTCAAAACTCACTATATCCACACACACATGATTAAATTACATAAGCCAGTCCACAAATCTTGAACATAACGCATCCGTAATCAATAATCAACAATCATATAAACAAATACACTATTAATTAAGACTCAAAACTTAAAATCCAAAAAAGATTGCGCAAAAAAAGCTTACATATAGCAGAGGGATGGAGATGTGAAGGATGAATCGGTTGATGATAGCAAAATCCTTTTCAAATCGGAACCCTAGTTTCAAATAGAAGCCTATGTTTACAAATCGGAACCCTCCACGTTTACAAATCCGAACCTGCGAAGTGGGAATTTGTTGATTTTGTTGCTGGTGATGTGTAGAAGGAGAGGGTCCGGCGGGAGAAGACAGGAAGAGTTGTTTGTTGGAAATGAAGAGAGTACAGTAGCTATTTATGTATAAAAAGTTCCTGTAGTTTTTTTTTAATATATAAGGTTAGAGTATGGATATAATGGACTGGTTGGAGTGGGTTTTTAGTTAGTTTTTTTATATTTTGAAGTTAAAGATGACTTTGATTGCCTGGATGAGAATGCTCTTATACAAAAGAATCCATAAAACTTAAGCTAACATACAAGTTGATTGTTGGGTTTTGAAACAGAAGCAAAACAGTAATTTTGATCCGTAGGACTCCATGGTCATCTCCTCTGAGACGATTGCCCAAACCGAGCCCCGATTCGTATATTCCCCAACATGACGCAGTTTATAATTAGAGATCGAACGGCCGAGATCTTATTAACGATTAGACAGGATATCGTATGATAGAAGAGAGGTGAAAAGGTATACCGAACATGAGTCGTGTGAGTTCCCGTTTGCGAAGTTCGGGAGTCTCCGGTGACGTTTCCGTTGAGCTCCGATCTGATTGCTTCCTCCTCAAACAAAAGAACAAAGTTCCGTCGTAACTCCGGTTGGCTTCGGGTTTTCGGCGAACTTCGAAACAAGGCGAAACGACTTCCGTCGATCCCCGTATATCTCCGGTACGCCGGGGAACCTTTCCGGCGGTGTGCAAGGCTAACCGAAAGGTTGTGAAGATGTCCGAAACAGATTGCGGGTGGTGGTGGTTGCCGTGGTTGTTTGCGGTGGTTCGAGAAAGAGCGGAGAAGGGTTACGGTTTTTCAAGAATGGGGAAGGTAAGGTATTATAAGCTTGATTGATCGAAGTTAAACCCGAAAGCGCGTGATCATTCTTTCAATCCCGACAAGTCAGCCGCCTTTTATCGAAAAAAAGAAATGACAGCAAGATGTTTGTTGTTACCATCTTTGGGCGGCAAAAAGAAATTTCAATTTAAATGGTTTATAGATGTAGGCTAAGTAAAAAAAAACAGATCCTAAGCCATGCCATTAAGCATTAACATAAATGTTTTGAACCAATTAATAAATAAAATTAAGGATTTTAATTATAATGACCCATATTTATGCTTAAATATTTATGAAATCCTATTAGAATTAATAAGTAAAATATAATGTAATTGATAAGAAATATTCGTTTATTTAGAATTAGTTTTACTTATGTAAGAATTAATTATAATATCCTAATAAATCCCTAATGGGGTAAAATCATTAGGAAGCCATTAAATAGTTCAATTCTAATATCCTATTAAACTATTAAATATTATTTTTTATAGCAATATTAAATAGGCTAATTAATTAAACAAATAAAATGAATAAATAACTAAATCGATATTAAAAATAAATCCTTCATTGTTTATTTATTTACGCGAAAAATCTTCGAGGTTCAAAGGTTAGGATCCGAATTTCAAAACGGGTCGGATTTGGGAAATCCATTTTGACGGATGTTACAGTTTTATCCCATTGGGTTTTCTTGGTAAGGTTTTTAATGAGGCAACGTACATGATCTAAAAGTATCAGGAGGAGACGATACACGCTGCACTCTTTTTCCCTTAGCTAAGGTTTTGTCCCACTGGGTTTTCCTGGCAAGGTTTTTAACGAGGCAGCATCTCCAAAGCGTATGAAGTTGATAACCAATGGGGAGTGTTATAAATGTATTATTATTGTGGTTATCAACGCCTAAAATAGATTAGGCTTGTTCTCCAAGTTTTGTCTCCTATATATAGATTCTTTGTATCTCATTGTAAACACATCACATTCAATAAAATACTAGATCTATTTCTCCCTATTGTTCTTCTCTTATGCTATTAGGCTAGTTTCACAACAATTCTTTTTATAAAGTTTAAAAGTTAAATTTTGAAGTATAATCATTTTGTAAATCGAAAAGTTGGAGATTATTAAGATTGCAAAATTGCAATGTCCCAATAACCCAATTGTCATTTGTCGATATATGTAAACCAGCCTGAGCCCATCATCAAGGATTCAACAGCCCAAACCCAAATCAATTTTAATTGAAACAGGCCCAGTTATCATGTGATGGTGTGGGACTGTGGGCGGCAATTGAAAAAAATAGAGAAACTGAGAAACCAAACGTCGGCAATTAAGTTGAGCCTTGAGCGTCCTCTTCCCTGCGATCTCAAGTCTGAACACTGAACTTCAACAGGTCAGAAACATCGTCCCGATTCATCCCTGAAGCCTTGAACTCGAACCTGCGTTTCGTTGATCAGATTCGTCCCTGCATTTCGTTGTGAGTTTTCGGCTTCTTGGCCCTTGATTCCTTGAAATTCTTGAATATTGATAATTTGATTTGATACTTTATTTTAGTTTTTAGTTTTTCAGTTATTGTTTGTAACTTGTAAGTTTATTTGAATTGTGATTTGTGAATATGTTAGGTTTTAAGATGTGTAACTTTAATTCTTTAAATGTTTGTTGTTAATGTAATATTGTTTATGTTCGAAAACTAAAACTTTTCTCTTTTCGTTGTTAAACTAGGGAGTTGATTAGTTGAATTCTTTGATTTGTGATGAAGATGAAACCACAAACTAAAAAACAATCACTAATTGGGAACTTTTTCAAAAGAAAATTTGAGGAAATTGATGAAAACCGGGTTGCTAATGATACAATCCCGAATGATACAAGTCCGAATGTTGCTAATGATAATGTTCAAGCAAATGATGACATTGATGCAAAAGGTATTCTATCGTACTTTAAAAAACTTGAGTTTGTTTTTTATATGCACTTAATGGGAGATGTTTTAAGCTACACAAATGCTCTCTCAAAACATCTCCAACAAAAAGGTAAGGATTTATTAGAAGCGGCCAACTTGATAAATGGAACAAAACGAGCATTAAATGCTTTAAGAGAAAATGGGTTTGAGTCGATGTTGGAAAAAGTTACTTCCTTTTGTGAAAAAAACAACATTACGATGGTGGACATGACAGAAAGTTATGGTAATCCAAGAAACCGAAAGAATGTCATTACAAATCGACATCATTTTGAAGTTGACATTTTTAATGAGGTTTTGGATATGCAACTTCAAGAATTAGGAAATCGATTTAGTGAGGTAACAACTAGTTTGATAAAAAATATGTCGGGTTTAAATCCTTGTAACGGGTTTTCTAAGTTTGACCCATCGAAGATATTGGCGTTTGCTGAGATGTACCCGGATGATTTTACTACGAAAGAATTAGGGACTCTTTTGGGTGATAAGGCTTATAAAGATGGTCCGTAAAAGAATGACGAGCGTCTTCACCTCTGAAACTGAGGAAGACATCGTACTCGTAATGGGTTGTTGGGGCAGATGAAGATGAAGATGAAGTGGAAGCCATTTAATTTAATTTAATTTAAGAAAAGGTTGTGAAATCTGGAGGGAGAGAGAGAGGGGATTTAAACTGAAAGAGGTTCTGAAGTGAAGCTGAGGGGAAAGAAGATTATAACGCCATTAAAAAGTCAAAAGTTTTCTTAAAATATTCAAGGGAAATTACCATTAAAAAGTCAAAAGTCTTCTTAAAATATTCAAGGGAAATTACTAGGAAACCAAAAAAAAGCCATTAAAAAGTCAAAAGTCTAGTATTCAAGGGAAATTACTAGGAAACTAGACAATTATAAAATCATTAAAAAGTCAAAAGTCTTCTCAAAATATTTAGGGATATTACTAGGAATTATAAACCATTAAAAAGTCAAAAGTCTTCTCAAAATATAGGAAATTACCTGTGGTTTATAGTTACTTTCATCTTTAGGTATTAACTTTTATTTAACAGCTTTAGGTTTCAATTTTGTAACACCTTTGGGTAAGGTTATTCTGCAAATCTATCTTTAACAACATGCAAATAAAAAGTAAATCTTTAATTCCTTTTAAATAAAAAATTTAGTTAACTTGTTTCTTCACAAATAGCTACTTTTCTAATTTTGTGCAGACTAGAGGTGGCTATTTTAACACACACACACACACACACATATATATATATATATATATATATATATATATATATATATATATATAGTGGGGTTTATTGGGAAACACCAAAAAATGAGGAACCAGAAAACCTCTTCCTTAGAAATCCTTGGATCAAGTTAATCAACGGATAAGATGTTTTTTTTTTTGAACGGCCGACAAAAGAATTTTATTCATTATAGCAAGAAGCTATCACCAATATTACAAGCCACCAAAATAAAACAAGAACATAACCTCCAGCAAGAACAACAGAAAGAAAGGCATACATTTACAACCAGATGTTTCAAGTGACTTCGCCAAAAACGTCAAAAGATCTCCAATTAGTGCACTTTCACTTTTGCCCCTGGGCACTTTCAATAATAAGATAAGTATTTTCAATACGTGATTCTGGCGTATTTGGATTTGCGCTTTCGTATCGGATAATTAGATAAAACAAAAAGAAAATCAGAATCGGTTTTGTCAACGTTGCAAAGTTGACTTTTTTATGCATACTTAGTTATTTATACACCTCATTAAACAAATGCAAACTTACTTGATGTTAACTTGAGGTGCTAATTCAGTTTGTGCTTGTAAATCAGGGAAAAAACAGGAAGTTGGTTCACTCGAGAAATTGTCAAGAGGTTATTCTTTTACGAAAGGGCTAGACATCAAAGCTTTTTCTCATGCTGACATACACCTGCACATTTTAATATGTTGGAACTATTTAATAATCTATCTGGTGACACAGATAATTTGATACATGAACATACAAATATGCGGGAAAAATATCTACTAACACAAAGTTTTTGCCAATTTTGAAACTAAAAGGTCTCAGATTTTACTTGTAATGTCATAAAACATTAATCTTTTGAACGGAATTTTCATTTTCTTGGATTCTTTTGGTTTTCTGTCTTTTTAAAGAAGCTGAAAACGTTTCCAATTGAGCGTGTTGTCAAAGTTTGAATCTAATGAGTCATATTTTGACTTCAAATGTCAAATAAAAGTTTTTTTATGAGATTCGTAATTGTTTTCATGTTCTTCCAGGTTACATGTTGATTATTAAATAATAGAATTTTGATAAAGACCAACTACAAATATCTAAATTTGTAACACATGTCTTATTGCCTATTGAACCAGAGCAACAGTTGCTATCTTTGCTAGAATTATAGTTGTACAATTTTTATGGAGGGTAATAGTCTTTATTTAGGTAAATATATAAAGTAGTTGCTGCACGTTAGGCGATGGGGTGTGGCGTCGGCAAGTAGCTCGAAGAGCTGAGATGGAGGCCTTCCTCGATCGGGAATACCGCCCCTCCCGACCGAAGATCGGGACCATCAGTGAATAACTCCCGTCCGCCCCAAGCACTTTTCTCCAGAATCTTTGATGGGGATTGGTGGAACGGGAAGGGGGAAGGGGATGGGGTACACCACCCCCTTGATGGGGAAGATGATGATGTGGAGATAAGGTGCTGAGGTGGCGCCTATGTGGCTATGGGGAAGGGGGAACCACACCCCATGGTTAACAACAAGTGGGTGATTCTATTGTTAACAAAGACTGAAAAGTAAAAAGTGTTGTTCAATAAAACAAAAAAAAAAAGACAAAACAAAGATTGAAAAGTCATGCTTTTACACAGAGAAGGTACTGAGAAAAAAAAAAGACAAAACAAAGATTATCATACACACAAGTAAAGTCACGATCCATGTTCTGATTGAACATGTTTTTTTCTCTCTTGTGTTGTGTTTGATCTATGAAAATATATGAATGTACCTTCCTTCTTTTGTCTCATGGAAACAACAAAAAATGATAATTCTGATCATTCATACCTTTCATTTGGTGCATGAAATAAACTGTACAATTATTGATTCACTCCTTACTCCATTGCTAAGTTACATATAATTATGAAATAAACTGTACAATTATTGATAGAACACAATGATAATTCTGAAACGCCCTCCCAATAGGTCGTCTCTAAAGGTGTTGTCACTATAGAGCTATTTAAAAAAAATACTATTTTAAGTCTGTAGAGACGTCCCTATAGATTTAAAATATTTTTTTTGTTATATGTTTATTGGGACAACATGTCGTCCAAAAAAGAAATAAAATCTGGAAATCTTGTCGTCCCTATAGGTGTACGTTTAAGAAAAATAAAAAATAAAAAACATTTTTACCTATAGAGATATGTCGTCCCTATAGGTATATAAAAAATAAAAATAAAAAATTTACCAGGTTTTTAAACCAGAAAATCACACAAATCAAATAAATTTAAACTTGTTAAAACATGTTAAACGAAACTACAAACACAAATATCATAGCAACAATACTAACAAACTTTAATTAAATGCTATCTTTTAGTTGTTTATAATGGGTTCGGGTCCAATTTTTAGTTAAATGGGTCAAAACTACTTCCTAAGCAAATTCTATCTCGAGACACAACAAGCAAAAGAAGAAACATTAAGATCTTACGGTAACTAGTGTTACAAGGGGTCTTTCATTCCTTTAAATCAAATTACAAAATTTTTCAAACACGTTAAAGAAATGCATGAGCTCTTTCATTAATATTGTAATACATCTATGAGCAATATACCTGTAGAAAAAATGTAGAAGATGACACCAAGAGCGCAACGCCAGTTGTTATAGCCTCATCAATACTTCTGACGATCGATCACCTGCAATCTTTATAAGCCAATAATCAGTAACCACACATATTAAAACTGAATACAGCATATGGTAATTTCAATATGCATGTGTTCTATCAAGCCTTTCTTCCTTGACCAACTATTAAATTGATGCGACAACAATATACCAATGTATTTACAACAGCAAAAACACAGAGGATTGCTAGTTGCTACTGATCAATATAAAAAAAAAACATGAGCATCAAAATAGTTTCTCACCATATCAGATCTGGAGCGATATAGGAACTCCAGAATCCGAGTGCCAATAGCTCCATTAGGTGGGAGTTCGAAGGCTATGAAAGCAAGAGTAGACAGAACACCCTATGACAGAACATTAGATAGTTGGTCAATAAAAACAAGGTGTGTCATTTCTACAGAACATGTGTGAAGCAATCTTACCTGAAATAAACCCATACCAAAGACAAATTCAGCAAAAGCCTTCAAACGTGCAAGCGAAAGCTCTAAGACCATCTTAAATAGCTGCAAAGATAATAAAAAGGTGCACAAGTGAAGGATGAATCTACCTAAATTTATTAACAAAAGGTTTAGGTACCGACGTTATACGAACAAAATGAAGTAGAAACTGAAACATGGCAGCAGTGAGATTTAATCTTGTTAGTGTGTATCCAGGGAAGAGGCAATAGCTTTGTCGTTTTATTTAGTTAATGAAATATGTTATTATTCATCAACTAGAAATATATAAAATCACGATCAC
The DNA here is from genome assembly GCA_030545235.1 of Helianthus tuberosus. Classification (NCBI taxonomy): domain Eukaryota; kingdom Viridiplantae; phylum Streptophyta; class Magnoliopsida; order Asterales; family Asteraceae; genus Helianthus; species Helianthus tuberosus. The sequence continues at coordinate 181,652,822 of CM060363.1, read as the reverse complement.
CATATATCTGATAATACCTCGAGTCTCCTAGTAAGTTCCTTGGTATGCAAAACGTTAGCGAGCTTCGAGATTGCATATGCACGTGTTGCATCGTACTCACTGCATATATACACAACAACAGGAATATGCATTAAACATATTAATTAATTGAAGTAATTAATCTTAGTTTTTTATTTTTATTTTCATAATAAATACTTTTAACGGTCTCAACAAATTTGAGGATTATCTGCAAGCAATCAAAAATAGACAAAATCATGGCTTCCACTAGATATGTTCTTCCTATTGATTTTCGCATACTTGATTTTTTTAGGAAATCTACCAAAATACTGGGAGTTGTTAAAAGGCTTTTATAAATAGATGTTTTGGCAATCTTACCGGCTAAGATAAACCCATACCAAAGGCGAATTTAACAAGCCTTCAAAAGTGCAAGCTATAGTTTGGGTCAAATATCATTAACTCCTATTTGGGGTATAAAATCTTCATGAGGCCATTCCTAATGGTGAAATGCCCACTGCCAACTCAGCCCATTTGAACATGGAACACCACCCCCTCATGGGGCAGGGCGGGGCGTGAGTAGGGAGGAAAAGTAATAGAGCTCTTCAAACATAATTGAACCAACTGTAAATTATAAGAATTAAGAAGTACCAGTGCCATGAATGGATCTAGTGGAGCCGAAATTGGCGTTAATTGTTCCAAGATTTGGCATTGGCTAATATCTTGAACCTCCAGCTGCTTTACAACAAATGAACAAGAAAACGCATGGTTATTCATATAATAATCGAACATAACAATGACAAAATATCAAATTTCTTGTTCTTTATTCAAAGATTTACCGTTTCTATAACTGTTGGCTTCGGCGTTTCAGCTGGTCAACCAAGTCTTAAAAACCGGTCAGTAAGTAAAGGCGATTAGACTAAACAAGAAAGAAACAACAAAGAACAAAATCTCCGTCACTTTCTAACAGATGAAACATATAATCACAAATTTAGGGTAAAATATGGTCACAAACCAGCGAATCCGAGGTGGTGGTTGCGGAGGACGGCACACACGGTGGTGGTGGTGGTTGCGGGGGGGCTAAATCAGCGGCGGAGGTGGTGAGGTAAAGCGGCGGATGGAAGGTGTGATGGAGTGATGCAGCGCTGGTAGTGGTGGTGGTGGGAACAATTGGGGGGAAATGAGGAGAATGTGAATAAGGTTCGCTTTTGGTTTTTGGGGAGAAGGAAAGGCTCAGTCTATTCGCACACGTCCTTAGTCTATTTAAACACCTCAAAGCGCCCCGCTATGGCCAAAGCGGGGCGCTTTGATGTAAAGCAGCAGACAAGGTCTGACAGGTTCAGTCCTTGTCTGTTGACTTTACATCAAAGCGCCCCGCTTTGGCCTAAGCTCGGCGCTTTGTTTTTTTTTTTTTTTTCCAAAGCGCCCCGCTTTGGCCTAAGCTCGGCGCTTTGGTTTTTTTTTTTTTTTTTTTTTTTTTTTTTTTTACATTTTGGGCGTATTTCTTGGTTTATGTGTGGAGGGCTTGTTTGTACAAAACTAAAATATCTAAAGCCAGAGCATTGTACAACTCTCAATGCATAAGATACAAGTTAATGTAAGTGTGTATGTTAGATCAACATCATTTAATGTAGGATTTGAAATGTTGAAAAGTGGTTGTGTTTGCATGACATAATTCTGAACCATGTAAGATTGTCATTGTCGAAATTTCAACTTTATAATCATGATAAGCCCCCATTTTTTTATAGTGACGGTTTAATAGGTAAATGAAAAAGAAATTAAACATTGTCACTTTTAAAATATTGTTTACAATATATCGTATCATTTTGGTTTGAAAGCACAAGTACTCCTATGGACTATACTGCAAGTTCCGGATCAAATCGGTTACGTGTGATGTCGTATTCCATTATATCGTATCATTTTGGTTTGAAAGCACAAGTACTCCTATGAGTAGTGTTATGTGTATCAGCCGCCTACCGTACATGTACATGACGTATTTTTTCATTAATTGTAGTATTATGATGTATATTGTCATTTTGGGTCGTACAAGTGCGTATTGAATCTGATTGGGTCGTGTCGGTGACATTCGGTTTTAAACGTGATGTAACGCATATATTGAAGGATGTACAAAAACTAATGCCCCAACCTAAGCCCAACCCCCGCCCTACCATACCCCACGGTCTAATTGAAGGATGTACAAAAACTTTTAGGGATGTGTAAATACCATCATCCGTGAACAAACAACATGCGTGTGTGAATAGCCTGGGCATAAAAAAAATCTTTTCCGTTAAAAAAAAAATACATATGATATCAAGAGTAAACTTATTTTTCTCGAGCTTTGGAGTAGATGGCTGGCCCAGCCTGTCTTGTGAATTTCTTGTATACTGTGTGCGCCACCTTTCTGACTTCTCTGCCTCACGTGACATATCATGACACTTGGGGTTTCTTTTGTAATTTCCATTTCTTTACCCTTCTCACAACAATAAAGGTCCAACCCATTTCTTGCCCGAAAATTTAAAAATGTAAAAAAAAAAAAAAAAAAAAACTCTCAAAGCGCCCCTCTTTGGCCATAGCGGGGCGCTTTGATGTAAAGCAACAGACAAGGTCTGACCGCGTCAGTCCTTGTCGGTTGACTTTACACCAAAGCGCCCCGCTTTGGCCATAGCGCGGCGCTTTGGGGTGTGAAAATAATTTTCTCCGTGTGTAAATAGCATGACCCCCAAAGGAAAACCTAATATTTTTTCTCAAAAATAAAATAAAAACACAATATTTTTTTTTTGAACGGCCAAATAAAAACAAAAAAATATAATTATATTCTATACTTTTTTTTTTGAAGGGTGACTTTCTATACTTACTTAAAGAAAAATATATATTCTATACTTACTTAAAGAAGAAAAATATAAACACAATATTAGTTATATAATTAAAAAACAAAAAATATATATTCTATACTTACTTAAAGAAGAAAGTCGGTGGGTGGTTTTCCTCAAAGTTTAAAGATTTTTTACTTTTACCATATACATTGTAATTACATTTTTGGCACATAAAATTTTCCTTTCTTTTAATCCCTACTTTTGTAGCTTACAATTTTACTTATACTTTGGTAATTTACATTACTATGCTTTATACCGACCTCTCAACTTTTAAACTTTGTATTTTAATATTTCGACGCAAATTTGGTATACGCTTTCGTGCTTTATTTTGTAATGTTTCCTACATATGAACCGGGTCGCTTATAATTCGTTTTCACTTGACGGTATAGATTCGAGTTAATCGAGTTGCATATAATACGTTATGATTGTACGGTATAAACTTGATTTACTTTACATTTTGATCCAATCGCAATGCAGCTATATGCTGCACTGAGTTCAATCGGATACGTCGAAACACGTATTTTCATATGCTTAATGCATCACATAACGTTTGGACTAATCCGTTCGACATTTGCAATGTACCCGCGCCGCAACGTGCGCGGGTCTTATTACTAGTTTAGATTTAAAATACAAATAAATGTCAAATCCAATTCATGTTCAAACGTAAAATTGTATATTTTGTAAAGAATAATCTATTAACTTATATATTACCCTAAAGAGTTAAAGTACAAACCGACCAACTCCTTTTTTTCGCAGGCCACCGACCAACTCCTCTGCTTTTGTCTATATTTGTCGGTTTATTCTCCCAAACACTACTCTTTTTTCAGCCTTTTAGGCTTTGCCTTCTTCCCCTCATAATTTCACAATCTTGTAACTTTAACACCTTCACTTTGGTACACCATCAGGCCGGTTGATTTCACTGTCCATTGATAGCTCCAGTCGTCAATATCCAGATCTCCACCTTCAGCGAGTCACTCCGCCATAGATCCACGGCAGCCAGAGCCGCCGACGACGGCGGTTGTAATATTCAATCCTACTAGATTAACCGAACCAGAACCAGAACCGAAACCAGCACCAAACCAAACCCTAAGCAATCACATGAATGCATCAATTCACACGAAGATCTACCAGATCTCCAATCAAACAAAAACTCAATTCACCGTGCATAATCAACGAACAAATTCATCATATTCAAAGCAACATTGCACACATGCATGAACAACAACAACAACAATCAACCTGAGGTTTTCCAGGTACAACGGTGACGCAATCCTTACACGCTTGAAGCTTTTCATCTCCGAAAAGCGGCCGTATATGTACAGCTACCTTCACACAACAATCATCCGCCGTAGTAGCCGGAGCCGTCGCCGGAACCGGAACCGCTTCCATTAGTGAAACAGAAGCAATAATAATAAATTGTCACAAAATGAATGAATGAAAATATATATTCAAAGAGTAATTTTATGGAGCCCTAGAAAGGGAGTCAGTAACCTCAAGCAACCAAATCATCCAACAAATACCAGTGTGTATGTGTGTGACTGTGTGAGAGAGAAATATTAGGAGATAGAGAGAAAGGGTAGTTTGGGAAAGAAGATGTCGGAGTGTGTGTGAACTGGACAGTGGATTTATAAACTTATTAGACACTCTTTCCGAAAATGCCCTTCAAACTTTTTGTTGCTTTGCTACCCTCTAAACTTTTACAATATTTCATATGAAGCCTCTCAGCTTTGCTACGACCCCTCCACTTTTGGAGTAATCAATTTTAGTCCCTTATCTAATTTTACTATTCTTCTACTTTAACAATTGGCATTTTTAGCCCTAGTTTTTTACTAATTTCTATATTACTTAAAGTACAAAGTCGGTGAAACCACCACTCTTTGACTTTCAAAATTTCCACTTTTAGCTTATAGTTTTCTAATTCATATTTTTTGCATATAAAATTTTCCTTTTTTTTACTCTCTACTTTTGTAACCTGCATTTTTTACCTATACTTTGGTAATTTACGTTTTTGGCACATATGCTTTATACCGACCCCTCAACTTTTCAACTTTGATTTTTTACATTTTGACGTAAATTTGGTATACGCTTTCGGCCTTTATTTTGTATGTTTCCTACATATGAATCGGGTCACATATAATACGTTTTGACTTGATGGTATAAATTTGAGTTAGTCGAGTCACATATAATACGTCATGATTGTACAGTATAAACTCGATTTGCTTTACATTTTAATCCAATTGCAACACATCTATATATTACATTGAGTTCAGTCGGATACGTCGAAACACACATTATTATATGATTTTTACATTTTAATCCAATTGCAACATATCTATAGATTACATTGAGTTCAGTCGGATACGTCAAAACACACATTATTATATGATTAACACATCATATAACGCTTGGACTAATCCGTTCGACGTTTGCGATGTACCCGCGCCGCAACGCGCGCGGGTCTTATTACTAGTAACATCTTAAAACACAAAGTCGGTGAGGACTTTGTGTTTTAAGTCCTCAACATTTAAAAAAATACATATTTAGTCCTTTTGTGTTTTAAGTCCTCAAATTTACAAAAAAAAATATACATTTAGCCCTTAAACATTTATGTTCTTTCAGCTTTCATATATTATAATTCTAACTCCAATACTTTTACTTTCTAACCTCTTATACTTTTAATTTTTTCACTTCACACTTTCAAACTAAGTAAGTTACACATTCACTTCTAACTTTTGGTAATTGACAACTTTGATCCTCCAACTTTTTCTACTTAATAACTTGACGCCTTATTTTATTTGAATTGCTTTTACGACTTTAGACCATAGCGTCACACATTATTATACTATCTTTTTATCTATGTATAACCATGTTAATTTCTAAATTACTTTTACGACTTTACACGATTGTCTAAAATACGGTTACAACTTTACACCGCAATGATCGAGCCATACTATATATATATATATCTAATGGCGTTAATGTTACGAACGTACCGTGTGTAACAAATTAAAAAACGTGTAATGTCACGTGCGGGCATCAAATGTTATTTTCATCATTGTACGTTGTAACCACAAATGCTTATATAGGTTACACTGAGTTTGATCGGATACATCAAACACGTGTTTTATATGGTCAACGCATCACATAATGTGTCGTCCGCTATAAACAACTAAGGTGCCGCCGGCGTAAAGTGTTGTGTATCGCAGTTTTAACGTACCTGTCATTATAAATTCACGTTTTGACATAAACTTTTTTCTCAAGTGAGTCAGGTAAAAAGTAATACGTTTTATACTTATTTTATGTACGTTCGTAAACTGTATTCGAAAGCGAGTTGGGTCAAATATAAGACGTTTTCATTCGATGGCGACGTAATTTTTTTCAGTAAAGAGCCGGGTTAAATATAAAGTATAAATACGAGTGACTTTAACTTTTGACGCCGCCGCAACGCGCGGCGGGTCAAAATCCTAGTAATAACTTAATTCCAAACGTTTATTATAATTATTTGTATCCACGTGATCATCAACAAATTTAATATAACTAGATGGTACCCTCGCCGCGTTGCGGCCGGGGGCTTACAAATTTAAGACGCAGCGTATACAATTGCTAGATGGAAGGCCCAAATGTTACAGCGGTGAAGGTTAAATAACATCAAACAACCATGTAAAGCCTATAACAACACAGAACTTGAGAAACATTAGTAAACTTGAATTACAAGCATGTTTCGCAAGGAAAACAACATTACAATGTATGTCTTATACATGTTATTAACAACACATGATATCCAAACATCCCAGTAAGTGCAGTTATTATCGGTAAAGACATTAATGCAAGGTAGCCAAATCATATAGTAATTACATGGAAAGCACATGCATGGTTTAACCAAAACAAAAAGAATTGGAATAATTAGTTTCTGTCATCTTTATCATGACTTATTCAATGAACTTAAACATATATCACATGATATCCATATCTTTATCAACTAATATGTCATAATAGTTAATTCACTCGACTTCTTGAGTTGATCTCTCGAGCTACCAATTCTGCTAGGCTATCTTTGACCTGTTGACCCGATGCTTAACCATCTTTGACCTAATGACCTGTCCCCAAGACCCGCGCAGATTCAAAAACCTCTTCACGCTGGTTATGGCCAAATTAATATACTATAATCACAAAGTAATGTTGCCTTGATTCGTCCACTTTCAGCCTATCAAGAGAAGCACTTGCATCTTCTTACTTTCTCTTCAAACTCAATGCACTACTTTCACTATTAACATCTATAGAGATATATATTTGAACTCACTTTTTAACTTTTGTACACAACTAAACGACAATGGAAAAGATAAATACGAACTGAAGACGTTTCCCAAACCTTTGAGATTTGTTTTCATGCTTGAGTTTGAATCCTCAAAAAGTAGTTTTCTGTTGATGTTATTGTATTTCCGATCGCTTGTGTTGGTAAAGCTGTTCACCAAATCATTTGCTCTTGCAAAATTACAAAATAACCTTTGTAAAATGGATAACGAATTTCGCCGCCTTTCTTACTACAACACATCAATCTCTGTTCCTAACTGCTACAACACATTATTGGTGTAACCTGCAATACCAAAAAACAGTTTGTATGATGGGTTGGAACTGTAACATCTAAATAGTTAAGGCTCTTATTTTCACTAGGGCTGTTCAAAAAGCTCGTGGCTCGGAGCTCGCTCGAAGCTCGCTCGGATTTAGCTCGGAAAAAGCTCGCTCGATTTGGCTGGGTTTAAAAGTGAGCCGAGCCGGCTCGGCTCGGTTAGAAAGTGAGCCTAGCTCGGCTCGGCTCGGCTCGTAACGAGCCGAGCTGGCTCGGTTCGGCTCGCTTTGTAGCCCGGCTCGGTTTAGCTCGAATTATTTTACTTATAATAAGTTTTAATTTTATACACGTTATAATATATTACAAAAAAACTGATTATTATATACATGTATATATGTTTGTAATTTGATATTTATGGCATATTTGAAGATTGATTACCATACTAATGAACTAATATTCTATTTTATTGAAATTAAAACTTATTTTGTGTTGTTAAACTTGATTTTGGTTTGAATTGTATTAGGTTGAACTTATTTTGAATATATTCTTTTAAATTATTGAATAATATTTTAGGCTATTAAATTTTAAGAGGTATATATTAGTTTTTTTTTTTTTTTATAAAATCGAACCAAACCAAGCCGAGCTAGCTCGGTTTAAAACCAAGCCGAGCCCGAGCTTAGATTTTCAGCTCGGTTTCAAATCCGAGCCGAGCCGAGCCAGCTCGGTTTATAATCGAGCCGAGCCCGAGCTTGGCCTGGCTCGGCTCGGCTCGGCTCATGAACAGCCCTAATTTTGACTGGAACTATAACATCTTTCTGGTGTCGGTTCATACTTTATGCCTTTCTTTCAGCCCTAAGTCCTCCTACTTGGTGTCTTTTTGTTGAAGTTAAGAGCCTTCATTATTCAAGGTTTTTGGACACCTGCAACACAAATGATATTGTCATTCTCATTTCACATAAAGATTAAGTTGTATGGCCCAAACTCATGGAATTTAGCAATAAAGCATACTAAGATAACAACAAAAAAAACATAAATGATTAACAACAATCTTACTGAAATCATGGGTTGATTTGGTTGCTTCTTTTCGAGTGGAGGTGGCTTCTTTACACACCAACCATCATATTATTCATCTCTCACAGACGATCTTTCACACACACACACACACACTCCATAAAAAAATCCTAAATTTATTGCAATTTGATCATATTTTATCCCCAAAGTATCAAACCCTTAATCTTGTTTATAATGTCAGGTTTCTTGATTATCTGAACTATTCAAATAACCATTTATTACGCCAAAATTGGGTTTTCTTCATCTTTCATATTTGCTGAATTATCAGAAAAATTTGAAACCAACAACATTAATCAATGTAAATAATTAATTAGCTCCGATGTGTGTATACCTCCCCGAATTTTCTGTTTCCACAGTTTACCGAGTCTGACCCGGGTTGACTCAGTCAAGTATCATCGAAAAGCATCATCTGATAGATCCCTCCCCCTCGTCTCACATTCTAGTGGTCAGAAAATGATGGTCCCTTATCTGCAATATTTGGCAAACACTGCCCCTTGTCTCTCAACTATACAATAAACATACATTGAAATTTTACTACTTCGCAAATACTGAAAATATAAATAAGCAGACACACCTCTCTAGCACCATGAAACTAAGCATAATAATACCCAGCATATAAGGATACTATAATAATACAGTCAACAAACGCGCTTGTTTTTGAAAAATTAACCAACAATTTACATATCAATAAACAAATTGAAAAAAAAATTGATTCTTTACCTAGTTGTTGCTAAGATCGTCCGCTTCCACTTCCGCTCCGGTTAATGCTGCTGCTTATCTTCACTCCCACTACTAAACACACTAAGTCAAACCTAAAATTACACATGAGCTCGAATTATATACATTTTCATCTATAACTAAGAGCATATAACTTGATACTAACTCATTGTGGGGTTTATGTTACTTTTCCGCCACGTTTTAGTGTAATAAATAGCCCTAATTTGATACATAAAACCCTAAAGAAAACAAATTGAACTCATTTCAAAATCAAAATCATGATTCAAGAGAATTATACAGAGAGCAGACGTACCTGGGTGCCATTGGAGGGAGGAGTCGGAGTTGGATAATGACGAAGAACGGGGAAGACGGTCCCAAATAAAAAAGAATGCACAACTGGTTACAGACGATGATAGCCAAGATCCGTGAATCTCTATAGCCAAATACGAAAGGTTTGAAACCAAACCGAACCAAACCCACCATTCGGGTTCCTAATCCACCTATCTTTGAGATTTATTGACATGCAGAACCAGATCGGGGACCAGAGAACTCGCCGTAGGTTCACCGCATTCCTGTAACAACGAAATTATGATAAATGGAAACCGATCTAACTGAAAAAAAACATGCAACAGAATCGAGACTTACCGGAATTCTTGACGGAGTTATACCGTGTCCTGTCACAACCCTAGATAAAAAAAAACACCAATGTCCCTCTCTTGGCCCAACCGATATCATCACCGGATTCACCGTCTTCTGTTCTACACATTATGGTTGAGCACGAGCCGGTAACGAGGAAGCGCCGCCACAGCTCCGGCGTGGCTCCGCCACTGCAGATGGTGGCTGGCAGCCATGCCTGTCCGATCTCTCTCTATAACTTTCCATTTACACACATATGTGTGATTAGGGGTGTGCATGGGTCGGTTTGGTTTGGTTTTTACTATTAACCATAACCATAACCGCTAGTTCGGTTATGGAGTTTTGGTAACCATAACCAAACTTCGGTTATGGTTAGTTGGTTATGGTTCGGTTTTGGTTAATTTCGGTTAAGTAACCAAGCAAGGTTTGAAATAAATAGGGTTGTGCACGATTTGAACTTAGCTTGAGCCTATTTTATAAGATAACGGAGACTAAACTTTTTGGTTAAACTACCGATTTGGGGTTCTTTTTAATAAGTTAATTCTCAAACAAAAAAAAGAGTATAGACATTACACCTTAGTTCTTTACTAAAATAAATGGCATCTACATCAAGATCATTTTGTTACTAAAGTTAGCATATTTTTAGGTAAAGTTAGCATTACAAGTTCGGTTCGGTTTCTGTTATATCGGTTAACCAAAGCTTCATAACCATAACCATAACCGATTGAGCGGTTATACAAAGTTTCATAACCATAACCATTGGTTATATTGGTTATCGGTTATTAGTGGTTCGGTTATGTCGGTTATGGTTCGATTATCGGTTATGGTGGTTAATTTGCTCACCCCTATGTGTGATATTTTTGGGACAAACCGAGTATTTAAAGGGTCACAAGTTACAACCACATTTAACCCATAGTACATGTCACCACTGCACAAAACACAATTGAAGCATAAAACACAACCACACATTGCCTCATAGTTATTAATAATATCAAACTAAAACCTGATTTAGTTATATTCAGTAAACTCAAAACATGAAGCATCTATCCATATAAATTTTAGTTATATAATTAAATATATATATATATATATATATATATTATCTTAATTTCTCAAAAACAAAATAAAAAACATAATTTTAGTTATAGAATTAAAAAAAACAAAAAAAATATTGTATTCTATAGAACGACATATCGTTTACACAGGGTAATTACAAAGCGTCGATTTAGTCTTAACCTCACTCCAAAAAGGCTGCTAAAACCCAACTCCAAAAATCTTAACCTCACTACACATGTATCCATCAATTGTCCAAAGATCTTAACCCCACTACACATCCATAGTCTTGTTTAATACCACACGTGTTAACCAGCTTTCGACAAGACCCGGATGTTAACTGAGTTTGATCGACCACCACTACCAGCGTTGCATCCCTACGTATGCATGTATACATAGATGCATACGTACACCTAGACATACGTACCCATGATACATCACATAACTACACTAATATGTACACATACGTACATACATACACCAACAATACATAGGTAAAAATTAATTACAAAGATTAAAAAAATAATTGTATATGTGTAAGTGAAGGCCATGTTTCCCAACAAAAAATAAGAACTATTCACAAATCTTGCAATTATAATATTACTAATTACGCTGAAACGTAAACAAGATTAGATTCGAATAAGATTTCTACCTAAGAGAGAAACCTAAAGTCATAGGGAAGATTCAGGATGAACGAGTTTGGAAAGTCAAACCAGTCGAGGAGACATCGTGACAGGGGGATCACAGGGTGTGTTTCAATTACAATTTCAGGGTGACTGTGGGTTAAAAAGACTAACATTCCAGATGGAAAAGTCTCTTTAAAGAATCTCTTGTTAATAATGGAGCAAGTGTGTTCTCAGGATTTCTCAGGTTCCGGTAGCACCCAAATAATAAATAAGTCCTAGTTGCATCACAATGGACGTAGGTCTGTCGACCGAACCACCTTAAATCTTCGTGTTGATTTGCTGCTTTAGTGTGTGTGTTCAATCCTAACACATAGACATATACTAACACTTACACACATTCGTACACTAACGAATACACACATCACAAATACATACACATCCACATACATAGAAAACACACATACTCATACACATACACATAGCGCATGCACGCACGCACATGCACATGCCCATGCACATGCACATACACATACACATACACATATGGACACATAATCATTACCCTGAAAATGTTGTAACATAGAATCCTTGTTACTTTGAATGGAATAGTCGCCCGCCTCATTTTTTTATTAAATGCATAAGAAGAAGTTTCATACGAGACATATCTTTAAGACAAATAGCCAACGACGATGGTGGCCGCTATTTGCGGTGGCTAATAGAGGAATCAGGCAAGCACAACTCACTCACGGTGGTTTGTAGCTTTCCTATTATAGGTTATTTATTTGAGTAGATCGTTAACTTCCACAGTCAGTTCCGACGATTCGAGTAAGTGCGATTAGCGTTGCTTCATTTATTATTCATATATGGGGATCTCTGGTGACTGTATTTGTGGTAGTCAGTTAAAGCCCTCACGATACGGTTGAGAAGGTTACGGATCCGACACCGGTAGAAGCGTTTGGTCGGCCACTAGTTGTGGTTTCACGGTTGTGGTAAAAGAATCGAGGTCGTGGGGTCTTTGGTGGTAGATTTGTTTGTTCTGGGAAACAAAACGGCGGTTAAATGGGCCAACAGGCAATCAACGAATCAAAGGCAGTCTTTGATGGCCAAACAAAGCAATCTGGCGGATGTTGAGTCAATTATCGTCTGAGTTGATCCAGAGTTTATGTGACCAAAGAAGCGTTTTTTTTAAATACATAATGATACACATACACGTATACCCAAACATACCCACGTACAGATATAAAAGTGAAAACGTTTTTTTTTATTTATCAACGATAACAGAAAAAAATAATTAATATTAATATTTATTATACAACCTAATTATTATAAATAAAAACCAAAGGATAAATCTATTATAACTGCAAAATCAATTTTATCGATAATGCTAATTATATTGATAGTAATAACTATTATTTTTCTCTCTAATAACAATAATAATAATAGTTCTTAAAAAAGATAAAATAGAAATAAAAAAAATTACATAAATTTGCCCGGTAGGGACTACTTGTCCTCCCTAGAGTTTGATAGAGTGGGGGGAATTTTGGAAGAAGAGTGGAAAATTTTGGCACCTAAATGAAAACAAAAATTTGATCAATCAAACCTTTTCGAAACCACATGTCGGCCTTATAGGTTGAGATTTTTTTTATTTTAATTTTTGTTATATTCTTCACTATAGGTTTAGAATTATACAAAACAAAAACAATTTATCTTCAACCTATAGGGATGAACCGTTGTCCCTACAGGATAACCTCTTATAAATTGTATACAACCCTATAGAGACGAAATGTCGTCCCTATAGGTTGATAGAGTGGTGAGAATCTTGGAAGAGGAGTGGGAAAATTTGCCACCTAAACGAAAACAAAAATTTAACCAGTTAAACTTTTTCGAAACCACATGTCATCCCTATAGGTTAAGATTTTTTTTTTTTTTTTTTTTTTTTGATATTCATCACTAAGAAATGAAAATTTTTAAAAATATTTTTAAAGCTGTAGGGACGACTTTTTCTCTCTAAAAGTTGAAACATTTTTATTATGATATTAGAATTAAATAAAACAAAAATCAATTTATCCACAACCTATAGCGGTGAAATGTCATCCCTATAGGATAACCTTTTTTAATTGTAAGAAAAGCCTATAGGAACGACATGTCCTCTCTATAACTCTATAGATTGTTCAATTGAGACGACTTTTTTGGTCCCTTCAGGTTTTGTCCCTAAAAAATCATGAACACTGGAATCACTTTTCCTTTTATGAGAGAGACATGTGCTCTCAATGATCTTTCTAAATTTCTAGCACACGTGAGACTCGAAACTTGAAGGCACATGATAAAAAGGTTGCACATGCTGCTAGTGGTGGAGAGACAGAATGAAAATAAGTTATATAATCCTTTTAAAAGTTTTGGGCCATTAAGTTCGTTCTTCAGAATTGGAAATATTCTTATTGAGCGGTGCTGATGTTAGTCAACTTAAAACATAAAGTTGAACCTCTTACTTGGTACACTTATGCCTTTAGTTAAGAGATCAGTAACTTTTTGGTTATCAGGTGACAGCTTGTTTTGGTTATCAGCACATTGTAGGGTCCAATTTCGTAAATTTATCATACACTTGAAACAATGTTCTGGCAGATTGATTCTATTTATATTTTGTTGAGCAGAAACAATGAAAAACTATTCACTGTATCAATAGTGGGGTTTGGTTGATATAAAGAGGGTTAAAATGGTATTTCTTAATCATTCAGCGAATAAAGTAAACTGCAATTACTGATTTCACATCCATATTTGATATACAATTGATAACAACTGACAACCAGTTATTTTGCAATATGCCTCTAAGGTGTTTGATGAAAAGCCTGAGTGAAGTAAAATGATCAAATTCGATAAAAGGAACAATCCTTCTCATAGCTTAGTGTCTTAGTCTTTAGAAAAGTATAGTAGACTGTAATAAAGTTACCTTTGCATACATGGGTAATGTTGTTTAGTTGGCTTATGATGAGTTTTGCTCTTGTAGTACATACATGATTCGTACTCTGGTGTAATAGTAGTAGTTTAGGCGCATGGTGAATAATATATTACATATGCCACACTAGATATGAATAACAATACGAGAATACATATGCTCTTAATGATCTTCCTAGCAACCATGGGACTCAAAACTAGAAAAAAAACATAACAAAAGGTTGTCTAAGGCTCTAAGCTCAAATAAGTTTTATATAATTTTTCTAAAAGTTTTGGGGCGTGAAATTGCGGTTAAGAATTGGAAATATTCTTATTGAACAATGCTAATGTTAGTTGACATCTTACTAGGTTCAGTGATGCACTTAATTAAAGATAAATAATGTGTTTTGATTATCAAGTGATTTATTTATGTAATGTTAATCCTAATAATAGGTTTTTTTATTTATTTTCTTTATTATCAGGGGACATTTTATGTATGTGTGGAAAGACCAATTGCTTTCGGACACAATGAACCTCAATCCCTTTAGACATGACATTAATGCATTTATTAATGACTTTGCGGGGGTACTCATCGGAAACTTTGAGATAAATCACGTCTTTTTTAATACTCTAACTTCAGTTATTTTCAGTTTTTGAAATAGTTTTTGGTTTTATTGGTATAATTTCAGGGTAACTTGACTTTGTATGTCCATTGCATAGTTATACCCTCAGGTTTTTGAACTCAGTTTAATAATGGATGATTCTGTATATTTGTTGCAGGTTAGTTTAATAATGTATGTACCTGAATTTATTTTAATGGTCGGTAATACTGTATGTTTTTTGCAGGTCACATGACATCTTCTGGTTGTATATCACACATGTTAGGTGGTCTTTATTGCCTTTACTGCCTATATGAAACATAGCTTTTTAAGCCTCCCTTGAGAACTTATTTATGCATAGGTATGTTATTACCTTCTCTTGAGTTAGAAGCTTTATAGTAGAGATGACTAAGTGGACGGGTCAAAACCGGGATTTTAAAAAGGAGTTGGGCTTCTGACTGCTGAAAGCGATCAATGTAAAGGAAGCGCACCGAAAAAAGGGATTGAGGCATAGGTATGAGGCACAGCCCATGCAAATGGGAAGATTTAGTGCATCAAAATGTTGTGCAGATTTTGACTTGTGAAGACTAGAGGTGGCTATTTAACCCATTTGTATGAAAACGGGCCATTTTGGCTTTAATT
Source organism: Helianthus tuberosus (assembly GCA_030545235.1). Lineage (NCBI taxonomy): Eukaryota > Viridiplantae > Streptophyta > Magnoliopsida > Asterales > Asteraceae > Helianthus > Helianthus tuberosus. Next base: position 181,637,113 of record CM060363.1, on the reverse strand, counting down.
GCTTGGTAACGGGTCAAACCAGTATAACAAAGTAGCTAGAAATGAAACATGTTGGCACGCGTTGAGGTTGTGGCGGTCGTTACCGACGTTATGTCGGTAGGTTGCGAATGCCTCCGGCCAATATTTTGTTTGGCCCGGTGGCCGCCCCTTCATAGCGTCAACGACGCTTGTGACGAGAGCCAATTCTTCCTCGTGGGTCCAGGATGCCATGTTCTTCGGCTTGGGGTAGCGGGTTCGGGATGTTGGGGTTGGGGTGACCGGTTGGGATGGACCGCACGGTGGGGTTTGGGATGGACCACACGGTGGGGTTTGGGGTTATTTATAGGGGATGTTGGGGTTGGGGTGACCGCTTGGCCAAGCCAAACGGTTTGAATTTAAAATTCAAACTTTTCATATGGCCCGCTATGACATGGCGGGGTCAGCAAATGGAAGCAAGCCAGCTAGGATGTCAAGACCGCCCCACGCCCGGCTTGAAACCCAAGCCCCAAGGGCCACGCCCCAACCCAAGCCCACCCGGGGTGGTGGCTTGGGCGTTTTCTCCCAACCCACGCCCAAACCCCCGCCCCATACCCCATAGTCTTAGTTTAATATAGTGAATCATCTCTAATAAATTGATTATCTCAAAATTCCAAAAAAAAAGTGGATAAAAAGGCTACTAGTTTCCATATGTGTTTGACTTTTGATATGAACATTTATTAGTTACTAATTGTGTTCCATTTTTGAAACAGGTTATCTGCATTGTATTTGTACGGTGCATTCACATGGACATGGTGAGCATACATCAATGTCATTATATGCAGTATTCTTGGGTTGTTTGAATGTTCATTGTCAAAGTGATTATTGTGATATCAAGATTCAAAATCATATAATTATTTAGATATTTAATTGCGCTTTAATATCAGGTAATTAGATAATAAAACTAAGGAAATCAACTAATGTTTAACGTCACAGTTGATAATTCAATACAAGATCATGGAAATTTTCAAAAACAAAGATCAAATTTTGTTAGAATCCGAACTAAAAGGTCAGAGATTTGACCTGTAAAGTCAAAAACACATTTCTTGATTGGTTTCCTGTCATTTTAATGAAGCTGAATAGGTTTCCATATTTTGTGGAAAATTCCGTTGCCATGTGTCGAAATTGCTGTCAGCTTTTGAATTCTCAAAAATGGGTCGACTGCACCTCAGTGTTTAAATGGGCCGATTGGTTTCTGGGTTGTCTTTTAGATGTTATATGCTTCATGGTTCTAAATGCTGTAATAAGGATTGGGCGGATTATAAGCCCGATCATAGTGATAGACAAACTTTTTTGGTCTGGGATTATGATCCTAGCTATTGTACAGGACTCGCTTAGCGTTTTAGGGCTATAGTTATAAAAATTCTAAAGCTCTTAGTTTGTAATCTTTTTATTAAATTTTAAAGTGTTACCGAGGTCCTACTCCACCGTACCCAAAGAAAAATCTTATTTTTTTCAACTTCACAAGAGTTTTGAGTTGTTTTGCTTGTTTGGAATTGTAACAAATAATTCCATCTTCTTGTATTTTTAATGTGATGTTAATCAGATTATGGAAACTAGCAAACCTGATTCATCGTCCATTCAAAGAATTCATCTAATTTACCTCTTGATAAATTTTCCTTCTTATGCAAAAAACTCTCTTCCGTCAATTCTTTAACGCAGCAAGCTAACCATGTTCACTAAGTGGTAGTATCAACCCTTTAGTAATGAATGGTTCAACTTGTATTATTTTTTATAACGGGTCAAACAAACAAAATAAAAGATATTAGCTAAAAAGGAGTCAAATTGGTAAAATCAGAAAGTCAAAAGTCAACCAAGAGTACTTTTAGTGCATGCAACCTCCCGCATCTCATCTGACCCACCCTGTTACCAACTTACCCATCTTCCACCTCTGCTTAATCACAATCAAATGACATCAGGTCATAATTTATGATGACTTTATTTATCTTTCACGTCAACGCCTAGCCTTGTATAAATGATGATATACAAACAGCTATACAAGAAAGATTGAGGTGTATACGTATGTTGCGATTGTGGTTTTGAATGCGTTCATCTCCTTAGTGTTTTATATCGACCCATCAAATACTCGGCGTGAATCTATGGCAATATGTGTTATGAGTAGTATTTATCATTTTTTGCTCCTTAATATTAACTATAAACATACAAACTAGTTCATCAACAGGCCCGTGGGTACTGTTTTCAGTGCGTATGACATGATTGAGCAAGAGCAATTTTAGGTACATCTTTACCAGCGAACTTGTTTTATGTCTTTACGATTATCACTGCCATTCAAGGGGGCACTTTGACAATTATGTAAGTTTTAAACCATTAACTCTGTTTCTTAACTTGGTTACTGAAGGGGTATGGTCACAAATCCTGCGCCGACCAAATGAGTTAGCCTCATACACTGAGCAGAACACTAAAAGCAGAAAGAATCTGTCAAAATAACACACCAAAAACTGGAATTAAAAAACTAACATATAAAAAAAATAAAAAATTGTCGCATATTATTTGCAGAATACCATATGAATCGAATAGAAAAGAAGCAAACCTAAAATACGTTCTCATCCGTGGAATGTATACCGCCCAAATTTATAGGTATATACTCATTTATCAACAAGTTTCAATCCAGATGTTGCAGCAATTTATATCCATAAAGAAAACAGAGGTGTAAGAGTTTGATGAGCGAAAGTTTTGTAAGATGATTTTTGGGAATCCCACCATCCCAATATTTCAATTTAGGTTTTGGATTTGGAGATATCTGATGATGCTAGATGAGCAGCTGCTACCCATCTTGTTCCGTTTTGTATAACACCCAAAGTTGAGAGGCCAATAGCCCATCATCTTACTCGTCAATATTCAATAAAGTCTCTATCCAGAATCTGAACCATCTTCTCAAATTCCCTCACACGCGTTACAACTACTTGATGATCAAAACGCCCGATGACAATCAATCTTCCTATTTCTTTATCGTAGGAAACAGATTCAACACCCGGAACACTAGAAACTGCCTTATCTATCTTTTTTATTTCACTTTCACTGTTAAAGTTCAGTCCCAGCGTTGCTTTCCATTTCTGAAAAAAAAAAAAGGACCGAACAATAAACTACAATAAGAACCATCATAATAAGAACTCTCTCAAACAAAGTAAAAAATAAAAACTAAAAGAAAAGAAACAGAAAGAAGAATTTGCTAATGGATTTAACAGTAAAAGCAAACAAATTACGGGGACAACAAAAAACAAAAGTAAAGGTGTATACATACATAGTGATTGGGGTTTCGGAAATTATTGAATGCCTCAAAGTCAGATTTGAACTCACCACTTGTTCTCCATCTTCGTGAATCTATGACAATAAGTGCTTATCATTATGCATCTTAATATCAAATATTAATATTAATATCAACTATAAAATATCGACAATCAATTGTTCAAATAACTAGGAACTTACCACTAATCTGAATCCTTTCACCAAACAAAGTAGCAGGGATGATTGAGTTGAAGAAATCACGACGGCAAAGATAGTAGCCTCCTTTGGATACCTCGAATCGAGACAGATCTCCTCCAATCACTTCTTCCTCACTCTTTTCTTCTACTTCACCACCATCCTTATACACAAGGCTCGCACCATATCCACTTCTTATTATTGTTCCTTTCCCCGCTACGATACGCACATGAACTTTATCACCAGCGTCTAATAAGTTGCCAATTGGCCAATAACTTAACCACACAACATCTTCATCAACTCTGGGTTTGCAATACACCACAGGGCTGTATACCCAGGTAACGCCCCTGGTTCGGTTACTGATTCTGGCGAACAAAGGATATCTATCTTCATCACCTGATGATCTGTATAAGGCCGTTACATTTAATCCATGAATTTTATGCTTCTTTGGATGCAGAGGCACACGAAAGGATAAATATTTGGATGTGGACGTATACTGATGTGTCGCCATGCTTTGATCCTTTATGCCTTGCAGATAGGTGCTTCTTATACCAAATTCATACAACATCTATATATATATATATATATTACACAACACAAAACTCAATTACTTCATCATATACTAAACATTTTGTTGGATATTTGTGAGAAACTGAGAAAGAGATAACCTGGATATTCCATGTTCTGCCTTGGGTAATTTGATCACCAACCAGGTCCACCTTATGATCTTTATACGCTTTAATCCATTGCATATGTTCCAGATCTGCTTCATCAAGTTTTTCTATGGGCACCAACTTAAAAAGGCCTTCAATCTCAAACAGTTTAAAACAACCTTCATAAGAAAACTCCTGCAGTGTAAAACGAGCTGATTGGAATGTTATTCTCTCCAGTGATGTACACCATTCTACATCCAACCACTTTAGCGTACTTGGGAGACATGATAGAGACTTGAGGTTTGGACAACAACTCAAGTCAAGCAACTGAAGCATTTTAAGGTCAACGTAATGTGGCAGGATTTCAAATGAATTGTGAGATAAAAACAATGTAGATAATGATTGGGGTAAGGCAAACAAAGGCTGTTCTGGAGTTCCACCACTTTCCAGTTGATTTACACACTTCTGATTCAATAAAGCCTTCCACAGCCTAGTGCACCCTGACAAGCCCAAGAAGGAAAGATTCTTAAGGTATCCTATGGTTTCACAAACATGACTCAAACTGATACAGCCACGGAGGTTCAAAACCACAAGTTTAGGGAGTCGGTGAAGATTGCAGATGCTAACAAGTTTGTAAGACCAAGAGAGATCTAGAACCTTGAGCGAATTAAGAACCTGTTCCACGAATAACAAGTTGAATTTATCATTGTACATTTAAATGAAGATTGTCTAACACTGAGAAGCTAAAAGGTAAAGTGATAAACAGAAGACTGAATTCCTTGTACCATGGGTGGGTTGAACTCTTCCAAATCTCCATAACACATATCTAATGCCACCAAACAGTTTGTTAATAGGCCTGCGGGTACTCTTTTCAGAAAACATCCTTGCCACTTCAACCATCTTAAGTCAGGAAAATTCTTGTAGGTCCCGGTGAGTTTCACATTATCGAGAAGGAGAAATTTTAGGTTCTTCATCTTTATAAGGGAACTTGTCTTAAATGCCTGCAAATTCAGTATGCCTTATAATGATCACTAGGTAAATAATATTTCACTACCATTGGAGGATGAAGAAAAGGTATACAAAAAAACAGCGATTCACCTCCCTGAAAGTTGTTTATTCTTAACCCCTTAGGGCATACATTAATACTTCCCTAACTGAAATCTATTGTGTCCGGCCCTCACCGATAATGTACTTAAAAAATTGCAGTAGCAATATATTCTTTAGTCCTGGTCGTAGTAAGTATGAACAATTTGAGGAATGACAGGGAAAACGTAATAATTGATCGTTAACCACAAAACAAATAAAATAACAATTTTCTTTCAAAGACAAACAGGCGAGGAAATCTCAAAACTGTTTCTTTTTTCAATTTAATGGGTTTGGAATGAATCATGTTTTTATGAACAGGAAAGAGTGAACAAAATCAGATTCATACTGTTTTGTGTCATTCTAGCTCAGTCAGAAATTGCTTATTTTGGTGGTGCTCGAGGTGATCGCCAATTTCGTTCAAAGGACCGGGGAAGAACATGAATTTACTTTTTAATTAATTTCACTAAAATAACTGCTCAAATTTGGTCAAGAAGACAACTAATTTACTTATTAGACTTACCTTTGATCCCATCCCTTGCGCATCGTCTCGCATCTTCAACACCAGGCCTTCAATTTTCTTGGAACCCTAACGGAGAAAGACATGAAATTAGAGAATGCTAGTTGAAATGAAAGGTTGTGAAATGTACAATGAGCATAAAGATAAACGCAAGAAGCATCTTACATCTCCGTTCCTCAACAAAGTTTTACATTCATCATCACGCCAAACTCTGCTATGTTCTGCAGGATCTTTGGAATCCTTTCGAACTATATTTCTTGCCATTTCTTGTAGGAGTTTATGCATTGCCAGTTTGTTCCCACTAACTCTTGGATCAGTAACAAGGCATCTGTTAATGAGGGTCACAATCCCAGATTCTGCATGATAGTCATCCTCCAATACCGTTTTCACATCATATTCAAATTCACCAAGAAACAAACAAGCAATATGGAGAAACAACTCTCGGTGACTCTCACATGGCAAGGTATCAAAACTCTTTTGTAGTACACCTTGGATTTTATTATTAATATCTCCTTTCAAGGAATTCAGTGAATTCATAGTACTTCTCCACGTTTCAATTCTTGTCCGCTGGCCTTCAGATAGAGAAGAACCCAATACCTTGAGAGCTAGCGGATTCCCTTCACAATATTGTGCTAACTGTATTGCAAGCTCCTGAAAACCTTCCATAGGAACTTTAGATCCAAAGGCATGATAACTTAAAAGTTCCAATGATTCATGAACATTTAACAATTCGATTTTGTGGCCATGGCACCCAATAGATATGGACCCAAACCATGTATGTATGCTTAGATGCCTTGTTGTTATAATGATTTTACTTTGTGTATGTAAAACCTTTGTTCCAACTAAAGTGTTTAATGTATCTTTGTCATCGATGTCATCAATAACAATAAGCACCCTTTTTTTTTCTATAACCTTTTCGATCTGAAATGCTCCTTCAGAAAGATTAGATATCATTATGTTATTTCCTGAAACATCTCTGAGAAGTTGTTTCTGTAAACCAAGCAATACAGCAGGTTGATTCTCAATCCCTTCAAGAAAACTGCTGCATTCAAAGTTTTGCTTGTTTAAGTTATAAATGTATTTGGCAAGTGTTGTCTTGCCACTTCCTCCCATACCGCAAATTGCTAGAACAGGATGATCAGGCTGCTCAGATCTCAGCCAGGAATTAATACCTTCAGCTCGAGTCTCTATTCCAGTTAGATCCGCTGGAGTACTAAGGAGCTTCAAATCTAGTTGACAGTAAACTTTTTGAACAATATCAGCAATGAAGGCCGTTTCAGACCTGGAAAGGAAAAGGATCACATTTAGAGCAAGACATCCAAAACTATTAAGGATGTAATTCATGAAATTTGATTAAAACCACCAGAAATGATCAATCAAAGTGTACATATAAAATGTACATTCATTCTGACAAAAGCCGTAATCTAATATGAAAAACTGAACAATGTTCGCCCTACTGGCGTCAATGTGGTTGCTTAATTCATTACATTTGTTTACATTAAAAAAGTTTTCAAAACTCTACTATGAAAAGAGCCATCAAATTGTGCAAAGTAATATAGCTTTTAGCAAACTGGGTGCTCATAAAAAACTTTATAACTTATAGTTATAGCGGGTGCAAATGGGTCAGCAAACCATTACCAATGACAGCCTCCACCTCTCACTGTTGTCTCCTTTGTTACCACCGTCGTCCCCTCTACTTCCACCGCCGTCCTTGCCACCACCATCACAAGTCACCGCCTGTACTTCCACCACTGTCCTTGCCACCACCCCCATCAGCCGCAACTACCAAATGTGACAATCTTGACCCATTATTTAAGAATGGATAGGTTTGGGTATAAAAAATCAATAGGGTTCATTTCGATCACCTTAAACTAGTCAATTGGTTAATTTGTGCCTACTCAAGTTAGTAGACGTGATACGGTCTACCCGAATTGACCCGGAAAACCCACGATTACTTCCTGCCAGCTCTGCCGCACGTTTACATTTTAATTCCGTTATTTATTTCAAGTTTGCATGTTCCCACGTTCTACACTTTTCCAGTTTGCATTATCCCATTTTCCCATGATTTATGTTTCCATATTTTGTATTTAAGTTCCTTAGTTGAATGAAAATGATTGGTGGACCTTGGATGAGCCTTTATGCAGAAAATTCCCATCGTTATTCGGTTTAGAGAAGAAGAAACAGGCGACAGTTGCTGAAAGGTATGGGGTGTCGAGTGGTGTATTTTGTACATCGTTCGATTGGATGCATCAACCAACATCGGCTACGGAAACGAATGAATTGGCTGCTCTCTATGGGATGATTGCAGGGATAAGTGGTCTATCAGGTCAAGACAGCTGGGCATGGTCGCTAGATTCCTCAGGGGCATTTTCGGTATGCAGTGTAAAAAAACAGCTGCAAGCGGCCTCCTTTGAAGATTTCGGGAATGGTTTAAATAGGCTGCCAACAGTGGATAATCTGGAGAAAAGAGGGGTGCAAGTCAGATCGAGTTTGTGCAGCTTATGCGGGTTTCAACGGGAGACAGCTGAACACCTTTTTGTCTCGTGAGGAATGTCTCAAGCAGTGTGGGACTTTGTTGCTAGCTGGTGCAGACTCCATGGCTTCTTCATGTTCGGGGTGGCGGATTTGATCAGTTACCACAAGAAAGCGTGAGGTTCGGATAAATGGAGGAAGATAGTTTACTTGGTAGTCCAAACCGCCATCTGGTGTATATGGATGACAAGAAATGAGGCCATCTTCAGAGGCTCCCAGCCCAATCTGGAGCGTATCAAGAACGATATAAGAGCATTGGGTTTTCTTTGGTATAAAAACCGGTCAAAAACGTTTAGATTAACATGGGAGAAATGGTGTAATTTTGATTTGATATGTATGGGTGTAAGATGTAATGTAATCGGTGCATGTCGTTCGGTTTAACACAATGTTAATCCGGCGGCTAATTTGAATAAAATTGAATTTGTTGGTCGTTCAAAAAAAAAAGTTTACGTACTTTTTATTAATTTGGGAGATTCGCTGCCGATCTCGAATCCGGTACACAACAAGACGCGTCAAACAGAAAGCTATCATAAAAGTTACTAACTTAAAAAGGGTACAAATGGATTAGCATCACCCATGACCATTATTCCTCCACCACCTACTCGTTCTAGGTGCCACTTCCACTGCCATTGACCGCTACGTTGTTGGCGCAACCACCAACACAACATCACCACAATCCACAACCGAAAGTTGTTTTTGCAGCCTCCACCTCTCACCACCGCCTTTGTATCCACCACCATACCTCTGCCTACACCATCGCCACTAGCCACCATAAACAATATAGCGGGTCAACCTATTTTGGGATTTTTTTTACGCCTCGCTTGCGGTATGCTCATATAATGTATATATGTGTGGGCGCTCGGGGGCAAAAGTGAAAGTGCACTAATTTTAACGTTATTTTACTAATTTTGTGAAAATAACGTTAAAGAGGGGGATGGTTAATCATGCATCATGTGGTGGCGTTGATAGCCGAAAGACAAGAGGGTACATGCACTAATCGGCAACAACCAGTTTTGACTCATCACATGAACCAACCTGACCCATCCAGTTTGCTAGGCTTACTCTTAATTTATCTTGAGATTTATTTAACCAATGTAACATTTTTTATTCATTTTGTGACTTATTTAATCATTAAAGAAAATACAGCATGCTCTGCCCCGCACCCATTTCACATGTTTTTTTTTTCATTTTGAGATTTACTTAACTTGTTTTGACAGTTATACTCATTATAAATAGGGATTATATCAAATACAAAGGATCCTAATTGTAAAATGGGTACAAATGCTTCTAAAAAAACCCACTACACAAAAAAAAAAACTTAAACATCCACCACTACCAAAAACCTAAACCCCGGTGGGGTGGGTGTTTAGTTTTGGGTGGTGATGTAGTGGGTTTAATTTTAGGTTATTGGACCCTTGTTACTCTATAAATCCTTCTTACACTTCTTACCTCGGAAGCACGGAAACGCCTATGAGGTGCCGTCTCCCGTCCCGGGGACTGCTAGGGGACGGAAATGGCACGGGGACGGCCGGGAAACGTCCCCGGCATGTTGGGTACGGCTTGGAAACGTGATGCAGAAGGGGACGGGGTTTGGGGACGTGCAGGAAACGTTTCCGGCATGTTTCCGTTTATTTTTTTTAGGTTATTGGACACTTGTCACTCTATAAATCCTTCTTACACTTCTTACAATTAGAAGCCTTTGTAGAATAACTTGACCCATCTTTAATATATATTTATTTTTTTATATGTTTTTATTCCCGTACCCGTCCCCGCTTCTTGATTTTTTTAGTTTTGCCGTTTCCCGTACCCGTCCCAGTGCATCATAGCTTCTTACAATTAGGAGCTTTACAGAATAACTTGAACCAAATAAATAGAATGGGATGGGCCATTAAAATCCTAAATTTGCTAATCACAACTAAAGTAGCAGTAACAAGGGTTTCTATATAGTAATTAATTAATAATGTGTATAGCCAGAGATATTGAAGCATACCCAGAAACAACCATCCCCTTCAAATCAGCCACCTCTGTTAAGGCTTCCTTCCACCGAATCACATTATCCTCCGTCCATTTTGAACCTTCTTTCGCTTCAATGGTGAAGCTTCCTCGCTGGTTCCTGACATCCGAAGGATCGACGCCGTAAAACACAGGGAAAACCAAATGACCGGCATTCCTCTTTTGCTGGAGGATCAAGGAAAGCTCATCAAGGCACCATCTTGAGTTTGCAAAGTAGTTTGAAATTACAATTATTGAAGCTCGAGAAGTTGTTATTGATCTCTCGATTTCTGGCTTCAGTTCTTGACCCTCACGGATTTCATCATCGTCCCTGAAAGTCCTGATCCCCGCTTGATGCAAGGCCTTATAAAGATGATCGGTAAAAGAATGACGAGTGTCTTCCCCTCTGAAACTGAGGAAGACATCGTACTCGTAATGGGTTGTTGGGGCAGATGTAGATGTAGATGAAGATGAAGTAGAAGCCATTTAATTTAAGAATAGGTTGTGAAATCTTTAAACTCTCAAAGAGGTTCTCAAGTGAAGCTGAGGGGAAGGGGAAAGAAGATTATAAAGCCTTTAAAAAGTCGAAAGTCTTCTTAAAATATCCAAAAATTATCCAAGGGAATTTACTCCGCAACGAGATAAAGTTAAAGTAGCTGCTTTACATTTTCTTCAGGGAAATTTATTAATTAAAACAGAAGGTTCTACTTTCACACCGAAAGTAACAAGAACAAAAGCTCATACTTTCACACCGAAATTATTGTAGGTGACTAGGTGGGGGCATAAAACTAATGATGGATTGGAGCCTCTTATGTATAAATATTATGTACTAGTGGGAATGCCCGCGCGTTGCAGCGGGTGTCCCGACTGATATCATTTTCAATTATGATGTCTATTACAAACCACAATCCATTCCGGGTTTCTAACATTTATTTCCATTCAACAATAGCTGCAAGATACTTTCAATGCACAAAACCTTCCGATTCATTTTTTTTTAAATAATAATAATTAATTACTTAAAGAGAAACATGTCAAACGCATAAAATATATATGCATCTTAAAAGAAAATGGGTCAATATATGATCTGAAAATAAAAATGATCGAATAAACGGTGGAAATATTCAGCAATTTATTAAGAGGCAAACATGAAAAAATAAGTTTGGCTCATGAACTCTTGTGGTTTGGTAGCTCCACCAACTCACCAAGCATCAATAGCAAGGGACTCTCTTCAAAATACATATTAAGCATTTTAGCCTAAGATTGGCTCACTGAAATTGATACTTCATTTTTTCACCGTTCCACTAAGACTACTCGAACATTCAGAACTTTCTATAAACAGTTTACCCTTTGATGTGGTTCAACATGAGCCTATACTACGTATTTTAGAATGAGCAGCAGCTTCTGAATTCAAGCGTCATCGCTAATCCAATGTGCAATCAAGAAACATAACAATTTTGTGGGGATTTTTTCGATTGGTGCGTTGTGGGTTCTATTTCCTCGACGGGTTTCTGTCTTTCTTTGTTCCGCTAGTCTCAATCTTAACCGTCATGTTGTTCAGGTTAGGATCTGCATGTTACAGTTAATGACAATAGATGACAGATTCAATTCGGTTGAAATAGGGCCAAACGATATTTTGCCAAATCGAACATTCGATAATTAATTATGTTAGGTAGTCTAGAGAAGGCATGTTGGGGCATTACTTAAATAAAAATCACTTGTTTAAGACACAGTAGGTCAAGTGTAATACACACAAAACAAATGAAAAGAAAAAGGCAAGTAAGGCTATATTTGCCACAAGACTATAAGCATCAGAATATCATATTCCTTAAAGACGCCAAAAGGCCCAGGCAATGCGCATCAAAACCGTCTTGAATGCAGCAAGGCACACTGAACCGGCAAAAAACCTATCTGAACTGACCAAAAGTAGTTTTAAAGTGTGAAGCAGCCAAAAAGCAAGTCTAAAACAGCAAAAGATGGACTGGACAGGATATGCGTGTTTTAATCGCCTTGCCCCAAGGCAACAGGCTCACCCTTCGCGTGTGGTCTGAGCCTTGAGCCTTTAACTACCTAGCCGAATAAAGTACTCTAAAATCAGTATACAAAACTAATTGAAGCTCTAGAGATAAATTGATGCTATATAAAGCTGCAAAGAGAGACCAGACCAGACCATTAGTTAGTAATCGTATGTATGGTTCATTTGATTTCATTTGACAAGTAACAAACTATATTACTTTCGTTCTTTGAAACTTATGCAACTTAGCTGCACAAAAACACCAATACCTGCTAAAATTGTTGGACGAATTGCCTCCTGAGTCCTCAACCTTACGCCCAATTGAGCTGCAAAAAAAACCCACATGTAAATAAGGCAAAATTTTAGAATTAATATTGTACGTTTGATAAAAATTTGATATATTTAAAAACAGAAACAAGGTGACCAACTACAGTTGCAAAGAAAAGTTTAAAGCTTCCACATTACCGTTCCTTTATAAAAAATGATGCACTATCACATTAACGAACCTTACCCATTCCAGTTGGAAGAAATATGAAAAAATAGATTTAAACTTGACTTGGAAACTTTGAAAGATCCTTCTTTTCTGATATAAATTGACCTTTTTTTCTATCTTTTATCATGCTATCAGCTACGGTAGATTTGAATCATTAAAAAGGATTAGTTAAAGTAAATAAAGAAAGTGTTTTTTTTTTTTTTTATTGAGCCAAAGTTCTGTGATTTTAGTAATACGTTCTCATATATACCAAAATGATACAAACACATGACATACCATCCCAATTCAACCATGCAACTTCACTAAGATCTTTGAGCCTGGGGTACTGTTGGCATATGAAAATTATAATACATAAGGAAATTGGGGATTGGGGAGCTTCCACATACGAGCTCTAGAATAGAAAAGTTAATATAATTAGTAATGTAAAAAAAGGGGAAAATGTTTTAAACAGTTAAAAAATGAATAATGTACCTGAAATGCCATGGTGGCTTGAGAGCTTTGACAAGATTCTGCAGCTCTTGAAGTATGATCAGTGTCATCAACATTCAGATGATGCATACCAGAGCGTAAGATTGGTTACCTTTCATTCCCATTGGCGGCTGGTATTGCCTTCTAAAACCAAAATAATTGTTTATACATCAGCCATCTATCAATCTTGACCAATTTATTTGACAATGGGTTGATTCAGGCTAGATATCTCTCTTAACGGGTCAAGTAAATCACTTTTATTGATCAAGTGTATTATTTAGAAATGGTAAATATTGTACCATATTGTTTGACCCAACCCATCCAGCTAACCCGTTATACATAAGAATCAACTTTGGGTGACTCCCGACCCCGACCTGTTTGCACTATTTTACATGTTTCCTTTTGACTAAATTCTTCTTATTTTACCCTTCTAACCCATTTGAGATAAAAATAAAATACAATAACCCGAATCGACAGATTCATAAGTAATGGGTCAAATTTGCCACCTGTAATTTAAGCTTAACAATATATTTTAGCCGAATGAGAAAATTAAACAAGAAAAACTTACTCCATTAGCACAATCGTATCAGTTTCTTCATCAGTGTATAGATAAGTGTAAGATTTGGCTTCAACAAATATTTCTGCATCAAAGGCCAGAAATCAATGTAAACACTCTCCATGTTCAAATCAAACCAGAAAGTGAAAATACATACTTTCAACAGTTTCGTCTGTGCGAAACCTTTCATTCACTTTGTTTCCACTATGAACATCACCAACCTCTACCTGTTGATAATCTAAGAAAGTTAGAGACTTAAAATAGATCAAGAGGAATAACGTAAGATTAACACACATACATCAAGTTTTCAGTGTCATCAACGATAATTAATTTGAAATAAACACGGTGAAATTAACACAGCAATGCATAAAAACGAATAATCACAAATGAACACATAAGAGACTTAACCTGTATAATCAACTGAACACACCTCTTTAAAGCCATATATAATAAATTCATTGCAGATTAATGCTTAAAAACCACAAAACAAATGTAATATCAGTTACTTTACTACAAACTAAATCTCTCAATTATAAGTTATAACTCTAGATGTCACAATCTATTCATTACAGATTATCAAAACTGACAATTACAATCAAAACACTTACGTAACCTTCAAAAATCATAGATTAAATCATCGCAGTTGTAATAAAATGCTTTGAAAATTACCAGAGTGATTGTATGAGTTGAGATTGTAAAGGTTATTCGGCTCCTTGCTGAATTGAACGCTCTAGGTTCCATTACCGAACTCCCTTATGTGAAGTCGCCATTTCTGCTACTACTTAAGCCTATCTTAATTAACAAAGTTTAGATGAAATCATACATCAATAACAAATAGTTTGAGATGAATTGATATTACTCACCGTCTAGGGTTTTGCTAATGCAACTGCCAATCAAAATCAAAATCGATATATGTGATGATGATCAAAAAGAAAGAAGGCAATACCAGCTTAATAGCAACTTCTTCACCAATCTGAATATTAACACCTGCACATCAGCAAACAAAATCCAATCAACTAACTATTAAAAATAAATAAATAAATAAAAAGATATGACAGCAATAATTCAAAAAAAAAAAAAATTAATCGATGAAGCACCCACATGAGGGACCAAGGGATCACCGATGGAAGTATTTCCTTACCGACTAAAACGCTTGCTTGCGACCAAATCTCCCGACAGATAACCTAAATTTCATACAAAAAAAAAGATCTCATTCTTGAAAGGCATAACGTACCATGGTTTTATCAGATGAAAGTCTAGCGAGTGCATCAAACATACCACCGTGGCCCCAAGTTCCGGAATCATCCACACAACTGCAACAGAACATATACAAATGAAGCAGCATAGTAACAAGACAGATATGAAAACAAAAGCAAGATATAATAGCCACACGGTGAGAGGAACCAGAAGATGAATTAAAGTAGGATTGAAGGAATTCAATCGATCTGAAACTGAAACATTCATTCAATCGATCGAACCAAATCGTGACACAAGATCATCTTCATTTTTCCCTCTTGAATCAAAGTATTAAGAGATATTTGAAGAACACGCGATAAGGCAGCGGGGAGACGATCTTCCTCAGGTAACGAACTACCCTGTAAAATATACCGTCGCTGGGAATTATCGATATCTTGTAACGATTTATAATCTGCGTACTTTTGATGCCTCGCTTCTTTTTCTATAACCTTTTGTAAAGATTCACACTTACAAACTTTGCATATTCTAACGAGATCTTCCATGTCATCAACAGCGATCTCGAGTCTATCAGAGTAAAAGAAGTGAACAAGACTGTAAAATGCAGGATAAGATAACTTTTCTCTCGAGAATCTTATTTCTTTACGGTCCCTCCAATCGGTTTCGAACTTTTTCTTGAAGTAGGGTGACCTGGCACTCAAGATTACTCTATGAGCTTCGATTGGTCTTCCATGAAGATAAAATGTATCGTCTGGAGGGAAATAGCTGGGACTGGTTCCTCCGTTAGACAAATTACCTGTTCAGCGTTCATACCCACCTTCAAATTAGATATCAAGATTAACAATCAAGCAAATATTAGTTCTTAAAGTGCAGATTAAAACATACAAGAATCAAAATCAGACAACTGATGATAAATCAACATGATTAACAATAAAGTTCTAAGTTTTTTGAATAATCTATACTTAAAGTGCAGATTATAACATTCAACAATCAAAATCAGACAACTACCTAATGATAAATCAGAATGATTAACAATAAAGTTCTAATCTTTTTAACAATCCATACTTAAAGTGTAGATTACACCATTCAATAATCAAAACCAGACAATTAACTAAAAATAAACCAACATGATCAACAATAAAGTTCTTTGTTTCTCAAACAATCCATACTCAAAGAATCAAAACCAGACAACTAACTAACAATAAACCAACATGATCAACAATAAAGTTCTACTCTTTTCAAACAATCCATACTTAAAGTGTAGATTATAACATTCAAGAATCAAAATCAAACAAGAAACCTTTGTTTCATAAGATGAGATGAATCGGCTGCAGCCTTCAATTAAGACTCTGGTATGCGGCAGAAGAGGTGTCCGACGGCGATTGGGGTTCAGGGTGGAGAAGGAGTACGGTGGTGGGTGACCGGCGACGGAGATGGATCGTGTGAGTGGTGGCGACGGCCGGTGCTTGATGAGGGTGGGTGACCGGCGAAGTGGAGGTGGTGTTTGGAGATGGAGGATGTCGTATAGATGAGAGGAAACTGGATTTGGGTATTAGGGTTAGAACTGTGAAGCCAGAGATATGGAAGAGGAAGAGGAAGAGGAAGAGAGTCAATCATGAAGTTTTATCTATTGTTGCTACCGAAAAGGGTTTCAAGTGCAGCAGTTGAGATATCGATTGGATTGAATTGAATGGGGGCGACTATTGAAGTCTCATCTGAAACCTAAGCATTCATGTCTAATTACCCCCCTCTACTGTCTTAAAATTTTATATTCTTTACAATTTCACCCTTATAAAATAAGCATTGTTTAGTTGTACATATTGCATAAAATGATGGACGCCATATAAAATTACATGTGTGTACATCACTTCTCATTTTTATAATAGTATAGATAAGGGGAATTCTATTGGCACACCGGCTCGTTATTCACACACTTTGACAATTCAATACGGATCGTAGAGGCCTATACGATCCGTATTGGATAAAGTTAAGAGATGGAAGACTAACAAGTGCAGGGCATGTCTGGCAGCTGGGTAATACGAATCGTATAGGGCTATACGATCCGTATTAAGGCCCTGATTTTTTGAGGTTTGAATTTTGGTGTGTTGTGTTTGGTTTTTGGTTTTTGGTGTTTTGGGTTTGGTTATTGGTGTTTATTATTGGTTATTTTTAGTGAACACCCCTCGGAAAACCTGTGAGTAGAATGTTGTGCTGACAGATACGACCGGAAGAAGGGCCATTTGAAAGTGTTGCTAACTTAACATTTAGGCTACGACATAACACATATTGAATTGTCTTTTTGCACTTAGGGATGTTGGTACTCTGCTAAGGTGCCACAAATACAAAAAATATGGTCATTTTATATGAGATTTACTCCATTTTTTTTTTTAAATTTTGTTTGTGAAGAAGATCATCTATATTGTTGTAAACCTGTGTAAAATTCTTAAACGAATGTACGACCTTTTAAAAAGGTGATTTCATTGTTCTATTGTAATGATATCATCTATTCTGAATTCCTCTCTTTAGGATGAGGAGACTTAAGTATTAGGTTTTCACATACCAAGTCATCCCAAAATGTTAGATGGTCAACAACAACAACAAGCTTACCCGGTTTATCCCACCTATAGCTAAGAAGCTATAGGTAGGGTCTGGGGAGGGTGAGATGTAGGCACACGTTACCTCTATCCTAGGGGATAGAGAGGCTGCTTCCTGCGAGACCATCGGCTCCAAAGACGTATCAAGATATAATAGTCATAAAAAGCATACGCATGCACGCGTCTACGCAAAAAAAAAAACATATTTGGTTTAAAAATTCACCTCGCAAAGAACTATAAAAAGCTAAGTTCCTAAGACAAAAGAGCCCCCCACCCTATAAGTCCTTAACCTTAATCCTACGTCTCCATAAACTCATGTCCTCGACCATGTTCTCAGAGAGGTGGAAGTCTAACAAATCCTTTCTAACTCGCTCGTCCCAAAATGTTAGATGGTCGATGTAATATATTTTATGATTCTTGTCTTTTTATCCCAGGGTTGCGAGTTTAGTTTTTACCATTTACCTACATTTTGGTTCTCTTGATTACAAACAACTTGAGTTCTTCATCAAACATCTAGCTCAGTATTCTAGCACAAAGATGTAACGCCCAAAAACCTGAATGTTAATATTTGTCGTATGTTCTTATGTGACACGTTATGAAATAAATAACTAGGCTATTTAACCTAGTTAAGGGTAGGGTCAAAAGTATTAAATGATGAAGGTAGGGTCAGTTATGTTTTAAAAGCAAACCCGAGGGGCTAAAGTGGAACAAATGAAAGTTAAGTTATTAAATATCTAAACACACACATACGTGTGTTCGAGAAAGAGGCAGGAGGCTCCCATGGAGCCTCAAACCCTAGTTTCATCTTTATGCTCAAATCGGAAGGCAAGATGAAGCTCAAATCCATAACCGAGCATGGATTAATGATCACCAACACGAGGGGATCATAAGGTATGTCTAAAATCTAAGATTGGTGATCATGTGTAAAGTGGGTTATGTTCTAATCCATGAGTTTAAGTGGAATTGAGCATTAGTATGTGTTATAATCATCATATAGAACATGGATTATGAATGGTTTGTGCTAATTTGATGTTTAGATGATAAACCCATTTGTTATGGTGATGAAGATGACTAGACTCATCACCTATGTCCAATTCTTGTTGAAAGATTGATGTATTATGTAGGTATGATGAATTCTTGTTAGATGAATTAGGAGAAAAATGATGATGATATGATTGATGTTTATTTGGGAATGATCCATGATGGTTAGTAGTTGGTTTTGATGGGTTATGTAAGAGTTTAGAAGATTTATGCATGAATAAGTTGTACGTTATGCTTAAAAGGTAGTACGTACATCAAGTGAATGATAAAAATGTACATAGTGTCGTCCGTATAGTCGATTATGATGTTACGAGTATATGTAGATAAGTCGATAGTTATATATGGTTAATAGTTGACTTTTGAAAGTCAACTAAGTATAAGAAACATGAGTTGACTCGTTGTCGTAAATGTAGGTTGATGAGAAGTCGTATGGTACATGTAATAGCAATCTGTGTTAAATGTAATGACATGATGAGTTACATGAGTTAAACGTATACGGACATGATTATATGAGTTATGTTTGTTAGAAATGATTAATGAAAGTTAAGTGTGAAATATGTGATTGATACGATTGTTATCATGTACAAATGATTATGCTAATAATAGCGTGATTTGGATGAAATGAAAGTATAGGAATCACGCCGAGACGGGCTCAAGCATGAGGTGCTAACGGGTCAAGGAAAAGGCGAGGAATCGGATACGAGCACGGACGCATAAGGTAAGTGATTTCCGTAATCACTTCTTAGTTCGATTAAGTAATGAAGTGTTTTAATTAATTGAACATGATGTTTGAGGTCAAATATGTGTAGAAGTCTTTCGTCGTAATGACAGGATTAAAGTTGACCAAAATGCCCTTGATGGGTATTTTGGGGTAAACGATCTTAAAAGTAATTTAGAAACAAGTTATTTGACTAGTGTAATGTTTGGGACAAGTATGGAATGGGAAGTATGGTTTAGTTAGTTATAGACCAATTAATGCGCGAATACCCTTAACGGGTCAAAATAAGCATATGAACGATAATGTATTAAGAGGATGCAAGACATCCAAGAATTTAGTAATTTAGGATAGACGACACTGATATCATTATGTTTATAAGGGGTTATGGTAAGAATGAACAAGATATGTTGATGTATGCACGAACGGGTCAAATAATTAGAAGATCTTAATAAGCCGAATGCATGTAAGTTAAGAATTTCCTTAATACGGATGTGGGATTTTAAGTTCTTATGATAGAATGTGAATTTACAAGCATGTAGGAAGAAACGGGAGGTTAAACGGGTAAACGGGTTGAAAGTTATGCGAGTTTTAGTGTATGCGAACGACGAAACAACACAGCAGGAAAATGAATAAACGAGGAGCCGTCGCCGACGCCCAGAAGGGCCGTCGCCGACGGCATGTGGGATTTGGATTTTGGCCGACGGCCTAATTTTCTGTCTACGGGGATCTTGGACGACGGAGGTGCGTCGCCGACGGCCCATATGGGCGTCGGCGACGGTGCCCAGAGTTTATGTTTTCTATTTTCTTCCATTTGTGATCCCGGTTGATCCAGTTCATGTCCCGGTGCTCCGTTAAGCTTCCGAATGGACCGAAATCAAGTTCTGATGCATTTTTGATAAAGGACTTTTGTGTATGAGTGTATGTACGTATGTATATATGAGTGTATGCATGCATGTAAAGTTGTAGGAGAGGTATGAACATATGTAGATGTGTAGGTACGTATGTATAAAGGTATGTACGAGTGAATGCATGTATGTAAAGATGTAGGAAAGGTATGTACGTATGTATATATGAGTGTATGCATGCATGTAAAGTTGTAGGAGAGGTATGAACATATGTAGATGTGTAGGTACGTATGTATAAAGGTATGTACGAGTGAATGCATGTATGTAAAGATGTAGGAAAGGTATGTACGTATGTAGATGTGTAGGTACGTATGTAGATGTGTAAGTACGTATGTATAAAGATATGTGTGAGAGTATGCACGTATGTAAAGTTGTAGGAAAGATATGTATGTATGTAGGTGTGAATGTATGTTTGTATGTAAGTACGTATGTAAGCATGATTCAGACACGTGTATGTAGTTGTGTATGTAGGTATGTATAAGGTTATGTATGAGCGTATGCATGTATGTAAAGATGTAGGAAAGGTATGTATGTATGTAGTTGTGTATGTAGGTATGTATAAAGATATGTATGAGTGTATGTACGTATGCGTAGTTGTAGGAAAGATATGCACGTGTAAAGATGTAGATGTGGATGTATGTATGACAGTACATATGCGTGCATGATTTAGACACATTGAGTGTTAACGTTATTAATGGTGTACTGTAGGAGTGAAAAGTAATGCAGGTACATTCATGAAGCCTCACCAGGAAATGGATACGCAGATGAAATGCCTAAAGTTTGTTAAAGAACGAAATGTGAAGTGTACGCGAATGATCTGGTTTATATAATGTGTGCTAATGTTTTGAATGTATGTGGTGAGTGCAGGTTGTACGGATCACAGGCGATTATCACAAGGAATAGAGGTCGAAGATCGAGTCACAAGATAGATTGTACGGGAATAATCGACTATGTACTTTAATAAAATGGAAGTTATGCTGTTGTTTTGGTAAAAATATATGTTTGAAATAAACTTTTAAGTAAGTTCAGACGTTTGTAATGAAAGAAATTTTATGGTACGTATTTCCGCTGCGACTTATGGTCAAATGTGATTTAGGGTCTAACAAAAGAACAATGATGTAATTTACTGAAAGGTATGATTTTCTAATGCATCATTAGGTAAATACATATTTAAAATGATTTTAGCATAAAAGGATAGTAAATTTTATATAGTTTTAAATGATTATCTAACTTTTTACCAATTGGTTATATTAATATTTTCTGTTTGTTTAGGGAAAAAGGTAAAAAATGATAATAACAATAATACTTAAAAAGGGAAAACAACACAGAAATATAACTAAGTTTGCCCACTGTTCCAACTAAGTCATCTAAACTTATATTGTCCCTCTAAAATAACTAAACTTTAATTTCCTGTTCTAATAGTGTGTAATTACCAGGTAACTAGGTTACTATTTTTTTCTATTTTTTTTATTTTATTTTTGCCGTTGTCACCATTCGCCTTACTCAGTTCCGTGACTGTTGCGCTTAGCTTCGTCGTCGCGAATATCGATTTAAATCCACGAACAGGCATGGTGAACGAATCTTGTTTACTATTTAATCTTGTATATATTTTAGTTAAAAAATGTGTTTTTTTTTTAATATGAAATATCCATTTCATTATTTATATTTTCCAGATCATATCAAAAAAAAAAAAAAAAAAAAAAAAAAAAACAATGAAACCTGACTCGTCATCATTGGTAACCTGGTAACTTGATATAATTATATGGTATTAGAACAGTAAATAAAACTTTAGGTACTTTAGAGTGGTAAAAAAAATTTAGTGACTTAACTGAAACAGTTCTCAAACTTAAACTTAAGTTACCCTAACAGAAACATACAAAATTAAATACTTTAACTTAACACATAAGCTGCCTTCCAAAAAAAAAAAAAAGCATAAGTAGAGTGCTTCCAAGTTCAAACAATAATTATCTTGTTTTATACGAATTGTTTTAAAAATAAATAATATGGTAAATTACTTTTTGAGTCCCTGTGTTTTAGTGGTTTTAACTAGTTGAGTCCAAAAGCAAAAACTTTAACGACCTGAGTCCCTATAAGCATTTTCATTAACCATTTGAGTCCTTTTGGGTCCAAATTTTAACCTTTTGAGTCCAATTTTTTGGACTCAAATCGTTATAAAATGAACAAAATTGGACTCAAAACGTTATAAAATAAATGGCTAGGGACTCAGTGCGTTAAGCTTTTTGATTTTGTACTCAATTGATTAAAAGCACTAAAACACAGGGACTCAAAACTAATTTACTCTAAATAATAAATTGTTTCTATTGGGCCGGGCCTTATAAAATTTATCGTCCAATTAGAGGACCCGGGGTGGTAGCGTGGTGGGGCTTTTCCACGCGTGGAACAAATGGAAACACCGCCGCCGGTTGTAAAGTTGACGCGTTCAATAGTTCACGCGTTGAATGGAACACGCGTTGAACACTTCAAAAATCCGACCGTTGCAATGTTTGACCGTTTGGTTTTGAACGTTGTGGTTTAATTAAAAAAAAAAAAATACCTTTTAACCTTCTATATTAAATACATTCCATCACAAACACAATTTTTATACCATTTCACAATTTTTATACCATTTCACCCACACCAAATCACAAACACATTCTATCACATATTTCACAAATGGATTTTCCTACGGATTCGACGTTTCCGATGGACAGTGATAGCGAATCGTCTTCCGACAATGAAACGCTTAAATATTTTGTGTCGGTGTATAACGAACTTGAATCAAGTTCGTCCCGCCCAAAGAAGAAGATGGTGAATCGTGATCGTATACATGCCAACGAAGTGTTAATGAACGATTATTTTGTGGAGAATCCGATCTACAATGCCGAAACGTTTAGAGATCGGTTTCGTTTACCAAAAGAATTATTCTTAAAGATTGTTGGAGACATCGAAGCAACTGAAGAATGGTTTCAAGAAAGTTACGACGCGAGGGGCAAACCAAGTTTCACGCCGATACAAAAATGCACGTCCGCCATTCGCCAACTAGCGACAGGTAACCCTCCCGATCAATATGATGAATACCTAGCTATGTCGGACAGAACTTCACGTGAATGTCTGCAATTTTTTTGTAACGCGGTCATAAAATTGTATGGTGAAGAGTTTTTACGTAAACCGACGAGACACGACATCTCACGTATTTACGCCGCACATGAGGCTAGATGGCATTTTCCTGGGATGCTCGGTAGCATCGATTGTACACATATCGAGTGGAGAAATTGTCCAAGAGAGTTGCGAGGGGCGTATGTTAGGGGTGACATCAAGAGACCAACCATCATACTAGAAGCGGTGGCGTCGAATGATTTATGGATTTGGCATTCGTATTTCGGTGTTCCAGGTTCAAACAACGACATCAATGTTTTGCACACGTCGACGTTGTTCCAAACAGTAACGGATGGTACCGCACCCGTCTGTCCATTCTATGTTAATGGACGATATTACAGACGAGGCTTTTTTCTTGTGGATGGTATCTACCCACCATGGTCTGTTTTTGTGAAAGCTCCTTCGTTTCCTGTCGAGGCTAAAGAAAAGGCGTTCAAGAAGTTGCAAGAATCGGCAAGAAAAGATGTTGAGAGGGCTTTTGGTGTTTTAAAGGGTAGATGGGGCATTCTAAGCCGACCGGTTCGTGCGATGAACAAGAACTCGATACATAGCATAGTGTATGCATGTATCATTTTGCACAATATGTTAATCAAACAAGACGGACGTGCAATATCTCCAGATTGGGTGCCGGATCCTCCCACACAAGTTCACGTTCCCGAAAATATCCAACTACAGTTGCGTGATGAAGAAACTCACTTTCGGTTGAGATTCGATTTAATCGAACTAGTAGGTTCTTTAGGTTTGGAATTTCCTAGTTCGGACGAGGAGTAGAGTATCTTTATGTATTTTTTTCTTTAATTGTAGTCTAAAATGTTGAACTAGTATGTTTTAAGTTAATTGAAATTTATAATTTATAATTTTTTTATTAAAAACAGCGTTGAAAAAACAGAATTTAAAAAAACAGTTTACTTTAAAAAAAAAAACAGTTTACTTTAAAAAAAAAAAACAGTTTACTTTTTGAAAAAAAACAGAATTTAAAAAAACAGAATTAAAAAAAAAAACAGAATTTAAAAAAACAGAATTTAAAAAAACAGAATTAAAAAAAAAACAGAATTAAAAAAAAACAGAATTTAAAAAAACAGAATTTATAATTAAAAAAATCAAAAAATTAGTGAGTGATGGAATTTGTACAAGTGATGACCATTTCCAGCAAAAAAGGGTGTGAGTGATGGAAATAATGGTTGATGACATGGCAGAACCTGATTGGATGTTGTCAGTGATGGAATTGGGTGTGAGTGATTCCACCCCTACCCCTCTTAGGCCAACTTCTTACATCTAGAAGCTATGTAGATAGACGAATTTACCCTAGAAGTATCTTCCACCACGCACAATTCGCAGCAATACAGGGGTAAATTCGTCAATTCCTATACCAATGCCTTCCCAATCCATCTATATAAAGGCAGAGCTACAAAAACTAGGGTATAAAAAGCAGATCTCATTCTCCCTCTTCCGAACCTCAACGACCAGAAAAAAAGTGAGAAATTCTTCATAAATCATCAAATTATAACTTTATTGATCTGATAATCCATGATTTTGTGACTGTTTACTGTATGTAAACCTTGAGATTGTGCTTATTTTGTGTGTATGTTGAAGATTCACGTGCAAATTCATCATAATCGATTATTTGTGTGTGTTTTACTGTATATGAACCTTGAATTTGTTTTCAATTTGGTGTGTATGTTGAAGATTCTCCTGCAAAATCATCATAATCGATTATTTGTGTGCGTTTACTGTATATGAGCTTTGAATTTGTGCTTATTTTGTCTGTATGTTGAAGATTCTCGTAAAAATTATTATAATCGATGATGTTGTGTTTGTTTACTGTATATGAGGCTTGAATTTGTGTTTATTTTGGTGTGTATGTTGAAGATTGCCTGCAAAATCATCATATTCGATTATTTGTGTGCGTTTACTGTATATAAGCTTTGAATTGGTGCTTATTTTGTGTGTATGTTGAAGATTCTTGTAAAAATTATTATAATCGATTATTTGTGTTTGTTTACTGTATATGAGCTTTGAATTTGTGCTTATTATGTCTGTATGTTGAAGATTCTCGTAAAAAATATTATAATCGATGATATTGTGTTTGTTGACTGTATATGAGCCTTGAATTTGTGTTTATTTTGGTGTGTATGTTGAAGATTCTCCTGCAAAATCATCATAATTGATTATTTGTGTGCGTTTACTGTATATGAGCTTTGAATTGGTGCTTATTTTGTCTGTATGTTGAAGATTCTCGTAAAAATTATTATAATCGATGATATTGTGTTTGTTTACTGTATATGAGCCTTGAATTTGTGTTTATTTTGGTGTGTATGTTGAATATTCTCGTTCAAAATCATCATAATTGATGATAGTGTGTGTATGAACCTTCAATTTGTGTTGATATTGGCTGTATGTTAAAGATTCTTGTTCAAAATCATTATTCTCGATGATTTTGTGTATGTTTACTGTATAAAACCTTGAATTTGTGTGTATGTTGAGGAATCTCGTGCTAAATTATATTATAATAATCGATGATTTGTGTGTTTACTGTATATGAGCCTTGGATTTATGTTTAATTTTGTCTGTATGTTGAAGATTCTCGTGCAGAATTATTATAATCGATGATTTGTGTGTGTTTGCTGTATATGAACCTTTAATTAGTGTTTAATTTTGTCTGTATGCTGAAGATTCTGGTGCTAAGTCATCATAATCGATGATTTTTTGTCTGTTTACTCCATATGAATCGCGAATTTTTGCTTAGTTTTGTGTGTGTATGTGTGTTGAATCTTTGACATCTTATGCATCAAGCAACATGGTTCTTTGTTCAAATATGTAATGGTTTTGTGAAAGTTGGTGGTTACATTTGGGATATGGTTGGTTTTTAGTTTATAAAAGATGGTTATTATTGTACAGGGCAGCTCTTTCATGGCTACATTCGAGTTGTACCGTAGATCAACAATCGGAATACGTTTAACTGAAACATTGGATGAGATGGTTTCAAGTGGGATTCTTGGTCCTGAGCTTGCTATCCAAGTGCTTGTTCAGTTTGACAAGGTCTCTTTTGAGCTTCTTTAATTAAATTATGGGTTAGTTCTGTGAGGTGCAGTTTATGTGGTGAAATGGATGAGACTTCCTCTCATCTGTTTGTGGAGTGACATGTAGCTCAGAAGGTATGGGATTTTGTGATGGTGTGGTGCAAAATTAGGCCTTTTTTCATTCTTGAACTAAAGGACTTGATTAATGTTCACAACGGATACCGGGGATCGGCTAGGCGGCGTAGAGTTATTTGGTCAATCATCCAGGTAGCCATTTGGGTGGTGTGGAAGTCTCGGAATGAGAGTGTATTTAGACACAAACAAGTGAATTTGGGGAGGATAAAAGAGGAAATCAAGACGCTAAGTTATCTTTGGATAAAGAATCGGGCTAAGCGTGTTACTCTCTCGTGGGAAGATTGGTGTAATTTTGAGTTAACAACTATGAGCGTGTAATCTTGTTTATTGATTTTTGGTGGCTGTAATCATCTCGGTTAAACGTTCGATTGACCGGGTTTGTTTTATTCAATAAACTTTGTTAGCCGTTCAAAAAAAAAAAAAAAAACGAGGCTTGTATTGTTGGTTGTAGTCAATGGCTGAAGCAGTGGACACTCAGGTTAAGACAAAGGTGACAGTTGAGGTAAATAGTTCTATCTATATGACTTACTAGGAAATATTACTGAGATGGGTGAATTTTGATTCAAAAGATTGTTGATTTAATCTGCCTATTGTGTATCTTATGTGGGTATTTTGGGGTGAGATAAGCTGTTTAAAATTAGCAGTTTTGAGTTTGCTTATTGGATAATTTCAATCTGAGTATCCTTGGGGTTCAAAGTTAGAAGTTTACGGTTAGATTTTGCGTGAATGCTGTTAATAGATTTTAACCATGATGTGAAAGATCATGATAAGAACTAGTATGTATGGACTATAGGGGTAATTGTGTTTGCGTATTTAAACAGCTTATGGGTATGCTATTTAAGAGCAAAAAAAGATTATTTCACCATATGTGTAAACCTCTACTTTTGAAATAGGCAATCTCACTCTGCTCGTTGAATACAACTTATTTCATCATAAAACAAACAGGGAAGCGTAAGCACTATCCTAATCATCCAGGTGTTAAAAATGTATTTTTTTTTTTTTATTTTTTTTTTTTTCAAAAGTTGCAGTAAGCGGAGAAATTGTTTGAATAAATGATCGTAAACACCATCTTATTAGATAACTTGCATGTGAGTTATAAACACACTGCCCTTTCTCAAGAACAATAATATATCTATGCAGTACCAAAATATATTACAAATTACTAGGTTGTTTAAAGGCTTAATTTCATATTACAAAGTCCAACTGCCATCTCAGGTTTCAAAAATACTTGTGATAACCGGATACAGGAGTATAGAAAATACATAATAAGGGTAAAAAAGTTGATCTTGGAGATGACCCGGTTTGACCCGACAGACCTTTTGTAAATGATGGATGTGCCCTTGTTGGCTTGTTAACATACAACGTCATCTTCACTGTGTGGATGCTGATATACTTTTGTAAACATAAACAGGGGCATTTGCACACGTACACATTCTGCGACAACGTGTGGACATTCGTTCTTCAAGTACATAAATTTCAGGAAAATGTTGGTCAAGTTAAAATAGTGGCATGTGACTCAAAGCTGCTTGTTCAGTGAGATCTTATTATCATTCGTTCATACATAAGTATATCCACATGACTCAAAGCTTTGGCTCGTTTAAGTGATATTGAACCGAACTTGAGCCGAGATTTTAGCATTGTTTGATGTTGTTTTCACAAATAGCTCAAACCAAGCTCGAGCTTTGGGTTTTAACTCGCGAAGTAAATTCCGGGGCCCTTTTCCAACACCATGCCACAGTTAATTTTTCACTCTTTTCCATAAAAGCAACTAAATTCAAAATGTAGCACTAAAGACGAATAACATGTCATCATATTCTGTGTTTTATTAACTTTGTTGCACTAGTCAATATAAGACTGTGGGATGTGGGGCGGCGGTTGCCAAGCAACGCTGGTTAGACCACACCATGCTAGCGCTAGTCATGGCGTTGCCCCGCTGGCGTGAGGGTTAAGCCTGACCGGGGGGGGGGGGGGGGGGTGACATGGCTGGCTTTGGTTGGCTAGTCCAATATAGCCATTGGGGCTAGCCGTTGCTAAACGGCTAATTTAATTAAAAAGAAATATTTTTTTTACATATTAAACCAATATCAATACCCACCAATTTTTAACATTTTTTTACCACTTCTCTACTTCTTTTATATATCTTTTTATTTTTTTATAAAATCAACCCACAACATCCTACAATGCATCCTTTTAACCGAAGCTACGACCCAAACAACCCTTTGGATACCAAGAAAACCCAAACCCTAGCCTGCCACCAAACCGTCCACCACCAAACCCGACCCAAATACCCCTTACACGCGGCCATCCACAACAACCGCCACACGGTTTAGTATACTCACCGTGTCCCGATCTAGCCGGAATCGCATCGTATTTAGGAAACCGTGTATACACGAACTTTCCATGCCCGTCAATTACCTTACCGGCTCATAATTGGCAATGAAGTTGGAAATAAAAGAAGAAATCATGAAAAAATATAACATGGAGAAATCATGAAGTTTTTAATTATATGTAGTTTTTTTTAACTTTATGTAGTTTTTTTTTAATTTTTATTCGTAGTTTTTTAAAATATTATATGTAATCTTTTCATCTATTTTAATTAGTGTGTTATTTTAATTAAATGAAAATTAAAATAGTTTAACAAAAAAAAAAATCCACATGGCTGGCCACGCCAGCCGAAGCCACGCCACACCACACCCCTTGTTTTTAAATATTACCTTGTGGATCCTATACTCGTCACATGTCGAGCAATGCTGCCAACCCAAACCCCTCCCCATCCCATAGTCTAATACTGAACTACTAAGAAACTAATTAGCAGCCATATCAGATTATGATGAACCAGCATTAGCCAAAAACATCAAAACTCCAAAAACAAAAGTTTCATATCACCTTATCCCAATCAGTTACACTCACGATTAAAACCTCTAATCACTAGCTAGTAAACTTTTTAACGTCCTTAGTACCTCATATTCATATTAAGAGTAGGGCTGGCTCGGCTTCTAAGCCTACGCACAAAAAAAAAAATCTAGTATGAAAAATATAGCGTAAAAAATCTAGTAAAAAAATATAGAGTAAAATGCCAAAATGGTTCCTGAGGTTTGATCATTTTTTGCACTTTAGTCCAAAACTCAAACATTTTGAATCTAACTCCTTGTGGTTTCAATTTTGTTGCCATTTTCATCCAAAAGCAAAACCTGGTCAGATTTTTCAGTTAACATCCAGTTTTTTTTTTGTCTTTTTCCTCCCTTTTAAAGAAGGTCAAAATAGTTAGATTTTTTAAATTTGTTATAATAAAATGTTAAAAGACCATTTTGCCCTTCATTAAAAGGGAATAAAAAGACAAAAAATGGATGTTAACTGAAAAATCTAACAAGATTTTGATTTTGGATGAAAATGACAACAAAATTTAGGGCTGGCATATCGGGTCGACCCGATCTGTTAAGACACGAACACGATAAGACACGAACACGAAACCTGTAAACACGAACACGACACGAAATCTTATCGTGTCAGATTTTCCAAACACGAACACGAACCTGTTAACAAACAGGTTACACGATATGACCTGTTAAGACACGAAAATGTTGCCAACATATCATATGACCTGTTTAAGCCACAAACACGACCTGTTAAGACCCGAACACGACCTGTTAAGACACGAACATAACATATCATTCCATATTTGAAATTAGCAATTAAGGAACCTGTTTAATGAAAATTTAGTCGCCAAAGGTTCACAAAAGTCATAAAAATGCATAAACACATAATGTCTTAACAAACTTAAAACGAAATCCATAAAAGTCTAATCATAACATCCAAATAGTTTCAAAATTCAAGTTCCCATATGCCTTTCTTTCTCAAGATCTTCAATTCCCAACATTCAAACCTACACAAATAATTACAGTCGTATTAGGCATGGACAATTTGACATAAACTCATTCATATAGTTTTATCAAGCAACATTTCTAGAAACATTTGAAGTGGGTACCTTGAGATGTTCTCGGATTTTTAACAAGCAACACTACTTGAAGCATTTGGAGTGGATACCTTAGGATTGTTCACGGAATTTGAAGCATCTGATTCATGGCTAATGTCAAGCGACATTATATCTTCTGTGAGCTCATCTACACTAACTTGGTTCGAACCTACAAAGTACAAACAAATATACATAATAATATTAATAGAATACCATACAAAAAAACATAAAAAAATCATGAGAAAAGACATTACAATAATCTCCAAATAACCAATCTTTTGTGCATATGAGAGCCTCAACGGTATCTTTGCTAAGTGAACTTCGATGTTCATTAAGGACTCTTCCACTTGCACTGAATGTAGACTCCGATGCGACAGTAGATACCGGAATGGTCAAAAAGTCTCTTGCCATTCTCGCAAGTGCGGGATATCTAAACTCATTGCCTTTCCAAAAAGCCAACACATCAAGTTCACAACTTCTGTCAACCCTTGACTCCTCCAAATACATTTGCAATTCTGATTTTTTGTTAATTGTAAAATCTTTACTTTGAAATTGATCAAAATCCTAAAAAAATAATTGGAAATTAGTTAGTCAATAATTAAACACAACATATAAATATATAAATAAATTACCTTAAGCCTTGAGCTCATTCCATAGGCATGTGTAGAATCATCCATTGGAAAAAAAAAAATAATTAAGTTACACAAAAGTTTATAAGAAAATTTATCCAAAAACTATAAAAGTTGAACCAACAACATACCGGTGTTTTGCCCTTCTTTTTCCCCACTTTATTTTGTGAATCGCTCATGACTTCAATCCCCACTGTATCCAAAAACAAAAAAAAATCAGTTCTTAATCCGATTGAACAGCAACTAAAGAAACAAAACGAGATTCTGAATAAACAACAACTATATACAAAAATAAAAAGTTCAGTTCTTAATCTGATTGAACAGCAACTATATCAAGAAACAAAACGAGATTCTGATTAAACAACAACTATATCCAAAAACAAAACGAGATTCTGAATAAACAACAACTATATACAAAAATAAAAAGTTCAGTTCTTAATCTGATGACGATGATTTACCCAAATCAACTAAGCGAACACAAATCAAGTAAGCTGGACATGTAACAATGAACTTAACTAAACTGGACATGTAATGACAACAGATGAACTTAACAACAGAACGATGACACAAATTAAGTATCCTTAACTTACCTGAAACCTTGCCGGCGGACAACCGATGAACAGAACGGGCGAAGGTTGAGCAGCGACGAACAGAACGATGAAGGTTGACTGTTGAGCGGCCGGAGAAGAAGGTTGACTGTTGAGCGGCTGGAGAAGAAGGTGAGCAACGATGAAGGCGGCGATTAACTTAGGGTTTTTTTTGGTGCAAGGGACTGACTCGTGAACTGTGAGTATGATTTCAAATTTTCAATAATTCAATGAAAGGCAGCTAGTGATAGCATTACCGCCTGACCCATATATATTTTATATATTTTTTAATCTAAAATTGTTAACAGGTCATTAACGGGTCTTAACAGGTTAACGGGTTTTAACCTGTTAAGACACGAAATTTAAACAGGTCTTATCGTGTCGACCTGTTTAGACACGAAACCCGTTAAGGCCAAACCCGAAACCTGTTAACTTCGTGTAGGTTCGTGTCGTGTTTTCGTGTTCGTGTCAGAATTGCCAGCCCTAACAAAATTGAAACTACAGGCACACAGATTCAAAAGATTTGAGTTTTGTACTAAAGTGACAAAACCTCAGGGACCATTTTGGCAGTTTACTCAAAAATATAGCACAAAAAAATCTAGTACAAAAAATAAAGCACCGAAAATTTTACTACAAAAAAATTCATCACAAAAAATTTAGAAAAAAAATTCAAGACAAAAAAAATCAGCACTAAAAATTTAAGGTAAATTACATTTTTCGTCCTTTATGTTTGTACCGAATTTTAATGAATGCTCTTTAACTTCAGTAATTACAGTCACAATCCTTTATTTGTAAAACTCATTACACCATACGTCCTTTAACCCTAAACTAGTTAAATTTAAAAGTTAAGTCATATCATGTGAAGGCCTTTACGTCTTTTTCACCATAATAAATAAACATAAGAAATTACAACCAAAAAAAAAAAAAACTAAAAGACAAAAAATATATTTTTATAGACATCCTCTCTCTAGCTCCCACCACATGTTCTCCAAAATCAAATTCTATTCTACTATTACTTAAAGGACAAAGTCGGTGGAAACCCCACCGGCTTTGCCTTCCTCTCCCCCTACTTTCACAATATTGTAGTTTTAGCCCCTTAATTTTGATACCTTCAAAGTTTAATAAAATGACAAATTTAGTCTCTAAACTACTACTATATTTTATAAATAGTTTGCGTTTGACACCCCAACTTAATGACAGTTTCCTTTTTCAGCCCCAACTTTGTTATAGTTTCCTTCTTACCCCTTTGTCAGATTTTATCTTTATCCTTCTTAGCCCTTAAGTTTAGGAATTGGAATTTTTAACCAATTAACTTTTTATGAACTTTGTAAATGCTACTTCGACTCCCCCATACTTTCACGATGTTGCAATTTTAGCCCATTGACTTTGGTACCTTCAAAGTTTCATAAAATGGAAAATATAGTTCCTAAACTACTACTCCATTTTACAAATAGTTTGCTTTTGACACCCCAACTTTGTGGTAGTTTCCTTTTCATCCCCAACTTTGTTATAGTTTCCTTCTTACCCAAAAACTTTATCAAATTTTATCTTTACCTTTTCTTAGCCCTTAAGTTTGGGAAATGCAATTTTTAACCACTTGACTTTTTATGAACTTTGTAAATGCCACTTTGACCCCCTCGATAGTTTTTGGCTTGACGATATAAATTCGATTTACGTTACGTTTTGATCCAATCGCAATGCAACTATAGGATACATTGAGTTCAATCGGATACGTCAAAACGTGCGTTTTCATATGGTTAACACATCACATAACGCTTGGACTAATCCATTCGATATTTGCGAAGTACCTGCGCCGCAACGCGCGCGGGTCTTATTACTAGTTTGCTATGAATATTGTTCCCCGTGCACGTGCAGACCAAACAAACTTTCAAGAATTTCAAATCAATATCCAAAAATTTGCCATGAATATAATTCCTCATGCAGACCAAAGACACTTTCAAGTGTTTCAAATCAATAATAGATTTCATGTCAATACTAACTTAAATTTACAAAATAAGGGTGGAAGGAGTGCTCAAACGCTCTCTATTTTTACTACCCAATAATCTCATGCCATGTCAACTTCCCCCTTCACTCCTCATTTTGTACTCAATCACTAGCAATACTCAAACACATGGAGAGCGATAAACAATTTAAAAAAAGTATGATTGGTTGAAAGGGGTTGGGGCCCACCATTAACCTCCTCTCTCACACCTCTATCCTCTTCCCTACTCGATGACTACTCACCGCCTACACCCCTCCCCGCTCACCGATTGAAGGCCGGCGACACCTCCCCGATCGGCAAAGAAGCTCCCCGCATGAGTTCCCCGAACCCACTCCTTCCACCCTAATAAGAAATAGAGAGAGACGGAATGCAAGTATGAAAGAGAGAGGGGAATGCAAGTATTTGAGAGAAGGGTGGGGGGGGGGGAAGAGAATGATGGTGAATTCTAGGCTTCCGATGGAGCAAAACTTCGGCGACACAAAAGCATATCTAAAAAGCTCGTTGTAGATCTGGGCCATAGTTGAAGGC
Organism: Helianthus tuberosus; assembly: GCA_030545235.1. NCBI lineage: Eukaryota > Viridiplantae > Streptophyta > Magnoliopsida > Asterales > Asteraceae > Helianthus > Helianthus tuberosus. Next base: position 181,602,867 of record CM060363.1, on the reverse strand, counting down.
GGCGACGGTGAAGGATTGGATTGGGGATGTTTCACACAACGGTGTAGCCTTAGCACTTCATTTAAAAAACCACAATGGTTATACTCTATGAATCCTATTAAAAATCATACCATAATCTGTCCGGGACCTTGCCGGAAACAGAATCCTTGCTCGGAACCTTTCCGGAAATGGAATCTTGGTCGAAACCTTGCCGGAGACGGTGGTGGTGGCTCTCACAATGATGGTGGGGATGGTTGGTTGGAGAGAGGTTGAGGGGAGAGAGAGAGAAATATCAGAAACAGAGAGATTAGTTATTTATTGTGTTTTGTTTATTTGTTTAATTTAAATATATTAGTAAAATTACTAACCTACCCTCATATACAAGGCATATGCCATAGTTAACTGAAAATTTTAACCAGGTTAGGTGCAAAGGATGTAGAGTGTAGTGAGTTTTACAAATAAAGGACTGTGACTGTAATTATTGAAGTTAAATGATATCTATTGCTATCCGATACAAGCATAAAGGACGAAAAGTGTAATTTACCCAAAAATTTAACACAAAAAAGTAGTATAAAAATCAGTATAAAAATGTTATACAGCTTAGAAATACAACACATTTTTATTGGTTTTTTTAATTGTCATATTTTATATAGCAATATTGTACTCAAATTAAAGATAAAAAGACATTCGATTTTATGTTGAAATTTTTATGAAAAAATAATGTCCTATAAAAAAGTTATGAACGCTTAATAAATGGGAGTAAAATATGCATGCGCGTTGCATATGGAGAGAGAATGTTAATAAATATGATTTTCCAAATATACTGTTACATTCCTCTTTTTTTCCTATATTTTATCTAACCATTGATTTGAAAAATGAAAAGTTAAGATTCATTCTTATCTTACTTAACCAAATAAACTTTTTATTTGATTTGAACTCTTTCATAATAATCCTACCATTTACCACCACCAGATGAGTTGATTTTTGTGTTCAAATGTTTTATTATACAGTTTGAATAATGAATCCATCTTTCATCAGTTTTTTCTACTGGATCCTCATTCTCGATGCGTTGATTTTTTTTTTCAAAATTTCTTACAAAAAGTAATTAGATTCCCCCTTTATTTACATTATTTACAATTTATCTTATCTACCATTAGTTGGTATTGCCAAAAGATTTTGTCAACATATTTTGGGGTAATGAAGTGCCTAATAAACACAGTTAAATATGATTTCAATTGATATTTAATTATATTAACTTTTAAATGCCAACTATAAACTTTTTAATTTATAATTTTCGGTCTAAAGCCCGGTTTAAGGAAAAGGGTTTTGTTACTAAACATATTGAAAATGATAATTTTGCAAAAAGGCCTCCACTTTGTAGTTCGCTTAAGGTCTCCAGAATCACTGGAACGACCTTGATTAAGAGTGAAAACATGTAACTGTAATAACCGTTTATGTTTATACCATCAATCAAATAGTAATCAAGCACTCCTCACCCTAAAATCGAGCAATTTCCAAAAAAAAAAAAAAAATCAACCTCAAACTATATCATGACAAATCAACCCTAAAGTCAACCTTTACCACATATTAAACGTACAAATCTTCAGAAGTAGGCAATGTTATATGATTTAAGTAGAAGTATGAAATTTGATTACTTATGTCTAAAATCGAACAGTGATATTGGTAGAAATCAAAATCAAAATCAAAGGCGTTCTAGTAGACATTACATACTATGGAATCTTAAATCAATGGTGTTATGAGCAGCATGCCGTCAAGTACAAAGGATTTGAGATTGGCAGATTGCAACCGTCGAGAAAACCGTGTGCCCATCCTGACCCATCTGTATTACCCATTCTAACCCGTTCTTATTTTTTCCTATTTTCAGTTTTACCCACTAAGATTTATATATTACCCAACATAACCCATAATCTTCAAATTATTACCCAAAGAAACCTTAAGTTTGTCTTTGGGTTAGTTTTGCCACCCCTACTTTTTTTACTCAAGTTTGTTTCTAATTGAACAATGAAAATACTATAGCTTTCATATCCTGTGTTGATCCCAGATAGAGATACCCAAATTCTTAATATGGCAAGTGATTTCAACAAATAGGAAAATATTGTGCAGAACTAGAAATCAAACTTTCAAGAAACAACTTACAGAATTTTAAAGTGTATTAATGACTTTGTAAAACAAAGTTATTGGATATTACAAAATGAATGCTTAAAGAATTCTGTGTGGAGGGTAATGGAGTTTGTGGTGTGTGTATTGAATGCTTAGCTCAACTCATTTAACCTTCTGGGTTGACATCTCTATTTATAGAGAGTCTAGATCTGAATAAACATTTGTTTATTCATCAATTGCTCTACACAAAATGACTTTTTGGCATATTCATTGAATTGGTTATTGCCAACTTGTTACTTTTTTGGTTTATGTCAGGGCTTATCTCTAAGACAAATTGGTCCACCATAATTTCTGGTGACTAGCTTACCAGAATTCTAATGAACTTGATCATCAGAAATTCTGATGATCAGACTTACCAGATTCTGATGATAAATACCAGATTTATCATCAGACTCCATCAGAATGGTCTTGCCTGCTTGTTTTCTTATCTTGATCATTTCCTGATGCTTAGTTGAAGATGTATCTTTCATTTCTTCTTGTCACATTATCATGTAGGCACCTTTTTAGTGATACTCCTTGATTGTATCTTCAGCTTATGATCAGGTTGATCATCTTTTTCTTCAATAGTTACATTTAAAGTTTCCTAACAATTTCCCCCTAAGTATTGTAAGAAAAATAAATTATCTTATGACAAATGAACATACTTTAAAGAAAAATTTCCCAAACAGTGGAAACAAAATTTGCAAATCACAAAATACTTATGTTTAAAAACAGATTACAAAACAGAATTAACATGAAAATTAAAAGTGTCTTCAAACTAATTTTGGACGTTTGTGCACATCTCCTTTCTTCAGTTGTTTCTTGTAGTGGATGTAGTTCTTGCAGATGTCATACATTCCCTTGAACCATATTCTTGCTTGCACCCATTCATCAATCATTTGTTCTATCTCTTCTCTCTCCATTTCTTTGTTTTTCCCTTTCTTTCTGAAGTTGCTCCTGCTTTTTGTTCATGCAATCCTTGATGAATTTCAGTGTTTGGTTGGAGTAGTTGCAGATGTCAGCACTTCTGAAGAGAGCTTTGTTATCTTTAATATCTCTGAACACAACATATAGATTATGTCTGCCTCTGATTCTAGGTAGTTCAAAGATATCTCCAGTTCTGGCATGATTTTGTAGCTCTGTGGGAATTGATGTGTCTGGTGGAGGGATGTGGACCTTTTTCTAATGAACATAGTCATAATTGATGCATAAATCAAAATCAGTGAAAGCTATTCTTTCAAATAGCTTGATCCCTGCTTTTGATATGCTCTTTAATGCTCTTCTGACATATTGGTTATTGCCTCTTTCAGCTTCATAATGTTTCTTCAGAAATAGAATATCCAGTGGATGCAGGTAATCTGCCAGATCTCCATCTGTAATCTTCTGTTCAATCCCATCTTCTCTAAGAAGAGTGTACCTGTTTTGTACAAAATGCCCTCCCATGCCATCTGGACCAATCTTTTGTTCATCCACTTTCAAAACACTTTTTATTGGATTGAAATTTGTATAGTGGATGCTTCTTGAACCTCTTTCAAGTCTTTCCTCCCTTAAGCCCCTACTGGTTGGACTTTCTGGTCTTTTTAACTCATCTTTCTCCGTCCAGTAATATTCCTTAAGGTTGAATTCAGGGAACATCATTACATCTTTGTCAATTTCTTGAACAAAGACTGTTCCACCTTCAGGAGTCTTTCTCTTTACGATCTGTGGCTGTTTTGAAGATGTAGCTGTATCTTCCCATCTTTTTATAGCTTGCAGGGTTATGTCTTTACTTAAGACTGTGTCCGACTGTCCCCTGATGAAGTTTATCTTGGACCAGATTGAGGGACTTTAATATTTAAATCAGAGATAACTATAGGTGAAGTTGCATACCTTTTCATCATCTCTTCTTTTGAAATTGGTGGAGGTGGACCCATTGAAGTGGTTCCAGCTTGAGTGACAGGAGTGACTGTTGGTTGTAGCATGATGGTCTTAGGGACATCCAGATGAGAGGCTTCTTTGGGAGTGGGTTTCATGATCTCCTTAGGGTCAACATTTACCAGTCTGGCAATGTTGAAGTGCATTCTCTTCATGAGAGATTGAACTTCTCCCACAAGTTTAGCATTTTTAATTTCATTTTCCTGCACTTGGGCAAATTCTGCTCCTGCAGTGCAGCCCATTCTTTGATCAGATTCTCAAGGGCATCTGTGATGCTATTGTTGCTGGCCCTTAAAATTGTGATCTCCTCCAAAACCTCGTTTGAGCTGCTTGATGTTCTTGACTCCATAGCATCTTTGACTTGTGACTTAATCTTCTCCATTTCTGTGAAGTTTTTCTGAATATCAGATGAAGAGATGCTGGTTTCTGGTGTCTTTTCTTGCTGTCTTTGTAGAGCTTTCAGAGCTTCAGTGTTCCTCTCAGATTGAGTCTTGATGAGTTCCACTGATTCTGTCAGGGTCTTCAATTTAGCTCTTTGACCCTTCACTTCTGACAGCAGCTGATCAAGCTTCTCCTTGTAGGATCGTTTGCATGACCAAACGAGTCGTTCAGAAGAGATCTCGTCCAATACGAGAGGCGGAAACAAATGTATCGGAGTTATTTCAGCTAATTTGCACACAGAATCACTAAAACTGTCTCATATATTGATTGCATAATGTTTTACAGACTGGAGACACTTCGGCACCGGAATCAGAAAGTTACAAAAGAAATGACCACACTCACTATATATAGGCACTGCCATTTCGCATGGAATGGCTCACACGAATTGGCCAGTTCCATTTCGTACGAAATGGACATGTTCCATTTCGTGCGAAATGGCCTCATCCTATATGTTTCTCGTATATCGTGCCCTAATCTATCATTTCTAATACAAGACTCGATACAAGACGAAGTCGACAGACATATGCACCAACAGACTCCCCCTTGGATGTTGACGAAGTCTTTAGTGTCGAGTCTTCAAAGTCTTCAGTCTTTATCAGTCTTCTCGCTCTTTCAAAGTATCTGACATTGTAAGTATCCTTCAATCTCTTTCTTCTTCTCTCTCTTAATCTGATTCTTTTCTTCACAGGATCAGAATCACAACCTAGCTCTTGAGCTTTCTAATTCTCTTGATCAGGTCTCTTGATTCCTTAAGTTCTTCAGTATCAGCAGCTGACGTGAATATCAGGATTCGAACTTGGCTCCTTACACAGTTCCACGATCAGAAACTGGCTCTTTCATCTTCAGACTCCCCCTTTCGATAAGCTGGGATAGCAGTCTGGAATGCACAAGATCGGAAACCTGGCTCTTATAACTTTCACAGGTTTTAAGATCGTAACCTGGCTCTAACCTGCACAAACTCTACCTCAAAATAAATTTCACAAATTTAAAAATTTAACAAATTTAGAGACCACTTGTAGATATCTTTTAAAAAGATTTATCATTTATAATCTCTGATTCATCACTTGTAAAATCAATCTTTCTTATTTCTAAACACACTCTTCCCAACCCATTGTTGTTCATCATGTTTAGCACTTGGAATTTTGAAAATCAGCTTTCCAACATCAGTTGTTGAAAATAAGATTAATTAATTTTTTTTTTCAAAAATTTATGCTAAAACATACTTAAAATCTTTTTGGATTTTGAAAAGCAGTAAAGAAATATTTACAGACAATATTTTTGTAGTTTGTGTAAGAGGATCATATCAGTTTTGAAACAAATCACTAACACCGTTAAGCTTTAAACATTTTAAGTTCTAAACGATTCACTTAGATTGTCAGTATACTGATCCACTTAAATTTTCACACAAAGTTCAACTGTTTCGAGATACGAGATTAGTGTTTTAATTGACTTAAACTTATTCGCGTGTCCCACCTCAGAATATACTCTCGTATCCAGACTTCTATATTCAGTCTTACAGGTGAGTGTACACTAATGATATTTGTAAACGGGTAATGCGAGACCATGAGAGCTCAGGTTAGAACTTCCGTTCAGACAAAGAGATGATGGCTCGTCTTTCGGTGTGTCCCGTTTGGGGATCTTTTCTTCAACAGCACATGATTAGCATTTTTCAATGTTTCATCATTTTTTATGCTGAGGGTGGGCTTTAAGATTAAAGTTGTGCAGAGCATTATACAAGGACTAGGCTATTGCTCCCGTAAAATCAGAAGTCCTGGTATAATACCCCAGATATCATCACGCACAAAGACCTAGTATGTCAGAAATAGAAAGTCCTTCAAACAAGATTTCAGGGGTTACCTATATATCCGAGAGATGTTCCCCACGAAATAAGTAAGCTATGATATTTAGGTTTATATCTCGAAAGCAATCTACTGAATGTATAAAAACCTACTGGCATATCGTCAGTGAGATCGTTTATCACATTTGACTTTTCAATTCTTTAGCATGCTGTGATAGTCCACTGATGTACTATCATTTCCTCTTTTTCACAACAAAACTCTTTTTTGAATTTTATCATGTTTTTGGATTTTGGATTTTATCATGTTTTTGGCTTTTTCAAAATTTCTAATGTTTTTGGATTTTCTGAAATTTCTTACTCCCCCTAAAATTCAAAATCATGTAAAGAAAAATTTGACAAACCGATGTTTCAAGCAATTCACATCATTTCTCTTGGCATAAACAATCAGAACTCCCCCTGACAACAAACTATTTTCCCATTATGATTTCAAAACACTTAAGTTTGTTTTAATCAAAATGATTTTTCTGGAAAATTAGTTTTGTTGATATTCACAAACCACTTGTAGATTAGGGGATAAACTCATCACTTTGTTCATTTTTAACCACTTGTAGGTTCATTTTTTACCACTTGAATGAAAGTTAACTCAAGTTCAACTTAATGATCTTGATTAACCACTTGTAGGAACAATCACTTATCAATAATACCACTTGTAAGTTTTTCAAACAAACATTTTTAAGAATGATGCCGATTCCTGCTCCACGATTACCAACTTGGGAGCTCCGGCAAGTCCTGGTTTTTAGTCATGATAGGTTCTATCCCATGACAATACGAACATGGGTGAACCATCTTCATCTGGTTTCTTCTTTTTCAATTCATAAAATTCCTTTACCCCTTTTACCTTTCCATCAATTATTTTTCCAAAAATATTTTGAACTATGGGGTTAAACGTTTTTTCAACATCAAATTCTTTCTTTTCAGAAAAGAATTGATTTGAAATCTCAACTTTGCCAATTTTTTGTTTAAAATTTTCAGTCCACAATGGTAGAAAGTTAACATCATCCATTGGCGGTACTGAATTTTCTCCTTTCAACTCAACATGTGGCTTTTCTGACTTTGATGAATCAGATTCATCGCCAGAAAATAGCTCCTCTGATTTTGACGAATCAGAATCATTGCTAGAACTATCATCTGATTTCTTAGCAACCCATTTTTAGTTGTTAAGATTCACCTTTCTTTTGTAAAAACTTTTTGAACACTCACCAACCTCAAATTTTGAGTTTTTGAAAACTTTAAAAGGGTTGGTTGGTGGTTCATTCTCAACAATTTTTTCCTCCAGTTTAAGAGAAACTCCCTGTTTTGTGTTGGTTGCCTTTGAACAGTTCAAGGCAATGTGACCAACTTTTTTGCATTGATAACAAGTTCTCCTTTCCTTCTTTTGAACAACTTCATTCTTCATTTCTTCTTGCTTCTTAGCAAGGAATTCTCTGTTTGATTGCTTCCAGAATGAGCTCTTTTCTTCTTCCTCCGAACTTGCTCCTGAAACAAATACGGTTTTTGGTTTATAAGTTCTCATTTTTATAATTTTCTGGTGGAATGAAACCCAATCACTTCTTTTTGAAATTACCGTTATGGTTTGGTTTCTTTCGATAACCTGAACCAGAACTGTAACCCTTTTTCTTGTTTAATCTTTGTTGAACTCTTGAGGTGTATTTTTTAGGTTTTTCATAAAGATTTACATCTTTTATTTCAGAAATATTAATCTATGTTAGTTTGAAAACCTTGTTAATCATTTCAGTTTTAACACCTCTTATTGGAAATTCTTCATCAGAATATAATTTGTCAGAATCATTCAAAGTATATGCTATTTTGAATGTTTCGTCATTCAAATTGTTTTGTGATAACATAAATTCTTTATTGTAAACCCGTTTGCCCTTTTTGACTGTTGGACTTGACGTGTCAGACTTTGACTCCGACTCCTCGTTTTCATCTTTATCTAACACATGATCCACTACTTTCTTCATCAATTGAGATTGTTGATCAGTGTCAGATGCAGTAAAAGTGACATCGATGTTATCTGGAAAGTTATCTGAAGATTCAGATTCCCACACTAAGTTGGTTGCCTTTTTGACTCTATCTGAATTTGGATTTCATGGAGAATATCCATTTTCAAGCGGAGGCGGACACTTGTACTTTGTTTCTTACCAGAATCCTTCACTTCAGATGTCTCTTCTTCAAACGCCTTCATGCCTTCGACTGTTGGATAAATCCTGTCAATCACATAAGAAGAACATGTGTAACTTTTTAATAACCTGTTTACTCTTTCAGTTTCTATTTTCTGGATTTCCAATTTTCGTTCAAGTTCAGCACATTTTTCAATGTAATGATTTATGCCTGTCTGCTTTAACATGAACGCTCCTTGAAGTGTCTTCATAGCTGTTGCTTGTTCACTGCTTGATTCATTGTATTGATTCATGGATTTGTTCAGAACGTCATAAGATTCTTTCAGTCTGTTCATGCTATGAATCAGTGTGTTGTTTTGCTTTTTCACAATCTCACAATTTTCACATTCCTCAGACACAATTTCTACATCAGCTTCCTTTTTAATCTCGAAAGCTGGAATTTCTTTCACCTGCTTCTTTATTACCCGGACTTCTTCATCATCTTTGTTATCTCTCTTGGCTAGAAATTTTAAGTTCTCTTTCATTATTTCTGCATAATACGAATTATCATCATCACGATCATTTTGTTTTTTAACCTTTTTCTTTGTCACTCGAGCATTTGCATCTCTCTCGGCTAAATATTTTAAGTGCTCTTTCATTCTCTCTGCATGGTAATCATCAACACTATCTTCCTTAATTTGAGCAACAAAAGCTTTAGCCTTTAAGAAATCTTCATCTGGACAGTATTTGTCCCAGCTAAATCCTTATGGCAATCTCTCATCATCTTGATCTATTATTCCATAACAAGCTTTCTTTGAATCTTCAATCTCCTTCCTAGCATGTGAAGTTTGTGGCGATTGTTGTTGATACGGCTGTTGAGCAACTTGATGGTAAATCGCTTTTCGATAATAATCATTGTTGCTGAATGGATTTTGAGCTCCACTTGCTTCGCGATTTGTGCATTCTCGCTTGAAATGCCCTTTTTCCCTGCAACGAAAATAAGTAACTTTAGATTTATCAAATCCTAAAGTAGAAACATTAGCATCACGGAAATCATCTCTTCCCGTAATCTGTTTAAATTTCTCAGCTCTCCTCAACACACTAGCCAAACACCACTTAATATCCATTAATTCCATCTCCTCAGCATCAATCTGATTGTAATCCTCTTTAGTCAATATTGGATTTCAGATCCTTCCTGCAAGTAAACTCCCATAAGATTCTAACACAGTCACCAACAAAGACATATGACTTTTGGCTACTTCTTTAGAGTAATTTTGATCATTCTCAAGATTTAGTGCAATGTTGCATTGTAGTACTTTGCCACTCTTGGTTGCTGAAAAATTTGGATCGAATGATGGATATGAAGAGAATCCCATTTTGTTGATTGATCCTTGAGATGATTCTCCAGAAGAACTTTTTGCATTGAAAGCAGTTTCAATCTTTAGTGCAATGTTGGTCTTATCACTAATACCTCCTTTGTAATACAGACCAATGTCTTGTTCACCATTAAAGTCTTTCATTCTTGCTATCTTTCGTTGTTCCATCTCTTGAGCTTCGAGTTGTTCAATAAACATGCTCATTAGATTGTCAAATTCAGGTTTATTTTTCAACATCATAAGATACGTGCCCCAAACATCTTGTGGCAACGCATCTGCCAACTTTTCAATCCATTCATCATTATCTTTCTGGATGTTCAATCTCTTCATGTTCATCACCAAATTGCAATATCTTTCTATAATCTGTTTAGTGTTTTCGGTTTTTAATCCACGAAATAGATCAAATTCTTTCTTCAAAAGCGACATTTTGTTCTTGATCATCTCTTTACTTCCAACAAACTTCGATTTTAGTTCTTTCCATATTGAATGTGCACTTTCGTTGTGTTGTAGTAAAATCAAGATTTTTCCTTAACAGCTTGCTACAAGAGACTAACCATCATCTTTTCACTTTTCTAATTCTTTCTCTCATCAGCACTTAGATCTTTAATATCAACTTTCTCTCCGTTGTCCTTATCCGGTCTAATATATCGATATTCAATACATTCCCATGCATCTAAGTAATTTGCTTGAACCCAATTTTCAAAACGCTCCGCCCATCCACTATACTCCTCAATACTCATAAGCTTAGGCGGTTTTTGCATGGTGCCCGTTTCATTTTCTAGCATTGTATTCTGAGTAATAGTAATCGGAGTAGCAAACGCATTGTAGAATTCGTTCTCCATGATTTGGTATCAAAAGTTCACAAACTCAGACTTTCAAATGAACTGGATTGGTGCGAACTGGTTCAAACGAAATGGTTTGATGCGAATTGGCCCAAACCTCAATCCGTGCGAAGTGGCAAGGTTCAAAGTTCAATACGTGCGAAATGGCAATATCTCAAATGAATTGGACCAACTTGATGCCACCTGGGTGCAATTCGTGCGAAATGGGATCTACAATGTCCAATCCGTGCGAAATGGATGATCTGAATGACCAACTCGTGCGAAATGGTACACTTTGGTGCGAAATGGAGTCCAATTGTTCCAATTTGTGCGAATTGAAAATATCTTTCACACGATTTGGAGAGCAATTCGTGCGAAATGGATGATGATGTCACCCAATCAGCCAGATTTTTGTCAAATTGATCAACTTTTAGTCCGATTTTAGGTCTGATTCTTTCAAGGATTTGTTAAAACTGTATTTCGCACATTATATGTGAAAATCAATCCATTTTATCCATAAAATCTTTGTTAATATTGAAAAATGTGTAAAAGAAGGTGTAGAAATCAGAATTTTCGATGAAAAACAGCTGAAATCAGTAAGAACTCTTCCTCCTTAGCTCTGATACCACTTGTAGGATCGTTTGCACGACCAAACGAGTCGTTCAGAAGAGATCTCATCCAATATCAGAGGCGGATACAAACGTATCGGAGTTATTTCAGCTAATTTGCACACAGAATCACTAAAACTGTCTCATATATTGATTGCACAATGTTTTACAGGCTGGAGACACTTCGGCAGCACTTCGGCATCGGAATCAGAAAGTTACAAAAGAAATGACCACACTCACTATATATAGGCATTGCCATTTCGCATGGAATGGCTCACACGAATTGGCCAGTTCCATTTCGTACGAAATGGACATGTTCCATTTCGTGCGAAATGGCCTCATGCTATATGTTTCTCGTATATCGTGCCCTGATCTATCATTTCTAATACAAGACTCGATACAAGAAGAAGTCGACAGACATATGCACCAACACTCCTCAACTGGATTTTTCTTGTAGATATTGAGTACATCATCCAGGGCTTTCTGAAGTTGTTCAGGTGTTATAGATGGTGTTTCAGAGATATTTGGAACAACAGATGTTCCTTCTAACTCACCAGCTGTAAACACATTTGCAGCTGTTTTGGAAATTTCTGGTGCACCCTTGGATTTACCAGAATCTGGTGCATCCTTGGGTATACCAGAATCATCTCCACCAGATGTGAAAAACAAATTTTCACCCTGGATTTCCTTATTTCCTTGAATCATTCCAGTGAATGATTCTCTATAAGTTGTTGAGATAAACAAATTATCTTCACCCGGATTTCCTTGATCAGTTTCTTGATCTCTATCCGTTGTAATCTCAATCTCCTCCTCATTTTCTAATTCAGAGTTGAGATTGACTGAACTAGATACCTCCTCATTAACAATAGTTTTTCTATGTTCAACTTTATAGGTTGCAGTAATTGATTCTTGAGAAGTTAATTTATTTACAGAAGTATCAATTAAAACTGTGTTTAAAGGTGAACCTGTTCCAGCAACATGTGACTCTGCATAATGTAGGATTTTTGTATCTTGATGGGTTCATCTTTAAAATGGAATCCAGCTTCAGGATTCTGATGGCTTTCCTCGTATTCTAGTGCTTCATTGTTTTCTTGTGAATTTCTGATTAGCATATTGAGGTTTCCTTCAGCTGCTCCTGATTCTTGATGACCATGACTTTTGAACTTCCTCTTTAGTAGAAGAAGAACAGTTGTAAACTTCAATAGTGGGTGTTTCTTTAGGCGTGTCTGGTCTGTTCAGGATCTCCTCATGTTTTAGTCTGTATTGTGAATCTGTTTTAATCAGATTCAACATACTTTCTGGTAACACAGGGACATCCCTACTTGATGCCCACCATTGATTTGCACTCCATGGCTTCATGGTTGTTGAACTCCAAATTCCTTCTAAGGTAGGAATTTCCACATTCCTTTCTTCAAAGATTTCAACAATAAATATTGAGATGAACCTTGGGTATGGCAAGTGTGAAGAAATTATCCCAGTTTTGGTGGGAATTGATCTTTTCATCAAATTGAAGATTTCAGTCCCATAATCAAGTTTGTACCCAGTTATGAGTCCATACATTATTAATAGTACTGATTGATTAACTTGATCAGCTCCACCAATTTTTGATGTGAGACATTTGTTCAATGTCTCCATCATGACCTGCCAAAAAGCTGGCAGTTCATTTCTTCTAAAATCACCAATCCTGGTGATCTTCTTCTTATATCCTAGCTCCACAAAGAAATTAATCAGCTCCTCCTTGTCTAGGGTTTCGATGTAGTTATCATAGACAGGGAGCTCAAGCCATTGCCTGACTCTTGCAGGGGTTATTGTCACAGAGACATTGCCCCATACATGAGCAGTGACTTGGTTTTCCCCATCCTCTTTGAAGGTGCTGATGAATTGCTGTAACATCTTCTCTGGTACTTCTCTTGTTTTGGTCATTGCTCTTGAGATTGGACATCTCAACAAGAATTCCACCAAAATTTGACACTTTTCGTCATATACAGAGTGCGCTGTATTCATCAATAGATTGTTCTCCTTCATTGGCAAAAATTGATGGTCTTCAATAAAGGGAACATCGTGTTCAACAATCAGAATGTTAAGATTCACTTCGGCCATTGTTGAATTTTGAAAGTGAAGGATTGATTGTGAGGAATTATGGCTTTTGAAAACGAAGGGTTTTTAGGGTTTCAGGCTTTTGTGAGGAAGAAGGTGAGAGATGAAGAATTCTGCTAAGATTGGGTTTTTATAGTTGAAGGTTTAGCAGAGATTTTGAGGTGGTTAGTTGTTATGGGAGTTGAGGAGACATGGATTGTGGGTTGTAATGGCGGTTAATGGGTCATTAATTACCTTTATTACTGTTAGATCATTTGATGTGATGTTGGTTCAGAAAATAACCGTTGGATCGTGGGTATCACGATAAATTAATGGGTATTATCCGTGCAAACGTGGGTTTTAATCATGTCTTCTCAACTTGTTATTCTTCAATTTTCTCAATCATTCTTTTTTATTAGAAATAAATGAATCTGATTGGAGAATACTAACGGCTACATGACACCTTTTCCTTTTGTGGGATCCATTAAAAAATGGTCCAATAATCTGCCTTGTAGAAGTTTTATATTCTTCCCTCTTTTTGAAAGTCAAAATTCATTTCTGATGACGTCATTAGAAATAAATCTCATTTTCTGATGAATTTAGAACAAGTCTTCTTGATGATGTTTCTGTTGACAAGTCAACAGATTGAGAAGTTCCCCCTTAATAGAGTATTCTAGCATTTTTTTTGAGATGAGAGGGAATGAGTAAAAGATCAGAAATATGACTTACATATGGTTTTCTGGTAGAGTTCAAGTCTGTTGTTCTTTCTTCAAGGAATTTTTGAAAAAAAAAATTAAATGATGAATGATGGTGTATGATTTTCTAAAATTTTTACATTGTCTCATTTTATCATTATTATTCCTTTTTGAAGTTTAACTGTCCAGAATTTTCTGATTTTCAATATCTTTTGAGCAAAAATATTTTTATCAGATTTTGAAGTTATGTTACCAGATTTTACTAGATTTCAACTATATGTTATCAGGAACTTAAAGTTTTGTGACAAATGTTTTGTTTCTGATGAACACAAGTTGTTTTGTGGTATTAACTTCTTTGTTTTACCATATGCTTTTTACCCATTTGTTTTTCCTTCCCCCTAACCAAGTTAACAGAAAACAAAATTGTAAAAACATGATACATTAACTTTTAACAAACAAACAAACGAAAATAAACAAAACAACCTAATCAAGTTCTATCTCTTCTTCTCCATAGCTGATATGATGGAATAGCCAAAGATGGGTCTCCAAACCAGTGTTATGGTCAGTTGGTATGAGCATTGTGTGCCTGATACTCTGTTAGAGTACCACTTCTGCTCTGGGGTACCATGCAGGAATGCCTCCAAATCCCAGCTGGCTAGTGATTACCCTCATCAGAAAACGAGGATCACTAAGAAAGGTCTGCCAGACCACAGGTTGCTTGTAATATCTCTCATTAAATAATGAAAGAAATTATAAGGGATGTCCTGTACAAGTGCATGTATAGGTTCCATCAACCTGTAGGAGACTTCATAATGGTTTATGATTTTCTTAGAAAAACATACCCCATCTTAGTTACCAAGTACTGCCATGGCTTGATGAAGCCAGTTTTGGAGATTGGCCTATTTGGGTTATCAGAATTGTACCCCATTTGGGTTAGGGTCTCATCAATCTGTGATCTTTTAAAGATAAGAACATTGTTACCATTATAAAGGTTTAAAACCCGTCTGATGATGTCCTCAGTGACAATGATAAGTTTGTCAAGCACATAACTTCCAATGGAAGTTAATCCCCTCCCCTCATGCAGTAGAAGTCTTGCATTTTTCTAGAACATCTGCAAGATTTCCGGATAGACCATTATGTGTGCTGATAGAGCGTAGGCCAGTGGCCTTTGCATGAGCATGTTTAGGATGACTTTGCATCATTCCCATGCTGGACCCTCAAAGTTAGTCCTGATCCTTAGATTGTGATAAGGATGGTATTGTCACACCCTGGCTTTGCGGAAGCGTGGGTTTATTCGGTGTGACTTCTTAATACCATAGCAACAATCATAACAATGCTATATGATAAAAACATGAGATTTTCATCCATTAATCAAGTTTATAAAATTTCCATGTTATACAACAATCACAAAACAAGTTACAAACCTTGACTTGGTTTAAATGAGTTCGTAAAAACTTAGCAAAAGACTTTAAACCATACTAGGTTTAGAGATATGTAGCCCGTCCAGGAAGAGGTTACACCTCCTAAACCCTGGATGACTTCTTTATTCAAACGCAGCTTGTAAATACGTGCATACCGTGCCAGATCCATTAGTTTCCTGAAATACATGTAGTTTGAAAAATCAACAAAAGTTGAGCGAGTTCATGTGTATGTGAGTCAGTATAAATCGTTAAAAATGTACCCGTATAAAGGTATCTTGTTGGTATGTAGCAATAAGGAAAAACAGATCAATTAATGTGTAGCTAATACATTAATAAGTGGCATGGCCTAGGAAGCACTCAAACCTGTAACGCGTATTTTGTACCGGTCCTTCCGGCGGAACGACATAGTCAGCACATGCGGCCACACGCTGTCCCATGTGTGGGGCTCGCAACACCCGATAGATCTATCACTCATGCCTCTCGGTCCTTATAAAAGGATTAATGGTCTTACGATAATAGCCTATCCATTCACGTGATCTAGAAGTAAATTCCTTAGCTAATCATACCATGTATAAAAGTGTCTGTAATAATTGTAACATGTATTTCACCCCCGAAGTATAAAAACTGAAAACAATTAAGAGAAAAGGGGGGACATGAACTCACAGTATTGCGTCTTCGTATTCGTAACCCAAACCTCCGCGGCAAACACGACTACCTACAATGGTCTAATGTCTATTAGACGAACGGGTAGTGCCTTTTCTTAGTATGAATGTTTTTGAGTTACAATTCTGGTATTATTCCAAGTAATAATAATTGTATTTAGTTTTGGAATAATTGTTTATTCAACATTTCTGTATTAGTACTTCTCAAGTCTTAGTATTCGTGTTCCCTTCCCAATGATGGGGGTTTTTGAATACATGTATGCTTTATATTTCCGAAAATATATTTTAAGTCCCACTTAGCAAATATACTTAACCTTTTTGGTCCAAAATAACTTATTTCCAAAATATATGTATTTTTCCCAAAAATAATATATTTTTACTACCTTGATTCCCAAAATGATATTTTACCAGGATATACGTATACGTTATAGTTTCGAAAATATATTTTAAGTCTCACTTGAAAATATATTTTAAATCACTTGTCTAAACTACTCTGATTCCAAAATATACATATTTTTCCCAAAAATATTATACTTTACTCCATACAGTTTACCAAGATAACACTTTTATCAAAATACACATTTAAGAGTATTTTCTGGTAATACATAAGTTACATTTAAAGTTCGGGAGGTAATAATAATACCGGTGTAACTTGGATATTTATTTGTGAAGGCGTTGGTATTATTTTGGAGTCGATACTTCTCAGTGTATTCAGGTTATATTATTTTTACTCAAAAAAAATAATATATAGTTCACAAAATAATCATAAAATCACACAAGCGTTTTACTATGAAATATATATTCTAAATATATATTTAGTAAGTTTTATTCACGAAAATCCACCTCCAACACTTGGTAATTTTTGTAATAAAAATTATGGCGAAGTTTGTTTGGAAAACAAGTCAAAAATATATTTACAAACACTTGTCACCAAAAATATTTCTAAGTGTCATTTTCTGGAAAAATTTCGCCAGAGTTTCCTCTGTAACTGGAGGTGGCCACGCTTACGAGCGTATCATTTTCTTTTAAAAATTCAACCAACAACTTTTCAATCATAAATATTAAATATTCAAACATCAACTAGTCAAAAATAAGTATAGATCGCAAACACATGAACTTGTAAGTTGTGTAAAATTATGTTGTAACCTTCCAGCATTTTTAGTAGACCTTTCTATCTTTAAAAATAAAATCGGTTTCTTGAAAAACTTTATTTTTAAAGAAATGTAACTTTACAACTTCTAGTCCAAAAATTACGAAATTTATTCCTTTGTTAAACCTTTTGTTACACAAGTGTTTACACACTTGTTTGTTCACCAAAAACACCTTTAGTTTATGAAAGATCCGGCTTTAAAACAAGACTTGTATATTTTACTTGGTTCTTCGAAAATACCACTTGTAGATCTTTAGATCTACTAGTTTAGAACTCCATTTTACAAGAAATATCAATTTTACACAAGTTCATGTTTATGTATGAAAGGGTTCGTCATCTTGTAACTTTCCTACTTAACAAAATGCTAGTTCATGTTCCATGAACATGATCTAGCGTGGTTGGATGACGATCCGTTCCACTACTAGCAACCAACAACATAAAATAATCATAACAAAACAAGATTCATGAGTTTTACACCATTATTTTCTCTTTAACCATCTTGTTCATCATTCTTACAAGACTTTTAGATTTGATCTTTAGTGTTCATGATTTTTATCTGTTAAATCTCTTATTAACCACTTTAAACAAGATCAAGAGGGTGTTTAGAATTACTTACAACTAGCTCAAGGCTAGGGAAGAATCAAAGCGAAAACAAGGTGGTTAATAGCGATGTAGAGAGGTCCTTGTGATTCCGTAAGCACCGAGCCTCCTTGTATGTGACCTTTCACCTTTGTATGTATGTGATATTGCTAGAACCAAACTTGATGGTGAGGCTATGGTTGTTGGTGGTTTCGGCCGATCACAAGCCAAGAGAGAAAGAGGAGAGCAAGTTTTGCTAAGTGTGTTGATGTGAGAGAATTGTGATCTTTAGGATACATTTATAATCCATATTGGTACTTTAACCTCTAGGTAATATGTTCTCTAGATTCAAGACATGGCAAATAAAATAATCAACAATGTGTGGTGTGTGTTCCCTTGGGGAACCGTTCGGTTCATGGGGGGGGGGGGGTTATGGTTTGGTTTCAACCATTTAGTTAGGTGATAGTTTTGTTTAGTTAGGAATTAAAATTAGTTACAAGTGTGTTATGTATTATAACGGGTGTTAGGGTGTTCGGGGACCCTAACTGGCTCAGAAAAGGAAAAACAATGTCATTGACAATATTTTTATGTTCCGGGTAAAGTCCGGTTGTTCGGTTGGATATTAATCCGTTAAAGTGCTAAATAAGCATTTAAAGTGTCGTTAATATTATTTTTAGTGACACAATGAATTCCCGACACTTTGGAGAGTGTCTAGTATTATTTTCCCATGTTTTTTCACTTTACTAGTTAACTTAAATGCTGAATTTTGTAATAAAGTGCAGGATTTTTGTAGTTAAAGCATGTTTTTGGCACATCCGGTCACTATAAATATCACCTAGTGACGCAGTTCTACAATCCTCATCTCCCTACACTCCCTGCTAGTGTAGTAATCTATTCCCGGCTCATACTGGCCTCAGAGACAATGTCTGTCTAGTGCTGGCAATGTCGGCGTGTTTACTGGGTTATCCGTATAGTGTGCTCACTGTGCTTTTGTGCATCAAGGTTGTCACTAATGTTTGCGTGTAAATAATAGAGTGACAGTAATAAGGTATGATGCATGAGCATGTATGTATCAGCAAACAGGAAGCAGTTTATTCAGAATTGTATTCAAGCACAGTAGTTAGTAATCAAGCACAGTAATTAAGCATTAATTAAATATTAATTAATTGTACGGATACCTGGATTTGTGAGGGTTGTCACATTCTCCCCCCGTTAAATAAATTTCATCCTCGAAATTTGTACTACCTTAACTCCTTATGGTTAAGTCACACACGAATAATATCGAAGTAAATAATCATCAAATCGGAACAATCATTACTCACATTAGGTGAGCCCAAGAATATATAACAACCCGAATCCTAGGGTTGAAAGGTGTGTGCTTTTAGCATTTGATGTCAAATGTACGAGACGTATTTGACGTATAGTCCAGCGTAATTCAGCTAGCAGGGGGGGTTTCCTCAAAAGAGGAGTTTTAACTAATAAGGTTCTCAATGACCATTTGCAATATGCAAACGAGTTTTTCATGAACCATTGCATCCGCTATATGAATTCAAAATCAACAACTCAAATGAAATAGTAAGTTAATCTGTCAACTCCCTAGTAGATGAATGGTAAGGTTTGGTGAGTTGAAAATTTTAAACTGCGTGAATAGGCACAGTGAATACAAGCGAATCTGGTGTATCCTTGCCTTAATTAGTAGTTGCATCAGAAATGTTTGAATGACGAGTCAAGCAAAAATATATGTAGTTTTGCGGTGAAACGGTTGACCATGATTAGCACAAGCTACAAGTTTGTAATGACGCCACAAGGCGCCGCAATGACATAATTCAATAGTAGTGGTGACTGAACAAGTTCACCGTGTCTGAAGTCAAATGAATGTGTACCGAAACAAGCCTGAGGATTTGATTACACAATGTCACAAAGTTTTCAGTTGAACATGGAACACCAAAGAGCCATTGTTTTTGATCGAAGATGAAAAAGTATTAAGTACTTGCAATGCATTCGATTGACAACGAAAGAATCGTTAGGAGGTACATTGTGCTTATGAAATGAATATATGTACCATTGCCTTAACACACAATTGTGTTAAGACTGCTTCGGTCGTGGATATCAAAATAGATTGTTAGCAAATAAATAGGCAATTAAATCCGTGTATGAAATGAGCAACCCAATTAGCGCAAGCTTCAATTCTGTGAAAGTATCACTGCAAGGTATTGGAATCATTTGACGATTTAGTGGAGTCGAAGACCAAACGAATTTGCTATGACTCGAAATGAAAGAATTTTGCAAAAATATCTGAATATGATGCTCCCAATACATCATATGACATCTGAAGCTGAATATGCGAAGTAGATAAGTTCAAGCAATCGAACTTAATCTCAGTGTCGCCTGGCAATAGAAGTAGGTACCAACCAAGGAAATATCGGCATGGTATCAAAATAAACCATGAATGTAATTTGTAATAAAAGAAGTTTCAAGAGAGTGTGTTGACTCGATAGCAAAAGAGTCAACAATTTCAATAATGTAGGTCATTCGAATCACAAACCAGTAATTAGAGTTAGCAACGTAAAATTTGAACTTTAATGAAGCGTTTATTCGAAATGGAACCGCATGCGTAGCAAAAGGTGCATGGGTTATCTATAAGTTTTCAAGTGATGAAATGACCCGGTATATGAAGCAAACGTGGGTTCGCTCTCAGCGAAGGAAATCAACGTGATGCAACTACTTTGAGGGGAGTAGAGATGCAAACATCTATTTGCTAGAAGCAAAAGTAAAGATTTCACAAAAGAAGTTTAAGTACTTTCTGTTTGGTCAACTGAAATGACAAGTTTGTCAAGTTAATGACGTTTGATTGAGTTGACAGATATGGTTCCTAAGTAAACCCTTATGAGTTTGGTCCTGGGTTCCCATAGGTCCTAGATATAAGTTTTCTAGATTCTCCAGATCTCGTATCCCGCGTAGATCCGGTTTGTACATTGTGTAGGAAGTACCATTTTGCCTTCGTCTAAGAACCAGTCATTGTCCCACAATTTCGCCCTGGTATACTTTCTTCCTGAATTTCACCGCTAACGACGCTCGATCGTCGACCAGTCGTGTAGTAGTAGTTGGGTCCTCATAGTCAGTTACGTACGAGGTTCGTTAATCCTTAGTAAGAGTCACCGACTCTTGTGTGTTAGCTCGTTCGGCTCCTGGTAGTTGATACTCATTTGGTAATCATCGTCCTTCTTCTTGACGAGCAGATTTAGGGTTACCCAAAAGGGATTTTGGTCTGTTATCTTCCTTCTCTATCAACTTCTGAAGTTTCACTGTCAATTCTTGCATCTCTAAATGTGTAAGTCGTTAAGGGGTATTGACTACAGGCGCGACGTCTGGAATCAAATCGATGCAAATATTCGACTTGTCGTTGAGGAGATAATTCTGGCTAGTCTTCGAGGAAGACCTCAGGATATTTTCCGATCATGGGGGTATCTTCGAGTTTTAGTTCTTCGGCCCCCTTGTCCCCGACATGAGCCAGAGAACAACACATCCTTCCCACAACAACTTTCGTGCCTTCAAACAATTCGTGATCTGTGGAGGTGTATCCTGCTTCGTGAGTCCCGATCGTTTCTTCGTTCGTCATTTGGATGCGAACATCAATCTTTGTTCGATCGCTTGGCAATTATCCCATCCCAGTTGCCACGTTGCAGCTTCCCAACTCAACTGGCAATAGATCTAGCGTAAACCTACGCTCTCCGAGTTCTATCTTGCCGATTCCACCTACTTAGTTGGCTTCCACTAGCTTCCTGTTAGCTAGTACTATCGTGTGCGGATTTTTCCAACTTACTTGCTACTAAACCAAGTATACTCTCACTCTAGAGATACGAAGCTAAAATTTACAACAGTATCAAGTAGCGCAAATGCATCGCATTGAGTAATATGGGACGTACCGATATCCATGCTTGGATTCCTGGCGTGCTTCCCTAGCTCTGGTGTTAGACATCTTTCCCACGATTTTGTTTAATCTCCCTTGGGCAATCTTTTCTAAAGTGCCCCCTATTACCGCAGTTATAGCATCCCTTACCTTTCTTTCCACGTTTTGTCTCACGCCAACATGTTTCCCTGTTGTGTCCTACTTTGCCACAGTTGTCACACTTCCCATTTTTACATCGCCCGGTATGATGACGTCGGCACTTGTCGCATTTAGGTAGTTTACCCATGTACTCTTTTCTCTTTTTGGCCTTGTTGTTGCTACTCGTCTGAGTACCCTGTTTGAAATTTGCTAACTTCCTCTTGTTGTCTCCAGATGACTCTACATGAGTCTCATTCTTCTCCTCAGAGGTTGAAAATTTGTTCATCCTGATTGCCTCTTCCGTCAAGGCCACACTTAAATTGATGGCCTCAGTGATCATTGCAGGCTTTGATGTTGTCACCATGCTCATGATTTGGGGTGCCAATCCCCAAATGAAACGCTCAATCTTCTTAAACTCTGGATCTACCATGTAGGGAACAATGCGCGACAGAACTTGGAACTTCTCCACGTACTCAGCTATTTTTGGACCTTCCATCTTCAAGTTCCAGAACTCAGTTTCCACCTTCTGGCTTTCTGTTCTCGAACAATACTTTTTATGCATTAGCTCTTTCAGCTCGTCCCATGATAAAGCATACGCAGCAGCCTCGCCCATTGTCTGAACCTAGAGTTTCCACCATGACAGAGCCCCATCTCGGAATAGTCCGGAAATGTATGTGACCTGATCCTCTGGGGCGCATTTGCTCGCACGCAAATCAGAATCCGTCTTCTCAACCCAGCACACGAAGACTACGGCACCCCCAGTGCCGTCGAAATGTAGGGGCTGGCAGCCCAAGAACTGCTTGTAGGTGCAGCCTGTGATATAAGCAATATTATTCGCGTAAGGTATTAGCAAAGCACTCGTGGAAATGTCCAAACGTCTTGTAATGTGTCTTAAAGGACTAAACATTACCGTTGGGTGGGTTATTTCCTGAGGTACTTCCGCCGCGCTCAGAGCGAAGGGCCTCGTACTGTGCGATGAACTGCAAGAGGCGTTCTTGGAGTTCCGCCTCTGTCGTCGGCAGAGGGTTGTTGGTATTGGGGTTCCCTTGAGTCGACATCTTCCTAGAAGAAAGTCAGTTAGGTCAGATCTTGTTAAGTACACGAGCACACAAGCCTCTATTTAGCGAATAAGACCTCAAAGGTGTATTACATATATATATATATATATATATATATATATACACAGTCGTTATATTATTCATTCACATATCATTACAATTATTTCACAACTTGTAAATAAGAACGTAGCAAGTAAGCATGTAGTATTATAGTTATAGCACAAATATGCTGATCAACAGCGTGCTTAGTGGGGACATCGCGACTGAGTTTTTCATTAGTCATTAGTCATAAATGTTGTCGCATGTTTAAAGATGATTGGGCTTTCATTATCCTTCGGCCACAATCACTGTGTCTAACAAAATGTATCACATCGAAAGGGACACAGGGTCACCCTACCCTTGTCCAACAAGTATACTAGTGCATCAAATTTTCGTAATCAGAAGTGGTCCTCAAAAGTCTCCGTAATCCCGGCTTATTATTAGTGTCTTTACCCAAGTGTAATACAGTCCGCATAATCCAGAAACCAACTATACTGGTGACTGAGGTGGAGGAGGAACGAAAAGTGACTGCTAGCATGCGTAAACTCCTCCTCGAGCTTGCATATATATACCGAAGTAGTTAACTAATCTGCCGCCCGATAGTAACGAAATAAGTATCAGAATCCTGGGAACGGTGTAATAGCAACGGTCGAGAGCGCAAAAGGAACCTTGAGTTATGTAGTGGATCCAAGTATGCTGGCAATAGACAGGGTGGAGGATGGGGTGTCTCGCATAAACTTTTCAGACAATATGTTGTCTTGTGATCATGTATTTGGTTATGTAATGTTTTGCATTTGAAGCCACCAATTGTGGTGTCAGCTCAAGCCTCAACATTCTGCAACTTATATCCTCAAAATGCAGCTGATGTGACAGGTGTACTCATCCCATATGTGGCCTCCATAAGGTGTGGGATGGTAAGGGCCTAAAATTTGGCATAGTGCATTATAGAAATCATCGGAAGGGCTCGTCCAGTGCCGTAGAGTTGAAAGTAGCAAAAGGTGCGGCCTGTAGAAAATGCTGCTGTAGCAAGTGGGATCATTACGCAGGTGCTGGCCTGGAGTACCTTCTCGTGGTGCGGGTAAGTCCCAAGAGAAAGCGATAGGCATGCCTGTGCAATGGACGTCGGTCTCCATAGGAGAAAATGAGCAACATCATCGGTTGCAGGTGCAAAAACAAATGTCTTAACCAGTAAGGAGATCGTCAGGTACAGGTACTGGGTCAGATATAAAGGGGTACAATGTCTGGTAGACCAAAAAGAAATAGGATCGTGATCACATAAAGGTGCAGGTTCAGCAGGTGCAACATCGAGTTGACCTAAAATGTGCAGAAACTAGCTCAAGAGCAGGTTCTGGGTCGTGTAACGGTGTGGTGTCTCGAGCAGGTGATAGAGCAGCAGCCATGTCGTCGTCGTCTGCGTCAGTAGTGGAAAGCTGTAATCCGGCCATTTGTAAGGCTGCAGATGTCACAGACTCATAGGAGTCTGAATGCACGCTAGAATCAGAGGGTAGCTTGTTTACAGGGGTCTTAAGAAGCGAAATTAATAACAGTGTTCTCGTCAAATTTTCTATCATCATGGGAGTCAGCAGGGGGAATCAACGTCATCGTAAATTGCTTGTCAAGTAGCCAACCTTCAGTAGGAATGTCCACAGGAGGCGCATCATCGAGGATCGGAGTCATGGTGTGTCCATCATCGGGATGACCAGTGATAGAGTGGTCATGGATTGAAACAAGAGTGACAGAAAGATTCTTGTCAGAGAAACCATCCGCAAAGCATCACCAAAATCTGGTAGCGCGGACTGTTGGAAGTCGTCCTTGTCCTTAGTCAGCATATCAGGATCGCCCTCAGTGTCTGATGTAAATGTCTCTGGCGCAGATGTAGCCTCCTTATCCGTGGCGGTGGCCATAGGGTTATCAATGCCTGATAACTCGTCCTCTAAATAGAGTGACATGTGTCCCGATGCTTAGCAGGTATATCCATAGTAATTACTAGCAATTAGTGTATGTGAACAACTATCACATATGCACGTATATCAACATTTAATCAAATAAGCATGTAAGTAATAACAACGCAAGCATGTAATCATCCTAGTCTTCCCTAGACTATCCTCTCAGTCTCCCCGACTGAACTCCCTCAGTCTCCCCGACTGAACTCTCTTAGTCTCCCCGACTAAACTCTCTCAGTCTCCCCGACTGAACTCTCTTAGTCTCCCCGACTAAACTCTCTCAATCTCTCAGATTGAATTCCTGGTCTCTCAGACTAAACTTCCCAGTCTCTCAGACTAAACTTTCTAGACTAACTTCTCAGCCTCTCAGACTGAACTTCCTAGTCCCACTAGACTAACTTCTCAGCCTCTCAGACTGAACTTCCTAGTCCCACTAGACTAACTTCTCAGCCTCTCAGACTGAACTTCCTAGTCTCACTAGACTAACTTCTCAGCCTCTCAGACTGAACTTCCTAGTCCCACTAGACTAACTTCTCAGCCTCTCAGACTGAATTATAAATCTTTAAAAAGTGTATTGTGCCCTTTTTGTTAAGAATGTTTGTGCCCTGGATCTGGACGTTTAGTGTATGCAATGTAAAAATGTTTTCGTGAGAGCCCTAGTGATCATAGTCTAGACTCGAGAAGGAATCCTAGTTCGCTATGATCGAGGCTCTGATACCAAGCTGTCACACCCTGGCTTTGCGGAAGCGTGGGTTTATTCGGTGTGACTTCTTAATACCATAGCAACAATCATAACAATGCTATATGATAAAAACATGAGATTTTCATCCATTAATCAAGTTTAGAAAATTTCCATGTTATACAACAATCACAAAACAAGTTACAAACCTTGACTTGGTTTAAATGAGTTCGTAAAAACTTAGCAAAAGACTTTAAACCATACTAGGTTTAGAGATATGTAACCCGTCCAGGAAGAGGTTACACCTCCTAAACCCTAGATGACTTCTTTATTCAAACGCAGCTTATAAATACGTGCATACCGTGCTAGATCCATTAGTTTCCTGAAATACATGTAGTTTGAAAAATCAACAAAAGTTGAGCGAGTTCATGTGTATGTGAGTCTGTATAAATCGTTAAAAATGTACCTGTATAAAGGTATGTTCTTGGTATGTAGCAATAAGGAAAAGCAGATCAATTAATGTGTAGCTAATACATTAATAAGTGACATGGCCTAGGAAGCACTCAAACCTGTAACGCGTATTTTGTACCGGTCCTTCCGGCGGAACGACATAGTCACCACATGCAGCCACACGCTGGCCCATGTGTGGGGCTCGTAACACCCGATAGATCTATCACTCATGCCTCTCGGTCCTTATAAAAGGATTAATGGTCTTACGATAATAGCCTATCCATTCACGTGATCTAGAAGTAAATTCCTTAGCTAATCATACCATGTAGAAAAGTGTCTATAATAATTGTAACATGTATTTCACCCCCGAAGTATAAAAACTGAAAACAGTTAAGAGAAAAGGGGGGACATGAATTCACAGTATTGCGTCTTCGTATTCGTAACCCAAATCTCCGCGGCAAACACGACTACCTACAATGGTCTAATGTCTATTAGACGAACGGGTAGTGCCTTTTCTTAGTATGAATGTTTTTGAGTTACAATTCTGGTATTATTCCAAGTAATAATAATTGTATTTAGTTTTGGAATAATTGTTTATTCAACATTTCTGTATTAGTACTTCTCAAGTCTTAGTATTCGTGTTCCCTTCCCAAGGATGGGGGTTTTTGAATACATGTATGCTTTATATTTTCGAAAATATATTTTAAGTCCCACTTAGCAAATATACTTAACCTTTTTGGTCCAAAATAACTTATTTCCAAAATATATGTATTTTTCCCAAAAATAATATATTTTTACTTCCTTGATTCCCAAAATGATATTTTACCAGGATATACGTATACGTTATAGTTCCGAAAATATATTTTAAGTCTCACTTGAAAATATATTTTAAATCACTTGTCTAAACTATTCTGATTCCAAAATATACATATTTTTCCCAAAAATATTATACTTTACTCCATACAGTTTACCAAGATAATACTTTTATCAAAATACACATTTAAGAGTATTTTCTGGTAATACATAAGTTACATTTAAAGTTCGGGAGGTAATAATAATACCGGTGTAACTTGGATATTTATTTGTGAAGGCATTGGTATTATTTTGGAGTCGATACTTCTCAGTGTATTCAGGTTATATTATTTTTACTCAAAAAAAATAATAATATATAGTTCACAAAATAATCATAAAATCACACAAGCGTTTTACTATGAAATATATATTCTAAATATATATTTAGTAAGTTTTATTCACGAAAATCCATCTCCAACACTTGGTAATTTTTGTAATAAAAATTATGGCGAAGTTTGTTTGGAAAACAAGTCAAAAATATATTTACAAACACTTGTCACCAAAAATATTTCTAAGTGTCATTTTCTGGAAAAATTTCGCCAGAGTTTCCTCTGTAACTGGAGGTGGCCACGCTTACGAGCGTATCATTTTCTTTTAAAAATTCAACCAACAACTTTTCAATCATAAATATTAAATATTCAAACATCAACTAGTCAAAAATAAGTATAGATCGCAAACACATGAACTTGTAAGTCGTGTAAAATTATGTTGTAACCTTCCAGCATTTTTAGTAGACCTTTCTATCTTTAAAAATAAAATCGGTTTCTTGAAAAACTTTATTTTTAAAGAAATGTAACTTTACAACTTCTAGTCCAAAAATTACGAAATTTATTCCTTTGTTAAACCTTTTGTTACACAAGTGTTTACACACTTGTTTGTTCACCAAAAACACCTTTAGTTTATGAAAGATCCGGCTTTAAAATAAGACTTGTATATTTTACTTGGTTCTTCGAAAATACCACTTGTAGATCTTTAGATCTACTAGTTTAGAACTCCATTTTACAAGAAATATCAATTTTACACAAGTTCATGTTTATGTATGAAAGGGTTCGTCATCTTGTAACTTTCCTACTTAACAAAATGCTAGTTCATGTTCCATGAACATGATCTAGCGTGGTTGGATGACGATCCGTTCCACTACTAGCAACCAACAACATAAAATAATCATAACAAAACAAGATTCATGAGTTTTACACCATTATTTTCTCTTTAACCATCTTGTTCATCATTCTTACAAGACTTTTAGATTTGATCTTTAGTGTTCATGATTTTTATCCGTTAAATCTCTTATTAACCACTTTAAACAAGATTAAGAGGGTGTTTAGAATTACTTACAACTAGCTCAAGGCTAGGGAAGAATCAAAGCGAAAACAAGGTGGTTAATAGCGATGTAGAGAGGTCATTGTGATTCCGTAAGCACCGAGCCTCCTTGTATGTGACCTTTCACCTTTGTATGTATGTGATATTGCTAGAACCAAACTTGATGGTAAGGCTATGGTTGTTGGTGGTTTCGGCCGATCACAAGCCAAGAGAGAAAGAGGAGAGCAAGTTTTGCTAAGTGTGTTGATGTGAGAAAATTGTGATCTTTAGGATACATTTATAATCCATATTGGTACTTTAACCTCTAGGTAATATGTTCTCTAGATTCAAGACAGGGCAAATAAAATAATCAACAATGTGTGGTGTGTGTTCCCTTGGGGAACCGTTCGGTTCATGGGGGGGGGGGGGGGGGGTTTATGGTTTGGTTTCAACCATTTAGTTAGGTGATAGTTTTGTTTAGTTAGGAATTAAAATTAGTTACAAGTGTGTTATGTATTATAACGGGTGTTAGGGTGTTCGGGGACCCTAACTGGCTCAGAAAAGGAAAAACAATGTCATTGACAATATTTTTATGTTCCGGGTAAAGTCCGGTTGTTCGGTTGGATATTAATCCGTTAAAGTGCTAAATAAGCATTTAAAGTGTCGTTAATATTATTTTTAGTGACACAATGAATTCCCGACAATTTGGAGAGTGTCTAGTATTATTTTCCCATGTTTTTGCACTTTACTAGTTAACTTAAATGCTGAATTTTGTAATAAAGTGCAGGATTTTTGTAGTTAAAGCATGTTTTTGGCACATCCGGTCACTATAAATATAACCTAGTGACGCAGTTCTACAATCCTCATCTCCCTACACTCCCTGCTAGTGTAGTAATCTATTCCCGGCTCATACTGGCCTCAGAGACAATGTCTGTCTAGTGCTGGCAATGTCAGCATGTTTACTGGGTTATCCGTATAGTGTGCTCACTGTGCTTTTGTGCATCAAGGTTGTCACTAATGTTTGCGTGTAAATAATAGAGTGACAATAATAAGGTATGATGCATGAGCATGTATGTATCAGCAAACAGGAAGCAGTTTATTCAGAATTGTATTCAAGCACAGTAGTTAGTAATCAAGCACAGTAATTAAGCATTAATTAAATATTAATTAATTGTACGGATACCTGGATTTGTGAGGGTTGTCACAGGTATGGAAGTGGAAAGCAGTCAGGATTTATTTTTGCCATTTTTGGTGTAGAAAGGTATGAAGAAGATGAAAAGTTTTCTAGGGTTTTTCAGTTGGATGAAAGTGACGGACTTAGCTTGAAGTGGTAGACATTTATAGTGAAAGTTAAGTTTGCCTTAAATGTTATCTACCTACTTTAGATTTACTATTTCTATTTTCTTTGTTATTTAATTTTCTGTCAGAAGACAATGAGAACAAATGAGATAAAATCTCCTGCATTAATGTTTAGGCGGCCATATTCTGATAATTATCATCATTATCTGCCCAGATGACATTTCTATCTCCTTAATATTGATGAGGTGTAATGAATGTAAGAGAGAGAGCTAACCACCATTAACGATTTCCCAGAAATTTTCTATCCATGACGTTATCTACCCTATTCTAAAGAGATAAAATTTGTAATTACTCTAGTCTAAAGAGATAAAATTTGTATTTTAAAAATAAGAAAATGAAAGAAAACTAAGTAACACAGAGATGAACGAATAAAATTTACAAAATCAATAAGAAATGATGATTACATATGGACTATGTTCATGCACGTGAAAAGATAGAGAAAAATATGATATCTTAAGTTTCATCAGAAATTATGTTGACTTGGTCAACTTCTGGTGATTTACCAGATTTTCTGGTGACTTATAAATTTTTTGATAGATTATCAGAGTTTTCACCAGAAATCTGATCAGATGTTTGTATATCAGATTTTTCTTTATTTTGTGACACAGTTTCTTTTTGTTCAATTTGCATATTGACCATTCCCAATTTGCTGATTAAAAAATTGTGTCTATTTTCATCTAAAAGTTTAGTGAAAATATCAGCAAATTGTTTTTTTGTTGGGACAAAATACATTTCTATGTTACCTTTCTCAACATGATCTTTTATGAAGTGGTATCTGACATCAATATGTTTTGTTCTTGAGTGATGCACTGGATTTGATGTTATTGCAATGGCACTCATAGAATCACACAAGATTGGAATTTTTGTCAGATTCACTCCATAGTCTTTTAGTTGAGTTTGCATCCATGGAACTTGTGAACAACAACTTGCTGCTGCTACATATTTTGATTATGCTATGAATGTGGCAACACAGTTTTGCTTTTTGCTTGCCCAACATACTAATTTTTCTCCCAGCATTTGAAAGGCACCAGATGTGCTTTTTCTGTCAAGTTTGCATCCTGCATGATCTGCATATGTGTATGCAATTAGTTCTAAATTTGTGTTCTTAGGATACCATAGGCCAAGATTTGATGTTCCTTTTAGATATTTAAAAACTCTTTTGACAGCTTTCATGTGGGACTCTTTAGGATTGCATTGATACCTGGCAGAAAACAAGTGGAAAACATTAGGTCTGGTCTACTAGCTGTTAGGTATAGCAAAGATTCTATCATTCCCCTATAAGTTTTTATATCTATAGGTTTTTCTCCAACATCAGAATCAAGTTTATTTCCTGTGGCCATGGGAGTCTTTGAAGATGAGCAGTTTTCTAGTGAATACTTTTTCAATATAGTTCTGACATATTTTGATTGACTCAAGAATATGCCATCACTTTGTTGTTTAACTTGTAAAACAAGGAAAAAGGTTAATTCACCCATCATGCTCATTTCAAAGTGATTGGTCATTAGTTTTTCAAACTTTTTGAAGAATTTGTCATTTGTGGATCCAAATATTATGTCATCAACATAGATTTGGACCAAAAGTGTGTGCCCCTTGTGTGATTTGAGAAAGAGGGTTGTATCAGTTGTACCTTTGGTGAAGCCAGAATTGATTAAGAAGTTTGATAATGTTTCATACCATTCTCTTGGAGCTTGCTTCAACCCATACAAGGCTTTGTTTAGTTTGTAAACATGATTTGGAAATTGAGTATCAACAAAGCCTTCTGGTTGATGCACATACACTTCTTCTTCAATTTCACCATTCAAAAATGCAGACTTGACATCCATCTTATAAACTTTTATGTTATTTGAGGCAACATAACCCAGGAATATTCTTACAGCTTCAAGCCTGGCCACTGGTGCAAAGGTTTCATCATAATCTATGCCTTCTTGTTGACAATAACCTTTGACCACCAGCCTAGCCGTGTTCCTTGTTATGATGCCTTGTTCATCAGATTTGTTTCTGAATACCCATTTGGAACCAATGACAAATTTGTTAGTTGGTTTGGGTACCAGATCCCACACATGACTCTTTTCAAATTGGTCAAGCTCATCTTGCATTGCTTGGACCTAATATGAGTCATTCAGTGCTTCCTTGACAGACTTTGGCTCAATTATGCTTAAAAATCCAGCATAAAGACATTCATGAGCTGTGGCAGATCTTGTCTTAACACCTACTTCAGGGTCACCAATGATGTTAGCTAGTGAGTGTCCCCTTATCCATCTCAAGTTGTTGTGTGAACTTGTACTTCCTAGTGAGTGTCCCCTTATCCATCTCAAGTTGTTGTGAGATTCCAGAATTCTGATCCTTTTGTACATTTTCTGTTGGAGGTTCCAGATCATCTGCAGGGTTAGTACATGTCATATTTTTGTTTGATATGTTTAGCAAATGGTCATGTTCTAAAAGGTCCCCAGTTAGCTTGTTAAGAAGTTCTATAGAATTTTCATATTGTTTTGACAAGCTTATATCTTGTAAAATTTCATCAGAAATCTTGGTTTCTGATGAATCATCAAAAGACACATATAAGCTTTCCCTTATTGTCCTTATGTTTAAAAGAAATATTCTATAAGCTTTGGAGGACAATGAGTAACCAAGGAAAATTCTTTTTTCAGCTTTTCTGTCAAACTTTTCCAGACTATCAAAATCATTAAAGACAGAACAATTACAACCAAAGGTGTGTAAAAATTTGATGCTAGGGATCCTTTGGTTGATAATGTTATAGGGGGTTTTCTGATGTCTCTTGTTAATGATAGATCTGTTTTCTATAAAGCATGCATTTGAGATAGTTTCAGCCCAAAAGTAAGTGGGCAATCTGGCATAGGCAAGGATTGTTCTTGCTGCTTCTACCAGAGTCCTATTCCTTCTTTCTACAACTCCATTTTGTTGTGGAGTTCTTGAAGCAGAAAAATCATGAGATATTACTTTGCTTACAAGGAAAGTAGTCTCAAGTTTTGCATTCTTGAATTCTGTTCCATTATCAGATCTAATCCTTCTCACATGTAATTTCAACAGATTTTTAGTTTTTCTGATGAAATTAATGATCAGATCGGGGGTTTCATTCTTTTCCTTAGAAATTCAACCCAGGTGTACCTAGAATAGTCATCTACAATGACCAAAATGTATTTATTTCCAGAAAAACTAGCTGTTTGTACAGGTCCACAAAGGTCCATGTGCAAAAGTTCTAAATTTTCAGAAATTGAAGATTCAGAAACTGTTTTATGTAAACCTCTTTTTGATTTGCCAAGCTCACATGCTTCACATATCCTATCATTTTTAAATGATATGTATGGTAAACCTTTTACCAGATTTTTATTTGCTAGTTGGTTTAGATATTTGAAATTCAAATGAGCAAGCCTTTTATGCCATAACCAACTATTTCCTTTATTTTCAGTAGAAAACAAGCATAACTGAGGATGCTCAATTTCTTCTCTGAAATCAAAGTAATAGATGGAGTTTCTAATCCTTTTCCCACTTAAATAAATTTTGTTGTCATCTAAACCAACAAGTAGACATTTTTCAGGTAAGAAGGTTACCTGGAAGCCTCTATCACAAAATTGCCCACAACTAAGTAGATTATATTTTAATCCTTCTACATAGGCAACCTTTTCAATGGTCAATGATCCATATTGTATGGTACCATATCCCATGGTTCTTGTAACGCTTCATATTTTTGTATTCCTATTTATATTTTATACATACTTATCGTGCGCTCAACCAATCGTTTAAATACGTATTTATAATCAAACTGGTACTTTTCAGTTTGTAATTAAGCGGTAACAAACTGACACCTGACGAAATACTGACAACGCCGAAATATTACGATGTATTTTGCTTCATAATAGAATTTTAAAAATACGTTTGGACCATACGAGAGACTGGATACGTGCTAATGGGCCTTGGGCCCAACCCACTACAAAACCCTAGTATAAATAGCCTAATATAATTCAAACTCACTCACTCCTTTCTCATACCAGCCGACACCATCACTTCCCCCCCCCCCCCCCCTCTCTTGAAACCTGCACGCCACCGGGGTTATGTATTCCGCCGGAGCAAACGGAGTCACCGAAGAGTTACGGGCCTCGCCGGACCTGCAAGTGGCCGGACACGTACCGACGGCGGAGTTTACGGAGACCACGAGGGAGTCTCGTTCCTGTTCATTTTGTTTATGAACGTATGTAAACAAGGAATGAAACCAACTATAGCTCTCGTCGGAGACTAGCCGGCGCACGAGTCGGAAAGGTTCAAACCCTCGCTTTTCTCTCGTTCGGTATATCTTTGAACTCAGTTGATTTCTTTTCTTTTTTTGATGTTATACAAATTAGAAATATAACCAATGAATAACAAGAGCCAACCATATTAGAAATTGTGAGTTTTGAAATGTTTTAATGGATATTCTTGTTCTATTCGGCTGGATATACAAAGGAACAAAGTGCTGTAACTATATTTTCTTTTTTTAGTATAAAACCAACAGTTATGTTCGGCCATTTTGTATAATGTAGAAGACGACGGCAGTCATCTTGTGTTCGACCAAAACAAAAAAAAAAAAAACAACTCGCAAATGATGAACAGTTCTGTTATAAAAGGAAGAAGATGATAACATATAATGAGCCTACTGTTGATGTTTTTAAATTGAAGATGATAATGATGTTTTGTATTCAAGTAAAACAAAAAGTCAAACCTTCTGTTGATGATGATTTTGTTAATTAAGGTGATGGCCTCTACTTGCCATTGTATATGGGTAGTAACAAAGTTGTGTTATATATATAAATTAGAATGGTTAAACAACTACTACACAAAATAGAAACACAGCCGTGTGTGATCAGAACGGAGTTCCCGGGTTCGATACGGCCTGGTTCCGGGTCTAAGACACTTATCTTTTTTGTTAATTATTTCCTTATTTGTTAACTTGAAGTAAATTTATTATTTAAAAATTAAAACCACTTAAGTGACTTCAACTTGAACGGTTATATTGTTAAAATGAAATAAAATTTCAAGCTAAATTACTAAAACTTATTATTGTATTTATTCTCAATAAATCAAAAGTCATATATAACTAAATAAAATGTACAAATATAAAATACAATCAAGTTTATTATCGATTCTATTTATTTAGTACTTTTTCAATCCTTGTCTAGGATAACCCTTGTTGCTTAAAGTTCCCCAAATCCTAATCATACGCTTAGATTTATAAGGAATCATCATACGCAAAGTTAGTAATCTCAAGACTCCATCAACTCCGCTTGC
Source organism: Helianthus tuberosus (assembly GCA_030545235.1). NCBI lineage: Eukaryota > Viridiplantae > Streptophyta > Magnoliopsida > Asterales > Asteraceae > Helianthus > Helianthus tuberosus. The sequence continues at coordinate 181,568,021 of CM060363.1, read as the reverse complement.
GGTTTACGTGTAATTCATACATAAAACTGTGAGTATACTCTAACCCATTTTTACTTTTAAACACTTTTTGGTGCAACATGTATTCTATATAAAAACCCGAAACACTTAAAACTATTTGAATCACTCTCTATCAATGTTTGAACATGAAACTATATGATGCTTGTTAATCTCGTATGTTATGTAAACTTTTCTTGTCGATGTGCTCATTAACTTTGTACAAGCCTACTTTAACAATTATAGCGCTATAGGAGTAGTACACCGCCCACGAGTCTTGGGGCATTGTTAAGTTAAACATGTTAACCTGCCGTTATTCTTTGGGATAAGCAAAATTAATGCGTTTGATTCTTGGGTTTGAACATATTGTTACACCGTTTAAGCATATTAGTAACTTGCATATTGTTATTCATGTTGGATATGATCCGTTAAACAATTTTAATCTATATTATGCTATGAATGAAAACTTGTATACTCGCCAACTTTTGTTGATTGTAGTTTAATACATGTTGCAGGTTTGATAGAGAAGATGATGCTAAATGAAGAAACAAGATTTAGGTGGACTTAGAAACACACTTAGATTAATTTATTTTTTCAATGTATGTTTGAAACATTGTTGTTCATATTCGATTCTTGTATGATATATTTAGCAATTTATGAAATTTAATTTAAATTATATTGTCACATTGTGTTATGAAGTTTTGAGCAATTTGTTCGTCTCATCCCGATGTTTCCGCCATCGGTTGGGGTGTGACAGTTCTTCCCTTTACCCCATTTCCAAAATTTACATATTTACCTAGTTTCTCTTGATAGTTACTGAGTAAGCTCCTGTCCCCTGTCATATGCTTGGAGCTTCCTGAATCGCAGTACCAGATCTGTTGCACATGACGGTCCTAAAATGATGAGGTTAGAGAGTTTTTGGTACCCAAACTTGGTTGGGTACTTTTTCTGATGAAAATGTGCTTGAGATTTCTTCATCAGAGGAGAAATTCTCATCAGAATCTCTGCTTAATGCTGAGCCATTAGCAGGATGATTTTCTTTGGAGAGATGGTGTTGAATCAGCTTCAGTATTTCAACACACATACAATTTCTTTTGTCTAATTGTTTAGACAAAGGTGCTTGTGATGGAATGTTTTTGCCTTTTTGAAATTTAGGATGAATTCTGGGTTTTTCAATTATTTTTAAGGTTTCATCCCTTTTCAAGCAAATTCTAGATGACAAAAACATTTTATCAGAATTTCTAGATCTGCAAGAATCAGCATCGGAATCTGATATTGTCTTATCAGAAATGTTTTCAGATGCTTTTACAAAGGTGGTGGGAGTTTTAATATTTGTTTTAACATACCCCAACCCTTCACCTCTGTTCTTTGGTGTTGCTTCAATAAGTTGTATAAACTCTTTTGCTTGCTGAAATCCTTTCACATTGATCTCATTGTCTTGAATTTTTTGTAAAGATTTTTCCTTTCTTGTTCATAAAATTCAATTTTTGCATCTTTTATTAGGATTTGATCGATTAGTGATTGGTTTTCAGTTTTTGCCTTATTGAGCAATTTTTGCAGATCATCAGATTTTGTGCTTTCTGATTAGGTTTTATTTTGTAAAATCACAAAATCTTGCATAAGTTTTTTCAGTTGTTCTTCCAGATCAAGGTTTTCTGAACTTACTTTTTGTTCTGATGAGCTGGAGCATTCACCAGAAGTTGTGGCCATTAAGCAGACATTTTCCATTTCCTCCTCTTTATCATCAGAAGAATCATCGGTTAGCCAGGTATCAGTACCTGCTATCAAGCTGACTTTCTATTGCTGCTTTTTAGCTTCTTCAAACTTCTTTTCATAGTAGGCCACATCCTTCAGCTTCTTGTTCTTACATTCTGAAGCATAGTGCCCCTTTTGTTTGCATCTATAGCAAACAACTTATGTCTTCCCTTTCTCTCTTGACTTTCCTTCCATTCTCTCCCTATCATTCTTCTGAAATTTTCCACTCCCGCCTCTCAATCTTTGCTCAAACGTTTTTGTGAGCAAAGCAATTGCCTCAGCAAAGGCTGAAAAATCTGATGAAGCATCAGAATTTTCTATGTTCTGACAGTGAGAGGGTTGTGGATCTGAAACTGGTATTCTTTGTGTGTGTGAAACAAGAGCTACAGGTCCCCCTTTTAGGTTTGAATTTTCATATATTTCCTCCTCTCTTGGGACAAGGATGCTGTAAAGATCATGTAAGTTCATATTCCTAATTCAAGGGTTGATGCCAAGGTCATTAAGAGACTTCGCCACTCTCTTGGCAGGGCATCTAAGAACTTGACATTCTTTTCACCATTTGATTTTTCAATACCAACTTTTTAAGTTCATTTAAAAGTTTGGTGAACTTATTATATGTCTCTGAAAGAGTCTCATTTTGGAGACTTTTAAACCTTTCATTTGAAGAGACACAGTTCGTTCTCTTGTTTCTTTTCGTTATTTCTCCTCCTTCACATAAATTTTCCAGTTGATCCCATATTTCCTTAGCAGATGCACAAGCATCTACTTGAGAAAATATGTCGTTTGGAAGTGCCATAATCAGAAGTGATTTGGCCCTTTCATCAGCAGACACCAAATCCTTATCTTCTTGACTCCAATGTATTTCACCTTTAGGAGCCAAAGAGGTAGGGTTTTTGGTGTGTGCTCAGTTGCTGGAACTGCTGGTATTTCAACAGTTGGTATATCTGGGCCTCTCACAATGGATTGAAACAATGCTCGATCATGTCTATTTAGAAATTGACCATCCTGGTTTTCCATTGGGGGTATTCCTCTCTGACCAAGGTTAGAGGCTTTGACATAGAACCAATATTGAAAGCATTATTACAAGTTTGAAAGTTTGCCATATTTAGTTTAAGAAATGGATATCAAGAAAAATATAAGCAGTTGATCTTTTGAAAATGATTTATTTAATCTGCTCTGATACCAATTGTTGATCGCAGATAGAGATACCCAAATACTTAAATGGCAAGTGATTTCAACAACTAGGAAAATATTGCGCAGAACTAGAAATTAAACTTTCAAGAAACAACTTATAGAAATTTTCAAGTGTATTAATGACTTTGTAAAACAAAGTTATTGGATATTACAAAATGAATGCTTAAAGAATTCTGTGTGAATGGTAATGGAGTTTGTGGTGTGTGTATTGAATGCTTAGCTCAACTCATTTAACCTTCTGGGTTGATATCTCTATTTATAAAGAGTCTAGACCTGAATAAACATTTGTTTATTCATCACTTGCTCTACACAAAGTGACTTTGTGGCATATTCATTGATTGGTTATTGCCACCTTGTAGGGCTTATATCTAAGACAAGTTGGTCCACTAGAATTTCTGGTGACCAGCTTACCAGAATTCTGATGAACTTGATCAAATTCTGATGATCAGACTTATCAGATTCTGATGATAAATACCAAATTTATCATCAGACTTCATTAGAATGGTCTTGCCTGATTGTCTTCTTGTCTTGATCATTTCATGATGCTTAGTTGAAGATGTATCTTTCATTTCTTCTTGTCACGTTATCATGTAGGCACTTTTTTAGTGATACTCCTTGACTGTATCTTCAGCTTATGACCAGGTTGATCATCTTTTTCTTCAATACTTACATTTAAAGTTTCCTAAAATCCTGATAATCTAAAAAGTATTATATTTATATTTCTAAGCAAAAACATGTTTATGCCAATAAAATAATGGGATTTGCGTTGAAACCATGATACATAATTTACATTTACACAAATGTTTAAACGGGCTTACATCCTAAGAACTGAACCACCTTCTCATATTCTCTAACACATGTTGCCACTGTTTGAACATCAACACATCTGACAACAATTAACCTTCCGATTTCTTTGTGAGTGGAGATAGATTCAACACCCTTAACACCAGATACTGCCTTCTCTATCAAAAGAAACGGTTATATAGTACTCTTTATATGAAAAAAATTTGCCATAATTATGGTCATGACAAAATGAAAAATAATGGTAAATACATCCATACTCTGTTATTGGGGTTTGGATAAGCATTCACCTCTGGAAGCTCTGCAAATGCTGGAATATAAGGTCTCCATCTTCGTGAATCTGTAAGAGTGTGTGATATGAGTGCATATCATTATTTGCAGCTTAATATTGACTATAAAATCCAAACAACTAGCTAGGACTAGGAGTTTACCTGTTGTGTACTCAATATTATCATCACCAAACAAGCATTTCAAGAAACTAGGGGTCTTTAACTTAAATAAATTAATGCGGAAAAGATAGTAAGTTCCTTTGGTGACCTGGAATAAAGACAAATCTCCTCCAATCACTTCTTCCCCATCTATCCTTTCAGCACACATATCATCTTTCTCTACTTCACCACACTCTCTTACTATAAACATTCTTTCATCCAAAAAGACAGTCAAATGAACTATATCCCCAACGTCAAGTATGTTTCCTATTGGCCAATAGCTAACCACGCAACATCTTTATCAACTCTGGGTAGGCAAAACAGCACAGGGTTGTATACCCAAGTTAGACCCTTGGTTATGTTACTGATTTTAGCAAAAGGAGGCCCCATAATTCTATCATCCTCATCTGATGATAATGATTTGCATAAGACGGTGACACTTAGTCCTTTGATCCTATTGTTCTTCTGATGCAAGGATATACAAAAGGATAAGAAATTGGATGATGATGTATGTGACAACCCGAACTTCCGAGGTCAGTGTTGTTTAACTTGTTCTTTTAAAAACTCGTATTCCTTATGTTTGGGCCGAACATATTGGGCCGCGTCTTGACACACACTTAGTTTATAATTTGGCCACATTTATTACAATCATGATCAGCCCATACGCACAGGTTACCCTAGGTTGCATTACATAAGCCTAATCTCAACCAAAGCCCAAAACCAAACACACTTTATACACTGAAATCATGGTTGGTCCGAGTAAAGCCCAGGTGGATCCATTGTTTTGTTTTGAGGGCCGGTTAGTGTAGAATATATACACACACATAGATTACGTAACTTATTAGCACAATACATATTCAAACCCTACTTCCCCACTTGGTTGTGCAACGTCAGACGGTACCCCCCACCAAAGTAATCTTATACTTTCAAGGCATCATACGTGTATTTGTTGTTGATAGGTATGTGAGTTATACTTTACATATGCTATGCTATGTTATGTGTATAAGTGATATCGATCATATGTGTTGTGAATGATTGAGCACAAATTAGAGTAATATTTGCGAACCGTAGCGGGCATAATTAAACTGTGTGCATGTTGAAGCAACTAGCATGAGTGATTAATATGATTTATATGAGAAAAGTGTGGTTGTTTAGATGTGTTTGAAACTCTTAGCATATAGCTGCACAATGATATGAAATTGTTGAAATTCATACCCACTAGGTTATCTTGTTAAATATTAATAACATGCTACTTGATCCAACTGGAAGAATGTGTATATGTTTGTGTGCTAACTGTTGGGTAACAGTGAAAGATAAATAAGGTTCTTGTGAATCAAAGGGATGTGACTGGTTGGTCTATTATGAATATTGAAAAGCATCGTTGCAAGAAAACAAGAAATAATTAGGATGTAAAACTATTAAGTAATAATTAAGGTTGAAGGATTGGTTGTGATGGTTTGACGAATGAGTATCCATGATAAATACGAACCGTATACGTTTTAGGGATTAGGCAAATAGTATTCATTGACATGTTGTTGTTGTGGATGTTTGATCATGGTAATGAATGGTTAGGTGATGTGTTGCTTGTTACTGTAACTGAATCATACAAATAAAAAAAATGTATATTGTGACTTGATTGTGTAAATTCCAATGTTTAGAGTCTTAGGGTTAACATAATAAGTTGTTGAGTGAGTTTGGTGTTCAATAAAAACAACCGGCCCAATTATTTGTACTAGTCAATATTATTGTTGGGCCATATATATTAAAATGAGACATACTCTACACACAAACAAATCAGAATTTAAGAAACTATTGGGTCATGGGCCGCATATAAGCTGGTTTGTGCTGGGCCGCATAAACCAGAAATCAGTCTCTGATTTCAGGCCATGGGCCAGAAGCGGGTCGCACAAGGGTGTTGGAGCTGGGTCGCGTAATGGATAGTGGGCCACGGTTGTATATATATTGCGGAAGGGATTTGGGTTGGACATTTTGGGCCGGGTAAGATGGGTGAGTGACACTTGAGTTACATGATAAGTGATTGGGTCCCATTCTCTTGTGATTGGCAAACTAGATACAAGTAATAAAACAAAACATGTGTGTACGGCCCTAACTTGCAATGTGAATGTGTGTCGGTATGAATACGTGCTACAACTAGTGTGATAGTACAAACTATGCTTGTTATGACATACGTGATGATTATATGTTTGGTTGTTTATTGCTTGAGCAATACGTGTGACTAGATACGTGAATTATGAATTCATGAAACTAACTGTCTCTGGTAACCACGATAGGATTTGATTGATTAACTGTTTAACGAGCATTTAATCTAACCAAGCAAACCGAAGGTGAGTTCACTGCTCTTTTTCCAAGCATGCATCCCGTGGAGGGATATCGGGTAACGTTCCAGGGAGGAATGTTAGGTTAATGGGATGTTTGTTATTACTCATTTCTATCATATAAGACCCCTTACATCTACCGATAGTTGTCGGGGAGGCAACGAGGTTATTAGTTGATAGCGCTATTAGGTTTGGCACCCTCACACCGTACTGGGGAGGACGGGCGTGAACTAATTTCCTTAAAGCATGACCAATGTTTTGATAGAGACATTGGGGTTGGGCAAATACATCTTGTAGCCATCTGCGGTAATCGAGTTAATAACAACATCAAATCAAATTATTGAACTATTGAACTGTTGACCTGTTTTATACACATACCTGGTAACTAAACGCGTTAACAAAACTTTGAACTCACCAGTGTCGTCTGACACACTTGTCTGCATGCTTGTAGGTCGTTAGATGTCTTGGATTGGAACTTGTTGTCTGGAGTAGCTGGAGTGGTCATGGGTCGACTGGAGGGATTCATGTGATTGAACTATTGATATCATACATTGGTTTTTGAAACAGTTTAACATTGGTTTACTGTTTGCTTCCGCTGGACATGTTGGCTTTCATTTAAACTCGTTGATGGTATTTTACATTAATAATTAAGGATTTTATTTTGAAACTTATACGCGTTCAATGTAATTAGTGGCTCGTTATTGGTACGTCACACGCCTAACAGGGACATTCCCTAGGTGGTATTTTGGGGGTGTGACAGTTTGCTATCAGAGCCACTGGTTATAGTGAACTTGGTTTTAAAACGTTTTTATAAAACCAGACTATAACCGAACAATTCTGAAAACGTAAATACGACCATGACACTCCGCTCCAGATTACAAGGTTCGTATCTCGTTTACTCATTATACTGCATAACTAGTGAACACTTTCAGCGTGATATTGCATGTGATTGCACGTTTAGCCCAACAATATGAATTCATGTATTACTTGCATGTGTTTAGTGATTGATAGTGTGGTGTTACCCTAGATATTCGTAACCCCTGTTTTGTGATATTCTTTGTTTGACATGTGAGTTTGAGGAACCATTTGACATGAGTTAGGATGAACTGAGTTGAGCATGCAAATCACAATATTATTGTGGGTGCACACATAATAATAATGTGGGGTGCATGTGAGTCCCAGTGAGGCCTAACAAGCGAAAAAGGGTTCTGCTCTGTTCTTTGATCAATGTGAAATGTAACAAGCCTATAGGAGTCATAGCAGTGATTGTTTCTTACTTGAACGTGACCTTTTCACTTCTCTCTGAATCCTTCCGAATCTCGGTGCTATCAAGTATTACCTGAACACCCACCTGAACGCCTAGCGAACTGTGTAGGATGTTAGGTGCTTGTACGAACGTCCCTGGGTTGGATGTTGCAGCGTCAACGATTGGTCTGTACCACTCTCATTCCTTTTTGTTTGCGGGAACTCAATGTACTGACGTCTTAGACCCTGAAGTGCGATCACTTCTGCAACGCTCTGGAAACATACCGTGTATTACTCAGTCAACTTGCAAGAACGATGGACAAGAGGATGAGCGTAGCAACCTTAGTGTTAGAACGACCTTGATTACCGGCAACAGACACCAGCAGGTTGACTTCAACTGAATCTTTAACCCTAGTCAGCAATTTATGGGAGTCAGCTCCTACGGATTAATTGGGACATAAACAACGACAATTGACCATGGTATGGAATGTGTAACTGCCAGCACTATGAGTAGCGCCTTAGGACGTGGCACAAAAATGTGTCAAGATGGACCCTGTTGGTGAAAGATCGCAGGGCTCTGTTTCAAGCAACGGTATTAGAGGAAACAGTCATGGCGACATCAAGGTACTCGTAATCATAACTCTCAGTATGGAAACGCAGGTGACTTCGACAAGGATTGACTGTTGTTAAGTCAAAATGTCAACGACCAAGGGAACAATGACAGTAATGGGAATCCACGTGACCATAACAACAACACTGGAAGTGGTGCTCGAGGAAAGGGCATTTAGGATTGGCGTGGGCGATGCCAAGATTATAACAACATGGTGGCCTACACGTTCTTGGTAACGAATCGCTTCGTCTCTGTTCTGTTTAACCCTGATGCTTCTTGAAACCGAACCTGTTGTGGAAACGGCTGATGGCAAGTTAATTAAAAACTCATATGGTTGTTGGGATTCAAACACGACCTTGTGGGACAAGTAGTCAGTATGGAGTGGTTATCTAGATATCGCGTAGATACGTACGGTGAGGAGAAAATCTTGCGTATCCCTCTTCCTAGTGGAGAATCGTCGTCTGACCTAGGGAGTCAGAGTGGTGTAAAGGTTAGCATCATTTCAGCAATGAAGGCCCAGACGTGTCTACAGAAGGATTACCCCGCTATGTTAGCAATCGTTACTGATGTTAAGGCTGAGGAAAAGAGGATCGAGGATCCACCACTCGTTCGTGATTTCTCCCTATGTGCTACCAGAAGGACTAACAGGTTTACCTTCACATCGTCAGGTGGAATATCAGATCGGTATCATGTCAGAAGCAACCCTTATTACTAGTTCTCCTTACTGCCTCACATCAGGAAGGTTGCAGGAACCGCCTAATCAACTTCAGGAACTGTTGGACAAGAGTTTTATCGTTTTCGCTTTGGGGAGCCTCAGTAAAGTGACAGTCAAGAACCCTTTGCCTCGACCATGTATTGACAACCTGTTGACCAGATGGAAGAGTTAAGCTCCTATTCTAAGATTGATTAACGAACGAATTATCAGCGGATGGAAGTCCAAGGGGGGGATGCTCTTAGGACGGCATATCGAACTTAATGTGGCCATTGCGACTTTGTACACCATGATCATTGAGTCAATTAGCACACCAGCAGTTTTATGGACCACGAAAATCAACCGTGTTTATTGATGCCGTTTTGAATCATTACCAGGAGAAAGGAACAACATGGACGGCATATGTATCCTATCTTAGAGCTCCTGAGGAAGGAGCCACTCCACGTGAAGTCTTGTTAAAGGTAACTTCTGGATTCGAGAGGTACAATTTTGGTCATATAAACAACGAAGTGGAAATACACGTAGATCTCGCTAAGAACCATTTTGTTAGAAACTGATCGACACCAAGGATCCCTTCGAGGATACAGCAATTTCTTGGTCTCGTTAGATACTATCGCAGATTCACCACAGGATCTTCGAAGATTACGTAACTTTAACCTCTTAGCACAGCAGGGTGCTGTGTACTTGTAAGTGACAGAACAGACGGGCATCATTTCAACTTTTGGAAACCCAACACAACAATGCACTGAGCATCGTCTTTACCTGAGGGTAAGGGTGATTTCGTGGTATACCATGATGGTTCGAATCGGAGTCCCAGTTACGTGCCGATGCAACACGAGAAGGTGATGACCTGCGTAGTGGGTTTACAAGAAGAACTGCATGAATCACAACCTGCGGTGGAAACCATGCTCTTTGGATTCAAGTGGAGGCATTACTTGGACGGTACCAAATGCACTACTTAGACCGATCACAAGGGCCTCCCGTGTACCCTGGTTTCGAAGGAGCTAAATCAGTTAATAGCATCACTGGATGGAACTTTTGGATGATTACAAGTATGAAACTTGAACGTACACGAGCTTTGCAGCTCACTATCGACTCTAACTTACCGGATCCGACTCGCTCTGTTCAAACTGGAGAATTGAAGGAAGAGGATTTTTTTTTTAAGTTGAACCCATGCGGGGCATGGAGAAGTGACCGTTGGCATGTCGGACGATATTCACTACCCCAAGGAGCAAACGTGGATCTCATTATACGGCAACTGTAGGGAAATTGTGTTGAGCAAAGCATACCAGCCCCGACATCCTAGTCGTCTGAGTTTAGATGAGAGATATTAGAATCTATAAATCTTGCACTGGTAATCGGGCATGAAGGCCCACCTAGCCATGCATGTGAATGATGTTTGACTTGTGGGAAAGTCAAGGGGGAAGTATCAGCAACCGGAATCACCCATATGGAAATGGGGACAGACTGCCACGAAATTTTGTCACTGGACTACCTGAAACTCAGAACGGAAGTAAAATCAGCTGGGTGATCGTTGATTACCTCACGTTACCAGTACACTTTCTTGCAATCAAGGAAACTGACGAGTCTTCACAGCTGTGAATGTTCCTCTGAGAGAGGCGGCTTTTAGGCATGGGGTGCCAACTCCCGTTACCTCTGATTTTGAGTTATACCCAATTTAATGTGACAACTGGCACAAAACTGGTAATTTCCGTACAATTTAATTATTACTTAATATATACAATTATGTGCTTAAACGTCAACATTGTCTGATTACATGCTATACTTGTGAATTCATGCACGTTTTATACGTCAAATATTGCCTTATGCATTAATGTTAGCGTTGCGTCAGAAAGACTAGTAAACTCACCGGTAAGACACAGTGTCAGCAACACTGTAGAAGGCAGTCAGATAATGAAATTAGGGCACAGGAGTAGGTCCAACATCTAAAATACATTAAAACCCAAGTATGGATACAAGGGTTAACATATAGATTTTCCAGAAGCTAAATTATGCATTAAAAAGCACCCGAAACACACTTTAAATGCTGAATTTTATTCATTTCAGCAAAATTCAGCTTTTTAACACATAAATATCATGCAGAATTCATGTTTTATTACCTAGAATACCCTCCTAAGTGTCGAGAATTGAAAGGGGCACAAAAGGATACTTAAAGATCACTAAATGGAATAGTTTGACACTTTAACGAACCGGTATTTAACCGAACAACCGGACACTACCCGAAACACCAAAATATTACTAAAAGCATTGTTTTAATGTTTCTGAGCTAGTTATGATCCCTGAACACCATAACACCCCTTATAACATAATAACACATTAAATCCCTAAACTTTACACTTGAAAACAAACTTATTTATGTAATTAGCAATTTAAACTTACACTTTACCCCCCCCCCCCCCCCATATTGTGGACGGTCACAATGGGTGACCCCACCACCAAAATCTATCTTGATCTTCCTTGATCTCTTAAGATCCCATAAGATCTCTTAAGATCACAATCTTGATATGCTATGTACTATGTAGACACAATATACGTTGGTTAAAAGAATTAGAGAATTATAAGAAGGTTACAGCTCATCACACTTCACACCACATTCACCTCCTCCTCTCTCCCTTACCCACGGCCGTGAGCCACCACCCACATAACCACCACCTTCACTTCACTTTCATGCAATCTCAAGTCCTCACAAGGTGTTAGAAGCTAGATTGAGAAGTGTGGAGCTTGTGGATCTTGAAGGACCTTCTTCACTTGCTATTAACCAACCCATTTGCCATCTTCAACATCTTGTGTTCTTCCCTAGCCCTTGTGCTAGTAGTAAGCTCCTTGTCACTTGTTTTTACTTCACATATAGTTGGTTAAAAGATGATACGCATTGTTAATCTTGAAGAACACAAAAGAGCATGATCATGATACTTTAACATAAGCTTAAAAATATAAGAATACATGTAAATGCTGATGATTTGCTTCTTGATGAATGATGATTTGTGTTAGTGATGTTAGACATCATAAGAAACCTACTAGATTGTGATTAAACACATGATCTAGTAAGTTAAAGTGGTGATCTTGTGAAAGACCAAGATCATCATGCTTTATGTCTTCATGAACTTGAATGATGAAATTGATTTTCATATGTAAAAATGATTTAAACAAAATACAAATCTTGTAAATAGATGATTACAAAAATAATTTTCCCAAGAAACCAAGTTTATTTACAAGATTTACAAAGTCATGGTTTCTAAGTAAGCTAATCATACTTTTAGTGCTTAAACAAGACTAGGAACATGATTGTAACAAGAAAAATACAAAAGAAATATTTCTAGAAAAATCATCTTACAAGTTGTAAATGACTAAATCTTTTAATAAAGTGATTTACAAACAAATAACCATGTTTTTAAGAGTAACTAAACCTACTAAATAACATGGTAAGTTACTACAAGTTTTTACAAAAACTTCAAGTTCATGATGTAGTGTAATTTACTTGATTTTGACATTCGGTAAGTGTTGAATGAGTTGATGATTGTTTATGACATTTTTAAAAGAAAATAAACACATGTTTTGAAAACATGGGAAACCTCCATTTTTAGGGGAAACTATGTCAAAATTTTTATAAATTTTGACACTTATAAAAATATAAGTTTTGTTGAAACTTACTCCCTAAAAATGTATCTAAAAATATTTACCAAGGTTTCCCTAATTTTTGTGTAAATTCTAAGTTAAGAAATGATGATTTCTTCAAGATAAAATTGATACTAAGTATGTATATTTTTGAGAAAAATATATATATTTATTGGTCACCAAACTTTGTGCTAAGTGTATGTAATATGTAATATGTGTAATAGTGTATTAGGACTTGAAAATACACTAAATACTCCTAAGGAGTAAAAATACAAAATACACATACAACATGCATAGACAAATATAAGAAGATATATTTATGAAAATATATTTCATAATAGATTATTTAACTTGGATAAGTTATGAACTTAAAAAGTTTTGGACAAAAATACATAACTCGGGTAAAGAATACAAGATACTTATATTTATTTTTGAGAAAATAATATAAGTAAGATACATAGTTAAAAATATAAGTTATTTTTAACAACAAAGAACAAATACATAAAAGATGGTGACTTGTACTTGTGCGATACAAGTCTAGTGACTAACGTTAATAAAACACGTATAGGTCACGACGCTATATAAGCAAACCCGGTGAAGTTTACGGCGCAAGAAACGCAAAGTTGTGAGTTCATGTCCCCACTTTTAAACTTTTACTTGTTTTCTAACTTGGGGAAAATACATGTGTTATGGTATGTGGAGTACAAAAACTAAGGAATGATACATTAGATCATGTCACGAATAGGGTGTCATAAGCACCATTAATCAACAGTATACCTAGACCGCAGAACAAAAGGTTAGATCTAATGGGTTTCAAGCAGCCACACTCTGGGCCACGTGCTACCTAGAGTGCTTTTGTGTCTCAAGTCGTGAATCGACAATTGAAAATGCCTATGGTTTGGATGCTTCCTATGTCGTGTCACATGTTAATGGCCTTGCAAACCATTAGCGATCTCGATTTCCTTACAATTACAGAAATACTTGTTTCATACAAATTACATACCATGTTTTCATTCAAGTGTACAAACGTTCAATACAAAAACTGCATGAATTCACACCAACATTATGTTGACGATTTTTCCAAAAACTCACATGTATTTCAGGTAACTAAAGTGGATGTGCGCGCGGTCTTACTCTTGCTCTTGGATGCTATTTATGTTTTAGTTATGTTATGTCAAGACTCCGATGCCTCTTTTGCGGGATTTGGTTGTTATATCCCATCACATGTGATGATATAATTGTAGGATCGTTTTACCGACCAAATGAGTCAATCAGAGACAATACACAACTGTTTGAGAGGCGGAATCAAACAAACAGCCTAGAATCAGTGTAGAAATGAGTAGAAAACAGAGTATATCACTTTAACACACGTTTCTCATTAATATTTCAATAGAAAATCCGGCAGCAGTTCGGTATACAACTTGTGATTCCGTGCCAAATGAGAAACAAGACCTACCTATTTATAGGCAACAGATTTCGCTTGAAATGACACATGTCATTTCAAGCGGAATTACATCAAAATGCATAAACTTACACTTTAGACCCCTGTAAATCCTATACAAACATGACCTAGACTTAAGACAAAGGCTATTGACATTGTACACCAACAAACTCCCCCTTGGATATTGCCGGAGTCTTCAGTCTGGTCTTCAGCACTTTGCTTCACAAAGACTTGAATTTCTCTTCCCTCGGCTTAGGCTTTTTCCTCAGTAACTTCCTAAGCTTCTCGTTGTCATCAACCTTTTTCTTCTCTTCAGCAGCCATTCTTTGCACGACTGTATGCCTCAGCATATTATCTTTGTCTTCACGTGCCTTTCGTTCTTTCTCAGCTTTCAACTTTTCTTCTTGCTCTATCTTTCTCCATTTAGAAGACCATTTGCTCTCAGCGTTGATGTTTTTATGGAAACATATGGATACAACCTTCTGAAATTGCATCGCTTGATCTCTATCTTCTGCATTGAAATAGATCTTGTTTACAAACAAGCATTCTATATCTTTAGCAGAGCAGTTCACCAACCATAGCGGATCATATACAAAGATTTCTCTGATTTCATTTTCTGTCTTGTAAGTAATCACAGCTTCAGTCGTTCTACAGCTGTATACCCAACACACAAAACCTTTATAGAATTCTTGTTCCATTTTAGGCACCGGAATATTCTTCATCACTCTTGGTTTCTTCACATGCAAGATTGTCTCTTCAACTCCAGTCACTGAATCTACCCTCTTCACTTTCTTCGGGTAGTGAGGCTTCCAGTGTTTGAATCCATTTAAAGATTCAAATTTAATCAGACCCCACATGGGCACATCATTTTTCCTTACTGGATAATCCAAAATTCTAACTTTCGACAATTCTTCCACATCCCACCAGGGTAACGACATGATATCATAAAGATATTCAAAATATTGCACACCATATTCTCTCCAAATAGCATACGCATTAACATGAGGCAGATAGCCCCAGCTAATGATGTCACCTAGTGACACATTCCTGTCTCTGCTATAATACTTCAGTGGTCTCTTGAATTTCCTTTCATTACTGTGTCTAAACCACTTCTTGCATTCTTCCTTCTGTGCATCTTTCACAGTACCATCGAAATTCTTATCTTTCAGACATTCAGACACTTTCCTTCTCAACTCATCTGCATTTGCTTCATTGAAAAACTCAAACAATGTAGGAAAGTTCAATGTATCAACACTTTCAGAAGTTTCTTCATCAGTGCAATCCTCAACTTCAACTCTATCATAGATGTCTGCCTCATCAACATACTTGTACTCATACTCAGTCTGTTGATTCATATCAAAGGCATTCAACTCCTCTTCAAAATCAAACTTGAAATCAGGATCATCAATCTTCGTTAACTCAATAATATCAACCATTGTGTAAGTATGCCTGATTTCTCCTTCTTCTACCTCAGGCTCTAGACGTAGAATTAATCTTTCAACTTTGTCAACATTTTGATCATCCACATTCTCCCCCTCTCCGGTTGCATCCTCAGCTTCTTCATTTGCATCATCGTGAAGAAAATCATCAACATTTTGTTCATTCGATGCTTCAGTAACTTTTACACCAGTAGCACCCTGATCATCATCATCATCATTGTCATCATCATTGTGACTGCTTGCAGAATATACATCATCATCTGCATCATCATTTTCACTGTCATCATCTTCATCATTCATGATGTCATCCATAGGTACATCTTCTTCAAAAATACCAGAAACAACAGATAAATGAGTAGGATTCTGGATAAGAGATTCAACTACAGTTGATAAAACAATTGCCCTCTCTTCAGAAACTCCTTCAATACCTTTTACCTTATTTTTCAGATCAGCTTCAATCTCTGCTTGTCTTTGAGCTCTAACTTCAATTTTTATCTCATCAAATTGTTGCTCAACAGACTTACCAAGCATCTTTTCTAATACTTTGTTTATCATGTATAACTCATGCTCTTTCACTGCTTTGGCTGCCTCTAACTCTTTGTTCTTCAATTCATAATACTTGTTCTGCTCATCCTTGCGAGTCTTTTCTTCTAGCAATTCTGCAATCTGAACTTTTATAACATCCATTTCAGATTCATCAGCTTCAATCTTTTTCATCAATACAGAGTTTTCAGCTTCCACAGTTTTAACACGCTTTTCCAATTTCTTTTCACGATCTAACACCTTTTTGTTTTCACTCAACACTTCTTCCAATTTCTTTTCTAACTTCTTTATTTGTTCATCATTCACAAAACTGAAGTCACCAATATCTTCAAGAGGAATATTTGGAACATTCGGAAAATTCTTGTATCCAGAAGATCCAGGTGTAGTTTGGACAGGTGGTTGTGTGGATGGTGGAGTTTGAAAAATTTGTTGTGAAGTGAGAATAGGTTGTTCTTGGATTGGTGTTTGGTGTGGTGGAGATAAATGTGATGGTGAAAGTGTAATGGTGATAGATGTGGTGATTGAATTGGTGATGGTTGATGTTGTGGTTTAGGTTGTGGTGATGATGGTGGTGTGGGTTGTTTCGGAGGTGTAGATGGTTTAGATTTCAGAATACGTTGTTTAGGCAATTTTACAACCAACTTTCTTTTAGCCGCACTAGGAGTAACAACTTGCTTTCTTGCACCAGCTTTCTTCTTACCACCAGCAGATGGAGGTGTTTGAACATCTTCAATATTTTCTTGAGAAGGAATGTAAACATCATCATCATCCTTACCACTCCTTTTTCTCTTTTTTTGTTTCTCTTTCTCAACAGCATACATAACTTTCGTATAACGTTCAGTCTCATCAATGTCATCTTCAGAAGAACTTGTTGTACTTTTGTTTACATCGTCACTTTCTTCATCACCAGCTACCTTCTCTTTTCTAGCATTAAATTCAGTAAGAGATTTCAACAACCTTGTAGATGCAGGAGACAAACGAACATCTCCTTCAACATTAACTTCAGTTTCAGCTTCAACTTCAGCTTCCTCCTCTGATTCATCAATAAGCAATGTTTTAGCAGCTTTCTTTTGACGCTTTTTGGGTTGTGATGAAGAACCCTCCTCTACTTGAACCTTTGGAGTTGATTTCCTACCCCTCTTTTTCTTCTCTTTCAAGAACCAATCATTTCGAGTTACTTTAAATTCTTCAAGTATTTTCAATTCATCAGCATAACCAGCTTCTTTCATTTCTTCCTCATTCCTCCAGTTCTGATGATTGACTGGATCTGGATCTTGATAGTTCTTGTCTTTAATGAAACCAAAAAATTCAACTTTAGTCTTTGGCTCTGGATGATTAGGATGATATCTGACCAATTGTTTCATAGAATCATTACTCATGTGAGATAACACCAACAGATCATTGTTTTCATCTCTCTCAAGATCTGGATAGGCATGATCTATCATCATTTAAACAAATCTTGGATACACCCAAGTCTTACTCTTTGAAGTAATGTTTTCAACCATATAATGAAACACAATCTTCGAAAAGTTATACTTCTTGTTCAATACAAGAGCTGTCACCATGTTCATCTGATAGTCTCTCATAGCATCATAACCTCCCTTGCAATGACTCAGAGATTGCAACACCGAATGAATCAGAAACTTGTAAGGCTTTGTAAACTTGGACTTCAAGTAATTAGCACTATTTAGAGCACCGGTATAACCCATCCGCAACATACAGCCTTTTACCATCCTCTCTTGGAATTTGTCTGGAGAATTTGCATCATCAGGAAAATCCAGAACTTCACGTACAAGTGCCTCTGAAATGATAATCGGCTTTTCTTTACCATTCAGCTCAACAACTGAAGTAATCACCTTGCTCTCTTCATCATATGTTGCATTTTCCCAAAAACGTTGAATATGAGATTTGAAAACCAGATGTTGATTTGTCAATGCTTTCTGAATTGGCAACCTTCTCATAAACTCCAGAATACTCCTGAAATCAGACAACTTTGGAATCTTCTCCTCATCAAAATCACAACAACTGTTGTGTAATGGATCAAAGATCACATTTGAAGCCTGAAAATCAACACAAAACAAACAAATCAAACACTTTGGGAATTTTCCTTTTAAAAACATCATTCAAGCGAAATCACACATTTACTTGGAATTATATTTTGAAGCGAAATCACTTATGTTAGTTTGAAGCAAAATCAACTTTTTCAAACTTTCAAATTTTTAACTTTTTCATATTTTACCGACACACCCAGTTAACCAAGTCCAAGTTAATGACCTAGGTCAACTGTTCAGCCTACCAAGTCCAAGTTAATGACCTTGGTTGACCAGTTTATGAAGTATGCTGACTTTCTGAAACAATTTAAGTTCAAATTAATGAACTTTCAAACATTCAAGCAAATACCAGTCATTTTTTAGAATCTACTGCTTACCCAAACCTCAAGATCCAGACATGTTTAGCACATAAGACTTTGATCCTCTGATCTCCAACGTCCGTTGTCGAAAATAAGATGAAATGCAAATCTTTTTGGATTTAGAATATGATAAGCAGAAAACTGTACACACAATATTTTTGTGAGTGTGTTAGGGGATCATATCAGCTGCCAAACAGATACAAGTACCATTAAGCTTCAATTACCTTTTTAGTATTAAACAATTTGCATTGATTGCCGATATACTGGTCCTTTTAAATTTTCACACAATTTTCAATCTGTTCAGGATACGATTTAGTGTTTTAAAGCTTAACTTTTACATGTGTACCACCTCAGAATATACTCCCGTATCCAGATCCCAATATTCAGTCTTACAGGTGAGTATACCTAGATGATATCTGTAAGGGATTAATTGTGAAGGCCGTGAGAGCTCAAGTCAGAACTTCCGTTCAGCAGAGAGATGATGGCTTCGACTTTTGGTGGGTTCCCTTTAGAGAATCTTTTTTACAACAGCACATGATTAGCATTTTTCAATGTTTCATCATTTTTTATGCTGAGGGGAGGCTTATATTTCAAAGCAGCGTAAAGTATTCTCCGGGAACTAGGCCATTGCTTCCACAAAATCAGAAGTCCCGGGATAATACCCCAGATATCACTAAGCATAAAGACCTAGTATCTCAGAAAGAGGGACCTTTCAAACAAGATTTCGGGGGTTACCCATATATCCGAGAGATGTTCCCCACATAAAAGCAAGAAAATTTAGATTTATATCCCGAACAAACCTACTAAATGTGGAAAAACCTATCGGCATATCATCTACAAGACTACTTAACACAATTGGCTTTACATTTCTTTAGCGTACTGCACTGTCTAGCTGATGTACTATCATTTCCCCTTTTTACACAAACTCATTTTTACTTTTTCAATGTTTTTGGATTTTGAAATTTTATCATGTTTTTGTATTTTTTCTGCAAACTTCTCCCCCTAAAAACAAAAACATATTTTTGGGTTTTTGGTTTTAACAAAAGCAGAAAAACAAACTGTACAAAAACTTGACAACATAACGTGGATCACATCAGATCGCCATCCTCCTCGGCTTCACATTCAACAACCCTCCCAGAAAGCAAATTCTTTAACCCATTTAATTTCAAAAGATAGTTAAATCTCTTTTTATCAAACGGTTTAGTGTAGAAATCAGCCTTCTGTTCATCGGTGTGTATATGTTCACTTCTAATCAATTTCTTCTCGTGACAATCACGGATAAAATGATGTCGAATTTCTATATGCTTTGTTTTAGAATGGTGAACCGGGTTTTTCGTTATGTTAATAGCTGCCTCATTGTCCACAAATATGGGCGTGTCCAAGAACTGCAAACCAAAGTCTCGCATCTGCTATTGGATCCAAAGGATCTGAGAGCAACAGCTCGAGGCAAAAACGTATTCAGCCTCGCACGTAGAGAGCGCTACTGAGGTTTGTTTCTTGCACTGCCAAGTGACTAGTCGAGTTCCGAAGAACTGACAGCCTGCAGTGGTGGACTTAGCATTCTGCTTGCAGCTACCAAAATCCGAATCAGCAAAACCTGTGAGAGAGAAATCGCCAGACTTAGGATACCACAAGCCGGTGCTTGGGCAACCTTTCAAATACCGTAAGATGCATTTCACGATTGTCAAATGTGACTGGCGTGGGCTGGACTGATATCGGGCGCATAAACACATTGGTTACATGATGTTTGGGTGAGAAGCAGTAAGATACATCAAAGATCCAATTATCGACCGGTAATACGTCTCGTCCACCTTTTCTCCACTCTCATCTGGGCAAATCCCGTGATTCTGAGCTAAGGGGGTTGATGCTGGACTAGATTGAGCCATGCTAAATTTCTCCAGAACATCGTTTACATATTTGGTTTGATGAATGAAGATTCCTTCGGGCATTTGTTCAACTTGTAACCCTAGGAAGAACTTCATCTCCCCCATTGAGCTCATCTTAAACTTCTTCTTCATAACTTTCTCAAAATCTTTACACAATTCGTCATTTTTTGAACCAAAGATGATATCATCGATATAGACCTGCACGATTAGTAGATGGCCTGCAACCTCTTTAGTGAACAAAGTACTATCAACTGTCCCTCTGGTGAACCCGTTGGTCAATAGATATTGGGAAAGCGTCTCGTACCAGGCTCTCGGGGCCTGGTGGAGACCGTAAAGTGCTTTATCCAGAAGATAGACTTTTTTTTGTGTATTGGATCAGTGAAACCCGGTGGTTGTCCCACATGCACTTCTTCTTTGATTGTACCGTACAGGAATGCAAATTTCACATCTAACTGGTATACTTTGAATCATTTCCACGATGCAAATGCTAGGAAGATTCTTATCGCTTCGAGTCTAGCTACAGGGGCATACACCTCGGTAAAGTCAATCCCCTCCTGCTGACTGAAACCCTGTACAACTAGTCGTGCTTTGTTTCGAACAATGACTCCTCTATCATCTCTTTTGCACTTGAATACCCACTTTGTCTTAATAAGCTTTTGATTTTCAGGAAGGTCTACCAGTATCCAAACTCCCAACTTTTCAAACTGTTGCAGTTCTTCCTGCATAGCATTCACCCAACTTTCTTCAGTCAAGGCTTCCTTATACGTTCTGGGTTCAATCTGCGAGATAAAACACTTAAGTGAAAATTCTTCCTGTAAAGGAGCAACAGATTAATAAAAACATGTAAGTGCTCTGTTGATCTGATCTCGCGTCTTTACTCCGCTCTGACGATCACCGATTATCTGCTCTGAAGGATGATAAGACAATGTTCTTGGCATTGCAGTGTCAGGCACATTAACTTCCGATTGCAAGTTCGTAATGTCTAGATCACCGGCGTGATCCTCAGCTTCAGTTGTAGCAACATTTGGTTCCTCATAAAAAATCGGACCTTCTTCCGATTCTGAGTCGTCAGAATTATCAAACGTTGGAGCTGGTTCCTCTGGTGGTTCGTGAGCTGTTCCACTTGGACCGGCCTCGTGATCGTTTGTGCCACCTGTAGGATTGCTTGTATCCACATTAGGCTGAGAAACTACCAATGGTCTAGGCACCTGTTCTTGTGACATAGACTGTTGATATTGATATAATATAGCAAGTTCCTCTTAACTTGGCTCAGCTGGAAGTTGGAAAGACTCCCAGAGTTTGTCATAGTCGAACAAGAATCTTTATCCGGGAAGTTGCGGTGGCGCAGTATACTTCTGACAGTCTACATGCTGAACTTCAATTACCTTCTTCAGACACGGTACAAACACTCTCTTCAGCGGACTCGCGTATCCTACAAAGAAACCCTCATTACTCTTCGCACCAAACTTACCATCAGGATCAATGAAAGTACAAGGTGATCCGAACGGTTCTAAAAACTACAAATTTGGCTTGTAGCGATGTAGAAGTTCAAAACAAGTTTTCTTATATTTCTTCATAGTGAGAACGCGATTCAAGGTATAACATGCTGCTGCCACTGCTTCACTCCAGAAAAATATTGGTAACTTGGAATAGGCAAGCATTGTTCGAGCTGTTTCAATCAAAGTTTGATTCTTTCTTTCAGCTACACCATTCTGCTGTGGAGTGTATGGTGCACTGAATTCATGAAGAATTCCTTTCTCGTTACAAAACTCGAGCATTCTATTATTCTTGAACTCCGTTCCATTATCACTTCTTATTCTTCTGATCGCCAGCTTATACAGCGTTTCCATCTTCCTGAATAATATCATCAGCGACTCAAATGTTTGATCTTTCCTTTCCATACACACTACCCACGAAAACCTTGTGAAGTCATCAGTAACCACAAGACAGTACAAGTCTCCACTGATACTTTTCACATTAACCGACCCAAAGAGATCCACATGGAGTCTCTCGAGCAGTACTCTGATTGAATTCAGCAACTTCTGTGGATGTGACTTCTTTGTCTGCTTTCCTTTCTTGCACTCTACACAGTCATCATTTAAATGAAAGTTTTTCAAATTTACACCTTTGACTAAATCATTGTGTACAAGAAAGTTCATTTTACGCACATGAATGTGGCCCATCTTTCGATGCCACATTATCGACTCTTTTTCAGTCGCTTTGGTTTTTGACACAAAACATTGTTTCTGATGATCTGTTGTTGTTGCGACACTCATATCAAGAATATACAAGTCATTTTCACGTGGAGCTCGCAACAACACCATATCCTCAGGAATTTTAAAACCAGGTTTTAAGACAAGACATGCATTTTTAGTGAAATGTACGGTAAAAGACTTGTCACAGATCTGTGAGATACTTAGCAGATTGTTTTCAAGTTCGATTATGTAGTTCACTTTTTCAAACGATATAACTCCATTCGTCAAAGTTCCTTGACCAACTATCCTTCCACCCTGATTCCCAGCAAATCCTACATATCCTCCATTGATAGATTTAACGTCATAGAGTAATGCTAGCATTCTGGTCATGTGCCTTGAAGCTCCGCTGTCCATTATCCACTTCGAGACTATCGACCTCGGAATCCCCTGCACACATTGAAAAATTTTATCCAAACAATGAGACCCATGATTTCTTTACATTCGGAACACTACCAAACATAAGATTACAATCCACTTTAACTTTCGGAATACTAAAAATGACATTTGGGACCACAGATTTAGACTTTGATTTTAAATCTTCCTTTTTAATCGGTGGAAACTCCTCAAGAAGTTTGTCAAGTTCAAATTCAAGTTCCTTAACATCATCATTAAGAACTTTTGGTTCAGTTTTCAAAACATTCTCCATCTTTTTCTCTTCAACTGATGATTTTGGTTTTGCCACCCATGATTGATTTTCAAAAACTTTCATTTTTGGATAAATTTTTGAAGTCTTTTGGGTTTTCGAAGATTCACCAATCTCAAAAATTGATTTCGGTTTTTCTTCGAACTTCAAAGATTCACCTCTTTTCAAGATTCGAACGGGGGAAACCATGGGTTTTTTACCTTTAACATCAGTTTAAACTTTGGATTTTGGTTTTTGCAAAACAGGTTTCTCAATTCTTTTCATACATTGTTTGGCCATGTGACCAATTTCATTGCAGCGGTAACAAATTCTTTTGTCATATTCGACAAAAGTTGATTTGTAGGTCTCATCTCTCAACTTCTTTGCTGCATTGAAATCATCAATGGCTTTTTGACTGAAATATACTCCTTTTCAGCATCAACACTAGGACCCTTAACAAAAACATCACTCATCTTTTCCTTTGGTTTAACATACTTTTTAGCAATTTTCTTTTCAAATCCAACCCCTTTGTTCTTGAAAGTGTTTCCATTTTTCTTGTTATTACCACTATTTCCCTCCCACTCTTTCTTTCCTGAGTTGTTTGTTTGGGTTTTAACAAAAGATTTCTTAGGTTTTGAAAAGAATTCATTGTTGTTTACCTCAGAAATGTTAATCTCGACCAGTTTAAACACCTTTTCAACATTCTCAATTCTTGCATTTTGGAGCGGATACTCAAAATCAGAATAAAGTTTGTCAGTTCCAATCATTGTGTAAACCACAATGATCGGATCATCATTCGCGACTTTGTCTGATTTTGGTATAAATCTGTCTAAGAAGTTACCATCTTCTTCAGTATCAGAAATAGAATTCTCAGAATGAGTTTTCACAATCTCAAACTCTAAGTTATCACTTTCCTCGTCTAACACTTGGTCAACAACGGTTTTGATTACCTGTGACTCATCATCAGTGTCGGACGGAGAAAATGTAACATCAATGCTCTCAGGTAACTCATTCTCAATGGTTCTTAGTTTGAGATTCAATGCAGTTTCCACCCCATCTGGATACTTCTGTGTGTAATGATTCCACATTGGGGGTGGAACACTGTTAAAGGCATGTGTTTCATCTAATTGTCGCGGAATAATCTGATCAATCACATATGAAGATGCAACATAGCTCATCAATTTCTTATCAATTCTTTCATTTTCAACTTTTTTTTAACTCTAATTCCTTTTTCAATGAAGCAATCGTGTCCAAATGAAAGTTAATTTCCACTTGTTTATCAAAAACTGTTGATTTTAACAATTTTGTGGCTTTATCATTCTCAATACTCTCTTTTTGAATCATTTTGATAGATTTACCCAACTTGTCATAAGCTTCTTTTACTTCACTTAGATCAAATTTAATCGCATCAGTGTATTATTTCAATTCCTGAAACTTTGTGTCTTTTTCAAGACATTCCATGCATGGTTTTGAACAGTTTTTGCATGAAGTTTCAGAAATTGAATCAATCTTTATCTTTTCCTCTTGATCAATTTTAACATCCTGTTTACCGACACCATCAGACTCTAACTCAGACACTCCTTTGGTTTTGACCTCCTCACTTTCAGATTTCCTATCAGACTCCTTTTGACCTGACTCTGTTTTGACCGACACGTTTTCAACTGACTCAGTATCAACAGACTCTGGTTCTTTAGATTCTGTGTCTACCTCTTTTAGTTTTCCCATCAAGGCTTTGTCAGCTATTTCTTTCAGTGTCTCTTCAGTCATTTCTTTGGAGACATCAATTATCTCTTCAATCGGAGATTTCTCAACACCATACTGAGAACAGAATCCTGTTGTTGGCTCACTGAAAAAATCTGCAAAAGATTCAAACACATTAGGAGGCATAATTGATTTTAAAGACCTAGCTATAACCTCCTGTTCGGTTCGAAAATAGTAGGCTTCTGCAACAACTTCTTCGAGATCAGCCAAACTTTCCTTAATTACATCTTCACTAACAACTTCTGTTTCAACAACACTATCTGGTACCTCCACAATCTCAGCCATCATTGCTCTACCCTCACTGCCCGGGATATACTTGTCCCAACTGAATCCTTCAGCTACCTTCTCATCATCTTGGTTGACTATAAGAGCTTTTTCCGGCTTGTTTTCAATCTGAGGTCTTTGAACAACAGGTTGTTGATTTGTCTTGTGATAGATCGCCTGTCTGTAGTAATCATTAGTAAATGGATTTTGGTGGTTGTTAACCTCTCTATTCGGACACTCCCGCTTAAAATGCCCTTTCTCTTTACACTTAAAACACGTCACTTTGGACTTATCAAAACCAAGCTTTTGATCCGGTCCTGACAAACTGTTCCGACTCGTAATTCCATAAATCTTTGGGCTCTTCTAACCAAGCTAGCCATTCCCCATTTAATGTCAATCAACTCTAACTCCTCTGGATCGATTTGATCGTAATCCTCTTTTGTCATATCTAGATTACCGATCCTACCAGCTACCAAACTCTCATACGACTCTAGAACGGAAGCTAACAGTGTAATGTGTTGCTTAGCAGCTGCTTCTGTAAACTCTTGTCCATTTTTGATGTTTACAGCAATGTTACACTGTATCCCAGAAACATATCCCTGATTGTTCGAGTTTGATGAGCTTTGTGAAGACATTTGATCTGAAGTCTTGGGATTTGGCTCATAACTTGCTAACGGTGAAGGCTTGTTGTTGCTTGATGTACTAGACGAAGCACCGGATGTTGACTCTGCACTAAACCCTGTTTGAATCTTCGGGCTTAGATTCGTTGTTGCTAGAGAACTGCCTTTGTAATATAGTGAAACATCCTGTTAAACATTTGAAGAATTCATTTGTTTAATCTTAGTTAACTCTAACTCATGTGCTTCGATCTTCTCTATGAAACAACAAAGATTCAAATTAACATAATCTGAATTGTTTTTCATCACCAGCAAATAAGTACCCCATTCATCGTATGGCAATGCATCTGCCAATTTATAGATCCACTCCTCATTAGTCTTGGTTATATCCAATCTCTTCATCTCCACAACTAGATGGCAGTATCTTTCAATCAATTGTTTTGTAGTTTCACCTTTTATACCAGTGAAGATGTCAAATTGTTTCTTTATCAAAGCCTTTTTGCTTTTGATCATGGACACACTTCCTTGAAACTTTACTTGCAGTGACTGCCAAATAGATTGAGAATTATCCTCATGCTGCAACAACACCAAGATATCCTCTTTAATCGCCTGTTGAAGAATACTCATTATCTTCTTTTCTGCCTTAAAATCTTCTTGTTCAGCTTGTGTCAAACTGCCAATAGACTTCTCAAGACCCAAACCATCTCTAGGAAAAACATATTTCGATTCGATCTTCATCCAGCACTCAAAATGGTTTGCTTGAACCCATGTTTTAAACCATCCAGACCAACCTGAATACTCATCAATATTCATCAGTTTAGGTGGTTTCTGCATCGTCCCTAACTCATTCTCCATATTCACGTTTTGTACTATACTAGCTGGGGTTTGTGCTGCCGTCATTCCACCACCAGAAAACATGTTGTAAAACTCGTTATCCATTTTACAAAAACAGTTTTTCGGAAAAATTTTCAAGTTTTAAAAACAGGTTATTTCTAAGTGACAACACTTTCTACATGAAATGAACTTTAAACGAAATATCCCGAACGAAATGGACTTTCACAACAAAAACAGGCTTTCAAGCGAAATTAGGTTTTCAAGCTGAAATAGGTTTCAAGCGGAATCAGCACTTTCAAGCGAAATTAAGTGATTTTCAAGCGGAATCACCTTCTCAAGCAGAATCAGTTATTTCGCTTGAAACTACTTCAACTTTTCAAGCGGAATCAGCTATTTCGCTTGAAATTACCACAATTTTTCAAGCGGAATCAAAAGACTCGTTCAAGTGGAATCAGGTTTTCAGTCCATTTTTAGCAGATTTAGGCCGAATTTTGATCTGATTCTTTCAAGGGTTTGTTAAAACAGTATTTTATACACAATATCAGAAACTCAGTCCATTTTGTCCGTTAAAATGTTCAGAAGTCCAAGAAAGTGTAGAAAAAGGTACTGATTCAAGTGTATTGGCTCATAACTGGCTCTGATACCAATTGTAGGATCGTTTTACCGACCAAATGAGTCAATAAGAGATAATACACAATTGTTTGAGAGGCGGAATCAAACAAACAGCCTAGAATCAGTGTAGAAATGAGTAGAAAACAGAGTATATCACTTTAACACACATTTCTCATTAATATTTCAATAGAAAATCCGGCAGCAGTTCGGTATACAACTTGTGATTCCGTGCCAAATGAGAAACAAGACCTACCTATTTATAGGCAACAGATTTCGCTTGAAATGACACATGTCATTTCAAGCGGAATTACATCTTCTGATTTTGCTTGAAATGACCAAGTGTCATTTCAAGCGGAATTACATCAAAATGCATAAACTTACACTTTAGACCCCTGTAAATCCTATACAAACATGACCTAGACTTAAGACAAAGGCTATAGACATTGTGCGCCAACAATAATGACTAACCATTGGTGTTCATCTTTAAATAAAGTTGTAAACTTGTCAGACAATATTGTATTTGTGTTGTAAACACTTAACTTATGTTTTGTTAATGGCATTTGGAGTTATTTTACAAGCATGTAGTATGTTTACCTTTCGTATGCAATGAGAACCTTTCAAGATCACACCTCATGCTTCCGCCTTAGAAAGGGGTGTGACAGATTGGTATCAGAGCTGCGAGTCTAGACTACAATCTTTAGGATCCTCTCACGAAAACAATTTTTCAAAAGTTTTCATTGCACAAAACTTTCCGCGACATCCACTACCTGAAGCTATTTTCAAAGAGTCAAGTAAGGACACTACGAGACTTAGGGCGCACTGGAATAGCACTTGTCTTTGACTAGGAATTACTTACAACTATGTGTAATAATTGATATATACATATACTAGAAGTAGAATATTACAGGTATACGTGACTTCATCTGAAAACAATGGCCTATCTGAAGGAAGTGATACGAGGATGAAACAAACTGTGCGAACTGTGCAAGGAGTTACGTAATTATGGATGCATACATAATTATGGAATTCAGTGCACAGAAACCACAGCAAGTCTTGTCACGTATCATAAGAGATTCTTCCAGCACAAGAGAAGGTCAAACATGAACACCCTTCCCCCAGCCTATTAAATACTCTTTTGGAGTAATGTTTTAGGGTATAAAGACAAGAACCGCCAATGTGAGGAAAGATATTTTGTCCTTTACATATATCAAACTTGTACTATAGGGTGATGTAACCCTTATGCATTTTGATTACTTCACAAACAATGATGTAACAAGTTGCCCTGATATGTATAGAGACTCGGTGAATATCTTATAACACATCAATAATTATCCATTTATGCATGCTTGTTGCTGTATGAATTGATTTATATGATTGGCGGATTGTTTGGTGTCACTTATGTGGGTATATGCTTGTGTATATATACTACTACTGTCTCGTATGACGATATCAAACAAATGTCTAACCCTGTTATGTTATGTTCTGACAGAACATGGCACCCAGGAGAGCTGTGAACAATCGAGATTCTGATCAACCTCATCCTCCCCCACTGCCAAGGACTGCTGAAGAACTAAACGCCCTACTGGAAGAAAGGATCTCCGCAGCTATCGCCCAGTACGAGACGAACCGTACTGAACACAGTGGAGGACCAAGCAATGCAAGACGTAAAGGGAATGGAATTCATTTGGAGGAAACGCAGCTCAGGGCTGCACTTTCAAGCAGTTTCTCGACTGCAAACCGCTGAACTACGACGGCACTGGAGGTGCAGTGGCGTTTGTATGCTGGACGGAGAAGACTGATGCTACTATCCGTATGAGCAAGTGTATCGCGGATCAGCAAGTCACTTTTGCTACGGGGTTGTTTGTTGATGAAGCTTTGACTTGGTGGAATTTGCAAGTCCAGACTCTAGGTGATGATGCTGCGTACGGCATGGCGTGGGATGAGCTAAAGGAAAGAATGGGAGAGAAGTATTGCTCTCGTGCTGAACTCCAAAGGTTGGAGACTAAGTTCTGGCACTTGACCATGGAAGGTGCAGACATTACTGGTTATACCCGAAGGTTCCACGATTTGTCGAGAGTGATCCCCTACATGGTGACTCCTGAATTTAAGCGCATCGAGCGCTACATCTGGGGATTGGCACCGAAATTTCGCAGCTTGGTGACTGCAGCAAAACCCGAAACAATCACGCAGGCTGTAACTCTGGCTGTCAGTCTTACTGAAGATGCTGTTCGTATAAAGAAGCTATCACTGAACCCAACTGAAAAGACCGAGACGCATGCTGAGTCGTCTGGTGAGAAGAAAAGGAAGCATGCGAATCTGAATCAGGCACCCCGCAGCAACAACAAGGGTTCAAACAATAAGAAGCGTGATACTAACCCACCTGAGGAGGCAAAAACCTTTGCAGCGGCAAATGATACTGTAGCTAGAAGATACCAAGGCACCCTGCCTAAATGCCAAAAATGTAGGTATCACCATGAAGGAGCTTGTCACATTCCAAGATGCGACAAATGTGGTAGGTTGGGTCATCAAACATAAGAGTGTTGGGGAAGAGGAAACGGAGGCGCTAATAGGAATGGAAGGGATAATAGGAACGGGAATGGAAACCGTAACGGTGCTGGTAATGGGAACGGTGGTGGTAATGGCAATGGCAATGGTAACCGGAATGGAAATGGAGCTGGGCAGAACCAAGGACGGTTCGGTTATAGAAGCAAGGATCATTTCAAGAAAGATTGCCCAAGGGAGAACAATACTCCGGCTCGAGCATTCGTGATTGGAACAAGGAACGCACGCGAGGACCTAATGTGGTCACCGGTACGTTTCTCGTTAACAATCACTTTGCATCCATACTATTTGACACTGGTGCCGATTATAGTTTCATGTTTGTGGAATTTAAATGCATGCTTGGAATAGAATCTAGTAGATTAGATATTCCTTATTCTATAGAACTAGCCAATGGTAAACTTGTTGAATCGGCCGAAGTTGTTAGGGGTTGCACATTAGAACTTGGTGAGCGAAGATTTAGCATCGACCTCTTACCTATTCAATTGGGTAGCTTCGATGTAGTGGTCGGAATGGACTGGTTGTCCAATAACAAGGCAGATGTTATTTGCAATGAGAAAATCATTCGCATCCCTCTGACGAATGATGAAACCCTCATCGTGCATGGAGAAAAACGAGACGCACCTCTGCGAATCATCAATTGTATGAAGGCGCAGAAGTGCTTAAGGAAAGGATGTGTTGCCTTCCTGGCGCATGTTGTAGATAAGAAGGCTGAGGAGCCGAAACTCGAAGACATTCCCGTGGTAAAGGAATTCCCTGATGTTTTTTCCCGAAGATCTGCCAGGATTACCTCTGCAACGACAAGTCGAATTCCATATAGACTTGGTCCCAAGAGCCGCTCCTGTAGCCAAGGCACCCTATCGGCTTGCACCATCCGAGTTGCAAGAATTATCTACACAACTCCAGGAGTTGTTGGATAAAGGATTCATAAGGCCAAGCTTCTGGCCTTGGGGAGCTCCAGTATTGTTCGTAAAGAAGAAGGATGGAACACTGCGGATGTGTATAGATTATAGAGAACTGAACAAGCTCACAATCAAGAATCGGTACCCACTACCGAGGATTGATGACTTATTTGATCAATTGCAAGGATCGAGCTACTATTCCAAGATCGACCTTCGATCTGGATACCATCAGTTAAGGATTCAAGAGGAAAGTGTACCGAAGACTGCATTCCGAACACGCTATGGCCATTACGAGTTCCTTGTGATGCCATTCGGATTGACGAACGCGCCAGCGGTATTTATGGATCTGATGAACCGCGTTTGCAAACCATATCTCGATAAATTTGTGATTGTATTTATCGATGATATCCTGATTTACTCGCGAACGAAAGAAGAGCACGAGCAACACCTCAGGACCATTCTGGAACTACTGAAGAAAGAGAAACTTTATGCAAAGTTTTCAAAGTGCGAATTCTGGATTCGCGAAGTACAGTTCCTTGGTCATATTGTGAACGAGAAGGGCATTCATGTGGACCCAGCCAAGATTGAAGCAATAAAGAATTGGGAAGCCCCCAAAACCCCAACTAAAGTTCGACAATTTTTGGGCTTAGCGGGCTATTACCGACGATTTATCGAGAATTTCTCCAAAATAGCTCAACCGCTGACTACCCTTACACAAAAAGACAAGAAGTACGACTGGGGTAATAAGTAGGAAGAAGCCTTCCAACTGCTCAAAAATAAGCTATGCGATGCACCGATACTATCCTTACCCGAAGGCACTGAAGACTTCGTGGTATACTGCGATGCTTCGCGTCAAGGTTTGGGTTGCGTGCTCATTCAAAGCCAAAAAGTCATCACTTACGCTTCCAGGCAGTTGAAGGTGCATGAAAGGAACTATACCACTCACGACCTGGAGCTAGGCGCAGTGGTATTCGCTTTGAAGATCTTGCGACACTATTTATATGGTACTCGATGTACAATCTTCACAGATCACAAAAGCCTACAACACATATTTGATCAGAAGGAATTGAACATGCGCCAGCGGCGATGGGTCGAGCTGCTAAACGATTATGACTGTGAGATTAAGTACCATCCTGGAAAGGCAAACGTTGTAGCAGATGCGCTAAGTCGAAAAGAAAGGGTTAAGACCCTAAGGGTTCGAGCATTGGAAATGACTATTCGAACGAACCTCACTGCACGTATTCATGACGCACAACAAGAAGCCCTTAAGGAAGAAAATCGTAGAGCTGAATACCTCCGGGGTATGTTGAAATATATGGTGCCAAATGAAGAGGGAACCTTATACTTTAAGAGGCGCATTTGGGTTCCGCTCTATGGCGGTATTCGAGAAGTCATCCTTAATGAAGTTCACAAGTTGAGATATTCGATCCATCCAGGATCGGACAAAATGTTTCAAGACTTAAAGGAATACTATTTGGTGGCCGAGACTTAAAAGCGATGTTGCTGTCTATGTTGGAAAATGCCTAACCTGTGCTAAGGTTAAGGCTGAATATCAGAAACCGTCTGGCCTACTGCAACAACCAGAGATACCCATGTGGAAGTGGGAGCAAATCTCAATGGACTTCATAACGAAATTACCCAGGACCCCGAGAGGGCACGATATGATATGGGTGATAGTTGATCGATTGTCGAAATCTGCGCATTTCCTACCGATCCTAGAGAAGGATAGCACTGGAAAGCTTGCTGAGCTGTACTTGAAAGAAATCGTGGGATGTCATGGATTGCCTATCTCAATTATTTCAGACAGAGATGGACGTTTTCTCTCAAGGATCTGGCAATCCTTCCAGGAAGCCTTTGGATCTCAACTAGATCTAAGCACGGCATTCCACCCGCAAACAGACGGCCAGAGCGAGCGGACCATACAAACGCTAGAAGATATGCTTCGCGCATGTGTTATGGACCTAGGCGGCAGCTGGGATACTCACCTACCTTTAGTTGAGTTTTCCTACAATAACAATTATCATACGAGTATAAAACCGCACTGTTCGAAGCTCTGTATGGCCGCAAGTGCCGCTCGCCATTATGTTGGGCAGACGCTGGAGACAAACGTATGGTTGGTCCTGAACTTGTGCAAGAGACAACCAACAAAATCATGCAGATCCGAGAGCGCATTAAGGTGGCTCGAGATCGACAAAAGAGCTACGCTGATCGACGATGAAAACCATTAGAGTTCGAGGTGGGAGACAAAGTTCTGTTGAAGGTCTCACCTTGGAAGGGCGTAGTAAGATTCGGAAAACGTGGAAAACTGAATCCACGATACATCGGACCATTCAAGATCTTGGAAAGAATTGGTACCGTGGCATACAAGTTGGAATTACCGGAAGAACTTAACGGAGTACATGATACGTTTCATGTGTCCAACCTCAAGAAGAGTTCAACCCAAGAAACAGTGATCATCCCTGCGGATGAAGTGCATATTGATGACACCCTCCGATTTACAGAACAACCTGTTGAGGTTACAGACTGGAAAGTCAACAAGACCAGGAGGAGCAGTGTCAAACTTGTCAAAGTACGTCGGAACTCTAAGCACGGACCCGAGTACACGTGGGAACGTGAAGACCAGTTAAAAGAAAAATACCCCCACATGTTCAAGAAAACTCCTGCGAGAGTTAGCTCGTCCTGAATTTCAGGACGAAATTCTTTTAACGGGGGGAGACAGTGACAACTGGCACAAAACTGGTAATTTCCGTACAATTTAATTATTACTTAATATATGTAATTATGTGCTTAAATGTCAACATTGTCTGATTAGATGCTATACTTGTGAATTCATGCACGTTTTATACTTCAAATATTGCCTTACGCATTAATGTTAGCGTTGCGTCAGAAAGACTAGTAAACTCACCGGTAAGACACAGTGTCAGCAACACTGCAGAAAGCAGTTAGATAATGAAATTAGGGCCCAGGAGTTGGTCCAACGTCTAAAATATATTAAAACCCAAGTATGGATACAAGGGTTAACATATAGATTTTCCGGAAGCTAAATTATGCATTAAAAAGCACCCGAAACACACTTTAAATGCTGAATTTTATTCATTTCAGCAAAATTCAGCTTTTTAACACATAAATATCATGCAAAATTCATGTTTTATTACCCAGAATACCCTCCTAAGTGTCGGGAATTGAAAGGGGCACAAAAGGATACTTAAAGATCACTAAACGGAATAGTTTGACACTTTAACGAACCGGTATTTAACCGAACAACCGGACACTACCCGAAACACCAAAATATTACTAAAAGCATTGTTTTAATGTTTCTAAGCTAGTTATGATCCCCGAACACCATAACACCCCTTATAACATAATAACACATTAAATCCCTAAACTTTACACTTGAAAACTTACTTATTTATGTAATTAGCAATTTAAACTTACACTTTACCCCCCCCCCATATTGTGGACGGTCACAATGGGTGACCCCACCACCAAAATCTATCTTGATCTTCCATGATCTCTTAAGATCCCATAAGATCTATTAAGATCACAATCTTGATATGCTATGTACTACGTAGACACAATATACATTGGTTAAAAGAATTAGAGAATTATAAGAAGGTTAGAGATCATCACACTTCACACCACATTCACCTCCTCCTCTCTCCCTTACCCACGGCCGTGAGCCACCACCCACATCACCACCACCTTCACTTCACTTTCATGCAATCTCAAGTCCTCACAAGGTGTTAGAAGCTAGATTGAGAAGTGTGGAGCTTGTGGATCTTGAAGGACCTTCTTCACTTGCTATTAACCAACCCATTTGCCATCTTCAACATCTTGTGTTCTTCCCTAGCCCTTGTGCTAGTAGTAAGCTCCTTGTCACTTGTTTTTACTTCACATATAGTTGGTTAAAAGATGATACGCATTGTTAATCTTGAAGAACACAAAAGAACATGATCATGATACTTTAACATAAGCTTAAAAATATAAGAATACATGTAAATGATGATGATTTGCTTCTTGATGAATGATGATTTGTGTTAGTGATGTTAGACATCATAAGAAACCTACTAGATTGTGATTAAACACATGATCTAGTAAGTTAAAGTGGTGATCTTGTGACAGACCAAGATCATCATGCTTTATGTCTTCATGAACTTGAATGATGAAATTGATTTTCATATGTAAAAATGATTTAAACAAAATACAAATCTTGTAAATAGATGATTACAAAAATAATTTTCCTAAGAAACCAAGTTTATTTACAAGATTTAAAAAGTCATGGTTTTAAATAAACTAATCATATCTTTAGTGCTTAAACAAGACTAGGAACATGATTGTAACAAGAAAAATACAAAAGAAATTAGAAAAATCATCTTACAAGTTGTAAATGACTAAATCTTTTGATAAAGTGATTTACAAACAAATAACCATGTTTTTAAGAGTAACTAAACCTACTAAATAACATGGTAAGTTACTACAAGTTTTTACAAAAACTTCAAGTTCATGATGTAGTGTAATTTACTTGATTTTGACACTCGGTAAGTGTTGAATGAGTTGATGATTGTTTGTGATGATTTTAAAAGAAAATAAACACATGTTTTGAAAACATGGGAAACCTCCATTTTTAGGGGAAACTATGTCAAAAATTTTATAAATTTTGACACTTAGAAAAATATAAGTTTTGGTGAAACTTACTCCCTAAAAATGTATCTAAAAATATTTACCAAGGTTTCCCTAATTTTTGTGTAAATTCTAAGTTAAGAAATGATGATTTCTTCAAGATAAAATTGATACTAAGCGTTTTGGTCAAAAATTTCCGAAGCAATTAAGTGATCAAATTAGTTAAGTGAGGTAGTGTGCTAGAAATGAGTGTCAAAAATATGTTAGTCAAATTAATTGCAAAAAAACAGTTTCAGGATACGGCTCAGGATATAGAGTTGTATCTATGATTAAACGATGAGCAAAAATGTAAAGGGTGACACGAGATGTACGAGGAAAGCCCTTGATCAATCTAGATCGTCAGCACAAAACCTCGGGAGCTGACAATCGCATCTGCCTTGTTCTTCTATTGCTTCAAATATCAGGATACAATGCAGGATGTGATGCGGATCAACTAGGTGTTACAAGGTAATTCAAGTACAAGTGTTTGTGTGTAGTGATTGCTAGTAGCTCAAGAGTGAAAGTGTTCGAAAGTGTGTGTGAAAAGTTGCGTGCCTTAATCTGATCCGCCCCCATCTATTTATAGTAAAAGAAATGCAACAAACTATCCTACTAAACCGGGATCCGACGAATATTCCCCACTTGAACGTTGTAGACCTGGTCTTTCGGTTTCAACGTCTCTCATATAACAGATATGCCCGAGTCTTAAGGAGAAGAAGTCCATCTGACCATTAATAACCCACAGCTTCTAACCTGCACGTGGTAAATTTAGTTAACACCAGGATATCGCCCAGGATGTTACCAATATCCTAATCCAGTATCCTGATCACAAGTAAACAACCAAAAGCAGGATATTAGTCAGGATATATACACCCAGAAAATGGCCCATAACAATTGTCCCCAAATATATCTGTTGGTATACCAATCCAACGGATATATTTTAAAAATTCTAACTCGTAGACCGAGGCAATTAAAATGAGGTGACATTTGAGATGACATTGTGCAACTTCCCATGTTACTTTTACTCTTCGCCCCCCTATATTCAGCCTATAATTAGCTGAGATATTTCATCTTGTTATCATTACTCTTCAAGAGATTTTCAGGTAATCATCCTTTCCTTCATCCTCTGTTTTTCTTTGAATTTCTTGTAGTTTGCTTGATACCCCTCATGGCATCACGGACAAGATCTCGTTCGGATGAACCAGTCCCGACCCTCGTGAGTCAAAACCTCATACGAGAACTAGAAAAAGAAACATGCTGCTTCAATAATGCCTATATCGCTGCCCTGAAGGATTCCGGCACCTTTCCTGCAGGAGTCGTCATTCGCCCTTTTGATCGGGAGGTTCGATCAGATGCATCATCAGACGAGTGGGTCTACTTTTTTTCCTACCCTTTTTCTTTGGGACTCCGGTATCCATTTCCACCCTTCATCTCTCGTTTCTTCGACCTCACCGGCCTTAGTTATGCCCAAACTATGCCAATAGTCTGGCGAGTTTTGATGGTGCTAGATCAAATCAGATCTCGTCATTGCCCTGACCTGTGTATTGAAGACCTTCCCATAGCATACCAGTTGAGGTCCCATGGTGATAGCCATTTTCTTTTGTTCTCCACCTCCAAGAGCCCTTTAGTCATTAAGGCCACCAAGAACGAAGACCAATGGCGGCGAAAGTTCTTTTTCGTGAAAAGAGACTCTATCGACAAGGGTTTCGATCTGCCGGTTAGATGGTTAACCAAGGGTAGGATCTAGGGTTTTAGGAATATCCCCAAATCTATCCGTAAACTATATCCCAGACTTATATCCTGACGTTTTTGTGCAGCGAACTTCACAGATTTAGCACCCCCAAGCGCGGAATCCAAGCCCAGGATCAAAGAAATCTACCGACTTCCTGCTAGTGAAAGAACCTTCTCCCTGTTTCTTACAGATTCAAGCCAAAAGTCAAGTTCAGAGATGTCTGGTAAGTATACAGGAGTAAATTAACTATAGAATATAAATGACATAAACTAACACTTCTCCCTTGACACAGTGCCGGTCATCAACCTTGAAGGCTTCCAACTCGATGAGTTGGACAATTACTTCAGCCTTGAACCTGTCAAACAAGAATCTAAGCCGAAGTCGTCTGTCACACCAAAGCCTACCACTTCAAAGATCACTACTGCTCCTAAAGCTCCTCCAGCATCCAGGACCCGAGCCTCTAGCTCTCGGAAGAGAAAAGAAATGGATTCTCCAGCTGCCTCCGAGACATTCTCTCTCGAGAACCATGGATTTATTGAAGCCACTTCATTCTTTAAGCAGGTAAAAATTCCCTTCCGATATCCTGAACATGCATGTTAACCATTATCCTGCACATTTCATATTGATACCTGTGCCTTTAACTGCAGGGCTTGGAACGTCTCATGCACTTGTATGAAGACGCCTGTGGGCTTAATAAGATGCTGGAGATCAAGCTCGAAAAAGCTGAAGCCAGTATAGCTGATCAAGGAGTGATTGCGGCCGCCAAGTCCCAGCATTATGAAGATAAATTCAAGGCAATGACCCAGGAGCACCAAGTTACCCTTCACAAAGCCAATGAGGATGCTCAAGCCAAGCTAGATGCCGCCCTTCTTCAATACCAGCAGGATATGAGTTCCTATCGGGACAGTCTCAAAGCAACTGTTGTTATTTCCCTTCTCCAAGCCAGGTTAAGGATGGCTTATGAGGCCAAAGCCTTGGGCTTCGAATGCCCCTCCTGGAATGTCAAGGCTTGGGAAGCGAAATTACAGGATCTTGGAGGCCATCCTGTTGCTCATCCCGCAAAGCATGCTGGTGAAGAGCCTTCTAAGGCGGCAGAGGAAGTGGCCAATGCTGGTGATGACGCCGAGAAGAATCCTGAGGGTGATGCTGGTGCAGATGCTGGGAAAGAGGTTGCTGATCAAGAAGGTGCTGCCCCTTAGGCGGCGAAGTGGGTGATGATGGATATACGTGCCAAGGCCGGAGCCCACTTTTTTAAATTTCATGGTTGTGGTTTGTACAAACACTTTACTTTTCCTGTTGTTGAACAATTTATATTTCCTACACTAGAACAATACGATGACCAAAGGTGGATGGGTCCTGGGTTTCAGGATGAAGCCCTTGGTCATCGGTTAGTATAACCTGTTTTGAATGTCATAACGGTTGAAGGTGGACGGGTTCCGTTTTGAGACAAAACCTTCAATCGTTATGTAAATATGGTAAAGACTAATCGTGCTTTTGGCGGATGGGCCTCGGTTTGAGGTGAAACCAAAAGCACAACTTTTGTCATGTTAATAATATAACCTCCTTTTGACTTGTTTGTTGTAGCATTCTAATTTCTGTTACATATTTCCCGGTGTAGATTTTAGCTTTGCAAAATATACTCAGTGATATATTATGAAAACCTTTACTAAATAGAATTTCTAAAAATTCAACTAATTTTAGACAAAACTTCTAATAAAAGATAGTCTATTTTCCAAAATCTGTTTTTGTTTTGGTCAAAAAAAATCTAATGAGGATAATGCAACCAAACTCTCTGTTACGGGGTATGATGCTTGAAATGTGGAACAATGATAAGGATCACTTCAAGGTAAATTACACAAACGATACAAGGAATTATACGGGGAAAAAGCCCTTGATCAAGAGTTGATCTCCGGCACAAAAAACCCCGGGTAATGGAAACTACCGATCACCAAGCTCAAATAAATCAATAAATGTTTACAACTTCGGATAGTAACGAGCTAGGTACAAGGATCACTATGGTGAAATGTGTAAAAGTGAGTGAAAACTAATAAGTGTTCGTCGAGAGCTTCAAGAGTGCGATTGTATGAGAGTGTGTGTAGCTGAAAATGGCTAAGTGTTCTAATTCTAGCTCGTCACCCCTTTAAAAATAGAAGTTAGCTACAATAACAAACTATCCGACTTTTGTGCCAAGCTCCCACGTTCTCCACAACGTCCATTTCCAGTCAAACGTGTGCGAAATACCCGTGGAATATTCCATAGTAACGTTGCCAAGACCCAGTCAAGCTTGTTATTCCTGCGAGGTAATACAAAACACAAACAAACAATTGTCAGTATGAGGATCCTTAAGGTGATCCATGATCCTGATCCTGAAGCTCTTCTGAGGATCACTATCTGTCACAGAAGTAAGGATCATTAATTAGGATAACAAGTAAGGATCACTAATTGTTAGAAAATCCTCCCCTAACAATTGCCCCCAAAATATAAGGAGTAATATGTAAAATGAGCGAATTATATTTTCTCGAACTTATCCACAACTAACTATCGTAAATATAGCCGTTGTTGTAGGACTAGCCGTTGCAACT
This sequence comes from Helianthus tuberosus, assembly GCA_030545235.1. Classification (NCBI taxonomy): domain Eukaryota; kingdom Viridiplantae; phylum Streptophyta; class Magnoliopsida; order Asterales; family Asteraceae; genus Helianthus; species Helianthus tuberosus. The sequence goes on along the minus strand of CM060363.1, from coordinate 181,528,192 downwards.
ATGACGTCACAGAAGTGACAACCCTGCACAATCATGATTATAAATAGGAGATATAGATAGGATCGATATGCATTTAAAATTTCAGAGAGACTCCCTTTATAACTGCATTCCAAAGATAAACAGGTATTCTCTCTTCATCTTCTTCCTTCTCTTGCTCTGTTTTTCTGTTTCTTTTCACCATTCTATCAAAGATGTTGCTCCGGAATTCCCCAGCTAAGGATCACCCGAAAAACAGCCCACCGAAAAGCCAGGGGATCATCGAAGATTCCATAAAAGAACGCTGCTGTTTCAATGATGCACAGATTGATAGGATCCGCCACTGCTTCCCGGCGAACACCGAGTTCAGACCTTTTGATCCCAATGCCCTGAGTGATCATATTTCCGACACGTGGGTTGCTTTTCCAGTCACTCCGTTCACCATAGGCTATACATATCCTTTTCCAGCCTTCACCCAATCTTTCTTTTCCTTAACCGGCATTTCTTATATCCAAGCCATGCCGATGATCTGGAGGGTTTTGTATACCCTTGAGAGGATCATTGAGCAGGAAGGGATAGACCTAGGAATGTCAGAGCTGGGAGAGCTGTATGATCTTACTACCTTTGGTTCTCATCGTTATTTGCTCAAGCGTAAACCCGGCGAGGAGCATCCCATTTCTAATGTTACTAAAAATGATGCTAGCTGGAAGCGGCGTTTCTTTTTCGTCAAGAGAGATTCTATTGATAACGGAAAGGATCTACCCAAGAAATGGGCTACCCATGGTAGGATGGAGGATCCTGAGAAGGATCACCAGAGAACTTTCTTTTGATATAAGGATCACTTATATACTTTTTGCTTTCTTGTTATGCAGCTATCCTCATCTCACACCTCAGACTGACCCCTGCTGCCAAAGAGAGACTTGCCGCTTTCAAGAGACTTGACCCTGAAAAAAGATCTTTCAAGACAACAACCCAGGATTCTCAGGAGGTATCCTCAGGATCTGTCACGATGTCAAGTAAGTATCTTTGTTTAAAATTTTAAATAAGTAGTGAAATATAAGTTAAGTGAAGATACTTATCTTGTTTTGGTTGTGTAGGTGCTGGAAAATCCACCAAGTCTGCTTCAAGGTTCAATGTCACCGATCTCACCGTCGTCGAATCCTCCAAAAGAAAGGCTCCTACCAGCCCAACAGCTTCAGTCCCCAAGGCACCCCTCAAAGGAAAGGCAATCAAGAAGAGAAAGGCCTCCGAGACTGAGGATCTGCAGGGTCTGCCTCTGATCCGCCACCAATTCCTCGAGTACTTCAACGATGTAAGGATCACTGTCTCTGCTCATATATCCTGCTGATTTGAGGATCACTTGGTCCTGACCTTATCTTTTATCCCCTTTGCAGAAATTCTCTGAGATTGAGGACTATGTTGGCCACGTCGAGGATCAGGATAGGAAGATTGCCGACCTCCAGCAGGTTGCATTGCTAAAGGACCTCAAAATTGCCGATCTTCAGAAGGAACTCCAGGCTGCCAAACAGGAGACGGCCAAGGTGCTGGTGAATGTTGACTACGAGAAGCATGAGATCACCGAAGACGCCAAAGTCTCTGCCGCCATAGCAATGTACAAGACCAAACTGCAAATGGCCTTGGAAGCCCAGGATCCTGCTTTTGACAAGAGCACCTGGGATGTAGAAGGCTGGAAGGAAAGGCTGGCTGAACTGGATGATGAAGAGGCTGAGGAGGTTGAAGAGATCCTGACGATCGAGGCTGGAGGCAAGGGTGAAGGTGGTGAAGCAAGTGGAGCCGCAGGTGGTGATGCAGGGAAGGTTTAGGTTGCATGATTGGGCGATGATGGAAACTTCTAGACATAGCCAGAGCCCAATTTTTTTTTTAGTTTGATGGTTGTTTTGTTGAACAATTTGATGCTTTGTACTGAACAATAGTTTTTAGGATTAAGGATCATGTATGATCCTTTGGACAATAGGTAGGATTGCATATGGTGGAGGGATCCTCTTTTTTGGGGATGAAACCATTGTGATCCTGCCGCCTTTATATTCCTGCACTACTTTTGAACCTATTATCATGGACACCCTTTACCTACCCCAGCGGACGGGCCACGTTTTGCTGGTAGATGCTCGGGGTAGGTAATTTTGACAACCTTTTAAGGGTTAATCTTTTGTTAATAAATAAAACCTTAATCTTTTGTCGCTTATCTTGTATTGTTATCCTTTTTGTCTCTTTAATTCTCAACTGCTTTGATGTACATTTATTGGATAAGCAATTTTGAATAAGTCAGATTGAAAATATTTAGGATATGATCCATGACCAAATATCCTATAGTTTAAGAATCCCAAAAAATAATGTATTTTAAGGATCACAAGTTTAGTTGTCAAATTCTAAGGGTTATTCAAATAAACAGCGAATAGAATTGAAAATAGTTTAGGATCATACCTGAGGATCCAAGTTAGGATCCTAACCATAATCAGGATAATTATAAGATAAACCGTAGGGAAAAGTAAGGATCAAGGATCCCTAGTTGCTTATCTTCAAGGACCTGAAAATAGAGCATAACTTGGGACTAAGCCAATATAAGATATAAGTTAGCAACTGGGGACAAGCCCAAAGATAACTGGGGACAAGCCCAAAGGATAACTGGGGACAAGCCCAAGGATAACTGGGGACAAGCCCAAGGATAACTGGGGACAAGCCCAAAGGATCGTATGTAAACTGGAGTATGGCCCTAACTGGCGACTATCCAAACTTAGTGACATGAAAATGTCAAAACCTTAGCTAACGTGAAAACGTTAGAAACCTTAGCTAACGTGAAAACATTAGAAACCTTAGGAACAGATGTATGGTACGTCTACCATTATACGTAGGATCCTAGGTATAGCCAGTACAATGGAATTATCAGCCCCTAAAGCGAGTACTGGTCCCACTGCCTTGAACTATACCAGGATCATCATGCGCTACAGGCGGAACTGGGGTCAAGCCCAAATAACTGGGGTTAAACCCAAAGGACGGATTGCTTCTGCAGATAACCAATACTTTGCTAAGGATTCCTGAACTTTCAAAACTTAAAATCACGTGAGAGATGGATAAAGGATACATGATCCTTATCCTTATATGAGAAAATAAAGAAATGAAATAGTTCAAGATTAGGATATTACCAAAGTAAGGATCACCGATACATTAAGGATCCTTTAAGGATATCCCTATCGTAAGGATCATCTATGCTATGAGGATCCTGCTCACATGAAATATTTCCTCAAGTGGACAGCATTCCAAGCTCTTGGTAGCAAATCACCCTCCATGGTTAGCAATCTATATGCCCCCTTTCCTGCTTCAGCTTCAATCAAGTAAGGTCCTTCCCACTTTGGTGCCAACTTTCCATCAGCAGGATTGGTGGTATTTTGAAATGCTTTCCTCAACACCATATCTCCAACTTGAAACTTCCTGATCCTGACATTTTTGTTGTAAGCACCAGCCATTCTTTGTTGATAACTGGCCATCCTTATCCTAGCCATATCCCTGATTTCTTCAATAGTATCCAGGTCTTGAGCCAAGTTCTCATCATTTTCTTCAGGATCACGAGTGCTTGTTCTAGCAGTTGGAACCACCATTTCTGTTGGGATCACTGATTCTGCCCCAAATACCAAAGAGAATGGCGTTTGACCAGTAGCATTCTTAGGGGTTGTCCTGTCAGCCCAAAGCACATAAGGTAGTTCTTCAGCCCATTTCCCTTTCTTGGATCCAAGCTTCTTCTTCAAATTATTGATGATGATCTTGTTGGATGATTCTGCTTGACCATTAGCTTGTGGGTGGACTGGTGTTGATGTTATCATCTTAATCCCCCAACTGTCATAAAAGTTAGTAGTTCTGCCCCCAATAAATTGGGAACCATTATCACATATAATTTCAGAAGGAATTCCAAATCTAGTTATAATATTTCTTTTAATGAAGGATATAACTTCCTTTTCTCTGACTTGGGCAAAAGCTTCAGCCTCTATCCACTTGGAGAAGTAATCAGTCATAGCTAGCATGAACACTTTTCCACCAGGTGCCTTAGGGAGCTTACCAACTATATCCATACCCCATCTCATAAATGGCCAAGAGGAGGATATAGGATGCAATAATTCAGCTGGTTGATGAAGGATATTGCTGTGTCTCTGACAAGGATCACATCTCTTAGCATACTCCACAGCATCTCTTTTCATGGTTGGCCAGTAGTATCCTGTCCTCAGGATCCTTGAGAATAACGCTCTGCCCCCGGTGTGGTTTCCACAATCTCCTTCATGGAAGTCTTTTAAAACTTCTTGGATTTCAGGATCCTCAATGCATCTCAAGTATGGTCCTGCAAGAGATCGTCTATACAACATATTATTTAAAATTGTGAATTGAGATACCTTAATTTTGAAAGCCCTAGGGTTTTCTCCTGTAGGAATCTCTCCATGTTGTAAGTATCTCATGATTGGTGAGATCCATGATCCTGATCCTGAATGGGATTGAGTATCCTCACTAGGGATAATTGCAGAATCATTTCCTATCTCCATAGCCACATGATCCTCGATAGCCGGGGTCAGGATATGGATAATAGGGATCTTGATATCCTCAGGGATCTTCAAAGATGATCCTAAGTTAGCCAATGCATCAGCTTCTGTATTTTCTTCCCTTGGTACCTGTGTCAAACTAAAGGAAACAAAAGAGAGTGCCAAATTTTTTACTATCTCTAAATATTTGGTTAGCTTTTCACCTTTAACAGCATAGGATCCATTAAAGTGGTTTGTAATTAACAATGAATCTACATGTACCTCAAGATACCTGATCCCCATATGCTTTGCAATTTGCAACCCAGCAATTAAGGCTTCATATTCAGCCTCATTGTTAGTGGTTTGGAACTCACAAGCTATAGAGTGGGGTATTATGTCCCCCTGTGGCGATTTTAGTAGTATTCCAAGCCCTGTGCCTTTGACATTTGAGGATCCATCAGTATAGAGTATCCAAGGATCCTTGGTCTCCTGTAGCTGCTGGACTTCTAACTCAGCTTCTTTTTGTAAATCACTACTGAAATCAGCCACAAAGTCAGCTAATGCTTGGGATTTGATGGCTGTCCTAGGCTCATATCTTATATCATATGCGCTTAGCTTCACTGCCCACTTAGCCATCCTTCCTGACATCTCTGGTTTCCTGAGGACATTCTTAATTGGAAAATTAGTTTTAACAATAATAACATGAGTTTCAAAATAGTGTCTCAACTTAGTAGATGCCATAATTAATGCAAGAATAAGCTTTTCAAGGTGTGAATACCTGGATTCGGCATTAAGTAAACTTTTACTTACATAATAGACAGGGTGTTGTGTACCTTCGTGATCCTTAACAAGGACCGCACTTACTGCTTTTGAGGATACCGCAAGATATAAGGATAGCACATCGCCCTTTTCTGGTTTCATCAAGGCCGGGGCTGAGGATAGGTAATCTTTGAGAGCTCTTAAGGCATTTTCATGCTTCTCCGTCCACTCAAATTTCTTGTTCTTCCTTAGGATATCATAGAACTCTTTGCACTTCTCTGAGGATTTGGATATGAATCTGTTCAAAGCTGCTATCCTGCCTGTTAGCCTTTGAACATCCTTAGCGTTGGCCGGAGATTTGATGTTCACTATAGCTTTGATTTGTTCTGGGCTAGCTTCAATGCCTCTCTTTGTCACCATATATCCTAAGAATTTACCTGCTTTAACACCAAAGTGACATTTTGAAGGATTAAGTTTCATGTTATATTTGTCAAGGATATCGAATGCTTCCTCCAAGTCCCTTAGGTGATCCTCATCTTTTATGGATTTTACCACCATATCGTCTATGTAAACCTCCATAGTTTGTCCAATCTGATCCTTGAACATCATATTTACCAGCCTTTGATATGTTGCACCTGCATTTCTTAGTCCGAACGGCATAGCAATATAGCAGTATATACCAGTTGGAGTCATGAATGCTGTATCCTCTTGATCGGATGGTTCCATTTGGATTTGTTGAAATCCAGATGAAGCATCCATAAAAGTTAACAGTTCATGACCCGCAGTTGCATCCACCATGTAGTCAATGTGGGGTAATGGGAAAGGATCCTTGGGACATGCCTTATTTAAATCTGTAAAATCGACACATACCCTCCACTTTCCGTTTTTCTTTTGAACAACAACCACATTGGCCAACCATCTTGGATACTTGACCTCTCTAATCATACCTGCCCGGAGCAATTTCTCTACCTCTTCTTGGATAATGGCATTTCTTTCCGGTGCAAACTTTCTTCTCCTTTGATGGATCGGTTTGAAGGACCTATCAATGCCAAGTTTGTGAGTGATTACATCTTTAGATATACCTGTCATGTCTTTGTGTTTCCATGCAAAGGTAGTCTTTCTCCTTTTGAGGAAGGATACGAGGTCTTCTTTCATTTCGCCAAGGATCCCTGATCCGATATAGATTTTTGATTCAGGATCATGAGGATCCATGAGGATTTCTACCACATCCTGCTCTCTTGCCTCCAAGACATCCCTTGGAGGATACTTTGATTGCTATTGCTCCCTTGACTTCGAGGCTGGTTTCATCGATGAAGTATAGCAATTCTTAGCCTCCTGCTGATCACTATCAATCTTCACTATTCCCCAAGGACTAGGGAGCTTCACACATTGATGGTAAGTAGATGGGACTGCCTTCATATCGTGTATCCAGGGCCTGCCAAGGATAACATTACAACAAGACAAACAGTCAATAACACAAAATTTTTGATATGAGTGTAGGCCTTCGATGTCTATTGGGAGTTTAATGTCCCCCAGGGTATTCTTAGTTTCGCCACTAAATCCCACGAGCACGGAGGATCTTGGTATGATATCTGATTCAGGGATACCCATCTTCTTTAGAACATCAAGCTGGATAATGTTCACTGAACTTCCTCCGTCTATAAGGATCCTGTGAACAAAATGGTTAGAAATAAAAAGAGTGATAACCAAACCATCATGATGAGGATCCTGGATGTCAACACGATCATCCTCATCGAAAGTTATAACTTTTCCTTCGGAGACACTTGATGTTCGAACAGGTCTTTCTCCATTATCCATTTTAGTTTCCTTTGCATGCCTTTTAGCTGCTGAGAAGGATGTGCCACAAATGTCTGATCCTCCAGAAATAAAGTTTATTACTTGTGCATCTGCTGGAGGGGCTGGAGCCTTCTCAGGGATCCTTTCAGGATCCTGAGTCCTTGACTTTTTTCTTCCCAACAATTCTTTCAGATGTCCCTTGCTCAACAAGTATCCAATTTCCTTTCTCAGTGCAATGCATTCTTCTGTGAGATGCCCAAAATCTTCATGGTATGCACACCACTTTGATTTATCCTTAGTTGCAGCTGGCCTATCATTTTTTCTGGGCCATCTAGCTTTATCACCTAGATTCTGCATCGCAAGGATTAGTTCATTATTATCAACAGAAAAACAATATTCAAAAATTGGAGGATATTCCTCATCATCCTCTTCTTGATCAACAGCATGCACGTTCTGGTTATCAGATCTGTTGTAGGATCTGAACTTGTTGTTCCTGAATGAGGATCCTTGCTTATCTTGCTTTGAGGATCCTGCTAACCTCTCCTGGATCCTCTTGTCATCCTCTAGCCGAATGAACCTAAGTGCCCGGGTTCTTACCTCATCTAAGTTCCTGCATGGTGTCATAACAAGATCATCATAGAACGACGAATCCCTAAGCAATCCCATTTTAAAGGCCTCAACGGCCGTGGCTATATCCAAGTTGGGAATGTCTAAGGATTCTTTACTAAATTTGGTAATGTAATCCCTTAATGATTCATTATGACCCTGGGTTATCCTATATAGATCACTAGTTAATCGTTCAAATTTTCTACTACAAGAAAACTGATTATTAAATAGGTTAACTAGATTAGCAAATGAGGTAATAGAGTAGGGGGAAGACTTAGCAGCCATTTGAGAGCTGATACAGTAAGAGTGGATCCGAATCCTTTGCACAGGCATGCTTCCTTTAACCTTTCTGGGATTGGATTGATCTCCATCCTCTCCCTGTATTGTGCTATGTGTTCTTCAGGATCCGTTGAACCATCATACAACTTCATAGTTGGGACATGGAACCTCTTAGGTATCTCAGCATCACAGATTGGTGGTGCAAAATGAGATATCCTGTGGCTCCCATCTGCAATCTCTGGGATAGGTTTGACCACTCCTGGAACACTTGATATCATATCCTTCAACTTTTGCAATTCTCTGGCCATGGCATGATTGATACCTGGATCCTGCACAAGGCCATGGTTAGTAGCATAGGAATTATTAAAAGTGTTACCTCCCATTGGATTCAAATTAGGAAGAATGGATGTGAATCCATATTGTTGGGACTCTGGAATGATTGAAGGACCAGTAGAAGCATTGGTCTGCATCGGAATAAAATCTCCCTGATGGACATCTGAACTTCCTGTTTGCAAACTCCTCAAGGATCCTGGCATCTGGAAGAATCCCTGAAACTGGGATGATCCTGGAACAAGGGAGGATCCTTGAACCTGGGATGATCCTGGAACAATGGAGGATCCTTGAACCTGGGATGATCCTGGAACAAAGGAGGATCCTTGAACCTGGGATGATCCTGGAACAAAGGAAGATCCTTGAACCTGGGATGATCCTGGAACAAAGGAGGATCCTTGAACCTGGGATGATCCTGGAACAAAGGAGGATCCTTGAACCTGGGATGATCCTGGAACAAAGGAAGATCCTTGAATCTGCTGCGCTCCTGAGTATCCTCCTGAATTCATGAGGGATCCCATATGCTGAGGATAGGATCCCGCTGGCTGGAAATATGAACCTGATGCCTGAGTCATTGCTGTTGTTCCGTAGTGCACTCCTTTTGGTCCACCCATATATTGAACATCTGGAACCACTGATGGTTGAGAAGTAATCACCGGAGTATCAAAATTCAAAGATTTGGGCACCAGTGGGGAATGATCCTCTGCCGTTTTCTTTTGTTTCTTGAGATCTCCGATTTCTTTAAGAATCCTTTCATTGGTCTTATCCTGTTGCTGTATATGATCCTTCATCTGCAAAATCAAAGTAAACATGTCACTAGTAGTGGGAGTGTAAGAAGCAGAAGAAGTTGGAGGTTTTGAGAAAATGGGAGTTGGTTTCTTTGCAGCATTCTCAGCATTCTTCTGGGATCCAGAAGGTGGTGGAGGCAAAGGGGGAACGCCTTGTGAAGAACTGAATGAGGGCATCAAATTTGAAGCATTCTTCGCTGAGGAAGCCATCTGCTTGGTTGTAGTGAACTGAAATGAGCACAGAAATACGAATCTTTCTAAGAATGAAGCACCAATTGCCCCACGGTGGGCGCCAAACTGTTTTGGTCAAAAAAAAATCTAATGAGGATAATGCAACCAAACTCTCTGTTACGGGGTATGATGCTTGAAATGTGGAACAATGATAAGGATCACTTCAAGGTAAATTACACAAACGACACAAGGAATTATACGGGGAAAAAGCCCTTGATCAAGAGTTGATCTCCGGCACAAAAAACCCCGGGTGATGGAAACTACCGATCACCAAGCTCAAATAAATCAATAAATGTTTACAACTTCGGATAGTAACGAGCTAGGTACAAGGATCACTATGGTGAAATGTGTAAAAGTGAGTGAAAACTAATAAGTGTTCGTCGAGGGCTTCAAGAGTGCGATTGTATGAGAGTGTGTGTAGCTGAAAATGGCTAAGTGTTCTAATTCTTGTTATGGGTGAAATTCTGAGCCCATATCCTGACTTTGTATCTTGATTTTCTATTAGTTGTATATGATCAGGATACCAGATCAGGTTACCGGACCAGGATATTGGTAACATCCTGAGGCAGTATCCTGACTATTACTAACAATTTGCTTGCAAACGTTGGCTACAAGGGACTAACATTCATGAAGACCAAGTTATCCTGAAGACCCTCTCAAATTGGTTAGGATAAGGACGTTGATGGCGGAAAAATAGCTCTTGTAACAGTCATCATTGAAGATTGGCGTGTTTTATGGAAAAATACGAAGATTGGTCAAAGATATTAATGTTGTAACGGTTATGGAAGCTTAAATCCCGGACTTATAGTTAGTAAGCGCGTGGAAAACGAGTGGAAACAGCCTGGCAACGTTCAGAAAGGAAATAATCTCGGTATCCTGGATTTTTAGCATAATATCCCGGATTTTTAGCACAATTAGTTAATTCTTGTAACTATATAAAGGAGATGCCAGATCCATAGGTCACAACTCGAATTCACCTACTCATTCACTCTCTTTTCTAGCAGCAATCACGCACTAACACTCATCACTCACAATCATTGTACCACTTAGTAGCGATCTGAGCATTATCCTGCACTGTATCCTGGTTATTCAATCAATAAGAAGAACAAGGCAGCCGACGATTGTCAGCTCCCGAGGTTTTATGCCGGAGATCTAGATTGATCAAGGGCTTTCCTCGTACATCACGTGTCAACCTTTACATTTTTGCTCATTGTTTGATTATAGATACAGCTCGATATCCTGAGCCGTATCCTGTTAACTGTTTTTGCAAACTAACAAACCAATATATTTTTCACAAAGTATTACTAGCACACTACCTCATAAAACTAATTTGATCACTTAATTGCTTAGGTAATTTTTGACCAAAACAATTTGGCGCCCACCGTGGGGCAAGTGGTGCTATTTCTACTAAAAGCTTTTATAAAATCGTTAATCGGTTTTCTATTTTCAAAACTTTTTGCCACATTATTTTCAATGGCCTCGAGATTAAACATGAGCTCTTCCACCGTGTCTGCTACAGCCTCTACAACAATTGGTTCGATGCTTCCACCACCTCCTCCGAGAACGCAAGCCTCTTCACAAGGAACCAAAATTCATGTGGCTCGGGATGTTATTCCCACTCAGAATATTCAGGGATCTGGTCCTGTTTTGGCCTCTAATGAATAAATTCTAACTTTATTTGGTAGTGTACAGGAACAAATGAGGCAGCAGCAGGAGACCAACCGAATGATTTTAAGAGAAATGCAACTCTTGAAATCCAGCTCAAGTAGATCCGCTGAGGATACTGTCACTCCCTTGCAACCAAGAGCTTTAAACTTCAGTTCTGCAGTATATGCTGAGGATAACAGGGGGAATATTGTGCCAAGCCATTCCCGGAGTCATATTCCTGAGATACCTTCTTCGAACAGGATGTCGACCGTGAGGGATCCAGGATATGCTCCAGGATGCGCCCCAGGATATAGCCAGAATCACCAAGCTGGTAACTTGTCTGTTAACACCAGTATCCCTGTTACTAATAATCTTGGATCATTGCAGGATGCAGGTGTGACATCAATGATAACCAGAGAGCTTCAAAAGTTGAAGGATATGATATCAAGTGTGCCTGGGATAGTGCAGCCTATACCGGAAGTATCCCGGGATAGTCACAACATATCCCGCTTTGCTCACCCCATTTGTGATGCAGAAATCCCAAAGAGATTCCAAACTCCTAACATGAAGCTGTATGATGGGACGACGGATCCTGAAGAGCATATTGCCCAGTATAGGGAGAGGATGGAGATTAACCCTATCCCACCAGAACTTAAGGAAGCATGCTTGTGCAAGGGCTTCGGCTCTACTCTAACAGGATCAGCCTTGAAATGGCTTCTAAATGTTCCACCTTATTCAATTACATCATTTGCTCATTTAGTTAATTTGTTTAATAGTCAGTTTTCTTGTAGTAGAAGCTTTGAAAAACTAACAAGTGACCTCTACAGGATAACACAGGGGCCTCAAGAATCCCTAAGGGATTATGTGAACAAATTCAGCAGGGAATCCTTGGATATCCCACACCTTGATGTTTCTACAGCAGTCCAAGCATTCCAGATGGGACTACAAAAGGATTCCCAGTTTTATCAGGATCTTGTGATAAATCCTTGCAGGAACTTGGACGAAGCTCGAAACAGGGCCTTGAGATATATCAGGCTGGAAGATGATAAGAAAATGCAAGAGAGGATGAATGCATCCTCAACATATGAACCAACTAACAGGAAGTCAGAATCCTCATACAAACCATATCGTTCTAAGCCATATGACAGGAATGATAGCAAAAAAGTGAACGCTGTTGAAAATGAGGATCCTGAGGAGTATCCTGAATTGTCAGAATATTGTTTTTCTGTTAATATACCTGAACTAATGTATGCTATGCAGGGTTTGGGAGATAATGCCAGGTGGCCTCGGAAGAGTCAACAAAAAGCTGATTGGAAGGATAAATCCAAATGGTGTGCCTTCCATGAGGATTTCGGACATGTTACTGAGGATTGCATTGCCCTGAGGAAAGAAATAAGCTACCTACTAAGCAAAGGATATCTGAAGGATCTTCTGGGCAGAAAGAAGAATAAGGGTCAGGATATTGAGAAGGATCCTGAACGAGCGGCATCACCTCCCGCCGACGCCAAGATAATTAACTTTATTTCAGGAGGGTCCGATATATGCGGAACTTCCTATTCCGCAGCCAAAAGACATGCAAAGGAGGCTAAGGCCGAAAGGGGAAATAAGCCAACCAGGATGTCGACCCTCATGACTGATAAATTGATCACGTTCGATAGTGATGACAGGGATACTGTCCAGGATCCTCATCATGATGCTCTGGTAATAAATTTATATGTTGCTAATCACTTTGTACGCAGGATACTGGTGGATAATGGCAGCTCAGTCAACATCATCCAATTGGAAACCTTGAAGAGAATGAACATCCCCGAGATAGAGATTACCTCAAAGTCCACTGTGCTTGTAGGGTTTAGTGGAGAAGCAAAGAATACCGTAGGGGAGATAAAGTTGCCCGTGTATGTTGAAGGGGTCAACTCAATACAACGCTTCTGTGTCATGGACTCCTTATCCTGCTACAATATCATATTGGGTAGGCCGTGGATCCATGATATGAAAGCTGTGCCATCAACCTATCATCAGTGTATCAAGATCCCTACTCCTTGGGGGGTTGTCAAGGTGGAAAGTGATCAACAGGAGGCAAAGGAATATTACTCATCCTCGATGAAATCCTCAACCAAGCCTAATGCAGCATAGCAATTAAAGATGCGGGCCCAGGATATCGTGGAGGCTTCAGAGCAGGATGTAAAGAAAATTATCCTGGATCAGGATAATCCAGATATCTCGGTGCTCGTTGGAGCCAATATCCCTCAGGATATTGAAAATCAGTTAATTAACTTTTTGAAATGCAGGATGTCAACATTCGCATGGAAGCATGAGGATATGACAGGTATTTCTAAGGATATTATAACTCACAAGCTTGGAATTGACAGGTCTTTCAAGCCTATCCAGCAAAGGAGAAGGAAGTTTGCTCCAGAACGAAACATAATTATTCAAGAAGAGGTTGAAAGACTATTGAAGTCCAAGATGATCAGGGAAGTCAAATTTCCCAAGTGGCTAGCAAATGTGGTTGTGGTGCAAAAGAAAAACGGGAAATGGAGAGTATGTGTGGATTACACCGACTTGAATAAAGCTTGTCCCAAAGACCCATTTCCTCTACCTCATATTGATTCAATGGTGGATGCAACTGCCGGCCACGAGATGTTAACCTTCATGGATGCCTCCTCAGGATTCCAACAGATCCAAATGGAACCCTCGGATCAGGAGGATACTGCTTTCATGACACCAACAGGTATTTATTGCTATACTGCTATGCCTTTTGGTTTGAAAAATGCAGGTGCAACGTACCAGAGATTGGTGAACATGATGTTTAAAGACAAACTGAGGGACACCATGGAGGTGTACATTGACGATATGGTAGTCAAATCCAAGAAGGCTGAGGATCATCTCCAGGATATTAAAGGAGCATTTGATATCCTGGACCAGTACAATATGAAACTAAATCCTGCCAAGTGCCATTTTGGAGTGGGGGCAGGAAAGTTTTTAGGATACATGGTGACTAAAAGGGGTATAGAAGCAAGCCCGGAACAAATCAAAGCTATCCTAGATATCAAGTCACCATCCAACATGAAAGATGTGCAAAGATTAACTGGACGAGTAGCGGCATTGAACAGATTTATATCAAGATCCTCAGAAAAATGTAAAGAATTCTACGATATCCTGAAGAAGAATAAGAGGTTCGAGTGGGGAGAAAAACATGAAGCAGCCTTACAGGAATTAAAGCAATATCTTTCAACCGCACCTCTGATGATGAAGCCCGAGGATGGTGAACCATTATCCCTGTATCTTGCAATATCAGGGAATGCAGTAAGTGCTGTTTTGGTTAAGGATCACGAAGGTCAGCAGTATCCTGTCTATTATGTTAGTAAAAGTTTATTAGATGCTGAAACTAGATATTCACACTTAGAGAAATTAATATTGGCTCTAGTTATGGCATCGACAAAGCTTAGACATTATTTTGAAACACATAGGATTCATGTTAAAACCAACTATCCTGTTAAAAGTGTGCTTAGGAAACCCGAGATGTCAGGTAGGATGGCTAAGTGGTCAGTAAAATTAAGTGCCTATGATCTAATATATGAACCTAGAAATGCTATAAAGTCTCAGGCTTTAGCAGACTTTGTGGCTGATTTCAGTAGTGATATTCAAAATGAAGTAGACCTAGAAGTGCAACAACTAGGAGAAAATAAAGAATTTTGGACACTATATACTGATGGTGCATCTAATGTAAGAGGTGTAGGTTTGGGTATACTACTAAAATCGCCACAGGGGGACATATTACCCCAGGCTATTAGATGTGAATTTTCTGCTACCAATAATGAAGCTGAGTATGAAGCTCTAATAGCAGGATTAGAATTGGCTAGAAATACGAATATTAGATGTTTACGAGTATATGTTGATTCCCTGTTGATTACTAACCATTTCAATGGGTCTTATGCAGTAAAAGGTGAAAAGTTAGCTGAATATCTTGAAATTGTTAAGAAATTAGCAGGATATTTCGAAATTTTTACACTTGAACAGGTACCAAGAGAAAAGAATGCTGAAGCTGACGCTCTAGCAAACTTAGGATCTACTGTCAGGATACCAGAGGGAACTCAGATACCAATAGTGCACATCTTGTATCCTGCAATAGAACATTTCAAATCTCAGGATAAAGAAGTAGCATGTATCCAGGATCCTGGTGATGGATATCCTGAGAAGGATCCTGAATCCTGGATGACTCCAATTGTGAAGTATCTTCAAGAAGGAGATATCCCAAAAGATGCAAATCCTAAGGCTTTTAGGATGAAGGTATCTCGTTTTACTATTATAAATAATATTTTGTATAAGAAATCCCTTGCAGGTCCGTACCTAAGGTGCTTGGAAGGTCCTGAAACCAAGGAGGTACTTCAGGATATACACGAAGGAGACTGTGGCAACCATACTGGGGGCAGATCTCTGTTCTCGAAGGTGTTGAGAACAGGATATTACTGGCCGACCATGAGAAAGGATGCCGCGGAGTATGCTCAGAAATGCGATGCATGTCAAAGACACGGCAACATCCTGCATCAGCCTGCGGAACCATTATATCCTATCGCATCCCCTTGGCCGTTTATGAAATGGGGGATGGACATAGTGGGAAAGCTTCCTAAGGCTCCAGGAGGAAAGGTTTTCATGCTGGCAATGACAGATTATTTCTCCAAGTGGGTCGAAGCCGAGGCCTTTGTTCAAGTCAGGGATCAAGAAGTGGTATCCTTCATAAAAAGGAATATCCTGACCAGATTTGGGGTACCAGCTGAGATAGTTTGTGACAATGGCTCTCAATTCATCAGCAAAAGAACTACTGACTTTTGCAAGAGTTGGGGGATTAAGATGATTACGTCAACACCAGTGCATCCTCAAGCAAATGGACAAGCAGAATCCTCGAACAAGATAATCGTCAACAATTTAAAGAAGAGGTTAGGTGCCAAAAAAGGAAAATGGGCAGAGGAACTAACATTTGTCCTATGGGCTGATAGAACAACTGTGAAGAATGCTACTGGGCAAACCCCATTTTCTTTGGTATTTGGGGCAGAAGCAGTGATCCCGACAGAAATGGTGATACCGACAGCTAGATCAAGCCTACGGGATCCTGAATCAAATCCTGAAATCTTATGTCAAGAACTGGATACTATTGATGAGACAAGAGATGCAGCAAAGCTAAGGATGGCGGCATATCAACAGAGGATATCCAGAGCATATAACAAGAATATAAGGACTAGAAGGTTCCAAGTCGGAGATTGGGTGTTAAGAAAAGCTTTTCAGAATACTACTAATCCTGCCGATGGAAAATTAGCTCCAAAGTGGGAAGGACCCTATGAGATTGAATCGGAAGCAGGAAAAGGAGCATATCGACTCAAGAATATGGAGGGGGATATACTACCAAGATCCTGGAATGCTATACATCTCAAAGCCTATTTCAAGTGAGTTTAGAATTTAATTTCTAACTCAAGATGGTATGAATTCTATCTCTTTTAAATATAATATAATTTATTTTATTTGAACCCAATACTAACTTGAGCATTGGAGGGGTGTTAGCCAAGCTAACACCCACCTTAGTTTAAGGTTGTTTTGCAGAATATGCTTCGGGATATAGCTCCAGGATACACACTCAGGATACTTCGAAAGATTAGAGGATTGGCCCCCTCTCTCACGTTTAAGGGATCCTGATCCCTTCACAGGTTTAAAGGTATTCACCTTTCTCACGAATTGGGTTTAAACACCCCGCCTGGAGCGCAAGTTATCCAGGGATAGTTCAAGGTGGCGGGACCAGTTCATGTAAAAGTGGCTGACAATTTCGTTACTGTTGGCTATACCCTGGATCCTAAAGGTATACGAGGATTGATCACCCTCTCTCGCGAAAGGGTATTTTCATACTCTCTAAGGTTTAAAGGTTTTCACCTTTCTAAGTCTTGGAGTTTATACACTCCCGCCTGTAGCGCACGAAAATTTGGGATTTTCCCCAGGACATTAAGGGTTTATCCCCAGTAAAACTAAAGTTTTTAACAAGATTGCAAAGATATGACAAGCTGTGATTACACACGTTCTTTTGTGGATAAGAAGTTACGAAGTTTAATCACTAAGTGAAGAAACACTCAAGTATATCATGCACTGATGCAATATCCTGCACAGACAGGGGACATCCATGCCAGGGACATTGCAAAGGATTCAAAGGTTAAGGTTGGAAATTATTGCCTAAGTGTTTCTGGTATGATTTATTATTTTTCAAGTCTTGAAAACCTTATCTAAATGATCTAAGTTTTCTAAAAAGTTATATTCAACCAAGTTTTGTCTGACATTTAGAAGACATTTTATCAGTATCCCGACCAGGATATTTGATCAAGATATTCAAAACTTACCTTTCGAAATAAACAACAAATAAGGCTAAAAGGTTAGTTTATTATTAATGGTCCAAAATATTGTATTCTTGGTTTCATCTAAAAAAGAGACCCATCCACCAAGAACACAATTAAAGTTTTTAAATCATATTTACATAAACAGTTGAAGGTTTCGTCCTGAAAACACAGGATCTTTCCACCTTCAACTGTCAAAATATTCTACTTGCAGAAAATTAAAATTGTTCTAAGTGCAGGACGACCGGATGATTTAGACCCTACAAAATACATGTATCGTTAAAGACAGATTAACCAGGATACAGGTTCAGTATATGTGTACGGGATACAGGATCTGGATATTTACCTTATTAGGGAAGGAGGTCATGGGCTCGATAGATTCCGTGAAGCCAAGGTCATCATAAGAGAAACCTTTGACAGCAGCAACAGGCGGCTCCTTTTTTACCAGGACAAGCTTGGGATAGCTGTCAAGCTTCTCAAGATCGAAGAAAACATATATCCTTACCAGGCATGTTGGAATGACTAAAAAATATATCCGTTGGAATCAGGATATCCAACAGTTATATTTTTGGGGACAATTGTTATGGGTGAAATTCTGAGCCCATATCCTGACTTTGTATCTTGATTTTCTATTAGTTGTATATGATCAGGATACCGGACCAGGATATTGGTAACATCCTGAGGCAGTATCCTGACTATTACTAACAATTTGCTTGCAAACGTTGGCTACAAGGGACTAACATTCATGAAGACCAAGTTATCCTGAAGACCCGCTCAAATTGGTTAGGATAAGGACGTTGATGGTGGAAAAATAGCTCTTGTAACAGTCATCATTGAAGATTGGCGTGTTTTATGGAAAAATACGAAGATTGGTCAAAGATATTAATGTTGTAACGGTTATGGAAGCTTAAATCCCGGACTTATAGTTAGTAAGCGCGTGGAAAATGAGTGGAAACAGCCTGGCAACGTTCAGAAAGGAAATAATCTCGGTATCCCGGATTTTTAGCATAATATCCCGGATTTTTAGCACAATTAGTTAATTCTTGTAACTATATAAAGGAGATGCCAGATCCATAGGTCACAACTCGAATTCACCTACTCATTCACTCTCTTTTCTAGCAGCAATCACGCACTAACACTCATCACTCACAATCATTGTACCACTTAGTAGCGATCTGAGCATTATCCTGCACTGTATCCTGGTTATTCAATCAATAAGAAGAACAAGGCAGCCGACGATTGTCAGCTCCCGAGGTTTTATGCCGGAGATCTAGATTGATCAAGGGCTTTCCTCGTACATCACGTGTCAACCTTTACATTTTTGCTCATTGTTTGATTATAGATACAGCTCGATATCCTAAGCCGTATCCTGTTAACTGTTTTTGCAAACTAACAAACCAATATATTTTTCACAAAGTATTACTAGCACACTACCTCACAAAACTAATTTGATCACTTAATTGCTTAGGTAATTTTTGACCAAAACAATTCTAGCTCGTCACCCCTTTAAAAATAGAAGTTAGCTACAATAACAAACTATCCGACTTTTGTGCCAAGCTTCCACGTTCTCCACAACGTCCATTTCCAGTCAAACGTGTGCGAAATACCCGTGGAATATTCCATAGTAACGTTGCCAAGACCCAGTCAAGCTTGTTATTCCTGCGAGGTAATACAAAACACAAACAAACAATTGTCAGTATGAGGATCCTTAAGGTGATCCATGATCCTGATCCTGAAGCTCTTCTGAGGATCACTATCTGTCACAGAAGTAAGGATCATTAATTAGGATAACAAGTAAGGATCACTAATTGTTAGAAAATCCTCCCCTAACAGTTTTGATAATACTTGTTTGATCAGAGTCTAATTTTCAATCCAAGTATCATTTCCCAAACATTTCAATCAAATATCCCAAAATGTATCCCAAAAACACATTTCGAAGACATATCCTAAAGATATATCCTTAATCAGAATTAAACAATTCATGTAAGGTCTACAAAGGAAAGATCATACCAGGAGTCGAGTGTATCCCAAGTACTAAACTCCAACCCTTTTTGCGACTTCTCTTACTAAGATGTCCCCAGTCTGAGACATTTAGCCCAATTTCGATCTTTTGAGCTTCACACAATCGCTTCAGAAGGAATGTCCCCTGTGCATGAAGTCTTTAAACACTTAGAAAATTTTTGAACATTAGTTCCAACTGTTTACACAATTCTTGTGTTACAAGGGTAAAACCCAAAACATACTGGAGATAAATCCTTAGTATCCTGGGGAAAATCCCAAATTTTCATGCGCTACAGGCGGGAGTGTATAAACTCCAAGACTTAGAAAGGTGAAAATCTTTAAACCTTAGAGAGTATGAAAATACCCTTTCGTGAGAGAGGGTGATCAATCCTCATATACCTTTAGGATTCAGGATATAGCCAATAGTAACGAAATTGTCAGCCACTTTTACATGGACTGGTCCCGCCACCTTGAACTATTCCCGAATAACTTGCGCTCCAGGCGGGGTGTCTAAACCCAATTCGGAAGAAAGGTGGATACCTTTAAACCTGTGAAGGGATCAGGATCCCTTAAACGTGAGAGAGGGGGCCAATCCTCTAATCTTCCGAAGTATCCTGAATGTATATCCTGGTGCTATATCCCGAAGCATATACTGCAAAACAACTGTAAACTAAGGTGGGTGTTAGCCTGGCTAACACCCATCCGATGCTTAAGTCAGTAATGGGTTTAATACAGTAAATAATATCAAATTTTAATAAAAGAGACAAAATCCATACCATTCTGAGTTAGAATTTAAATTCCATACTCACTTAAAATAGAGTTTTAAATGTATAGCATTCCAGGATCTCGGTAGCATATCCCCCTCCATATTCTTGAGTCGGTATGCTCCTTTCCCTGATTCTGATTCAACCTCATAGGGTCCTTCCCATTTCGGAGCCAACTTTCCATCAGCAGGATTAGTAGTATTCAGAAAAGCTTTTCTTAATACCCAATCTCCAACCTGAAATCTTCTAGTCCTTATATTCTTGTTATATGCTCTAGATATCCTCTGCTAATATGCTGCCATCCTTAGCCTTGCAGCATCTCTTGTCTTATCTACAGTGTCCAAATCTTGGCACAAAGCTTCAGGATTCTGCTCAGGATCCCGGAGGATAGATCTTGCCGTAGGTATCACCATTTCTGTTGGGATCACTGCTTCTGCTCCAAATACCAAGGAAAACGGGGTTTGGCCAGTTTCATTTTTTACCGTTGTTCTATCAGCCCACAAAACAAAGGGTAGTTCCTCTGCCCATCTTCCTTTCTTAGCTCCTAGTCTCTTTTTCAAGTTGTTGACAATTATCTTGTTCGAGGATTCTGCTTGTCCATTTGCTTGAGGATGTACCGGAGTAGACGTGATCATTTTGATTCCCCAACTCTTGCAAAAATCAGTAGTCCTTTTACTTATGAATTGAGATCCATTGTCACAAATTATCTTAGCTGGTACTCCAAACCTAGTCAGGATATTCCTTTTTATGAAGGATACCACTTCTTGATCTCTAACCTAGACAAATGCTTCTGCTTCAACCCATTTGGAGCAATAATCCGTCATTGCCAACATGAAAACCTTTCCTCCTAGAGCCTTTGGAAGCTTTCCCACTATATCCATACCCCATTTCATGAACGGCCAAGGGGAAACAATAGGATACAGCGGTTCAGCAGGCTGATGTAATATGTTACTATGTCTTTGACATGCGTCACATCTTCGAGCATATTCTGTGGCATATTTTCTCATCATCGGCCAATAATATCCTGTCCTTAACACTTTTGAGAATAACGACCTGCCCCCAGTATAGTTACCACAATCCCCTTCGTGTATATCCTGAAGCACTTCTTTGGTTTCGGGATCCTCCAAGCACCTCAGATATGGTCCTGCAAGAGATTTCTTATACAAAACGTCATTTATAATTGTGAATCGTGATACCTTCATTCTAAAGGCCTTAGGGTTCTCATTTTTTGGAATGTGTCCTTCCTTGAGATATCTCATGATTGGAGCCGTCCAGGACTTAGGATCCTCCTCGGGATACTCATCATCAGGATCCTGGATACTTATTACTTCCTTATCCTGAGGATTCATCGCAGGATATAAGATATGTAATATTGGTGTTCGGGTTCCTTCCGGTATCCTGACCGATGATCCCATATTTGCCAGGGCATCAGCTTCAGCATTTTCCTCTCTCGGTACCTGTTCAAGTGTAAAAACATCAAAATATCCTGCTAATTTTTTGAGAATATCGAGATACTCGATTAACTTCTCACCTTTAACTGCATAGGATCCATTAAAATGATTAGTAATTAACAAGGAATCAACATATACTTGCAAATTCTTAATATTCATGTTTCTAGCCAATTCTAATCCTGCTATCAAAGCTTCATATTCTGCTTCATTATTAGTGGCAGGAAATTAACATCTAATAGCCTGGGGTAATATGTCCCCCTGTGGCGATTTCAGTAGTATACCTAGGCCTACACCTCTTACATTAGATGCACCATCAGTGTATAATGTCCAGCATTCTAAGTTTTCTCCTAGCTGTTGTACTTCTAAGTCTACTTCATTTTGAATGTCACTACTGAAATCAGCCACAAAGTCAGCTAAAGCCTGAGACTTTATGGCACTTCTAGGCTCATAAACTAAATCACAGGCACTTAATTTTACTGACCACTTAGCCATCCTGCCTGACATCTCGGGTTTCCTAAGCACGTTTTTAACAGGATAGTTGGTTTTAACATGAATCCTATGTGTTTCAAAATAATGTCTAAGTTTTGTTGATGCCATAACTAGGGCTAATATCAACTTTTCTAAATGAGAATATCTAGTTTCAGCATCTAATAAACTTTTACTAACATAATAGACAGGATACTGCTGACCTTCGTGATCCTTGACCAAAACAGCACTTACTGCATTCCCTGACACTGCAAGATACAGGGATAATGGTTCGCCATCTTCAGGCTTCATCAATAAGGGTGTGGTTGAAAGATACTGCTTCAAATCCTGCAAGGCGGATTCATGTTTCGCTCCCTATTCGAATTTCTTATTCTTCTTGAGGATATCGTAAAATTCCTTGCACTTCTCCGAGGATCTTGAAATAAATCTGTTCAACGCTGCTACTCAGCCTGTTAATCGTTGAACATCCTTCATATTTGAAGGTGATTTTATATCCATGATAGCTTTAATCTGCTCCGGGCTTGCCTCTATCCCCCTTTTGGTCACCATATATCCTAGAAACTTTCCTGCCCCCACTCCGAAATGGCACTTAGCAGGATTCAGTTTCATGTTATATTGATCCAGGATATCGAACGCTCCCTTAATATCCTGAAGGTGATCCTCAGCCTTTTTAGATTTCACCACCATATCATCAATATATACCTCCATGGTGTCCCCCAGCTTGTCTTTAAACATCATGTTTACCAACCTCTGGTATGTTGCACCTGCATTTTTCAAACCAAAGGGCATAGCAGTATAACAATAAATACCTGTGGGTGTCATGAAAGCAGTATCCTCCTGATCAGAGGGTTCCATTTGGATTTGCTGAAATCCTGAAGAGGCATCCATGAAGGTCAACATCTCGTGGCCGACGGTAGCATCTACCATTGAATCAATATGAGGTAGAGGAAACGGGTCTTTGGGACAAGCCTTGTTTAAGTCTGTGTAATCTACACAAACTCTCTATTTCCCATTTTTCTTCTGTACCACGACTACATTCGCAAGCCATTTAGGAAACTTCACTTCTCTAATCATCTTGTTCCTTAGTAGCCTTTCAACTTCCTCTTGGATGATCACATTTAGCTCTGGAGCAAATTTCCTTCTCTTTTGTTGGACTGGCTTGAACGACCTGTCAATACCGAGTTTATGTGTTATAATATCCTTGGAAATACCTGTCATATGCTCGTGCTTCCATGCGAATGTTGACATCCTGCATTTCAAAAAATTAGCCAATTGATTTTCAATATCCTGAGGGATATTGGTTCCTACGAGCACCGAGATATCCGGATTATCCTGATCTAGGATAACTTTCTTTACATCCTGTTCCGAAGCCTCCATGATATCCTGGGCCCGCATCTTTAATTGCTATGCTGCACTAGGCTTGGTTGAGGATTTCATTGAGGATGAGTAACATTCCTTCGCCTCCTGCTGATCACTATCAACCTTGACAACCCCCCAAGGGGTAGGGATCTTGATGCATTGATGATAAGTTGATGGCACAGCCTTCATATCATGGATCCATGGCCTGCCTAGTATGATGTTATAGCAGGATAGGGAGTCCATCACACAGAAACGTTGTATCGAGTTGACCCCTTCAACATATACTGGTAGCTTTATCTCTCCCACTGTGTTCCTAGCCTCTCCACTGAACCCAACAAGCACGGTGGATTTCGAAGTGATATCCATTGGAGATACATTCATTCTTTTCAGAGTCTCTAGTTGGATTATGTTGACGGAGCTGCCATTATCTACCAATATCCCGCATACAAAATGGTTAGCCACATATAATGTTATTACCAGAGCATCATGGTGAGGATCCTGGACAGTATCCCTGTTATCACTGTCAAATGTGATCACTTTATCAGTTGTGAGGGTAGTCATCCTGGCTGGTTTATCTCCCCTTTCGGCCTTAGCTTCCTTTGCATGTCTCTTGGCCGCAGAATACGAAGTCCCACAAATATCGGATCCTCCTGAAATAAAGTTGATTATTTTGGCATCTGCTGGGGGTGATGTTGCTCGTTCAGGATCCTTCTCAGGATCCTGCCCTTTATTCTTCTTTCTTCCCAGCAAATCCTTCAGATACCCCTTGCTTAATAGGTAGCTTATTCCTTCCTTAGAGCAATGCAATCCTCGGTCACATGTCCGAAGTCTTCATAGAAGGTACACCATTTGGATTTATCCTTCCAATCAGCTTTTTGTTGATTCTTTCGAGGCCACCTAGCTTTGTCCCCTAAACCCTGCATAGCATAGATTAACTCAGGTATGTTAACAGAAAAGCAGTATTCAGATAATTCAGGATATTCTTCAGGATCCTCGTCTTCAACGGCATTCACTTTCTTGTTGTCATTTCTGCCATATGGCATAGAGCGATATGGTTTGTACGAGGATTCTGATTTCCTGTTGGTTGATTCATAGGTTGAGGTAGAGTTCATCCTCTCTTGCATCTTTTTGTCATCTTCCAAGCGAATATATCTCAAGGCCCTGTTACGAGCTTCGTCGAGATTCCTGCAGGGGTTCATTACAAGATCCTGATAAAACTGAGAATCCTTTTGTAATCCCATCTTAAAAGCTTGCACAGCTGTAGCAACATCAAGATGTGGGATATCCAAGGATTCCTGACTAAACTTGTTCACATAATCCCTCAAGGATTCCTGAGGTCCTTGAGTTATCCTGTAAAGATCACTGGTTAGTTTCTCAAAACTCCGGCTGCAAGAAAATTGACTATTAAATAAATTAACCAAATGAGCAAACGAAGTAATTGAGTGAGGAGGAACATTTAACAGCCATTTTAAGGCTGATCCCGTCAAGGTAGAACCGAAACCCTTGCACAAGCATGCTTCCTTGAGCTCCGGAGGGATAGGGTTTATCTCCATTCTTTCTCTATACTGGGCAGTATGCTTTTCAGGATCCGTAGTCCCATCATGCAGTTTCATGTTGGGGGTTTGAAATCTCTTTGGGATTTCAGCATCACAGATAGGATATGCAAAGCGGGATATCCTGTGGCTGTCTTGGGACACTTCCGGAACTGGCTGGACCACTCCAGGTACACTGGATATCATGTCCTTCAATTTCTGAAGTTACCTAGTAAATGTTGACGTTATACCTGCATCCTGCAAAGACCCATTATTGTTAGTAGCAAGAATATTATTATTTGACACGTTACCGGTCTGAGGATTCTGGCCATATCCTGAAGCATATCCTGAGCTCCTCACAGTTGACATCCTGACCGAGGAGGGTATCTCAGGAGCATGATTCTGAGAATGGCTTGGCACGATATTCCCCCGGTTATCCTCAGTGTAAACTGCAGAACTGAAGTTCAAAGCCCTAGGCTGCAAAGGAGTGACAGTTTCTTCAGCAGGTCTACTTGGGCCGGATTTCAAGAGTTGTATCTCTCTCATCAGCATCCGATTAGTTTCCTGTTGCTGGCTCATCTGTTCCTGTACACTACCAAACAAATTTAGAATTTCATCATTAGAAGCCAAAACAGGAGCAGATCCTTGGGTATTGGGAGGGGGGATAACATCCCGAGCCACATGACTCTCAGTTCCGTGTGAAGAAGCTTGCATTCTTGGAGGAGGAGGTGGAAGCACCGAACCAATGGAGGAGGAGGTGGAAGCACCGAACCAATTGTTACAGAGGTTGTAGCAGACATGGTGGAAGAGCTCATGTTTGATCTTGAGGCCATTGAAAACAACGTAGCAAAAAGTTTTGACAATAGAAAACCGAGTAATGATTTTGCTAAAGTTTTTAGTAAAAATAGCACCACTTGCCCCACGGTGGGCGCCAAATTGTTTTGGTCAAAAATTACCGAAGCAATTAAGTGATCAAATTAGTTAAGTGAGGTAGTGTGCTAGAAATGAGTGTCAAAAATATGTTAGTCAAATTAAATGCAAAAAACAGTTTCAGGATACGGCTCAGGATATAGAGCTGTATCTATGATCAAACAATGAGCAAAAATGTAAAGGGTGACACGAGATGTACGAGGAAAACCCTTGATCAATCTAGATCGCCGGCACAAAACCTCGGGAGCTGACAAACGCAGCTGCCTTGTTCTTCTATTGCTTCAAATATCAGGATACAGTGCAGGATGTGATGCGGATCAACTAGGTGTTACAAGGTAATTCAAGTACAAGTGTTTATGTGTAGTGATTGCTAGTAACTAAAGAGTGAAAGTGTTCGAAAGTGTGTGTGAAAAGTTGTGTGCCTTAATCTGATCCGCCCCCATCTATTTATAGTAAAAGAAATGCAACAAACTATCCTACTAAACCGGGATCCGGTGAATATTCCCCACTTGAACGTTGTAGACCTGGTCTTTCGGGTTCAACGTCTCTCATATAATAGATATGCCCGAGTCTTAAGGAGAAGAAGTCCATCTGACCGTTAATAACCCACAGCTTCTAACCTGCACGTGGTAAATTTAGTTAACACCAGGATATCGCCCAGGATGTTACCAATATCCTAATCCAGTATCCTGATCACAAGTAAACAACCAAAAGCAGGATATTAGTTAGGATATATACACTCAGAAAATGGCCCATAACACTAAGTATGTATATTTTTGAGAAAATTATATATATTTATTGGTCACCAAACTTTTTGCTAAGTGTATGTAATATGTAATATGTGTAATAGTGTATTAGGACTTGAAAATACACTAAATACTCCTAAGGAGTAAAAATACAAAATAAACATACAACATGCATAGACAAATATAAGAAGATATATTTATGAAAATATATTTCTTAATAGATTATTTAACTTGGATATGTTATGAACTTAAAAAGTTTTGGACAAAACTACATAACTCGGGTAAAGAATACATGATACTTATATTTTTTTTTGAGAAAATAATATAAGTAAGATACATAGTTAAAAATATAAGTTATTTTTAACAACAAAGAACAAATACATAAAAGATGGTGACTTGTACTTGTGCGATACAAGTCTAGTGACTAACGTTAATAAAACACGTATAGGTCACGACGCTATATAAGCAAACCCGGTGAAGTTTACGGCGCAAGAAACGCAAAGTTGTGAGTTCATGTCCCCACTTTTAAACTTTTACTTGTTTTCTAACTTGGGGAAAATACATGTGTTATGGTATGTGGAGTACAAAAACTAAGGAATGATACATTAGATCATGTCACGAATAGGGTGTCATAAGCACCATTAATCAACAGTATACCTAGACCGTAGAACAAAAGGTTAGATCTAATGGGTTTCAGGCAGCCACACTCTGGGCCACGTGCTACCTAGAGTGCTTTTGTGTCTCAAGTCGTGAATTGACAATTGAAAATGCCTATGGTTTGGATGCTTCCTATGTCGTGTCACATGTTAATGGCCTTGCAAACCATTAGCGATCTCAATTTCCTTACAATTACAGAAATACTTGTTTCATACAAATTACATACCATGTTTTCATTCAAGTGTACAAACGTTCAATATAAAAACTGCATGAATTCACACCAACATTATGTTGACGATTTTTCCAAAAAATCACATGTATTTCAGGTAACTAAAGTGGATGTGTGCGCGGTCTTACTCTTGCTCTTGGATGCTGTTTATGTTTTAGTTATGTTATGTCAAGACTCCGATGCCTCTTTTGCGGGATTTGGTTGTTATATCCCATCTCGTGTGATGATATAATGACTAACCCTTGGTGTTCATCTTTAAATAAAGTTGTAAACTTGTTAGACAATATTGTATTTGTGTTGTAAACACTTAACTTATGTTTTGTTAATGGCATTTGGAGTTATTTTACAAGCATGTAGTATGTTTACCTTTCGTATGCAATGAGAACCTTTCAAGATCACACCTCGTGCTTCCGCCTTAGAAAGGGGTGTGACATTTAAGGTAGGCAATACACACACCCTTGGCTCACATCTAGACATGAGCATTGCTTATCACTGTAGGGCAACCGAACAGAGTAATGAACCATCGGAGCACACGAAGACATGCTGCGAGCATGTGCGTGATTGACTTTAGTAAACATGTGGAAGGACACTTAGCTTTGGGTGAATCCCACTGCAGCAGTTACTACTCTATTATTCAGACAGCTCTGTTTGAGGCATTGCATGAATCTACTTGTCACGGATCCAGGACTTGTACTCGAAACTCTTTGGAAGATTGCTTAGATCGGAAATCGTGTGACGATAACGCGGGATAGCCCGGAGAGCTGATAAGCTTAGGAGACGCTGAGAGTTCGCTGCAGGCAAACATGTCATGATTGAAAGTCTCACCCTGGGAGGGTACGGTGCGCTTTGGGAAGCATGGCAAGCCTAATTCACGTCATGTTAAGTCATTCAAAATGCTGGAAAGAATCCGTGACATGGCCCACGAACTTGAGTTATCTGACGAATTGGGTAACGTTCGCAATGACATTTATGCTCCGGGACTAAAGAAGTGTTTGTCTGATGAAACGCTTGTGATACCTTTATTAGATTCTGAGATTAATAACAAGTTGCAGTTATTGAGGAATCTACTGGAATCATGGACCAGGACGTCAAGATTCGTTAACATAGTCGTTTGGCAATCGTGAGGGTCCGTTGGAACTCAAGACGTGGACCGGAGTTCACATGGGAGCGCGAGGATCAGATGAAACTCAAGTATCCTCAACTTTTTCCTAATGACCAATCTAATTCTGGTGGAACTGGCGAATTTCGGGACGAAAATCCTCTTCAAGTTGGGGATGATGTGGCACCTGAGAAAAACCTGCAACAATCTTGATTTATCACTTCACTCCTCTGTGTTTACTTGTCAAATTTCAGGACGAAATTTCTTTCAAGTTTGGGATGATGTGACAACCCGAACTTCCGAGGTCAGTGTTGTTTAACTTGTTCTTTTAAAAACTCGTATTCCTTGTGTTTGGGCCGAACATATTGGGCCGCGTCTTGACACATACTTAGTTTATAATTTGGCCACGTTTATTACAATCATGATCGGCCCATACGCACAGGTTACCCTAGGTTGCATTACATGAGCCCAATCTCAACCAAAGCCCAAAACCAAACACACTTTATACACTGAAATCATGGTTGGGCCGAGTAAAGCCCAAGTGGATCCATTGTTTTGTTTTGAGGGCCGGTTAGTGTAGAATATATACACACACATGGATTACGTAACTTATTAGCACAATACATATTCAAACCCTACTTCCCCACTTGGTTGTGCGGCGTCAGACGGTACCCCCCACCAAAGTAATCTTATACTTTCAAGGCATCAAACGTGTATTTACTGTTGATAGGTATGTGAGTTATACTTTACATATGCTATGTTATGTGTATAAGTGCTATCGATCATATGTGTTGTGAATGATTGAGCACGAATTAGAGTAATATTTGCGACCCGTAGCGGGCATAATTAAACTATGTGCATGTCGAAGCAACTAGCATGAGTGTCTAATATGATTTATATGAGAAAAGTGTGGTTGTTTAGATGTGTTTGAAACTGTTAGCATATAGCTGCACAATGATATGCAATTGTTGAAATTCATACCCACTAGGTTATCTTGTTAAATATTAATAACATGCTACTTGATCCAACTGGAAGAATGTGTATATGTTTGTGTGTTAACTGTTGGGTAACAGTGAAAGATAAATAAGGTTCTTGTGAATCAAAGGGATGTGACTGGTTGGTCTATTATGAATATTGAAAAGCGTCGTTGCAAGAAAACAAGAAATAATTAGGATGTAAAACTATTAAGTAATAATTAAGGTTGAAGGATTGGTTGTGATGGTTTGACGAATGAGTATCCGTGATAAATACGAACCGTATACGTTTTAGGGATAAGGCAAATAGTATTCATTGACATGTTGTTGTGGATGCTTGATCATGGTAATGAATGGTTAGGTGATGTGTTGCTTGTTACTGTAACTGAATCATACAAATAAAAAAAAATGGATATTGTGACTTGATTGTGTAAATTCTAATGTTTAGAGTCTTAGGGTTAACAGAATAAGTTGTTGAGTGAGTTTGGTGTTCAATAAAAACAACCGGCCCAATTATTTGTACTAGTCAATATTATTGTTGGGCCATATATATTAAAATGAGACATACTCTACACACAAACAAATCAGAATTTAAGAAACTATTGCGTCATGGGCCGCATATAAGCTGGTTTGTGCTGGGCCGCATAAACCAGAAACCAGTCTCTGATTTCAGGCCATGGGCCAGAAGCGGGTCGCAAAAGGGTGTGGGAGCTGGGCCGCGCAATGGATAGTGGGCCACGGTTGTATATATATTGCGAAAGGGATTTGGGTTGGACATTTTGGGCCGAGTAAGATGTGTGAGTGACACTTGAATTACATGATAAGTGATTGGGTTCCATTCTCTTGTGATTGGCAAACTAGATACAAGTAATAAAATGAAACATGCGTGTACGGCCCTAACTTGCAATGTGAATGTGTGTCGGTATGAATACTTGCTACAACTAGTGTGATAGTACGAACTATGCTCGTTATGACATACGTGATGATTATATGTTTGGTTGTTTATTGCTTGAGCAATACGTGTGACTAGATACGTAAATTGTGAATTCATGAAACTAACTGTCTTTGGTAACCACGATAGGATTTGATTGATCAACTGTTTAACGAGCATTTAATCTAACCGAGCAAACTGAAGGTGAGTTCACTGCTCTTTTTCCAAGCATGCATCCCGGGGAGGCATATCGGGTAACGTTCCGGGGAGGAATGTCAGGTTAATGGGATGTTTGTTATTACTCATTTCTATCATATAAGACCCCTTACATCTACCGATAGTTGCCGGGGAGGCATATCAGGTAACGTTCCGGGGAGGAATGTCAGGTTAATGGGATGTTTGTTATTACTCATTTCTATCATATAAGACCCCTTACATCTACCGATAGTTGTCGGGGAGGCAACGAGGTTATTAGTTGATAGCGCTATTAGGTTTGGCACCCTCACACCGTACCAAGGAGGACGGGCGTGAACTAATTTCCTTAAAGCATGACCAATGTTTTGATAGAGACATTGGGGTTGGGCAAATACATCTTGTAGCCATCTGCGGTAATCGAGTTAATAACAACATCAAATCAAATTATTGAACTATTGAACTGTTTTATACACATACCTGGTAACTAAACGCGTTAACAAAACTTTGAACTCACCAGCGTCGTCTGACACACTTGTCTGCATGCTTGTAGGTCGTTAGATGTCTTGGATTGGAACTTGCTGTCTAGAGTAGCTGGAGTAGTCATGGGTCGACTGGAGGGATTCATGTGATTGAACTATTGATATCATACATTGGTTTTTGAAACAGTTTAACATTGGTTTACTATTTGCTTCCGCTGGACATGTTGGTTTTCATTTAAACTCGTTGATGGTATTTTACATTAATAATTAAGGATTTTATTTTGAAACTTGTACGCATTCAATATAATTAGTGGCTCGTTATTGGTACATCACACGCCTAACAGGGATTTTCCCTAGGTGGTATTTTGGGGGTGTGACAATGTATACTCATGTGCCACCATGTGCAGAAAGGTGCTCCTTATACCATATTCATACAACATCTGTATTGCACACACAAAAATTCAGTTACTTGGAAATATATAAAACAATTTGTTGGATGAGTAATTAAGAGAGAGAGAACCTTGATATTAATAGTTCTGAATTTGGTACAACTTAATCCATTGCATATGCTCCAGATCGGCTTCATCAAGTTTTGCTATGGACACCAACTTAAAAAGGCCTTCAATCTCACACAGTTTAAAACAACCTACATAACAAAACTCTTGTAGTGTGAAATAAGCTGATTGGAATGTTATTCTCTCCAGTGATGAACACCAATCTACACGCAACCTCTTCAGCGTACTTGGGAGACATTATAGAGACTTGAGGTTTCGACAACTACTCAAGAAAAGTGTCTGAAGCTTTTTAAAGTCAATGTAATTGGGCATGATCTCAAATGGACTCTCAGTTAAGGCCAATGTAGACAAAGATTGGGATAAGGCAAACAAAAGTCGTTTTGGAGTTTGACCACAAATACATAAAGCTTTTAGCCTTTGTAGTTGATTTACACACTTCTGATTCAATGAAGCCTTCCACAGCCTAGTGCACCCTCCCAAGCTTAAGAAGACAAGATTCTCAAGGTAACCTATGGTATGTGTCAAACTGATACAGTGACTGAGGTCCAAAACCTCAAGTTTAGGGAGTCGGTAGGATTTCTAGTGGCTATAAACTTGTACAAAAATGTGGTAGAGGTGATACGACACAACGATAGGATCATGGTGTTGAGATTAGTACTAGGAGAGGAAGTAGTGGCAGTTGTTTGCGCATATGCTCCACAAGTGGGACTAGGGGATCAAGAGAAGAGAGATTTTTTGGGACTGCTTATACGAAGGTGTGAGGGCCATACCTAGGGAAGAAAGAATTTTCATAGGAGGCTATTTTAATGGCCATATTGGTAGGCATAGTGATGGTTTTAATGAGGTTCATGGAGGGTTTTGGTTTTGGTGATAGGAACAACCCTGGTAGGGATTTGTTAGAGTTTGCAGTGGCTCAGAACCTAGGTATTTTGAATTCTTTCTTTAAGAAGAAAGAATCACAGTTGATTACTTTTAGTAGTGGTGGACATAACACTCAGATTGACTATATTTTGATGAGGCTATGAGATCAAAGGTGGTGGAGGGACTTCAAAGTTATACCAGGGGAGACAGCAGTGGCTCAACACCGTTTATTAGTGGCGGATATAGTCAAGAGAGGAAAGCTAACCAAGGGAGAGAGGGTAATGCGACCTAGGGTCAGATGGGGTATGTTCAAGGGTGACAAACTCGAAGTGTTTAGAGATAAGGTCCTCTTAATGATATTGCCTTGAGTAGATGGGGACACAAACCAAATGCGGGAGGACATGGAAAACACCATTACTAATGTGGCGAAGGAAAGGCTAGGGGTCACAACAGGAGAGAGATGTGGCCATAAGGAGTCATGGTGGTGGAATGAGGATGTTCGTACTAAAATAACGATTAAACAAGGGTGCTTTAGGGATCTTTTGAGGTGTACAGTCGAGGAGGAGCAAGTGGTTTTAAGGGAGAGATACAAGGAGGCCAAGAGAGAGGCGAAGAAGGCAGTGTCAGAGGTGAAGAACGTAGCTTACAAGCGGATGTATGATCGACTGGAAACAAATGAGGGGGAGCATGACATGTTCAAGATTGCAAAAGCTAGAGAGCATAGAAGGCATGACTTAGGAGTAGTGAAGTTTTTAAAGGGAGAGGACGGTTGCGTTTTGGTCAAAGAACACGACATTAAGATGAGATGGCAAGCGTACTTCTACAATCTTTTCAATGGTGGGAGAGATTACCAACAAGAAAATGATGATTCACCTACTCAAAGGCCACTACGGAATAACTGCTACTGTCGATGTATCACACGGGATGATGTGAGAACAACCCATAGAAAGATGGGAAGGGCTAAGACAGTTGGGCCAGATAACATACCGATTGAGGTATGGAAATGCTTGGGAGAAGGAGTTCATTGACTAACTATTTTATTCAATATTATTTTCAAATCTGGGAAAATGCCATATCAATGGAGGAATAATGTAGTAGTATCTGTATATAAGAACAAAGGGGACGCCCAATGTTGTGGGAATTACAGAGGGATTAAGAGGCTGTTTGGTAACTTCTGAATGGTTAAGTGTTGAACCAGTTAGAGGTCTGAACCATTAAGTGCTGAACCAGTAAGAGGTCTGAACCTTAAGAGCCAGTATAATGCTTAGCCCTTCAGAGGCAAATGTCTGACCAATTCAGATTAGAGGTCTTAACCATTCAGACTCTGTATAATACTTAACCATTCAGAGGTAAATATCTGAACCATTCAGACATCTGCTCACGAAACAAACAGTCTGAACCATTAAGTGATGAACAAACAACCCCTAAGTTTCTAGGACACACTATGAATTATGGAAGAAATAACTGAGACGAGAATCAGAAGAGAAACTCAAGTCACCGTAAACCAATTTGGTTTCATGCCAGGGCGATCGACTACGGAGAAGTATAGGGAGAAGAAGCGGGATCTACACATGGTGTTCATTGATCTCGAAAAGACCAATGACAGTGTGCCACATAGACTGATTTGGGATAGTTTGGAGAGTAGAGGGGTTTTTAGGAAGTATATAGACTTAATTAGGGATATGTATGTTAGGACAGAGACTATTGTCCGGGCGCCTGTAGGGGATACTGATTTTTTCCTTGTGGAGGTAGGACTTCACCAAAGGTCTGCTTTACGCCCTTTTCTGTTTGCAGTTATCCTAGATGAGTTGACAAAGTTAATTCAGGAGGCTCTTCCATGGTGCTTGCTTTTTGCGGATGATATTGTGTTAGTTGCGGATAGTAAACAAAGCCTGAATGCGGGGTTAGAAGAGTGGGGAGCAACTTTAGAGGGCAGAGGTTTAAGGATTAGTCGATCTAAGACTGAGTACTTGTATTGTGACTTTAGTGGAGTAGGCAACGACGAGGACATTCAGATCACCATTGACGGTCAAGTGGTTCTGCAGGTGACTAAGTTCAAGTATCTAGGATCGTTTGTTCAGATGGATGGGTAGATAGATAGTGACGTTGCCCATCGCATCCAGGTTGGATGGTGTAGGTGGAGAGCTGCCACTGGGGTATTGTGCAATAGGAGGTTTCCAACTAAATTGAAAGGGAAATTTTATAGGGTTGCAATTAGACCTGCTATGTTATACGTAACCGACTGTTGGGCCATTAAGGAAGTACAAGCACG
This sequence comes from Helianthus tuberosus, assembly GCA_030545235.1. Taxonomy (NCBI): domain Eukaryota; kingdom Viridiplantae; phylum Streptophyta; class Magnoliopsida; order Asterales; family Asteraceae; genus Helianthus; species Helianthus tuberosus. The sequence goes on along the minus strand of CM060363.1, from coordinate 181,493,410 downwards.
CAAGATGGAGGTGGTGGAGATGAGAATGCTAAGGTGGATGTGTGGGCACACAAGGTTAGACTGGATAAGAAGTGATGTTTTTAAGGATAGGTTAGAAGTAGCTAGTATATCAGATAAGATAAAGGAGGGAAGATTGATATGGTTTGGGCATGTGAAGAGGAGGCGGACGATAGAGCCATTTATAGTGGTTGAAACTCCCGAGGTGGAGGGGAGGAGGAGTAGAGGCAGACCCAAAATTACTTAGGATGAGCGGATTAAGCAAGATTTGCAAAGATTGCAACTCTATGAGAACATGGTCCATGATAGGAGTTCGTGGAGACGTAGAATTAAGGTTAAGGACTTCTAGGGGAGGGTACAATTGTGTTTTAGATGTAATGTATGGTCGTAGATATGTATCTATGTGTATAGGTTGTTTGTGTTATTATATATGTCTTGTTAACCATGTACTCTTTCACCACTTATTTTATATTGATAGCTTCATACACACACACCCCTCATGTTCTATTTATTTCTTTCTTGGGTGTTTTGGAGTCGAGGGTCTCACTGGAAGCAGCCTCTCTATCCTTAGGGGTAGATGTAAGGTGTGCCTACATCCCACCCTCCCCAGACCCTACCAATAGCTTCGCTATTTGTGTGATTTTGCTGGGCATGATTGATTGATTAATGCAAGATGTAGGATCCAGATATAGTAGAATTTAAAACTTGTTCAGGGTCGGGTCGGGTTAATATGTATGACACAATTTTTGGGTTTGTATGAAATTTGGGGTCGGGTTCGGGTTAGGGTCGGGTCGGGTCATACATTTTCTAGTTTTCTCATACCTAATAAAAATTATATATAATGAATAACACGTATACAAAATTATTTTTTTTTTCACTTTAAAATTATATAAACATTATATATATAACGAATAACATGTAATTGACGGTTATGTCACACTTTTTTGTTTTTTTTCTCGTCATTAGCACCTTCGTCGTTAGCACCTTCGTCGTCGTCAACGCCTTCCTTGTTAGCACCTTCGTCGTCGTCAACACCTTCCTCATCGTCGTAATCATATATCTCAAAGTGCATTACACCTTCCTCGATTTCATTATCATTTTCCTCAAAGTCCTTAGCACATTCCTCGACTTCGTTATCATTTTCCTCAAAGTCCTTAGCACATTCCTCGACTTCGTCATCATTTTCCTCAAAGTCCTTAGCACCTTCCTCATACTCTAACTTGTGTTGGTTTTCCGTATACGAATGGTAAGTCCCGTATTCGTGCCGCGGATAACTTTGGGCCATGTAAGATGGTTCTGCCTCATCTACGAACAACTGGTTCAAATCAGGCAACATGGGACGCACACCCCCGTCATCGCAATGAGGCACGGACACAACCTTCTCCTCACCTCGATCAACGCCGGATAACCAAACTCTTTCGGAGATGTATGACTGGTTCGAATCTTCGCCAAAAACATAACCAATGTCCCAAGACGAAATCTTTATGCTTCACGGTTTCAACCGACGTTTTTATTTGAGAATTTTCATCAGTATTTTGTGAGTTTGAACATTCGAATGCAATAGTTCCCGTATGCTTGGATAAATAACATTTTCTCGGACTATAAATCGCTTATAGGTCAATAAGCGCGTATACAGGTCACCTTTTCAGACTTTTCAGTTTGAACTCGCTGCATGTCAGTATTTATACCTTAAATTCATCAAACATCGTACCTGTACGCCGCTCATAGGGCATGAGAGGCATATAAGGTTTAATGCTTCAACCACCACAATCTTATACGCTACTCATAGGGCAATGAGAGGTGTATGGATTCACCTTTTTCTGACACATTTAATGCTTTCACACCATATACTCCCCTCATAGCCCTATACGTTGCCTTTGGGGGATGTGCACTTAAAAAGTATGGATGTATCAATACCCTGACCCTTATTTTAACTATATTTTTAAGAAAAGTAGAAGGTTATTGTTAGCAAAACCCAAGAAATTTATTATATTAGATTGCTTTTCTATATTTAATATATACTAAAGAAAATTACTAAATTAGAAGTATTATTTGAATCTAGGGAATGATTACTGTACATGTATTGTTGATCGATGGATTAAAAAATTATTACTTTTTATATTTATTGGGCCATTAAAATTTCAATTTCTTTTATCATTTGATGCTTTTAGAGAGGTTTTAAGTTTACCCTGTTGGCCCAAGTCTGGACCAGAAGAAATCGAGTATAATCAAAGTTATACTTTATCAAGTATAAACATTAACGGCATGTTGAACCCATCTAAGGGGCTTTTGTGTTAGTAATGATACTAAAATAGTCATCTTTGGATTTTTCACACCACAATTGTAATCAACAAGAATAGTGTTAGTTTAGGGTAAATTACACTTTTCGTCCTTTATGTTTGTTGCGAGTTGCAATGGATAGCTTTTAACGTCAATAATTACAGTCACAATCCTTTATTTTAAAAACATGTTGCACGTTTCATCCTTTACCTCAAAACCAGTTAAAAAATTAAGGAGTTAATTACTGTTTTCGTCCCTGTGGTTTGTCAAAAATCACTATTTCAGTCCATTAGTTTAAAAATTGCGATTTCAGTCCCTGTGGTTTCAATTTCGTAACCATTTCAGTCCACCAACTTAACTCCATCCATTTATTCTGTTAACTTTGGGTGAAATTACCAAATTGCCCCTATGGTTTAATTGAAAAAAACGCTGGTCACAGGTTTCGAACCTGTGACGTTTGCTTTGAAATGTGATTGTTAAACCAATAGGCCATGTATCAAGCTTTTGAATGAATTCATATTGTTTTTCTTATAACATAGCATATTCATCATCATCTTCCCCAACCATTTCATCTTTATCAATGGCAGAAGCTACCATTAACAACCAACATCTTCAATTGAATCGCTGGAAAAGATGACTGTTGCAGCATAACAGCTTCAATTGAATCGCCGGAGAAGATGATTGGGGTCGCCGGAGATGAGGTGTGGTGGTGTGTGGCGGAGGTGTGGCGTGTGGCGGAGGTGTAGTAGTGTGTGACGAGGATGGTGGTGGTGTTTAGGCAGAGGTGGTTGCGATGTGGTGTGGTGGTGTGTGACGAGGATGGTGGTGGTGTATGGCGGAGGTGGTTGTGGTGTGGTGGTTGTGGTGTGGCGGAGGTGGTTGTGGTGTGGCGGAAGTGGTTTAGGGTTAATGGTGGCTTCTCAATTGATAAAGATGAAAGGTTTGGGGAAGATGATAATGAATATGCAATGTTATAAGGTAAACAATTTGAATTCATTCACAATCTTGATACATGGCCTATTGGTTTAACAATCTCATTTCAAAGCAAAGGTCACAGGTTCGAAACCTGTGACCAGCGTATTTTTTAATTAAACCATAGGGGCAATTTTGTAATTTCACCCAAAGTTAATAGAATAAATGGATGGAGTTAAGTTGGTGGACTGAAATGGTTACGAAATTGAAACCACAGGGACTGAAATCGTAATTTTTAAACTAATGGACTGAAATAGTGATTTTTGACAAACCACAGGGACGAAAACAGTAATTAACTCAAAATTAAGTTAATTCTGATCACGTGGACATTTAAACCATTCACCTACCAAGTGCCCCACCATATAAATACCCCTTCTCTCCCCCTAAATCCCTCATTATGTTTATCCAAACCTGCAACTCTCTCCCTCGTCTACCAAAAATTAGGGTTCCGACCTTAAAGATACTGCTCGTAAACACGAAGATAGTGTTATGCGAATGTGGAAAAGAAGATGTTATCTTCACCTCTTGGACAGATAGGAACCAGGTCGCCGTTTTTATGGGTGTCCTGATCAGGGATTTTGCAAGTGCAGACATTTTGCAAGTGCATTTGCAAGGTTTAACCAACATTTCTTTTAATCCAGCATAATAATTTCATAATCTCTCTTGTCACTAATAAAGATTCGTACTGCAGTTCTCGGCTTGCACTGCCAGCACCAGAGGAGAAAAGAATCGTGACTGCAAATAAATCACATGGTCAAAGTCATACTAATCAGCACACCCTAACTCTGCCTCCAGCTGATCACTATCTGCACCACCAATATGAAGATCACAATCGTGACCCTATTATTGAAGTACCAGCATCACCAGAACCCATAATTGAAGTACCAGTAACACCAGAAGCAGAAAAGATACAAGAAGAATTCGACATAGAGGATTTTTGTGAAGAGAGTTGCAGGTTTGGGTAAACCTTAATGAGGGATTTGTGGGAGAAAAGGGGTATTTATATGGTGGGGTAGATGGTAGGTGAATGGTCTTAAATGCCCTCACATGCACGTCATCAGAACTAACTTAATTTTCTAACTGGGTTTGGGGTAAATGATGAAATGTGCAACATGTTTTTAAAATAAAGGATTGTGGCTGTAATTATTGAAGTTAAAGGCTATCTACTGCAACCCGCTACAAACATAAGGATGAAAAGTGTAATTTACCCATTAGTTTATTTTGAACGTGCAAGGGTACTTCGTTGTTTGCTAATAAGCAGCAACTCCTATCAATGAAGGTTAAAAGTTGATTTTTTTATTTTGTGAAAAATTGCAGATGTTTTACATGTTGATTTTTTTTATCACAACTATTTAGATAAATTATGCAAGATGTAGGATCCAGATGTAGTAGAATTTAAAACTTGTTCAATGTCTTTTTTGTTAAGATATCTAGAAATCAAAAGTTGATGGTTTGAAATAAAGAAATTTGCATGCTACACTTCTGCTGCAGCATCGTGTTATCCTACACATAATGTGTGTATGAACATGCACTGCAGCTTTCAGTTCAGTAATCCATTTATGATGATTAACCACAATAGAGATATTTATGTTTTATTTATTTTTTTTGTGGCCAAGTTGGTGATTTTAGTATTTGACCAGTTTACCAACGTATAGCGTCTATGTTTTTTTTATGTGATTCCATATATGATGAGTGCCCACACAACCCTTTTGACCTTGCTCTTTTTTTTCTTTTTTCTGTTTTTTTTGGCAGCTCGATACGCTGTCAAAGGTATGGGGACAACCACGACAACATCCTTTAGAACATCAAGAGGTAAGCCATACCTTTTTTGGTACGTTTTATGAGAAATGATATATAACCCATCATGATTGAATATTCACAAAAAATTTTAAGGTAACAATTTTCTTTGTTCGCATATTAATATTTGTGATGTTTAAAATATTGTCTGCTATAGTATTGAATTCCTTCTACTGCAAGCACATACATACCTTCAAAAACGGGTGATTGGGTGCACATGCATGCCTTTGACTGTTAAGACCTTTTTATACAGTGGTCAACCTTTTTGGATTCCGAAGGTCGTATTGTTGATCCTGATGCTTTGAGAAAGCGAGTATTCTTTGGGGGAATGGAGGACAATTTGCGTAAAGAGGTTTGTAATTTTGTATTGTGGTACTATTGGGTCTTTTATGATTTCCTCGTTTTGGCTAGTGGAACTAACCCTTTGATGATAAATGTTTTCAGGTTTGGCCATTTTTGTTGGGATATTATTCATATGATTCTACATATGCAGAGAGGGAGTATGCTGTGTCAGCTAAGAAGTCAGAATACGAGACCATCAAAAACCAATGGCAGGTCTGTAATATAAGATCAAAAACAGATACATCTAGTGTTGTTAGTTTTTAGTTAGTTTCTAAGTTGTAATCTTTAGACAGGATGACTGGTTGGAAACGGGCGGGTTAGGGCGACCTGAACTCAACCCGTTTATTAAATGGGCTAAGCATGGTTTACTATACAAAACCATTTAGTCCAAACCCTAACCCATTTTTTTGTGTGTCTGTGTTGTGTTGTGTCGGGAATTGCTGCCATTATCTTATGTGAAAAAAAGTAATTGTAATCTTTATATTTCAACTAGTGGGTTACCACCCGCGCTCCGCAGCGGGTTCGAAACGTAGATAAAAATAAGCAAATCGCGAGAGTTAAAGTTTTTTGATGCTTTAGTTAAGGGGCTAGACATGTCGTTATTGAAGTTGAGGAGCTAAAGTTGGTAAATGCCAACGTTGAAGGGCCAAAGTTGGTTGATGTGACAAACTATCATATCTATAGTATATATAATTTCCTTGTGCAGAGCATTTCTGTAGAGCAGGCAAAAAGGTTTACAAAATTCAAAGAAAGGATTGTTCTTATCGAGAAAGACGTGGTATGAGAAAGGATTAAACACCCACTTCAAATTATTCACAATACGCCTCTTTTTTCTATGATACTTAACGGTTATTTATATTTTCAAGGTAAGGACCGACAGGTCACTATCATTCTATGAGGGCGATGACAATCCTGATGTACGCCGTATGCATGACATATTGTTGACTTACTCATTCTACAACTTTGATCTTGGTTACTGTCAGGTAACACACAACCATTTTTAGTTACTTTTGTCATGGGCATGACCGCTTGTATGGCTGATAGCCTGATGCTAGAGGTGGTTAAATGGGCTTGTTGGGCGGGCTGGGCAAAGGATCTAAACAGGTTTAAACTGGACGGGCCTGGTTGGGTTGACCCGAAACACTTTCTGTTCCAAAATCCAAATTATGAACTTTTTATTGTGTCAAATATAATTACAAAAGCTATATATTATTTCAATATTATCCAGTTTTTTTCTTAAAATGCTTTTGGAGGTTTTATAAGTTACAACTTACAACTAGTGGGTTACCACCCGAGCTCCGCAGCGGGTTCAAAACATAGATAAAAATATGCAAAGGTCTAAACTGTAACTATAATAAAGTGTAAGGGAAAAAATGAAAAATGAAAAAAAAACCTTAATGTAAACATGTCATTATTAAAGTTGAGGGGCTAAACATGTCATTATTAAAGTTGAGGGGCTAAGTATGTCATTACCAAAGTTCAGGGGCTAAATATGTCATTACCAAAGTTGAGGGACCAAAGTTGGTTGATACTGAGAAAAGTTGAGAGGCTTAACATATTACTATTAAAGTTGAGGGGCTAAATATGTCATTACCATGGTTGAGGTTGACAAAATAGCATTTTAAGTATATATAGAATTACACTTCCCATTTCCCCTTCAGGCATTTTTTTTACAAAATTAAGTATAAGATCAGAATCGACGCATTCATAAGTAAATGGGTCTAAGTCGCCATCTCTAGCCTGGCACACAAGCAAACTGATTTTAATCAGTTCTAGTTATTCTTTATTACCTTTTATGAGATGTACATTCTACTGATCTCATTGACTTGTATTCTGGATATGTTTTGTTCCTATATAAAGTAAGTTACTAAATGTTTTTGCTAATGGGTATAATATACTTCTCAAAGGGCATGAGTGATCTCCTCTCCCCGATATTATATATCATGAAAGATGAATCAGAAGCATTCTGGTGCTTCGTTTATCTATTGGAACGGCTTGGACCAAATTTCAATCGTGATCAAAGTGGCATGCACTCTCAACTTTTTGCACTCTCTAAGGTCCTCTCTATATCTCTACTTCGTTCTCTGTGTGTGATTGTTGATATATGCACATTGCATTTCACATGCTTTGATTGGTTAAAACATGGATTTTGAGGCGACAATTTAAACCTTATTTTCTGTATGTGTATTTAAACAGGTTGAAAGTCGCTTAAAAGCATATTAAAATGAATAAAGCCTCGTAATTTGTTGTATTATATATATTTCAGTTATTTTTGTGGAGTTATAGGTTATCTAATGATATTTAAGTATTTAACTCGGCTAGTAAACGAATCGAATGAACATGAATGGAGGCATGTTCGTGTTCGTTTATTTAACTTCAACTGAACACGAACACGAACATATAATCGAACAATATTGTTTTGTTCATGTTTGTTCATTGATAAGATGGTCATGTTCGTGTTCGTTTATGAACGTTCATTTAAAACCTAATCGAACAATTCTCGGACAAACGAACATAAACAAACAAACTTAAACGGACATAATTTAACAAACATAAGAGAGCACCAATGAACATAATCGAACAAACACAAGCGAACATATAATAGTTTTTTTTACATAAATTAGTGATTAATTACGATAAGTTCCATTGAAAAGCCAATTTTTATTACTAGAAAGCTCGCTTCACTTACTAATTAGTTATATTTATATAAGTAGTTAGGAAGCCCTTGTTATGTTTGTACTTATATAAACATAGCTACTTATGTATTTATTAAAATTTAAAAGAACATAAATGAACGAACAAAATGTGTGTTCATGTCCGTTCATTTATCTAAATGAACAAAAATATTTGTTCATGTTCATTCATTCATAAAATTAACGAACTTCCCGCCGAACAAATTCACAAACAGTTCATGAACGTTTAGTTCGTTTACAAGCCTATACATAACACTTTGATTATTTGTATAGTTCATATATAAGATGATGTTTGTTGGTTGGTCGAACCCGACATATACACGTACTAAAAGGTTACCATTTTGGCTTGTTAGTTGTTACTCGACCCACCATTTTGTCAACTTTAGATAAAGCAATTGAACTTTTCAATGATACCCATACATCCTTAACTTTTATGTGGATTATTAATTATTATGTATCTGTCTTTTGGGAACTTCAGATTCAGATAATGTGTTCTTGTCTTTAAACATGTATATTTTCGCTTTATATGGCAGTTGGTGGAACTTCTAGACAGTCCGTTACATGATTACTTCAAGCAGAATGACTGCTTGAATTTTTTCTTCTGTTTTCGCTGGATTCTTATTCAATTCAAAAGGTAAGTTTATTCTTTATCCTGTGCCCAACTTATAGTTTCCGGATCAAAGTTGTGCGTCTTATTACTATAAACAAGAAGAATTGGGTCGGGACCCACAAAAGAGAAATTTGATTATACTTGAAGAAGTCTATATGCCTGTAAAATACCAAGGGAAATGAGGAATATGCAATGCTGTATACATTCTTCTATAATAATAACTTAATTTTGAATTCTTATTGGAAAGACCAAGATTTTGTGGTAATTGAAGTCGGTAATGTTATCTCAGGGAGTTTGAATACGAGACAACGCTAAGGTTATGGGAGGTTTTATGGACTCACTACCCTAGCGAGCATCTTCATCTATACGTATGCGTCGCTATCCTTAAAAGACACCGGGCCAAAATAATGGGCGAGCAAATGGACTTTGACACCCTTCTAAAGTTCATCAACGAATTAAGCGGTCAAATCAACCTTGATCCCGTTCTTCGCGATGCAGAGGCTCTATGTGTGTATGCCGGTGAGAACGGTGTCGCCTCGATCCCGCCAGGAACCCCGCCGTCATTATCACCCCAAGATGCTTCGATTTATCAACAACAAGACGATGAGGTGCTGTAAAACAGGATGCCCAGTGAAGATAAATAAAAACACATCAGAAAGTACAGTGTTATACTGATGTTTAAGCCTTTGTTTTCTGCATGTTGATTTCTATATTGAAGAAAGTAATTAGTTTTGCATTTTGTAAACACAACACAAGACATCCGTACTTCTATTACAATCTTAGATAATATACCGTTGATTTTGTGTTATGATACGTGCATGAACCTGGTTCTCAGTAGATTACTACCAATATTCTTATTCCTTGGTATTTTATGTTTTTCTTGCTGTTGTGATTTCTTATGCCACACTTTATGCTTGTTGGATACTATAGTCTGCATGTCAATAAAGGTTTTTAAAGCCGCGGGTTTGTGCGGGAGCAGCCTGAACATGGTCTATGTAATTCAATTATTTATAATCATGTTGCAAACAGGTTTAAGTAGGTCAAACACAGGTTAGTTAGATGAAATAAATCTGTTAAACAGCTTGGCCTTATAAAACATATTTTTTATTGCATTAGTAGACGGTTGACGAGACAACCTATTTAATTAAATGAGTTAAACAAGTTAACTCGATGGTAATTAAATATGTAAACCCAAATATTATCTATTTATTAAACGGCTTAGACTACTCGGTGTGGGGGACGTCCCCGGGCCGGCCTGGTAACGTTTCTTTTCTCTAGTTAACTATTTGTATTGAATTTCATCCCCGTATTTATAATCTCATTTTAAATATTAAGATGTATAGTGTTTCTTCAATGGAAGTAAATGAGGTTAAGTATATCAAAGATGGTGCATGATATTTGTTCGAGTTTGAGACGTGAAGAAACAGATGGACCAGTACCGTTCTTTGTTGAGGGCGGAAATAGTTGAGGCACTAATTTGTGTTAAGGAATGGCTTTCTGGTGTTTCAATTGATTCAACAAATTCTATGGTGAAGATGGAGTTACGATTTAATGGTAGTTGAATTTGATTTGTGTGTTTTTTGCAGGTTAAAATTGTAACTCTGTTTTGCTATCAATAGTGTTATTTAGGGGTGTTCAAAAAACTCGTGGCTCGCAGCCCGCTCGAAACTCACTCGAAAAAAGCTTGAAGAAAGCTCGACCGAGCCAGCTCGGCTCGGCTCGGTTTATAAACGAGCCGAGCTCGAGCTTGGCCTGGCTCGGCTCGTGAGCTGGCTCGATAAGGTTTACATCCTTCATTTTTTTGTCCCACATCGCATAGAAAACAAAAACTAAGAGATTATCTCCCCTATAAAAGAAGGTAAAGACAATGGAGAAAGTTAATTAACTATTTATACTTGCATATTTAGCCATATGGTTAAACTACATGGCAATTATGGCCCTTAGGCTATGAAGAAATTCATTTTAAGGGCTTTTTAAGTAATAAATTTTGCGGTTCTTTGTTAGTTCGAGCTAGATCGAGCCGAGCTAGCTCGAATTCTAATCGAGCCGAGCTCGAGCCTCAAATCTCAGCTCGATTTGAAATTCGGGCTCGAGCCGAGCCAGCTCGAATCAAGGCCGAGCCGAGCTCGAGCTGGGTCTAGCTCTGCTCGACTCGGCTCGTTTACAGCCCTAGTGTTATTGTAGAATGTAAACCTTGAAATGTCTTGAAATGTATTGTAACACCTCGTAAAATCACGTCCAATGATGTGTTGACACGTGTACTAAACTCTAATGAAGTCAAACGTTGACTATTAGGGACTAATTTTGCGAAAAATAAAAAACTTTTGAATGTGAAAGGACTGAAAGTGTCAACATACTTAAACTAAACCTCTGAATAACCTTACACGGTATTCGTATTCACAACTGTGCCACTTGTTGGTCGAGAGGAGCCGTTTGCGTATTTATTGGAAAGTTTGCGCGTCGAAGAGTTAAAAACGTCAACATGTTAATTCTTACCTCTGAGTGACCTTCTAACAAACCGAGAGCATCATAATGATTGATCATACTCTCGGGGATGTCAAATATTGGCCATCTAAGGTTTTTATGCCAATAAGTGAAGTTACGCGTAAGTTTGCAAGTTAAAGGGGCTAAAAGCGTCAACATGTTTAATTATACCTCTGAGTGACCTTTTAACGAACCCGAAGCACCGTGATGTTTGATAATACTCTCGAGAATGCCTAATATGGATAACATAGGGCTTGAACGCAATAAAATGATAATGCGCGCAAATTTGCGCGTTAGAAGGACTAAAAGCGTCAATGTGTAAAACTATGCCTTTGAGAAGCCTTTTGAGCAAACCAGAAACTCCGTGATGCTCGACCATACTCCTGAATATGCCTAATAATGGCTATATAAGACCTTTATGCCGTTTCGCGATGATGCGCGCGAATTCACGAATAAAGGGGTTAAAAGCGTCAACGCGAGAAACTACACTTTAGGGTGACCTTTTGAAAGAAGCGGAAACTTCGTAATAATCAGTTAAACTCCCGAGTGTGCCTAAGGTTGGCCGTATGAGGTTTCATACCTGATATTAACATTAAACATATGAAACAAGAACATTAGGTACTTAATATGTCAAAAAGAAACTTAATTTAAGCTTAAAAGATAGCAGGGACCAATTCTGCCAAGCTGCTAAAGCTGAAACCCGGACCAGCATCGCTCGCGGGTCGCATAGGTCTGCTGAACAATTGGGCGTTAATGATATATGTACCTTATACTAACATTAAAAAGGAAGTTAGAAACTATTGTGCTCAAAATGTTAAGATTGGAAGTTAAAAAGTGCCTAAAATTTGACAGGGGCCTGAACTGCCAATGCAGCAAAGATTTAAATCTGGGATAGATAAGGTCGTGGGCCTCGAACGATAGGCCTATTGGCCTTCGCGGGCCACCACCTCCTAAACAGCAGCAGCAACATGTTTTCTTGTTGCTGTTTTGATTGTTCCTTGTTTCCAATCCATTCTAAAACCAGTTTAATCAATTCCATGGGCTGCAACCTGTATTATAACAGCTGTATAGACACTTGGGGTCATCTTATGAACCCTCAAACACATGTCAATCATCCGCAATGCCCCCAAAATCTATAAATAGGAGTTAAATTTCATTTCTCCAACTTGCACATCATTCATTCTTTCCTTCTCCTCTCAATCATAGAGGACCCTGAGCAAATGGGGACCTCCTCTGAGTTTATTTCAGTCCTTAGGACCATATGTAAGTGTCCTTTCATGACTAGTTTATTTTATTTGGCGTTTAAAGCTAAAAAGTCAAGCGTTTACGACGAACGCTTTGACTTTTAGTTAGACCGTAGACGGTCGAGCCATTGTTCGCAACGAACATGGCTACGTGATCGTAATTAGGTAGGTGTTAAACCCTCAAAAGGGCACCTCCTAAGAATCACGTTTGCTTGGTTAATTGACGAGTCAACGTAACCTTGTTTTAAAAAGTCAACGGAGCAGTTTTTGAAATAATTGCGATATGAGTTTAGAAATATTCTAAAATACGTTTTATCACTTAAACAACTTGGTAATAATTATTAGAACATGTGTAAACATGTTCGGCTCGTCAATTCCAGTTTTAGGGTCGGTTCGCAACCGAAAGTCGCGAAGTTTGACTTTTGCGTTGACTTTCGATTATGAACCAAATTAGATTAGTTTGCTACTAATTTTAGGTTTCGTTATGATCGTAATTTAATGTAGCATAACCCTATATGGTTATATTACACGATCATACTAGAAATCTGAGTTATTTGCTTGTTTCCATTATTTGCTTAAAAATTGACTATTATGCCCTTATGTTATAAAAACGAGATTTTTAAAAATGTGAGAGGACAAAAAGCTTTATTACTAATATATAAGTATGTCAAATAAATTTGACATCAGTTTCTGGTCTCAAACTAAAGTTATGCAAGATATCGTAAAATAAAACTTTTTGTTAATTAAATTACATTTTTAGCATAAATCATGTTTAAACCCAAATTTTGGCACCAAACTCATTACCTACTGTTTTGATATTATTTTTAGGGATTTTTTGAATTTTTGGTCAGATTATAAACTGACCATATCATTGAGTTCTCGTATAATTCGATAAATGACGATAATACCCTTTTTATTAATAAAATAAGATTAACATATGAATATCATGCCAAACTTTTTCCTACTGATGTTATATTTTAAATAAAATATTTAAACATTAATGGCTGATCAAAATCTCAGATTTTCATAAACATCTCAAATATCGTCAATTATCGACTTTTACGCTAATTAGGCGCATAGTATGGTTTAAAACCATATTTAACACCTAAGACTTGTTACCTACTGATTTTATAAATAAATTTTAATACTTTAACAGTAAGTATAAGTCTTGAACTCAGATTTCCAATTTTGTCCTTAAAACATATGTGAAATGACCAAAATGCCCTTACGGTGCATAATTTGGCCATAAATGGTAAACCTCACATATGTATGATATCTTACTGATGTAACATGATAAAATAAATATTTTTACTGAATGTTTTAGACCAGAACCTCAGTTTACTATTAAACCTCTTTTATAAACTTTAAAATGACCAAAATACCCTTACGGGACTTAAATTGGCTTTAAATTCATTTGGGGCATAATTGTTGATATCCTACTGATATCACAACATATTTTAAGCATAATAACTTATGGAACTTGTACTTGACTCATCCGGTTACCCGTTATGCTTATACGCATTCGGTACGGTTTATGTAACTAGTTTGCATAAATTAACCAAAACGGGTCAAACCTTATCATTTTTATTTCAAAATCCAGAATGTAGTTAGTTTACCCATTTTATACAAGTCTCCATACTTGTCGGGTCTAAATTACATTCCAATCCGGTCACCGCTTAATCTTGCGTTTCGTACCGTAAATCTTTCTTTAGACTAACCGGTCTAAGTTTATAACTTAAATAAGACCCGTTAGTAATCTAATAGGTTATTAAAACCTTCGTTCCAGATTAGGAGCCCAGTAAAAGCTACCTACACTTGTTTGAGTAAGATATACGGCTGAGATTACAAATTTTACATTTTAAGCTCAGGTAAATACTTTTAACTTATTTTCCCTTATACGGGCTTGGGATACGGTAAATTATTACCGCTTGGTCGGGTATTGAATATTTAATCGATTAGTGGTTAAATCATTGAGATAACCCGTTTTAATCTGTTTTGTTTGATTTAAGCATTTGGGGGTTAATGACCGTGTCCTGGATATCCTTGGCATCATTTAAATGCAAATGACCACGACCTAAGCACGGGGTGTAGGCATACACCTGACAGTTGCGATACGGTTTCTTTTCCCCGAAAAGGGAATTAAGATATAAGATATAACCACACGTGAGGATAACTCCTTGTGGACTATATTAGTGGTGTGTCGATTAATCGTGACTCGGCTTCTATCCCGGGCCCTGAACGTACGACAAGCATGTGAATCTGTATACAAGATTATTTTATATAATTGTCCCAAGTTATAAAAGATTTTTATGCCTTGTGCATCCAAACCAATTTTATAAACACTTTCAAATGAGTCAGTTAATTGTATTTACCAGTGTAAACTGACGTATTTTCAAAAGACTAAGTGACAGGTACTATACGTAATTGGCTGGAAGCTCCTGGGCGTTAAGTAGAGGATCTTGCAAGTCCGTAATGCCTTATGTCTGTTGAACATGTTGTGTATTGATTTAGATCCGCCTGTGGATTTAATATTACAAGCTCGAATGTAATTATCTTTTCAGTATTTTCTGACAATTGGGTTTGTAATAATAATATATATTTCAAGACTTCCGCTGTGCTATTCTGTGTATGTTTGACTATGACGATATCAATCTTACGTCATGATACCCCCCCACCGGGCTGAGCTGTAAATATCGGGGTGTGACATGTATTGTACAATTTGTAACCTCATGACTCTTGCTTCTTTGAAATTGTATTGGATCGACTTTAGTACGGGCCGTACGGATCAGAAGAGTATGGGTCGTATGCTTTGGAGTTGGGCTGCACCGCCTTAGAAGTTTAAAACCCTAGTGGGCTCAACTGCTAACATAAGAGGATACGGGTTGTACCCTATTGGGGTATACGGGACGACCCGACACAAAACTTTAGTAGGCCCTATAAATAGAATAAGTCATCCAAGAAACCCTAAGTTGCGAAGTCAGACATAAAAAAAAAAGCGGAACAGGGGTGGGTTGTTCAAGTTTTTCGATGAATCCAGAAGATTCAAGGAGATCAATCTATTGATTTTTACTGAGTTAGAACGTTTATAATTTTGTTTTCATTTGTCTTTATCATGTATTCGATGAAATCTTGTGTTTTAGTTATTTGTATGGATAACTAACCGCCTTATAGCCGATTAGGTAGGATAAATCTTGATACCTTTTGAAGTTAGATGATTTTATTTATGAAAGTGTAATATTAAATAACTATATATATAATTGAACTTGTAATGTATGGGTAATTTAGATCTTTCTATGAGGTTATGCATGTTTGATCTGTTTTATCTATCTTTGTACTATATATCGATCGTTAGTCTAGGACTTGATATTTAGTAGGTAACGAAAGAACTTGATTAAAAGAGTTTGGAAATTAGTTAGAGTTCGCTTAAAATTGAGCAACATAGATAGTAAATCGCTCAGTTTGTTTTGTTAATATGTGTAACTAAACAATAAAAGAAGCTCTAAATGACAAGGGATAGGTAAATTACTTAGTTACTTAAACCCGGGTAGTTAGGTGTGTCTATGGCAGTATTTTCGGGCTATTTGGTTAACTCGAGAGGGTAATGACTTTTTAACACTTCACACCTCACCAATAGTTTTTACTATGATTAGATTTTGATAAATACATAATCAAAAGACTTTATAAAATTATTAGGAGGATTCTAGTCCTAATTGGTTATTCTTTCTTATATTTGATTTTAAAAAATAATTTTTAGTAGTTTGTTTTTCTTACTATTTCACCCTTTCAAATAGGTTAGATATCATTCACATGGTTAGAGTTATGGATTTTGTGTCCTAAGATTAATTCTTAGTAACTTACTTGAACTATATTCTGATAGGTATGCTTGATTGTTACATCTGTGGTTAGTAGTCTTTGGTTTTTTTACTTTAAAATTCGTCTGTGTCTTGTTTCATTTTGTTTGTTACTATCTAAACACGTAAGTACCATGGCCATCCTAACCAACTAGTACCAAATATAAGTTGAAACATTACATTAAGGATTTTTAGAAATTTTAAAATCCATTTATATTTTCATCGAATTTGGGGCTATGGGTGAGATTAACAACTAGGCCCACCCTATAATATAAACTCATCACATATATATAGAAAAATCAATAACACAACGTTAATTGTTATAAAATAAACAGATCAAAAGTAGTGTAGGAAAATGACCGAACTTACTTACTTAAGCGAATTGCGAGGCTCTCCTAACGTTTTTGAAAGCAAATCTCTCAATCAAGTCTTTATATTCCATATATTCTTATATTTCATTTTGAATAGCTATCATTGTCAACCTATTAAAATATGTTAAAATGGCTTAATTTCAAGTATTAAAACTGAGTGGGCCATTAAGAATTTGTGTTTTTAAAAATGGCTTAAACATATTGGTTTTTTATTAAATATATATATATATATATATATATATATATATATATATATATATATAAATTTAAAAAAATATGGCCCGTGGAGAATCAGGCCCTATGCGATCACCCACCCAGAGTTGAGAAGCCACTATTTTTGTATAAAGAGATTTGAAGAGGACAAAGTGTAAATATTTTACATTGCGGTACTATCAGTTTACCAGCCACGTTTCCTTGTGATATGTGACACAATATCAACAAGATATTGTCACTTGAGAGCTTGCCATGTTTTCTATTAACTCATCAAATCTCTTGCATACTAAAAATAAACATAATCACCCGATTCATAAACAACTTCCAAAAAGGTTCATCATCTTACTCTTAAATAATCTTCTTTCTTTTGAGGACCTGAACCATCTTCTCAAATTCCCTCACACGCGTTACAACTGCTTGATGATCAAAACGCCCGATGACAATCAATCTTCCTATTTCTTTATCGTAGGAAACAGATTCAACACCCGAAACACTGGAAACTGCCTTCTCTATCTTTTTTATTTCACTTTCACTGTTAAAGTTCACTGCCAGCGTTACTTTATATTTCTGAAAAAAAAAAGTAGGATCAAACAACAAAGGACAATAAGAACCATCATAATAAGAACTCTCTCAAACAAAGTAAAAAATAAAAATTAAAAGAAAAGAAACATAAATAAGAATTTGCTAATGGATTTAACATTAAAAGCAAACAAACTACGGGGACGACAAAAAACAAAAGTAAAGGTGTATACATACATAGTGATTGGGGTTTCGGAAATTATTGAATGCCTCCAAGTCAGATTTGAACTCACCACATGTTCTCCATCTTCGTGAATCTATGACAATAAGTGCTTATCATTATGCATCTTAATATCAAATATTAATATCAAGTATAAAACATCGACAATCAATTGTTCAAATAACTAGGAACTTACCAGGAATATGAATATCGGATCCAAAAAAAATAGCTGGGATGATTGAGTTGAAGAAATTAAGACGGCAAAGATAGTAGCCTCCTTTGGTTACCTCGAATCGAGACAGATCTCCTCCGATCACTTCTTCCTCACTCTTTTCTTCTTCTTTCTCTACTTCATCGCCATCCTTATACACAAGGCTCGCACCATATCCACTTATTATTATTGTTCCTTCCTCCGTTAGGATATCCACATAAACGTCATCACCAGCTTCTAATAAGTTGCCAATTGGCCAATAACTTAACCACACAACATCTTCATCAACTCTGGGTTTGCAATACACCACAGGGCTGTATACCCAGGTAACACCCCTGGTTCGGTTACTGATTCTGGCGAACAAAGGAGGCGGCTCAGTTTCACCACCTGATGATCTGTATAAGGCCGTTACATATAATCCATGAATTTTATGCTTCTTTGGATGCAGAGGCACACGAAAGGATAAATATTTGGATGAGGACGTATACTGATGTGTCGCCATGCTTTGATCCTTTATGCCTTGCAGATAGGTGCTTCTTATACCAAATTCATGCAACATCTATATATATTACACACAAAACTCAATTACTTCATCATATACTAAACATTGTGAGAAACTGAGAAAGAGATAACCTGGATATTCCAAGTTCTGCCTTTAGTAATCAGATCACCAACCAGGTCCACCTTATGATCTTTATACGCTTTAATCCATTGCATATGTCCCAGATCTTCTTCATCAAGTTTTTCTATGGATACTAACTTAAAAAGGCCTTCAATCTCAAACAGTTTAAAACAACCTTCATAACAAAACATCTCTAGTGTGAAACGAGCTGATTGGAATGTTATTCTCTCCAGCGATGTACACCAATCTACATACAACCTCTTTAGCATACTTGGGAGACATGGGAGAGCCTTGAGGTTTGGACAAGAAGTCAAGTCAAGGGCTAGAAGCATTTTAAGGTCAACGTAATGTGGCAGGATTTCAATTGAACTGTGAGATAAACTCAACCAAGATAATGATTGGGGTAAGGCAAACAAAGGCTGTTCTGGAGTTCCACCACAAATACATAAAGCTTTTAGCCTTTCCAGTTGATTTACACACTTCTGATTCGATAAAGCCTTCCACAGCCTAGCGCACCCTGACAAGCTTAAGAAGGAAAGATTCTCAAGGTACCTAATGGTTTTACAAACATGACTCAAACTGATACAGTCATTGAGCTCCAAAAACACAAGTTTAGGGAGTCGGTGGAGATTGCAGATGCTGACAAGTTTGTAAGACCGAGAGAGATCTAGAACCTTGAGCGAATTAAGAACCTGTTCCACGAATAACAAGTTAATTTATCATTGTACATTCAAATGAAGATTGTCTAACACTAAGAAGCTTAAAGGTAAAGTGATAAACAGAAGACTGAATTCCTTGTATGTACCATGGGTGGGTTGAACTCTACCAAATCTCCTAATTTCATATGTAATGCCACCAAGCAGTTTGTTAATAGGCCTGCGGGTACTCTTTTCAGATAACATTCTGTGTTTAAAAAAGCGCGCTTCAAGCGCGCTTGAGGCGATGAGGCGATGAAGCGATGGGAAAAACGCTTTTTTGGGTCTGAAGCGCTACATTACATGAAGCGATCTGAAGCGAGCTTTAAGCGGCGAAGCGATGAAGTTGTGAAGCGACGCTCCAGCCAATCAGATCACCATTTGGGCCATTTTTTAAGCCCAACAGTCTTTACAAGGTACATATCGACCTTATATCGACGATATAGCGACTTCCTATGTGAAATCCGGCGACAAATTCCGGCGACGGAGTTGCTTTCAGCCGGAATTCAGGAAGAAGGGGGAAGAAGAAGAAGAGAGACGCTGAGAGCGGCTGCTGCTATGTCTTTTAGGCTTTTAGGGTTTTTATAAGTTAAGGTTTTTAAACATTTAACCCCTCTATCTTTCATTAGTTTACATTCAGTCCCTGAAACTTCTAACTTTTTACTTAAAAAGTGTAAAGATAGTTTGTCTATTTAAACATTTAACCCCCTCTATCTTCAGTAGTTTACATTTGGTCCTTAAACTTTTTAATTTATGCATAAAAGTACAAAATTAACATTATAAAATACATATATATAATATGGATAGCTATTTTTTATACATATATATAATATGGAACGCTTCGTATACGTGAAGCTCTCGCTTCGCGCTTGAAGCTTCGCTTAAAGCTTTTGGAACCAAAACGCTTCGGAGCGCTTCGCGCTTTTTTAAACCAAGATAACATTTATGCCACTTCAACCATCTTAGATCTGGAAAATTCTTGTAGGTCCCGGTGAGTTTCACATTATCTAGATGGAGAAATTTTAGGTTCTTCATCTTTATAAGGGAACTTGTCTTAAATGCCTGCAAATTCAGTATGCCTGATAATGATCACTAGGTAAATAATATTTTGCTACCATTGGAGGAAGAAGAAAAGGTATACAAAAAAAGGCAAAAGATCAAATACAAATAAACTTAACATACTAAACATACAAATTGAAGGAAAAGTCAAAAAGACAAGGTGGCATTTTTGTAATTACCACCAACTATCAAAGTTGCTATACAAATGTGAACTCAACCAAAAATACCTAAAAAACACAATTTTTTTTTTAATATTTTTTATAAAAAATCGCTACATTTTGTTAAAAAAAATTTTTTTTTTTGCTACTAAAAGTAGCGATTTTTTATAAAAAAAAAAATTTAAATTATTTTGTGTGTTTTTTTTTTTATTTTTTTTAGGTTTTTTGGGGGTTTAGTTTTTAGCATTTTAGCTTTGGGGGGGGGGGGGGGGGGGGTTAGTTTTTTTTTAGGTTTTTTAGATACATTTGTAGAGTAACTTTGATAGTTATAGATAATTACAAAAGTGCCACCTTGTCTTTTTGACTTTTCCTCCTTCAATTTGTATGTTTAGTATGTTAAGATTATTTGTACAAGAACTTTCCCCTACAAAAAAAAGCAATTCACCTCCCTGAAAGTCGTTTATTCTTAACCCATTAGGGCATACATTAATGCTTCCCTAACAGAAATATATTGTGTCCGGCCCTAACCAATATATTCTTAAGTCCTGGTCGTAATATGTATGAACAATTTGAGGAATGACAGGCAAAACGTAATAATTGATCGTTAACCACAAAACAAATAAAATAACAATTTTCTTTCAAAGACAAACATGCGAGGAAATCTCAAAACTGTTTCTTTTTTCAATTTAATGGGTTCGGAATAAATCATGTTTTTATGAACAGGAAAGAGTGAACAAAATCAGATTCATACCGTTTTGGTGGTTAAGTCTACACACAGGTGAAGAAATTCTTATAATTAATTGCTTATTTTGGTGGTTCTCCAGCTGTATGGCCAATTATCTATATATTAAAAATTAAAAATTATCTATATATTAAAAAAACAACTTAATGAATAGTATCTACACCATTCAATACTTGCCACGTGGCAATCATTTTTTTCATTTATCCACCTTCTATCAGAATACTGGTACGGTCATGTTCGGTATCTGTACATTAAGGTAAAAACCGACACCAGCCTGGTACAGAAAACACCAAAAGTCGGTACCAAATTTATATTGAAAATCTTTTAGTTCGGGAAATTCGGTACTACTACCCGGTACCATTTGCTCATCCTTGATCACGGGTACCGTACGAACAACAACGGTATCGTACATTTTTTTTTATTTCATTAATAGACCGGGGAAGAACATAAATTTACTATTTAATTAATTTCACTAAAATAACTGCTCAAATTTGGTCAAGAAGACAACTATATTGATGTGTGACAATTATGGTATTGGGAAATTCTTGTAATTCTTGCCAAGTATGGAACACTAATTTACTTAGTAGACTTACCTTTGATCCCATCCCTTGCGTATCGTCTAGCATCTTCAACACCAAGCCTTCAATTTTCTTGGAACCCTAACGGAGAAAGACATGAAATTAGAGAATGCTTATTTGAAATGGAAGGTTGTGAAATGTACAACGAGCATAAAGATAAAAGCAAGAAGCATCTTACATCTCCGTTCCTCAACAAAGTTTTACATTCATCATCACGCCAAACTCTACTATGTTCTGCAGGATCTTTGGAATCCTTTCGAACTGTATTTCTTGCCATATCTTGTAGGAGTTTATGCATTGCCAGTTTGTAACCACCAACTCTTGGATCAGTAACAAGGCATCTGTTAATGAGGGTCACAATCCCAGATTCCGCATGATAGTCATCCTCCAATATAACTTCCACATCATATGAACTTTCACCAAGAAACAAACAAGCAATATGAAGAAACAACTCTCGGTGACTCTCACATGGCAAGGTATCAAAACTCTTTTGTAGTACACCTTGGATTTTAATATTAATATCTCCTTTCAAGGAATTCAGTGAATTCATAGTACTTCTCCACGTTTCAATTCTTGTCCCCTGGCCTTCAGATAGAGAAGAACCCAATACCTTAAGAGCTAGCGGATTCCCTTCACAATATTGTGCTAACTGTATTGCAAACTCCTCAAAACCTTTCATAGGAACCTTACATCCAAAGGCATGATAACTTAATAGCTCCAATGATTCATGATCATTTAACAATTCAATTTTGTGGACAGTGCACCCATAAGACATGGACCCGACCCATGTATGTATGCTTAGATGCCTTGTTGTTATAATGATTTTGCTTTGTGTATGGAAAACCTTTGTTCCAACTAAAGTGTTTAGTGTATCTTTGTCATCGATGACATCAATAACAATAAGCACCCTTTTTTTTTCTATAACCTTTTCGATCTGAAATGTTCCTTCAGAAACATTAGATATCATTATGTTGTTTCCTGAAACATCTCTGAGAAGTTGTTTCTGTAAACCAAGCAATACACCAGGTTGATTCTCAATCCCTTCAAGAAAACTGCTGCATTCAAAGTTTTGCTTGTTTAAGTTGTAAATGTATTTGGCAAGTGTTGTCTTGCCACTTCCTCCCATACCGCAAATTGCTAGAACAGGATGATCAGGCTGCTCAGATCTCAACCAGGAATTAATACCTTCAGCTCGAGTCTCTATTCCAGTTAGACCCGTCGGAGTGCTAAGGAGTTTCAAATCTAGTTCACAGTAAACTTTTTGAACAATATCAGCAATGAAGGCCGTTTCAGACCTGGAAAGGAAAAGGATCACATTTAGATCAAGACAACAAAACCGCTTAAGAGCATAAATGCTTCAGTTCATGCAGAATAAAACCACCAAATAGAAAAAAAAAATCTTTAGCAGATGTACATGCAATCTGATTAAAACCACCATACACGATCAACCAAAGTGTACATAGAAAATGTACATGCAATCTGACTAAAGCCATAATTTAATAATGATTATGGAAAACTAAACCATGTTCACCTGCTTAATTTACTACATTTGTTCACATTAAAATTGTATGTTTATATCTTACTAAAAAAGTTTCAAAACACTACTATGAAATGGACCATCAAATTGTGCAAAGTAATATAGCTTTTAGCAAACTGGGTACTTATAAAAAAGTTTACAACTTATAGCAGGTTCAAATGGGTCAGCAAACCATTACCAATGACAGCCGCCACCTTCCACTGTTGTCGCCTTTGTCACCACCACCGTCCCCTCTACTTCCACCGCCGTCCTTACCACCACCGTCCCCTGTACTTCCACCACTGTCCTTGCCACCACCACCATCAGCAGCAACTACCAAATGTCCGACATCATTTGGCTACGTTTGGTTTTGTTACCATCCCAAAGTATGACATCTTCTTGTATAGTTTGGGTATAAAAAATCAATAGGGTTCATTTGGATCAACTTAAACTAGTTAATTGGTTAATTTGTGCCTAGGCGAATTAATAGACGTGTTTGACGGACAACTATTATTCCTCCACCACCTACTACTTCTCGCTGTCCACCACTGCCATTGACCACTACGTTGTCGCCACAGCCAACACACCCATCACCACACTCCACAACCACAGTTGTTTAAGCAACATCCACCTCTCACCGCTGCCTCTGTATCTGCCACCGTACCTCTGCCTACACCATCGCCACTAGCCACCATAAAGAGTATAGCGGGTCAACCTATTTTGGCACTTTTGTTCTAAAACAACTCATTTCAACGCATCTCTTTTTTCACCTCAAGCCATGTTGACCTAAACCAAATTGATGCTTTTTTTTAAAACAGCCAGTTTGACCCGAACTTATTTGCTCCACCCATTTAATCATTAAAGAAAATATAGCATGCTCTGGCCCGCACCCATTTCATATGTTTTTTTTTTTTTTGCAAATCTGTTTGTTCTGAACTTGTTTTGACAGTTATACTCATTATAAATAGAACCGAAAATGGTATAGCTACAGGTAATATGAAAGCATGATCCCTCCAAATTACAAAGCGTGATACACTCCATGAAAAAATAAAGACATAGCTCCATTTTCATTTTTGTTCTTGAAATATATGCTTTTAAGTTTGAAACATTCGAAAAATAACCAATTTCCGCTAAATAAAAAAAACAATTAAAATGGGATGGGCCATTAAAATCCTAATGGCAAGTCAAAACTAAAGTAGCAATAAGTAAAAAGAAAGTATAGCCAGAGATAATGAAGCATACCCTGAAACAACCAACCCCTTCAAATCAGCCACCTCTGTTAGGGCTTCCTTCCACCGAATCGCATTATCCTCCGTCCATTTTGAACCTTCTTTCGCTTCAATCACGAAGCTTCCTCGCTGGTTCCTGACATCCGAAGGATCGACGCCGCCGTAAAACACAGGGAAAACCAAATGACGGGCATTCCTCTTTTGCTGGAGGATCAAGGAAAGCTCATCAAGGCACCATCTTGAGTTTGCAAAGTTGTTTGAAATTACAATGATTGAAGCTCGAGAAGTTGTTATTGATCTCTCGATTTCTGGCTTCAGTTGTTGACCTTCACGGATTTCATCATCGTCCCTGAAAGTCCTGATCCCGGCTTGATGCAAGGCCTTATAAAGATGATCGGTAAAAGAATGACGAGTGTCTTCACCTCTGAAACTTAGGAAGACATCGTAGTCGTAATGGGTTGTTGGGGGAGATGTAGATGAAGTAGACGCCATTTAATTTGAGAAGAGGCTGTCAAATCAGGAGAGAGAGGGGGGATTTAAACTCAAGGTTCTGAAGAGAAAAATGCCCGGATAGTTCCTGTGGTTTAGTGTTTTTTCAGCTATAGTCCCTATCTTTCTAAAACTACTTGAATAGTCCCTGTGGTTTGCATTTTTGTTCTCGGATAGTCCCTGGGTCTAACTTCAGTTACTTTTCTCTGTTAAGTGGGTGTTGAAATGACCAAAACACCATTTCCTTAAAAGGCCAAACCACAGGGACTATCCGGGCATCTTCTTCATTTTTAGAGAAAAACCCCACCACCACACTTTCCGGCGAACTTTTCCGGCGAAATTAATTTCCGGCGACTTTAAATCTTGAACGCGAGTTATTCCGGCACCGCCGCCTTTCCGGTGAACTTTTCCGGCGGCCAACCACCATTAGCCACTACCCTACACCACTCTCAACATCACTACCACACCACCACTCTCACCAAACCTCCATCACCACCACTCTCACTGAACCTGATCAGTTGACCAGGTTTGACCCGTTCCAGAACTGAGATGAATTCGAACAAAAAAAAAAATGAACCGAACAAGTTAGGATCGCGGCTTAACCGAATGAATCGAAACCAAACCAAAGAATCAAACCCGTACCTCAATCAAATCAATCAAATCAATCAAATCAAATCGAAACTGAACCAGACGCTGATGTTGGCCAGAGCTGTCGTCGTTGGTTGCCGGAGACACGGTGACCCGAACCGATCTTGAACCTAGAACAGAACCGAGAAGAACCAAGATCCGCATCAACCGGAGAAGAGGGATCGAACTGAATCGTAATGAAACGAGATGAAGAAAGAAATCAGGTGCTTACCGGGGATTTTGTCGGAGAACCGGACCCGAGACCCGAGATCACCTCCACTGTCGTGAACCCAAAACCAAAATGAACTGAGACCCGAACACAAATTTAGAGTGAACCACCTTCTCTGACCTGACTCGAACCCATCCGGAGCCCAAATCTGGAAACCGATTCTAAGAAGAACCGAACCAAACGACTCTCGAAGCTGAACCGTTGCACCACCGGTTGGACCGAGGCTCGAGTCTGATCGAATCATCACCATCTTCAACATTCGCAGGAGTTGTCGGAAGGAAGCCAGGACCGCCGTTGCTCACGGTTCGTCGGAGCTCGCCGGAAAGAAATCAGGTGCTTACAAGGGGGCGGGGGTGATTCGCCGGAGAAAGGAAGGAGCAGAGGGGGTGAGGGGGTTGTGTACGACCAGAGGAGATGAATTGAAGATGATGATGCCCGGATAGTCCCTATGGTTTGGCCTTTTAAGGAAAGGGTATTTTGGTCATTTCAACACCCACTTAACAGAGAAAAGTAACTGAAGTTAGACCCAGGGACTATCCGAGAACAAAAATGCAAACCACAGGGACTATTCAAGTAGTTTTAGAAAGATAGGGACTATAGCTGAAAAAACACTAAACCACAGGGACTATCCGGGCATTTTTCTCCCATTAAAATTAAAATTAATGAAGAATTGGAGCCTCTTATGTTTGAAGATAAGGTCATAAGACTGAGGGGAGTGGGGCTACCCAAGGAAGGGCGACTTGCGCCATGTGCCACCACGTCAGCGTGAAGGAAGTTGGGTAAAAAGTGGGGGTGGTGTTTATGGCAACTTACTGTTGAGGTGGCATGTTGTGATTGGTAGTTAAATAAGTTATTATTTTATGATTGGATAAAACAAAATTTTCAATGAAAAAGTGGGCGACCTATACAAGTCGGGCAGGCCAAAATTTTCAAGGAGGTTGCCATAGGGGGCGGTGTACCAGGCGACTTGGGGGTGGGAGTCGCCCCACTCCCCTCAGTCTAAGGTTATTCTACAAACAGTAAATTACGATTTTAGCCCATGTGATTATATCACTTTTTTCCTATCAGCCCAAAATATTTTTTGAACATGTGTGCCCCCAAGGTCTCTATAACTAACTATTTTGACCCATGTGTCTAACTTAACCCATTACCATGAGTCTAACCACAGATGCCAAAATCGTAATGGGTTGAGTTAGACTCAGGGGGCAAAATAGTTAGTTATAGAGACCATGGGGCATAAATGTTAAAAATTCTATTTTAAGCTAATAGGGTAAAAGTGATATAACCACAGGGGCCAAAATCATAATTTACTCTTCTACAAATTTATCTTTAACAACATGCAAATAAAAAATAAATCTTTAATTCCTTTTAAAATAAAAATTCAATTAACTTGTTTCCTCACAAATAGCCACTATTTTTTAATTTTATGTAGACTATAGGTGGCTATTTTAACCTATATATTTGAAAACGGGGCCATTTAGGCTGTATTTGTTTGTAGGGGTGAGCAAATTTAGGTCCGGACCGAAAATAACCGAGAACCGAACCGAAATATACACAACCCGACCCGAACCCAAGTACCTAGGTATTTAAATCGGTTCTAATTTTTCATATAAAATAGGGTCGGGTCGGGTCGGTTCTCGGTTCTTTTCATGGTGAAACCCGACTTGGACCTATGGACCGGAACCGACCCTATATTTAGGGTAGTGAATCGGTTCTGTATTTTATGTTTGATCGGTTCTCGGGTCGGGTCGGGTAATGCTCGGGTAGGGTCGGGTTTTTCTTTTTGCTCACCCCTATTTGTTTGATAATGGATCAAAGTAGTAAAGTGTAAAAGAGTAGCTTACAACATACGAAATGGTTTTTGTCTAAAACGACTAGAATTCAGTGGCGAACTCAAGAATTTTTTCATGAGGGTGCGGAATATTTTTAAAAATTTTAGCCCCCTAGGTATATAAATAAAAAAATCGGTCCGTATCGGATCGGATCATGTAAAATAAAAGAACATCAAACTAAAATTTATATAATCATAAAAAACATATCAAACCTTGTTACAAACATATTTTAAAATGTCGCCCTACAGGTTTTCATTTTTTGAAAATCTATCCAAAACATCATCTAGAGCTACTTTCTTAAGCAAGTCTTCCTCTATATAACATATACAACTGTAAATTAAATTCTCATCGCCAATCCGATTACGCAAGTCGGTCTTCAGGTTCTTCATTGCTGAAAAACATCTTTCAACGGTTGCAGTTACGACGAGTAATACGAGAACAAGCTATACTCTAACCATCCTTTATACTCATGTTTGTCATACCATTATTCCTTAAATTTTCTTAACTTGTTACCTTGAAACGTTGATTGTGGGAATTCGATATCTCTTGGTTGACATGGTCCTCTTAGTAGATATGCCCTTTTAATCTCATCTCGTTAATTCACGTTATATGATTCAATCGGCTTGCGATCATAAGGATCCGAAGGAAGAGTACCTACATCAACGAATTCAGAAGATGATCCAACCTCTTTCCTCTTGAGAAATCGCGTCATAACGTCTTTACTCATGGTTCCTATCATAAAAAAATTAGTCCATAAGTTCATCGCTCTATAACATAATGTTTCAATTTTAATTTTCAAATTCAAGCCCTAGAAACCGTGTAATGTAAGTTGTAATCACCCTAAAAATCATCCAAACAACATAATCATCCTAAAAATCAACTAAACAACCATAAACAACGTCAAAACACAAAAAAAAAAATTCAAACCTATTTAACATCTTTATTACCCTTTTTCTCCTAAATTAACAACTAAAATCATCAAAATAACAAAGAAAAACAATCAGACCTTAAAAAGCTTCGGATTCCGGTTGGTTTTGGTGGAGGACGCCGGATCACGGTGGTAATCGGGCTGCTGTTGTTGGCCGTTGTTACTGTTGTTGTCGCTGGCAGGAGGCAGACGCGAGAGAGAGAGAGAGAGAGAGAGAGAGAGAGAGAGAGAGAGAGAGAGATAGAGAGAGAGAGAGAGAGAGAGAGAGAGAGCAGGAGAAGGAATTGCAAAGGTTTGTGGGCTTGTTTTATTTAATATAGTTTGAATTTTATTTGGTTTAGTTAAATAGGCTAGGAATAAGTGGGCTAATTTATGTTTAATGAAATATAATGGGTAAAGGGTATTGAGTTAAGTTAGGTAGTATAAGTTGTATAATTTAGGTAGTACTGTTTATAAAAAAATCATAGTTTACCAAAAGTTGTTTTTAAATATAAAATAACATACTTTACCTAAGGGGTACCGAAAAAACTTTCCAAGGGGTGCAGACGAAAAATTTTGTCGGAACCCCCGACCCCTTGCCCTTAGACTATCTCCATTGGTGACCCAACCAACCCAACCTTTTATTAAAAAAATAATATCTCTTTCTTCCACCAACCCTACTCAATTCTTAACACACATTCACAACCCATCCCAACCTAAAAATACATGTTTTTGAACGAACTCGGGTTTTAAAAAAAATTATATCGGGATGTTCACAAAAAAAAATTAAGAAATACCGTGTATTTAGTTTTTCTTTAAAGTTTAAATATTATAAGTTATTTGATTAAGTATATTCTTGGGGGTATTAGTTTGGGTTGCAACCAAGGTTGCTCCACCAACCTGGTTGTCAACCTTGGTTGGTATAAATTACTTTTTTAATTTTTTTAATTACTCAAACTTTTGTCTTATTGGTGACCAACCTAACATTAGGTCACCAATGAAGATAGCCTTAAGGCGGGTGGTCGCGAGCTACACAGAGCCGTGGTATCGGTGTTTATTAATTTGGCAGCGGAATTTATAACATCAAGACCGTAGTTAGGAAATAGTTTATGAGAGTTAAAACACTACGTTTTTATAAATAATAAATACATGGGGAAAACCCAAGTTTTCATTACACTATGTTTATAGGGATAAACCCTAATTTATTGAAACAAAACTTCTAATATTTAGGTAACTTTTATAGCCACTTTTTCAAGCCTTCAGTGCTCTCCAGCTAGCTTCTATAAGCTTCGCATTAAGTTACCTGAAACGCGTTTTAAAAATATTTTATTAGCAAGAAATACTGGCGAGTGCATCCCAATTTAATCAAAACAAGCTTTTATAATTTTACAGTATTGAGAGCGATTACAATGTTTATATCTACCCAATTACCACCCACGGTACTGTCAAACCTGACTTGTGGTCATGCTACCATTCGCAATATGGCAACAAGTAATGTATACAAAACCCCAACATACATACAGTAATTGTAGAATACATAGACTCAATCACTGTTATCATAATTTAAAATAGTTTGAGGTTTTGGTAAAACAGATTGGTAGAAAAAGAGAATGACTCACTTTGCTGATTTAGAAAATACTATTGCTTCCTGGTTATAATCTATTAAAATTAAACAATGCACACGTATTAGTAAGATAACCCAAATTACATTAGCCATACCATCGAGACAGAACTCCAACGAACTGAGTTAGGTAGAGCCTTGACATGCGTTACGGAGCCCTAGATCAGTCGGGTAGAGTAACCAATACGTAACTGAGGGTTATAATACTTACAACGAGGCAGAGCTTCGCTTTTTAGGGGTATAATACCCGAGTATTATTAGCCTACTAGGGATTTTGAGAGAGAAAGAAATTATGAACTGTCACGGCCCCCGACTCGGTTTGACCTGTTTCAGGAGCCGCGGGACAGAAATCCCGTGGTATTTAATTAATTGAGTTTAATAGCGGAAGTTTTCATCAGGAGCTTTTTAAAACTGAAATATTTCCCGATTATTTTATTTCACAACTCGGGATAAAAACCCGGTAATTTACAATCATTTGATTTCACGAAGAAATCTTTTATTTTACAAAACATGTTTCTTTATTTTATCATGAGCCACTTCCTTAAGCTTGTAGTGCTTTACTGCATTTTTCCTGGATCATAACAGATCTCCTGAAACATGTTTGAAAAAGGTTTTGTCAGCGGGAAATACTGAGTGAATCATTCTATTTATTAAAACAACCTGTTTGTTATAATTTACAGTATTAAGAGCGATTACAATTGCCTCTATCTTTTAATTAACTGATCCAGTTGTCACTTGACCGGACTTGTGACTGTGGACATATCACTTGCTGGGTCCTTTCACCCACAAGTGATAAATAATTAGTAGCTATGTGCACACCCCCCCACATACTAGCAGTAATTTCAGATAACAAAGACTTAATCCCTGTAACTATAACTTTGGAAATAAACATGCTTTTGAAATTAAATTTGATAAAAAGAGAATGACTCACATTGCAAATTTAATTTGAGCAGAGCCTAGCCTACTGATTTAGCCTTTTTAACCTAAATTTAATAACAGGCACACAATTCTGGGTTAGTAATCAATACAGCATTTACGATAACTCACGAGATCAAACCCTCACAACGAATGACAAAGTGCAATCACTTAAACATCCATCGGATTCACAACGAATGACAGAGTATTCCCCGAGTTCGGGTGGTACTCAAACATCCTGTCTGAATCACAACGAATGACAAAGGATAACCCTAATGTGGGCAACACTTAAACATCCATTGGATATTTTGATCAATCGGACATTGAATCGTATCAGCGATCGAGTTATTACCCTGATTGCGGCATCGATTAGTGATCCGTGTGTGTTAATTGTGGTAAACAGAGCATAACTCAGTGTAGGATTGGAATTTCTACGTCGTTCCAGCGCCCAAATTCAAGTCCCAAACTCTACTATTTATACTGAAAATTTGACCCAGTGGCGTAGCGCGACTGGTTACCCCTATAGTCGTCGCGCTACGCGACTGCTAACCTAGTTTCATAGGGTAGCCCCGTGTGTGAGTAGGCTTGCTGAGTTGACGGTTTTGTGAAATTCGATTTCTATAGATAGTTATGTGGATAATCGTAACTAGGGTTTACCCCCCCCCCCCCTGAGTTTTAGGGGCCCTGATCCTGATTCTGAAAATTCTGAAAATTTTAGGGTTTGTGCAGAATCACTTGGGTGTCTTAATTTGGGTTTCCTATTGGATAAAATAAATAGGACTTTTAATGAGAGTTGTTACATGAACGATTTGTGAATCGAGGCTTGAAGCCCCTTATATAGGCTGGTCGAGGGTTTTCTCGCGCCCCGCGATAGTTACAAAGATGGCCTTCGCGGCCCGCGAGGTAGAATGGCTAGGCCTTAGCCTTGGCCAGTCATTGGCCTAGCCCCGTCGAGTAACCTGACACGTGGCGAAACCTGGTGCAGCCTGATGTCACCTTGTCGCGGCCCGCGACTCACACTCCCAAGGGGGTCGCGCCCTGCGAGAACCCTATATTTTTGTTTTTATTTGATTTTTAATAATATAAAAGTATATTAGGGTTATTTTTTGTATACGGGTATATTATACGCAGTTTAAGGCATGTTAAGGGTTTTAGGAGGGCCGTTATATCCTCCCACCTTATTTTAGATCTCGTCCTCGAGGTCTACTGGAACAGGTGCGGATATTTTCTTTGTATTTCATATTCAAGCTCACAAGTGTATTCTGGTCCTCTCTTGGAATCCCATTTCACTTTGACCAGAACTAATCTCTTGTGTTTGAGATTCTTGATCTTTCTATCCTCAATCTGTAGTGATTTCTCTATAAACTTGAGTTTCTCATTTACCTCTATGTCCTTAAGAGATATTACTAATGATTCGTCTACTAAACACTTCTTGAGATTACATACATGAAATACATCATGTATTCCTGCCATTTCCTCTGGCAGCTGTAGCTGATAAGCTACCGGTCCTATTCTTCTAATAATCTCAAAAGGTCCAACATACCTAGGGTTTAGCTTTCCCCTTTTAACGAATCTGACCACTCCTTTCCATGGAGAAAATTTTAATAATACCTTATCTCCTACTTGAAATTCCAACGGCTTTCGTCTGTTATTAGCATAACTCTTTTGACGATCTCGTGCTGCTTTGAGTCTTTCCTTGACTTGAATAATCTTGTATGTTGTTTCTTGTGCTATCTCTGCTCCAGATAGTTGCTTTTCTCCATTTTCTGCCTAACAGACTGGATTTCGGCACTTTCGTCCATAAAGTGCTTCAAATGGTGCAACATTGATACTGGTATGATAGTTGTTATTGTAGGAAAATTCTATTAATGGTAAATGATCATCCCAATTTCCTCCGAAATCAATTACACAGGCTCTAAGCATATCCTCCATTGTCTGAATTGTCCTTTCGCTTTGTCCGTCCGTTTGAGGATGATAAGCTGTGCTTAGTTTTAACCTGGCTCCCATTGCTTTTTGGAAACTTGTCCAAAAATGAGAAGTAAAACGGCTATCTCTATCAGAAACAATAGATAAAGGAATTCCATGTAATGAAACTATTTCATTTACATATAACTTGGCTAATTGTTCCATACTGGAAGTTTCCTTCATAGGTAAGGAATGAGCAAATTTGGTTAATCTGTCTACAATCACCCAGATTGCATCATTACCTTTTCGTGTCTTGGCTCATTTAGTAACAAAGTCCATTGTTATCAATTCCCATTTCCATATTGGCGTTTCTAGTTGCTGTAATAAACTTGAAGGTTTCTGATGTTCAGCTTTAACCTGTGAACATGTTAGACACTTAGCAACATAGGTTGTTATATCCTTTTTCATTCCTATCCACCAGAAATTGTTTCTTAAGTCTTGATACATTTTGTCATTACCACGATGTATCGTATACTTAGACTTATGGGCTTCTTCTAAAATTCGATTGCGTCGGTTTCCTTGTTTGGGTATCCAGATTTTTTTCTTATGGAATCTCCAAATTCCATCTGTTCCTTGTTCTAATTCCTTAATCATTCCTTTTAATCTTTCAATATCATCCTTGATTACTGTTTCTTGTATCTCTCGAATTTGCTCATTTAAATCTATTTGCAGATTTAGCTTGAGAGAACGTACTCGCCTTGGCTTTTCATGATACTTTCGACTTAAAGCATCAGCTACTACATTAGCCTTTCCTGCATGATACTGGATATCACAATCATAATCACTAATAATCTCCATCCAGCGTCTCTGTCTCATATTTAATTCCTTTTGCCCAAAAACATATCT
Organism: Helianthus tuberosus; assembly: GCA_030545235.1. NCBI lineage: Eukaryota > Viridiplantae > Streptophyta > Magnoliopsida > Asterales > Asteraceae > Helianthus > Helianthus tuberosus. The sequence continues at coordinate 181,459,576 of CM060363.1, read as the reverse complement.
TAGACTCTTATGATCGGTGAAGACAATAAACTTGCTACCGTAAAGATAGTGTCTCCAAATCTTAAGGGCAAAAATTATGGCTCCTAACTCTAGATCATGGGTTGTATAATTCTCTTCGTGATTCTTAAGTTGTCAACAGGCATAAGTTATAACCTTTTGACGTTGCATTAACACACATCCATAACCTAACTTAGAAGCGTCACAATAGACTATCAGGTCTTCAGTTCCTTCTGGTAACGCTAGTATAGGTGCGTTGGTTAACTTTTGTTTTAGAATCCTAAAAGCTTCCTCCTGTCTTGGTCCCCATTCAAACTTAATTGATTTGCAAGTCAATTTGGTTAAGAGAACGGCTATTCTAGAAAAATCTTGAATAAAACATCTATAATAACCTGCTAGTCCAAGAAAACTTCTCACCTCTGTCGGTGATTCAGGGACTTTCCACTTAGTAATCGCCTCAATTTTTGTGGGATCTACATGAATTCCTTCATGATTAACCAGGTGTCCAAGGAATTGCACTTCCTTTAACCGAAATTCTCATTTTGAAAATTTAGCGTAAAGCTTTTCTTTTCTCAGTAAATTCAAAAGTATAAACAAATGCTCTGCATGATCTTCTTTACTCTTAGAGTAAATAAGAATATCATCTATAAAGACAATTATGAATTTATCCAGATATGGTTTACATATTCTGTTCATCATGTCCATAAATGTAGCTGGGGCATTGGTTAAACCAAATGGTATGGCTGTAAATTCATAATGACCATATCTTGTTCTGAAAGCAGTTTTAGGAATGTCCTCTTCCTGTACTTTCAATTGATGATATCCTGAGCATAAATCAATCTTAGAAAAGAATCGAGCTCCTTGAAGTTGATCGAACAGATCATCGATTCTCGGTAGTGGGTACAGATTTTTAATCGTAACCTTGTTCAATTCTCGGTAATCGATGCACATACGCATTGATCCGTCCTTCTTCTTGATAAACAAGATTAGTGCTCCCCATGGCGATGAACTAGGCTATATGAAACCTTTCTCCAGAAGTTCATCCAACTGTTTCTTCAGTTCCTGCATCTCCGTTGGTGCTAAACGGTAAGGTGCATTGGCAATCGGTGTTGTCCCTGGTATTAAATGAATTCTGAATTCAATCTGTTTATCTGGCGGTAATCCAGGTAACTCTTCTGGAAAAACGTATGAGAAATTAGATACTACAGGAATATCTTTTAATTCTTTTCCTTTAGTGTTAATGATTATGGAAATCATATACACTAGTGATCCTTTCCTTGCATAGCTTGCTGCTTTCACTACAGAGATGAATTTTGTGGATCTAGTTGGCTTATCTCCTTTAATTGTGATTTTTTCACCCTTTGGTGTACTTACTTGTACTGACTTTTGATCACATAGAATGCTGGCGTGATTAGCTACCAACCAGTCCATTCCTAATACGATATCAAATCCAGCCAGATTCATTGGATAAAGGTTAGCAATAAAATTATGGTTTAAAATTTCTATTCTTGCTCTCTGCAAGATTTCAGTAATCTTAATGGATTCTCTATTTGCCGTCTCTACCAGACAATCTTGTTGAAGTTTAGTTAATGGTTGATTGAGAAGTTTGCATAACGAAGTATTAATAAAACTTTAGTTTGCACCAGAGTCAAATAATACTTTAGCAAAAATAGAGTTAATAGCCAAAATGGTCCCTGAGGTTTGCTCAGTTTTGCCACTTTAGTCCAAATCCCAAATTTCTTAAATCTGGGTCCCTGAGGTTTGCATTTTTTTGCCATTTTAGTCCAAATTTCAAAAAAGTCAATTTTTTTCAATTTTTCTGCTGGAATTTGTCTTTATCCTTATTTCAGCCAAGGGTAAAATTGTCAATATCTCTTTATTATAACATACCCTCTGTCTCTCTCTTCTCTCTCTCTCTCTCTCTCTCTCTCTCTCTCTCTCAGATCTTCATAAATTCCAGACCAAAACCCAGATGAAGATGACCAAAACTCATAAATTCCAGATGAAAATGACCAAAACCCATAAATTCCAGATGACCAAAACTCAGATCTTCATCTTCATAGCCCCTTCTCTCTCTCTCTCTCTCAGATCTTCACAAAACCCAGATGAACAACAAATCAACAATTCAAACACAAAAATTCCACTTTGAACAGGATTTCGTAACAAAAATTCCACATTTGAACAAAAATTCCACTTTGAACTCCCTTTCCTGTTCAACAAATCATTTAGCACCAATTTACATCAAACCCAAAATCTCAAAGAAAATGAAATACAATCACTGACCGAGGAGGGAATGAACCGGACTGCCGTCGGCTCCGCCACCACCGCCCCTGCAGCACCAGCTCCACTGACGGAGTCTACCGGACTGCCGTCGGCTCCGCCACCACCGCCGCCAGAAGCTTCGTCGGACGTCGTCATCATCTCACTCGCTGATGTTCTCTCTCCCGCTCACACTCTTTCTCTTTCCCGTCTCTGCTGGTCCTGCCGCCACGCCGCCGTGTGCGGCGGCTCCCTTTTATTTCGCATCCAGAGTTATAGGGGTGATGTGTGGGAGTGGTGTAAATGGAGGAGAGTTGTGAGTGGTACGACATCGCCGGTAAACACGGGTCGCCGCAGCTCCGGCCGACCCCGGCTCTGATCGCTGTTTATGGCAGAGAAAGAGGGAGAGATGCAGGGTTGTGGGTGTGGTGGTGTGTTTAGGGTTTCTCCTAGAAGAAGAAAGTGCAGAGCAAATGAATGGTGGTGTGTTATTGCTTTAATATGTTAAAATAAAATTAAAATGACCATAATGCCCCTGCATAAAAGACAAAACAATCAGGTTTCAACAGTTAAAAAAGGGGTTTTTTGAAATTTGGACTAAAATGGCAACAAAATGCAAACCTCAGGGACCCAGATGTAACAAATTTGGATTTTGGACTAAAGTGGCAAAAGTGAGCAAACCTCAGGGACCATTTTGGCTATTAACTCGCAAAAATATCATTAACTAAAAACGTACCGGCAATCACATCCGGAATCATCTTGGCTTCTTCAGTTGTCAGAACAAATGCTCTGGCATTCTTAGTAGTTTTGCTGTTTGTTGCTAGAGCTAGTTTTGGACAGTTCGGTTTGATATGCCTAGTTTCTCCACAATTGAAGCATAGCTTATTGCTAGATTTCTTCCTGAAGTCTTCTTCCTTGTGTCCGGATATTTTGCAGAAGTTGCAGTATATTGAGCATCTTCCTGAGTGCTTCTTTTTGCAGTACTTACAGTAAGGTGAAGAAGTAGAACCTGTACTTTTTCCACGGTAGGTATTTCCATAACGAAATTCTTGGGTAAGTCTTTGGGCTAGGTTCTTTCTCTGGTTCTCTTCTTGTGTACGTACCAATTCATTAGTCAAGGTATTGGCTAGTTCTACTGCTTCTTCTATGGTTTGTGGTCTAGCTGCCTTGACTATCTGTCTGATTTCACTAATTAATCCCCAGATGTAACGGGAGATTAATAATGGTTCTGGTGAGGCTAGGGTTGGTACTATTCTAGCATATTCGAAGAATATGGTAGTGTAACATTTGCAGTCTATTCCAGTCATTTTAAGATTTAAGAACTTATTAGCAATTTGTTCTTTTTCATGAGGATGACAAAATTTCCTTTCGACTATGTCCTTAAAGTCGGTCCATTCCATATTATAAATTTTATCACTTCCTCTAGACTGGAGAATGGTATTCCACCATTCTAGGGCTGCATTCTTAAAAAGATTAGAAGCAAACATAATCTTATCTTCATCTGCACATTTGCTTATTTTTAAGAATGCTTCTGTCTTTTCTATCCAACGTAAAGCTGCAATGGCTCCTTCATTGCCAGAGAATTCTATTGGTTTGCAAGACCGAAATTCTTTGTAAGAACAACCATACAACATGGTTCTTCTTCTTTTTGGAATAGGTACGTGGATTAGCGGTATATTATTCACGCTATGACTTGGTTCAGTAGGTTGTCGTTTACTTCCACTTATAGTTTTATTATTTTCTGCTTCGTTAACAGTCTTGATAATATATAGCATGGCGTCTATAATTCCTTGTGCTACTATATGTTGAATGGCAGTGTTATCTACTTGGTTTCCATTATTATCATTATTCTGGTTTTCCTGATTTACTTCGTTGTACATCTGGATTATAAACATTTATCATGTATTAATATCACAGAATAAGATTTAATGCAAACAATCATACAAACAAACTGATCAAAAAAGTCGAACATTGCGACTTTTACTCTTTTCATATATATATATGTGCATCAATTACAAATTACTATTGAAAAATAAACATACTAGTAGTTATGCATTGATAGGTATTAGGTTATCTATTTTAGTTGATTTTTTTTTTCAAACTACACACACACACACACACACACACATATAGATATATATATATATATATATATATATATTATTAGGTGCCGTTCATCCAAAACTGCATTTCTCGCTCATCATACTTCCACACGAGCTTCTCTCCTATCTGTCGTATACTCTCTCCTCCTTCCACTAGTTCTTCACCATATGTGCGGATTCCTGCACATTCTTTTCACTCATGGGTAGTCGTGGTGCTGGTACTGGGTCAGGGTATCGAGGTATGGGTTCTCCATATGGGTACGGGTTGCTTAACACACTCTGAATATACCTGCCATCGTTCCAAAACGGATCCAAAGGATTAAGGTCGGTATACTGTGCTATGGGATTTGGTATCGGTTCTTCCTAAGGATAGAGTTCCTGATATTCCCTATGGTCATCTTCCCATGGATCATACGCTAGAGGATTAGGTGCTGGGATTCTAGGTATTTCGTTAGGGTGAAATGCTGGTATGGGGAATTGGTTTTCTTGGTTAAGTTCTATCTCCATTGGTTGGGTTGGAAATAGTGGCAATGGTTGTGGTTCAGTTATTTGATTAAGGTTTGGATCTGCTGCAGTGGTGGCTAGCATATGGAAATCTGCCAATTGTCTATTAACTGCTTCCTGAGTTTGGGCATTCATTTCTCTATTGGCTTTTGCTAACGCTTTCTGTTGTTGTAACTTTTTCATCCTCTTTCTCCTCTCATGTGCTCCCCTACTAAACCATCCTCTCTTTTTTGGAGGGAATGGTTCCTCGGATTGCGCCTTAAAGATGAAAATTCCTTCCTCAGTATCAGCAGAATACCGCGAAGGAGTAGGCTGTGATGAGGTTCCTTCACGTTTTGGAGAACTAGCTAACTGACGGTAAGCGTCAAATGTACCTTGCTCACTCATACTGTAAACTAACAGATTGTCAAATAACACAAAATAATAATATACATATTTACACATAGTCACATAGATTATTTCCTAACATAACTGATAAAAATCTTGGTGTCAGCAGAACACTTTTGTGGCTTAAACCAGTGGTTGTAGCTCTGATACCACCTCCTGTCGCAACCCCCGACCCCTTGCCCTTAGGGCGAGCGGTCGCGAGGTACACAGAGTCGGTGGTATCGGTGTTTATTAACTTAGCAGCAGAATTTAAAACATCAGGATCGTAGTCAGGAAATAGTTTATCAGAGTTAAAACACCACACTTTTATAAATAATAAATCCATGGGGAAAACCCAAGTTTTCATTACACTATGTTTATAGGGATAAACCCTAATTTATTGAAACAAAACTCCTTTTATTTAGGTAACTTTTATAGCCACTTTTCCAAGCCTTTAGTGCTCTCCAGCTGGCTTCTATTAGCTTCACATTAAGTTACCTGAAACGCGTTTTAAAAATATTTTATCAGCAAGAAATACTGGCGAGTGCATCCCAATTTAATCAAAACAAGCTTTTATAATTTTACAGTATTGAGGGCGATTACAATGTTTATATCTACCCAATTACCACCCACGGTACTGTCAAACCTGACTTGTGGTCATGCTACCATTCGCTATATGGTAACAAGTAATGTATACAAAACCCCAACATACCGACAGTAATTGTAGAATACATAGACTCAATCACTGTTATCATAATTTAAAATAATTTGAGGTTTTGGTAAAACAGATTGGTAGAAAAAGAGAATGACTCACTTTGCTGATTTAGAAAATACTATTGCTTCCTGGTGACTTCCTGGTTATAATCTATTAAAATTAAACAATACACACATGTTAGTAAGATAACCCAAATTACATTAGCCATACCACCGAGACAGAACTCCAACGAACTAAGTCAGGCAGAGCCTTAACATGCGTTATGGAGCCCTAGATCAATCAGGTAGAGTAACCAATACGTAACCGATGGTTATAATACTTACAACGAGGCAGAGCTTCGCTTTTTAGAGATATAATACCCGAGTATTATTAGCCTACTAGAGATTTTGGGAGAGAAAGAAATTATGAACGATTTGTGAACTGAGGCTTGAAGCCCCTTATATAGGCTGGTCGAGGGTTTTCTCACGCCCCGCGAGAGTTACAGGGATGGCCTTCGCGGCCCACGAGGTAGACTGGCTAGGCCTTAGCCTTGGCCAATCATTGGCCTAGCCCCGTCGAGTAACCTGACACGTGGCGAAACCTGGTGCCGCCTGGTGTCACCTTGTCGCGGCCCGCTACTCGCACTCCCAAGGGGGTCGCGGCCCGCGAGAACCCTATATTTTTGTTTTTATTTGATTTTTAATAATATAAAAGTATATTAGGGTTATTTTTCGTATACGGGTATATTATAGGCAGTTTAGGATTAGGAGGGATGTTATAAATTCCAAGGGGTGCGGATGGGATTTTCGACGGATATTAGCAGTAATTTTTTTTCCGGGGGTGCGCCCCCGCTCACCTTGAGCTGGGGTGTGTCCGCCCTGGCATTTATGATATAAATTGTTTATTTCAGAATTCCAAAAGTATTACAGTTTGATATGAACAGTTATTGACTGTATTCCTTTTCTTTTGAACAAATTATTTGTACGCACACATATTGAATCGTACATTCACATCTAGATGGTGATCTTACATCAATATTATTGTATGCAATATTCTAGGGGTGTTTGAATGTTCACACACAAAGTGTTTATTGTGATTTCAATAATAAGATAATTTTTTCAATATGTGATTCTGGGGTATTTGAATTTGCGCTTCCGCATAATTAGATAAAACAAATAGAAAATCAGAATCGGTTTTGTCAGAAGTTGCAAAGTTGACTTTTTTATGCATATTTAGTTATTTAAACACCTCATTAAACACATGCAAACTTACTTGATGTTAACTTGAGCTGCTAATTCAGTTTGGGCTTGTAAATCAGGGAAAAGAACAGGAAGTTGGTTCACTCAAGACAATTATTCTTTTTCGAAAGGGCTAGAAATCAAAGGTTTTTCTCATGCTGACATACACCTGCACATTTTAATATGTTAGAACAATTTAATAATCTATCTGGTGACACAGATAATTTGATACATGAACATACAAATTTGCGGGAAAAATATCTAGTAACACAAAGTTTTTGCCAATTTTGAAACTAAAAGGTCTCAGATTTTACTTGTAATGTCATAAGACATTAATCTTTTGAATGGAATTTTCATTTTCTTGGATTCTTTTGGTTTTCTGTCTTTTTAAAGAAACTGAAAAGGTTTCCAATTGAGCATGTTGTCAAAGTTTGAATCTAATGAGTCATATTTTGACTTCAAATGTCAAATATAAGTTTTTTTTATGAGATTCGTAATTATTTTCATGTTCTTCAAGGTTTCATGTTGATTATTAAATAATAGAATTTTGATAAAGACCAATTACAAATATCTAAATTTGTAATACAGGTCTTATTGCCTAAATTTGTAATACAATTGCTATCTTTGCTAGAATTATAGTTGTACAATTTTTTATGGAGGGTAATAGTCTTTATTCAGGTAAATATATAAAGTAGTTTCTTTACGTTAGGCGATGGGGTGTGGCGTCGGCAAGTAGCTCGGGGAGCTTAGGTGGAGGCTTTCCCCGATCGGTGCCCGCCCCTGCTGCCCGAAAAATCGTGACCATCGGTGAATAACTCCCGTCCGCCCCGAGCACTTTTCTCCTGAATCTTTGATGGTGATTGGTTGAAGGGGAAGGGGAAGGGATACACCACCCCCCTTGATGGGGAAGATGATGAGGATAAGGTGCTCAGGTGACGCCTATGTGGCCATTGGGGAAGGGGGAACCACACCCCATAGTCTTAGCAACAAGTGCATGATTCTATTGTTAACAAAGATTGAAAAGTAAAAGTGTTGTTCAATAAAACAAAAAAAAGACAAAACAAAGAATAAAAAGTCATGCTTTTACACAGAGAAGGTACTGAGAAAAATGTGTAGGTAGGGACATAAAAAAAGACAAAACAAAGACTGAAAAGTCATGCTTTCAAGTGATTTCTGATTTCGCATTTAAAATCATTTTAGGATTTGATAGAGGACACTCCTTTATCAAGACAATGTTCTCTAAATTTATCATACACACAAGTGAAGTCACGATCCATGTTCTGATTGAGTGTTTAATATTTCTCTCTTGTGTTGTGTTTGATCTATGAAAATATATGAATGTGCTTTTCTTCGTTTGTCTCATGGAAACAATAAAAAATGGTAATTCTGATCATTCATACCTTTCATTTGGTGCATGAAATAAAATGTACAATTATTGATTCACTCCTTACTACATTGCTAAGTTACAAATATCAGTTTATTGGTAGATTCTAGTAAAACAACAATAATAGGTATAATAATAAACTTCAATTTACAACCATGTGGTTAAACCCCAAAATCAATATAAACGCCCCTAAAGTATTTATTGCCATCTACAATCTCAACGTTTAAAATGTCACACCCGCTAGTAGCGAAAGCGTGAGGTGTGATTATGATAGGTTTTCATAGCGCATTTGATAGTGTAAATATCTACATGATTAAAAATAAACAACGATGCCATTGTAATGTAGTACTCGAAATGTTAATACAAAACCATAGTATTTTTGTTCACATAGACGACCATGATACTTCAAGTTTTACAATGTACTTGAAATCAAAATATAGATATTTGAAATGAGGCTTTGACCCCTATATTCCGCACAAGGGCATAATTATTTGTGCCAAAATAAAATCATAAAGTAACAATAAGAATGAGAGAATACATACATATACAAAATCATGAAGTAACAATAACAATGAGAGAATACATACATACATTACAAGAAAATAGACCTATGGGGACAAATTTTTTTAAGCCTGTAGGGAGGATATGTCGTCCCTACAGGTCTCAACAGCTTATAGGGACAACATATTGTCTCCATAAGCTTCGTCTCTACAGGGCCCACCAATAGGTCGTCTCTAAAGGTGTTGTCCCTATAGAGCTATTTAAAAAAAAAAAAAATACTATTTTAAGTCTGTAGGGACGTCCCTATAGATTTAAAATATTTATTTTTTATTTTTTTTGTTATATGTTTATTGGGACAACATGTCATCCCTAAAGACTTGAAATAGAAAAAAAAAGAAATAAAATCTGGAAATCCTGTCGTCCATATAGGTGTACGTTTAAGAAAAATAAAAAAAACATTTTTACCTATAGAGACGACATGTCATCCCTATAGGTATATAAAAAATAAAAATAAGAAAATTTACCAGGTTTTTAAACCAAAAAATCACACAAATCAAATAAATTTAAACTTGTTAAAACATGTTAAACGAAACTACAGACACAAATATCATAGCAACAATAGTAACAAACTATAACTAAATGCTATCTTTTAGTTGTTTAAAATGGGCTCAGGTCCAATTCTTAGTTAAATGGGTCAAAACGACTTCCTAAGCAAATTCTATCTCGGGACACAACAAGCAAAAGAAGAAAGATTAAGATCTTACGGTAACTAGTGTTACAAGGGGACTTTCATTCTTTTAAATCGAATTACAAAATTTTTCAAACACGTTAAAGAAATGCATGAGATCTTTCATTAATATTGTAATACATCTATCAGCAATATACCTGTAGAAAAAATGTAGAAGATGACACCGAGAGCGCAACGCTAGTTGTTTTAGCCTCATCAATACTTCTGACGATCGATCACCTGCAATCTTTATAAGCCAATAATCAGTAACCACACATATTAAAATTGAATACAACATATGGTAATTTCAGTATGCATGTGTTCTATCAAGCCTTTCTTCCTTGACCAACTATTACATTGATGCGACAACAATATACCAATGTATTTACAACAGCAAAAACACAGAGGATTGCTAGTTGCTACTGATCAATATAAAAAAAAAAAAGCATGAGCATCAAAATAGTTTCTCACCATATCAGATCTGGAGCTATATAGGAACTCCAGAATCCGAGTGCCAATAGCTCAATTAGGTGAGAGTTCGAAGGCTATGAAAGCAAGAGTAGACAGAACACCCTATGACAGAACATAGATAAATAGTTGGTCAATAAAAACAAGGTGTTTCATTTCTACAGAACATGTGTGAAGCAATCTTACCTGAAATAAACCCATACCAAAGACAAATTCAGCAAGAGCCTTCACCCAAGTACCTAGGTATTTAGATCGGTTCCAATTTTTCATATAAAATCGTGTGAGGTCGGTTGTCGGTTCTTTTCATGGTGAAACCCGACTTGGACCTATGGACCGGAACCGACCCTATATTTAGGGTAGTGAATCATGTTGGTGCAGTTTTGTGTCTGTAGCTTGTTCTTACGTCATTGTAATGTGTACGGTCTTTATTTATGGTCTTGTATAGTTTTGGTCGAGTCGGCCAAGTCAAGATATCCTCCTATCTTGACTTAGCACGACGTTTCTTTTGTTTGTGATGTAAAACAGTTTGCAGAATGTGCAACTGTTAGTTAATAGTTGTGTTTGGATCTCTCTGCATATGTTGCAAGTTTTCTGTCCTATGTAGGTCCCCACGAAGAGTGTTGAGTCTTCGTGGGATAACACTGTTCACGAACAATGGATGTATAAATAGTGTTCACCACGAACCTTGATGGTTTGTGGCATGTGATGGTTCGTTGGCTATGTCAAGGAAGACTACTAGTCTTCGTGGGCCTCCTCATTGTTCGTGGCCCAGTAACACTCTTCGTAGTGTTACTGGGTATTGGGCCTATATATAGACACACTTGCTTCACCATTCAGTTAAGAGAGTCCCTGTGAAAGTTGTAAACTCTGTGTGTATGTGTGTACTGATTCTCTTCACTTAATCAAAGTTGTGAATCTTTGGTTACTTTGTGTTTGTTCCTTTTTGCTTTGGTTTGCATACTTACGTGGATTCCGCACTCGTTAGTGTGTTACAAGACAAGGAAGTAGGTTTAATCTTGATCCTCCGAGTGGACCAACAAGTGGTATCAGAGCTTTGGTTCTCTTCCTTGTTTAAAACCAAGCAAAACCTTGTGTTTGAGCAAGTTGTGAAGTTTCTGAAAGTTGTGTTTGAACTTGAAAACAAGAAAATTAAGTTTTTCAGAAAAAGTGTTTTAAAACTTAGTGAAAACTTGTTATTTTAAGATAATTTTTACAAAAACCTAGTTAAAACACATGGAGACATGTTAGGACTTGGTTTTTCTTAAAATTTCCTTCAAAATTTGAGTTCGTCAAATTTTCTGGTGAGTCGTCTAACCGGAAAAGTCCCCGGATTTTGGTTGGTAGAGATAAGTTTCAAAAAGATTTGCTGAAAAGATAAGATCTCGAATGTTTGTTTTTAACTAAACTAGGATATCCAACTACCATCTTTTGTAAAATCAGAAAAAGTAAGTTTCCATAAACAGGGGAATCTCACAAACCACACTGCACGAAAACTGTACACGAACAATTAGTTGGACGAAGTCTCAATCTTCGTGGCCACTAGTTGTTCTACGAAGATTCAGTTTTCGTGGCACAATTGTTGTTCAACGAACAATTTATTGGACGAAGACTATAGGTCGAAGAATTCAAGTCTTCGTGAGTTGACTAAGTCAACGAAGAATCAATCTTCGTGGAACCTAGTTGTTCAACGAACACTCCAATCAACGAAGACTCTGCTTCATTCTTCGTGGGACTATAGCTGACGAAGAATCAATCTTCGTTGACTATAGTCTTCGTGGTGAACAAGAAGCTTCGTTGACTGTAAGTCTTCGTGGAAACCATTGTTCGTTGACTTAGTCTTCGTGGAGATAATTGTTCGTGGAACAACTACTTGTATTTTTCACAGAAGCTTTATAACTTTGTCATTTCTTACAAATTTGAGTTTCAACTTTAGCAGTCTCCTATAAAACTTCATAATGAGTTCAAACCCTTGGAGTTGGAGTGAAACCTCAAGTATGCCACAAGATCCTTCACAATGGGTGAAAGGATTGATCCCGAAAAAGGAAATTACCGAACATCAATGGGCATGCATCGCGAATCAAAACACTAGCATTCAAAATCTTCTCTTAAACGAGAGTGAAATGGGAAGCAACAATCGTCCACCAAAATTGAATCACATGAACGATTATCCATCCTGGAAAAATAATTTTCATACGTATGTTTTAGGGCAAAACACCAAATTGTCGACATGCTTTATCACGCCATACAATGTAGCTCTCGAAGAAGCAGGTTCCAATGCACAAGCTTTGGCGGGATTGAGCGAAAATGATAAAAAGGCTTAGGATCTTGAGAAGAAAGCTTTTGCTATCCTTACGCAAGCACTTCATAAGGATATCTATCATCAGTTTGCGTATTGTACAAGTACAAAGAACTTGTGGGATGTCTTGGAAGCTAGAGGAGAAGGAAATGTTGCAACGAGAAAGATTCGTCATGATTTGTTGAAGAAGGAGTTCGAAGCATTTCAGTTCATGGAAAATGAAACACTGTACGACATGGCTACTTGGTTCTATCACTTGCTTAGTGAGATGCACTCATACAAGGTTTTTGCTACACAGCAAGAAATGGTCATGCGTTTTGCTGATGCTTTGCCACCCAAGTGGAGTCAGTTCATTGACTTGCTGAAGCATACTGGTGTTTTGGATACGGTGAGCATTTAAGAATTCGTCCAGAAGCTCGAGAACAAGGACGAAGAGGAAATTCGAAAGGCGAAACGACTTCCAGTTCCACAAAACCCTGAGATATACTTTAGAGGTCTTAATATGGGAGTTAGTACTAGTCATCAACAACCGAAGCTTCAAACTGCATTTGTGTCAAGTACAAATCCTTATGGTCAACCAGTTCAATCATCTAGTGCACTTACAGATCCTTATGGGAGACCGTTTAATCCAAGTGCCTATTTACCGCCACCCAAACCCGCATAACCGCTTGGTCCTCCCACAGATCCTTATGGAAGACCATTCGATCCGAACGCCTATCTTCCTTTTTCACAAGCTGCTCCACAACAAACCCAACAACAACCCTCTCCATTCACACAAACTACCCTACAACAACCTTGTCAACCACCTCATCAACAAGCCTTTTATGGGAACAACAAATACTCAATCTTCAAACCCCAACACTGTCAGATTTGATACCTCAAACTTCACTAAAGTAAGTGTGGAAGGTGCTCGGGAACATATAGAGCTTCTAAACACAATGGTGAGTGCCTATTGTTGATTAGTCGCTGGTCAAATTGGGAACATTAATTTGACAGATGAAGACTATCAACAAATAGACATGGAGGAAATGGAATTGATGGATATTAAGTGGGCGTTTGCAAGTGTTGCGAGAAGAGCTAAGGACTACATGAGGAGAACGGGTAGAACGAGTTTGGATAGTAAAAGGGACACTAAGTATGGTTTTGATAAGGATGCAGTTACGTGCTTCAATTGTGGTGAGAAGGGCCATTTCAAGCGGGAATGCACTCGACCGAGCAGGCAAGGAAATCAAAATCCTTTCAGAAACCAATCAAGCTCATCCAATGCCAATCAAGTGAACAATGAAATGGGGATTGTAGCAGTTAACAATCCGGGTAACTCAAACCAGTCGGGGCCTTCCAATTCAAACAGGGCTTTAGTAGTTCATGTAGATGAAGGATGTGACTGGTCAGTTCAACTGGGTAATCAGGAAACAGAAGGAAATGGAGGAACTGCTTGTTATGCTAAGATCATCAAGTATATCAAGCATGTTCACAGTGAGGAGTTCTCTGAGGATGATGACAGTTCTGGTTACAGTGGTAGCACGGATGAGGAAAGTTCCAATGTGGGTGGTTATGGTTCAGATTCAGAAGTGAAAGAAAATCTTGATGCTGAGGTTGACAGTCTGTTGAAAGAAGCTGGGGATTTGAAAGAAGCCGAGGAACTTGATGTGCGTGAAGTGTCGTTTATATTAGGTGTATATTTTAAGCCCCTTTAACACTTATTTTAGCCAAGTTTTAAATTTATAAAACACGATATTTTACTAACACTAAACACACATATGGGCAAGTGCACCCATCGTGAGCGTAGTATAGTGTTGGCAAGATACCGAGGTCGTCCAAGGACACAAGAGCTTTTAGTACCGGTTTATCCTCAACGTCTAATCAAAATAAAAAGTTTAGAAAAATGTTTTAGACTAAGAAAAATAAAAACTAACTAAAATGCTGAAAAGAAAAAAATAAAAGAAAAACAGATAGACAAGATGAATCACTTGGTTCCGACTCGTATCTAGTATAACCTTTGATTATTTCCGCACTTTTGCACATAATTAAGAGATTATCTTAGTTATTGTAGTAGGCCCCTCTTTTGAAGGTGACGTTACCCTCACCCCAGTAGTTTGAGTCAGCAAGGATACAATCCTAAAAGGGTGGATTATTGGAAGATAATGAATTAAGTTATTAATGCAGTATTATGGTAGGCCCCGCTTTTGGCGGTGACGTTACCCTCGGCTAAGTAGTCTGAGTCAGCAGGGATACAGTCCTAAGTAGCCGGGTTATAGTATTAATAGTAGCTAACTTATGAGGGGATCAAAGAGTTTGGACCCCCTCCATCCAATACCGTGAAGCATTGAAGGAGGTCCTACTAAATTTGACCCAGGTCCATTGCAGGACCTCTAAACGCTGAACAATGGCAAGACCTTTACCAAACCGTTCCCTTAACCCCCGACCAGGTAGCCAACATACCTCCATATAGACCGTGGAGATATGAATGGTGAAAATCTTTTATTTTATATAGACAGTAAAATAATGCCAAGACACCACGGACAAACGATAAGGAAAGATCACCTTCAACATAAGTAACTAGTTATTAAAGTCATTAATACAAAACCAAATAAAAAGTGCAAAAGATTAGAAATAAAAAGTATTATACTAGACACTTTGTCTTCACCAAGTGATGTAAGAGACTTAGGCAAACATGGCCTTGATTGTCAAGAACTCTTACGATCAATCTTGGATCCCGAGACGACTCACACACTCTACGATGGACAATGGATGATGGTGGTGGATGATGGTGTTGTGATGGTGGTGGGTGGTGGATGAAGTGTGAGAGAGGTGGTGTGCCAAGGGATGAGTTGAAATGAAACCAAGCACTCCTATTTATAGGCTGAACAGAGGGCTGGGCACGGCCCCGTGTCCGCTGGGCACGGCCCCGTGCCTGTCTGACACTCTCTCTCCTTATTAATTGTAATTCGCAATTACAATTAATGCGCCTGCTGTACTTTCGACACGCCCCCGTGTTCGCTGGACACGGCCCGTGGTGGGCAATAGAAGCTTCTATAGGTTTGTCTTTTCTGCTGCTTCTTGGGCACGGCCCCGTGCTGGCTGAGCACGGGGCGTGTTCAGTCTTCTGCCTTCTCTATTTTGCTTGGGAAGATGCCGTTGAGGGGTCGGGCAATTCACTTATGTTCCTTTTCTTGTATTTATGTTGGATTTAGCTGTCTTTTTGCTTCTTTTGTGTTTTTGAGCTCATTTAATCCTGAAAATACAAAAGGAAGACAAAAACACTCTTTTTCCAATATTAGTACTTAAAAAGGGTTAGTTTTATGCCTTATTTGATGTAATTTATATGTTGCTTTTTACACACATCAGAACTCAAGTGTCATAAATCTGTGCTGATGAAGAAAGCTGAAGTTGCATCCAAGGAAATGGAGAAATTCTTCACTGAGGATGGATATTTTTCTTATCAAACTGCCTTTATGGCAACTACTGCAGCTTCGACTAGCAAGGTATGCACTGAAACTCCTAGTGTATGCAATGATTGTGTAGAACTGAAACGTAAGCTAGAAGTTGTTACTAGTCACAATCAGGGATTGGTAGTTGACCTTTCGAAATGCAAGGAGGCAAACATGGCTTTAACACACAATGAAAAGGATTTCAAATCTGTTATTGAAATGCTTAAGCAAAGTGTATCTGAATTAACAAAAACAGTTTTGAATAAGAAAACGGGCATCAATAACTATATTAACATCATTGAGGATTTAAAGAAGGAGTTATCCATTGCCAAATGCGAGCATGATGCGATCAAGCTCAAGTTGGAGAGTTATTCTAACTCCCGATATGTGCTTGATCATATCATCGAGGTCCAAAAGCTGAAAGGGGATGTGAAATGCATTGGGTATAAATCATGTCCACCTCTTTTGAGACACAATTATACCAAGTTACCTGATGAGGAAGAAATGCCACGGTTTGAACCATCTGTACCTCTTAATCCCGAAGAGTTTGCAGCAGGTTTAGAGTTCAAACTGGATGATTCATCAAAGGAATCGGAAAAGACAGAAAATGTGTCGTGTGATGTGGAACAAATTCCTCCAATAATTGAGGATTATGTTTCATCAGATGATGAGTCTGATGATGAATCGGATTATTCAGATGAGAATTATCTGGATCAATCTCTTGATAAGAAGAAAGGAGTAGAAATTCCAGTTGAGAATCATATCTTGTGTGATCCTCCTACTCCTGTTGCACCTGTTGTGCAATCAATTGCAAAACAAGAGATTGATTCGATGAAGTCTGTGGAGAAATCCGTGTCTACGTTTGAGGGCGATAATGTGTTGTATACTTTGATTGGTGATGATAAAATTTACTCAAACAAAGATTTCCCAATTAAAAATGTTAATCCATCAATGATTGAAAGAGTTTTGGAAGATTCTACCAGTAAGTTTTTGGGTAAGACGATCCCGAGAGGTACAGTAACTCAGTGTGATCCCATTCCAAAATCTGAAGTTAGAAAACAATACGGAAATCAAAAATTACCAATTGAGAAACAACCAATCGCCCCTAAAGGTAAACAACAGGAAAAACGAGCTCAACAACCTAAGTTTGAACAAAAGGGAGCTCGAAACAAGAAAAAGGGAAGGGATGTTAAATTTGTGGCCTCAAGCGGTACTGACAAAGTTGAGACTTTTGAAAACAAATCTAATACTGCTTTTGTTCAACAAGTCAAAATTTCAAAACGTAACAGTGATAACAATTACACTCAACATTCAAATGGGTGTGATAATGAAGCTAGTACCTCAAGGCCTGCAAGTTCAACATCGGGACATCGATCAGAATCTCCAAAATTTGTTGAAAGGAGATCATGTTTTAAGTGTGGGGAATTTGGGCATATAATCAAAAATTGTACACAGCCACCAAAACCAAAGTTTGTTAAAAAAGCCCCTCCTGAAAAAGATTACCAACGTCGTTCTTTGTCACCTAAACAAGACTGTAACGCTCTGCTTTTTTTGTAACTTTCCTTAATAAGCAAGTTATCTTGTAATTCTATTTTTGGAAACTTGTATTCCTTGTAATCGTATTTCATTTTGAAACCTTGTAATTCGAGACACCGATCATAATGAAAGTCATATTTATATCAATTATGTTCCATTTATACTTGTTATGTTCATTTTATACTTGTAATCTCATGCAACGAACCCTAATTCGAAACTATGTGACGATACGTGCAAATAACCGACTTTCAACTCGTTTACGTGCAATACTTGTGATTAACCAACAATTAATGATTTCAATACTTATTATACATCATAATACATCATATTATACTTGTAACCACCTTAGACATATTAATTATACTTGCAATTATGTGTTATAGATCGTAAATCGCCTATACTTGCATTTTGTGTGATAACCGACAACTATGTGTTATAACCGGCATTACCGATACTTATTTTACATAATTTCACATACATAGAAATACTTGACATCATTATTAAGTTTACGATACTTGTATGCTTGTTACACGCTTGAAACTACGCGAAAAGCACACGAAAACACCATAAAACCTAACTTTGGGGCCCTAATTGCATACTTATCAAACTTGAGGGACCATTTGTGACAAAAAGCAAAACCTCCCCTAAAACCCACGTTTTGAATCTGTATTTTTGGCTCCAACCTCCACCCTAAAATATAAATTTTGAATCTTGTATTTATGGCTCAAACCTCCACCTCCATTCTCCACCGATGGGCCTCTAAGCCTCATTAAACACTCACCTAATCTCAGCTGAAAATGCAAGTTTTGGACACACTATAAAACCAAGCCTCCTAACACTCATTTTCATTTTTCCAATCATTTGCACTCTCAAAATACTCTAATCTCAGCTGAAAATGCAAGTTTTGGACACATTATTCTAAGTGCTAAATGAGCACTTTTCTTCACCTTTCTTCCATCTTTTTCACTTCTTCTTCCTCTACAAAGTGTGGAACACCTCTAGAATTGTTCTCACAAGGTTTTCCATAGAAAACCAAGGTGAAACATGACCAAAATGAGGTCCAACTTTCTGTATTGGAAGGAAAATTTATTAAACATACATGAACTTATATTTTCCTTATACATTCCACTAATCAAGACTATGATTATGTGTGCTTAAAAACAAGGTTGTAACATATAAATCCAGAGGTTTTAAGCCTCAAAACTTTCTGTTCTAAAAGGGTTTTAATCCACAAGTGATGAACAAGTCTTGAACTTGAATATGTGTGATTATTTGGATAGCTTGGGCTATTCTGCTTACAAATCCACACATCACTTGATGGTTTCTTCTTAGTTAATTAGTTAGTTTATTTCAATTCTTTAATGTATGTTCATGACCATCCTTGTTGTCTTATGATAACTTGTGTATTGGTGACAACTAAAGAGGTTCCTAAATGGAAGATTTATCTTCCTACCTCTTGCATGACTTGTATGAAACACAAAGAGGTTCCTAAATGGAAGATTTATCTTCCTACCTCATGCTTGACTTATATGACATTCTTGTAGATTAGAACCTATAAATATATACTATAAAGATATATAATACTTATAATAATCAAACTTTTAATGATAACCTAATGGTTATTTGTCAAAATAGTAGGCTACACCACCTAAGAACATAATACTCGTGACGATTCTAATGGGTACTTTAACCCAAGAAAACATTCAAACCCTAGCTAGATGGTTATTTTCTCATATATTTATTTTCCGTGTACTATTAAATTCCGAATTCCGACCTTAAGCATACCTTGAACTCCAATCTGTATACATTCAATCCCGTAATTCCATTACTCGCCAACACTTGGATAATCGGAAAGCATGTGAAATATTTCTGAGTATACTTGAACCCCTTTTTATTTACCACCTTTTGGGGTGTAACATGTTTATCTATGAAACTTACACTTAAACTTTATTCGTAAACGCACAAACATTCCTTATAAATGCTTGCATACTTGATTACTTGATACATTAAACTTGGGGTTATACGTTTTGTGTTAGACTTATCATTAACTTCGTACGAGCTTATCCTTCACATATATAGCGCTATAGGATTAACGCACCACCCGTATTCTTGAGGTTATGTCATGAGCTTATTGCGTTTCATCATTGGGTTGATTAGTCGAACACATGCCGATTTTATTGTTTATCTTGTGTCAATAGCTTGCCATGTGGAATTGTTTAAACTCATTTTCTTATGATACGTATGAAAACTTGTATACTCGCCTTTGCTTTTGCATTGAACGTAATTTTTAAACATGTTACAGGTTGAGGATGACGATGCTTTGAAACTGAAGTAGTGATGATGCTTACATACACATTTAGACGTCTTAGGTCTTAATATGTTGTACCAATTTCATACTTGTTTGTTGTATTGCTTTCTTGTATTGAACATGTTGTGTTTCAAAGTTCCATGTATTGTAACACTTTGTTATGAATGAAATCAATTTATTTTTAAATCTATTGTCACAATTAGCGTTATGTGTGATGAGCAATCTTTCTTCGTCCCACTCCGATGATTCCGCCATTGGTTGGGGTGTGACAGATTGGTATCAGAGCCATAACTATTGGGAATTAGGAAAATTGCTATGCTTTTGACCTAGTCTATAGTTAAGCACCAAATTCGACCATACTTGATTCATATGCTAATCTCTTGAAATGCCTCTTATGTGTTAATACCTTGAAATGCTTTATGTGCTTATACTTGTTTTAATATTTCAAACATACGTCTTCCTAAGGCATTTTACTCGTTTATACTAAAACTCGAAACCACTCGTAATACACAAACGAGACGACTTCACCAAAATGGGCGTGAAACCCACAATTTGGTGAACGACTCTCAATTCATCTATTCTTTTTACACGAAATTCGCCACAAAGTTAGGAGTGAAATCCTTACCTTGATGGAGAATTTCCATTTCAAATTCTAGTGGACCCTCGTCAAAGTGTCGAAATTAAATTTTGACCCGACGAGTACCAACCACACCTAGTGTACGAAATCGTCATGTTAGGGGTGAAACCCGCACCTTGTCGACTAGTCCCGCTCCTTGATTTTCAAAAATCCCGCCAAGTCTCGAATTTTCGATTGAGTTGGAACATGTAGTAACTGGAAGGGTGAATACCGTTAACCGGAATATCGGCGAGAGTATTCCACCTATTAGGCCAAAGCATGTTTCTCAAATTCAAAAGAATTTTCGACCACTTTGGTTTAGTCAAAGTTTCGTTTTGGAACAATCCAAGTTTTAATCAAACCTATGTTTTACTATTATCAATCTTATGCGATGCAATCTTTTCAAATTCAAATTTATTTTCGTTTCCTTCACACACATTATACTAAATCTTTTCATACATCTATACTTCATTTACGTGCATGATTTCAAAAACGTCACCCAATTATATTTACATTTCTTATAACCACAAAATGGAGACATATCATCGAGATAGGAGTGATTTCCTTACCTTGATGATTAACTCCACTCCTTCTTTTCTTAAAACGACCTCACCAATGAGTTAGGGGTGATTCCCTTACCTTGGTGATCGTTACCAAAATCCTCCTTCAAAATACTTTATTATGCAAACACGAACATGTTTTTACACCTAAATCGATTGTCAATTCATCAAAATCCCTATTTATATCCATTTCAAAATGCATTGTTTTATCAAACGTAGTTCTTACCCTACAATCTATTTTCACATAACTTGCATACACGAAATTCTTAATCATACCTTAAAACGTTTTATTACATGAATTTCAAAACCATACGAAATGCTACCTATCAACTTAATTGGTCCAATGAATCTCTTGCCCATGAATGTCATACTCAACCTAATTACTAAGACACGCTCACATTTTATCATGATACCAAAGACTTTGTTCACAATCGAAAATCAAACTAGCCATCTCACTTGCCTATAAGATCTTATAATTATTATAAGATCATTTTACTAAAGCTTTTTTCAAAATCAATAAAGCATTTTATTAAAAACACTTTACAACGATCACTGAGTTCATTATGCTAAAATTCATTATAAGAATCAACGTTTTCACGAGAACCTCCAAATTTCAAATTTCTTATTTTAATGAAAGACCCTTTAAAATGATGCAAACTTACTATTTTCAAAACCTTTTTCATACACTGCTCAATATGTCATTTAAATTCTAAGCACGTGGGCAAGAAAACATCATACGAACCAACAATTTTCAACTTACGTAAATTCTTTTAAACCTACGTAAATTCTTTTAAACCAAGAGTAGCATTTCCGATCATTAGAAAATACGTCGCGTATAACCAGTAAGTACTTTGCATTCTTTCATATTCGCAAACTAGATTTTACATTCCAAATCAAGCTCGATCTATTTTGATTCGATAAACTCAACGTTTTGCTCAAACAACTATACATAAATATCATCGCATATGTTCTATTCAATATCCCGCAACGATTTCTTATATCATTCGTTTTACATACTCAAACTTCTCAATCATTTTATATGCTTAAGTTCATCGTATTCAATACATGTCACACACGAAATCATCGTCATGTATACCTACTTATATTCATAGTTATACTCATACGTTTTATTTTCACATTTATACTCATATGCATACTCACACTTGTGTTCATACTTATACTTATACACATACTCGTATTAATAACTTGTATTCATACATTCGTACCTATACGTGAGCGTAACTTGAGGGATTCGCTTACGTGGGTCACATACATACTTACACTTGAACATGCTTATATACTACATTCTTATACGTACTCATTCTTATTTTTCAAATTTATGTATACCCTGATTCATGCACAACTAGTACAAGCTATGCGGATCATGCGACGATCAAAATAATCGCGGGTGCACACGGGATTATAGTGATAGGCACATGAGAATCATAGAGTGTGCTACTGTATATGGTAAGACACGGAACGTAACATGACACCGAATACGAAACTGACACAGCATGGTTAAAACATGGTGGATACGCCATTGGTACTTCCTATATATAAGTGTTTTCACCATGTTACCAAACTTTCGTAAGACGTGCCATGAGAAATTCGGTGTTTTGTAGACCATGTTTAGACCTAATACGCAAACTTTAACAACTCACAAACGCATTGCTAAATGCGCGATATCCGATTATCCACGACGAGACCTCATTCTTAACTCGTCGCTTTCGTTTATCCAATACTTATACCATTCTTATACTCATATTCAAGATCGGTCATTCACCCTCGTACCTTTGTTATTCTTTGTCTTATATACAAATCTAATCTACTATCAAGTCTGTTTACACGTTCGAATCCTTGAATACTTTCTTGGTTAGAACTATCTTTCCATCCTTTATTTATGAGCAGCCATACTTAGTTGGCCGTTACCTCCCAAAAAAATCGTTTTAATTAAAATACCTAACGTTCTCGTTCCTCATCAATGAATAATTTCCCTACAAACATGTGGTTTATGATTCCTCTTTGAAACCAATGAAACTTTTTACAAAATACAGTGCGGCCACACTCTTCATCGAAATGCTTACCGCTTTATACTAAAGTTTTACTTCTTAGGTACCATGTTTTAAAGATACCTCTCCATTCCGATTTAATCAAACATGTTTAAATTCACTTTTCCTATACACACACATGCACGTTTTACTCATGTTTAATGTCTGAAATCATTTTAATTAAACGAACTCTTTTTACAAAACCTATCCTTCCGTCCTTCAAAAATTTGTACTTTTCAAAACATTTCAAAATATCCAAGTCTCAATTTTAGACAATCATTCTTTTAGCCAAAATGCTTTTTCTCCAAGGTCTTCCTCCTGAACAAATTTCGGGACGAAATTTCCTAAAGGAGGGGAGACTGTAACGCTCCGCTTTTTTGTAACTTTCCTTAATTAGCAAGTTGTCTTGTAATTCTATTTTTGGAAACTTGTATTCCTTGTAACCGTATTTTGTTTTGAAACCTTGTAATCCGAGACACCGATCATAATGAAAGTCATATTTATATCAATTATGTTCCATTTATACTTGTTATGTTCAATTTATACTTGTAATCGCATGCAACGAACCCTAATTCGAAACTATGTGACGATACGTGTAAATAACCGACTTTCAACGCGTTTACGTGCAATACTTGTGATTAACCAACAATTAATGATTCCAATACTTATTATACATCATAATACATCTTATTATACTTGTAACCACCTTCGACATATTAATTATACTTGCAATTATGTGTTATCGATCGTAAATCGCCTATACTTGCATTTTGTGCGATAACCGACAACTATGAGTTATAACCGGCATTACCGATACTTATTTTACATAATTTCACATACATAGAAATACTTGTCATCATTATTAAGTTTACGATACTTGTATGCTTGTTACACGCTTGAAACTACGCGAAAAGCACTCGAAAACACCCTAAAACCTAATTTCGGGGCCCTAATTGCATACTTATCAAACTTGAGGGACCATTTGTGACAAAAAGCGAAACCTCCCCTAAAACCCACGCTTTAAATCTGCATTTTAGGCTCCAACCTCCACCCTAAAATATAAATTTTGAATCTTGTATTTATGGCTCCAACCTCCACCAATGGGCTTCTAAGCCTCATTAAACACTCACCTAACCTCACTCAATATAAAACCAAGCCTCCCAACACTCATTTTTATTTTTCCAACTCATTTGCACTCTCAAAACACTCTAATCTTAGTTGAAAATGCAAGTTTTGGACACATTATTCTAAGTGCTAAATGAGCACTTTTCTTCACCTTTCTTCCATCTTTTTCACTTCTTCTTCCTCTACAAAGTGTGGAATACCTCTATAATTGTTCTCACAAGGTTTTCCATGAAAAACCAAGGTGAAACATGACCAAAATGAGGTCCAACTTTCTGTTTTGGAAGGAAAATTTATTAAACATACATGAACTTATATTTTCCTTATACATTCCTATGTCCTTATGCTACTAATCAAGACTATGATTATGTGTGCTTAAAAACAAGGTTGTAACATACAAATCCAGAGGTTTTAAGCCTCAAAACTTTCTGTTTTAAAAGGGTTTTATCCCACAAGTGATGAACAAGTCTTGAACTTGAATATGTGTGATTATTTGGATAGCTTGGGCTATCCTACTTACAAATCCACACATCACTTGATGTTTTCTTCTTAGTTAATTAGTTAGTTTATTTCAATTCTTTAATGTATGTTCATGACCATCCTTGTTGTCTTATGATAACTTGTGTATTGGTGACAACTAAAGAGGTTCCTAAATGGAAGATTTATCTTCCTACCTCATGCATGACTTGTATGAAACACAAAGAGGTTCCTAAATGGAAGATTTATCTTCCTACCTCATGCTTGACTTATATGACATTCTTTTAGATTAGAACCTATAGATATATACTATAAAGATATATAATACTTATAATAACCAAACTTTTAATGATAACCTAATGGTTATTTGTCAAAATAGTAGGCTACACCACCTAAGAACATAATACTCGTCACGATTCTAATGGGTACTTTAACCCAAGAAAACATTCAAACCCTATGGGTTTCATAGTGTCAAGAATGAATATTGTGAGCTAGATGGTTATTTTCTCATATATTTATTTTCCATGTACTTTTAAATTCCGAATTCTGACCTTAAGCATACCTTGAACTCCAATCCGTATACATTCAATCCCCTAATTCCATTACTCGTCAACACTTGGATAATCGGAAAGCATATGAAATATTTGTGAGTATACTTGAACCCCTTTTTATTTACCACCTTTTGGGGTGTAACATGTTTATCTATGAAACTTACACTTAAACTTTATTCGTAAACGCACAAACATTCCTTATACATGCTTGCATACTTGATACATTAAACTTGGGGTTATATGTTTTGTGTTAGACTTATCATTAACTTCGTACGAGCCTATCCTTGACATATATAGCGCTATAGGATTAACGCACCACCTGTATTCTTGAGGTTATGTCATGAGCTTATTGTGTTTCATCATTGGGTTGATTAGTCGAACACATGCCGATTTTATTGTTTATCTTGTATCAATAGCTTGCCATGTGGAATTGTTTAAACTCATTTTATTATGATACGTATGAAAACTTGTATACTCGCCTTTGCTTTTGCATTGAACATTATTTTTAAACAAGTTACAGGTTGAGGATGACGATGCTTTGAAACTGAAGTAGTGATGATGCTTAGATACACATTTAGACGTCTTAGGTCTTAATATGTTGTACCAATTTCGTACTTGTTTGTTGTATTGCTTTCTTGTATTGAACATCTTGTGTTTCAAAGTTCCATGTATTGTAACACTTTGTTATGAATGAAATCAATTTATTTTTAAATCTATTGTCACAATTAGCGTTATGTGTGATGAGCAATCTTTCTTCGTCCCACCCCGATGATTCCGCCATTGGTTTGGGTGTGACAAAGACAAATGTACTGTTAAGGAACAAGAAGCAAAACTAAGACGCAAAAATGTTAAGGTAATCGAGAAGGCTTTAAAACCGGATGTTGTGGAAAAAGAACCAAGTTCATCAAAAGTGTTAAAACCAGATGTGTCTAAACCTGTAAATAATTTTCAATCTGGTAAACGTCAACAAGCTTGGAAACCAAAAACCGGTACAGTTTCAAGGGGAGGCTCACCATTTCCAAATCATCAAGTGTTGGTGCATTACATCTGTCGACTTCGTCTTGTATCGAGTCTTAGTCTTAGAATGTTAGATTAGGGCACATTTTACGAGAAAATAGGAAGTGTATTGTGTCTAGTATTGAGGTTTCGCTCATAGGGCCCTTAGGAGGTGATTTCGCTTATTTGAACATAACAGGTTTCGCTTATATGGACATCATGTCCATATGAGCGAAATCCCCTGCCCTATATATATGTGCATGAGCGAAACCACAGATAAGGTTCTTGTTATCCATACCGAAGTGCTGCCGGTGTGAGATTTGGCTGTAAACGTTGTTATATCAATCAGAAAGGTGATTTAAGTGAAAATCTAGCTGTTTCTACGTTGATTACTTGTTTTCCGCACTTGTAATTGACCAAAACTCCTCTGATAGACTCGTTCGGGTCAGAATACGATCCTACATCAAGAAATAGAAATCACATTTCTTGATGATAAGGGTCGACCCAAGACCACTAAGGCTTGGGTCCCCGTCTCAAACTGATTGTGTAGTGTGTTGTGCAGGGTGTTCCAGGAGGAACTGTGAATAGTCTTTGGATTGTTGACAGTGGAGCATCCCGGCACATGACAGGCGACTTAAGGCTCCTGTACGATGTGAAAAGCATTAGGGGAGGTTATGTTGCCTTTGCGGGGTGATAAAGGTGGTTATATCATTGGGGAAGGAATGATTTCAAATGGTGTTGTTAGTTTTGACAAGATCAATTATGTGCGACAAATTGATCACAATCTTCTTAGTGTTTCGCAAATCTGTGACAAGAAGTTCACGGTTCATTTTGATGAAACCGGCTGTTATGTGCTGAAGCCCAGTCTTAAAATTCCCAAAGAATGGTTTCTGTTGACGGCTCCAAGAATTAATGATTTGTATATTCTTGACATGAGCCAAGCGATTACCACGTCTGCACAAGTTACATGTTTTGTCTCAAAGGCCACTGAAAAGGAGTCTATATCTTGGCACAGACGTATGGGTCACATTCACTTGAGGAAGATGAACCATCTGGTAAGAAATAATCTTGTGAATGGTGTTCCGGTCAAGAGTTTTCATTTACAAGACGTCTGCGTATCGTGCCGAAAAGGAAAACAAGCGAAAAAATCTCATCCGATCAAGAAAGTCAACACCGTCAACATGCCTCTTGAACGTCTTCATATGGACCTCTTTGGACCTATGAAGCACAAGACTACATTTGTAGTTGCTTATTGTTTGGTGGTTACTGATGCCTATTCAAGATTCTCATGGGTAGCGGTGATGGCACACAAGAGTGAGACTCCGGAAATCCTCAAAAATCTTCTCACTTTACTTGAAAATTTGTACACTTTGAGGGTAAAGCGAATCAGAAGTGACAACGGCACGGAGTTCAAGAATCAAGTGATGGATGAGTTCTGTACTTCTAAGGGAATTCTGCATGAATACAGTTCTCGATATACTCCTCAACAAAATGGTGTCGTTAAGAGGAAGAATAGAACGCTTATCGAGACGGCAAGAACTATGTTAGTTGAGTCGGAGCTTCCTGTTCAGTTTTGGGGGGAGGTTGTGGCTACTGCTTATTATACCTTGAACAGGGTTCTTACTGTTAAAAGGCATGGGAAAACATGTTTTGAATTGTTGCACAAAAGGAAACCGAATGTGTCGTACTTAGAATCGTTTGGTGCTCCATGCACTATGATAGATCCAGATGGCAAATTTGGTCCGAGGGCTATAGAAGGCTTCTTTCTCGGGTATGCTGCTCCAAATTTTAGGGTGTGGAATATGTCTACTAAAAAGATTGAGGAATGGGGGTGAAGTTAGGGTTCAAAGGTACACTGAATGTGTGAGAGCACCGGGTGCTCCTTGGATGTTTGATTATGATGGACTGTTTGATTCCTTTAATCTACCAACTTTTGATGACGCGTCTGCAGCAGCACATATGTTACTTGAAAGGGATACTGCAGTTGACTCATTATTAGTGCGACCGATCATTGTTAACCAACAAAAGTCGCTTCGGTTAATAATGTTGTTCAAAATGAGGAATTTGAAGATGCAACTGATTATAATGTTTCGTTGGAAGATGAGGAGTTTCATGATGCAAATGAAGAAAATTCTGGTCCTGTTAATGCTCCTGTTCAAGGTGTTTCTGAAGCAACTTCTCAGGTGCAGAATCAAGACAATGTTGAAGGGAATGCATCCACAACTACAGCGTCTCCTGGCATCGATTTGGTGGTTGATTTGAACATCAACAATTTGGGTATCAATGCTCGAGTTCCTGATGTTCTTGAAACTCGAATTCATGATACTCATCCTCGACAGAATATTATTAGAGATGTCCAAAGTGATGTGCAGACACATAATCAGCTTCAAAACAACCAGAATGTTGGGTTGCATTCAGCAATTCGAGAATCCAGGGAACAAAATGATTGGTCTTTCGCCTGCTATGTTTGTCAAGTTGAGCCGAAATCGTGGAAGGAGGTGATGAAAGTCGATTCATGGGTTGAAGCAATGCAAGAGGAACTTCAGCAGTTTCAGAAATTGGGCGTGTGGAAATTGGTTGACAGGCCCCTAAACTACAAGACGATTGGTACTCGATGGGTGTATAAGTGCAAAAGGGATGCTCGAGGTGTCGTTGTGAGAAATAAAGAGTGATTGGTTGTCCAGGGTTTTAATCAGGTAGAAGGCATTGATTATAATAAAGTTTATGCACCAGTGGCACGTCTTGAGGCGATAAGGATTTTCTTGGCTTATGCGTCCTACAAGAAGTTCACTATTTATCAGATGGATGTGAAAAGTACATTTCTTCATGGTGTGGTCGAGGAAGAAGTATATGTTGAGCAACCGCCTGGTTTTGAAGATCCGATTCATCCTGACAGAGTTTGGCTTCTAAACAAGGCACTTTATGGTCTTCATCAACCTCCGAGGGCCTAGTATGAAACGTTGTCTATCTATCTGTTGCAGAATGGTTTTCAGCGTGGGTTGATCGATTGTACTCTCTTCATCAAGGAAAGAAACGAGGATTTATTGCTGGTCCAAGTGTATGTGGATGACATCATTTTCGGGTCTACAAATGATGAAATGTGCAATGAATTCGAGCGAGTGATGCAAGAGAAGTTCGAGATGAGCGCAATGGGAT
Organism: Helianthus tuberosus; assembly: GCA_030545235.1. Lineage (NCBI taxonomy): Eukaryota > Viridiplantae > Streptophyta > Magnoliopsida > Asterales > Asteraceae > Helianthus > Helianthus tuberosus. The sequence goes on along the minus strand of CM060363.1, from coordinate 181,430,239 downwards.
AAATGAATTTCTTTTTGGGTTTGCAACTTCATCAGTCTGAGAAAGGGATCTTCATTCATCAGACAAAGTACGTTGGAGATATCTTAAAACGATTTCAGATGGAAGACTCGAAGCCTGCGGGAAATCCTCTGGCTCAGAATAATGGAATTACTCCTGGCGGAACCGGTGAACATGTGGAACCTTCTCTCTATCGTGCTATGATCGGATCTCTCATGTGTCTTACCGCTTCAAGGCCCGATAATATGTATCAAACGTGTCTTCTTTCTCGTTACCAGTCCAATCCGAAGGTTTCTCATATGATGGTTGTTAAGAGGATTTTTCGTTATATGAAGCGTTGTCCAGACACTGGTCTGTGGTATCCTAAGGATGATAACTTCGATTTGATTGCATTCAGTGATTCTGATCATGGCGGCTACAAGATTGATGCAAAGTCAACATCAGCGGGATGTCAGTTCTTGGGGAATCGCCTAGTCACGTGGCAGTGTAAAAAGTAGACCTGTGTGGCCACTTCAACATGCGAGGCTGAGTACATTTCGGCTTCTAGTTGCTGCTCCCAGGTTTTATGGATCCAACAGTAAATGCTCGACTACGGTTTTGAATTCCTAACTACTCCTGTTTATGTTGATAATGAAGCTGCTTTACAGATCACTCGTAATCATGTACATCACTCAAAGACCAAACACATCGAGATTAAGTATCATTTCATACGAGATTGTTATGAAAAGAAACTTATCGATGTTGTGAAAATCCACACGGATCACCAACGTGCCGACCTGTTTACAAAAGCTTTTGATAAATCACGTTTTGATTATCTTCTTTTGGTCAATGGCATCAAGGTGAAACCCGAGTAGATCACCTTCGGCAAATCATTTTTATAAATATTTTCTTTAAAAAAAATCTAAAAATACAAAAAGATTTTCATTTTATTTACTTTTTGCATTTTAGGGAGAGAAAATTTAAGAAAAATACAAAAACATCAGAAAATTTCAAAAATTCAAAAATATGTCTTTTATTTATTTACTGCTTTCTGTCTTTACTTTTGAAAAAATAAAAAAACCCCAAAAACATTGAAAAATCTCAAAAATACAAAAACATTAAAAATCCAAAAATCAAAAATGAGTTTCTTGGAAAGATAAGAGAAGATGATGATACACCAGTGGTCGGTCAAATACGGTTACAAATTCAAAATGAAAAACGGTAAGCAGCTGTACTAATGATGTATCGGTAGGCTCACAATCAGATTAAAACGTGCAGGTTGATATAAACATAACGAACTGCAAGCCAGGTGGAAACCATTCATTGGCATATGGTCTTGGTACCAAAATTTCGTTTGATAGTATGCCGAGGTTCTGAGATATGCGGTCTTTAGGCTGATTTATCATCTAGGTATCATGGTTGAATCTTTTACCAGAAAATAACGGGGACGCAAGTCAAGAGCTTCCATGATACCATACATACGTGTACATATTGCATACGACCTCAATAAGTGATAAACAATCATATGTCCAAAATGAATAAGTGAAAAATATCACAGTTATCCGGGAGTCAAGTTCGTCTCTTTGTCGGTACGATGGTACTAACCTGTTCACGGACTTGCTCTTGTGCCCTCATGCATCTGAAAATCAAGTTCCTCATCAATAAGTGATTTAATCATATAGGGCTTGTTTTCAATCAAGAATAAGTGAGTATCTCACAAAATATACGTTGAAAACAGATGATAAACAGTTTACTCACCGGTAAGATGAACTCTCGTGCATGTCTTGATACGGGAATGTGTCGTGAGTGGATGAACACCGGCAAGTAGTATAAATCTTACATTAATGCGTAACTCCTAATCGTGATTACATCTGATAAGTTGAGTTTATGTGGACAACAATACCGATAATTGTGGTAGAATGTTTATCGAAATTTTTACAAGAAACAAAAACTGTATTTGACAAGACCGTAAACTGGTATGATTCTCTTACCTTGAAACTCGAAAAATATGGTAACTTAGTGTACAGTAGTTAATGTTGTAAATGTTTGTTTCAAGTTTTACGTTTTTGCATTTAGATTGTTAGGAGTCTAATTTTTATTTATTTTAAGATTTATTTTTCTTGATTAGCCGAAGTTGTCGCTCGAATGTTTTCTACCGAGAAAAAGCCCAAAACCGACTTGTCTTTAATATCACAACTTCATAAAATTCTTTTTGCAAATCTAAACTTGAAAACAAAATTTGCTTGAATCTGTTCATTGTACTTCCATGTTGCTGTGTACTGTGTTGGAAAGGTTCACAAGAACCAAAAGGGTTCACAAGAACCAAAGTAATCAAGAAGAATCATAAGGGTTCACGAAGACTTAAAAGTCAACGAAGAATGAACTCAGTCAACGAAGAATGACTCTTCGTGACTCATTCTTCGCCGAATTGGTCTTCGACGAAGACTGTCATTCTTCGTTGGATTGCAAGTTGGACTTAATTGTTTTGAGTCCAACAATAAGTCTTCGTCGGCCCAACTTGAGTCTTCGACGGCCCACATGTGACTTTTGGTCAACGAAGAATGACTCTTCGTGACTCAATCTTCGTTGGTTTGGTCTTCGACGAAGACTACAAGTGTTCGTTGGTTTTTTTTTGGGCCTAACATTTTGAGCCCAAATTCAATTGTTCGTCAGACATCTTGAATATTCGTCGTCCCTTGAGTCTTCGTAGGGGGGGTCCGGTATAAAAGAAGGTGGGATATCAGCTTTTAAAACTTATCTCATTTTTAAAACCCACTTTTCACCTTCTCTCTCCAAACAAGAAACTACTGTTCATCTTCTTCGAAAATCAAGCCCTAACATCTACTGCATTTAAATCGTTTCTGTAAAACATCAAGGTAGTGATGTTACCTTTTGTTTTGTGATATCGATTTGCATCAAAATCGAGACAAACCTCATGTTTGTGGAAGTTAACAAAAACGAAACCCTAGGTGTCAAAACTAGAATGTTATTCGATGATATCCTTTTGATGAAACATAAAATCTAAAAGAAAAACAAAGCTTTCTACTCTTATATATGTTAAAGTGTTTGTGTGCAGATTTTATTTGTTGATTGTTTGTTTGAAGGGTATAAAGAAAAACAGGGGTTTGATATTGTTCTTGAATAATGTTGATTTTATGCTCGATTTTGGTTTGTTTTTGTCAAAAAGGTTGTTTTGATGTATGAGCATTTTGGTTGATATCCGTTATCGATGTTTGGATTCAACTTGTCAGTTTGTTTCTAAATGAACCCTTGTCTGTTTATGTTAATGACTTAGGTTGATAGATGAAATAAATGAACTGATAAAGATATGTTGTGGGATTTTTCTGTTTGTCGGTTTGAGGTGTAAATGCTTTCTGTCACTTTAATTTAATAAACTGTAAAATATGTGAAATTGAATTTGGGGAAGGAGACATATCGACGAAGACTCAAAACAAACGAACAATCAAAACTGAAGAAGTACAGCCGACGAAGAATGGTTGTCAACGAAGAATCCATTCTTCGTTGACCTTGATTGTTCGTCGAGCTTGACCTTTAGTGTTCGTTGACTCATGATTGTTCATTGATCAGGTCCCTTGTAAAAATTGATTGTTCGTCGACCTTAAGTGTTCGTTGACCTTGAGTCTTCGTGGGATCTACACTTAACAAAATTTTGGTTTCTGAACAAGTGTTAAGTCCACTGTTTCAAGTTCACATGTGCATCTTGTTTGTGAAGCATCCATTTTACTGTCTTATTGTGGATGTTTATTGTGTACAGAATGGCACCAAAAACTCAGAAAAGGAAACCTGCAACAAAAAGAACTGATAAGTCGGAGGTGGAAATTATGTCGGAACCTCGCCACAACCAAGTTGCCTATCTAGATCCGGAAGGCAAGCTGAATGAATACAAGGGCATTACAAAGTAGCTACGTGAATCAAGGATCAATCATGCCATTACACATCAGACTACTGTGTACAAATCGTTGATAAAGGCTTTCTGGGATTCAGCAGAAGTAGTTGAAGTGGATGGAACGGAGGTGATAAGAGGACGTGTTAACAATCAAGACGTTGTTGTTTCAGTCGAGATCCTTAACACGGTTTTACAACTTAGTGATGATCCTGAAGCTTCATTTTCAGTGCCGCTAAAGTGTCAAAGAGGTTGTCTACTACGCATGAAATGTACTGGAGGCATTCTGGGAAAGCAGCTGAACAAGTCATCGTTACCGCTTCGTTAGAAGTTCTTACTTCACGTGTTGATTCATTGTTTGAGTAATCGCCGAAGTGGATACGACATGGCGAACAATGATCTTATTGGTTTAATGGTTGCTTTAGTATTGAACAAACTGTTCAATATCTCAAAGTACATATTCGCCAACATGAAAGAGAACTTGAGAAGAACTGGAAGTGTGACGGGTGGCAGCAAGTTTTGGATGTACCCACGGTTTCTGCAGATGATTATGAATATTCAACATCCGAATCTACCTAAAGAAGACAATGATGTTTTGAAGATTGATGTTACGAAAGAAATATCATTGAGAATCTTGAGAGGATATAGTGCTAAAAGCTACAATGAAAGTGATCCTCCACGGAAACTATTCGGGTTCTTAGATAACAATGCGTATGTAGCGCCGGAGAATGATAAGTGGCGACACGATAACAGCGGTTCCGACGATGAAGGGCCCACCTTGAACAAGAAGATTGAAGATAAATTTGGAAAGAAAGATGAAAGTGATGATGACGACAGCGATGACGGAGGTGGTGATGACGATGACAATCAAGGTGGTGATGGTGGAGCTGTTGGTGCAAGTGGCACAGGCTCTACCGGCGGTGATCGAGGAACGGAACAAGATGAAGATTATGTTCCATCTGACACCGAATCTGAGAAGGTGAGAAAGAAGCAAGTTACGATTCAAAGAAAGAAGAAAAGTCGGAAAACAATTAGTGAATCACAAGCTCAACCTGCTTCAACGCAGCCATCAGAACCTATTCAGGAAGTGGAGGTCAATCCTTAGTTTGCTTTCTCTGCTGAGGAAGCTGCAGTAATGACGGCCTCACTATCTGAAGAACCTCAACCGCCTCCAACAACCACATCGGCCACTGAAACAACGGTTGTACCACCCCCAGTTCAAGGAACTACAACTGAACCACAACATGCAACATCATCTTCCTAAGCAGCTCAGGAAAGGATTCAAAAACAAAGTGAAGAACAACGTGGTTCAACGTTCGAGAGCATGTCCGAAAGTGAGAAAGTGAACTTTTTGTTCTCACAACTCCAACCTACAGCACGTCAGATAAACAGACATTCAGAAGTCATGCTAACAAACCGCCAAACGAACATTGCTCAACAATTCCAGATTAATACATTGAAAGAAGTTGTGCAAAAACAGCAGGCAGAGATTGAGCAATTACGAGCTAAAAACGCTCAGTTGAGGGCTATAGACAATACTCATGGAATAGAGATGAATCGTCAGAGAGAACGAAGCACTCTTCTGCTACAAACTGTCGATAAGTTGTCAGGAAAGTATGATGATATAACGAAATAGGTACGATTCAAGGAATAAGACCATAGCTGACAATGTAAAGCAAATGACGAGCAGTTATGAAATGACGAGAAAGCGAGTCAACACCCTTTGGGATGAAAGATGCAAAGCTCAGGAAGTGTTACGAAAACGTGATCATGACAGCGAATATCAAGGCAATCCTGGTACATCACCTCCTTCTCCACCATAAGGGGAATCTGCTTCAACTCAAATCGTCGTGTATTAGCCTCAACAGTCTGTAATGACTCAAGGAACGCCAGGTGGGTCGAAAGATGACGTTGCTCAGCTGGAAAGCAGTACAGACTTGCAAGAATGTCCAACTGTTGATCGAAAAGACTTGGAAGATGGGGAGTTTATCTCTGCAATGACAGATGAACAGATTCTAAGGTTGACAGATATGAAGGTAGTCGATGATACTACCATTGACGAGACCACAAGTGAACCCGATGCAACTAACTTAGAAGGTTTGGATGAAATTGTATTTGAAGGCGATGTCGAGAAAGCGAAGTATGTTCGAGAAGACGGCACTGAGTTTAATCCGTTCGATGAAGACTGGTTGAGAGATAATGTGGACGAAATCGATGAAAGATTAAAGAATCGTGAGTCGTCCGACGTTCAAACAGATTCATTCGAGGAATGGAGGAAGAAATTTCTTTCTAAGACTGCTAAACCAGCTTCTCCGGTCGCACAAGTTGACTATATGAGATATGAAAAGAATCGTCCTTTGGGAAGGATTCTGAGCTGGATGTTTGTGAAGGAACTTCATTGTGTTGCGGTGAAGCGAGAGCATGGGATTCAGTATTTCAAATCGCTTCTGAGCATTCTTACCCTGCCATTCTACGATGTAGCAGCATTAGCACGACTAGAGCTGATAAACCATTCTAATTTTGAAGGTGCTAAGTTTTTTGCTAGAAAGTTGAAGATGGAACAGCGAAAGGATTGGAAGGATGAGTTATACAAGCCACAGTTCCCAATGTACGAACATATAAAATTTACTTTGGATCCAGCGACCAACACAGCTAGGTACAGGCTCGTGTACAAGCCGGTGAAGGTCTTGGATAGGATTCCGCTGATGAAGATGGAGCAGGATATGCTTGAAAACATGGCTTTGTGGTGCTATGACTCAGACACGCACGAGGCAGTCATCGTCTTCCGGAACGACAAAGAAAATGTGCGTATTCTCGACCCGATGTGGATTGTGAACATGTCGGCAGCTGACATCGACATATTGTTTCGTTACGATATCTTCTATGAAGATAAGGATGCAAATCAGGCTCTATGCTTTCAACGCGTCGCCTTTTTCTGTTATTATCGGGGTATTCACGCAGGAAGCTCATGGTCCGAGACAGGCCACTGAGGAATGAAGACCGAAGACCAAGCAACAGAAAAGGGGGAGTTTGTTGGTGCATTTTTGTGTCTGTAGCTTGTTCTTACGTCATTGTAATGTGTACGGTCTTTATTTATGGTCTTGTATAGTTTTGGTCGAGTCGGCCAAGTCAAGATATCCTCCTATCTTGACTTAGCACGACGTTTCTTTTGTTTGTGATGTAAAACAGTTTGTAGAATGTGCAACTGTTAGTTAATAGTTGTGTTTGGATCTCTCTGCATATGTTGCAAGTTTTCTGTCCTATGTAGGTCCCCACGAAGAGTGTTGAGTCTTCGTGGCATAACACTGTTCACGAACAATGGATGTATAAAGAGTGTTCACCACGAACCTTGATGGTTCGTGGCATGTGATGGTTCGTTGGCTATGTCCACCAAGACTACTAGTCTTCGTGGGCCTCCTCATTGTTCGTGGCCCAGTAACACTATTCGTAGTTTTACTGGGTATTGGGCCTATATATAGACACACTTGCTTCACCATTCAGTTAAGAGAGTCCCTGTGAAAGTTGTAAACACTGTGTGTATGTGTGTATTGATTCTCTTCACTTAATCAAAGTTGTGAATCTTTGGTTACTTTGTGTTTGTTCCTTTCTGCTTTAGTTTGCATACTTACGTGGATTCCGCACTCGTTAGTGTGTTACTAGACAAGGAAGTAGGTTTAATCTTGATCCTCTAAGTGGACCTACAAATCGGTTCTGTATTTTATGTTTGATCGGTTCTCGGGTCAGGTCGGGTAATGGTCGGGTAGGATCGGGTTTTTCCTTTTGCTCACCCCTAATTCCTTCACAAAAATGACTTATTAACTTATATAAGTCATAAGTGAGAAGTTAGAAATTCTGACTTCTCAAAAATGACTTCTTAACACACAAACCCGCCAAAATAAGCTAACCCCAACACTCAAAAACAACTTATTAACTTTTATAAGTCAATAAGTCATAAGTTGCTCCAAAATAAGCTAACCCAAACACCCCCTTAATTTCTCAAAAACAAAATAAAAACATAATATTAGTTATATAATTAAAGAAACAAAAAATATATATTTAGATTTAAAATACAAATAAATGTCAAATCCAATTCATGTTCAAACGTAAAATTATATATTTTATAAAGAATAATCTATTAACTTATATATAATAACTTAATTCTAAACATTTATTATAATTATTTGTATCAACGTGATCATCAACAAATTCTTATACCATACATTTTACAAAAGGACGTATAGTAACCCTTGTAATGTATACTTTGTAAATATACACCTAATTCAATTTTGTCATATGTTAAACCTTCTATTTTTTTTTTTTGGTTTTTTGTTTTTTGTTTTCTGTTTTTGTTTTTCCTTTTATTTTTACTTTTTATTATTTCACTAAAAACTCAGTATTTTAATTTTAAATATTTAAAATGTTTTAGTTAACGTACATTTTTATAATGATGTTGCTTTTCGTGCTTTCTAAATATGTCCACCGTGAAGTGTATTTTTTGTACATTTAAATTTTCAAGTTAATTGCCAAAATCGTCCCTGAGGTTTGGGCACGTTTGCCATTTTCGTCCAAAATGACACTTTTGTACCAAATTGCCCCCAACGTTTGTAACTTTTTTCCATTTTCATCCAAACCACTAACTTAGTTTATTGTTTGAGTTAAGTTGAGGATATTTGGATGAAACTGACAAATATAAAACCACAGGGACAATTTTGGCAATTTACTCAAACCCTTTTTAATTTCTTTTATTTAATTATTTTTGTAACATGTATAATAAAAAAGAACTAGTGTTAAGGCCCTCGCGTTGCGGCGGGGGCATAGACCGTGACAAGTAGCACTAATGCTACACAACTACCAACGACCAGCAGCACCGGAAAAGCTCGTAAAAACAAAATAAATAAAAAGGAAAAAATAACAACGAACGAAAAGCATACGTAAAATCGTCAAACTACGCATGCCCGTTGCGGCATGTTAATGCAAAGAAAGTAGGCTGAAATGTAAAAATAGAAAAGAATAACTAAGTCGATCTAAGACCACGCGCGTTGTGACGAACCTGTCAAACAGGGTAAAATAGACGAGTTGTGATGGTCCTGTCAAACGGGAAAAAATAGTCGAAAAAACGTTGAAACCCACACGTACGTTACGGCGCGTGGGCCGATCAGAGGACAAAACGGCAAGTAGGTCGGTCGAAAGGCGATGAAACCCTTTCCTCGTTTCTTTCTCCTTGTCATCTTGCTCTTAATCACCAATTATCTTCGTATGAAAGCAAGCTGTAAATGTGCGGGAACTCGAATGTAAACGGGGGACACGTATGTAGATGGTGGGACACGTGTAATGTTGTTGTTTAACCTAGTGTGAAACAAAAGGTACAACAAATAAACCAAACAATACAAATAAGCCAAGCATAAAACAACAACTAAGCAAGAAGTACAACCAAGTATTGCACAAACATGTTCCAAACAAAAGGTACAACAAATAAACCAAACAATACAAATAACTCATGCATAAAACAACACCTAAGCAAGAAGTACAACCAAGTATTGCACAAACATCTTCCAAATTAATAGTATATAAATATACATGGAGTTTTTGGAAAAAAAAAATAATAGTTTTCTCACATAATTTTTATAAATTTTCATCCAAATCACTAACTCAGTTTATTTTTCTATTAAGGTGAATGATGTTTTAAATTTTATAAATTAAGACAGAAATTAATTTACAGGTTCTTTATATAAATCAGTTTTATAAAGAGAAAACGTCATTGGTGTACAACACATAACAATCGATTACAACTTTTAGTGAGTTGTAGAGATAGAAAAAAATTGTAAAACGTTACATATTTTTTAAATGTGTTGAGCATAGGAAATATGTTGGTAGAAATAAAATATTTATTTAATTAAGATTATGAGGGTAACTACCTAATACTTATTCTGAGTGCCTTGAGTAAAGAAACTTTTGGTTCATAGCATTATATTTATAATTTGGTGGGTAATTTTAAGGTTTGGTAACGATACGTTGTTTGATAGAGGGGGGGGGGGGGAGACTGACTTCTGTTTTTCCTTAGGAGCGAATTTAAAAGAGTAGAGGATGAATTACAAACTTGGTACATATGATAAGATTTTTTATTTGACATTTTTCAATAAGGTCACCAGCATTTTAGTTTTATAAAATTTAGAGGTTTAAGTAGATTTTATTTTTATAAAACTGATCTATATAAAAAATTAGAAATTAATTTCTGTCTTAGTTTATAAATATCCTTCACCTTAATAGAAAAATTAACTTAGTTAGTGGTTGGATGAAAATTTATAAAAATTATGTAACAAAGCTATTATTTTTTTCATATAAAAATTGCATGTATATTCTTTTTTATTATATATGTAACAAAATTAATTAAATAAAAGAAATTTAAAAGAGTTTTAGTAAATTGCCAAAATCGTCCCTGTGATTTTATATTTGCTAGTTTCATCCAAATATCCTCAACTTAACAGAAAAAATAAACTAAGTTAGTGGTTTGGATGAAAATGGCAAAAAGTTACAAACGATGGGGGCAATTTGGTACAAAAGTGTCATTTTGGACGAAAATAGCAAACCTGCCCAAACCTCAGGGACGATTTTGGTAATTAACTCTAAATTTTCAAAAACCACTCGTCACAACACTCTACTAAAGAAAAAGGCAACTGGTTGAACAGTGCCTATTGTTTAAAATTTATTTTTGGGGTTAGTTTATTATTGTTTATTATTATATTTAATTTTTAGTATATTTTCTTTTTCTATTATAACTTCTAATATATGATACTTTATATAACTTTCGGGTATATCTGTGCAATATATTTATTTTAAGCTATATTTCGATATAAATTTTACTTAAAACTTAGTTGTGATTTGTGAATGGTAATGTACAAACCAAAGCTATAGTGTTCATTTTTCGTTATATGTCGTTTATACTTTCGTCTTACTAATGCTATAATATATGTCTTACAAATTTCATTAAAGTTGCTGTGATGTTCTTACTTTTGTGTATGCTTGGATAAGAGTTTAGTTCAGAATCGAACATGTCAAATATAATGTTTCTTTTTTATGTTAACTGTGACGAATTGTACGTTTAAAGAACATCTGTACTAGCATTCCTTTTTATGTTGTCTCGATATTCTCATAAAAATTTCGTTGAAAATGGAGTTGTATTCACACTGTATTCGTTTTTGTCTCTTTTCGGTTCCTATAATGAGTGCCTGATTTGCACCGATACCTTAACGAACAACACAGATACTGACCAAAAGCCCGTCACGAAGCGTGGGAATTCCACTAGTTTAATATAATATCAAACTAAAACCTGATTTAGTTATACTCAGTAAACTCAAAACATGGAGCATCTATCCATATAAATTTTAGTTATATAATTAAAAATATATATATATTTTATTTTAATTTCTCAAAAACAAAACAAAAAACATAATTTTAGTTATATAATTAAAAAAAAACAAAAAAAAATATTGTATTCTATAGAACGACATATCGTTTATACAGGGTAATTACAAAACGTCGATTTAGTCTTAACCTCACTTCAAAAGGCTGCTAAAACCTAACTCCAAAAATCTTAACCTCACTACACATTTATCCATCAATTGTCCAAAGATCTTAACCCCACTACACATCTATAGTCTCGTTTAATACCACACGTGTTAACAAGCTTTCGACAAGACCCGGGTGTTAACTGAGTTTGATCGACCACCACCACCAGCATTGCATCCCTACGTACACATGATACATCACATAAGTGTAACACCCGTTCTTATTATTCAAGGTTTAACGTATATTTTACGAAAAACAATCATGTAATTAAGATTACATAAACATTGGAAATACGGGTTTATTAAAACTTTTACAATCCTAAGTCATTCAACATAACGTGAGCGAATTCGTCGTTTAAAAATTTACAACGTGACCAAGTGCGGAAGCATGAATCTATATCGTGTTCGGTTCTTCGATGAGCTTGGTCGTCTTCCGGCATTCTAATTGTACCTACATTTCATAAACATGAAATGCTTTAGTCATACGGGGATTAAAATGTGTCTAAACAAATCCGGTAATGATAATGGAAGGAAAAAGAATCCCAACGTTAAACTCTTGACCTAAAAACAAAGATTTCCAACTGGCCTCCACCGTAACTTACGGTGGCACCGTAAGTTACGGTGGCCCCTGGTTTGACATGCCCCTACCGTAAACCAGTAGGGGGCTGCCGTAAAGCTTTTCAGCTCCACCGTAACTTACGGTGGCACCGTAAGTTACGGTGGCCTCTGCATTCCAGCTTTCTATTTTGCCGTTTATTGACACGAAAACTTTCGTATCTTTCAATCCACTTATCCGTTTGACCCACCGTTTCTTCCTACATGATTGTAATTTGACCCTTCATCATATGGAGTCAAAATCCAACATCCGAATTAACAAAATTTAAGACTTTTAAGTCTTCGGCTTATTACCATTTTTACCAAATTTTGACCCGTTCGCGATTTTATCAAACAAACATGTTTATTTGATCCTTATTCTCATGATATTCATAATTTCAATAATTCCTATCATATTAGGTTCAAGTCACGGGTCTCTTACGTATCATAAACCCGTTTATGCTCATTTGCGTATTTTGACCCGTTAAGGGTATTTAGACATATTTTGAGCATGAAACGCTTTCATTCGTTTCTTGCGTTATTATACAACATTTCTTACCAAGTAATCTTCCACCACAACTATATTTGTGGCGGACTTAATGAGGTGATCTATATAATCCGAGTTTTTCTCGTCGGATTGCTAATTTGCGACAAAGACTCATATAGAGTCATTTGACCGAAGATTTACATCTTTCGCTTCTTACACTTATTCCAATTATTTATTTGATCATAAAACTCGTTTCAAAACTACCTTTAAAGGTCGTTTGTCGAAATTAGCTTATAAGGGCGTTTTAGTCCATTTAGCCAATCATTTATGATGAAGGACTTTTGAAAGTATATTTGACCCATAAACCCTCTTTTAACTTATGATGTTGTTTGAAAAGTCATTAAGCTTTCCAAACGCAATGTTCCTTATTTAAAACATTCGGTTTACTTATCAAGTAACCAAATGTCTATTTTGACTACTTTTAACACTCCTTGAACCACATGTTCTAAATGAGTGTTACCCTATTTCACGTACCTGACGCGGACCAATATATTGACCCGTTTTTAATACCTTGCTTTTATAATTGAAAATTCTTAGCGTTGCGAATACCCATTTGACATTTACTCCTGAAATAATATAACTCGACAATAATCATTAGTCGTTATTGTCAAAAGGTGGTACCTTCACCTTTTGACCCATTTGGTCTAAGTGACCGATTTTGTTAGCGAGATGATATTTATTATCATCTCATCTACATGACTCGCTCTGGTTTACACCGTGCGGTCATTTCACTTATTAATCGTTTCTTAACGATTTTTAGTCTATCATGGCTTACGTCCTACCGTGTCTTTCAAAACCAATAGTTATGGTCAACGCATGACCAATTTACCGTTTTACCCTTATTGCTTGTTTTGGTTTACCCTATAAGGTAACCATTCAAAAGTTCATTTTTCCATTTGTCATAAAATGATCGAATTACCGATTTAACTCCTTTTAAACCATCAACATGGTTTCTTATTATGCTTGACTATCTTGTTCCGTACGCCTACACGCCGGAACATCATACCTCGATTTTGTATTTATCTTATTCATAACTAATACGATAAGAGAATATTCTAAAATATAAGACTAGTGTAAGCTATACTTACCTTGCATCCGAATTATGCTTTTCCGTCATTCTTGCTTCGTTTGACCCGCTTCCTTCCCCAAGCCTTCACCTAGCTTGCCAAGCGTCAAACTATCATTGTAATTGTAAGATGGTTAGGTTAGTCATAATCATTTACGACTATTCCATCCTACTCTTCTTATATCGAATTTACCATCCGATCATACACTTGGTCGATTTGACTTTTTAAAGTCAATCGACTTATCAACTTATTCATTGCACATTTTCACTCTAATTTCAACACTTTAGTTTTCATTTAGGCATTTTAACAAACACCTAATGTGCATACATTGTTTTTACACATTTTACAACTAGTTCATAACTAGTTATTTCTACTAAACATAAACATAAACATAATTTCAATTCTATTATGTCTAGCATGCATACCATTCTCAGATTCATCTCATGGAAATCAATTAACACCATTTTAATAGTCATAATTCTAGGGTTCATCTTACTTCTACAAAACCCATTTAACACATAAATGGAATATCATGAAATTCACAATTGTGAACCTCAATTCAACAAGTAAATGTCTAGGGTTTACTCCTAAACATAAAATCATTCCTAATTTCATCATTGGATCATAATCCATCAATTTATTTGCAAGTAACCTACTTGTCTCGAATTTCAACTTCAACCAATCTAGGTTTTGTGACATACCTTGTGATCCCCATGACTTGGTGATCGTTTCTACGCGTTCATGCATCGATTTGGGTCTTGGATTGACCTTCAATTTGGTAGATTTGTTGAAGGTTAGGGTTTGGCTCCATGGGGAGCTTCCCCTGGTCGTACGCACACACACACTCTTAGTGTGTGTGTTGTGTTTTATTATTTGTTTTAATTACTAAACTTTTCCAAATATCTAACTTTGGTCCCTCATGTTTCGTTAATTATTAAGTAGGTTATAACCTACTTATTTACAATCCATTTTCCCCCTTATTAACCGGGTCAAACATTCCTAGTTAGCTTAGCGGGTTCGGGAATATTTATGACTAAGTTTATTTTAGGTTCCGTCAACTCGGGCCTTTTATACACTTTATTTATCCATAAGCCTTTGTATAACTTTTATTTAATATTAGGATAATTTATTTAAAAACCTAATATTTACCGGGTTAATTTTTACCACTAACGGTATTTTACCCGTCGTCACTATTAATGTGGCTTGATTACCAAACCCGTTTTTGGGGTGTTACAATAAGTACACTAATACGTACACATATGTGCATATATACACCAACAGTACATAGATAAAAATTAATTACAAAGATTAAAAAAAATCTACTGTTCACAAATCTTGCAATTGTAATATTACCAATTACGCTCAAACGTAAACAAGATTGGATTCGAATAAGATTTCCACCCAAGAGAGAAACCTAAAGTCATAGGGAAGATTCAGGATGAACGAGTTTGGAAAGTCAAACCAGTCGGGGGGACATCGTGACAGGGGGGAGCACAGGGCTTGTTTCAATTACAATTTCGAGGCGACAGTGGGTTAAAAAGACTAACATTCCAAATGGAAAAGTCTCTTTAAAGAATCTCTTGTTAGTAATGGAGAAAGTGTGTTCTAAGGATTTCTCAGGATCCGGTAGCACCCAAATAATAAATAAGCCCTAGTTGCATCACAGTGGACGTAGGTCTGCCGACCGCACCACCTTAAATCTTCATGTTCATTTACTGCTTTAGGTGGTGTTTGTTTTTTAGAAAAAGTACTTCACAACCTCTTTTGTCTTCTCCACGCAGACCACGCGCAGACGTAGAGGTCTGCAGCCTGTTTGTTTTTTGGAAGAGGTTTCATTTAAAAACCTCTTCCCCTCCTCCTCCATCCGACACAGGTATGTTTATACGACTTGATTTTTCTCATGATTCCATTGTTAACAGACTTGATGATGTTCCGAAGTCTTTAATTTTGTGGATTTTGGGTTATTTTTGTTGAATTAACAGTAACTTGATGTTGTTTCTGCTGTAGATTGGTTATGAATGTGGAATGTGATTTGTGATTTCGTGAATATGTGTGTCGGTTTGTATGAAAAAGTGAAACTAGACGATGCAGGTGGATTTTGTTGATATTATGATAACATAAACTGTATATATACTTCTGTAAATTCTATCACTGTATGCAGCAGTATAGGTTCAACTAGTTTATAATACTTTATAGTTTAAGATCTGTGGTTAAACATCATGATCCTGAGTGTCGAGAACTGATTGTGATTATGATTTACTGTGTATAGGCGTCAAAATAATCAGATTTTGAGAAGCTTTTGTAAGAAAATAAATATAATTGTCGGGTTAACTATCTGTCTAAGACTTTAATCAACTGATATTGGTTTTGTGATGATTGTTTTGGAAACTCACATCCAAACACCCCTAAGAAACCTTCAAGGGGGTGGCGTTTTACCGGATCTCATTGGTTAGTAGTGTATTGATGGAGTCGCGTGATTGGTTTGGTAATGGGTCTCATGGTTACCAAAAAACACCCTAAGAGCGCACAAGTGCCGTATTGCATTGTTGCTTCATGACACTTGATATTGACATATTGTATTTCTTCAATTCATGTTTCGTGTGTTTTCACTTTTAATCATTTTAATTTTAAATTTTTACAGTGGCATAGGAAGAAGATCATCAAATGAGACGTTGAGGATAATAGTAACAACTTTCATCAGCATTGTATTTGGATTCTTTTTAGGTGTATCCTTCCCAACAATTTCATTAACCAAGGCATGCATACAAGTTAAATCACTTCATTTTATCACACAAAACGTCATCAGATGAAACATTTGTCAACACCATAAAGTATGGTCAAAGACCAGACATAAAAGGTATATGCATAGAAGTTAAATCACTCCATTTTATCAGTCTTATTATCTAGTTTCTTGTAATGACATTTTGCCATCTTTCACTAATTTATTTGTATTTTGTTGATGATTACAGAAATATTTGGAAACATAGCTTCGCGTTTGGGTAATGTGGATATTGGGGTGAGAGTTTGTGGTCCATCGACTCTTCGGACAAGCGTTGCTAAAGAGTGCAGGTCAAAGAATTTTGGAAGGAGTAACAGTCCAGTCTTCCATTTCAACAGCCACAGTTTTGATTGTAGGTATCCTATTTGGGAGTCATTAGCATAGTTTGTATAAGTGGTAGATAGTGTTATTTATATCTTCATAGTTATTTGTGGACAACTAAATAAATAAATACTTTTATTTGATGAAAATATGTTTGTAAAGGCTTCCTATAACTGGAAAGAGATTTTCGCTGTGTATTCTAATTTTTTTGGTTGAACTCTTTCACTATTTATAAGAAATGTTTATCCGATTTGATTTATATTTGTTAACTGTCCAACCAAACATGTTATTTAGGTTCTAGTTTCCAACGAACTCTACAAACCAAACAAACCAAACCAAATTAGAATTCATACTTGTAAAAAAATGTTATTGTCTTTTTATGAATATTATTTGAGTATTGTATAACTATTATTTATGTTTGAATGTTAAAACTCTTTTAAGTTAAATAAAATCATTTTAATTTATATTTCAGTTTATTTCAGCAGCTTGCAGAAGTTAAAAAACAAACAGTCTTCTTCTTGCAGACTGCAGAGGTTTGGTCCACCTCTTTAGCTGCAGATGTGGTCTGCAGACTGCAGACGTTTTACATCTGAAAAAACAAACAGCACCTTAGTGTGTGTGTTCAATCCTAACACATAGACATATACGAACACTTACACACATACGTACACTAACAAGTACATGCATCACAAATACATACACATCCACATATACATATATTATTACCCCGAAAATGTTTTAACATCGAATCCTTGTTACTTTGAATGGAATAGTCGCCCGCCTCATTTTTTATTAAATGCATAAGAAGTTTTATACGAGACATATCTTTAGGAGAAGTAGCCAACGACGATGGTGGCCGCTACTTGCGGTGGCTAATAGAGGAATCAGGCAAGCACAATTCACTCACGGTGGTTTGTAGCTTTCCTATTATAGGTTATTTATTTGAGTAGATCGTTAACTTCTATGGTCAGTTTCGACTATTTTGAGTCTATTATGAGGATCTGAACCATCTTCTCAAACTCCCTCACACAAGTTACAACTGCTTGAGGATCAAAACGTCCGCAGACAATCAATCTTCCTATTTCTTTGTTGTTGGAAACAGATTCAACACCCTCAATACTAGATACTGCCTTCTCTATCTTTTTTATTTCACTTTCACTGTTAAAGTTCACTCCTGGCGTTACTTTCCATCTCTGAAAAAAAAGTAGGATTGAACAACAAAGGACAATAAGAACCAACATAATAAAGAACTCTCTCAAACAAAGTAAAAAATAAAAATTAAAAGAAAAGAAACAGAAATAAGAATTTGCTAATGGATGTAACATTAAAAGCAAACAAATTACGAGAACGACAAAAACAAAAGTAAAGGTGTATACATACATCGTGATTGGGGTTTCGGAAATTATTGACTTCCTCAAAGCCAGATTTTAACTCAATACATGTTCTCCATCTTCGTGAATCTATGACAATAAGTGCTTATCATTATGCATCTTAATATCAAATATTAATATCAAGTATAAAACATCGACAATCAATTGTTCAAATAACTAGGAACTTACCAGTAATATGAATATTGTCTCCAAAAAAATTAGCTGGGATCATTGAGTTGAAGAAATCACGACGGCAAAGATAGTAGCCTCCTTTGGTTACCTTGAATCGAGACAGATCTCCTCGAATCACTTCTTCCTCACTCTTTTCTTCTTCTTTCTCTACTTCATCGCCATCCTTATACACAAGGCTCGCACCATACCCACCACTTGATATCCTTCCGTCATCCGTTAGGATATCCACATAAACGTCATCACCAACGTCTAATAAGTTGCCAATTGGCCAATAACTTAACCACACAACATCTTCATCAACTCTGGGTTTGCAATACACCACAGGGCTGTATACCCAGGTAACACCCCTGGTTCGGTTACTGATTCTGGCGAACAAAGGAGGAGGCTCAGTTTCACCACCTGATGATCTGTATAAGGCCGTTACATTTAATCCATGAATTTTATGCTTCTTTGGATGCAGAGGCACACGAAAGGATAAAAATTTGGATGAGGACGTATACTGATGTGTCGCCATGCTTTGATCCTTTATGCCTTGCAGATAGGTGCTTCTTATACCAAATTCATACAACATCTATATATTACACACAAAACTCAATTACTTCATCATATACTAAACATTTTGCTGGATATTTGTGAGAAACTGAGAAAGAGATAACCTGGATATTCCAAGTTCTGCCTTTAGTAATCTCATCACCAACCAGGTCAACCTTATGATCTTTATACGCTTTAATCCATTGCATATGCTTCAAATCTGCTTCATCAAGTTTTGCTATGGACACCAACTTAAAAAGGCCTTCAATCTCACATAGTTTAAAACAACCTTCATAAAAAAACTTCTCTAGTGTGAAACGAGCTGATTGGAATGTTATTCTCTCCAGCGATGTACACCAATCTACATGCAACCACTTTAGCGTACTTGGGAGACATGATAGAGACTTGAGGTTTGGACAAGAAGTCAAGTCAATGGCTAAAAGCATTTTAAGGTCAATGTAACTGGGCAAGATTTCAAATGAACTGAAACATAAAATCAACATAGATAATGATTGGGGTAAGGCAAACAAAGGCTGTTCTGGAGTTCCACCACAAATACATAAAGCTTTTAGCCTTTCACACTTCTGATTCGATGAAGCCTTCCACAGCCTATTGCACCCTGACACGCTCAAGATGGAAAGATTCTCAAGGTATCCTATGGTTTTACAAACATGACTCAAACTGATACAGCCACGGAGGTTCAAACCCACAAGTTTAGGGAGTCGGTGGAGATTGCTGATGCTGACAAGTTTGTAAGAGTAAGAAAGATCTAGAAACTTGAGCGAATTAAGAACCTGTTCCATGAATAACAAGTTGAATATATCATTGTACATTCAAATGAAGATTGTCCAACACTGAGAAGCTAAATGGTAAAGTGATAAACAGAAGACTGAATTCCTTGTACCATGGGTGGGTTGAACTCTTCCAAATCTCCAAAACTCATGTCTAATGCCACCAAGCAGTTTGTCAATAGGCCTGCGGGTATTGTTTTCAGATAACATTTATGCCACTTCAACCATCTTAGATCTGGAAAATTCTTGTAGGTCCCGGTGAGTTTCACACTATTGAGATGGAGAAATTTTAGGTTCTTCATCTTTATAAGGGAACTTGTCTTAAATGCCTGCAAATTCAGTATGCCTGATAATGATCACTAGGTAAATAATATTTCGCTACCATTGGAGGATGAAGAGAAGGTATACAAAAAAACAGTGATTCACCTCCCTGAAAGTCGTTTATACTAATATATTAATGCTTAGGGCATACATTAATGCTTCTCTAACTGAAATCTATTGTGTCCGGCCCTAACCAATATATTCTTTAGTCGTGGTCGTAATATGTATGAACAATATATTATGGTGGTTAAGTCTACACACAGGTGAAGAAATTCTTATAATTAATTGCTTATTTTGGTGGTTCTCGAGCTGTATGGCCAATTTCGTTAAAAGACCGGAGAAGAACATAAATTTACTTTTTAATTAATTTCACTAAAATAACTGCTCAAATTTGGTCAAGAAGACAACTATATTGATGTGTGACAATTATGGTATTGGGAAATTCTTGTAATTCTTGCCAATTATGGAACACTAATTTACTTATTAGACTTACCTTTGATCCCATCCCTTGCGTATCGTCTCGCATCTTCAACACCAGGCCTTCAATTTTCTTGGAACCCTAACGGAGAAAGACATGAAATTAGAGAATGCTTATTTGAAATGAAAGGTTGTGAAATGTACAATGCGCATAAAGATAAACGCAAGAAGCATCTTACATCTCCGTTCCTCAACAAAGTTCTACATTCATCATCACGCCAAACTCTACTATGTTCTGCAGGATCTTTGGAATCCTTTCGAACTATATTTCTTGCCATATCTTGTAGGAGTTTATGCATTGCCAGTACGTTCCCACTAACTCTTGGATCAGTAACAAGGCATCTGTTAATGAGGGTCACAATCCCAGATTCTGCATGATAGTCATCCTCCAATATCTTTTTTACATGACCTACATATTCACCAAGAAACAAACAAGCAATATGGAGAAACAACTCTCGGTGACTCTCACATGGCAAGGTATCAAAGCTCTTTTGTAGTACACCTTGGATTTTATGATTAATATCTCCTTTCAAAGAATTCAGTGAATTCATTGTACTTCTCCATGTTTCAATTCTTGTCCCCTGACCTTCAGATAGAGAAGAACCCAATACCTTAAGAGCTAGCGGATTCCCTTCACAATATTGTGCTAACTGTATTGCAAACTCCTCAAAACCTTCCATAGGAACTTTAGATCCAAAGGCATGATAACTTAAAAGTTCCAATGATTCATGATCATTTAACAATTCAATTCCGTGGACATAGCACCCAGAAGATATGGACCCGACCCATGTATGTATGCTTAGATGCCTTGTTGTTATAATGATTTTACTTTGTGTACGTAAAACCTTTGTTCCAACTAAAGTGTTTAGTGTATCTTTGTCATCGATGTCATCAATAACAATAAGCACCCTTTTTTTTTTCTATAACCTTTTCGATCTGAAATGCTCCTTCAGAAACATTAGATATCATTATGTTATTTCCTGAAACTTCTCTGAGAAGTTGTTTCTGTAAACCAAGCAATACACCAGGTTGATTCTCAATCCCTTCAAGAAAACTGCTGCATTCAAAGTTTTGCTTGTTTAAGTTATAAATGTATTTGGCAAGTGTTGTTTTGCCACTTCCTCCCATGCCGCAAATTGCTAGAACAGAATGATCAGGCTGTTCAGATCTCAACCATGAATTAATACCTTCAGCTCGAGTCTCTATTCCAGTTAGACCCGCCGGAGTGCTAACGAGTTTCAAATCTAGTTCACAGTAAACTTTTTGAACAATATCAGCAATGAAGGCCGTTTCAGACCTGGAAAGGAAAAGGATCACATAAAGAGCAAGACATCCAAAACTATTAAGACTGTAATTCATGAAATCTGATTAAAACCACCAGAAATGATCAACCAAAGTGTACATATAAAATGTACATTCATTCTGACAAAAGCCGTAATCTAATATGAAAAACTGAACAATGTTCGCCCTACTGGCATCAATGTGGTTGCTTAATTCATTACATTTGTTTACATTAAAATTGTATTGTTTACTATTTAAATAAAAAAGTTTTCAAAACTCTACTATGAAAAGAGCCATAAAAAACTTTATAACTTATCGTTATAGCGGGGTCAGCAAACCATTACCAATGACAGCTGCCACCTCCCACTGTTGTCTCCTTTGTTACCACCGTCGTCCCCTCTACTTCCACCGCCGTCCTTGCCACCACCATCACAAGTTACCGCCTGTACTTCCACCACTGTCCTTGCCACCACCCCCGTCAGCCGCAACTACCAAATGTGACGATGTATAGTTTTTCATTATCTCTTTAATGGTGGCAATCTCGACCCATTATTTAAAGAATGGATAGGTTTGGGTATAAAAAATCAATAGGGTTCCTTTCGATCACCTTAAACTAGTCAAGTTAGAAGACGTGTCAAACGGAAAGCTATCACAAAAGTTGCTAACTTAAAAAGGGTCCAACACACCCATCACCA
Organism: Helianthus tuberosus; assembly: GCA_030545235.1. NCBI lineage: Eukaryota > Viridiplantae > Streptophyta > Magnoliopsida > Asterales > Asteraceae > Helianthus > Helianthus tuberosus. The sequence goes on along the minus strand of CM060363.1, from coordinate 181,407,828 downwards.
CACTCCACAACCGAAAGTTGTTTTTTTATAAAACAACTCATTTCAGCGCAACTTTTTTTCACCTCAAGCATGGTTGACCTGAACCAAATTGATACCTTTTTTTAAACGTCCCGTTTGATCCGAAGTTCCAAACTCGTTTGCTCCAAACCTGTATCGGCTCGGAAACAACCAGTTTTGACCCATCACCTGAACCAACCCGACCCATCCAGTTTGCTAGGCTTACTCTTAATTTATCTTGAGATTTATTATTTAACCAATGTAACATTTTTTCTTCATTTCACATGTTTTTTTTTTTTTTTTTTGTAAAACTGTTTGTTTTGACATTTATACTAATAAAAAATAGAATGGAAAATGGTATAGCTACTAGGAACATGAAAGAAAGAAAGTTATAGCTCTTTTTTTTTTTCATTTTTGTTCTTGAAATATATGCTTTTAACTTTGAAACATAAAAAAAAACAATTTCCGTTGAATAAAAAAAGGGAAAATGTCACAGAATAGTAACAAAGTTTCAAAAGTGTTCTAATTAGGTTACTCGTATCGTTTTTGTCCCAATTAGATAACTTAACATTTAAATTGAGCCATGTCCTTTTTTTTCATCTATCAAGAGAAAAATGAAGCATAAGATGCTAGGGTCGGATTATTTTAATATATGAAATTGTATTTATTAAAAATAAAAAAAAATTAATTACATTAAAAATTAAAAAAACAAGTTAAAATCCATGTCATCACTCGACGTTAGCATCAAATAAAAGAGAAATACAAATCCACATCACCACGGTTACCTATGAAATTGATGAAAAAACCCTTAATTTTAATAAAAAATGAATGTTGAGTGACCTGATTGGAACACTTTTGAAACTTGAGTGGCCTAATTGAAACACTTTTAAAACTTGGTTACTATTCTACAAAGTTACCCCATAAAAAAAACAAGGGGAATTGGCCTGTAATAATCCCACCTAGACCTTATTGGCCATTAATAATCCAACCTCAGAATATTCCCCCCACCAGTCCCACCTTTCACCTATTTTTCCTACAATGGTCCCCCGTTAATAAAACTTAACGGAGTTAAGCTTTTTTCCAAATTACAAACAGATTTTTTAGGGCTTTTGATCAGAACGATGATACGAGTCCATTGATGTAAAACTTACTTCGAAATGGTGCTTCAAGTGACTTGATTTTGGTTAATTGGAAATTTAAACACCCGAATTGAAGCGCCGTTTTCATCGTTTGGAGCACCATTTCGAGGCAAGTTTTACATCAATTGACTCGTATCGTTGTTCTAATCAAAAGCCCTAAAAAATCTGTTTGTAATTTGGAAAAAAGCTTAACCCCGTTAAGTTTTTTTAACGGGGGACCATCGTAGGAAAAATAGGTGAAAGGTGGGACTGGTGGGTGGAATATTCTGAATTGGGATTGTTAATGGCCAACAAGGTCTAGGTGGGATTATTACAGGTCAATTTCCCCAAAAAGACAATTCCAATGGGAGGGGCCAATAAAATCCTAAATTGGCAAGTCTAGGGATGGATGAGCACGGGCGAAATTGAAGGTACCGAAAAACGAGAAAAGTGGGTATCGGTACCGATTATACTGGTTCGGTACTAGTATTTACCGGTGTTTTATCCGTAAATACCGGTACCGTACAGGTACCGAAAAAACGGGAAAAGTGGGTACCGGTATTGAAAATACGTGGTGCGGTACGGTTAGGTACCAGTACCCGGTGCCAAATGCTCGTCCCTACGCAAGTCAAAACTAAAGTAGCAATAACTAAAAAGAAAGCATAGGGAGAGATATTGAAGCATACCCTGAAACAACTATCCCCTTCAAATCGGCAACCTCTGTTAGGGCTTCCTTCCAACGAGTCGCATTATCCTCCATCCATTTTGAACCTTCTTTCGCTCCAATGGTGAAGCTTCCTCGCTGGTTCCTGACATCCGAAGGATGGACGCCGTAAAACACAGGGAAAACCAAATGACGGGCATTCCTCTTTTGCTGGAGGATCAAAGAAAGCTCATCAAGGCACCATCTTGAGTTTGCAAAGTTGTTTGAAATTACAATTATTGAAGCTCGAGAAGTTCTTATGGATCTCTCGATTTCTGGCTTCAGTTGTTGGCCTTCACGGATTTCATCATCGTCCCTGAAAGTCCTGATCCCTGCTTGATGCAAGGCCTTATAAAGATGGTCCGTAAAAGAATGACGAGTGTCTCCACCTCTGAAACTGAGGAAGACATCGTACTCGTAATGCGTGGTTGTTGGGGCAGATGAAGATGAAGAAGTAGAAGCCATTTAGAGGGGAGAGAGAGAGGATTTAAACTGAAAGAGGTTCTGAAGAAGTGAAGTTGAGGGGAAAGAAGACTATAAAGCCATTAAAAAGTCAAAAAGTCTTCTCAAAATATCACTGGACTGGACAATTACTACGTTAGAAAAAGTAGTTGATTAGGGTCAGAGGGGCACTCCTCTCTTACGCACGGTCAACCAGCACTTGTCACGTCAACTCTCCTCACACCCTCAATTTGATGGCGGCACTCCACTCACACAATTATTTTTTTATAAAAAAAGAAGGAAAAAATATGATTGGTGGAAAAAGGGTGGACCCACATTAACAACCAATCACCCCCTCTCTCTCTCCTCTCTCTCAAGCGGTGAACACACACCGATCCTACTCCCCGAATTCGGTCCCCGCGTTGATGGCGGCGGTGTTCCCGAGCGGGGACTTGGGTCACCGCATGGGGTCACCGAGAGTGCCCCGTATACCCTTAAAAAGTCATACTTTTACACCGAAAATATTGCAGGTGGGGACATAAAATTAATGAATTCACACCGAAAATATTGCAAGTGGGACATAAAATTAAATTAATGAAGGATTGGGGCCGTTAGGCTAGACGGTATGGGGACCGTCCTCAACCCGTCGCCGCCCTGCGCATCATCCCGCCCGCCCCGTCGTCGTCCAATTCATCAAGTGTGCGACGATGGAGACGGGAAGAAGAGGACAAAAGTTGATGCATTCTCTTCTCACACACATATATACATACAACTCATATATATATATAGGGTCAGGATTTAGAGAGAACGGTGAAAACTGTGAGAACGATTTTGGTGGTGACATGTGACATTGATATTAAATTACACTAAGGGGTAATATTGTCAAAAAACTCACTCACGTGAACTGGGTGTTCAAATAAAACGCCATAACAAAAAAAAAAAACTATTTTTTTGAGATATAATTTACAACAGCTCAAAAAAACCATTTTTTTAGCCATATAGCTCAAAAAACGCCATAAACTAAAACGCCAGAAAAAAAAGCTATTTTTTTTAGCTATAATTTACAATAGCTCAAAAAAACCATTCCCATTAAAACACTATAACCAAAAAAGCTATTTTTTTAGCTATAATTTACAACAGCTCAAAAAAACCATTTTTTAAGCATATAGCTCAAAAAACGCCATAAGCTCCCAGTTAAAACGCCACGCCAAAAAAAGCTATTTTTTGAGCTATAATTTACAACAGCTCAAAAAAACCATTTTTTTGAGCTAGCTCCCATTAAAACGACATAACAAAAAAAAAACTATTTTTTTGAGCTATAATTTACATAGATCCCATTAACACCCCAACCGATGGCGGAAACATCGGGGTGCGAGCACTAAGCGTTCAGATTGCTCATAAGATTCCATAATACTATTTGTTTCAGTAGAAATTAGATCAAATTCATCATGACATTGTCTAAAGCAAACACGATCCACACAAGTATCGAATACAGACCAAAACAGATATTGTTCAAAAGATTCTAAGTTAACTAGGCGACGTTTCTAAGCATCTCTTAGTTGAATTCCATGCATTCCCAAGCATCCTATCAGCCTGCAACATGTATTAAAATATCAATACAAAAGTATTGGCGAGTATACAAGTTTTGATAGTAGAATAATAGGTTAAAACAACTCATATCCATAATGTAATCAGCAAAATAGTTTCAGCCGTGCTAGTGTCGCAGTCCACGCAGTGATAGCCCAAGTATCCCGATGCTTTAATGTTTACCCAAGACTCAAGGTAAACTAGAATCCTCCAAACAATACCCCCCGAGATTAATGGGTGAGGTGCATCTCCTATAGCGCTACTATTGTTAAGGCGGAACTACACACTCTGGATTAAACGTCACATAGCACAAAGAGTCAAGAATCAAGAATCACAAGTTTCATGTTCACGTAGGATAGAGTATAAGTTTCAAAGAATCGAGTTTAAGTTTCATAGAATACATGTTACACCCCAAAAGCTTAAAGTAATAAGGGGATCGAGTATACTCACAGTGATTGCTTAAACAGTCGCAACTGCTATTGGATCAAAGGGAGCTCTTTTTAGAATTAGCCTGTTTAGGTTACAAAAGGATAAGGGTCGAGTAGAGTAACGAGGTGGAATAAAGTGTTAAACCAGTCACCGGATCGGCTGGCTGTCCGATCGGATGGTCAGTCGGTCAGATGACCCTTGTGTGCGCGAGGTGATAATGGTTGCCCGATCGGATTGCCATCCGATCGGGTTGCCACTCGTTCGGGTGAGACTCACATGAAGGGGAACAGGGTGGCTTGTCCGATCGGATGGTAATCCGATCGGAGTACCACTCGATCCGAGTGCAGGTAAACTGGGCATCCCAACCGGATGGCTGTTCGATCGGACTGTTGTCCGATCGGGTTGCCATTCGATCCGACTTCCCAGTTTTTGATTGTTTTCCAAACGTTTGAAAGTTTCAAGGCAATAGGCAAATGTCACCTGATATGGTGGCTGTCCGATCGGATTGCTGTCCGATCGGGTTGCCGTTCGATCGGGCGACCCTTGTTCTTATTTATCATCTTGTAAAAATCTCTAAGTTTCTAGCTTAATGGTGATGACACGACACGTATTTTGACAACAGTAACCTCGTTAGCACCAGGCCGTCTTGATCGGGTGGGAATCACCCCTGTCCAATCAGCCGCCTGTCCTTAACGAAATCATGTCGGAATCCGTCTCATGCTCGTCTTCCCGGTATGACTCAGATCCTAGCCGACTTTAGACTATGCATCAAGTCCACAGCCTGTTTAGATCCGGTTTCTACCAAGATAAGGCAAAAGTTGAAGAAAGATGCAAAATAACCCAAGTTTTATATGAAAAGTATAGATTTAGCTTAGATTTAGTGTAAAAACGCATGAATCATCTTAGATCTGAGCTAGATCTTGCTCAGAATGACGTCACTTGGTACTTTGTACAAACCTCCATGATGACATCACCCTCAAGAACTCAGATCCGAGAGATTTCACCGTGAAAAGTGTGATTTCAAGTGAGAATTACGTAAGGAATGATGTGTAGAACAAGAAAGTACAAGAATCTAGCCTAAAACGTACCGAAATCAGCAAGAAAAGGAAGAAGATGAAGAGTGCGTGTGTTTGGTCGAACAGGGCTCTCACATCACTCAAAACGGTGATGTGGCAGGCCTATTTATAGGAAGGGATTTAAGTGGGGGCGGCATAAGGTGGATAGGGTGGTCACCCGTTCGGGTGGTCATCCGATCTGATGGTCATCCGATCGGGTGGTCATCCGATCGGACGGTCACCCGATCGGACGGCCACTCTGGCCAATCCATCTTTCTGCGTTCCCGATTTTGATTCGTTTGCGCGTTAGGTTAGGCGTTGCGTTACGTATAGTTTGGGTAAAGTATCTAGATTACATTTCACACCAAAAGTTTCCAAGTTTCATAGATTCCGCCAGTGACAAGGCTCCAGTCTCTCGTTCAACCAAGAATCAAGTTTCACGAGTCTAAGGAGTCAAGCACCAAATAAGTTTTTAAGAGTCAAAAATCATAGTTTCTCAAGCATCAAGAATCGAGAGTCCAAGTATCAAGTATCAAGTATCAAGGATCATAAGGAATCTAGTTTTTATAGCATCAAGAATCAAGTGTCTAGATTTAAGTATCAAGAGTCAAGTATCTAGATTAAGTATCAAGTCTCATAGTTTAAGTGTCAAGAATCAAGCATCTAGAATAAAGAGTTAAGCATTATAGTATCAACAAGATTCACACCAAAAGTATCAAAACCTCAACTCTATAACACCACAGAGACTAAAATTGACAACTTATTAGAAGTTCAGGGACTGTTCTTGCCAACTGTCTAAAGTTTAGGGATTATTCTTGCTAACTGTCTAAAGTTTAGGGACTGTTCTTGCCAATTGTCTAAAGTTTAGGGACGCTGGGCGTTACAGTCTCCCCTCCTTTAGGAGATTTCGTCCCCGAAATCTTAGAAGAAGACTGTTTGAAGAGATGCGGGTACTTGGCCTTCATATCACTTTTCAATTCCCAAGTGAATTCAGCGTCACGCTTTCCTTCCCATCGAACCTTAACAATTGGAATCTTGCTGGGCCTCAGACGCTTGATAGTTTGATCCATGATTTCGACCGGTTTCTCCACAAATTGATCAGCCTCATTTATTTGCAAGTCCTCAAGAGGAACTTGCAATCCCTCGTCGGCTAGGCATTTCCGTAGGTTAGATACGTGGAACAGTGGATGCACGTTGTTTAGTTCTTGGGGCAAGTCGAGTCTGTACGCCACCTTGCCAATTCTTTCAAGTATCACGAAAGGACCCACATAGCGAGGAGCGAGCTTTCCCTTCTTTCCGAAACGAACTACTCCCTTCCAGGGGGATACCTTGAGAAGAACTCGGTCACCAACAACAAATTCCAAAGGCTTCCGCCTATTGTCAGCATAGCTCTTTTGTCTGCTCCTAGCCTTGAACAAGTTATCAAGGATCTGAAGAATCTTATCCGTCGTCTCTTGAACAATCTCAGGGCCAGTGAACTGCTTTTCCCCAACCTCATGCCAGCTGAGAGGGGATCAGCATTTTCGCCCATATAAAGCTTCGAAATGAGCCATCTGAATACTGGAATGGTAGCTATTGTTGTACGAGAATTTTATCAATGGTAAATGTACATCCCAGTTACCACCAAAGTCGATGACACAAAAACGTAGCATGTCCTCTAGGGTTTGAATTGTGCGCTCGGTCTGTCCATCCGTCTGAGGATGAAAGGCCGTGCTAAGATTCAAGTGCGAACCCATGGCGGATTGGAAGGTTTGCCAAAGACGTGAAGTAAAACGACCATCACGGTCAGAGATTATGTCTAAAGGTACGCCATGACGGCTTATAATCTCATCGATATAGACTCGAGCAAGTTTCTCCACTCTGTAATCCTCTCGAATAGGAAGAAAGTGAGCGGATTTGGTCAAACGATCTATTATCACCATGATACTATCGTGACCTTTAGAAGTACGGGGTAGTTTGGTAATAAAGTCCATGGCAATGCTATCCCATTTCCAGACAGGGATTTTAGGTTGTTCCAAGAGTCCAGAAGGACGCTGGTGTTCAGCCTTTACCTTCGAGCAGGTAAGGCACTTAGACACATATATAGCAATGTCCCTCTTCATACCAGGCCACCAATAAGTCGTACGCATATCTTGGTACATCTTATCAGCACCCGGATGTATAGAGTAACGGGATTTGTGAGCCTCGGTCATAATGAGCTCACGGAGATTATCGCGATCTGGCACCCAGATGCGATTTAGATAGTACTGAAGACCATCAGATTTAGTTTCGAGCTGCTCGACCCTAGCTCCGAGCACTTCATCGAAGATACTTCCCTCATTGGCTGACGAATACTGCGCTTCTCGAATACAAGCATGGAGGTCACTGGAGATCCGAATAGCATTCACATGAGTTTTATGACTAAGAGCGTCGGCCACTACGTTCGCCTTACTAGGATGGTAGCGGATTTCTCAGTCGTAGTCGTTAAGCAATTCCACCCAACGCCTCTGTCGCATGTTCAGCTCTTTTTGGTTAAAGATGTGCTGAAGGCTCCTATGGTCGGTGAAGACCACACACTTAGTACCATACAGGTAGTGTCGCCGGATCTTTAACGCAAAAACAACCGCACCAAGCTCCAGATCGTGAGTAGTGTAGTTTTTCTCATGCACTTTGAGTTGACGAGAGGCATAAGCAATGACCCTGTCCCGTTGCATGAGCACACAACCCAACCCAAGCCACGGTTCGAGGCATCACAATACACCACGAAATCGTCATTTCCATCAAGTAGGGTTAAAACAGGAGCGTTAGACAAAAGATTCTTAAGAGTCTGAAAGGACTCTTCTTGTTTGGGACCCCAAACAAAAGGTTTCTCTTTTTGGGTTAGAGTAGTAAGAGGAACAACGATTTTTGAGAAATCCGCTATGAACCGACGGTAATAACCCGCCAATCCTAGAAAAGAATGAATCTCAGACACAGATTTAGGCGTACACCAATTCTTCACTGCCTCAATTTTTGAAGGGTCAACGTGAATACCCTGACTACTAACAATGTGACCAAGAAACTGCACTTCATCGATCCAAAACTCACATTTAGAAAATTTAGCATATAGACGTTCACCACGTAGGAGTTCTAGCATAAGATGTAGATGGCGAGCATGATCGGCTTTAGATTTAGAGTAAATAAGGATATCGTCAATAAAGACTATAACAAAACGATCCAAATAAGGTTTACAAACGCGGTTCATAAGGTCCATGAACACTGCAGGTGCGTTGGTCAAGCCAAAAGGCATGACTACGAACTCGTAGTGCCCATATCGAGTACGAAACGCAGTTTTAGGAATATCATCTTCGAGGACACGTAGTTGATGATATCCAAAACGTAGGTCAATCTTAGAGAAACTTGTCGCGCCTTGTAGTTGGTCAAATAGGTCATCGATGCGAGGTAAAGGGTAACGATTCTTCATGGTAAGCTTATTAAGTTCACGGTAGTCGATACACATACGAAACGAACCATCCTTCTTCTTGACGAATAAAATGGGAGCACCCCACGGGGAGGTACTCTTGCATCTCAGACGGTGCAAGACGGTAAGGAGCCCTGGCGACAGGAGTCGCACCAGGTACGAGATCAATACAAAAATCAACAGATCTGGGAGGAGGAAGACCGGGTAGATCCTCCGGAAAGACATCAGGAAAATCACACACAACTGGGACATCGTTTATGTTCTTCCCCTTGCCTTTTTGTTCCACCACGTAGGCCAAGAAGGCAGGGTTCCGTTTACGTAAACTTCTGCTCGCTTGTGTGCATGACATCAGCCTTAGTCCCTTCGAAGGTCGGTCCCCATAGACATGTAAAAGATCACCAGACGGAAGGGGAAGAAGGACAAGCTTCTCGTGACACACAATTTCGGCATGGTTCTTACGTAACCAATCCATACCGATAATGACATCAAAACTACCCAACCGTATGGGTATAAGATCAATAGAGAATACGTGATCGTTAAGAATCAAGGAACAATCACGCACGACAGAATTTACAAGAATCGACTTACCATTGGCGACCTCAACAGAGAACGACTCGGGTAACTTAGAGCGTGCACAATTTATCAAAGACTTGAATTCCACGGACACAAAACTCTTATCGGCACCAGTATCAAATAGAATCGAAGCATAGATATTATTAACGAGAAACATACCATTCACCACGTCATTGTTTTTACGAGCCTGATTAGCATTGAGATTAAACGCTCGTCCACGAGCGGCTGCCGGTTGCTCTTGGTTCAGCTGGGGATAACGGTTACGGAGATGAGTAGTATCTCCACACTGAAAACATGCACGAACGGCATTGATTGGCCCTGGGTTCTGCACAGGAGGAGCTGGGAGAGCTGCTTGAGCTGGTGGAGCAGGAGCTTGCTGAGCTTGAGGAGCAGGATTAGCTTGACGACAATAGGGAGCCATGTGACCATAGCGGTTACAGTTGGTGCACAATCGGCACGCAGAGGTTGCAAGATGATGAAAGTTTCATGTCGCACACTTGGGGTAAGACCCAGTGTATTGCTTCTTCGCTTCAGGAGCAGCAGGGTTAGCAGCAGCAGTAGCAGGAGCAGGCTTAGCAGCAGGGTTAGCAACAGGGGTAATAGCATTACATCTCGATCCTTGGGCTTTCCGTTTCTTGTTCTTGCTGCCACTTGGCTGCTGAGTAACTTGGTTAGCCGACTTCGAAGAAGCAGGGGTAGCAAACTGCTTATCACGCACATGATTGTTGTTCAAACTTGCTGCCAGACGGTAGACTTCCTCAATAGTTTCTAGCTGAGCTGCTTTAATGGAATCACGCATAGCAGGAGGTAGGCCATTGATGTACTTGGTTATCATCCGCTTCGGAGTCAAAACCAAGTGAGGAACGATCAGACTAAGCTGCTTAAATCGGGTAGTATAAGCCAAGTTTTCATCACCAACTTGCTTCAAATGCCAAAACTCCTCTTCCAGCTTTAACTGTTCATGAGGAGGGCAGAACTCGAGCATTATCAGTTCTCGTACCTCGGCCCATGGAAGAGCATATGCTTCTTCATTGGAACGAATGTTTCTCTTATTCGACCACCACTCCAACGCTCTGCCTTGGAACATTCCAGTTGCACTCCTAGTCTTTAGATGATCTGGGCATTCGCTATTAATGAAGGTAACTTCAATGCTGTCGAACCACTCGAGCATAGCAGTCACCCCATCACTGCCCGTGAAAGGCTTAGGGTTGCAAGAGATGAAATGTTTGTAACTGAACCTTGTAGGCTTCTACTTCTCAGCCTTTGAGTCCACAGAGGATGGAGGGGTGTTTGATCCCTGGAGCTCAGAGACGATCTTTGGCATGACTCGAGCAATCTGGTCGGCCATGAAAGACATCATCTTTTTCTGAGACTTCTCCCAGGATTTCCTGAGAGTGTCGGATAGCTTCTGAGACGACATCTACAGATCCAATTACAAGGATCCTATAAGTCTAGATTACGAATTCCCACAATATGGTTACACGCATGCTAGACTAAAGAATCTAGATTTCACACCACAATCTTACGACCTTCACATGGTACGTTGTACGAAGTTCAGTCAACATGCCAAAACGCTTATATATAGGAAGTACCAGCGGCGTATCCACCACGATTCGGGCACATTGCCTTACCCCGTACTCGGTGCCATGTTAAGTGTTGCAATTATCAAACATAACAATTCACTCATCATCATCACCATATATTCACATAGATTAATAGATTATCGTAGATTACTCATAGATTACTCAAATAATTCACATAGAATATCCAAAGTAGATCAACGTAAAATACTAAAGTAGATTATCATAGATCATTTCACAAATTGGCATAGATTATATTGATAGATTATCACATCTTGCTTAAGTAGATAATTTAACATTGACTAACAACATAGATGATCATAGATTAAACCAATAGACCAAGATGCTAGATTATCATAGATTAACACAATAGTCAGACCATAGATTATGCTAGAATTCTCATAGATTACATAGCCTGCTCATAGATTGCATAGGCTTTCCATAGATTGCATAGACATTCCGTAGGTTACATAGACTTTCCACACTGGTCTGCAAACACTAAATCTCGCATGGCACTTGATACGAAAGTTGGCAGCATACCGGAAGCACTTATATATAGGAAGTACCAGCGGCGTATCCACCATGCTTCAGACATGCCACTTCTGTCTCGAACTTCCATGTCATCTTAGTGTTTCATACCCACAACACATAAAATACAACAGTCAATCAAGATTGCCACATAAAATAAGGCTTCATAAATTTAGTTCGATCTGCGATTAGAATTAACGTTTTAGATTGCGGGCAACGTGCAATTTTGTGTAAAAGCATTTCAAAATAGACGAAAAATCAGGTTCAAAACCTCATAGATAAAACCACATTCGTAGATAACATAAAAGCAAGATAGGCTTATAAAACACAGGATTGTTCCGGGTAGAGGAACGACGACTAACCAAAGTGATTCGAACCCCTTTCGAATTGAGGTAGCGTGTCTTGACTTACTTAGAAAAATACGTCATCGATGTTAGGACAACGATATTCGTCCTTTTAGTCATTTCACGTACTCAATTGATTGGTAGTCACGAGACTTTGGCGAGACATAAAATTATCGAGGAGTGGGACTAGTTATCAAGGTCTGAGTTTCACCTCTAACTTGACAACATTGTACCCTTACCCAGCGTTGGTACTTATCTGCAGATATGACCTACTAAAGTAATATAGAGATTTCCCATCAAGGTTCGGATGTCACTCCTATCCTGTGGGCAAACCTCGTGCAAGGATGGAAACACAAGTATAAGTGTACATTGTATCAGCCTTAGGAAAGGCATGTAAGTTTTAATAGGAACATGTGCTGCTAGGAAGCAGATACGGTAGAATGCATAAGTCTTAAACAACAAATAAGAGTCAAAGTTCCTAGAACTATAGACTAGGGCAAGTATTCCTACTTATCCTAATTCCCTATAGTTATGGCTCTGATACCAATCTGTCACACCCCAACCGATGGCGGAAACATCGGGGTGCGAGCACTAAGCGTTTAGATTGCTCATGAGATTCCATAATACTATATGTTTCAGTAGAAATTAGATCAAATTCATCATGACATTGTCTAAAGAAAACACGATCCACACAAGTATCGAATACAGACCAAAACAGATATTGTTCACATTGTTCAAAAGATTCTAAGTTAACTAGGCGACGTTTCTAAGCATCTCTTAGTTGAATTCCATGCATTCCCAAGCATCCTATCAGCCTGCAACATGTATTAAAATATCAATACAAAAGTATTGGCGAGTATACAAGTTTTGATAGTAGAATAATAGGTTAAAACAACTCATATCCATAATGTAATCAGCAAAATAGTTTCAGCCGTGCTAGTGTCGCAGTCCACGCAGTGATAGCCCAAGTATCCCGATGCTTTAGTATTTACCCAAGACTCAAGGTAAATTAGAATCCTCCTAACAATACCCCCCGAGATTAATGGGTGAGGTGCATCTCCTATAGCACTACTATTGTTAAGGCGGAACTACACACTCTGGATTAAACGTCACATAGCACAAAGAGTCAAGAATCCAGAATCAAAAGTTTCATGTTCACGTAGGATAGAGTATAAGTTTCAAAGAATCGAGTTTAAGTTTCATAGAATACATGTTACACCCCAAAAGCTTAAAGTAATAAGGGGATCGAGTATACTCACAGTGATTGCTTAAACAGTCGCAACTGCTATTGGATCAAAGGGAGCTCTTTTTAGAATTAGCCTGTTTAGGTTACAAAAGGATAAGGGTCGAGCAGAGTAACGAGGTGGAATAAAGTGTTAAACCAGTCACCGGATCGGCTGGCTGTCCGATCGGATGGTCAGTCGGTCGAATGACCCTTGTGTGCGCGAGGTGATAATGGTTGCCCGATTGGATGGCCATCCGATCGGGTTGCCACTCGTTCGGGTGAGACTCACATGAAGGGGAACAGGGTGGCTTGTCCGATCGGATGGTAATCCGATCGGATTACCACTCGATCCGAGTGCAGGTAAACTGGGCATCCCAAACGGATGGCTGTTCGATCAGACTGCTGTCCGATCGGGTTGCCATTCGATCCGACTTCCCAGTTTTTGATTGTTTTCCAAACGTTTGAAAGTTTCAAGGCAAAAGGCAAATGTCACCTGATAGGGTGGCTGTCCGATCGGATTGCTGTCCGATCGTGTTGCCGTTCGATCGGGCGACCCTTGTTCTTGTTTATCATCTTGTAAAAATCTCTAAGTTTCTAGCTTAATGGTGACGGCACGACACGTATTTTGACAACAGTAACCTCGTTAGCACCAGGCCGTCCTGATCGAGTGGAAATCACCCCTGTCCAATCAGCCGCCTGTCCTTAACGAAATCATGTCGGAATCCGTCTCATGCTCGTCTTCCCTGGTATGACTCAGATCCTAGCCGACTTTAGACTATGCATCAAGTCCACAGCCTGTTTAGATCCGGTTTCTACCAAGTTAAGGCAAAAGTTGAAGAAAGATGCAAAATAACCCAAGTTTTATATGAAAAGTATAGATTTAGCTTAGATTTAGTGTAAAAACGCATGAATCATCTTAGATCTGAGCTAGATCTTGCTCAGAATGACGTCACTTGGTAGTTTGTACAAACCTCCATGATGACATCACCCTCAAGAACTCAGATCCGAGAGATTTCACGGTGAAAAGTGTGATTTCAAGTGAGAATTACGTAGGGAATGATGTGTAGAACAAGAAAGTACAAGAATCTAGCCTAAAACGTACCGAAATCAGCAAGAAAAGGAAGAAGATGAAGAGTGCGTGTGTTTAGTCGAACAGGGCTGTCACATCACTCAAAACAGTGATGTGACAGGCCTATTTATAGGAAGGGAGTTAAGTGGGGGTGGCATAAGGTGGATAGGGTGGTCATCCGATCGGATGGTTATCCGATCGGGTGGTCATCCGATCGGACGGTCATCCGATCGGACGGTCATCCGATCGGACGGTCATCCGATCGGACGGCCACTCTGGCCAATCCATCTTTCCGCGTTCCCGATTTTGATTTGTTTGCACGTTAGGTTAGGCGTTGCGTTACATATAGTTTGGGTAAAGTATCTAGATTACATTTCAAACCAAAAGTTTCCAAGTTTCATAGATTCCGCCAGTGACAAGGCTCCAGTCTCTCGTTCAACCAAGAATCAAGTTTCACGAGTCTAAGGAGTCAAACACCAAATAAGTTTTTAAGAGTCAAAAATCATAGTTTCTCAAGCATCAAGAATCAAGAGTCCAAGTATCAAGTATCAAGAATCATAAGGAATCTAGTTTTCATAGCATCAAGAATCAAATGTCTAGATTTAAGTATCAAGAGTCAAGTATCTAGATTAAGTATCAAGTCTCATAGTTTAAGTGTCAAGCATCTAGAATAAAGAGTTAAGCATCATAGTATCAACAAGATTCACACCAAAAGTATCAAAACCTCAACTCTATAACACCACAGAGACTAAAATTGACAACTTATTAGAAGTTCAGGGACTGTTCTTGCCAACTTTCTAAAGTATAGGGACTGTTCTTGCCAACTGTCTAAAGTTTAGGGACGCTGGGCGTTACAACCCAGTTCAGAAAAATGCCATAAAACCCAGTTAATTTTTTTTTCGAAAAGTATATCAATAGTATACTCGTTGGAAAGATAAAAAAGCTGAGTTTTATGGTGTAATTTTTTTTGAAAAATAATCACGTATAAAAAAGTTATTGTCGTTTAAATATGATGGGGGAAAATGGCATGTGAATGGCATGTGCACCTTTGTTAGGATCTTCCTATTTTACCCCTCCTGGAAGTTCCAAGGCCCCTATTATTTACAAAAATGCCACCGCATCAATCTTAGCCACAAACCACTAAGATCTTGTGGCTGAGAATCGTTCTCACCGTTCTCACACTTTGAGGGGTTCTCTCCTAATCTTGTTCCTATATATATATATATATATATATATATAGAGAAACGGGATCAGGAGAAAACGCTCAAAAGTGTGAGAATGCTGAGAACGCTTCCTGGCCCAACACGTGTCACGCCGCTTAGAAAAGGGCGGAGGGGCTTTTTTGTCCTTTCATCTTCGGCTTTTACTGTTCCGCTTTTTCCCAATGTTGTTTTAATTTTTGGTTTTTGAGAATTTTGGCGTTAACCAAATTCAATAATTAATGGCATTTTAATGGTTCCATTGTATCAACATTTTGGCGTTTATGGCGTTTATTCACAACGTATGCCATTGGAGCCCAGGGGGTAGGAAATCTATTTGAATGGCGTTTTTGAAGGGGTTTTAAACAAGATGGCTCATTGTTCTATTATTTTTTATAAACATTTTGGCGTTTAGGTTATCTTGGCGTTTTACAATTGTTGGATTATATTTCAGCCACAGTAAAAAAAATACAAGCGAAGAAAATAAATTGAAAATGCTAATCGGATCTCTCTTCACAATATTCACTGTCATCAGTCTCTCTGTTCTTTAATAGTACAAGAACTGACACCAAAATATGGCGTTTTATGTAAAACTTAACAAACCCATCGGTTTGATTATTGTGCCTGCTTGTCTGTTGTAGTGGCTTTTTTCTGGATGTTTGGGGACATAGATCTATGACGTGTGGGTGGGTTTTTCACTTTTTCTTCATGTTGATCTTCATCTTTATCATCCTCTCACTCTTCAGTGTCATTGATCTCTTCTCCTCATCCAAGCCTTCTTCAAGAACAAAAAATACAAAATGCCATATGACTGGCATTAGTGTCTTTTTCTTGAATTTTTGTCCATCTCATGCAGCAAAATCTTACTGAGTTACTTGCCTCCCTAACAATTCATTCAGTGAAACTTGACGAATAACAATACTGAATATCCAAGAAAGCATATTAGCCATCTTGATTTTTTTGGCGTTTACAGTGAGTGGTATTTTAGTAGTATTGGCGTTTGTTTTTTTTTTTTTTTTATCAAATGGAAGTTGCTGAGATGTATCGTTTTATAGGATCTCTTTTTGGCGCGTAAGTTAGGCGGTGCGTTATTATAATAAAGTATTCATCTTTTCAGTTACTGTTTGTAATTATTGTTTTTGACAAGCTTTATCTCTGAAGTCTGTAACACGTCCTATCTTTCAAGTTTGGCGTTTTAGATTCTAATATAATAAATTTTCTCTATCTTCAGTTTTTCTCATTTGAAGTTACTGTTTCTAGTTACATTTTCAAGTTTGTTTTTTATTTTTTATTTTTTTGTGTTTTTTATAATACTTTTTTAAACTAATTTTATTATAGTTTGGGAGTTTTTGGCAGGGGCGTTTTAACTGGATGATATCGTTTAAAGAAGCATTTTGGCGTTTTTATTATATATGGCGTTTTATTATATACAACAATCAACTGAAAAGGAAAATAAAAAAAAGAATACATAAAAAAAGTTTTTTTATAATACTTGTCCAAAGTCATTTTATGATGGTTTGCTAAACGCCAAAGGTGTAAGACATTTTCTTTTTTTTTGGCGTTTTTATTAGATATGTCGTTGTTTATTAAATAACAATCAGCTGAAAAATAAAATTAAACAAAATAAATATTGATCTTCAAATCTTCACTGTCACCAGTCTCTTTCTTCTTTTGAAGCATCTTCACTGGCTGTTTTGACTTTCGTATGAAATCAGCCTCTTTTTCTATAATTTTTGTCCATCTCATTCAGCAAAAATGTTATTGATTTTATACTCTTTCAGCCAAAATGTTATCTTTTTTGGCGTTTTACCGATAAAAAGAATGCCACAAATAAACCATCTTAAAACTGTAAATTTGATCATGCTAAAATCAATAAAGTGTTGTTGTATGGTGTTGGAAAACATTGTTAATCCTCAGTTAAGAAATATAACTAACAATGTTGTCCACACCATACAGCTACACTTTATTGACAGCAATATATTTGATGTTTGGGGTTTCTGGCGTTTATCAGTCTAGTGGTATATATTAAATTTGGCGTTTGGGGTTTTTGTTTTGTGTTTTTTTAATTGAATGTCTGAGTTGTTGTATATATAGGATTTTTTGGCGGTTTTTTAGGCGGGATTTTACTATAATTAAGTTTGGCGTTTTATATCTAATGGCGTTTTTAGCAGAATGCTGTGTGATTTTTGTTTTGGCGTTTTATTTTCATGAGATGGCGTTTTGTTTGGAGTAGTCAAAAGACGCTTTTACCCTTAATGAAGCGCGTCCACGTAATAAAATTGATGTTATTTACGAAAACGCCACCGCGCCAATCTAGTCCATAGATTGTTTTGATCGGACGATCGATAAGCGTTCTCACCGTTCTCACACTTTTGAGCGTTTTCTCTAAATCCCGACTCTATATATATATATATATATATACACACACACACACACATATATGGCTCATCCCCATTTTCTTAGTTTCATGCCCTTTGTCCCATCCTCACACCCATCCTACGTAGCGCTTATGTGGAGGGTCATCCTCCAAGGATGAGCCTCTCCCAAACCGTATAGCCTTAGATGATGGGGTATGGGATGGGGATGCCATCGATTAGCTGAGTTGGCCTTGGAATTTGAAATGAACAGCCATGTTAGGATCTGAGTTTGGATTGATTGTGTTTTATGTTTGAATTAAGATGAAAGATGAACAAGTAGTGCAACGGAATATAAATGGAAACAAACTTTGCACACAATCAAACAGGAGAATTGATTTTAACACACATTTTCACAAAGAACCAAATGATTGAATTTATTTCAACTATGATTACAATGCATGCATGTAACAAACTCCCCCTCAGCCTGAGCTCAGAGTGATTGTTCGTACAGGTAGAAAAGTGGTGAAGAGCTGATAGAACAGTACAGGGTACTGTTCTATTTATAGGCACGCCCAAACCACTGTGGCATCTTTGCTGACGTCACCATGAAAGTGACATCTAACCTCCTAACAAACTCTATCAACTGATCTGATACAAACACTGCTATACTATCTACTGTTTAAAATACATTACATAAAAACAAACTAAACTACTGCTTTATCCTTCCATTGTTGTGAACCCAGCAGTACTTGATATATTCAGCAGTGCTTGACCCATAGCAGTAGATTGATCAGCAAAGCTTTAGTCTTCATCAGTCTTTGACTTGATCAGTAGTTGTAGGTCAGTAGTTGTAAATATCAGTGGATTGGAGGTCATTAGATGTTGAAACCACTTTCAAGGGGAGAGACTTGTATACATAACATCTGCTTATTTTGGATCCACTGCTCTGATCCACTTTTGGCTTTAATTATTTGTTCCTCTGATAGGGTTCAATTCCAACAATCTCCCCCTGGAACAGATAATGCCAAAACCCTTCATTATTTGTGGAACTTTATTGCCTCATCAACAGTTCCCTTATTTTCCCTTTGAGTTGTAACTCAAAGTCTAAGGCATCTGTGTCATCTTCATCCCTGCACAGTGGTAGATCAAGTAGATCCTGCAGATCTTCAACACTTAGGCCAAGTGCTTGTTCCCTTGAAATCTTTTTCACTTCTCCACTAGACTTGATCACAGTCAGTACATGGGTCTGTTTATCACTTTTCCACTTTAGTACTTTTGAGTCCGGTGGGTTTCTTGGGAGATTTTTATTAGATGAGGAGTTTGGAGATGCTGGCCTTGTGATGACTGACTAAGCAGTGCTTTGAGCTTGAGCAAGTTCAGGGATATCAGCCATCATTTGTTTCATAACCATCTTTATCACTTCATTACCAGTAGCTATATCCTCTCTTGTCTCTGCATCCATCTGTTTTTTTCCTTCTTCTTTAATAAAGAAAGGCACCAGGTGGAGCAGTGGCTCTCTTGATTTGCAGCTTTGGTGGTCTTTTTGAAACCTCTGCTTCAGGATAGTCAGGTTTTTGTGGAATTTTTGGATTTTTCTTCCTAAGTTCCACCAACTTTTTGTAAGTGGCCCTGACCTTATCTTCTTTCCACCTCATCACTTGGTTCTTTGACCCAAAATCAGCAGTGATCAATTCCTCTTTCATTCTCCTCAGCTCCAATGCCTTATCAGGTACATTCTTCTTGTACTTTGCCCAATCAAGAGGAGTATGTTTGACTTTGTTTTTTATCATGTCTTGAATCCTGGCTGCTTCACTTTCAAGCTCAGGAATGGTCCATTCTTTGTACATGTATTTTTCTCCCTTGTATTTCTTGTAAGACATGATGTTATCAATATAATCTTTTCTCAGGGATTCATCTGCTCTTTCTGATATCTGCTGACAGACATTCTTTGCAAATTGTTCCAAAGATCTGACTTGTGTGAGCAGAAATTGATAATGACTTTGAATTTCTTTGTCAGATTTCCCTTGTGAACTTCTTTTAGAGATATCCTCTGCTTGTAGAGCCTTAACTTTCAAATATTCTTCAATATTGTT
Organism: Helianthus tuberosus; assembly: GCA_030545235.1. NCBI lineage: Eukaryota > Viridiplantae > Streptophyta > Magnoliopsida > Asterales > Asteraceae > Helianthus > Helianthus tuberosus. Next base: position 181,388,091 of record CM060363.1, on the reverse strand, counting down.
AGGCCTGGGATATCCTCCAACTGATGGCAAACTCCTTTTAGCAGGGTCATCCTTAAAGTAGAAGGATTTGATCTCTTCTCTGACTGCTGCAAGCTCTAGAGGATATTGGACACCTGCAGGAGTAATGTCAGTAATTGGCTTTTGAACCTGAGCTGATGAGAGAGGAACAGGGTTTGGTATAGTAACAAGTGATAGAGGTTGTGAAGATGTTGGTGGTGGTGAAGTATCATCATCTTTCAGAATTAACCTTCTTTTTTTTGGTTGAGGAGAGGCTGATGATGTTTTGGATGGATCAGTGGTGGTGATTTGAGTGGTGGTTATTGTAGTGGAAGTGATTGAAGTGGGAGGTTGCTGACTAACAGTAACAGTTGTTGAAACAACTGGTGTTTCAACCACTGTTGCCATTACAACAGATGTTGTAACATCTGTTGTCTTCTGCTTTTTAGCAGGAGATGAAGGTGGTGTTGATGATGTTTTTGGTGGTGAGGTGATCTTTGGTGGTGGTGGTAAGACAGTGGTTGTGGTGTGTGTTGAAGTGGTGTGTGTTGAAGTAGTGGCAGGTGTTTGGCTAGCAATTGTTGAAACTACTGAAGTATTAGCAGAAGTTGATACAGCAGGTGTTACAACAGCTGTTTGGGTGGAAGATTGATGTTTGGAGCTTTTGGAATGTGACAAACGGCAAAATTCCGGTAATTCCGTACAATCTGAACAACTATTTCAATTTTTATTTTCACGTATACGACTTGATTTTAATTAATTAAAGTCTTAAAGGTCTAGGAATTATAAAAATCATAGTGAATTATGATAACGAATCCGTTGCGATTAGAAACAATATCCTAGACTAACAATAGGAACGCGAATAAACGATACTTGTCAGTACTAGTCGCGGTACAGTCTGACACAATGAAAACAAGACATACAGTTATGTCTACACAAATATTCTATAAAAAGCCTTGTCCAAAAATAATATGTGCCTTATTATTTACAAAATTCCATTAAAAACCAAATTGTCCAAGTCCGCAGAAAAATACAGCAATCGTGCGGAAATATACAGCATTCCGCAGAACGAAACAGTAACTGTCCGAAAAAACCCAAAAATAAATATTATTTGACATAAATAATATAATGGGTATTAAAAACGACACAAAATCCGCAATCGAATCTTATTGCGTTAAGCTGCACGGCTAGTTCAGTAAACTGCCAGTCAGTAAAGCCAGTACCGGAACCGTGTCAAAAATAATAAAATTTTTAGTCCAAAAAGTTGGATTAATTATTTGTATAATAAAACAAGTGAAAAAATAATTTTTGTTATGTATTTATCTAAGCAAAACACGGTGTCAGTATTTAACCCGATACAGGACCTGAACCGACTTTTTCACCCGAATTACAAACTAAAAATTTTGGTGAACTAGTTTTACCTAGTGTCACACTACTTTAAAATATTAGAGCTTAAAACCTTCTAGATATTTTTATATAAAATATCAAAGTTATAAAAATGCTTAAAGTTTATAATTTAAACAAGATTTTTATTAAAAAATTCAGCAAATTCCCCTTTTTTTGGCTGAATTTCGTTCAAGTGGGTCCCCCCTCCAAGCCTACTCATCTCTAATATGGTGTGTTGGAAAAATGAGATGATGATTAGTGTTTTTGCAAGGATCCATGTTACCTAAGTCACTTCTACACTCCACCCTTAAACCATTTTCTAAAAACCATCAAAACCATCCAACTTCTTCTCCTCTCTCTCTTTCCAAAATCGTGTAAACCAAACACCCCCCATTTCACTTTCATTTCAAACTTCAAATTCAAGAGTTCTTGCACATATGGAGATCCATGGATGAAACTAGTTACAAGGGTGTTTAGAAAAGCTTGTTGGAGCCCTTTTGGTGGAACTTGAAGCCTAAAATCATCAAGATTTCTTATCATCATCTTTGTTTCCTTGCAAAAATTGTAAGAACATCATACTAGTTTCATTTTTATTCTTGATTTCTTTTACAAGTTCATTATAAACCCATATGAAAAACAACAAGAAACAACTAAAAATCATTATTTTTAACCATGATTTTTCTATAATTAAGAGAAGAACTTGGAGAAATCTAGTCTAATAAACTTGAATCTTGGTTATTTTTACTCAAAAATATGATCTACATACATGCATGTAGGATCAACCAAGATTCCTCAACAAAGTGATGAACATGAATTTTTGATGAACATGCATGCTAGTAAAATGTAAGAAACCATTTAAAATCAAGAAAATAAAATTTTGAAATAATTCTTGAATAAAGTTTCCATTTCTGGAAAGGATCAAAATCAAGAAATATGTTAGTAGTAAACGTTTTGAATACATATTTATGCTTCAAATGACCTTGTAAGACATCTAAAACAAGAGTTTTTCATAAAATCTTGTTCTACAAATTTTAGGCAAAAATAAGGAATAAAGTTTCATTTTCGGGAAAGTCAAGAACAATATCATGTTCATGCTACTTTTGTTGACAAATTTTGTTAGATATTGATACTTGATGATGTTTTGTATTGAAATAATTTGAAAACAAGTTTTGTATAAACTTGGGGAAAAATCCATATTTCAAACCAAACTATGGCAAAATTTTTATAAATTTTGTTATGTTTTTAAAAGTTGTTGAACAAGGAAGTATGTAACTAAAACAAACATTTGGGGTCTTGAACATGGTTAAACAAATTTTGGACAAAGACATAAACCCATGTTTTATAAAAAGATTTCTAAATAAAAAATAACAAGTATATATTTTTGGATAAAATGTGTACCGACAAAAATATTCATCAAGTATCATAAGTGTATATATTTTGATGTGTACATCATATGTTAGTTCAAGTAGGAACAAATACAAAATTGTTACACATCCATGAAAATTACCAAAAATATATATGTATGAACTTGAATAACGAAATAAAATGTCCATCCTTGGACACGAAAACACAAATGGACAAATTCGGACACTATTGGACTATATGGACTTTTGGACAAACTAAAATGGCACAAACAAAGCAAATGGTAAAACGTGACGGACGACACAAACGGGATAAACGATACGAATAAATAAAACCTACAAGTAGTAAACGACTATAACAAAATACGAGCCGTCACAAAAGTTTATGCACTAAAATAATTCAATTATGGCATAAGTAATGATTTTTATAAAAATTAGATTTTTATAAAAATACAAGTATTACTCTTATTATTTTTTACTAGCCCAAAATTTTATATTTTGAAAAGTAGTCCATGAATTAAAATTGGGCTAATGCCCATTTCTCATGAATAAAAATTTGGGCTAGGCCCACTTTTACAAAACAATGGACTAAAATATGTTTTTTAGTCAAAATTGGGCTAAAGCACACTTTACAAATTACTTGGGCTAAAAACCCAATCTTTACAAATTATTATAAACTAGATATATTTTTAGAAAAACAATTTGGGCTAGGCCCATTCTTACACAAATTATTTGGGCTAAGTCCACAAATATAAACTAAATTGGGCTAGGCCCACTTTTATAAAATGTTTTGGGCTATGGCCCACTTCTACAAATTAATTTGGACTTGACCCATTTTTAACAAAGTTATTTGGGCTAGGCCCATAAGCACCAAATACCCAAAATGAACTTAAATTCTAAAACACAAATTAAGCCCATTCAAACACAAATCAAATAGAATAAATATATATACAAAGAAGTTATACATATACGAAAACACAAAAACAAAATACAAGATAGAATATTTGTACGATAAATAAACATAAACCTAATTGTCTAACTAGATTAGAACACTTGTAGGTCAAGAAACGAACCACGAACAAGGAATCGAATAGAGATTTGCTCGGAACACAAATCTGTGAGTTCATGTTTCCCCTTTTACTTGGAATGTTTATAGTTTTAAACTTCGGGGATGTATACATGTTACAAATAGTATGATGATACGATGAAACTATTTTGATCACATGCGGATAGATGTTTAAAATAAAGGGGTCATTAATGAATAAACAAGTACCGGGGAACAAACGAATAGATCTATTTGGGTTTTGGCAAGCCCCACTCTTAACGACAACGATAACCACGATCGTCAAGAGTGCCTTTGTGTCCAAACTAGTGTCGTTGACACACTCGATAAATTGTCAAGGTTTGGTTGCCTCCTATTCGGCATACATATTAGTGTCCTTGCAACACACTAATGATCATACAATTTTTTTATCATACTATACAAAAACGAATTTTAGTACTTCAAATGTTTTGGAGACTCATTTGATGCGAAAACAAAATAACATGAATTCACTCAACTTTTGTTGACGTTTTCAAAATTAACATGTATTACAGGAGATTAGTGGACGACTTTGGGAAAAATATGTTCAAGTAGTTATCAAGAACGCTAGCTTTTGAGATGTCATCCATTTTTAGTTGTTATGTTATGTATAACTGTTTTAAACTTTGAATAATGTTGTTAAAACTATGGTTGTTTTAAATTTCGAACAAGACATATGTAATGTAAATTATGGTTTCGAATCGAATGTATGGATGAACATCTTTTATGTTTCAAATATGTTGTTTACTCGATTGATTGTAACGATTTCCGCTCTCGTCACACCTCGCCATACGCTTCCGCATAAACCGAAAATCGGGGTGTGACATGGAAGGTGGTTTGGAAGCATGCTTTGTGGGTCTGGATGGTGTGTGTTTGGGTTCCCTCACTTTTCTAGTGGGATTCTTTCTTTTTGGCCTAGGATTTTTATCATCCTTTGGCTCAGAAATACCCTGCTCATTCAGCTCCATAAAAGCTCTTTTCTCCTCATTCCACCTGGATTTATCCTTAGCCTCTCTATCCCTTTTTACACTTGCTTTAGCTTCAGCAAGTGCATTTGTGGTAACATCAATCTTTTTACTACCATCTGGCAAGGTTGATTTTCTCCCCCTTTTTGGCATTATCTGGTGGTGGGTTATCAATAAAGAGAACAGTGGGAGGAGCAGTGCCAGTGGTGTTTAGTATGTGGGCCTTTATAGCCTTGATGTCAGCTTGTGTATCTTTAAACCTTGACTCCATCATGTTTCTCAGATTTTGAACATGTATCTCATGCTGCTGATCAGCCAATTGTCTTTGATGTTGGAGCAATGATTGAAACAAATTCCATAACTCATTTGCAGCAGGTGCATGTTGTGCAGGTGCTTGAGCTGGAGCAGCAGTGGGTGGTACCTTTTGAACTTTCAACAACTGTTGCAGCATATCTTTAATCTCTGCAATAGAGGTATCCAGTTTGTCAACTCTGTCCGTCAATTCTCGGTACATTAAACCATCACCCAACTTAATGGGATCATCTGATTTCCCACTAACAGTAGTTGTAATAGTGGTTGATGCAGGGAGTGTACTCCAAATATCATCCACTGATGCCCTTTTGTCTTGGAACTGGGGACTTCTTCCTTCAAAAAGAGAAACACTTTTTAGTGAACTAGTGAACACTGGATACACAGGTGTTCCCAGAGAAGGAATTGCCTCCAAGGAAGTCTTATTGATGTAACCACTGTCCAAATGCAAGCCAGTGGGTTCAGCACTTGTAGTGGCTGCTTCACTTGGACTACCACCAAGAGTTACTTGTAACTCAAGGGGTGTAACCTCCTCAGGTGTTGTTGGTGGGTTAGAAATGATTGGAACATCAGACCCAGTCACTTGTTGAGGTATGTTCTCATTAACAGGTGACTGAGAAGGACTGGTTTATGTCTGGTTCAAATCAAGAGCATCTAACAATAATTTTGTTTGTGGGGGAATTGTGGAGGTGATGTTGGGTGTAGAAAGAGAATTGGCCCCGGGCACTGGGCTGTGGATGATGGAAGCAAGTGATTCCAGAGCATCATATTGTGGTGTCCCTATATGTACAACCTGTTCTTTTTGAGAAGAAACAGAAGGAGTTTGAGGTATGAGTTGAGATATTTCTACCATCTGCTGTGAAGAAGTAGCAGCAGTGGTTTCTTGTGACTTTTGTGCTGTCATTGGCAGTTGCTCCGGTATCTCATCCTCCAGAGTTGCCTTTGATTTGGGTTTGGGGGGCTTTTGAGTTTTCTTTTGTCGTGGCTTTTTGGTGATTTTAGGTGTGGGTTTCACAGCAGTTGTTTTGCTGCTGTGATCACCTAGAGCAGTGGGCTCAGTAGCAGATGCCTGAGGAGCAGTGGTAGCTGCTAAATTCTGCTCAGGAACCTCTGCTTGTGTTTTGCAAGGTGTTGAAAGTCTTGTAAAAGTTTCAACAGTTAAACTGTTTATTTTAAAAGAATCACCCTGGATGAGCACATGTGCATCATCTTTTCCAAACTTCTTTTGAAAGTAATAACTTAAGATCCTTGGAAATAATAAAAATGATTTTGTTGAAACATTTTTGACCAAGTCATCAAAGATTTCCTGGGAATAGTTAAAATTTTCATCTTGTAAAATGGCATATCCCAGGTATTGAATCTTCAATGGTATCTCATTAAAAGCAGTTGTTTTGTTTGAAACACACATCAAAAGGGTATGAAATAAAAATCTTGTTGTAGGAGGGAAGTTACCTTTTTGTAAGGTATCCCTCTTCATTTGTTCTGCATACCCTCTTTCAAGAAAATCAGTTTGATATTCGTTTTTAGGGAAAAAGGTTTTACCTTGCTGATCATCAAGTTCGAATACACCTGAAATGGATTGTGGGGTGATGTGGACCTTTTTAGCCATTATTGAAGAATTAATGGCTATTGTTGTCTCACCTTGTTTTTCAAGTGTGGCATTTTTCCAGAATTCTCTTTGGGTTTTTAGGAAAATCGGAGCATCTGCTGTCAACAAAGTTTTGTACTTTGAAGCTGACATGATGTCGATGATGGAATCGTAGATATCGATGGTGCCGAGTTTTGTGAGGAGACCCAAATAGTTGTGAGGAGCTTTGTATGGAATTTTAATGGGTGTGGTAGCCATTTGAGTGGCCTTTTTAGAAGATGATTTTGAAGTGTATTTTGCAGAGGAAGACGACTTTGATTTTGTCATTGTGAAGAAGAAGATCGATGAATGATTTGAGAGAGAGATGGAAACTGCTTTGAGAAAGGAATTTTTGTGAATTCGATTCGACAGTAAAACCCTGTTTGGGGGGTTTGAGAAGGGTTTTATAAAAGAAAAAGTGAATGCTAACGTGGCAGCGGTTACAAAAGATCTGACCGCTATGTACTGTCCACGTGCCAACCCCTAATGAAATGAAGGACAAGTGTTTTATGAAAACCACTGATGGAGCAAGATCAGTGGTTGTAACGGTAATAATGAAGGCAGTGGGTGATTTTTTTACTATCAGTGGATAGCATATCAGTGGATAAAAACACTGATTTTGAACAACAGTGCTTATCAAGGAAATGAGAGAACAGGGGTTGACTATCAGCAGTGGACATACTTTTAAGCAGGACAGATGTTTGAACAAAACAGTGGTTATAGCAGACTTTTAAGGATTTAATGAAAAATTCATTTTTGGCTATTTTTAAGGATGGATTTTTGATTTTCTAAAAACATTTTAATGCTTTTATTCACAGAAAAACAAGATTTTGCCTGTTATTCCATGTTTAGCATGCCAATCCTAGAGATCAAGCTTTCAAAGGTGGATGTGTCTAATGCTTTGGTTAGCACATCTGCCAGCTGATCTTTAGTTGGAACATGGTGCAGAGAAATCAAACCTTTTTCATAGCAATCCCTCACAAAGTGATGTCTGATATCAATGTGCTTGGTGGTTGAATGGGAAACTGGATTTTTGATGATATTTTCTGCTGCTTGACTGTCCAACATGAGAGGTGTCTTTATGGCAGTGATACCAAAATCCAGCAACTATTTTGAAGCCAAAGAAGTTGGGCTGTACAGCTTGCAGCAGCTATATACTCTGCCTCAGCAGTGGATGTGGAAACAGTTGCTTGCTTTTTGCTTTGCCAAGACACTAAGCAACTGCCTAGGAATCGGCACCCTCCTGAAGTGGACTTCCTTGTCTTGTCACATCCAGCAAAGTCACTATCTGAGAAACCTGAAAGCTCAATTTTACCATCAGCTGGATACCAGATACCAAGTGTGGGTGCACCTTTTAGGTATCTGAATATCCTTTTTACAGCAATAAGGTTTGACTTTCTAGGGGCTGATTGGGATCTTGCACAAACACATGTTGCAAACATGATGTCTGGCCTAGATGCAGTTAGGTACAATAAAGACCCAATCATGCTTCTATATAAAGTTTGATCAACCAAATCATCCTTCTCATCAGACATGACTATTTTATTGGTTGCAATGGGTGTACTACATGGATTACAATCATCCATCTCAAATTTCTTCAGCAGTTCTTTGGCATATTTACCTTGATGGATAAAAGTGCCATTTTGCAGTTGCCTTACTTGGAGACCAAGAAAGCACTGGAGTTCACCCATTGCACTCATTTCAAACTCAGCTGTCATGAGTTTCCTAAACTCTTCACACATTTTGTTACATGTGCTTCCAAAAATGATGTCATCCACATAAATCTGGACAATCATCAAGTCCTTTCCTCTCCATTTTAAAAATAGTGTTTTGTCTATTTTACCTCTTGTGAAACCAATGGAAAGTAAAAAGGTGGAAAGAGTTTCATACCAGGCCCTTGGTGCTTGTTTCAAGCCATACAAAGCTTTATTCAGCTTATAGACATGATTTGGATTAAATGGATCCTCAAAGCCTGGAGGTTGACAAACATATACCTCTTCTTGAATCTTACCATAGAGGAATGCACATTTGATATCCATTTGATACACCTTGATGTTGTGGTTGACAGCAAAGGCCAGGAATAATCTGATAGCTTCAAGTCTTGCTACAGGGGCAAATGTTTCATCATAGTCAATGCCCTCTTCCTGTCTGAACCCTTGAACCACAAGCCTAGCTTTATTCTTGACAACAATACCCCTTTCATCAGTTTTATTTTTGAAGACCCATTTTATGCCAATAGGACTTACACCCTCTGGCAATGGTACAAGCTCCCAAACTTGTTGTCTTCTAAACTGTTGGAGCTCCTCTTGCATAGCTTCTACCCAGCTGTTGTCTTTTAGTGCCACTTGGTACTTGACTGGCTGATGGAGAGATAGGAAACCAGCAAAAAGATAAATGTTTTGGGATTGACTTCTTGTGAGCACCCCTTCATTGATGTTGCCAATGATTTGGTCAGGTGGATGAGATTTCAAGAAGATAAGATCTCCTTGGTATGGAATAATGGCATTAAGTGGGGAGGGCTGCAGATGTGAGTCATCTGAGCTAACCACTGCTGGTGACTTTGATGATCCAGCAGTGGCTTCAAAAGGTGGTGGAATAGGAGGTAATGGTGTGGACACATGCTGACTTTGATCCACTGTTTGAGGACTTTTGTCAACAGTGTCTGATAATGTGGAAGCAGGGGTTAATGGGCTACTTTGGTCAACAACTGTTGAGGTAGCAGTGGTTGAACTTTGACAGCTGTTTTGAACATCTGCTGCTCTTCCACTTGATGCAGACTTTTGTTGTGGAATGATGATTTCATATCCATAGTCTGATGATGAATTTTCTGATGGACCTGCATTGTTAGACTTGACAGCAACACTTTCAAATGTGAATTTATCAAGATCAAATAAATCTACAGGATTTGCTGGGATTTTCATTGAAGAAAGTTTATTGAACTTTACATTCAAAGTCTCTTCCACTGTCTTAGTTCTTGTGTTAAACACTTTGTAGGCCTTAGCAGTGGTTGAGTATCCCAGATGATAACCACAATCAATTCTGGCTGCAAACTTTGAGATAGAATCTTTTAAGTTTAAAATGAAGCATGGGCAGCCAAAAACCTTGAAATATGAAATCAATGGCTTTATTTTATACAACAGTTCATAGGCAGTCTTTTGATGCCTGGGGTTGATTAAAACTCTGTTTTGGACATAGCAAGCAGTGTTTACTTGCTCTGCCTAAAAAGTTAATGGCAAACCTGAATCAGCAAGCATGGTTCTGGCAGCCTCAATCAAAGTCCTGTTCTTTCTTTCAACAACCCCATTTTGTTCTGGTGTTCTTGGAATGCTGTATTGCCTCACAATTCCTTTTGACACACAAAAATCATCTAACTCCTTGTTTCTGAACTCTGTGCCATTATCACTTCTGAAGATTTTTACTGGCAAGTCAAACTGCTTTTCAACCTGTTTCACAAAGTCTTGCAGAATGCCTGCAGTCTCATCTTTTGAGTGTAAAAAGTAAGTCCATTTAAACCTAGAAAAGTCATCAGCAATAACCAAACAATATCTCTTTTTCTTAAGACTCATGACTTTTACTGGGCCAAACAAATCCATATGAAGCATTTGCAAGCATTTGGTTGTTTTGGACTCATCAATTGATTTGTATGAGCTTTTATGTTGTTTTCCTTTTAGGCAGGAAACACAATGCTCAGAACAGGTGAACAGTTTTTGAGGTAAACCTCTTACTAACCCCTGTTTTGAAATAGCAGTGATTGTCTTGAGATTTGTGTGCCCCAATTTCCTGTGCCATAATTCTGTCTCTTTGTTTGAGGCAGCTGAGAACAGACAGGCATCAGTCCTGGGGCTCTCTTTTGACATATCAACTACATAAACATTGCCACTTCTTTGAGCAACAAGTTTGGTTTTTCCAGTTTTTATTATTGCTTCAATCTTTTCAACCATTTCTGGTCCAACAATCCTTTGTGAGGAATGAGCCATAGCCCTTATCACTCATTTGTGAGACACTCAGGAGGTTGAATTTTAGATTGTCTATTAGATTGACATTTTCAAATTTTACATTACCAGACTGTACTGTACCAGATCCCAGAACTTTCCCTTTACTATTATTACCAAAGGATATATCACCCCCTCCATGGATTTTGAAATCTTTGAGTAGGGCTTTACATCCTGTCATGTGCCTGGAGCCTCCACTATCTACATACCAAAGGCTATCTAAGCATGCAGAAGCTCCCTGCACATGAAGTAAAAGGATTAGTTCATTAGGGTCTCCAAAGCTAATAAGGCTTTGGATGGGGTCTCAACAGTGTCTGGGATGAGTTCAGGTGGATGGACAGTGGTTAGCTCAGGGGTTTGAACATTTTTGGGAATGTTTGTCTCTAACCACTGTTGGGGTTCTTGACCAATCACCTGCTGATAACCAAAAGGATACCTGTTCACTCTTGGTTTAGAAGGTTTTTTGTAAACCTCATAAACATGTGGGATCCTTTAGTATGATGGTTGGCCCTTACCTCTTCTGTATTGATTTGCAGGGGGTGCATCAGTCACCTGAACATCTCTTTTGACAGATGTTTGGTTTAGCTGTTTTGTAACAGCTGTTTGGACTGGCACAAACAGTGGTTGATTTTTGGTGAATTTGACAGATGATTTTGATGAACTTAAGGATGTTTTTGCAGTGTACTCATTCTTTTTTACATCAAAGTTTTTGAGATACACACATTCTTGAGTTTTGTGGTTTGTTTTACCACAGATGGTGCAGCTCTCAGCAGATTCAATTACACTTGTTTTGTTGAGATCATATGCTTTTAGATGAAAACAATCTTTTGTTAGATGGTTTTTCTTTTCACAGAAATCACAAAACAGGTTTTTGATTTTTTCCATTTTCTTGCTCTTTTCAGATTCCTTAGCAACAGAGTTTTGAACCACTGTTGGGATATCTTTGAGTGGGATGACTTTTGCCTTGGGAGCTTTTACACCATCAGTGGTTGTGAAATCCATTGGTTTGAAGTTTTCAAGGATGTCACACTCATCAGACCATGTGGGTTTAAATTGATATTTCTCAATTTCCTCAAAAGTTGAGGACCCCACAGATCTTTCCAGAGTTATTTTGTTACCAAGTTTGTCAGTTATTTTAACCTCTTGGCCATCCTTGTTTGTGAGAATAACTTCAACAGTGGAGTGAACAGATTCTTTTAAAGCATTGTTTTCAATTTCATCATGTTTTCTAAAGCCAATACCAAATTTCACATTGCTTTTGATCTGTTTTTCAAGCATGACCTCATAACCTTTGCATGATTCAACCCATTTCTCACAAGTGATTTGGGTGGATTCCAACTCCTTTTTGCAAACCTGGTATTTTTCTACCATTGTTTGGAGTTGGTTCTTGGTTATGCTTTGCTCTTCTTTTAAGCTGCAGATTTCTTTATCCTTTTCAGCGAATTTGTTTTTAAGTTCTTTTAAAGACCTTTCAAATTTGACCTTATCATTCAACACTCTATCCCTAAGGTTTTCATTCACCTCTTTAATGTTAGCAAATGCTATGATGCATTTGTCTGAACACAGATTTTCAAGAACCTGAGATGATACCTTAGCTGCAGCCATCATGGCACAATCACATTGATGATCATTTTCTTCATCAGCTCTCTCTCCTTTCTCACCTTCTTTGGACCAGGGGTCAAGCAATGGTTCAATCAGGGTTTCTGAATTTTTTCCCAGCAGTTGTTCACCAGCAACAACAGTAACCACTGCTTCAGCAACTTCATCCACTGTTCAACACTTGTTTGCCCCTTTTCAGCATCCAGCTCTTATGGTATTGACTCTAATGCCATAAGACAAAATTCATCATTAGAAGCATCATTAGTAGCATAGAGTGCAAAGTTTTCATCCCCTAGCTCATCAGGTAAGCTGCTCCAGTCAACAAAGCCTTGGCTGAAAAAGCTTTGCTGATCTGGTTGAACCACTGCTGGTGGTGCAGCTTGTTGTGGTGCAACTGGTTGCACTTGAACCTGAGGTACAGGAGCCTGATCATACTGAATTTGAGGGACAGTGGTTTGAACATAATGCACAGGAATAGGGTTTGCATAATGAGCAGTGTTTACATGGGCAGCAGGGGTATAATGGGAATAGTGTACAGTGCTTTGATTTTGTGGCCTAGGGTTTTAGCTGGGATGAGTAACAATTGGACCAGTAGTTTGATTCCTACATTCCCTAGCAAAGTGTCATAGCCTATTGCACTTATAGCACTTAATCTTAGATTTATCCAACCCCACTTTTAAATTCCCATGTAACCCTGGGAATTTTCTCCCTGTCCTTTTTGTAAAATTTGCTTATTCTTACACTAAGCAATGCCAATTGATGCAAAATGTCCATTTCTTCAAGGTCAGTTGGATCAAAGTGTTGTAAGTCATTGAGTTCAAAGCACAAGTTATCTGACATCTGGTTTTCACCATTTGCAGTAAAAGCATAATTTACAGAGTGAGAATCAGAGTTATTAAAGTTTCCACCAGCAGTTATGTCAATAAAATGATCATAACTCTGATCCTTACTACTGCTACCAGATTCTTCGTGACCAAAAAGAGCTGTGCTGCCAAATGAATAATCATCAGCAACTTTACCAGACTCTTGCAACTTCTTTTTCTGGTTTAACTCCCTTTCATAGGTCAGGAGTCTACCATGAAGTTGGGTCAGGGTCAGATCTTTGAACTCAGCAGAATTCCTAGTTACAAAAGCAATTGTATCCCATTTTTCAGGCAGTGATCTAAGAAACCTGCTATTTTGTGTAGAATTAGCAAATGTTACTTTAACAAGTCTTAGCTCACTAATGAGACAATTGAATCACTCAAACTGTTGAGTCAATGATTCACCCTTAATGTGACAAAAGGTTTCATACTGCTGATTCAGAATTTCCCTATTATTTTCAATAACTTCTTCAGTTCCCCCAAACTGTTCCTTAAGTGCATCCCATAATTCCTTAGCACTGTTACAATGTAACAGCCCAGCATAAATTTCATTAGGTAATGCAGATGCAATGATGCTAAATGCTTTGGCATCGAGTTCGAACTTTTGAAAATCAATTTCAGTATAGTTTTCAGGTTTTTTAGGTTCGAACTTCTTTGTATCCTCAGCACTTGGCACCATGGGAACATGTGGTCCAAAAACAACAGATCTCCAACATCCGGTATTCTGTTGAGCAAGTATGTGACCCATCCTTCTCTCCCAGATGTTGTATTCATTACGCTTAAGCATGGGTGGTTTGAAAAGTGATCCGATGTTATTTTTATCATCTTGTGATTGTGACGTCATCCTGGTTGTTTTACAAACACTGATTAATCAACTTTGATGGTGATTAAACCTTGCTCTGTTTTTCAACAAAACGAACAACTATCAGTATCAACGATTATGAGCTGAACTATTTATGTCAAAATGATTGTTAAATCAAATTTGACTGTCCGAGCTCTGATACCAATTGTTAGGATCTGAGTTTGGATTGATTGTGTTTTATGTTTGAATTAAGATGAAAGATGAACAAGTAGTGCAGCGGAATATAAATGGAAACAAACTTTGCACACAATCAAATAGGAGAATTGCTTTTAACACACATTTTCACAAAGAACCAAATGATTGAATTTATTTCAACTATGATTACAATGCATACATGTAACAAACTCCCCCTCAGCCTGAGCTTACAGTGATTGTTCGTATAGGTAGAAAAGTGGTGAAGAGCTGATAGAACAGTACATGGTACTGTTTTATTTATAGGCACGCCCAAACCACTGTGGCATCTTTGCTGACGTCACCATGAAAGTGACATCTAACCTCCTAACAAACTCTAACAACTGATCTGATACAAACACTGCTATACTATCTACTGTTTACAATACATTACATAAAAACAAACTAAACTATTGCTTTATCCTTCCACTGTTGTGAACCCAGCAGTACTTGATATATTCAGCAGTGCTTGACCCATAGCAGTAGATTGATCAGCAGAGCTTTAGTCTTCATCAGTCTTTGACTTGATCAGTAGTTGTAGGTCAGTAGTTGTAAAGATCAGTGGATTGGAGGTCATCAGATGTTGAAACCACTTTCAAGGGGAGAGACTTGTATACATAACATCTGCTTATTTTGGATCCACTGCTCTGATCCAGTTTTGGCTTTAATTATCTGTTCCTCTGATAGGGTTCAATTCGAACAAGCAAAACTAATTAATTCATCATTGCTTTTAAATGAATTAATTTTATAAATCTTGAAACAAACGGACTGAAACCATCTTAGTTCTGTGATAATTTAGAACAACTCTATTGCTACAAAATTCAATAAAAGTCATATTACGTTGCAGCGGCGAAGCTAGCCCATTAAGTTAAGGGTATCCCAATTTTTTTTTACCGTGGAATCATACAATAATAAAAAATTACTATGGAATCATACAATAATAAAAAACGATAATAAATAAAATACGTAGAATTCTACATAAGCATTTAAAGTCTTAACTTTTAGACCCTAATAAATATACAAAGTAGAATTCTACGTAAACTATAACACCAAACAAGAAATCAAAGGACAAGAAAACTCACAAATCACAATAGCACCCCGGTCAACGCCGGTCAACAACGACGATTTTACCAGGGACGATTTCGATTTTCAGCAGGAACGACTAGCGCTGCCTTCTGTTCAGCCTTTGGTTTCCCATTGCCACTCGTAATCAAAAGGTTTATTTTATTATTTTGGGTCTTTAGCTGACCTTTGTCATTTACCGATTAGGTCTCCTTTTAATTATACTAGGTTAGAACCCCGTGTAATACACGGGTTGAATAAATGTAATTTTATATACCAAATAATAAAAAAATATATCTTTAAAAACCTCGTTTATTACACGTGTTGAATAAATGTAATTTTATATACCAAATAATAAAACAATAAATATCTTTAAAAATCTCGTCTATTACATGGGTTGAATAAATGTAATTTTATATATTAAATAATAAGAAAAGATATATTTAAGAACTCCGTGTATTGTATGGGTTGAGTAAATTTAATTTTATATATTAAATAATGAAAAAAATTAAGAACCTCATGTACTGTATGGGTTGAGCACATATAATTTTATATACCAATCAATAAAAAGTTATATCTTGTTATATCTTTATAAACCATGTGTATTATAAAACCTTTGTATTAAACTGACAAAATGACCCAAACCACAGGAACTAAAATAACATTTAACTCTTTACATTATATGAATTTATATTTAGTGTATGTATTTTGTTAATTTCAAGATAAATAATTTTGAAATCTAATAATATTTCAAAAGATTATATTATCTCCTATACGAATTGTTTAAATTTATATTAGATTTATTTTATAATTATCTTTTAATTAATATTAATTATAACTAAGTAGGAGATAGAGATGAGAAAACTAAAAAATAGATAGTTCCAATGAATGACATGTGTCCCCTATTGGTTTCTTTTATTATATAGTACTAGCGGTAAGACCCGTGTGCAAACACGGGTCGTTTCTTAGAAAACCATGCATAACACATATTGAAAGAGAGTAAAAAAATAATTAGTGCAGACTTACAAAATTGATATAAATTAATGATCAATAGATTTATTCAACAGCAATTCCATTATGTTGATAGCAAATCACTGTTGTCTATTAACTGTTAAAAACTTCTGTTGCTTTCCAACAGACTTTACTAAGAACTGTCATCCATTATCTCCAACAGAGCTTCCCAGATGGATAGATAGTAACTATCAGATGTTAGTCAACCATTGTTAAAAAGGTCAGTCAACAGAAATTACAAAGGTTAGTAAACAGATGTTAAGAGAATAATGTTATTAACAACATGTGTTCTCAGGATAGGCTTAATGCAGAGCAAGTATCAGATGCTTTCAAAAAGTTGTATTGCTTTCCAACAAACATTTCCTAACAACAGTTCCTCCATTATACCCAACAGACGTTGCCAGGTTGACAGTTCCTCCATTTTCTACAGTTTTATTGTTAACAATTAATTCACATATAACACTTGCCAATACTTAAATACTTGAACTCAACAGATAATACCACAAAACTTTGCAAACAATCATTTACTCAAAGAAGTTCCTGGTAACGTTGGCGTTATAGAGTGTGTAAACGGTATGAGATGGGATTACCGATTCTCAAAACACAATGGAACTTTTGCTCTAAAAGAAGGATGGTCCTCAGTTGTCTCTGACCTTTCATTGAAAGAAAGATGTATGTTGGTATTTAAAAAAACTGCACCATATACATATCTGCTGACACCTTTTGAAAAAGTTCATCACTATCCAACAAAACTCCCAATGATTTCTATGTTCACATCAATATCGTTTGAGAGGAAGTTTAGATGTATGGATTCATTCTCCCATAGTTTTATTGATGTTTGTAAGGACGTGTTGGTAAGTTTTGGTATTTTAATCCAATACTTAAATGTTACTATAGTAATTAGTGATATAGTTGTTAATTTTATTGTACCTTTGTTGATTTCATAATTTTATATCTTTTTGTTCAGCTAATACCCAAGGAGTTAGTCAACGTCAGCATTGGAGTTGGTAAACTTAAAGAGATATTTAAGATCTATGTGAATCAGTGGGACTCTTTTGATGTACTACTTCAATGTGATCCTCTTCGGAATTGTTACTTTATAACCGATGGATGGGAAAAGGTTGTACACTACATGGGTATGCAAACTGGAATTGTACTTGTTTTAAGATACGTAGCGGATTACATCTTTCTGCTTACTGCCTTTGATTTGAATGGATGTGAGATTGTTGCACCCAAATCCAATGACAGTCCGATAGACGATACTTCCTCACCCAATTTAGAAGTTGCTCCAATTACCGAGGATCTGCATCACCAGTCGGATGTTGAAGAATCCAATGACACAGATTCTGATAGTGATTATGTTGTATCGAATGAATCATCTGATGATATCGACGACGCAAATTTTGATGCCGCTGTCTCAGATTATGAAGCTGATCCTGATGTATACCCCTTACAAATCGTATGGTACTGCAGCAAACATTTTGTAAATTTATTCTGTTAATATATTATTCCTCATTCTTTGGATGTTAAATGTTTGTTACAATTAAGCTGTTTTTTTGTTACTTTACTTAAATACATTATGTATTTCTTATTAATTATTGATATTTTATATTTATTTTTAAGCGTCTGAATGTGAAAGTAGCGTCTTTATCAAGGATTCATAGAACATTGAAGATGACAGTTGAAAATCTGAATAGAGTTGACACTGTAATTGACTTTCGACGGGAGAAGCATGGCAAGGGATTTAGATACGCGGATTGTCAATTCACCGAGAAGTTCACGAAGCCCAATGGTATCTACAGAAATATGAGATGCAAATTTGTCTACTCTGAAGAAAAAGCCAAGCTGATCATAAAGAAAGTCTACAAATAGTTGTGGTTGTTGGTATTATCTCATTTGAGATAAATTATGGGATGGTGATGTATCAAACTTCTATATTTTGAAAACTTACGACTTACGAATATTTAAATTATAATCATGTATGCTTATCTTGTTATTTATATTAACTTAAACCTTTGTTGTACATTCTCCATATATTTTAATTGGCTCTTCATGATACTTTACAACTTCAATTATACTCTGTAAATTTATGGGCAGTCATGGATACTTAAAAGGCTTCAACAAATTTATGGACAGCCATCGACACTTAAAACGCTTTTCTTAAAAGGCTTCAACAAATTTATGGGCAGTCATCGACACTTAAAAGGCTTCAACAAATTTTTGGGTGATCATTGTCATAACTTCACTTGAATTAACCTCTGACTACAAACAAATTTATGCACTCAACCTCTATTTATATAAAGCTCTGTCAAATAGAAAATCTGTTCAAGCAAAGTCTGTTGTTCCAAACAACCTCTGCTGATAAACACAAAGACTGTTATAGCAAATAACCTCTGCTGATAAACACAACCTCTGCTGCTGACTGAATATGAATACAAAAGCATCATAAAGCTAACATCTGCTGTTACTTAACAGATGATACAATCATTAAACATTTTGACATCAGCTGTTGAAACAAAGGTCTGCCAAACATAACATCTGCTGATCATTCCACAGTATAGATTGCTAACATCTGCTGTGCCTTAACAGATGATGCAGTTCAACAGAGGATTTCAAACATCTGTTTACACACGCATCATGATGAACATCTGCTGATAAACACCCAGATCTCCTTCAAGCAAAGGTCTGCCAAAGAGAACCTCTGCTATGGACTAACAGATGATGCAGTTCAACAGAGAATTTTTAACAACAGTGCTTTAACAGACCATGATCAACAGATGATAATATAATAACAATAATATTCAAACTGTAGCAATTACATAACATAACATTAATCGAATCAACATACCATTAATCGAATCAACGTGGGGAGATTGTATATACATAAACTCTAGGGTTTGTCTCGAGAGATTGTATATAACTAAACACTGATACACTAAACACTGTTACATAAATACTGATGTTGAATCCGCTGTAGATGCTGAACCACTGCTGTTACTGAGCAGTGGTTTTCCTTCGGTTGATCAGGCCTTAGGTACATAAGTGCTTGTCTTTAACATGGCTTTGTCTTCAACAGTGGATAGGTCTCATCAGTCTTTATGTCCATCAGTCTTTATAAGGAGCAGTGGTTAGTTATAATAGTCCTTAGCATGATCAGCTGTTATAACCACTCCATAACCCTTTGAGAGGAAGCAAGTGTCCGTCTATTAAATTGAGAGGAATCATTGCATTGCATCCCTGTTGAAAAACATAATAAAAAAATTTAGGGAAAATGGGTTTGAAAGATGATAACCCAACAGTGGAGGATCTCATTCGACAGCTCCGATAAATTCAATGGTGTTCTAAAATATATGTCTTTGATTTTTGAAGACCGACAAAGACCGACAAATGTCCACAGTGATGCTTCTTTGGACATTTGTCGGTCTTCAATAATCTAGGAAGCATTATTTCAGAATACCCTTGAATTTATTGAAGCTGTAGAATGAGATCCTCAACTGTTGGGTTATCATCTTTCAACCCCATTTTCCCTAAATTTATCAATTCTGTTTTTCAGACCTCCCAAAGCCACCTATCCGCCTCCAAAGGGATCGAGACAGCTTGAAGCATAACCTGGACTTGCTATCATTCCACCAATATACCAACTGAAAATCAATCTACTCGTAATCACATGGTACAACAATGCAAGTGTTTTGGTCAAAAATCACACAAGGATAATGCAACCAAATCCGATTTTGTAAGGTGTGATGCTTGGTAAGATGAACAAATGTATGAACAATGTATAAATGAAATGAATGTTGGACACAAGGATTTATACTGTCACACCCCGAAATATCAGAGCTGGCGTGACTGGACTGGTATCTTCATTGCACAGCGGAAGCAAATAAGCTAAGACTTCTAGAAAATGAAATCCCACTAAGTACTCGAATCTCCAATGGTTCTCCTATTCCAACCGTGCCATAACTTTGAAAAAGAAACATGCGAAAAATCAACATAAAGTTGAGCGAGTTCATAGTTTGTTTTGGAAAAGATTTAAAACAAATCTTTTTGATAACCGGTTTTAAAGTTGCCGTGTAAATACATAAAAATCATTTTTCTCGGCCTGATATATAAACACTGTGAGCTCCAAATAATCTTTGTAATATCATTTAAAATATGTATGTATGTATGTATGTTTGTAAGAGAATATGAACAGATCAATTAAAGTTTAGCAAGGACATTAAAGCATGTGAGGACATAGGGAGCACTCAAAATGAGTAGGCTTATACCCTTGTCGATTTCCCTCGACTATGTCGAATTCCCCTTCGACTATGTCAATTCACCTCGACTATTGTCGATTCACCTCGACTGATGTCGATTCACCTCGACTGGGACACCGAAGCACTCAAGTGGTCACATAAGGACCATGAGTGGGGCTCAGCCATACCCGTTAGATCTAACCTTCGTCCCTAATTAAGAGTTAATGGCATTTCAAATTTAGTCTATGCTCATATGATTTAATAGTTCATTTCATACCGTTTAAACATCCGTAACATGTATTCCACCCCTGAGAGTTATAAAACCAAATACAGTTAAGAGAAAAGGGGGATATGAACTCACTGGGTGTCCCGTTCTTCAAAAGCAAACTAACCCAGTCCCATTATTATAACTAGGACGATCCCATCCCTAATCACGAAAATCATTCACATTTCGATAATACGTATTTGTTTTGTAAAACCAGTATATTCAGTATAAATCGTTCGTAAACCATTTGAGTTCCTTGAAATCCATTCGTAACATGGTTTAGAAATGAGTTTTCGTTTATCGAGAAATTGTTAACTTTTGCAAAACTTGCATGTCTTTCCACCCCGAAAACATTTATAAAAATGTAAAACCGTAAAAAGGTGGGGTTATGAACTCACCTGGATTTCCATGTGCAAAGCTTGCTAAATACGACCTCGTGATGTCGTTTCCAAGACGTGACTTGCTAGCGTGCATTCTACAATATTCCTAACACGGAATATCTTATAAGTTTCTAAATAAGCGCAGTAGCTAAACTACGTGTCACCGAGCTCTACTGAATCGTTACTCGAATGATTCAACGGTAAGTAGTTAAATTATCGGAAATGATTAAGTCATATTTGATAAGTATCGTTTATCGTCGATAAAAACTAATAAGTCTTGAAAAGACTTGATCCTCGAGATATTTAAAAATAATAAATATTTATATCAAAATATATAAATATATCGTTAAGATCGTTTGTCGTCCCGAGAAGTCGTAGTGTATGTAACAAATATTTGTATGAAAATATCATGTAGCAAACCCGTACGCGATATATATGATTTATCGTGTGCCGTTTAGGCGTTTTGAAACAAATATAAAAAGTTATATTTATTTTATTAGAGAATCCTCGAGGTGTTGTGTTTGAAAATAAATATATAATTATATTTATTTTTATAGATGAATACGAGTCGCTTGATGTTTGAAATAAACATAAAACTATGTTTATTTTTATAAAAGAGTTCGTTATTGTTAGCTACTAGATATAAATATATAAAATATACTTATTTTTGTAAAAAAGAATTCATACCATTTAATCTATGGAATAAATATAAAAACTATATTTATTTTATAAAATGAATTCGTGTCGTTTGGTATTTGAAATAATATATAAACTATATTTAAGTTTACAAAAGAACCGTCGTCTTGTTTGATGTCCGAAATAAATATACAAACCATATTTATTTGTAATAACGAATTCGGTTTATCGTCGTTTTAAACAATATAAGAAATTATATTGATTTTTATAAAAGGTTTGTAGAATTTCCAAGTTTTAAAATAAATATAATAACTATATTTATTTGTTTTAAATAATTTCCGAATAGTCGTTGCTTTCGAAAGTTGTAAAGTGTCGTTGAAAGTAATACTCTTTGTGTTTGTTTTCATAAAAGTCGTTGGACATAGATGGTTCTCGTTTTACACTAAAAACACATTTTGTTTTCGGGTTTTCTCGAAAAACGGGCAGAGTTTCTTCTGTTTTTGGACGCCCCGACAACACAAGTTGTCGTTATCTTTATCAAGATTCAACCATTCAACACATGTTATATATAAAGTTTACGTGAATTATATCAAAACGCCAAGTATGAAAAACAAATCACTAAATGTAAAACCGTTAGTCGGGTCGAGCTCGTTTTCAATAAATAAGTAAAACTATATAATTTCAAATTAATTTGTCGTTAACTTTACCATTCTTCGTGTCGAACGCCGAAAAGTTGACTGTGTTGACCGAGTCAACCGAGTTGACTCACTGAGTTTGACCGAGTTGACTCGGTGAGTTTCGTTATTGTTTCGCAATCTATCCGCAGATCGTCATACGCGTACTGTAGAACCAAATAGGCGTTTCTAAGCTTACTGAGGGCCTAATTAAGTTAATTTGCGTCGTAAACACATTTTATTGTCGCGTTAATCGTCTGTTAATCACGTAATTAGGAGCCGTAAGTCACCGGTTGTCACATTCTCCCCCTGTTAATGAAATTCCGTCCTCGAAATTTAGACTACGTTAACTCCTTAGAGTTACGTTATGTGTAGGTAAATACGAATATTACCAAGGTGAATGAACATGAAATCGAATCAGGACTTATTCGAATCTTGTGAATTCAAGGACATTCCTCCACAATAAGACCCAACGATTTAAAAGAAATGTGTTTCAGAAATTGATGTCAAAGGAAACAAGACGTATAGATACAGTCACTAGTGTGACTAAGTTAACAGGGGTCCAACAAAGAACAGGAACTTCAACCAATTGAATTCCATATGAACGTTCACAATATGTAAATGAGTTCTAGAAGCAATAACATCCACTAGATGAACTTAGAATCAACAAGCTCAAATGTAATAGTTTACACGAAATACTGGATCGTGCTCAGCACAAGCTGCAAGTTATACCGACGCCACAAGGTGTCGTAGTGAATGAAACAATTCAAATATAGTGGTGATCGAACAAGTATCACTTGTTGTTTTGCATGAAACACTCGATCGTGATTAGCCCAAGCTACAAGTTTATACCGACACCACAAGGTGTCGTAGTGATTTAAATAATTCAATAATAGCGGTGATCAAACAACTTCACCGTGTTTGAAATCAAATGAAAGCGCAATAAAGTGAATCTGAAAGTTTGTTTCAAATGACATCATAGGATTTTCAATTGAAACTGGAACATCAAAGAAATAATGTTTTCGATCGAAGACGGAGAAGCAATGAATATCGCAAAACATTCGATCGATGTTGAAAGGACCGTTAGGAGGTACACTGGAATATGAAATGGATTTTGTGTACCATTGTCTTATCACACGATTGTGTTAAGACTGCTGTGATATGATAAATCAAAGCGGATTTAAAGAAAATCAATAAATAAATAATTAAATCCGAGCATGAGATGCGTAAACGAGATTAGCGCAAGCTTCAAATTAGTGAAAACACCACCACAAGGTGTCGAAATCAACAAACGACTTAATGGAGTCGTAGACCAAACAAATCTACTACGACTCGAAACAAATGAAACGCTTGTTAAAACGAAGTTGAATATGATGTGTTCAATACATCATATGGTGTCTTGGATTGAATACGTGTAATGGACAAGTTCAAACAATTGAACTGAGTTTCGGTGTAATCTGGAAATAAATACATGTATCGACAAGAAAAACTTTTGGCATGGACACAACGAAAAAACCATGTATGTAACTTGAAAAGAAAAGAAATTTCAAGAAAATGTGTTGACTTGATAACAAAGGAGCCAACAATTACAATAATGCAGGTCATTCGAATCACAAATCAGTAATTAGATTTAGCGAAATAATATTTGAACTTCGATGAAACGCTTATTCGAAACGAAACCACATGCGTAGCAAACGATGCATTCGTAACATATATATTTTCAAGAAATGAAGCAATGAGTGTTCGCTATAATGAAAGAAATGATCGTGATACAATGACCATTAAGAGGAGTAGAGATGTGAAAATCTACTCATTAGATGCAAAAGTCGGAATTTCTATAAAAGAAATTTAAGGACTTTACCTGGGGTTGCATGTGATAACCGGTTGTTAGGTGTCACACCCCAACCGATGGTGGAATCATCGGGGTGCGGCACTAGGCGAATCAGATTGCTCAAGAGAATCCATAACAACTATATTGCGATAATATTTAATACATTCGTTATCCCATACTAACAAATAATACAATCACATAAGTTATCACAGTTTTCTTGTCCTCTCGAACAATACAAATCCGACAACCTAGATTTTAGTTGAGTTTCTAGACTTCCTAGCTTGATTTGATATAGCCTGCGATCTAACCTGCAACATACGTTAAAATATTTGTCAATACAAAAGTATTGGCGAGTATACAGGTTTGATATGTATAGCGTAATGGATAAAAGTGTAGCGAATTTCCACATGCATAAACGTAACACACGACATATATACTCACAAAGCTGATACTACCAACTAAGTCCTCGATGCTCGAATATGCGATGGAAAACTAGACCCCGTCGGGCGAAATAGTACTATACTAGTCGTGGTGGGACGTCGCGAGTATAACCCTAGCACATATGCAACTAGCATCACGTATATCTATGCATAACAGTTATTCGCAAGTGATAATTCGAATGATTGAATAATTCGTTTAAATAGTTCGATTTGTTAGAAACGTATGTTACACCCAAAATGCGATTAAAAAGGGTTCAAGTATACTCACAGTGCTTGTTTAGCAATTAAGCACCACTTGATTGGTTGATTGAGAACGCGTCTGAGTTAGCCTGATCGATTGAGAGTGCGTTAAACGGTGACGAACGAAACAGGTGACTAGTGGCCATCCGGTCGGATGGCAATCCGGTCGGATGGTCACTTGTTAGAAGAAGTCATTGGCCAGTGGCTATCCGGTCGGATGGCAATTCGGCCGGATGGCCATTCGTTTGAAGGAGGCAATTGTCAGTGGCTATCCGGTCGGATGGCAATCCGGTCGGATGGCAATCCGGCCGGATGGCCATTCGTTTGAAATGATAAGGTTCAATGGCTATCCGGCCGGATGGCCATTCGTTTGGATGATTGTTTGTTTAGTGACTATCCGATCGGATGGCAATCCGGTCGGATGGTCACTCGTTTGAGGTGAGGTTTGCTTAATGACTATCCGATCGGATGACATGCTATCCGATCAGATGGCATGTGGTCCGTTCGGATGACATGTTGTCTGGTCGGATAACACGTCTGTTTTAGCGTCCCGATCAACTGTTTTCGAGTGTTTTCGGAAGAAATACGTGTGGTTTCACTGAGATGTTACGATATCGTTTTAAACAATGATATTTCATCAGTTTCGACCCGTTCTAACGGCCGGGAACCACCCCGTTCCATCAGATCTGGCCGTTGACGGTTTCTCATGTTTAATCCCGAAATCGTTTAGTTCTTGATTAGATACATAGATCTTTAGGTGAGATTGTTGTAAAAACACAGGAAATCATCCAGATCTGAGTCGTTTATGGTGGGATGAGGTCACACTTTGAAGTTCATATGAACTCTTGGTTACATCACCTTAAAACACCTCAAATCAGTAGATTTCACGGTTAGAAATTGAGTTTTGAAAGACAGAATGATGTAGAATTGAGTGTAGATCATAGAAGTACAAGTTTTAGGTTGAAATCTTACCGGAACCGCGAGGAATCGAGAGAAAAGGGTCCTGAAGCGTGTTTGGTCGAGTGGGAGCTGTCACATCACTTGAACAGTGGTGTGACATGCTATTTATAGGCAAAAAGGAGAAATGGGAATGTTGGGTCGGATGGCCATCCGTTCGGATGGCTATCCGTTCGGATGAGGCTGTCCATCCAGATGGCCACTCCGGTGCGGGGGATTTCTTCGTTTTTGAGCGTTGCGATAGTTTTTGGAGTACGCGCTTTCTATGGTTAGTTTATATTGTTATTATATTTGTATATATATCACTAGGGGTCGTATTTACGTATCCATATTCCAAAGTTTCGATATAACAATCGGTTTTCGTTTTGAGTATGCGATTATTAGCGACGTTTCACAGCCATCAAGGAGGGTAGTATAGGTCCTTTCTCGATGTCATCGTGAACGTTATTGTGTGTTGTGCCACAATGACTGACGGGGTACCATTCACTCGTATTGTCATCATCGTCACGATGACTAGAGCTATAGCACTCGCCCGGGAGTCTTTGTTAGCGTTAATTGTATGCGTTTCGACACATCACGGCCACCGAGGAGGGTAGAATAGGTCCTCACTCAATGTCATCGTGAGTGTTAGTGTTTGTGATATGATGTAGTGATAATGTATTGCGAAAATATGCGATTTATCCTTCGAATAGCGATGTATGCGATATAGTTACATTATGATCCGAATCTCTGGTGCTAGGCGTAACGAGTACGTCGAGTAGTAACAACGCACGAATGTGCGGGTTGTTACAGTCTCCCCTGCTTTAGGAAATTTCGTCCCGAAATTAATCCAACAGGTAGACTTCTGAGAGTTGACCTTGCATGAGTAGCGATACAGCGAGTAGGCGACGTAAGGACAAAATTAATATCCCACAAGTTGGCGTTCCAAAGTACCTCGTGTTGCGAAGAATTTTTTAGTTCGATGCGATTGAAATCTTAAAGAACTTGAAAAGGTTTCGCATGACGTCGAATTAACTGAGTCGATCATTAACCAATGTTGCAAGAAGCGTTCATTTTTAGATATCCAAAAGGAAATTTTGGATGGAAATCTCGAAAAAATTTCCATTTAACGTTTGGCCAACCGAGTCGATGTTAACCAACGTTGCATGGAAGTTTAGGTTTTAAACATTTTAAGGAATTCGAAGATGAAAATTGGGGTACGAAAACTCTCCTATGACATGGGTTCTGCTGAACTCGATGTCGAGCCAATGTCTTAAGAAGGATTTCGTTTGGATTTTATAAAAGCTTTAAGGAAAACTGGACTTATGAAACTTTTCTTGGACATGGAGTTAAGCTGATTCGATGTTATCTCCACGTCGTGAGAAAATTTCACTTGTCCACCGGTTTTTAAATCAAAATTTTATATAAAAATAAGTTTTAATAGTACAAAAGGTAGTTAATCACCGAGCCCCACTTGGCACTTTCCCACGAAAGTTTGTTAATATGTTTAAAACACTTATATATAGGAAGTACCAGCGGCGTATCCACCATGCTTTGCCCATATTACTTCTGTTTCATGAGGCGGTGTCAGGTGTGCCGATATGACACGGATAAAATTTGCGCTTACTCGGCCCAATCGATAGGAAGTCGGACCGAGTATAGGATAGAATCGAACAGGTTAAACCGGCGAGTTGAATTGCGAACGTAGCTGTAACAACGTGCGCGAGTAGTCTAATGACACAGAACACTTATGCGTCGTGTCTGGGTAGGCGTCGAGCGATAAACGATAAGCGAACAGCGCGATATTGATTAGATTCCACATTAAACCCACATGGCACGTTTCCACGAGAGCCAGCTAGCATGGTGAAACACCACGTTTAACCAAGTTAGCTTTGCCTCGTGAAGCGATGTCATGCGTACTAATACTACACAGACTGTAATGAACACCAAGCAAGCGATAAGCGGTACGCGATACGCGAATGAGCGGTAGACTATACACGATAGGCGATAAGCGATTAGGCGATTAAGCGAATAACATAGACACAGCACTAGTAACGACGGCGACGATAATTGAATTACGATAAGCGGCAGTTGTTGCGTTGCAAGCGATGGAGGTATGCGTGATTTATGCGGTTCGATTTGATTGATTATCACCACAGAGTTTAACTAACATCAGACCCCACATGGCCTTTTTCCACGAAAGCCCGCTGATATGATTAAAATGTCCTGCTTTAACCATATGAGCTTTATTTCGTGAAGCGAGGTCATGTGTGCTAACTTAACACAAATATCACAGATAGCGGTAGACGATAGCGATAGCGGTAGAGTGTCACACAACAAGCGATATAGCGATTCCCATAATAAACGGTAGTGATCCTCGAAATAATCGATAGAGGTAGCGAGATACACATATTAAGCGATTGTGATTAGCCGAGCTTTGTTTCGAATAAGCTTTACGTTACCTTGCGATGCATCACGGCTATCGAGGAGGGTAGAATAGGTCCTCACTCAACAATATCGTGAGCGTTTATGTACTCGATGAGATTGATCGCGACAGACTTACGACCAGTCTTGCGTCGATACAATTGCCCTGCGAGGTAGACTCCCCAGAGTCCCTCGATGAGGCTATTGCACTGCGTTTGCAGACTTACGACAGGTCTCGCGATGATGCGATTTAGTTGTTACGCCTTGCGATTGAGTGTAGTGTGTTGAAAATAATCACAATAGTATAATAGGTCTAACAACGTTCAACTCCACATGGCACTTTCTGCACGAAACTTCGGTAGTATGGTAAAGCACACCTTGCTTTACCCCTATTACTTAAATCTCGTGTTTCAGTGTCATACTTTGTTGAAACGCTTATGGCACCTTAGAGTTCACTACGATCTCCGTGCACTGACCCAAATAATCCCGTGTGCAC
This sequence comes from Helianthus tuberosus, assembly GCA_030545235.1. Lineage (NCBI taxonomy): Eukaryota > Viridiplantae > Streptophyta > Magnoliopsida > Asterales > Asteraceae > Helianthus > Helianthus tuberosus. The sequence continues at coordinate 181,359,248 of CM060363.1, read as the reverse complement.
CCGTGATTAATCGTTCCTTGCACGTTTATCGTACCTTGTTCTAAGAGTGTAGTGAGGGTAAAACACATTAGTTCGTGATATAGTATATAGTATGCATGTTAATCTAGTCTAAGTGCGATGATTAGAGAGTGGAAGAGAGAGGAAAGCGAGAGTTAACGTTACACATAGTGGCAACACTGAGTAATAGGGTAGGTTCAAAAATTAAAATTTAACGTCGGAAATCATATCATTACAACTTTATCCTACGCTTGCTAGATGTTTGATGCTGAAGACTTTTGCTGGAGCTGTTGTTGTTGTACTCAAGTTCGCGGTTCGATGCGGCAGTTGTGGGTGAAGTGACCGTAACGGTTGCAGTTATTGCAATAGCGACAGTCAGCCCCAATTGGATGGTGATAGGTACATGAGTAACACTGAGGATGAGCTCCAGTGTAAGCTCGTTTTGGAAACACCGGAACTGCTTGAAGAGGTTTCGGTTGCAGCAGTTCGGTTGTTGATGAGCTCGGGCTTGAAATCTTTCGTTTGCGGCTGGGTTTGTCGGTGTCTTGCGATGAGGTGTCGTCGTTGGAGGATTCGCCTGAGGACTCACTTGCAGAATCTTTGGCCGAGTTGTCGGAAGATCCGTCAGCAGATTTGTCAGAAGATTCATCAGCAGATTCGTCAGAAGAACCGTCGGCAGATTCGTCAGAAGAATCGTCGGCAGATTCGTCAGGAGAATTGTTAGCAGGTTCGCCTGAAGAATTAATGGCGATTGCTTGATAAGCTTGCTTGACAGGATTCTTTGAGAAAACCCTTCCATGAGTCGTTTGTTGTTGATTTTTGCGGCCAAGCGGTATGTTTCTTCGATAGTAGCAGGTCTTGCAGCTTCGACAAAATCACCCACACACTTAGGAAAGCCACGAATGTACTTAGGAATGGCTTTTCCTGAAGTGTTGACTTGACTTGGGCAGATTACGTTAAGCTGCTTGAACCTTGCGGTGTAGCCAGCATTGTCACCTTCGGTTTGCTTGATTTCCCAAAATTCGTTTTCTAACTTCTGGACTTCGTGGGGAGGGCAGTACTCTTTCTTCATAAGCTCTTTCAGCTCATCCCAAGAAAGAGCATAAGCTGCGGAGATCCCACGTTTGTTACGTTCGACGGTCCACCAGTCGAGTGCTCGCGATTGAAATACTCCAGTTGCGCAAGTGGTACGGAAACTATCGGGACACCCACTTTGACGAAGGGTAACGTCGATAGAGTCGAACCACTGGAGTAGTTGAGAAACACCTCCTTCACCCGTGAAGACCATCGGATCACAGGCTTTGAAGTGTTTGTAGAGAAATGTAGATTGCGGCTCTTCTGTCTTAACGTCTTCCGAAGTTCGAGAGTTGATAAGAGAGTGCACTCGTGTGGCAATCTGAGGGATGACTTTGACCACTTCCCTGGTCACAAGTGAAGCAATCCTCTTTTCGCCCCTTCGTTTGGCTCGTCTCTTTGCTAACATTCTCGAAGTAGAGTTGTTGGAAGGCATCTAGACAGAAAGAGATTTGGAATGAGATTCGATCATAATGATTTTTGAGTTTTGCGATGCGATTGAGCGCGTTCAAAACTTGGTGCGATAGTATAGTAGTAATGCGAATCACATAGGAGTCACATAGGAGACACGAAATTCCTAAGTTCTCACACAATGACTTGTTGTTTATACGTATTTATATAATTGTAATTTGTATTCATACACATACAGGTCGATTTAGAAGTGAGAAAGCGAGAGCGAAGGCGATAGATTAGGCATTAGTTTTGTTGCGAACATTCGGGTTTCGTTTTAGATTGCGATGGCTGTGCGAGTTGTGCGTTCATAAAAGCAGGGAGTGAAAATCGTTAATTCGAGGAATTGATAAGGCGTAAAGTTTCAAAACATAAATAAGTTCCAATCATTTGTAAAATCGGCGGGTCGTATGATAGAGTGCCTTGGGTGTTTAGGCGTTGACTACCCAAGGTAACCCAACTGTATTCGACAAGTTCGTGCATGCGCGCTGACCTAGAAAACTTCATGCTTCCACTGGGATGCAGCTCATGGCATTTGTCTTCCTAGTCATCGCGTGGCTCGAGTTATCGTGTTAATCAAGTCCTTGGTGAGAGCTTTTGTAAACCAATTTATAGAGAGTGGAACGGCTTATTAAGGTACAGGTTTCACCCCTGACTTAACAACTCTATTCCTAATTGTGGTTATGCTCTTCGAATAAATTCGTGAGTTCCACTAGATTTCGAAATGGAGACTTTCGTCGAGATGTGGATGTCACTCCTAACTTGATGAAAGGTTCTCGTGCTAGAAAAATGCGCTGAGTGAGCGATCTCATCAAGAGTTCTTGGTTTTCACACCTGATCTCGACTGGATCATTCAATTTTGTTATGCGAGTATTTTCGAAAACATGTGTATTGTGTCAGCCTTAGGAAAGGCTAAGTAGTATTCCAGCCTTAGGAAAGGCTTCTTCGTGTGAAGCTGTAGTAAGCGGTGTTCACACAAAGTTGTAGCTTTTAGCAATTTCGATCGAGAGTATCCAGTAGGCCCGATACAAACCTTACTGGGTTCGTACGAGTCGGCATGTTGGTACTTAGACTATAGACTAGGTTAATTTCTAAGACGTCGACCCGGACTAGGTCGAGTCTTGCCTAATTCCCTATAGTTATGGCTCTGATACCAATCTGTCACACCCCAACCGATAGCGGAATCATCGGGGCGCGCCACTAGGCGAATCAGATTGCTCAAGAGAATCCATAACAACTATATTGCGATAATATTTAATACATTTGTTATCCCATACTAACAAATAATACAATCACATAAGTTATCACAGTTTTCTTGTCCTCTCGAACAATACAAATCCGACAACCTAGATTTTAGTTGAGTTTCTAGACTTCCTAGCTTGATTTGATATAGCCTGCGATCTAACCTGCAACATACGTTAAAATATTTGTCAATACAAAAGTATTGGCGAGTATACAGGTTTGATATGTATAGCGTAATGGATAAAAGTGTAGCGAATTTCCACATGCATAAACGTAACACACGACATATATACTCACAAAGCTGATACTACCAACTAAGTCCTCGATGCTCGAATATGCGATGGCAAACTAGACCCCGTCGGGCGCAATAGTACTATACTAGTCGTGGTGGGACGTCGCGAGTATAAGCCCTAGCACATATGCAACTAGCATCACATATATCTATGCATAACAGTTATTCGCAAGTGATAATTCGAATGATTGAATAATTCGTTTAAATAGCTCGATTTGTTAGAAACGTATGTTACACCCAAAATGCGATTAAAAAGGGTTCAAGTATACTCACAGTGCTTGTTTAGCAATTAAGCACCACTTGATTGGTTGATTGAGAACGCGTCTGAGTTAGCCTGATCGATTGAGAGTGCGTTAAATGGTGACGAGCGAAACAGGTGACTAGTGGCCATCCGGTCGGATGGCAATCCGGTCGGATGGTCACTTGTTAGAAGAAGTCATTGGCCAGTGGCGATCCGGTCGGATGGCAATCCGGCCGGATGGCCATTCGTTTGAAGGAGGCAATTGTCAGTGGCTATCCGGTCGGATGGCAATCCGGCCGGATGGCCATTCGTTTGAAATGATAAGGTTCAATGGCTATCCGGTCGGATGGCAATCTGGCCGGATGGCCATTCGTTTGGATGATTGTTTGTTTAGTGACTATCCGATCGGATGGCAATCCGGTCGGATGGTCACTCGTTTGAGGTGAGGTTTGCTTAATGACTATCCGATCGGATGACATGCTATCCGATCGGATGGCATGTGGTCCGTTCGGATGACATGTTGTCTGGTCGGATAACACGTCTGTTTTAGCGTCTCGATCAACTGTTTTTGAGTGTTTTCGGAAGAAATACGTGTGGTTTCACTGAGATGTTACGATATCGTTTTAAACAATGATATTTCATCAGTTTCGACCCGTTCTAACGGCCGGGAACCACCCCGTTCCATCAGATCTGGCCGTTCTTGACGGTTTCTCATGTTTAATCCCGAAATCGTTCAGATCTTGATTAGATACATAGATCTTTAGGTGAGATTGTTGTAAAAACACGTGGAAATCGTCCAGATCTGAGTCGTTTATTGTGGGATGAGGTCACACTTTGAAGTTCACATGAACTCTTGGTGACATCACCTTAAAACACCTCAAATCAGTAGATTTCACGGTTAGAAATTGAGTTTTGAAAGACAGAATGATGTAAAATTGAGTGTAGATCATAGAAGTACAAGTTTTAGGTTGAAATCTTACCGAAACCACGAGGAATCGAGGGAAAAGGGCCCTGAAGCGTGTTTGGTCGAGTGGGAGCTGTCACATCACTTGAACAGTGGTGTGACATGCTATTTATAGGCAAAAAGGAGAAATGGGAATGTTAGGTCGGATGGCCATCCGTTCGGATGGCTATCCGTTCGGATGAGGCTGTCCATCCGTCGGATGGCCATCCGTTCGGATGGCTATCCGTCCGGATGAGGCTGTCCATCCGGATGGCCACTCCGGCGCGGGGGATTTCTTCGTTTTTGAGCGTTGCGATAGTTTTTGGAGTACGCGCTTTCTATGGTTAGTTTATATTGTTATTATATGTGTATATATATCACTAGGGGTCGTATTTACGTATCCATATTCCAAAGTTTCGATATAACAATCGGTTTTCGTTTTGAGTATGCGATTATTAGCGACGTTTCACAGCCATCAAGGAGGGTAGTATAGGTCCTTTCTCGATGTCATCGTGAACGTTATTGTGTGTTGTGCCACAATGACTGACGGGGTACCATTCACTCGTATTGTCATCATCGTCACGACGACTAGAGCTATAGCACTCGCCCGGGAGTCTTTGTTAGCGTTAATTGTATGCGTTTCGACACATCACGGCCACCGAGGAGGGTAGAATAGGTCCTCACTCAATGTCATCGTGAGTGTTAGTGTTTGTGATATGATGTAGTGATAATGTATTGCAAAAATATGCGATTTATCCTTCGAATAGCGATGTATGCGATATAGTTAAATTATGATCCGAATCTCTGGTGCTAGGCGTAACGAGTACGTCGAGTAGTAACAACGCACGAAAGTGCGGGTTGTTAAATTAGGTGACATTACCATGGAATGTCGAACATAGCGTATTCGTCGTTAATAAGATAGGGGAAATACGAAGGCATGCGTCTTCTCCTTAGCATGAATCGTGTCGTTTGCAGGACCGCGTGCCAAACCGCCGCTTCCTGATCGATAGTTTTTGCGCTGACAGGATTAGCATCATCGCTGAAATGCTCCATAGTGTCTTCTTGGTGACTTCCCCTCGAAAGTCGTATGTGACGTACTTCAACCTCCGTTGATGTATAGCTTAAGTTTCACGTATACCTGTGCACTAGCATTTCGTTCCGCGTAGAATGTGATGTACTCCGACATCCGTCGACGTAAAATTTGAGTTCCATGTATTCTCGTGCACTAGTGTTTCGTTATGCGTAGGCTGCCTGCTCGGGAAGTTAAAATATCATAGACAATATGGATAATAGTGTGTGCCCGAGTTAATAATCGCGGTTCCTACGTGACGACCTTTAATGAACTTCAACATAAGTTTTCCAAAGGTCCTAAATGCATGTTATCAAAACTCTCAAGGTTTTGCTTACTGTATGTAATCGTTTTTGTGTACCATGTGTAAAACACCACTTTAGCGTATGTTTGATAATAAAATTTTGACTGTTTGTTTTTCGGCAACGCTTGGAGACCATATTCGAGTCTTAGGCGTTCTGTACGTATTCAAAGTCTTAATAGTCTAAGTCCCAGAGAAAAGATGAGGTTAGAGCCTAGGTATTCCTACAGAAAACCCTATTCGCTGTAACCTATAGCTCTGATACCAATCTGTCACACCCCGAAATATCAGAGCTGGCGTGACTGGACTGGTATCTTCATTGCACAGCGGAAGCAAATAACCAAAGACTTCTAGAAAATGAACGCCCACTAAGTACTTGAATCTCCAATGGTTCTCCTATTCCAACCGTGCCATAACTTTGAGAAAGTAACATGAGAAAGAAACATGCGAAAAATCAACATAAAGTTGAGCGAGTTCATAGTTTGTTTTGGAAAAGATTTAAAACAAATCTTTTGATAACCGGTTTTAAAGTTGCCGTGTAAATATAGAAAAATCATTTTTCTCGGCCTGATATATAAACAATGTGAGCTCCAAATAATCTTTGTAATATCATTTAAAATATGTATGTATATTTGTAAGAGAATATGAACAGATCAATTAAAGTTTTGCAAGGACATTAAAGCATGTGAGGACATATGGAGCACTCGAAATGAGTAGGCTTATACCCTAGTCGATTTCCCTCGACTATATCGAATTCCCCTTCGACTATGTCAATTCACCTTGACTATTGTCGATTCACCTCGACTGATGTCGATTCACCTCGACTGATGTCGATTCACCTCGACTGGGACACCGAAGCACTCAAGTGTTCACATAAGGACCATGAGTGGGGCTCGGCCGTACCCGTTAGATCTAACCTTCGTCCCTAATTAAGAGTTAATGGCATTTCAAATTTAGTCTATGCTCACATGATTTAATAGTTCATTTCATACCGTTTAATTATCCGTAACATGTATTCCACCCCCGAGAGTTATAAAACCAAATACAGTTAAGAGAAAAGGGGGACATGAACTCACTGGGTGTCCCGTTCTTCACACGCAAACTAACCCAGTCCCATTATTATAACTAGGACGATCCCATCCCTAATCATGAAAATCATTCACATTTCGATAATACGTATTTGTTTTGTAAAACCGGTATATTTAGTATAAATCGTTCGCCAACCATTTGAGTTCCTTGAAATCCATTCGTAACATGGTTTAGAAATGAGTTTTCGTTTATCGAGAAATTGTTTACTTTTGCAAAACTTGCATGTCTTTCCACCCCGAAAACATTTATAAAAATGTAAAACCGTAAAAAGGTGGGGTTATGAACTCACCTGGATTTCCATGTGCAAAGCTAGCTAAATACGACCTCGTGATGTCTGTCACGGCCCCCGACCCACCCTGGACGGAATCGGGAGTCGCGAACAGCCCAGTGGTACCGGTGATTATTTTTTAAAAATATGGCAGCGGAAATTTCATCAGGACCGTGAGTTAGGAAAATGTCAGAGTTTAGAAAACACCGGATTTTATTTATTAAATAGATGGGATAAACCCATGTTTTACAATGGTAGCTTTAATAAATTTGATTACATAAAACAATATTTCTTAATTTGATTTAATTAAGAAAATAAGCCACTTCTTGAAGTCTTTCAGTGCCGTATCCACCTCTTACTTCAATCTACTGTAATTACCTGAAACATGTTTGAAAAAGGTTTTGTCAGTGGGAAATACTGAGTGAATCATTCTATTTTCTAAAACGACTCGTTTTTTATAATTTACAGTATTAAGAGAGATTACAATGTTTCAGATATCAAACCAACTACCCACAGTATTTGTCACTCGACATTCATCGGTAACCTCATTGTCCAATGGTGTCTGTGACTATGGTCATATCACTCATTGGCTAACTCGTTGTCCAATAGTGACGGTTATCAAGTAATGTATACAAAACCCCACATACCGGCTGTAACTTGGTGATTACATAAACTTAATCACTGTAATTATAAAATCTTTGAAAATAACATGCTTTTGTAAATAAATTTGATAAAAAGAGAATGACTCACATTATAAGCATGCAGATTCATATGGCCAAAGTTTAGTCTACAGATAGGCCTTGATATATTGCAAATTTATACAGGCAGAGCTTAGCCTATTGATTTAGCCTTGTAACCTAGTGTATACGAACTAGGTAAGTAACTTAATACAACAATTACGATAACTCACGAGATTAAAACCCTCACAACGAATGACAAAGTGCAATCACTAAAACATCCATCGGATTCTCAACGAATGACAGAGTATTCCCCGAGTTCGGGTGGTACTCAAACATCCTGTCGGAATCACGATTAATGACAAAGGATAGCGCTTAAACATCCATCGGATAGTTTCAATCGATCGGACATTGAATCGTAGCAGCGATCGAGTTAATACCCTGTATCGTAGCAGCACCCCGCTATACTAATTAGTGATTTTGAGACTATTTCGACAATATCTCTGGGTACAATTTGAATTTGATCGTCGAACGAACGCCAGGAATCAAGTGCCAATGCCTGCTATTTATATACGAAATTTGACACGCTTGCGCACCGTAAGCCTAATCCCTTACGGTGCGCAAGGGACACGAAATCACTATAGGCTTGCCACGGTTGTGTGTAGGCTTGCTGAGTCGACGGAATCGAGAAATTCAATTTGGACAGAGTTTTATAAGGATAATCGTTAAGTAGGGAATACCCCCCTGAGTTTTAGGGGCCCTGATCCTGATTCTGATTGTTCTGAAAATTTTAGGGTTTGTGCAGAATTACTTGGGTGTCTCAATTAGGGTTTCCTATTGGATAAAATAATAAAATAAATAGGACTTTTAATGAGGGTTGTTACATTCTCCCCACCTTAATAAAATCTCATCCTCGAGATTTGGGTTATGATATTTCTTTTAGACTTATGTCATATTTTAGTTGATAAAAACAATATTAAGATAGATGATACAGAATTTAAAATATCAAATTTTGTGAATACGAGTTGTACCATAAGTAGGATTCAATGGTTCAACTGAATTAGTTCAAGAAATCGATGACAAACGGATGAGATGAAATGATATAATTTCCAAGGTGACTAGGTTCAAGCCAAAAGATATATGATCAATAGATATTTAGAATGAATGTGAAGGACTTTTTAGAATCAATAAAATTCTTTGTCAAAAGAAAGCTTACTTTAATTGGCAACTGAGGAAGACTTAGAATTGACAGGTTCTAAATGAAATAAAAGCATGAAAAATGATTTGTCAAATATTAAATTATGATATGAGAAAATCAATGTGCTGAGATGAGTGAATTGCAAAGATACACCAAAAGACAATAGAGTTAGTGTATTAGAGTTCCAAATTGTTTTAATTGTGAAATAATGTAATAGTACACTATTAGTGACCATAGTTTTCATACTATGTCCTAGAGATCGAAATATAATAAGAACAAGTTGTTTTGGAATGACCAACTATTATATTATATTTTGTAATATATATTATTTGTGTTCCTGTCTGAACCGTATCTTACATATGAAATATAAATACTATATATTTTATTTATTACGCATTTTTACTATATGTAAATGGTTACCACTTTTAAATAAATATTATTTTAGTATTTTATTATACTATGTAAAATAACTTATATTTACTATATATTACAAAACACTGCAATGAAGTTATTTCATTACAAAATATTTTAATATTATTATTTTGTAAAAGAAATCACTATTATTTATAACGTTAAATGAAAGTTGTAAAATAGAGGTGTAAAAATATTTATTGTACAAAAGTATTTGTAAAATATTTTGAAAATATATAATACTTAATGGGTCGATTCTATATGATTACTTATTTTCATTTTGAAACCATATAACGTTGTGAATGTATTTACAAATGGAGACTATTTATATATATATATATATATAATGTTCCCTTAACCCAACTTAGTTGATGACTACTATTTTATTCTTATATGGTCATTTTCTTACCAAAGCGTTACGGTACATAGTTACCACAAAACATGTAATACATAATTATTTATATAAAATTTTTATTCGTCCCTCTAATTATTGTATTGTTTTATGAAAATATGTCTTCTCCTTATAGTACAAAGTATATATAAAAGAAATATTTTTATATATATTTAAAATTTGCTAAATAAGTATGATGACTTAATTTATATATATTAACTAGTCATTATCATGGTGGATATTGGTTAGTGCTGCCTTGTTTAAGCATAGGTGACCAGTCCATGCCTAACTAAGGCTAGGTTACCCAATATCTGCCCTTGACAATAACCCTAGTATTTTAAAATAATACTAACACTATTATTATTAATATTTTATTACTAATAATAAAACTGATATTAGTAATAATTATCTAAACATACACTTAATTGAGAGTATAATTCAAACATAAAAATATAAATTCTTCACCTCAATGGTTTAATAAGAATATAGTAATATTATTTTGTAAATTAGGTAATCACTTATGTAAGTTTCCATATATAATTAATTTTATATAATGTTTTTCGATTGAAGATGTTAAAGCAATAATTATCACGAAAGGCTCGATTGATGTTGTAAGAATCATTAAGAGATATACTGAAATATGACAAGAATTTGTGTATCATTATCTTAACACACGATTTGTGTTAAATAATTAAATTCGTATATGATATATATAAACGAGATTAATGCAAGCTTTAAATTTTGTGAAAACGTCAGTACAAGGTGGTCGTGATCAAAGAAATGATTTAATGAAGTCGAAGACTAAACAAGCCTATTATGGTTCAAAACAAATGAAATGCTTGTTGGGACTATTTTGAATATGATAGCTTCCATCCATCATATGGGATCTTGAAATGAATATGTAATGTGAGTAAGTCAAATAATTTGAACTTGATTTAAACAAAACAAATTTTAATAAGAAAGTTCGGACATGGTCACAATAGAAACTATGTATGTCAAAGAAAATTTAAGTTTTTCAAGAAATTTATTGACTCAATATCAAGGAGTTATTGTTTTGCAATAATGTGGTTCACAGTACAAAAAGCGGAATGATATTTGAGTTTGGATAAAATAACAAATAGGAATGAAGCCCTCCAGTGGTCTTCATAAAGCAATCGAATCACATGTACAACAAACAGTGCATGTGTAACGTGTGAATTTTATCAAGAAATGAAATAGATCAATATTCACTACTATGAAAGAAATCCTCATGGTATGATGACCAAAATAGAAATGCGAAAGATAACTTATTATATACAGGGATCAGAATTTCAATGAAAGAAATATAAAAATTTTATCTGGAATTTCATGTGATAACTGTTGTTAAGTGACATTACCAAGGAATGTCGAATAAAAATAAAATAGGGAATTTGCAAAGGTATGTGACTCCTTTTTGCAGTGATAATAATTATGACTCTGATTATACTGTGCACCGATGATTGTGAAATCTTGTTACAACGTACCTCAGCGAGATTTATGTCGGTTGTAGGATCGTATGGCAAAGTGCTTCTTTTTGATTAATAGTTCTTCTACTAACAGAATTAGCATTGGTGTCATCGTGCCTAATTTATATTTTCCAAAGGTCTTGCCTTGGAAGTCGTATGTGATATACTTAGATGTCTGTGGACTTATAATTAAGTTTTCATGTGTTTTCTTGTGCACTAGCACAACTTTACATATTTCTTACTTGCGTTAATAGTTTATGGTAACGCGTTAGAAATTCTTTACACTTTTGATGGTATCCCAACTTAATGGGTTTCTATTATTATTGTCGCTCGAGTTACTAGGCAGATAATCAAACGAAATAATGTTTGATATCGGAAAAGAGATTCCTAATAAAGAAATCTAGACACATATGCTTGTGCTTTATTCCTATTTGGCTTTTGGAATTCCTTATAGATATATATATCTATATAATCATATATTTCACATGCTGAAATAAGCATACCATCTATCAGGTCAATGTATTTAACAGATTCATATTTCCAAAAACCAGTCAAATATCTGGTCATAATACTATTTAGGGAAATCTTGTCACTCGTTTGACATATTACATACCCTGTCTTATCCGGTTCGCGCCGGAAAGGTAACCTCAGTATATCCGGACAAACTGGAGAGTCTGCTACACCATACCCAGTCTTGCCGGAGAAAATTTCCATTTCCCATAAATAGTATCTTTTTAAGATTTTAAAAGTGCCTCTTTTATTAGGGCTTTTATCCAGAATCAAGGAAATTTGTATTCCCGTAACATATCTTATTCTAGACCAAGTAATATCAATAAGCAATAATTACTATTAATTCTTGCTTATTTATCATATCTTGCAATATTCTAATTACCATTCTTATGGTATATCAAAACCCATCATACTTTATCTACACAAGTACTTATCTTATCTCGAAGCTGATACTAAGGCATCTTTTCTTAAGTTCAAGTCTAAATGCTATCATGTGTGCTACCAATTAATAGCAATCTCCTAACTCTTTTATATAAACTTAGATATTATTATCACAACACTTAAAGGCTTAAAGCAGTGGCTCTGATACCACCTTCTGTCACGGCCCCCGACCCACCCTGGACGGAATCGGGAGTCGCGAACAGCCCAGTGGTACCGGTGATTATTTTTGAAAAATATGGCAGCGGAAATTTCATCAGGACCGTGAGTTAGGAAAATATCAGAGTTTAGAAAACACCGGATTTTATTTATTAAATAGATGGGATAAACCCATGTTTTACAATGGTAGCTTTAATAAATTTGATTACATAAAACAATATTTCTTAATTTGATTTAATTAAGAAAATAAGCCACTTCTTGAAGTCTTTCAGTGCCGTATCCACCTCTTACTTCAATCTACTGTAATTACCTGAAACATGTTTGAAAAAGGTTTTGTCAGCAGGAAATACTGAGTGAATCATTCTATTTTCTAAAACGACTCATTTGTTATAATTTACAGTATTAAGAGAGATTACAATGTTTCAGATATCAAACCAACTACCCACAGTATTTGTCACTCGACATTCATCGGTAACCTTATTGTCCAATGGTGTCTGTGACTATGGTCATATCACTCATTGGCTAACTCGTTGTCCAATAGTGACGGTTATCAAGTAATGTATACAAAACCCCACATACCGGCTGTAACTTGGTGATTACATAAACTTAATCACTGTAATTATAAAATCTTTGAAAATAACATGCTTTTGTAAATAAATTTGATAAAAAGAGAATGACTCACATTATAAGCATGCAGATTCATATGGCCAAAGTTTAGTCTACAGATAGGCCTTGATATATTGCAAATTTATACAGGCAGAGCTTAGCCTATTGATTTAGCCTTGTAACCTAGTGTATACGAACTAGGTAAGTAACTTAATACAGCAATTACGATAACTCACGAGATTAAAACCCTCACAACGAATGACAAAGTTCAATCACTAAAACATCCATCGGATTCTCAACGAATGACAGAGTATTCCCCGAGTTCGGGTGGTACTCAAACATCCTGTCGGAATCACGATTAATGACAAAGGATAGCGCTTAAACATCCATCGGATAGTTTCAATCGATCGGACATTGAATCGTAGCAGCGATCGAGTTAATACCCTGTATCATAGCAGCACCCCGCTATACTAATTAGTGATTTTGAGACTATTTCGACAATATCTCTGCGTACAATTTGAATTTGATCGTCGAACGAACGCCAGGAATCAAGTGCCAATGCCTGCTATTTATATACGAAATTTGACACGCTTGCGCCCCGTAAGCCTTATCCTTTACGGTGCGCAAGGGACACGAAATCACTATAGGCTTGCCACGGTTATGTGTAGGCTTGCTGAGTCGACGGAATCGAGAAATTCAATTTGGACAGAGTTTTATAAGGATAATCGTTAAGTAGGGAATACCCCCCCTGAGTTTTAGGGGCCCTGATCCTGATTCTGATTGTTCTGAAAATTTTAGGGTTTGTGCAGAATTACTTGGGTGTCTCAATTAGGGTTTCCTATTGGATAAAATAATAAAATAAATAGGACTTTTAATGAGGGTTGTTACAATGTCGTTTCCAAGACGTAACTTGCTAGCGTGCATTCTACAATATTCCTAACACGGAATATCTTATAAGTTTCTAAATAAGCGCAGTAGCTAAACTACGTGTCACCGAGCTCTACCGATTCGTTAATCGAACGATTCAACGTTAAGTAGTTAACTTATTGGAAATGATTAAGTCATATTTGATAAGTATCGTTTGTCGTCGATAAAAACTAATAAGTCTTGAAAAGACTTGATCCTCGAGATATTTAAAAATAATAAATATTTATATCAAAATATATAAATATATCGTTAAGATCGCTTGTCGTCCCGAGAAGTCGTAGTGTATGTAACAAATATTTGTATGAAAATATCATGTAGCAAACCCGTACGCGATATATATGATTTATCGTGTGCCGTTTAGGCGTTTTGAAACAAATATAAAAAGTTATATTTATTTTATAAGAGAATCCTCGAGGTGTTGTGTTTGAAAATAAATATATAATTATATTTATTTTTATAGATGAATACGAGTCGCTTGATGTTTGAAATAAACATAAAACTATGTTTATTTTTATAAAAGAGTTCGTTATTGTTGGCTACTAGAAATAAATATATAAAATATACTTATTTTTGTAAAAACGAATTCATACCATTTGATCTTTGGAATAAATATAAAAACTATATTTATTTTATAAAATGAATTCGTGTCGTTTGGTATTTGAAATAATATATAAACTATATTTAAGTTTACAAAAGAACCGTCGTCTTGTTTGATGTCCGAAATAAATATATAAACCATATTTATTTGTAATAACGAATTCGGTTTATCGTCGTTTTAAACAAGATAAGTAATTATATTGATTTTTATAAAAGGTTTGTAGAATTTCCAAGTTTTAAAATAAATATAATAACTATATTTATTTGTTTTAAATAATTTCCGAATAGTCGTTGCTTTCGAAAGTTGTAAAGTGTCGTTGAAAGTAATACTCTTTGTGTTTGTTTTCATAAAAGTCGTTGGACTTAGATGGTTCTCGTTTTACACTAAAAACACATTTTGTTTTCGGGTTTTCTCGAAAAACGGGCAGAGTTTCATCTGTTTTTGGACCCCGACAACACAAGTTGTCGTTATTTTTATCAAGATTCAACCATTCAACACATGTTATATATAAAGTTTACGTGAATTATAACAAAACGCCAAGTATGAAAAACAAATCACTAAATGTAAAACCGTTAGTCGGGTCGAGCTCGTTTTCACGAAATAAGTAAAACTATATAATTTCAAATTAATTCGTCGTTAACTTTACCATTCTTCGTGTCGAACGCCGAAAAGTTGACTGTGTTGACCGAGTCAACCGAGTTGACCGAGTTGACTCACTGAGTTTGACCGAGTTGACTCGGTGAGTTGACCGAGTCAACCGGGTTAATGGAGTTAACTGAGTTAACCCGAGTTGAGTTGGCCGTAAGCTGAGTTGACCCGAACCGAAATGTTGACCCGAACATAACTCGAACCAAACACCCGCACAGATCTGGACAGTGCATAACTCAAATCTGAACCGGAAAAAAAACATAACCCGAGTCTTGAAACACCCAAATGCCCGAACCGAAAACTGTAGCACCTTGAACCAAACTCAGCTGACCCGAAGCCCGAGATGTCACCAGAACCTGAGACCCGAAGCCGCTGACCTGAGAAACCCGTGAGTGGTTGCCTAAGCTGAACCGAACGTATAATCTTCACCACTGTCGCCGGTACCGCGGAGTTTTGTCGGATAATGGCAAGGACCGTCGGTCCTTGATGCAGACCGCCGGACCGAGACGCCGACTGCCGGTCCGAGACGTCGACTGCCGGTCCTAGACGCCAACTGCCGCTCACCACCACCACCACCACCGGTTCTCTCTCTCTCTCCTCTCTTCTATTCTGCCGCCACGCCGCCGCCGCGTACGGTGGTCCGTTTCTTCCGTCGGAACTGCATAGGTGACGAGGGGGCGGGGTCTTTTGCTGAAAAACACAGCCGACAGCCGGCTCCAGCCAGTCAGTCGCCGGCTGGCTGTAATCGAGACAGAGAGGAGGTCGACGATGTATGGTCTGCATATGTGTTTTGAATGTATGAAGGTGTGGGTAAGATTTTCTTATTTAAGGTATGTGTGTGTTAGAGATTTACGGGACATGAGAGGAAGATGAGTTTTTTTTTTTTTTTTTTTGTCTGTGTGTTTTGGGAAGGTAGAGAGGTGTTTAGGTGAGATGAAAACTTATCAGAGAATTTGGGGAAGGCACATGGTGTGATGTTGTTTCAAATACTAGGTTTTCTCTCAAATGGACTTGGGCTTGGCCCAAGGCCCACAAGCCCAATTCCGTGTTTAAATGACCCGTAATTCCTACGAGACCCGTTTTCAACACCCGTTTTTCTAAAAAAAAATGTCGTAAATTATCGTTACAAAATCAAAAGACGTGATTTAGTAGCGGTAATCGCGTTCGCGCGTTCGTTCGTCAATCAAGGTAAAAATCACGTAAAATCGCGTAATTTGCGACGTTGGCCGTTTTTAAACCGTTTTTCGATTTGGTTTCGACTACGGTTACTAAAGTTTAATTACGAAGCTAAACATGTCGTAAAATTTCAGTTTTAAAGGAAATACGCGTGTCCGATGCTCCCGTTTCGTTGCCGGTGCGCTCCTGCAGTCGCGTTTGTCGTTCACGTTTGCGCTTGTGTTGCACGGAAGCCCAATAAATTCACAAAATTAACTTCATAAGCATAAAATATTCGTGTAACATCCATACTTGTCGGCGTTGTCAGTATTTCGTACGGTTTCATTTCGTTGTCGTTTAATATTCCGCAATCTATCCGCAGATCGTCATACGCGTACTGTAGAACCAAATAGGCGTTTCTAAGCTTACTGAGGGCCTAATTAAGTTAATTTGCGTCGTAAACACATTTTATTGTCGCGTTAATCGTCTGTTAATCACGTAATTAGGAGCCGTAAGTCACCGGTTGTCACATATACGAAGAAAAAGTCCTTGATCAATATATGATCTCCGGCAGAAAAAACCTCGGGTGATGGAAACTACCGATCACCAAATATATTAAACAAACAAAGTTTACAAATCGGGATGACAACAAGCTTGGTACAAGGATCACTAGTGTGCAAAAAGTGTATAATCGCCAATAAGTTGCAGAGAGTTCTCGAGAGTAGTGTGTGTTGCTCAATGTAAACTAATCAAGCTTGTTATCCCCATTTAAAAATAGAAATAAGCTAACAAACTAACAATCCAAAAAAGATGCTAGCTTCCCACGATCTCCACAACGGTCACGAAGGCCATGCACCTGCAAAATTAGAAGGCATATTCCCCTGGAATCTCGGCAAGACCAAGTCCCACTCGAATACTCCTGCAAAACAAGTTCAAATATAATGGAAACAATTTTTAGTATAAGGATAATAATGAGGATCCTGGATCCTTAGTCCTGCAACGTCTCCTGAGGATCCTTAATTCAAACTGAACTGAAGATCCGTGATCCTGGCTGCACTTGAGGATCCGTGATCCATATGCTGTGAAAATCCATCCCTAACAATTGCCCCCAAAAATATGAGGAATTAAATACAATTAGATGAGTCATATTTTTTTGCTTTATCTCGAACGAGTTGGTTAGCGAAAATATAGCCGTTGCAAGGATGACATCAGCGACAAGACTTCCCTGCACAATCATCATTATATATACAGAGTTAGAGATAAGGATTAAGATGCATTTAAATTCGAGCGTTTCTCTCCTTTAAATCTTCAATCGGAGACTCCAACAGGTATCTCTCTTTCCCTTCTCTCTAAACTTTCTTCTTCCGATCCTCTATTCCCCGAGCATCCATGGAGAAGATGGCCCTCCGATCCTCACCTGCCAAGGATCCTAAGAAGGACAGCCCCCTGAAGAGCCATGGTGTAACCAAAAACCCTTCACTGGAACTCTGCCGTTTCACCATTCCTGAAATTGGTCGGATTCGTCATTGCTTCCCGGCTGAAGCCGTCTTCAGATCCTTCGATTCTTCGATGAAGAGCGATTGTATCTCTAATGCCTGGATCACTTTTCCGGCAACCCCTTTTGTGATAGGGTTCAGCTATCCTTTCCCTGCTCTAACACAATCCTTCTTCACACTCACCGGCATATGCTATATACAAGCCATGCCAATGATGTGGAGAGTCCTTTATACCCTTGAAAACATCATCGAGCAGGAGGGTGTTGCGATAGGGGTGTCTGAGTTGAGTCAATTATACAACCTTGTTAGCCATGGTTCCCATCGCTTTCTGTTCAAAACAAACCCGGTCAGCCTCATCCAATCCTCAAAACCACCAAAAATGATACCCACTGGAGGAACCAGTTCTTCTTTGTAAAGAGGGTCTCTGTTCCAGATGGGAAAGATCTTCCCAAAAGGTGGATCACCCATGGTAGGATATGGGATCCTTAGACAAGGACCAAAGTAGGATTCTTTTTACTGTTAAGGATAACTGGTCCTTTTTTCTGTTTTTGTTGTGCAGCTATCTCGCTCTCTCACATTCAAGAAACACCTGCAACAAAAGAAAAGATTGCTGCTTTTTGGAAGCTTGATCCTGCTGTCAGAACATTTCAAGTTAAAACAAAGGATTCACAAGAAGCATCCTCCAGTTCCTTCACAATGTCAAGTAAGTATCCAGATTTATGTGTGAATAAACATTTAAATGAATGTAAAATATGAATACTTATCTGTGTTTTGTATTTGTAGGTGCTGGAAAATCCTCTAAATCTGCTTCCAGATTCAGTGTGAGTGACCTTGATGCATTCGCCTCCTCAAAGTCCATCAAGAAAGAGCTGGCTGCAAGCCCAAGCATCCCCAATCCTAAGGGCATGAGCACACGGGGCAAGGGTACCAAAAAGAGAAAAATCGCTGAGCCTAGTGAGGCCTTCCTCTCATCCAACATCAGTTTGAAGAATATGTCTCTGAGGTAAGGATCCTGAATCCTTAAGTCTGAACCTTCCTTTCTGAGGATAACGGATCCTGACTATATGCTTCTTTTATGCAGAAATTTGCTGAGATCCAAATGCTCCTTGATCACCATCTCGAAGAGGCTGAGCAGAAGAACCTGGACTTCCAGAAGATGTTCCTGGCCAAAGATAAGAAAATCTCCTCCCTCAAGAAGGAACTCAACCTAGCACAAAAGGAGTTGGTCTTGACCCAGATCACGGCTCAGCAGGAGAAGGCAGAGGTGATGGAAGGGGCAAAGCTATCTGCTACAATTACCATGCTTAAGATCAAACTGCAAATGGCCAAGGAAGCTGAGGATCCTGCTTTTGATAGGTCTGGCTGGGACCAGGAGGCTTGGAGGCAAAGGCTGGCGGAGTTGGATGATGAAGACGAAGCTGATGAGGTCTTGGCGATTGAGGCTGGCAGCAGTGGGATGAAGGATTCCGAGGCAGCAGGTGGTGATGGTGAAAAGGCAGTGGAAGCAGCGAAGGTTTAGGCTGCATTAATGGGCGATGATAGATTTATCTAGACGCGGCCGGAGCCCATTTTTTATGGTTTTATGGTTTTTTGGGTTGTTATGCTTTGAACAATGATGGTTTGTAACTAAACAGTAGTACTTAGGTTTAAGGATCACGGATCCTTGGGACAATAGGTAGGATGATAGCTGGTGGAGGGATCCTCTGTTTGGGGGATGAAGCCACTATTATCCTGCCATCTTTATTTCCTGCACTTTAGACTTTGTTAATATGGACACCCTTTACCTACCCCAGCGGACGGGCCACGTATTGCTGGTAGATGCTTGGGGTAGGTAATTTTGACAACCTTTGAAGGGTTTAACTATGGATAAATAAATAAGACCTTTAACTTTTGGCTATCTTGTGTTGTTCATTCTGTGTCTATTTACCTTTCAATTATTATTGCATATTCCTTTGAACTTACAAGTTAATAATGAAAGTATAAAAATTAGTTTATGTCAAAAAGTTTAGGATATGATCAAGGATCAAATATCCTATATTTGAAAAGTTTAAAAAGTGAGATACTTTTAGGATCACATCCTGTTGTCAAAGTATAAGGGTAACATAGATAAATCAAGAATAAAATTAAAGTAAATAAAGATCATACCAGAGAATCCAAGTTAGGATCCTAAATCTTTGATACTTACAATCATGATAACCAAAAAACAAACCCTTGTATGAAGTTAGGATCCAGGATCCTTAACTGTTTAGCTTTAGAAACCTGAAATAAGACAAGCCCATAAAACTGGGATCTAGGATCCTTAACTGGCGAAGGTAGTAGATACCTTAAACTGGGGACAAGCCCATAAAACTGGGGATAAACCCATAAAACTGGGGACAAGCCCATAAAACTTAGGAGACTTCTATGGATACTTGATCCTTTGTCAAAGATGCATCCACTTCTGCAAAACTCAGAACTTAGTGAAAAAAGGACAAAGGATCCTGGATCCTTCTCCTTGTAATAAATTAAATTAAAGGATTAATTAAATTAGAATCAGATCATTACCAGAATGAGGATCATATATCCTCTAAGGATCCTTAATGTATACCAGATATGAAGATGGTCAAGGATCCTGGATCCTTTTACATGAAGTATCTCTTCAAATGGACAGCATTCCAAGCTTTTGGTAGCAAATCACCTTCCATTGTCAATAATCGATATGCCCCCTTTCCTGCCTCAGCTTCAATAAGATAGGGGCCTTCCCACTTTGGTGCTAACTTGCCATCAGCAGGATTTGTGGTATTTTGGAATGCTTTCCTCAACACCATATCACCAACTTGAAACTTTCTGATCCTGACATTCTTGTTATAAGCTCCAGCCATCCTTTGTTGATAACTAGCCAATCTTATCCTTGCCAAATCCCTGAGTTCTTCTATGGTATCCAAGTCTTGAACCAAGTTTTCAACATTTCCTTCAGGATCACGGATGCTTGTTCTTGCAGTAGGAACTACCATCTCTATAGGGATCACCGATTCTGCTCCAAACACTAAAGAAAATGGAGTCTGGCCAGTAGCATTCTTGGGAGTTGTCCTATCAGCCCATAACACATAAGGTAGCTCTTCTGCCCACTTTACCTTTTTGGATCCAAGCTTCTTCTTCAAGTTGTTGATGATAATCTTGTTAGATGATTCTGCTTGACCATTAGCTTGTGAGTGGACTGGTGTTGATGTTATCATCTTAATCCCCCAGCTGTCACAAAAGTTAGTAGTTCTAGTCCCAATAAATTGGGATCCATTATCACAAACAATTTCAGAAGGGATACCAAATCTGGTAATAATGTTTCTTTTAATAAAGGATATCACTTCTTTTTCTCTGACTTGAGCAAAGGATTCAGCTTCTATCCACTTGGAAAAGTAATCAGTCATGGCAAGCATAAACACTTTTCCTCCTGGTGCTTTGGGAAGTTTGCCAACTATATCCATTCCCCATCTCATGAATGGCCAAGAAGAGGATATAGGGTGCAGGAGCTCCGCTGGTTGATGAAGGATGTTGCTATGTCTCTGACAGACATCACATTTCTTTGCATAATCCACAACATCCTTCTTCATAGTAGGCCAATAGTATCCTGTCCTACGGATCCTTGAGAACAGTGCTCTGCCCCCAGTGTGGTTTCCACAGTCTCCTTCATGAAAATCCTTTAGGACTTCTTGAATTTCAGGATCCTCAATGCACCTTAGATATGGACCTGCAAGAGGTCGTTTATATAACATGTTATTTAATATTGTAAATTGAGATACCTTGAGTTTGAAAGCTCTGGGGTTTTCTCCTGTAGGAATCTCTCCATGTTGTATATATCTCATGATTGGGAGGATCCAGGATCCTGAATGTGATTGTGCACCATCACTAGGTATGATTGTAGAATCCTCTACTATTTCCATAGCTGTGTGATCCTCAATAGCAGGAGCCAAGATGTGGATGATGGGAATTTTAATATCCTATGGAATCTTCAATGATGATCTAAGGTTGGCCAATGCATCAGCTTCTGCATTTTCTTCCCTGGGCACCTGTGTCAAACTAAAAGAAGCAAAAGAGTCTACCAATTTCTTGACTATCTCTAGATATTTGATTAGTCTTTCACCTTTAACAGCATAAGAACCATTAAAGTGGTTAGTAATTAACAATGAATCTACATGTACCTCAAGATACCTGATCCTCATGTGCTTGGCAATTTGCAAACCAGCTATCAAGGCTTCATACTCAGCCTCATTATTAGTAGTTTGAAACTCACAAGCTGTTGAGTGGGGTATTATGTCCCCCTGTAGCAATTTTAGTAGTACTCCTAGTCCAGTTCCCTTGACATTAGAGGCTCCATCTATGAAGAGTATCCAAGGATCCTTAGTCTCTTCAAGCTGCTGAACTTCTAACTCAGCTTCCCTTTGTAGATCACTACTAAAATCTGCCACAAAGTCAGCCAAGGCTTGGGATTTAATTGCAGTTCTTGGTTCATATCTTATATTATAAGCACTAAGCTTTACTGCCCATTTGGCCATCCTCCCTCACATTTCAGGTTTCATGAGAACATTCTTAATTGGAAAGTTAGTCTTAACAATAATAGCATGAGTTTCAAAATAATGGCGTAATTTAGTAGATGCCATAATCAAAGCAAGGATAAGTTTTTCTAAACGTGAATACCTGGATTCAGCATCAAGCAAACTTTTACTTACATAATACACAGGGTGTTGGGTACCTTCATGATCCTTTACAAGGACTGCACTTACTGCCTTAGAAGAGACTGCCAAATATAAGGATAATATATCCCCTTTTTCTAGTTTCATTAAGGCTGGAGCTGAGGATAGGTAATCCTTAAGGGCCTTGAGAGCATTCTCATGCTTTTCAGTCCATTCAAATTTCTTGTTCTTTCTCGAGATGTCATAGAATTCCTTGCATTTCTCTGATGACTTTGAGATAAACCTGTTCAAGGCTGCGATCCTCCCTGTCAATCTTTGCACATCCTTGGCATTGGCAGGAGACTTAATATTCACAATCGCCTTGATTTGCTCTGGACTTGCCTCTATGCCTCTTTTTGTCACCATGTAACCTAGGAACTTCCCTGCTTTTACACCAAAGTGACACTTGGAAGGATTCAATTTCATATTGAATTTATCGAGGATATCAAATGCTTCCTCCAAATCTCTAAGGTGATCCTCAGCTCTCTTGGACTTAACCACCATGTCATCTATATAGACTTCCATCGTGTGTCCAATTTGTTCTTTAAACATCATATTGACTAGCCTTTGGTAGGTAGCACTTGCATTTCTTAGTCCAAATGACATAGCAATATAACAATAGATATCAGTTGGGGTCATAAAGGCTGTATCATCTTGATCAGATGGTTCCATCTGAATTTGTTGAAATCCAGATGAAGCATCCATGAAAGTCAACAACTCATGACTTGCGGTAGCATCCACCATGGAGTCAATGTGGGGTAATGGGAAAGGATCCTTGGGACATGCCTTGTTTAAATCAGTAAAATCGACACATACCCTCCACTTTCCATTTTTCTTTTGAACAACAACCACATTGGCTAACCACCTTGGATACTTGACCTCTCTTATCATACCTGCTCTGAGCAGTTTATCTACCTCCTCCTGGATAACGGCATTCCTCTCAGGTGCAAACTTTCTCCTCTTTTGATGTATGGGTTTGAACGACCTGTCAATGCCAAGCTTATGAGTAATAATATCTTTAGAAATACATGTCATGTCTTCATGCTTCCAGGCAAAGGTAGTTACCAGATTGTTACCAGATTTAGCGAGAGAAGAATCGATGGAAGCATTCGAGAAGATGATGATTTGAAGAAACTTCAATCTGTAAAACATGTAACAAAGCTCAAGAAACGAAGTGTATTACAAAGTGTATTAACGATTACCAAAAAAATAACAATTACCTGATTTATATTTTAAACACATATACATCTATTGAAATCCATTATATAACCTTGATTACATTCGGAAGTTCGGCCAACGAACTCAAGACTTCCACACCAAATAACAAATCCAGCAAGATCTACCTGAAGAACATTTAGCATACAAACCTTCAATTTGTGATAAAAAGAAAAAATCAAAAAAAGCCTTTGTCGTCTTCATCCTCTTCTCTGTATCTACAGTTTTAGAGATAGAGAGTTGAGAGAGAGTAGACAGAGAGATTGAAATGGGTTTTTGAAATTATGATCGGATTTGGATTTGGGTTTGAATTTATATTTGAGAGAGAAGAAGAATTGAAGCTCTGATGACATTAAATGCAAATTACATATCCCTATAAGTTTTAAATTTCAAATTACCCTCCCATTTTAACGAAACATCAGTGGTTTGAATTTTGAATGAACATCAGTGGTTTCATAATTGAATGTGGGCTAGACCTTTGAAATTTGAAAGTGGGGCAGTGGTTTGATGGCAGATCATTGAATTATGATGTCACTATGCTCCCTCTATGGCTGCCACCTCATCGTTGATGACATAAGAAAAGTATTGTTGGACAGCCTCTCCTACTGACACATCAGCTTTTCTTATGTCATTGAGATTTCTCCTTTTATAGAAAGTATAGATAGATTATTGTTAATTCGGGCTTACTTTATCATTTGGGCTTAATTACTCTACAAGTTTGAGTTATAAATGGTTTGGGCTTATAAAAAATTGGGATTTTAATAATATCAAGTATCCTATTTTTTTTTTTTTTTGTTAGGGGTATTCTCGTATTCGTTTAGAGGAATCCTTTGTATAAAACCGAAAAACTACACTACAAAAATGAGGTTGAGCCGTAGCCCGTGCTATCCCTCTTTAAATTTATCACACTAGCTCCGCCCATGTTACGCAGAACTCTATTCCTATACTTTTGCATGTTGTGTTTACTAATATATGTAGTTTATTAAAACCCATGGATCACAAGGTACTAATAAACAAAAACTTTTGGCGTTATTGATTTTGCACGATAATCATTATGTGATGGTACAATTAAAAGGAGAGTACCCTACGCCATGCATTAAGGCGTATTGGAGTTGTCACAGAGCCCCCTCTGCTGTTGGATGGCAAAACATGTATAGAAAACGTCTAGAATCTTATAAACAACCCAACCCTTGTAATCGCGATAAAAGTTGTATACACATTGAGGATAGTTATTAATTTTTAAAGTTATTGAAGTGTTATCTATGATGTTTTGTTTTGTTTTACTTATTTAACTAGATTTATCACTCACGGGCATCGTTATATGTATATCACAGTAGATGAAGTAGATGAAAGTCTGATGTCTGTAGCATTAAGTTCTTGTGTTTCATTCACATTGGCTCTCCCATCTACCTATTATTCCATATATAAATTACTAAGTTTTTGATGCATTAGCACTTGTAACTTGTGCTTGGGGAGTTTTTCAAAAAAAAAAAAAAAAAACTTAATTTTTCACTTTCAACCTAAAAGTTTTATCTTTTACATTTTAACCCCCCCTTTTTTTTAACTTTTAACTCTAAGTTTTCCATCTTTTATAATTTAACACAACACTTTGTTATTTACAACTTTGGTCCCCCATACTTTTTATCTTTTGCAAGTTTTTCGTTTTACGTTTCGTTCTAAATTTTGCGAGTTAACATGTCGTAGCGTGCATGTGAGGTTCAACGTTTTTGCTCTATTTTTTTTCATATTTGACAGACCCGTCGCAACGCGTCCATTTTTCCCCTTTTGTAAAGTTCGTCGCAACGGGCGGGCCGTAGATAAACTAAGTTATTATTTTCTACATTTTACGTTTCTGCTTAATTTCTTCGCATTAAGACACTGTAACGGGTGTGCATGGTTTAACGATTTTAGTCTACTTTTCGTTCTGTGTAATTTTTACCATTTTATCTATTTTATTTTTATGATGTTGAGAGTCGATGTCGTTGTGGCATTGGTACTACTTGGCATGGTTTTACGAACGTTTTTAACCTATTAAATTTTTTACTAATATTTTCTTTCGGTTTACCCCTATTCTTCCTTTACTTAAAAACTAATTTTTGTGTGCATATTTTATGTACCGGTATGCATAAATATGATTTGTTCTATATTCCGACGTAAACTTTTTTATAGACGAGTCATGTCAAATATAATACGTTTTCGTTTAAAGAAACTATTTTTACGTGCATATTTTTGCGTACGTTTTGGTATAAATTCAAGTTCTACGTTTTGAGGTAAACTTTTTTGGGAAATGATTTAGGTCAAATATAATATGTTTTCGTGTTTATTTTATGTATGTTTCGTAAAGTTTGTTTCGAACCGAGTGGAGTCAAATTATGGTTTTTTTTTCTCCCTTTTTTTCGAAAGCTCTAATTAATCCCTTTCGATTACATGTGCATATTTTCCTTCATACCTGTTCCGTTTTTTGTGTATGAGTTGGGTCACATATAATACGTTATGATTGTTCGATATGAATTCCATTTACTTTACGTTTGATCCAATCACAAAGCTTATACAAGTTACACTGAGTTCAACTGGATACGTCGAAATATGTGTTTTCATATGGTTAATGCATCATATAACGTTTGGACTAATCCATTCAATATTTACGATGTACCCGCGCCGCAACGCGGGCGGGTCTTAACCCTAGTTCTATACAAAAAATAGCAGCATCAATTGCTTTACAACTCATCTTCCTAACACCAGCTGATGTTTCTGTTTCTGGAAGACGATTGACATCTATACTTTCCAACCATGCACGAACACTTAAGCGAATTATGCCCTGAAATGAAACGGGAGTGTCAGTTGTGTTTTACAGTTGATTTCATAATTGTATTCCGAAAACATTTAGATATCCCACCAGCCAACCGGTGTAACTTATCATGATCTAATAGTCAACTGTTAAACCCATATTTGGTGTTTGTTCTTTTTCCAATAAAGTAAGGAGGTGGTCAAAATATATAAAAGGTTTTTTTATATACAAATGTTGTTTATCACCCAAAAAGATTTGAAATTTTAAATCTTAATCTACCAGACTACCACCATATACAAACATAGGTCTGTAGGAGCCTGTAACATATACAAAGAAGATCTGAAACGTAGAGAGCATGCTGAGGAAGCTCATTAGCAGGGCATTCGAAACATAGGTCTGTAGGATCCTGTAACATTTTTGTTGGTACCAAGAAGGCAATCCTGTAAAAATGCATGAAAACAAAAGGTCGTCATTTCAGAATTTAAACCTACGGAATTCTACGGCTACAGAATTTGAGAAACATGAATTCTACCGGAACCCTAACAATAGGTACACTTGAGCCTCCATCAGACGTGCTAAAAACCAACGCCATGGAACACCATCTCTGCAGCTCTGCCTCAAACTACAACCATCAAACCATGCTCGAGCATTGTCTCTGTAGCATCGGCTCAAAATGCAGCCCTTCAACCTACACCATACGAAACATAGCACGTATACACAAAATCACAGTAAGAAGAGCTCGTAAGCGAATACAGATCACATGTGTTTGTACTGATGCGCTTTCGAGCTGTCGAGAGCTGATATTCTACATTATCATCAAAACCATATGCAACTCCTAGATGGATATAACTGATTATATCTCCTCAAACCGGATGTTGAACACCAGAGATTTCACCTGATATAATTCAACACAGAGCAAAAAAAGTTACCAATGGGGAAACGCTAAAACATTTCTTCAAAAACCCTTATTTTTCATTGTTCTTGATACATAGTGCCAACAAACTGCAAAACATATATTATTTAAAGTATAGAAACTGCTGAAGTGAAACGGGTCAACGGATAAAAAAAATCAAAAGTCACCTGTAGTGTATTTGAATGCTAACAAAGACTTAGTTATTCCGTTTAAATGAAATTATCTCAACATTCTAACTACACCCATCTTTAAAGAAAGGCCCAACACAATGTTTTTTAGAAGCAACTCACTTATTAACAGTCTCTCTATAGAGAAAAGCTTGATAAATTAAAAAATCTCCATGCGTAACAGGTTGTCTTGTGCAAGCGAAGGAAACGACGTGACCTTCGCATCCACCACACCAAAACACGTACAAATCTAAGCTAGCTTGTTAACTTTCAAAAACAACAATGAACCAAGACATACAAACTATCGATGACAACACCATTACAACATAGGCTCAGATGAATTCAAACCCATCATCATAGCCTCACAATCAATCGTGGATGCTAAAGTCACTTTTCAAAGCCATAGCAGCGTAGACTAAGATATGTAGACATATAAAGAAAGAGACACTGTACACTATGGCTGCACACCAACAGGATGTGTTGTGAAAGCAAAATGATTTACCAAAACACCTCGGTTGCCCAGCCAATAGGCACAAAACTCACCTTTCTTTGAACACAAAAACGGCATCATAGCCTAGAAAGATGAATAATAAGCGATATCAAATAAAAACTGCCAGAAAGATGGAAACCATCCGCCATGGCAGTGAAAGAGGGAAACCACGCTTCACCAACATGTACGAAAAACTACAGTAGAACGCTTCTCACAAACGAAAGTAAGTAAATCGTATTTAGTTAATAGGCTCAGATGAATTCAAAGCCATCACCATAGCCTGCAAAAAGGGACAATCGTCCTGGATTCAAAAGTTACTTTTCAAAGCCATAGTAGCATGGGCTCAGACATGTAAGCATATAAAGTATGAGAGATTATACTCTATGGCTGCATGCCAACATGATGTCTTGTGAAAGCAAAATGATCCACAAAACACCTTGGTCGCCCCGCCAATAGGTACAACAACCCATCTTTCTTTGAACGCAATCACGTCATCATAGTCTGGAAAGAGGAACAATCGGTGATATCATACAGAAACTGCCAGAAAGAAGGAAACAATCCACCTTTGTATACAGAATTGTTTGTTCTTCTCGAACGCAAGCAACAACTACGCTATAGCCTCATACTAACCAACACATTATTCTTCCCAATGAAAGCAACAAAACACGAAAAACACCATCCAAAACCATAGCAACGAAAACACCAACATATGAGATATATATAACTAAAAAAGCTAGGAAGCCAAGAAACTCACCAGAAAGCAGACCATTGCCCATTTAAGGCTTTCATATCATTTGATTTTAGTAACCATCTACCAACAATCATCATATCTGTAAAGACTTTTCCATAGCCCTTGAGACCGAAAGCATTTTGCTCCAACCATTGAATTTCGGCATTTCATTGAGGCAAATGATCGAACAACATGTGTGCATCACCAATTTCATAACCCATTAACACCATTGTAGAAGAAGACATTCCAAACAAATTTAATATAAACTATGCAACAAAAAGGATGACCAGATTTTGTTATGCATCCAACATTTAATCAAAAATTGCACAACAGGTCATCTTATTATTCAAGCTAAATCACAGCCCAAATTCGGTTAAAAACAATCATAAATAAACAAAACAGAAGATAAAACAACTAAAATTAAGTAATAAAGTAGAACCATCAGATCCGTAAAAGTGATGCCTCCGCTGTGAGAAGTGGAGAACGCGATCCGAATCGGATCGATGGAAGAAGACTCAGTCGGATGTTTTGAGAGTCATTTATGCCAACAATAGCTCCATCCACCGCCGCCGATCTAAAGTCGGCACTATGTTATCAAGCACTCCGGTCGTCTCGAATCGCCGATCTATGTATTGAGTGGTGTTGTCAGTTTTTTTGAGAGAGGGGAAGAAAACGGAGAAGAACTGAGTAGCGGTGGTGGTCTACGTGGCAAACAGGCAGCAACAGCAGAATCACGTACCAAATAAGGGCATGTTTGGCTGGGAGAAGGACTTTTGGGAAAAGGACTTTTTAAAAGGAGTTTTTAAAAAAAGTGTTTGGATTAGCTTATGGGGTGGGAAAAGCCAATAAGTCAATAAGTTGTTTTTTAAAAAGTGTTTGGCTTAGTTTATTGATGTAAAATGACTAAAATGGACATTCTTTCATAAGTCAATAAGTTGCTTTTTAAAAAAAGTGTTTGGCTTAGCTTTTTTGTTTCTCTTCTCTTAATAAAAAGTTTAATTTAATAAAAAAAAAACCTACAAAATAAAAAATATGTCTTTTACAAAAGTTAAAACACAATAATACCACCATAGTTCTCTTAGTACATTCACCCATACAATTAAAAAAAAAACCCCAATATTTTTACACAATCAACAAAAACAAAAATAAAAACAAAAACAAAAACTTGGATTGGATCCCTCTCGTCTTACATCTTGTTCATAGTTCATCCGCCACACTCCTTCCCCTTATGGCTTCATGAGCTTCAGAAAAACCCCACATTCATTCCCCCAACCCTCCACATCTTCTGCTTCCAAAAATCCCACAAAGCTCTCATCTTTACTCCAAAAATCAATCCCAAAACCCCAACCCCCCCATCACCTTCAAACCACCCACCATAAATCCCACAAACCCATTACACTATTTCGATTACATGATTCTTTTACAACCCATCCCCCCAATCACCCAATTCAACCAATTACTCAATTCTGTCCCCAAATCCGAAAAAGCAAGCCGGAGGTGGAGAACAGATGTGTCGGCTTGCTGTAGTGTCGGCCGCCGGAGAAGGAACCGGCTTGCTGCTGCTGTGTCGGTCGCCGGAGAAGGAACCGGCTTGCTGCTGCTGTGTCGGCTTGCTGCTGCTATGTTTACGAGAGAACAGGGGTGAAGAATTGTTGTACTGTTGTAGGGAACAAGATATAAGGAAACAAATATAAGGGGTAATGTAGTAATTTCATTATTGAAAAGTCATAACTGGATCAAGAAGTCACGAATTCTTGGCTTTTCAAAACCTCCTGTTTCCTTCTTTGCAATAAGCTATTTCAAGAAGGACTTCTTTGATATCCAAACACAAAAACAGCTTATTGACTTCTCCATAAGTCAATAAGCTAATAAGCTGGTTTGAGAAGCCAATCCAAACATACCCAAAATAAGCAATCATACAACCTACGAAATACCATCCATGCCCAACGTGCAACACGCTATTAGACCATGTGTACTCGTTGACTAAAGGGCGTTTTTTTTCGCCATCCACGCCCAGAAAACGCCCTGACTCGGCCCCGGTGGGCGTTTTTCATCGAAAATTCGTTTGGGGCGTCCACTTTTCAATGCCGGATGGGGGAAAAATTGACCAATGGGACGATGGCAACGGTAACATTAACGGCTACTTCATTTAATTTTTTTTAATTCAAACATTTTTTATATAAATTCCTACATTCCTCATCCATTTTATACAAACTTCAATCAAAAAACTCTTTCACCCACAACTTCAAACATCAAAACTTTATACAACCTTCACCCATTTTATAAAAAAATGGATTCCCCCATTTCCTCGTCGTCCATTGCAAACGTTAGATGACGAATAAGACGAAGATGATGGGAATGGCGAAAGCGAAGACGAAAATTAAAAAAAATATTAATAGTTTTAAAAATATTATGTAATTGTGTTTATTATTTATGTAATTTTTGTTTAATTAATAGAATATAATTTGTTTAAAAAAAATAGGAAATTGCGGAAGTGACACGTGGCGGACAACGCCCAAGGGCAGGGCATTATCCCCCATGCCCATTTCTGCACAATGCCCCTTTGCTGACAAGGATGCCACATGGCGGATAACGCCCAAGGGTGAGACATTATTCACCCAAACGACTACGCATGGTCATAGGGTGAGGGGGTGCATGCCTAACTTCTTTCCAGAGTTTTCCTCAACCCAATTGAATTGTGCCATGTAATTTACCTAAAGTTTTTGCGTATTACCCAAACATCACAAGGAGTGCATGATTAAGATTAGGCAAAGGAATTTTTCTTTTTTTTAATGAAAACATTATATTAATAAAAACATTATATTAAAATAAACTAAGTAAAATAACATTAACCAAATTAAAAAATGACATTACATAAAATTTAAAAACTACATGGTCATCCTTATTTTTTGGTGATCTCGCGTTTTCGAGCTAGTGTGATTTCCAACATCTCCGGGGGACATTGTCCTCTGGCCTGTTAAACGTCTTGAGATCTTTATCAAACCGAATCGATTTCAACGCTTCTCGGTGTTCATCGGCTAACTCGATATATTTTTCCCCTCGTTTCTTTTTAATTGCCACCAACTCTTGTGACATATTTTTGTATTCTTGAAGCTTGTCGGACATACCAATTGACTTTTCACTTGATGTTGCGGGTCCTTTATCTTTCTTTTTTTCCTTGTTTGTGAGGGGTCTACGTTTATGTCGGGTAGATCAATACCCTCTTGATAGTTACCCGAATCAGATGACTTTCTTTTTTTGCCACGAACCACCACTATCCTCACCCACCAATGGCACCGGAGCCCATTTCTCATGCTTTCTAACCACCTCCCACGCCTCAATATGAGGAAAGCCACCCGCATGTCATTTTTTGTAATCTTTTAGCGCTTGTTTCATAACATGAGCATCGTCACACCCGTTAGGACGTAAACGATCCTATAATAAAAATATAAATTATATCAATGTAAAAAACAACAATTTATTTTATGGTAAAAATAGTAACTATGTAAACTTTAAAAGTTATACCGCTTGATGCCAAAAACCATTGAATTCGTTCAACCTTGATTGCATATTTTTCCATTTCGGACGGACTTAATGAATGGCCCGTGAGCTTCCTCCAACGGTTGTATTGTAGTGTGCGAGAACATTCTTCCAAAAACTATCCGCTTTTTGTGCATTTCTTTTTTTCTTGTTAAGAGTACAATGCATGTACGCCATCGCTAAAGCCTCTTCTTGCTTCTTCGTCCATCTTTGCGGATCCGCCCTATTCCCTTTTCCTTTCCTTTTTACTTCATCTTGAACATCTTCCTCTTCTTCAAATTCTTCATCGTCATCTAAGTGTGGAGTTTCGGGTACAATTTCTTCATCTTCATCTTCATCGCCATCGTATATGGGGAGTATGTGTTCAATATTATCTCTTGGAGATTGAGACGGTGGACTCCGATAAGCAAACTGGTCAAAAGCGTTTTGGGCTTCCGTAGGATACTCGTATACACCCGGTGCAACCATTGTGGGACCTTGCGGTAATGAAAAAAATTGTGGTGGATAGTTGGGTTGGGGTTGGGTGTTGTAAAAACTCGTTTGCGGAAAAAAATTGCGGTGGGAAGTTGGGTTGGTACACACTTGATCCGCCTCGTCTACTTTGCGAGCCACACCCTCTCGAACCCGAACCTGATACTTTTTTCTGGCCATCGCTCTTGTTTTGTCTATCCATGATGTGCTTGAGAACTTTTTAAATTGGGTGAATTTTTAGAATGGGGTGAATTTTTTTTAATGGATTGATATTTATAGGGTGTTTACTTATTTTTTTAAACCAACGGTAATATTACCGTTCAAACCATTAAAACATTCCAAAAATTTGTGCCTTCCAACGTCCAAAACATTTCCCCAATGTGGCAACTCTTCGCCGATTTGTGGGTCTTCGGCTAGGCAACTTGATGTGGCGGCGGTGTTGCCTATCGGTAAACACTTTGCTGATTACCTTTCCCGCATGCACCCCGTTGGCCCTTACACATACATGTTATTATTTGATATTATTTAAATATTATTTTTTTGTATTATAGTGTTATCTATAATGTTTTTTTTGTTAAACTTTGTGTGTGTATATTAAAAATATAAAAACCAAAATATTAGTAAATAACCACCACACAGTTATTTTCTAAAACCCTATATATCGCCTTGCTTTCATTGATTAACAATTTCATCCTTTATTTGATGTAGAAATTAGGGTTTCTTTTGCTTGAAATTTGAATCAGCCGATTGTTGAAGCCTTTGAAGGCGATCGTTTCAAATTTCCAGTTCCCGAGTGTGTTTTGAGTGTAGATGTTGTTTGACGGTCACATTAGTTAGGTTTTTGATTCAGATTATGTGATTTTATTTATACTTTTCTATGTGATTTTGAAACTGATGAAAGATGATTTGATTTTACTTTTTTAGTAAAGGATATTGATTTAATATTTTACAATCGTTTCACCAGTTCTTTTTTTTTTTTCTTAATTTTGTCTGTTTCATCACCTAATAGGAAGATGGTGACGGTGGTGGTGACCTGAAGAGGGAAGATGACAGCGACATGTAGATTTAGGGTTTCTCCATTGGTGGTCAAAACTTAAAGAGGAATAAAACTGCATGAAACAACAGGAAAAAGCTTTCTTCTCAAGGCAAGGCTCCGAGGTATTTTACGTTTCTATTTAGCTTTTTATTTGAGATATTATGCACTGAATAATGATGTTCAATATGGTTTTCGGTGTTGAAAGAGGGGCTTCATTATCACCAAATACAAGAGCAGCTAGAATTGTTTCACCTAAAAGCAGGGTAAAATCGTCTTCCGCTGCCTTTGCTATGTTGTCTTCACAGATTTCAGAGACTGGGAAAGGAGATAACGCCTCTGCTGCACGATGGAAGATGTTACACGCCCTCGGAGATGCAATGGATTTGCTTCAACACCTATTCAGTATTGCTATTGAAGCAAAGTAAAATAGGTTTTCAACTTTTCATAATTTCTCGAATTCAAGCGTTCATTGTCATACAAAACTCAGATACTCTTTTTTTACTTTTGGGTCAGCAGACGGCGGTTATTGGAAAAGGAATATGGAACCAAAGCACAGTTTAATGAATTTAACTTGCAACAAAACGATGACAGATGTAACACCCCAATCGCGTAGTACAACAACACGCGGTGAAAATATCGGGCAGTCACGTTACAAATTGCTCACAACCACTAGTACTAAATTGTTTCATTATTGTTAACATTGTTTCACAAACAAAGAATACATGTAATTGTCTTTTGATTAAAGAAGTCTAAGGTCCGGATGCGTTCCTATGTGTAGCATGCTTGATTAATCAAATCCTGAAACATATGTGAAAATGAGAGTCAGCATAAAAGCTGGCGAGTACATAGGTTTTGTTTAACCAAATAAATGGCAAGAAGTTTAGTATTGCAATACTTAATTTTGATTATGAAACTTGTGACAAAAGAGTTTTGTATATGGCAATATGATTATTACTAGGTAATTTTTATGCCATTGAAAAATTGTACTTTGATCTTTGTAATCACATTGAAATCGGTCATAAAACTTGTTGGACCGTGTCGTGACCCTAAACGATCAGTCAAGGCAGTTCATCATCACGTATAAAGGCGGAATCAGTATACGCAACGTAACAACAGCTTATCCTTTCAATTCCTTCACTTTATTAGCTTTCTGAGATCAATTTGACAGAGTTCGGTTACACAGCTAATGATCAGGTGTCGCTCTAATGAACACATACATGAGGTATTTATACTAAGTCTAATTTCGCTCCAATGGCATGACCATATGAGCGAAATCACATGTAACTGATTTCGCTTATATGGCATGTCCATTAAAGCGAAATCACTATGTCCCTTAAAGCGAAATCATCAAGACAACCATGTACATTAAAGCGAAATCAACATTAAAACCCTAATCTTGACTTTTAAGCTTCTATCTTTACTTTATTGACTTAAGACTTGATGAAGATGCAGTCAACAGACATTCTTGTGCATCAACAGACTCCCCCTTGGATGTTGACGTAGTCTTCAGATCCTGAGTCTTCAGTCTTAGTCTTTTCTTTAACTCTGTCTTTTCATCATAAGCACTCTATCTTCACACTCCCATAGACTGTTGATCCAGACTCCCCCTTTCACAGACTCCCCCTCTCGATATGCTAGAAACTGAGATATCTGGTTCAAGCTTTGACAAATAGCTTCCATTGGGAATAATGAAGTCCAAACCTGTTACTCAAACATCATTCATTACAAACTTATCTTTTCAACATTAAAACACAAACTTAATCAGTTTTAGAAATCCACTCAAGTATTCAGGTCCAAGTTAATGACCCTGATCACTTGATTAATCTACCAAGTCCAATTTAATGACCTTGGTTGATCATTTGACGAATCAATACTGATTTTAAAACAACAATTTCAAACATTTTTCTGAAAATAACCAGTATCAAATTAATGAACTTGTTTTTGTCTTTTTAATCAAACAAATTTCATCAAAGTAAGCTCTCCTCATTCTTCAGTCCAGAATCTCCTGCATCTGCTTCAAACATCTGAGAATCCAACAATCAACTCTCCACTTTGGTTTGACGGAAAATAAAGCAGAAATAAAATCTTTTTGGATTTTATACAGTGATCTAAACTAAGAAATGAAATACAGAAAACTTAAATTGCAGAAAGTAAACAAAGTAAACTATTTACAAACATATTTTTGACGAGCGTGTCAGGGAATCATATCAGCTTTTCAGACAAATCACAAGTACCATTAAGCTTCATTTCATACTCAGACTTAAACAGTTCACCTCGATTGTCGATATACTGATCCATCTTAAATTCTCACACAAATTTCAATTTACTCAGGATACGAATTAGATGAATTAAGAACATAGCTCATTCATGTGTCCCACCTCTTGAATATACTCCCGTATCCAGAATCTCAATAATCAGTCTTACAGGTGAGAATACTACAATGATATCTGTATATAATTTAGGTATGCGAGGGCCGAGGGATCTCAGGTCGATACTTCCGTATACGCAGAGAGATATCAGCTTCGACTTTTCGGTGTGTCCCCTTTAGAGGATCTTTTTGCTTACAACAGCAGCATTTATCAATTTTATTGTTTCAGCATGCTGAGGGTTTAATGCTGTGTTTCAAGCATTGCAGCAAGTATTAGCCAAGGACTAGGTCAGAACTACCGTTCAGCAGAAGTCCCGGAATAATACCCCAGACATCATTGAGTATAAAGACCTAGTATATCAGATTAAGAGACCTTTCAAACGAGATTTCAGGGGTTACCTATATATCCAAGTAGTGTTCCCCACGAATTCACAAGTTTGAATTTTAGGTTTATATCCCGAATAAATCTACTAAATGTGTGAAAACCTATCGACACATCATTAGTGAGACTGTTTAACTCATTTAAACTTTTCAAATCTTTAGCATACTGTAATTGTCTAGCCAATGTACTATCATTTTCCCTATATACACAAGCTCTTTTTCAGATTTTATCATGTTTTTGTATTTTATCATTTTTTACTGTTTTTGTATTTTCTGAAAAAAATAAACTATGTACAACTATCTACTCCCCCTAAATACCAAAACAAGTAAAAATTCGACAAACCATTGCAGATTGTTTCTCGTCTTCATCCGCAATAGTACTCTCATCAACGCCAATTATGCCATCCGACACCGACAGAAGCTTCATACCATTCAGTTTTAACAAATATTTAAACCGATTTTTATCAAAAGCTTTGGTATGTAAATCAGCTTTTTGTTCGTCAGTGTGGATTTTCTCAATTCGTATCAACTTTTTCTCAAAGCAATCACGAATAAAGTGATGACGAATTTCTATGTGTTTAGTTTTAGCGTGATGTACTGGATTTTTTGTTATATTTATTGCGGCCTCATTATCAACAAAAAGAGGTGTGTTAAGAAACTGCAAACCGTAGTCGCGCATCTGTTGCTGTATCCACAAGATCTGAGAGCAGCAACTGCTAGCAGAAACATACTCCGCTTCACATCATATAGCAATGCATTTTTTCCTGTCATATGTCGAGATGCGCCACTATCCATGATCCATCTTGAAATAGCTCTTGGAAGATCCTGCACATATCACAAGTTGATTTTAAAACATTTCAATAAAGATGCCGATTCATGCTTCGCGAACCAGGAAGCTCCGGCAATTCAAACTGCTTATTCGAACATGGTGTCCACCCAGGCCTCATCAGCCTTAGATGTAACCTTGACTCTCGCAATTTGAATTTTGAAATTTTCAGCCTTCAAAGGTGGAAAATTTGCATCATAATCAACCGAAATTGATTCTTCAGCCTTTTTCACTTCAGAAGTTGAAATTTTCATTTCAGTTTTTGGTTTCCAAACTTGTTGAGATACTGCAACCCTCTTGTAAAATTTGTCATTTTTAGTTACCACTTTCTTTACAGGTTCATTTTTCAATTTAATGTTATCATTTTTCACATTCTTTTTCTCAGCAATGATTGGTGCTTTACCCTTCACATCAACTTTTTTCTTTTGTCTATCAACAACTTCAGTCTTAGACTTGGAGTTGGTGCAATTTCTTGCTATGTGACCAACTTTGTTACATCTAAAACATGTACGAGTATCATCAACTCGACTTGTGACTTCAGACTGAGGTTGTGAAACCCTCTTCTCAAAGAACTCTTTATTTGATTTTGAAAAAATTTCATTCTCTTCATCAGCAAGTGAACTTGAACTGTTCACAAACACCTTCTTTTCAGCAAACCTTTTGTTTTGAAAACTCTTTTTCTGATAACTATTACCACCCCGATAACCACCCGACCAATTGTTTCGATTGTTATTATAAAAACGTGGTGGAACAACAGGCTTTTTGTAATAAGCTTTATCTTTTTCAAAATTCATTTGCCTTTTTGTTTGACACAAACTGTTCACTTCTGACAACTCAACTTCAACCAATTTGAAAACATTTGTCAACTTTTTCACTTTAACATTCTCAATTGGAAACTCAGAATCCGAATACAACTTATCAGATCCAACCATCTTGTACATCACAAGACCCGGTTCATCACTTAAGTTGTTTTTGGACTTTGATTTCTGAATGTATTTGTCCAAGAAACACCCATCATCTTCAGCTGAATCACTATTCAAAACACTTTCAGCTGTGCTCTTAACAATCTCTGTCTGAACACTATCATCAGATGATGTAGAAAAAGTAACATCAATGTTCTCCGGAAGTATAACTTCTTTTTCTTCCTCAATTTCAACCAACCCAGACTGCTTTTTAGTGTAATTATGAAGAACAGGTGGTGGTACTTGATGAAAACCCACCCCAGTTCCATCAGAATACACATCTTCGCCCGCTTTGTCTTTCCCGATGGGTTTGGGAATGATATGTTGCAAAACAAAGCTTGCGGAGCTGTAACTGTTAAGCTTCAACTGGATTCGCTCGTTTTCGATTACAACCTCTTGAACTTTAAGTTTCAATTTAGCGATTTCATCCAGTTGTTTATTGATTGATTCTTCTTTAACTCTAAGCACTGCTTTTAAATGTTCATTTTCTTTAAAAGTTTTACCATTTCGATCATCACAATCTTTCATTGTGCTTTTGAGTTTTTCAAATTTTTCAGAAATCTGACGGTTTTCAAGAATCAACTTTTCATTTTCTTGTTTAATTTTGTCATGATCAATTTTATCAGTTTCAATTTTAGCAGTTAATTCTTTTATCCGTTCAGTTGAAGCTTTAACTGTTTTGTCACGACCAAGAATCTGATTCTCAACGTTTCTGACCTTTGCTGTCAGATCTTTAATTTTCTCACCGTTGAGATACGTGACAGTATTACAAAATTTGCACTCTTTGTTGCAATTTTTGCAATCAGCATTTCCTTCGATCTTTTTACCTGACGCATTTGTTGACACATCTGAACTGACCTGGCTTTTTGACTCAGACACGGAGTTAGAGTCTACCTCAAGTGCCTTAGCAGCCAGCACTTTGTCAGCCATTTTTCCCAGGTTCTCTGCAGTCAACTCCTGCGTAGTATCGATAACTCCAGTATCAATCTTCTTGGATTCTTTTCCTTCTATCTCTTTTCTCTCTTTCTCCTCTTTCTCCTTTCTCTCTTTCTCTTTCTCTTCTTCAATCATTTTCGAAGTTGGAGTTCCCCACCATTTGTGTTGCCAATACTCATCATTTTCTTTCATTTCCTTGATTAAGACTTCCAGATCAAGAGTTTTGTGATCAATTGTAATATTTCCATACTCATCAAGATAACACTCTCTGTCTGGATCCCATCTTTTGGCTCTCTTTGCTTCCAAATAGATACTAGAAAGTCTAGTAATTTTGTTTTCCGAAATCATCTTTCTGTATCTATACTTCTGTTCTTCCGTTCTATCATCTTTCCATGGAATAGGTTCATTTTTCGCCATGAATGCGTAACCAACCGCATCTTCTTCTGGTAGAACCTCTTGACTCCAATCATATCCCTCATCATCGTAAATCACTGCAAGAGCTCTAGATTTCTCTCTGTTGTCTTCAACCTGCTTCAATCTAGGCGGCTCGGATTTATTCTGGTGATAAATCGCCTTCTTGTAGTAATCATCTCTGAAAGGATTCTCCGACTCATCAACATAAGCATTTCGGCATTCTCGTTTGAAGTGACCCTTCTGCTTACACTTGAAACAAGTCACCTTCGATTTATCGAACCCCAGCTTGGTAGAAGCATCACCAATTGTTTTTCTTCCAGTAATTTCCATGAATCTTTGTGCACGACGAACAGCACTTGCCATAGCCCAACGAATATCGATCAGTTCCATTTCCTCCGGATCAATCTGATCGTAATCTTCTTTCGTCAGATTTGTATTGCCAATCTTCCCAGCTACCAATCCTTCATACGATTCCAACACCGATGCTAGGAAAATCATCTGCTGCTTGGCCGATTCTTCATCAAAGTTATGAGCATTCTTCAAATCTATCGCGATGTTGCATTGAAAACAATTCTTTGTATCAGAATGACTTGCAGATGATGAAGATTCACTGTGATAACCACTATGACTTCCACTGCTTTGACCACTTTGACTTTCTTTGCCAGCTGTCGACACATTTTCAGCAGAAAACGCAGTCTTTGGAGAAGTAGCTTTCGGCATCATGCTTTTTGGATAATACAAATCCAAATTCTGCTGATAGGATGAGTGATTAACTTTGTACGTCTTCTTCAACTCCAGCTCATGACTCTCAAGTCTCTCAATCACCAAATCTGGTTTTAACAATTCAGAAGGAATAGTGTTCTTAAGCATGAGAGCATAATATCTCCACTCCATCTCGTCTGGCAATGAATCGAACAACTTGTCTACTTGCTCATCATCAGAATACTTGATATCATGTCTTGCTAATTCCAGCTTCAGATGACCGAACCTTTCTATCATTTTACACACTGACTCATTCTTAAGACAACCAAACATATCAAACTCTTTCCTAAGAAGTTTCTTTTTGTTTTTCACGATTTCAGTACTTCCTAAACATTTCTTTTCTAACTTTGCCCAGAGGTCTTTAGCGTTTGAATAATCGATCAATGAAATGATATCCTCCCGAACAGATTGAAATAACAATGCCACACACTTTTGTTCGGCTACGAATGATTCAATCTCATCAGATGCTGTTAAAACTTCACCATTCTTGTTTCCTTGTTCATAACCGTTCTTCAGACTTTTCCAACTTGGAAATGCGAATGCCATCATCCAATCTTCAAACTTTCTGGACCAACGACTGTACTCCTCGATAGCCATTAGCTTTGGGGGTTTATTGAACGTTCCGAATGCACTTTCCGATTCCCAAGCTTCCTTTTTCTTCTCTTTTGGCAGGTTTTCGTTCACATTGCTTGACGAAGAATCATTGTTTCCGGAATCTCCAGCGAATGCATACATGTCGCTAAACGGGTTCATGAAAATATCATCCATCGTGAATGTACCTGAAAAAATCAGCAAACACTTAGACAAATTTTTCGAAATTTTAACAAACACTGACACTGAAGCGAAATCACTAATAGTGACTAATGAGCGAAATCAACAACAATATCCTCTCGAGCGAAATCACAAATGTTCACTCGAGCGAAATCTGAAGTTTGACTTAAGAGCGAAATCAAACTTTGTCCCTTGAAGCGAAATTAGATTTTGTCTCTTGGAGCGAAATTAACCTTGTTCGTATGAGCGAAATCAACTGATGTACGTAAAAGCGAAATCAGCTTTTAACCAATTTTCACCATGTTTTAATCCAAGTTACAATCTGAAACTTTCAAGGAATGATCTATACTTAAATCCGAACACAATGATATGATTAAAGTTCAATTTTGACCGCAAATTCGTTCCAGATCTGAGTTTGAAAATTCTGTCCGAGAACCGATCGTGTTTTTTGATAAAATTGATTGATTTTTACTGTGTTTTAAGGTCTAATACTTTTACGGATTGATTAACAACTAGTTTCGCTCAATATACTTGAGATTCAACTCATTTTGTCCGTAGGAACTTGTATAATCCGAAAAAATAAAAGAGAAATAGAGTAGAAATGAGATAATAGTGTCGAAACAGCTGATGTAGTATAAACTCCTTGTCCTGAAGCTCTGATACCACTTGTTGGACCGTGTCGTGACCCTAAACGATCAGTCAAGGCAGTTCATCATCACGTATAAAGGCGGAATCAGTATACGCAAGGTAACAACAACTTATCCTTTCAATTCCTTCACTTTATTAGCTTTCTGAGATCAATTTGACAGAGTTCGGTTACACAGCTAATGATCAGGTGTCGCTCTAATGAACACATACATGAGGTATTTATACTAAGTCTAATTTCGCTCCAATGGCATGACCATATGAGCGAAATCACATGTAACTGATTTCGCTTATATGGCATGTCCATTAAAGCGAAATCACTATGTCCCTTAAAGCGAAATCATCAAGACAACCATGTACATTAAAGCGAAATCAACATTAAAACCCTAATCTTGACTTTTAAGCTTCTATCTTTACTTTATTGACTTAAGACTTGATGAAGATGCAGTCAACAGACATTCTTGTGCATCAACAAAACTTGTGAGTGTGTTATTAGAAATCCAATCAAGGATTATTAATAACAATAATGAAATCGGTCATAACTTGTGTGAGTATTATTTGAAATCAAATCAATGATTTACAATAATACTTTGGATATCCTTCTAAGAATCTAACATATGAAGATATGGAAGATTCTACAAGGATTTGGATACTTGAACATTGAATCAATTAACACAAAAATCCTAAAGTGATTCGGATAACGCTACAGGAGTAATACAATAAGAACACTTATATATAGGAAGTACCAACGGCGTATCCACCATGTTCTTATGGTATTACACTCATTTCGTTATCTAAATCACTACTAACCACATAAACACATAATCATCAACTTTTCATCAACTTGTAAACACGCATTAAAGTGCACAAAGAATCCAATCAAGGACTTCAATTGTACTTTAAACATCCCACGAGTATCTAACTATGAAGATAGATAGATACTACAAGGATTCGGTTTTGTCACATCGTCTTCTCATATACGCATTAAAGTACACAATTAAATCCAGTCAAGGACTTCAAATTAGCACTTTAAACATCCTACAAGAATCTAATTATGAAAATAGATAGATGCTTCAAGGATTTGGTTTTGGTCACATTGTCTTGTCACATATGCATTAAAGTACACAATTAAATCCAATCGAGGACTTCAAATTAGCAATTTAAACATCCTACAAGAATCTAACAATGAAGATAGATAGATGCTATAATGTAAGACCCTAACAGGTATTTGACAAAAGTCGCAGCGGAAATTCGTGCCATAAAATTTCTTTCATTAAAAACGTCTTGACTTACTTGAAAGTTTGTTTTAAAAATATCTCTTTTACAAAACAAAAGCATAACTCCCATTTACTAAAGTACATACTCGATCATTCCCGTACAATCTATCTTGTGACTCGGTCTTCGATCTCTACCCCTTGTAATAATCGCCCATGAACCGCACAACCTGCACTCACCACATACATTCATAACATTAGCACACATTATATAAACAAGATTCATTCACGTACACTTCACATTTCGTCATTTTTCAAACTTTAAGCATTTCATCTGCGTATCCATTTCTTGGTGAGGCTTCAGTAATGCACCTGCATTTCTTTTCATTCTCAAGGTACACCATTAATAACGTTACCACTCAACGTATCTAATTCATGCATACATACGTACTTACATATCTACTTACATACACATCTACATACGTACATACCCTTCCTACAACTTTACATACGTGCATACACTCATACATACACAACTACATACGTACATACCTTTACTACATCTTTACATACATGCATACACTCGTACATATCTTTATACATACATACACATCTGCATACGTACATACCTTTCCTACAGCTTTACATACATGCATACACTCGTACATATCTTCATACATACATACATACACATCTGCATACGTGCATACCTTTCCTACAGCTTTACATACATGCATACACTCGTACATATTTTTATACATACATACATACACATCTGCATACGTACATACCTTTCCTACATCTTTACATACATGCATACACTCGTACATATCTTCATACATACATAAATACACATAGGCATACATACATACCTTTCCTACATCTTTACATACATGCATACACTCGTACATATCTTTATACATACATACATACACATCTGCATACGTACATTCCTTTCCTACATCTTTACATACATGCATACACTCGTACATATCTTCATACATACATAAATACACATATGCCTACATACATACCTTTCCTACATCTTTACATATATACATGCTATCATACGTATCTTCATATATACATAAATACGCATCTACATACACGTACAACATCTTGCATACCTCTTACATACTCATACGTTATCTACATGGGACTTAAACTTTGATTTATAGCCCATAAACATCTAAGGATCGATCAAAATCAAGTTTAGAAAGCCCGCTGTAGTCCACGGATAACAAACCGAAGCCCACGATACATAAATCAACTTAAATAACAAGATTTCAGCTTTCGAGACTTGGGGAGGCCGTCGCCGACGGCCCTAGGGGCGTCGGCGACGGGCCTTGCAATTACCCGTAGCCAGAAACACCCGTAGACAGGTAATTAAGGCGTCTGGAAAAACTGGTGTTTCCAGGGGGCGTCGGGGACGGCCCCTAGGGCGTCGGCGACGGCCTCCAGAAACATCAGTTTTCTGCTGTGTTGTTTTGTCGTTCGTACGCACTAAAACGCGCATAACTTTTGAACCGTTTACCCGTTTAACCTCCCGTTTCTTCCTACATGCTTGTAAATTCACATTCTATCATATGAACTTAAAATCCCACATCCGGATGAAGGAAATTCTTATCTTATGCCCTATCGGCTTATTATCATTTTCTAATTATTTGACCCGTTATGGGTATTTGCGCATTAAATGGTTTATGACATACCAAAACCATACTCTTCGCTTTCACACATGACCAAAACATTACTCT
The DNA here is from genome assembly GCA_030545235.1 of Helianthus tuberosus. Lineage (NCBI taxonomy): Eukaryota > Viridiplantae > Streptophyta > Magnoliopsida > Asterales > Asteraceae > Helianthus > Helianthus tuberosus. Next base: position 181,314,495 of record CM060363.1, on the reverse strand, counting down.
AATCAATTCGCTTGTTTCCAATAGACATTTAAGGTCGTTTGCCCGATATACCTATCAAGGGCGTTTTTGTCAATTTCGCTCTATCCTTAACAACAAAGGAATTCCTTACATAAGTAACCAATCCTACTACTTAGCTACAATTCTTAATCACACATACCTTGCTCGGATCAAAACTAAGATCCGTTTAATACTTCATCGACATCATACAATTCATTCCTATTTGACCTCAATTATCATATTTAATTAAGTTGCATATAACTTTACATAAACAACTAAGAAGTGATTACGGAATCACTTACCTTATGCGTCCGTGCTCGTACCCGATCTCTTGCCTCCTCTTGGCCCGTTAACACCTCGTGCTTGAGCTCGTCTCGACGTGATTCCTATGCTTCCATTTCATCGAAATCACGCTCTTATTAGCATACTCATTTGTACATGTTAACGGTCATATCATTAGTCATTTCTAACAAACGCAACTCATATAGCCATACCCATATCCATTTGCACTCATGTAATTCATCATGTCATCGCATTAAACACACATAAGTCTAACACGCACCGTATAACTTACTCTATTCTTACAATTATGACAACACGTCTAACCATTCTTCTTATACCCAGTTGACTTTTAGAAGTTAACGGTTCATTTAATTTAACTTTCGACTTATCATTATATACCCGTAACATCATAATCGACTATACGGACGACAATATATACATTTTATCATACGATTGGTGTGCGTACCACCTTTTAAGCATAACGTACAACTAATTCATGCACAATCTTCTAAATTCATACATAGTTCATCAAATCCTTCTACTAATCAACATGTGGTATTTAAAATTAAACATCAAACATATTATCATCACATTTTATTCAATTCATCTAACAACAATTCATCACTTCTTATCCAATTTCTTTAAACATTTACACATATAAACGATTTCAAACATCAATAATATGAACATATTATCATTTTCATCATATCATCAAAACCCACTTCATAACTATTTTTCTAATCACTTACAAGTGATCGAATCTTAAGTTCTTCATAATTTCTTCATGCTTTTGATGTGTGTACTACCTCCTAAGCATAGTGTACAACTAGTTCATGCATATCCTTCAAATCTCATACATAATTCATCCATTTCTTCCTTCTAATCAACATGAATCATACATGCATAAACATCAAACATACTACTATCACATTTCTTTCAATTCCTCTAATAAGAATCCATCATACAAATCAAAATACATCAACATTCGACAAGAATTAGACATGGATGATGATTCAAATCATCATTCGCACCATAACTAATGGGTTTCACCCTTAAACATCAAATTAACCTAATTCATGCATAATCCATGTTCCAAATGATGATTCTAACACATACTCATACTCAATTTCATACAAATTCGTGATTTACATCATAACTCGCTTCATGCATAATCACCAAACTAACATTTAAGACATACCTTACGATCCCCTTGTGAAGGTGATCATTAATCTATGCTCGGTTATGAATTTGAGCTTCGTTTGACTCCTCAATTTGATGATTATGTTAGAACTAGGGTTTGGTTCATGGGGAGTTCCCCTGATCGATCTAGAACACACACGATGTGTGTGTCGTGTGTGTGTTTGTTTTGTTTTTAAACATAACTTTCCCCTTTTTCAACTTTGGTCCCTCATGTTTATTACTTACTCATAATATTGGCAAAACTCTTGTCTTTTCATACTTCTAACCACACACTTAACTAGGTTAAATAGCCTAGTCATTTATTTCATGCTAAGTCATATGGGACACACGATAATTATAAACATTCGGGTTTTTGGGGTGTTACATATAAGGATTTGGTTTGGACACATCATCTTGTCATTGAATCATAACATCCTAAATCCTAATGGTGATTCGGGATAACGCCACGGAGGGTAATACAATAAGCACACTTATATATAGGAAATACCAGCGGCGTATCCACCATGTCCTTATTGTATTAATCTAGTTTCATTATCTAAATCACCAACAATCTCTACACATAAACAAATAACCATCGTCGTGTAAAGCACTTCTTAAAAATCTCAATATGCAGATAGAAAGATTTAAGACTGTACTTCAGATATCCTACAAGAATCTAACTATGAAGATAGATATATATTTTTAAGGATTTGGTTCGTGTTCTCAATTGTCATGTTTGCATAATCGGAATAATACACAAAAATGCACTTAGTAAACACATATATGCCATACATTTGAAAATAAATCGGTTACACATATGAATCACCCCAAAAGAATTTGAAAATGTAAAAGAGGAGAACTATGTACTCACTTGGGATTGCAAAGTATCATTGATCAAATGAATAAACAAATCTCAAAGGTTCAAGAGTTTGAGTGTTGAAGTGGTTCCTAATGTATCGGATAACTATATGTTAGTGTAACGGGACATAAATCGAGGAATCAGATAGAATGAGGTTTTGTAAACCAAATGAGTGTTGGAACTCATATGAAATGGTTTACTAAACCTAACATTCTGTTTTGGAATGAATCCTAACTGCTTTTGACCCGTTATGACCCGTTAAAGTAGTTTACGCTACTTTAAGGTGTCATTTGCGTAAAGACGCGTTTGGATGATCAAACTAGTCCTATGATAAGTCTTATATGCAAAAACAAGTTTAATAAAGTTGCAATATCAGTTTATGTGTCAAAAAGTTGGTTACATATGCTTAAAATGGATTTATGCGCTAAAAGGGCATTTTGGTCATTTTTAGGCATGTAGAAACGAGTTATCATATAACTAACCAAACGAAGTGACCATAAGGTATAACCTCAGAGGGTTATTCCCTATACAACTATGGTCACAAATATGTGTTTGGTCGGATCCTAAGATCGACCAAACGGGTCGGATTCGAAAGCCAAAGCGGTGGTCAAACCGCTCGACTTACGACCCTAAACAAGCACTAAATTAGAAGTGACGAGTTAGACATGTCAAAACATGTCTAACTAAGTTATAAAACTGATTTGGTATCAAAACTTGGTGTTTTGATACCTGAAAATAGTTCCGTCGTAAAATGCACAAAATGCACATTTTTGACCGAAACTTTGACTCGTCACTTCGACTAGTAAACGTGGTAATCAGTAGGTATAATCACGAGGGATTATAACCTTCGTGATTATGATCACGTTGTAAAGTTCAATTGAACTTTGACTTGACCAATTATGGTCAAAATTGAAAGTCAAACAGTAAGTCAAACTATTTGACTTTTAGCTTAAAATAGCTAAAATAAATGAAATAGACTAGGATGGGAACTTACTTGTGTTTGGAAACACTTAAGATCTCAAGTGGGAGGCCTCCAAAAGATGGAAGCAAGCTCCAAGAAATAGGGAGAAGAAAGAAGTGAAATAAGCAAGTTTTGAAGTGAATGAATGTGGTTATTTATACTAGTCTTGAAGTTATAGGATCATGACATGTGGCTAGAGTGTTCTCCAAGGATTAAAAAGATCGCAACAAGTGTTAGGTTTAGATTTAGTGCTTGGAGAACACATAACTTGGTCCCCAAGATCATTAAAATAATCAAAACTTGGTGAAGAAGCAAAATCTTTATTTTTTTTTTTTGACATTTTTGGCCCTTGGACTTGTATTTTGACTTGTTTGCCATTTTAACCCCTTTAACCTAATATTTAGCTTGTTTTTTTTTTTCCGAAAGTGTCGTGGATGTCGGTTCGTTTGGTTGTACGGTCGCGTTTTTCGTTAAATTACGTCAAACGCCCAAACGAACACGAAAAAAGCTACATAAGGTTGACACTATCTTCCAACCTTTTGACTCGTTCTTCGACAATCGACAACACCGTGTTTTGAATTTTGTCTATAAACCCGGATAGACTACCTTCAATTGCCTTCCCCACTTCTTCGGCAATTATCTCTTTCATTTGTTCGGTGCTTGTCGGCACCGGATCGTTGTCGTTTCCTTTCGACATCTTGAAACTGAAATGTTTACATTAAACGTTAAACATTTCATTTATAACATAGCTTTGTTTACTTTGGTTTAGCCAAGTGCGTGACTTGCTTTTACCATTCACATTTGGTGCACTTTCCGGGTTTGAGTGAATTAACACACTCTTCCCATGCACATCAATTCACTTCTCATCTCGTACCTAAGATATAATCTATTAGAATAATAAGTTAATTCTTACCGGACGATCGATCAAGCTTGAACCGAATACTTGTCGACAACCTTAGGCTCTGATTACCAACTTGTAACACCCGTCTTGAATTTTATAAGAATTTAATGTAAATACGCAAGATTTTAAAGAAACGATACCTTACTTCATAATAAGTACAAAATTAAAGTTTTAAAAGGATCACATACGCGATAACTACTAATTAGTTTAAACTTACAAAACATGATTAGTAGATTGTTTACATCATAAACATTGTCTAAACAAAGTTAACTTAAGCGGAAGCTTCAAAAATTCGTGTTCGGTTGTTCAAAACATGCTTGATCATCGTCCACATACTTGCAACACCTACAAACTGAAACTTTGACAATTATTAGTATTAAAATTCTTGGAATTATTGCTTAATCGAAACTACGTTTAGAAACGGATTCAATTAGCTAAGATATACAAAAATTATCAAAGATTTCCAAGCTCTACCGTAACTTACGGTATCTACCGTAAGTTACGGTAGTCATTTTATATTTCTGGTCCACCGTAACTCAGGAGTGAACCACCGTAAACTATTGGTCTCTACCGTACGGTGGATACCGTAATTTATGGTAGACACTGCAATTCCATGTTTTGATTGATTTGGTTATTTTGCCCAAACCCAATTCTAAGATTTCTCATTCCAACAACCAACACACTGATTTCTCGTATTCTAGTATGTCTTTTACGAACAATAACAATGACCGAGTGATCATACTACAATGCATTAACCACGCATCATTTGATTATTCGACCCGTTTGGCTCATCTATGGAATCCTCCATTTTGATGACTACCAACGCGATCTAACCAATTCTTTACCTATTATTCAATATAGCGAACATTATCGCTTTAATTCAACTCGACTTCTATTCTAAAATTCAACTACACATATGCTAGTTATCAAATTACCCAATGTAACGAGTTAAGTTACATACCTTCAAAGCACACCCTTTAATCGTGCGTCAACACCGGCCTGTCCGCTCGTAGCTCCGGCTTCATTTCCTATAGAGTTCAATCACATTGTATTTAGAACCCTTTCTTTCACATGTAACGCACAATTTATCTTTAAGCTTAATTTATGCGTTTTTGTTTATATCTCAACATTTTGCCTTCTCTTTGACATTTTCACAAACACTTTAAGGGCATATTTTTATCTCTTTCATATTCAAGTTCATGGCTTGCTATTTAGCTAACATTTACATCAATTAAACTTTCGTATGACATTAAACATCATTATTTCAGAAATCACCTTCTATGACCCATATTACACTAGAATAATCATTCAAAACCCTAGCGTTTACTAGTTTCCCACAAAATCCATGAACCACCTTCAATGTGTTCATGAAATTTCCTGAATTTAGACATGATTTCACATATTGTTGTCTAGGTTTTACTCATAGACACTATATCATTCCTATTCTACCCGAATAACAAACATGCATCATAAATTTTCAGATTTCCCAAATTCATGAGAATTTCAAGTAGAGAATTCTCATCAAATTTTACATACCTTATAACCCTCTTGCAATGAGGATCACAAATCTCAGCTCGGATTTCGTTTTGGACTTGATTTAAACCTTCAATTTCTGAGATTTGTGGAGTTTTAGGGTTTGAAGAACCCTGGTCGACCTTTCCCTGCCTGGTTCGATCTCCACACACGCCCACATGTGTTTTGGGTTTTAATTTTCTTGTTTTAATTATATTAGTTTCAATTTAAGCACTTTCAGCCCCTCAACTATCATTTGGTTCTAACTTTTAGTGTTTTAACCCATTGTAAGTCACTACAAGGCTTTTACCTAACTAGGTTATTTTAATCCTAGTTAGTTCACTGGTTTATTTAGCAGCATTATATTTAAAATAAATGATTTGTATTTTCGAGGTGTTACAGTGATGGTTCGCTAATGTACGTTCCATTGAAATTCGGAGTTTTAATATGTCACATAATGTATGTTCCATTATACTTTAACGAATGTTATTTATTACTATTTTTTTTTAATTTTCAGCTGAAAGATTGGTGCAAAGGTTCACCTCAATTTACGTTATTCTATGGAAGGTTTTTTAATTGTTTAAAAGTTGGTAGAATGGAAAATCCGTGTGTAGAAGCATATTCACATCATGCCATTTCATCTTGAACTTAAAACCTAATCATGATGCAGGTACAGGGCATTGTTCAAGATAGAATTGGAAAAACTTCAATAACTTTAATTGGCAAATGGGACGAAGCAGGAATATTGTTAACGGAGACCGGTAGCTTTTCTATTACTTTAAACAAGCTTACCCCTGGACATATAGCTCTTGTTTCAAACACACAAAGAGTACCAATTTCAGATCCACAACCCTCTCACTGCCAGAACATAGAAAATTCTGATGCTTCATAAGATTTTTCAGCCTTTGCTGAGGCTATAGCTTTGCTCACAAAAACGTTTGAGCAAAGATTGAGAGGTGGGAGTGGCAAATTCCAGAAGAATGATAGAGGGAGGATGGAAGGAAAGTCAAGAGATAAAGGGAAGGCATAAGTTGTTTGCTACAGAAAGTCAGTTTGATAGCAAACAAAAGGGGCACTATGCTTCTGAATGCAAGAACAAGAAGCTGAAAGATGTGGCCTATTATGAAAAGAAGCTTGAAGAAGCTAACAAGGAGCAACAGAAAGTCAGTTTGATAGCAGGTACTGATACCTGGCTAACCGATGATTCTTCTGATGAAGAAGAGGAGGAAATGGCTAATGTTTGCCTAATGGCTGCAACTTCTGATGAATGCTCCAGCTCATCAAAACAAAAAGTAAGTTCAGAAAACATTGATCTAGAACAACAACTGAACAAGCTTATGCAAGATTTTGTGATCCTGCAAAATAAAACATCATCAGAAAGCACAAAATCTGATGACTTGCAAAAGTTGCTCAATAAGGCTAAAACTGAAAACCAATTACCGATTGATCAAAACTTAATGAAAGATGTAAAAATTGAATTTTATGAACAAGAAAGGAAAAATCTTTACAAAAAAATTCAAGACAATGAAATCATTGTAAAAGGTTTTCAACAAGCCAAATAATTCATACAACTTATTGAGGCAACCCCAAAGAAAAGAGGTGAAGGGTTAGGATATGTCAAAACAAATATCAAGAATCCCACCACCTTTGTAAAAGCATCAGGAAACTATTCTGATAAGATAATATCAGATTCTGATGCTGATTCTTACAAATCAAGCAGTTTTGATAAACTGTTTCTGTCACCCAAAGTTTGATTAAAAAGGGATGAAACTTTGAAAATAATTGAAAAAACAAAAAATACATCCCAAATATCAAAAAGGCAAAAATGTTCCATCACAAGCACATTTGTCTAAACAATTAGACAAAACAAGTTGTATGTGTGCTGAAATACTGAAGCTGATTCAACACCATCTCTCCAAAGAAAACCACCGTGCTAATGGCTTAGCATTAAGCAAAAATTCTGTTGAGAATTTTTCCTCTGATAAAGAAATCTCAAGTACATTTTCATCAGAAAAAGTACCCAAACAAGTTTAGGTACCAAAAACTCTCTAACCTTATCATTTCTTGACCGTCATGTGCAGCAGATCTGGTACAGCGACTCAGGAAGCTCCAAGCACATGACAGGGGATAGGAACTTACTCAGTAACTATCAAGAAAAACTGGGTAAATATATAAATTTTGGAAATGGGGTTAAGGGAAGAACTATGGGATATGGTACCATACAAATGGATCATTAACCATTGAAAAAGTTGCCTATGTAGAAAGTTTGAAATATAATCTACTTAGTTGTGGGCAATTTTGTGACAGAGGCTTCGGTAACTTTCTTACCTAAAAAATGTCTACTAGTTGGGTTAGATGACAACAAAGTTTATTTAAGTGGGAAAAGAATAAGAAATTTCATCTATTACTTTGATTTCAGAGAAGAAATTGAGCATCCTCAGTTATGCTTATTTTCAACTGAAAATAAAGGAAATAACTGGTTATGGCATAAAAGGCTTGCTCACTTAAATTTCAAAACTCTAAACCAACTAGCAAGCAAAATCTGGTAAAAGGATTACCGTTCATATCTTCCAAAAAGGATAGGGTATGTGAAGCATGTGAGCTTGGAAAATCAAAAAGAGGCTCACATAAAACAGTTTATGAATCTTCAATTTCTGAAAATTTGGAACTTTTGCACATGGACCTTTGTGGACCTGTACAAACAGCAAGTTTTTCTGGAAAGAAATACATTTTAGTCATTGTAGATGACTACTCTAGGTACACTTGGGTTGAATTTCTCAGGAAAAAGAGTGAAACCCCATATCCGATCATTAATTTCATCAGAAAAACTAAAAATCTGCTGAAATTACATGTGAGAAGGATCAGATCTGATAATGGAAATACTAAAAATCCGTTGAAATTACCGGGCCCGCATGAGTTGCCTTTTGTTTTTTTTGCACGCACTCGGTTTCGTTTTCTTTATGCGTTGCCTTTTGTTTTCTGCTTATGCGCTGCGCCTCGGCACGCGCCTTTCTGCGCCTCAGCACCGTTTTTTTTTAAAACCCATTTTTGCGCCTAGGCTACCGCCAGGTGCTATAGGTGCGCCTCGCTGCGCCCGAGCGCCTAGGCGCGCGCTTTTGACAACATAGATAAAGACATAAAACACTAATAGCAGCAATAAGAAGAAAGACGAATGGTAGAACTAAGAAGAAAGGTACTGATATCGGGAAAATCTCGGTCCAATATCAATCAAATATCGGTCAATATCACCGATAATGTCGGTACTGGTATTCTGAGCGATATTTGACATGGGGACCAATACACGATATATCACTGATATATCACCGATTTAATTGCATATCTAATGGTTTAAGTTGATATATAATTTGTTGATGTAATTTTTTCTAGATACCAGAAAAGAGCTATGGCACATCTTTTTCTCAAAACCCACACTCATTAATGTATTGGTGGTGTAAATTGGGCTTCCAATGTTGTTAATTTCTGTTAATTAAGTTATAGCTTGTTTTACTTGCTAGATTTTCTAAGTATTTCGTAATTATTCATCTGAGGACTTCTTCAGTTGCATCATCTTTCTCCAAATATTTTCTAGTAGACACTATACAATATCAACATGTTCTACGTAATTACATGTTTTGAATTTATTTTTATTTTTTTTATGGTGAATTTCAGCCTGACCGGAAGTTTGTGCAGGTCTAGCATACCCTCCACTGTACTTCTACAGTGGAGGAGTACGAGAGTTTTTTGCTACAATTAAGCAACATGTTCTTATTGTCAGGTTTGTGGTTGGTTTATTTTCTATGTTGGCTATTTGAAAATTGCAATGTGGTCTTGTTATTGTACAAGTATATTACTTTTCATGAACATCATCACAATGACCCTTGGACTCTTTTTGGATAAAATGATGTCTGTTATTTTTCATAGATTTGTTTTAACCTTTGTTACTTGCTCTTTCAAGTCAGTCTATGCTTTAAAATATTATCACCTATGTTTAGGAAATAAAAACGTAAGTGCAGATTATTTCACCTATCAAATTTCTTCTAATTAGACGTCTGTTGTCACAGGTCTTCAGAAAATGCGAATGTGTTTCTTGTAAATAACTTCCAAGATCCTCTTCAGGTACAGTTTAATTGTGGCTACTGTTTGTCTTGATCTATGCAGTTAATATCGTTGGGATATCAGTGGGATATTGGTCCTCTACAAAATATCGATGTCAAATATCAGTCCAGAATATCGCTTCCGATATTTTTGACCGATATTGACTGATATTTGACTGATAGTGACCGTTCTTTTGGATGACTTGGTTGATGTGGAGTGTGGACTCGGAGTAAGATTTCATGGCTTACGATTAGATTATGTGTCAAATATTGACACTTTTGAGTTCTGACTTTTAAAATTACTCTTATTATATATGTTTTTCTTTTCATATATGTATATATAAATTCTGCATGATATTGAAATTACAGATATCCCACCGCGATAACCTACATCTCAAATTGCGGCCTTTGACCGATATTTGATTTGGACGGATTAACTAATGTTTAAACCAAACTGCAAGCTTGTACTTTGTTGATCACTAAGGAACATTTACAACTATAGATAGGGGTTGAGTTATAACTTATTTCGGTTTTTTGTGTTCTTAAATCATTCTGTCAACAGTGGTTATTAAGTTTGCTTACATACATTGGGTAAACGTGTTATCAGAGAACTTTGTCTTCACTGGAGCTTCCAAGATCTCTTGCAAACAGAACACCGTCATCTTCATTTCCAGATTCTCCCTCTGAGGGCAATTCGGACAATAAACATACTTCAGAAGACGATAGTTCGGATAGCATTCAACAAAATAATAAACAGAGGCAAAAAAGTCAAGATCCTGCACGAGATATTTCAATTCAAGTTTTGGAGAAATTCTCTCTTGTGACAAGGTTTGCTCGAGAGACGACCTCGCAGCTTTTTCGCGAGAGCCTTGATGCTCATGGGCCTAATGAGAAATGGAGGACGAATTGGGAAACATCTGCAAATGATGTGGAAATTGCTCCCAAGAAAGTTCCCGTACCTTCTGACCCTCTGGAGGTAAAGTCTTTTTCAAAACGATGAAATTGGGAATTTTAGTTTTTTTGTCATAATCACATTGTCAATAGCGGTCACTATGGTCGCTATAGCGAATAGCGTAGTGTATAGGTCGAAGGTCGGTACAGGGTATGTAGCCATAAATAGCGGGATTTCAGTTATTTTTTATTTTTATAAATATAAATAGCGATTAAATATAGCTATAAAATAGCTGGATTTTAGGTTTTTGTTAACTATACATGTAAAATAGCGTATATACCATGGTATTTTGATATAATATACATATAATTTTTTTTCTAGTGCATTGCTATTTATAAAATGGCGCCTGCTAATTATCGTTGTTCGCTATGTAGCATATAGGTACCTACCTTATGAAAAATATATAAAGTAATAATTCTTTACCAGCCGTGCATCGCTGCGGGGCCGTCTGCGTCGTGATAAAGTATGGACTACAATTGGCCTGACGAAACGAACTAAATTTACGATGAAACATAGAGTAACTCAAGTTTATATCGTCGAATGAAGACCTGTTATATTTGACTGGACTCGTTTCCAAACAAAATTTACGTTGAAACGTAGACAACCTCAAAATGTACATAAAAATAAACACGGAAACCTAATATATTTGACCTGGCTCCTTCTTGAATAAAATCTATGTCAAAACGTAGACGAATTCGAATTTATACTGATAAGTACATAAAAATAAGAACGTAAGAAATTAATTTTTTGAAGTGAAAATGTACAGGGGTTAAACAAGAGACTTTAGAAACATGAGGGGGTCAAAGCGACTTTTTTCAAACCTTTAAGAAATTGAAAGGGTTAAATGTGTAAAACCCAGAAAGTTAAGGGGGTGGCATGGCCGGTAAGAAACCCCACCAACCATACCATTTAAGAGTATATACAATATATTGCCAATGAACTCTAGATCAAGTGGTGGAAGGCTTGCATTTCTCTTGAGAGATGCAAGTTCAACTCCCACTTGGTGGAGAGTGAGGCATTGGTGGGCAATGATAGGAGACCCAGGGAAACCTGGGTTCGATCCTTGAGCCAAACGGTTTTACCGGTAATTTCACCGTCGTGCCTACGGGCGGGTGGGTTACCGGGTTTTCCCTGGAATTGGTGGTGGACTCGGGTTACTCTCGGAGTACTCCGTTTGGTCCAGTGGGTGCCCCGAGAGTGCTCGGGATTGATTCTGTTGGCCGTTAAAAAAAAAAAAAAAAGAGTATATACAATATATCAAGAGTATATTAGCAAAATCCAAGAAATATTTATTACATTGGATAGCTTTTCTATATATAATATATACTAAAGAAAATTACTAAATTAGAAGTACTATTTGAATCTAGGGAATGATTACTGTACATGTATTGTTAAAAGTTGATTTTTTTAATCATATCTATTTAGATAAATTATGCAAGATGTAGGATCCAGATATAGTAGAATTTAAAACTTGTTCAATGTCTTTTTAGTTAAGATATCTAGAAATCAAAAGTTGATGGTTTGAAATCGAGAAATTTGCATGCTACACTTCTGCCGCAGCATCGTGTTCAGGGGCGGATTTAGTATGTAAAGACCGGGTTCCAGTCTTTTCGGAAAAAAACGTTTTTTTGTAGTGTAAATCTTGTATGATTTGGAAAAAAAACGTTTTTTTTGTAGTGTAAACCTTGTATGATTTGGAAAAAGGAACCCAGTGATTTCTCCGGCTGGATCCGCCACTGATCGTGTTATCCTACACATAATGTGTGTATGAACATGCACTGCAGCTTTCAGTTCAGTAATCCATTTATGATGATTAACCACGGTAGAGATATTTATGTTTTATTTTTTTGTGGCCAAGTTGGTGATTTTAGTATTTGATCAGTTTACCAACTCATAGCATCTATGTTTTTTTATGTGATTCCCATATATGATGAGTGCCCACACAACACTTTTGACCTTGCTCCTTTTTGCTCTTTCATTTTTGGCAGCTCGATAAACTGTCAAAGGTATGGGGACAACCACGACAACATCCTTTAGAAGAACATCAAGAGGTAAGCCATACCTTTTTTGATACGTTTTATAAGAAATGATAAATAACCCATCATGATTAAATATTCACAAAAAAAATTAAGGTAACAATTTTCTATGTTCGTTTAATAATATTTGTGATGTGATGTATAAATTATTGTTTGCTGAATAGTATTTGCATTTATTGCTATTTCTGTTTTATTGAAATCCTTCTACTGCAAGCACATACATACATTCAAAAACGGGTGATTGGGTGCACATGCCTGCCTTTGACTTTTAAGACCTTTTTATACAGTGGTCAACCTTTTTGGATTCCGAAGGTCGTATTGTTGATCCTGATGCTTTGAGAAAGCGAGTATTCTTTGGGGTAGTGGAGGACAATTTTGCGTAAAGAGGTTTGTAATTTTGTATTGTGGTACTATTGGGTCTTTTAGTTTTGGCTACTGGAACTAACCCTTTGATGATAAATGTTTTCAGGTTTGGCCATTTTTGGTGGGATATTATTCATATGATTCTACATATGCAGAGAGGGGGTATGCTGTGTCAGCTAAGAAGACAGAATATGAGACCATCAAAAACCAATGGCAGGTCTGTAATATAAGATCAAAACAGATACATCTAGTGTTGTAAGTTTTTAGTTAGTTTCTAAGTTGTAATCTTTAGACAGGATGACTGGTTGAAAATGGGCGGGTCAGGGCGACCTGAACTCAACCCTTTTATTAAATGGGCTAGCATGGGTTACTATACAAAACCATTTAGTCCAAACCCTAACCCATTTTTTGTGTGTCTGGGTTGTGTTGTGTCGGGAATTGCTACCATTATGTTATGTGAAAAAAAGTAATTGTATTCTTTATATTTCAACTAGTGGGTTACCACCCGCGCTCCGCAGCGGGTTCGAAACGTAGATAAAAATAAGCAAATCGCGAGAGTTAAAGTTTTTTTATGTTTTAGTTAAGGGGCTAGACATGTCATTATTGAAGTTGAGGGGCTAAAGTTGGTAAATGCAAACGTTGAAGGGCCAAAGTTGGTTGATGTGACAAACTATCATATCTCTAGTATATATAATTTCCTTGTGCAGAGCATTTCTGTAGAGCAGGCAAAAAGGTTTACGATATTCAGAGAAAGGAATGTTCATATCGAGAAAGACGTGGTATGATTAATGAGACATATTAAATGTGACACCTGTGTCACTTCAACCATCAAACAAATACCAAACCAATGAAATATTGTATTTCATACTTGGGATTTGTATAAATATGTGTATCGTTTGCACATATCAATTCTTGTTCGATTTCGGGCTCTAAATCGCTTTCTGGAAGGTTATACGCGCACTGATGCGTAAATATAACCAGTTTAATGCAACAAACACTCCGGAACAGTGACATAGGCTTAACATACCTTAAATAACCTTTACATAACTTAGAAATAAGTTTTGAAGGCTTTGGTATGGCAAAATCAAGTTTATTCGCTTAGACTAAAGTTGACAAACTGCGAAAGTATGCCAATTTGAACTGTAACAGACAGATATTCCGGAGTATGACCATAAGTTAAACATACCATAAATATTCTCTACATAGCTTAGAAATAGGCTTTGAGGGGTTCGGTGTGCTAAAATAAACTTTTGGGTCATTCAGGGACTAAAAGCGTCAAAAAGTGCATAAGTTTGCATTTTCGCGCATAACTTACGTTCTGAATACATCCGGACATCCAAAAATTTATGTAAGCACTAAAATATTTTATTTTAGTGTTTGGCATGATAAAAATCCATTCGTCGCTTAATTTGGATCGTTTTTGCGTTCGTTACGACTCCCGTCGTAATTAACAGAACAACGCAATCGTACGGCCAAACGAACCGACATCCGTGATGTTTTCAAGCATATTTCATGTTCCCTATGTCTTAACATCATTGTGGAGCTTGAAATTGGGTTTGACGGGTGTTAGAAGTGCCGTTACGCAACAAAACAAGGTGCAGGGACCAAATCCGTCATTTCAGCAAAGATGATGGCTTACGGACCGTAAGCCATCACCCTTACGGTCCGTAAGGACCTCCCAGCACATCAGAAGCTTCTTCCAGCCTGTTTCCAGCTGTTACCCACTCCTAAACCCAATTCCACTTGTTGATTACTGATAATGGGGGGCCAATTGAAGCATCCATAACATTCCAACACATGTACGGATGAGATTCAATCACGGTTTTCAAGAAACGATCCTAACGGTGGTCCAAATCCTATAAATACCCCCACCATTCACTTATAAAACCCACTTGAAATCTGAGTTTTTCTCTAAGTGGTTGTGTTTATACACTTCCTACATGAGATTACATGGAAATCAAACTTGCGAGGACCCTTTGTAAGTGTTCTTTCGTTCTTTTCATTCGTTTTAGCGTTAAAGTCAAACTGCGTTTGACTTTCTGCATTGACCAGTCTATGGTCAACACGAAGTTCGTTTGAACTTCATAACGTGAGCGTAATCACGATGGTTATAGTCCCTAGTGACTATACCTACTGATTGCCACATTATCTAGGCTCCATGATGAGTCGTAGTTTCGGCCAAAATGCGTATTCTTGCGTATTTTGTAACCAAACTACTTTTGGGTATCAAAACCGTTTGTTTTGATACCAAACCTGTTTTCTAAACTTAGTTAAGCATGTTTTAACATGCTTAGCTCGTCACTTTTAGTTTAGTGCTTATATAGGGTCGTAAGGTAAGCGATCTAAACAATCGCTTATACTTTCGAACCCGACCCATTTGGTTGATCATTAGGATACGACCAAATACATTAGGTGACCATAGTATATAGGGAATAACCTTCCGAGGTTATACCTTATGGTCGCTTCGTTAAGTAGTTGTATGATAGGTAGTTTATATGCCTTAGGTAAATTACCAAAATACCCCTTTTCATGTGTAATTGGTAATTAAGCATATGTAACCTAAAATTTCGTCACTTAACTAATTATGTAACATAATTAAACATGTTAGGCATATAATACTTGTCATAGGACTAGTTAGGCGAACACGTTTTACGCGAATGACGCGTTAAAGTAGCATAAGCTACCTAGACGGGTCGTAAGCACTTAGGCTAGGTTTCATTGTAGTATGTAGGCTTTGTTAAACCATATTACATGAGTTCCCATACTCATTTGGTTTACGAGCCCTCATTCTATCCGATCTTCTGATTTAGGTCCGGTTTATTAATGTAGTTACCTATATTAGGTACCGTTTGATTCCGTGATCTTCTAGCACAGCTTGGTGGTTTCCCTAGGACTATTGAGCAATCTCAAGTGAGTACATAGACCCCTCTTTTACTGTTTTCAAACTGTTTTGGGGTTAAACACATGTACCTACTTGTTACTTTCATGCTTTTCCTGTTTTCACATCATATACTTGCTATGTTCATTAGTACATTTATAGTACATGATTTCATTGTGTTTTTGCTATGTATGTCCTTTGTTGCATACTTAGTACATCGTTTTACATTACATTTTATGCTATGTATGTCCATTGTGTGCATACTTAGTACATTGTTTTTACATTACATTTTATGCTATGTATGTCCATTGTGTGCATACTTAGTACATTTGTTATTCATCACATGCTTACATTTTGGTATGACATTTGGGTTGTTTAAATGGGACAATATACATTCATTAACACCGATCATGCCGCTCGGTAGTAGGTAGTGGTACCACAGGACTTGACAACTCCCATTCCTGAACCCTAGGTTTGTTTGGGTGGAAGGAATGACCGAATCCGAATACATTTCTAGGTGGACCTTAGACTTTGTGCTAGGGTTTATTCTACAGTCGCAAGGCTTGGATGTATGCATTTTCACAATACCGCATAGATGTTTATATCAGTATAGCATGCATTTGTTCCACAAAACATAACTTTGATTTAAACCATGTTTTACTTCAATACCTTGTTTTTGTGCATTTTACATATGGTTTAGTTGATATATTTCACCTACCATACATGATATTTTGGATACACATTACATGATTTGCATTGGACATAAACATTTTGACATTGATATACACAATTCATGATTTACATTAGACATAAACATTTTGACATTGATATACACAATTCATGATTTACATTAGACATAAACATTTTGACATTGATATACACAATTCATGATTTACATTAGACATAAACATTTTGACATTGATATACACAAAACATTTTGACATTTGATTATACATAAACATTTTACTTAGGTGGTTTGGTTTGAGTAAGTGATTTAAGTAACGTGGCGTGTGTAATATGATACAAGCATGGTGGATACGCCGCTGGTACTTCCTATATATAAGTACTTGTATGGTATTACATATCGTAGCGTTATTTGAATCATTTCAATTTAGACATATAACATTTTATACAAATAACATACTTTTCACAATACATTGTTTTACAAACAACTTATCTAATACAAACTCATTTTACTTGGTTATTTACTTAACCATGTATTATTCTTTTATACATATATATCATTTGGTTTATTTATCACTTTTCAAATGATTTACAAGACAAAGCAAATTACAAGGTTCATGACTAAACATTTTCTTAAACATAAGTCATGAATTCTATTTTCACAAAAAACCTATGTATCTCACAGGCATTTTTATGCTGACGTACCTATTTTCACATGTGTTTCAGGATATGATGCTTAGGATTTATCAAGATACACTTAGGCGGACTTGGGCCTTAGCGACAATAAAAGATGCAAGACTAGTTATTTATGTTATGTTTCTTTGATTGTCAAGACATTGTAACTCTTTTAATCAATAAAACAATATTTCAATTTCCATGTGTTATGAAACAATGATTCTGTTACAACACTCCCCGACGTTCCGCCACGTTTTGTTGTTTTACGTGGTCGGGGTGTGACAGAAAAGTTGGTATCAGAGCCAATGGTTATAGGGAATTAGGTTATTAGTAATGCTTTGACCTAGACTATAACCTTCCTAGGACCCTAACGCGAGTTTACTTGCGTTTAGTCATAAAACAATACCGTCACCTATCCTTAGGCGACAACCACAACAAGAACATAAATTTCAAAACCACTTTGAAAACCAATCATCTATTCTAGGATGATTTATTATATGGTTTTGAACCCTTCCAGTTTGATTTTTGGCCTTGTGCCTTCTAAGTTTTCAAAATCTCGTCAAGGTTTTGGGTCTTATAGTGTGAACACGTGCAATCTGGAAGAGTGGATGCCTGTACTCTGAGTTTTCTGTCTAAGGCTAGAGTGTTCGTACAAATCCACATAATCGGACCAGTCACTCTTACATGGGAACTCTTGGGGTGAGTGTCCACTTATAGGCTAAAGCATGTCTTCGCGATACATTAATATGACCCGCTTACTTTGATTAGTCACCATCTCATTTGTTTGCCTTAGGTAACAAACAAATGATCGCAATTTCTATGCGTTGTCATTTTGTTTTATTTGCCAATAACATTTCAATTGTTTCCTCCTATATCTTTCTTTTCCTCCAGAATGTCTCTTCTTCACAACAACGGTCAAATGTCCGAGCAAATAGCCAAATTTGCCCAGCAAATAGGCGAAGTGATTCTGAAGACTGTGGATTTAGGCATTGCCATGTCTCGTCTCAACAATGAGGCCACTCAAGAGTCACCGAAGGAAGCAGAAGTCAAGCCTACACCAAAATCAAGGAAGCGTAAGGCTTCAATGAAACCCGCAGCAGTTACACCTAATCAAGCGGAACCTAGCCAAGTGGCAGCGCCACCAGCTAGGAAGCCGTACTTAGGAGCTGCCCCATGGTGCAAACGATGTAACCGTCATCATTTAAACCGCTTACCCTGCTTCAAATGTACCTACTATGGACGGTGGGGACATTTGGTTAGCATATGCCATTTTGCTATCCAAAACAAAGCTGCTATAAAACTTGCTGCTACCCGACTCCAAGTCAACCCTACTCAAGCTCGTTTTCCGTCTGGTACTTGCTACAACTGTGGAAAGACGAGCCATTTCAGGAACAAATGCCCAAAGATTGTCGATGCAAATCCAACCCTTGGATGAACATTTGGCTGAATAGAAGAAGCTGCTGCTTTAAATAATTTGTATCTGTTACTTTTGTTTCTTTTGTTGAACTTGGAAACAATGTGTTCAGTTTATGAATACATTGTTGTTCACAATTCTGATATACAAGTGTAGTTACATATGTGTATACCATTTCCCTATGATACCTACATAAAAAAAAAAAAAAAAAAAACTATGTTCTTTACAAACTACTCTTGTGATTCTCCCTTTCAAGTGATCGCTCATGATTTCCTCGAAACATTTTAAGTACTCGTTTCATTCTAGGAGACGAAGTACAAGAAATAAAGTGACATTATGAGTAATCGTGCTTTTGCACATCTGTACCTTAGAATCCTTGGTTAGAAAACTAAGGTATTTTTCAATCTCATACCCATTTACATTTTGATTTTGATTTTGATTTCTTTGAACATGCATAACATATGTTTTCAAAAACAACCTCCATGATTTCAAGGACATTGTCTATGTTTTCAAAAACAACCTTCATGATTTCAAAATGTTATTAATACCATATAATTACTTATATCAAGTGCATGACTTCAAAAAAAACATCATTCATGATTTCCAAAAACCTTATACATAATTTCAAAATTCATCTCTCATGATTTTAAAACATTTTATAAATATACTTACCTAGTTCACCTACTTTATGATTTCAAAAGTATTATGCATAAGGTTTCAAAAACATTGAACACATTTTTTTTAAGAACCCCATGCATAGTTTTCAAAAATATTTTCCTCATACATTGACTTAACCTTCAAATTTCGCTTCATATGTCACCTTGGCATATCGAGCATCTCAACTTCATAAGCATTTTACCTCATGTTTTGACTTAAGCACGTCTAGTGCAAGGTTTTGAAACGCCTCCCGCTCTCCAATTCTCAAAATCCACATGGGATCTTTTTATCTTCACAATTAGACCCTTGTGGATGATTTCCATTCAAATCCGAGTCCTTAATTGGATTCCTTGTGTACCTTAATTCAAACATTTTGGTTCCTTATAATCGAAATCGAATTTCCTCTTTAAGATCTTTCTATCTTCATAGTTAGATTCTTGCTAATGTTTAAAGTACCAAATGAAATCCACGGAATGGATTCCTAGTGTGCTTTAAATGCATGTGCACAATTAACAAAATAATAACAAATTAAAGATCAAGATAAACAATTTTGTGGTTATGTGATTTTGTGTTATGTTTTTCCTTTTGTGGTTTTATTTTCGTTATCCAAATCCTCATAGAACCTTCCATATCTTCATATGAAGGATTCATAGTAGGATATCCAAAGGTACTACCTTAAATCCTTAGTGGGCTTCAACGTTATAGTTAAAGATTCCTCTTGAATAGTTTAGTTAAAGAGATTGATTCTTCAGTCTAGTTAAAGACATCCTCCGTTGATGTAGTTAAAGATTCCTCTTGGGCAGTTTAGTTAAAGAGATTGATTCGTCAATCTAGTTAAAGACATCCTCCGTTGATGTAGTTAAAGCGATCATTCGTTGATCTAGTTAAAGAGATTGATTCGTCAATCTAGTTAAAGATATTATGTGTTGATATAGTTAAAGAGGCCCTCTGGTGGTCTAGTTCAAGAGATTGTCCGTTGATCTAGTTAATAGATCCTTTGGTGATCTAGTTAAAGAGACTCTATTGTAGTCTAGCTAAATCACCACAGGATTTTTCGTTTG
This sequence comes from Helianthus tuberosus, assembly GCA_030545235.1. Classification (NCBI taxonomy): domain Eukaryota; kingdom Viridiplantae; phylum Streptophyta; class Magnoliopsida; order Asterales; family Asteraceae; genus Helianthus; species Helianthus tuberosus. The sequence goes on along the minus strand of CM060363.1, from coordinate 181,293,990 downwards.
ATTTTTTCCCTACGCATTATGAAATGAACTGTGCGGACTGTGCAAGGAATTACGTAATTATGGAGGCCTACATAATTATGGAATTCAGTGCACAGAAACCACAGGAAGTTTTGTCATGTGTTAAGACCTATAGTGACAAGAGTAATGATACGAGAGAAGTCTTGGAACTTGACCGATGTCATTTTATCTTCCACTTCCCAATCCTGAATTCAAGTTTCCTATGATAAGTCTTCATGGGAAACGTTCTCCTATCCATAGTTTGAAACTCCATGTTTTGCTACTACAAGGACTTCACTTTGAGGGATTAACAATTTCGCTAAGAACCCTATCATGGCCCAGAGTTCTACTTAAGGTTCAAGGGATTCATTCAAAGCGAAAACATCACCGTTGTCCTCACAAGTTTCTCCTAAAATTAAATTTCGGGACGAAATTTCCTAAAGTAGGGGAGACTGTGACACCTGTGTCACTTCAACCATCAAACAAATACCAAACCAATGAAATATTGTATTTCATACTTGGGATTTGTATAAATATGTGTATCATTTGCACATATCAATTCTTGTTCGATTTCGGGCTCTAAATCGCTTTCTGGAAGGTTATACGCGCACCGATGCGTAAATATAACCAGTTTAATGCAACAAACACTCCAGAACAGTGACATAGGCTTAACATACCATAAATAACCTTTACATAACTTAGAAATAAGTTTTGAAGGCTTTGGTATGGCAAAATCAAGTCTATTCACTTACAAGGACTAAAGTTGACAAACTGTGAAAGTATGCCAATTTGAACTGTAACAGACATTCTGGAATATGACCATAAGTTAAACATACCATAAATATCCTCTACATAGCTTAGAAAAAGGATTTGAGGGGTTCGGTGTGCTAAAATAAACTTTTGGGTCATTCAGGGACTAAAAGCCTCAAAAAGTGCATAAGTTTGCATTTTCGCGCATAACTTACGTTCTGAATACATCCAGACATCCAAAAATTTATGTAAGCACTAAAATAAAGCACTAAAATATTTTATTTTAGTGTTTGACATGATAAAAATCCATTCGTCGCTTAATTTAAATCGTTTTTGCGTTCGTTACGACTCCCGTCGTAATTAACCGAACAACGCAATCGTACGGCCAAACGAACCAACATCCGTGATGTTTTCAATCATATTTCATGTTCCCTATGTCTTAACATCATTGTGGAGCTTGAAATTGGGTTTGACGGGTGTAAGAAGTGCCGTTACGCAACGAAACAAGGTGCAGGGACCAAATCTGTCATTTCAGCAAAGATGATGGCTTACGGACCGTAAGCCATCACCCTTACGGTCCGTAAGGACCTCCCAGCACATCTGAAGCTTCTTCTAGCCTGTTTCCAGCTGTTACCCACTCCTAAACCCAATTCCACTTGTTGATTACTGATAATGGGGGGCCAATTGAAGCATCCATAACATTCCAACACATGTACGGATGAGATTCAATCACGGTTTTCAAGAAACGATCCTAACGGTGGTCCAAATCCTATAAATACCCCCACCCTTCACTTACAAAACCCACTTGAAATCTGAGTTTTTCTCTAAGTGGTTGTGTTTATACACTTCCTACCTGAGATTACTTGGAAATCAAACTTGCGGGGACCCTTTGTAAGTGTTCTTTCGTTCTTTTCATTCGTTTTAGCGTTAAAGTCAAACTGCGTTTTACTTTCTGCATTGACCAGTCTATGGTCAACGCGAAGTTCGTTTGCACTTCATAACGTGAGCGTAATCACGATGGTTATAGTCCCTAGTGACTATACCTACTGATTACCACGTTATCTAGGCTCCGTGATGAGTCGTAGTTTCGGCCAAAATGCGTATTCTTGCGTATTTTGTAACCAAACTACTTTTGGGTATCAAAACCGTTTGTTTTGATACCAAACCTGTTTTCTAAACTTAGTTAAGCATGTTAATGCTTTGCTCGTCACTTTTAGTTTAGTGCTTATATAGGGTCATAAGGTAAGCGATCTAAACAATCGCTTATACTTTCGAACCCGACCCATTTGGTCGATCATTAGGATACGACCAAATACATTAGGTGACCATAGTATATAGAGAATAACCTTCCGAGGTTATACCTTATGGTCGCTTCGTTAAGTAGTTGTATGATAGGTAGTTTATATGCCTTAGGTAAATTACCAAAATACCCCTTTTCATGTGTAATTGGTAATTAAGCATATGTAACCTAAACTTTCGTCACTTAACTGATTATGTAACATAATTAAACATGTTAGGCATATAATACTTGTCATAGAACTAGTTAGGCGAACGCCTTTTACGCGAACGACGCGTTAAAGTAGCATAAGTTACCTAGACGGGTCGTAAGCACTTAGGCTAGGTTTCATTGTAGTATGTAGGCTTTGTTAAACCATATTACATGAGTTCCCATACTCATTTGGTTTATGAGCCCTCATTCTATCCGATCCTCCGATTTAGGTCCGGTTTATTAATGTAGTTACCAATATTAGGTACCGTTTGATTCCGTGATCTTCTAGCACAGCTTGGTGGTTATCCTAGGACTATTGAGCAATCTCAAGTGAGTACATAGACCCCTCTTTTACTGTTTTCAAACTGTTTTGGGGTGAAACACATATGCCTACTTGTTACTTTCATGCTTTTCCTGTTTTCACATCATATACTTGCTATGTTCATTAGTACATTTATAGAATATGATTTTATTGTGTTTTTGCTATGTATGTCCTTTGTTGCATACTTAGTACATCGTTTTACATTACATTTTATGCTATGTATGTCCATTGTGTGCATACTTAGTACATTGTTTTTACATTACATTTTACGCTATGTATGTCCATTGTGTGCATACTTAGTACATTGTTTTTACATTACATTTTATGCTATGTATGTCCATTGTGTGCATACTTAGTACATTTGTTATTCATCACATGCTTACATTTTGGTATGACATTTGGGTTGTTTAAATGGGACAATATACATTCATTAACACCGATCATGCCGCTCGGTAGTAGGTAGTGGTACCACAGGACTTGACAACTCCCATTCCTGAACCCTAGGTTTGTTTGGGTGGAAGGAATGACCGAATCCAAATACATTTCTAGGTGGACCTTAGACTTTGTGCTAGGGTTTATTCTACAGTCGCAAGGCTTGGATGTATGCATTTTCACAATACCGCATAGATGTTTATATCAGTGTAGCATGCATTTGTTCCACAAAACATAACTTTGATTTAAACCATGTTTTACTTCAATACCTTGTTTTTGTGCATTTTACATATGGTTTAGTTGATATATTTCACCTACCATACATGATATTTTGGATACACATTACATGATTTGCATTAGACATAAACATTTTGACATTGATATACACAATTCATGATTTACATTAGACATAAACATTTTGACATTGATATACACAATTCATGATTTACATTAGACATAAACATTTTGACATTGATATACACAATTCATGATTTACATTAGACATAAACATTTTGACATTGATATACACAAAACATTTTGACATTTGATTATACATAAACATTTTACTTTGGTGGTTTGGTTTGAGTAAGTGATTTAAGTAACGAGGCGTGTGTAATATGATACAAGCATGGTGGATACGCCGCTGGTACTTCCTATATATAAGTGCTTGTATGGTATTACATATCGTAGCGTTATTTGAATCATTTCAATTTAGACATATAACATTTTATACAAATAACATACTTTTCACAATACATTGTTTTACAAACAACTTATCTAATACAAACTCATTTTACTTGGTTATTTACTTAACCATGTATTATTCTTTTATACATATATATCATTTGGTTTATTTATCACTTTTCAAATGATTTACAAGACAAAGCAAATTACAAGGTTCATGACTAAACATTTTCTTAAACATAAGTCATGAATTCTATTTTCACAAAACCTATGTATCTCACAGGCATTTTTATGCTGACGTACCTATTTTCACATGTGTTTCAGGATATGATGCTCAGGATTTATCAAGATACACTTAGGCGGACTTGGGCCTTAGCGACAATAAAAGATGCAAGACTAGTTATTTATGTTATGTTTCTTTGATTGTCAAGACATTGTAACTCTTTTAATCAATAAAATAATATTTCAATCTCCACGTGTTATGAAACAATGATTCTGTTACAACACTCCCCGACGTTCCGCCACGTTTTGTTGTTTTACGTGGTCGGGGTGTGACAGAAAAGTTGGTATCAGAGCCAATGGTTATAGGGAATTAGGTTATTAGTAATGCTTTGACCTAGACTATAACCTTCCTAGGACCCTAACGCGAGTTTACTTGCGTTTAGTCATAAAACAATACCGTCACCTATCCTTTGGCGACAACCACAACAAGAACATAAATTTCAAAACCACTTTGAAAACCAATCATCTGTTCTAGGATGATTTATTATATGGTTTTGAACCCTTCCAGTTTGATTTTTGGCCTTTTGCCTTCTAAGTTTTCAAAATCTCGTCAAGGTTTTGGGTCTTATAGTGTGAACACGTGCAATCTGGAAGAGTGGATGCCTGTACTCTGAGTTTTCTGTCTAAGGCTAGAGTGTTCGTACAAATCCACATAATTGGACCAGTCACTCTTACATGGGAACTCTTGGGGTGAGTGTCCACTTGTAGGCTAAAGCATGTCTTCACTACTAGAAAAGTGCATAATTTCCTACGGAAATTTCCTACACAATTATTTTTGTCACAGATTCAAACACATTTGTGACAAAAGGAATTAAGTTTCATATTCTAACAGCTCCTAGTAGGAGGATAAACTGGTTAAGGCGTTGCGGTTCTAAACGATAGGTCAAGAGTTCGATCCTTGCAAAGGGCTGGTTCTTTAAGGAAAAACCCCCTTTTTTGACAGATTTTTGAAATATTTACACTTTGGTCCCTAAAGTTTCAGTTTTTACAAAAGTAGTCCCTGTAGTTTCTAAAAATTTTTCTGTCGGAAATTTGTCACGAATAATGCTTTTGTCGGAAATTTGTAACAACTATTTTTATATTTCTGTCGGAAATTTGTCACGAATAATGCTTTTGTCGGAAATTTGTAACAACTATTTTTATTTTTCGGTCAGAAATTTGTCACGAATAATGCTGAATGAAATTTTTTAATTTTTTTTTTGTCGGAAATGTGTAGCTAAAAAAATTCTGAAAATATAATAATTAATATTTATCATAAATAATATATTAAAAATAACTATGAATTGTTGTAGGAGATCTGTAGCAGTTTGTGACACCACGATTTTGTAGGAAATGGGTAGGAAATTGCGTAGGAAATGCGTTGGAAACAGGTTTCCTACGAGGCATTTTCCTACATCAGGTATTTGTCACAAATGTGTGGGAAAGCCTATTTTGTAACGCATTTCCTACGAAAACTGGTGTAAGAAATTTCAGATTTTCTAGTAGTGCTTCGCGATACATTAATATGACCCGCTTACTTTGATTAGTCACCGTCTCATTTGTTTGCCTTAGGTAACAAATAAATGATCGCAATTTCTATGCGTTGTCATTTTGTTTTATTTGCCAATAACATTTCATTTGTTTCCTCCTATATCTTTCTTTTCCTCCAGAATATCTCTTCTTCACAACAACGGTCAAATGTCCGAGCAAATAGCCAAACTTGCCCAGCAAATAGGCGAAGTGATTCTGAAGACTGTGGATTTAGGCATTGCCATGTCTCGTCTCAATAATGAGGCCACTCAAGAGTCACCGAAGGAAGCAGAAGTCAAGCCTACACCAAAATCACGGAAGCGTAAGGCTTCAAGGAAACCCGCAGCAGTTACACCTAATCAAGCGGAACCTAGCCAAGTGGCAGCGCCACCAGCTAGGAAGCCGTACTTAGGAGCTGCCCCATAGTGCAAACGATGTAACCGTCATCATTTAAACCGCTTACCCTGCTTCAAATGTACCTACTGTGGACGGTGGGGACATTTGGTTTGCATATGCCGTTTTGCTATCCAAAACAAAGCTGCTATAAAACTTGCTGCTACCCGACTCCAAGTCAACCCTACTCAAGCTCGTTTTCCATCTGGTACTTGCTACAATTGTGGAAAGATGAGCCATTTCAGGAACAAATGCCCAAAGATTGTCGATGCAAATCCAACCCTTGGATGAACATTTGGCTGATTAGAAGAAGCTGCTGCTTTAAATAATTTGTATCTGTTACTTTTGTTTCTTTTGTTGAACTTGGAAATAATGTGTTCAGTTTATGAATACATTGTTGTTCACAATTCTGATATACAAGTGTAGTTACATATGTGTATACCATTTCCCTATGATACCTACATCAAAAAAAAAAAAAAAAAAAAAAAAAAAAAAAAAAAAAAAAACTATGTTCTTTACAAACTACTCTTGTGATTCTCCCTTTCAAGTGATCGCTCATGATTTCCTCGAAACATTTTAAGTACTCGTTTCATTCTCGGAGACGAAGTACAAGAAATAAAGTGACATTATGAGTAATCGTGCTTTTGCACATCTGTACCTTAGAATCCTTGGTTAGAAAACTAAGGTATTTTTCAATCTCATACCCATTTACGTTTTGATTTCTTTCAACATGCATAACATATGTTTTCAAAAACAACCTCCATGATTTCAAGGACATTGTCTATGTTTTCAAAAACAACCTTCATGATTTCAAAATGTTATTAATACCATATAATTACTTATATCAAGTGCATGACTTCAAAAAAAACATCATTCATGATTTCCAAAAACCTTATACATAATTTCAAAATTCATCTCGCATGATTTTAAAACATTTTATAAATATACTTACCTAGTACACCTACTTTATGATTTCAACTAGTGGGGGAGTGGAGAAAGCGAGTATTCTATGGGGGAGTGGAGGACAATTTGAGTAAAGAGGTTTGTAATTTTGTGTTGTGGTACTATTGGGTCTTTTATGATTTCCTCGTTTTGGCTAGTGGAAGTGGAAGTGGAAGTGTGGAACTAACCCTTTGATGATAACTGTTTTCAGGTTTGGCCATTTTTGTTTGGATATTATTCATATGATTCTACATATGCAGAGAGGGAGTATGCTGTGTCAGCTAAGAAGTCAGAATATGAGACTATCAAAAACCAATGGCAGGTCTGTAATATAAGATCAAAACAGATACATCTAGTGTTGTAAGTTGTAATCTTTAGACAAGATGACTGGTTTGAAACGAGCGGGTCAGGGCGACCTGAACTCAACCCTTTTTATTAAATGGGCTAGCATGGTTTACTATACAAAACCATTTAGTCCAAACCCTAACCCATTTTTTGTGTGTCTGGGTTGTGTTGTGTCGGGAATTGCTGCCATTATGTTATGTGAAAAAAAGTAATTGTATTCTTTATATTTCAACTAGTGGGTTACCACCCGTGCTTCGCAGCGGGTTCGAAACGTAGATAAAAATAAGCAAATCGCGAGAGTTAAAATTTTTTGATGTTTTAGTTAAGGGGCCAAACATGTCATTATTGAAGTTGAGGGGCTAAAGTTGGTAAATGCCAAAGTTGAGGGGCCAAAGTTGGTTGATGTGACAAAATATCATATCTGTAGTATTTATAATTTCCTTGTGCAGAGCATTTCTGCAGAGCAGGCAAAAAGGTTTACAAAATTCAGAGAAAGGAATGTTCTTATCGAGAAAGACGTGGTATGAGTAATGAGACAGATTAAACACCCACTTCAAATTATTCACAATACGCCTCTTTTTTCTATGATACTTAACGGTTATTTATATTTTCAAGGTAAGGACCGACAGGTCACTATCATTCTATGAGGGTGATGACAATCCTGATGTACGCCGTATGCATGACATATTGTTGACTTACTCATTCTACAACTTTGATCTTGGTTACTGTCAGGTAACACAAAACCATTGTTAGTTCTTTTTGTCATGGGCATGACTGCTTGTATGGCTGATAGTATAACAACCCTCCTGAATTTTTCTGACACCCTAATATATTTTTAAATACCCCTATATGTCTTAAAATACACCCCGTACGTGAAAACCGAGCCCAAAATATGAAATATCCTTAAAAATAAAATAAAAACAAAAATTTTAGGGCGCTCGCGGGCCGCTTAGCCCTTGGCTACACCTTACGCGGGCCGCGACAGCTAGGAGGCCAGATCGCACCCGGTGTTGACACGTGTCAAACGCGTGTTGAACCTATTAAGTGACCCGGATCACCTACGCCTAGACCCCCTACTACGCGGGCCGCGTAAGCCTTAAGCTTACCTTACGCGGGCCGCGAGAGAACCAAATCTCAGCCCTATATAAGAGGGCACCGGGCCTTCAGTCGAAATTCGCTCACAAACTCTTTCTCTCTCGAAATTCTGAAGATTTAATATAATTTTCGGGTATAATACCCCCTAAATAACGAAGTTCTGCTCCGTTGTAAGTATCATAACCCCTGGATAAGTATTAGATACGCTGCCCGATTGATCTAGGGTTCCGTAACGGCTGTCGTGGTTCTGCCCGACGTATCGTTGGAATGCCGTCTCGGGGAGGGTATTACTAATGTTAAAATGGGTTATTATACTAACACGTGTGCAATTGTGTAATTTATAGATTGTCACTGGGAAACCCTAAAGGATAATCTAAGACAGCCATGTGAGTAATCTCCTTTTTGCAAATTGTTTTTACAAAACCTCACTTAATTAATTATATATTAAACAATTATTGAGTATTTGTAATGATACAATTTGTTGGGATTGAACCCTACCAGAGGAACAGATAATTAAAGCCAAAACTGGATCAAAGCAGTGGATCCAGAATAAGCAGATGTTTACATACAAGTCTCTCCCCTTGAAAGTGATTTCAACATCTGTTGACCTCCTATCTACTGATCGTGCAAACTGCTGACCTATAACTGCTGTTCAAGTAAAGGTCTGATAGAAGACTAAAGCCCTGCTACTCAATCTACTGCTTTGTTTCAAGCACTGCTGATCCAGACAAGTACTGCTGGGTTCACAGCAGTGGAGGGATGCAGCAGTTGTTTATTCTATCTTTATGTAATGTAATGTAATGTAATGTAATGTAATCAGCAGTAGTTAGTATAGCAGTGTTTATATAGATCAGAGGTTAGAGTTTGTTAGGAGGTTAGATGTCACTTTCATGGTGACGTCAGCTTAAGATGCTCAGTGGTTTGCTAGTGCCTATAAATAGAACAGTGCTCTGTACTGTTCTATCAGCTCTTGGCAACACCGTCTTCTTTGCACGAACAAACACTGAGCTCTGGCTGAGGGAGAGTTTGTATTCAAGCATTACTTTGTAATCGTTGTTGAAATTAAATTCAATCATTCGGTTCTTTATTGAAAATGTCTTGATCAAAGCAATACTCTCGTTTGATTGTATGCAAAGTTTGTGTCCATATTAATTCCGCTGCACAACTCATCCATTTCCATTTCAATTCAAACAGAAAATACAATCAAAACCAAACTCAGATCCAACAATTGGTATCAGAGCTAGGACAGTCAAATTTGATTTAACAATCATTTTGACATAAATAGTTCAGCTCAAAATCGTTGATATCGATAGTTTGTTCGGTTTGTTGAAAAACCGAGTAAGGTTTAATCACCATTAAAGTTGATTAATCAGTGCCTGTAAAACAACCAGGATGACGTCACAATCACAAGATGATAAGAATAATGTTGGCTCGCTTTTTAAACCACCTATGCTTAAACGTAATGAATACAACATCTGGGAGAGAAGGATGGGTCACATCCTTGCTCAACAGAACACTGGATGTTGGAGGTCTGTTGTTTTTGGTCCCCATGTTCTTATGGTGCCAAGTGCTGAGGATCCAAAGAAGAACATACCAAAACCTTATGAAAACTATACTGAAACTGATTTTCAAAAGTTCGAACTGGATGTCAAAGCATTTAGCATAATAGCATCTGCATTACCAAATGAGATCTATGATGGACTGTTACATTGTAACAGTGCCAAAGAGCTATGGGATGCATTGAAGGAACAGTTTGGGGGTACTGAAGAAGTTATTGAAAACAATAGGGAAATTCTGAATCAGCAGTATGAAACCTTTTGTCACATTAAGGGTGAAACATTGACCCAACAATTTGAACATTTCAGTTGTCTCATCAGTGAGCTAAGACTTGTTAAGGTTGAATTTCCAAAATCAACCCAAAATAGCAGGTTTCTTAGATCACTACCTGATAAATGGGACACAATTGCATTTGTGACTAGAAACTCTATTGAGTTCAAAGATCTGACCCTGACCCAACTTCATGGTAGACTCCTGACTTATGAAAGGGAGTTGAACCAGAAAAAGAAGTTGCAAGAGTCTGGAAAAGCCACTGATGATTACTCATTCGGTAGCACAGCTCTTCTTGGTCAGGAAGAATCTGGTAGCAGTAGTAAGGAACAGGGTTATGATCATTTCATTGATATAACAGCTGGTGGTAACTTTACCAACCCTGATCCTCAATCTGCAAATTATGCTTTTACTGCAAACACTGAAAACCAGATGTCAGATAATTTGTGTTTTGAACTCAATGATTTACAACATTTTGATCCCACTGACTTAGAATAGATGGACATCCTGCACCAATTGGCTTTGCTCAGTGTTAGAACTAGCAAATTCTACAAAAGAACAGGGCGAAAATTCCCAGGTTTACATGGGAATATAAGGGTTGGGTTGGATAAATCGAAAATCAAGTGTTACAAGTGCAATAGGCTAGGTCATTTCGCTAGGGAATGCAGGAGTCAAACAACTGGTCCTATAATCACTCATCCTAGCTCAAACCCTAGACCTCAAAATTAAAGCACTGTGCATTATACCCAATATACCCCTGCAGCACATGTTAACACTGCTCATTATGCTGCTGCCCCTGTGCCTGTGCATTATGTCCAAACTACTGTCCCACAAATTCAGTATGTTCAAACCCCTGTCCCCCTGGCACAAGTGCAACCTGCTGCACCTCAAACAGCTGCTCCAGCAGTGGTACAATCAGACCAGCAAAGCTTTTTCACTCAAGGCTTTGTTGACTGAAGCACCATGCCTGATGAACTTGGTGATGGAAATTTTGCACTCTATGCTTTTAATGAACCTTCTAATGATGAATTTTGTTTGATGGCATTAGAGTCAATACCAGAGGGGGTTAAAACTGAAGGTGAACAGCTAAGTAATGAAACAGTGGATGAGGTGACTGAAGCAGTGGTTACTGCTGTGGCTGGTGAACTACTGCTGGGAGAAAGTTCAGGAACCCTGATTGAACCACTGACAGATCCATGGTCCGAAGAGGACAAAGAAGAAAAGAAAGATGAGAAAGCAGGTGAGAAAGAAGAAAGAGCTGATGACGAAGAAAATCATCAATGTGATTGTGCAATGATGGCTGCTGCCAAGGTATCACCTCAAGTTCTTGAAAAACTGTGTTCTGACAATTGCATTATTGCTTTTACTAACATCAAAGAGGTAAATGAAAACCTTCGGGATAAAATCTTAACTGATGAAGTCAAATTTGAAAGGTCTTTAAAAGTACTTAAAAACAAATTGACTGAAAAGGAAAAAGAGATCAGCAGTCTGAAAGAAGAACAAAGCATAACCAAAACTCAACTCCAAACTATGGTAGAAAAATACCAAGTTTGCAAAAAGGAGTTGGAGTCCACCCAGATCACCTGTGAAAGATGGGTGGAATCATGCAAAGGGTATGAGGTTATGCTTGAAAAACAGATAAAAAGCAATGTGAAATTTGGTGTTGGTTATAGAAAACATGATGATGAAAACAATGCTTTTGGAAAATCTGTTCAAACCACTGATGTAACCACTGAGTTCATCCCCACAAACAAGAATGGCCAAGAAGTGAAAATCACTGACAAACTTGGTAACAAAATCACACTTGACAGACCAATGGGATCCTCTACTTTTGAGGAGCTTGAAGATTATCAGTTTAAACCAAAATGGTTTGATGAGTGTGATATTCTTGAAAATTTCAAGCCAATGGACTTTACATCAACTGATGGTGTTAAAGCTCCAAAAGCTAAAGTCATTCCTCTCAAGGACATCCCAACAGAGGTTAAAACCTCTGCTGCAAAGGAGTCTGAAAAGAGAAAGAAGAAAGAAAAAATTGATAACTTGTTTTGTGAATTCTGTGAGAAAAGGAATCATCTAACAAAAGACTGTTTCCACTTAAAAGCTTATGATTTAAACAGAACAAGTGTCATTGTTTCAGCTGAAAGCCGCATTGTTTGTGGTAAAACAAACCACAAAACTCAAGCATGTGTGTATCTCAAAAACTTTGATGTGAAAAAGAATGAGTACATTGCTAAAACATCCTTGAGTTCATCAACATCATCTGTCAAATTCACCAAGAACCAACCACTGTTTGTGCCAGTTCAAACAGCTGTCACAAAACAGCTGAACCAAACATCTGTCAAAAGAGATGTTCAGGTTACTGATGCACCCCCTGCCAATCAGTTCAGAAAAGGCAAGGAAAAACAGTCCTACCAAAGGATTCCACACGTTTATGAGGCCTACAAAAGGCCCTCTAAACCTAAAGTGAACAGGCATTCTTTTGGTTACCAACAGGTGATTGGTCAAGACCCCCAACCCCCAACAGTGGTTAGCAAGAAACAGTACTAAAACTGTCCAAACCCCTGACTTAACCACTGTCCATCAATCTGCGTCCATCCCAGACACTGTTGAGACCCCATCCAAAGCCCTGTTGGCTTTGGAGACCCTAATGAACTAATCCTTTTACTTCATGTGCAGGGAGCTTCTGCCTGCTTAGATAGTCTGTGGTATGTTGATAGTGGAGGCTCCAGGCACATGACTGGACGTAAAGCCCTACTCAAGGATTTCAAAATTCATGGAGGGGGTGATATATCCTTTGGGAATAACAGTAAAGGGAAAGTTCTGGGGTCTGGTACAGTGCAGTCTGGAAATGTAAAATTTGAAAATGTCAATCTGATAGACAATCTAAAATTCAACCTTCTGAGTGTGTCTCAAATGAGTGACAAAGGGTTTGGGTTATTCTTCACAAAAGATTGTTGTAGGATTGTTGGACCAGAAATGGTCAAAAAGATTGAAGCAATAATCAAAACTGGTCAAACTAAACTTGTTGCTCAAAGAAGTGGCAATGTTTATGTTGTTGATATGTCTAAAGAATGTCCCAGAGCTGATGCCTGTCTATTCTCAGCTGCCTCTAACAAAGAGACAGAACTTTGGCACAGAAGGCTGGGGCATACAAATCTTAAGACAATCACTGAAATTTCAAAAAATGGTTTGGTGAGAGGCCTACCACAAAAATTGTTTTCATGTCCTGAACATTGCATTTCCTGTTTAAAAGGAAAACAGCATAAAAGTTCTTATAAGTCCATTGAAGAGTCCAAAACAACCCAGTGTTTGCAGATGCTACACATGGATTTATTTGGCCCAGTTCAAGTCATGAGCCTCAAGAAGAAAAGATATTGTTTGGTTATTGTTGATGACTTTTCTAGGTTTACATGGACTTTCTTTTTACACTCAAAAGATGAGACTGCAGGCATTTTGCAAGACTTTGTAACACAGGTTGAAAAGCAATTTGACCTTCCAGTAAAAAGCTTCAGGAGTGACAATGGCACATAATTTAAAAATAAGGAGTTGGATGCCTTCTGTGTGAAGAAAGGGATTGTAAGGCAGTACAACATCCCTAGAACACCAGAGCAAAATGGGGTAGTTGAGAGAAAGAATAGGACCCTGATTGAAGCTGCTAGAACCATGATTGCTGATTCAGGTTTGCCTTTAACTTTCTGGGCAGAGGCAGTAAACACTGCTTGCTATGTCCAGAACAGAGTTTTAATAAACCCCAGGCACAAAAAGACTGCCTATGAAATTCTGTACAAAATCAATCCACTGATCTCATATTTCAAAGTCTTTGGCTGCCCATGTTTCATTTTGAACTTAAAAGATTCTATCTCAAAATTTGCAGCCAAAGTTGATTGTGGTTATCATCTGGGATACTCAACCACTGCCAAGGCCTACAAAGTGTTTAATACACGGACCAAGGCAGTGGAGGAGACTTTGAATGTAAATGTAAAGTTCAATGAACTTTCATCAATGAAAATTCCAGCAAATCCTGCAGATCTGTTTGATCTTGATAAATTCACTTTTGAAAATACTGCTGTCAAGACTAACAGTGCAGGTCCATCAGAGGATTCAACACCAGACTATGGGTATGAAATCATCATTCCTCAAAAGTCTGTCAAAATGGGAAAAGCATCAGATGTTCAAAACAGCTGTCAAAGCTCAACCACTGCTACCTCAACAGTTGTTGACCAAAGTAGCCCATCAACCACTGCCTCCACATCCTTAAACACTGCTGACAAAAGTCCACAAACAGTGGATAAAAGTCAGGATGTGTCCACCTCATTACCACCAATTCCACCACCTTTTGAAGCCACTGCTGGATCATCAAAGTCCCCATCAGTGGATAGCTCAGATGATACACATTTGCAGCCCTCACCAACAAATGCCATCATACCATACCAAGGAGATTTAATCTTCTTGAGATCTCATCCACCTGATCAAATCATTGGCAACATAAATGAAGGGGTGCTCACAAGAAGCCAAACCCAAAACATTTGTCTTTTTGCTGGTTTTCTATCACTCCATCAGCCAGTCAAGTACCAAGAGGCACTGAAAGACAACAGCTGGGTAGAAGCCATGCAAGAGGAGCTCCAACAGTTTAAAAGACAACAAATATGGGAGCTTGTACCACTGCCAGAAGAGGTTAGTCCCATTGGCACAAAGTGGGTCTTCAAGAACAAAACTGATGAAAGGGGTATTGTTGTCAGGAATAAAGCCAGGCTTGTGGTTCAAGGTTACAGACAGGAAGAGGGGATTGATTATGATGAAACATTCGCCCCTGTTGCAAGATTGGAAGCCATTAGACTGTTCCTGGCCTTTGCTGTCAACCACAACATGAAGGTGTTTCAAATGGATATCAAAAGTGCTTTCCTCTATGGTACAATTCAAGAAGAGGTATATGTTTGTCAACCTCCAGGTTTTGAGGATCCATTTTATCCAGATCGTGTCTACAGGCTAAACAAAGCCTTGTATGGCCTGAAACAAGCACCAAGGGCCTGGTATGAAACTCTTTCCAACTTCCTACTCTCAAATGGTTTCAAAAGAGGTACCATTGATAAAACACTGTTTCTAAAATGGAGAGGGAAGGATTTAATGATTGTCCAAATTTATGTGGATGACATTATTTTTGGAAGCACATGTAACAAAATGTGTGAAGAGTTTAGAGAACTCATGACAACTGAGTTTGAAATGAGTGCAATGGGTGAGCTGCAATGCTTTCTTGGTCTCCAAGTTCAGCAAATGCAAAATGGAACTTTCATTCATCAAAGCAAATATGCTAAAGAACTCTTGAATAAATTTGATATGAATGATTGTAAACCATGCAGCACACCAATGGCAACAAATAAGCTTGTCATGTCTGATGAAAAGGATGAGCTGATTGACCAAACTTTATATAGAAGCATGATTGGGTCTTTATTGTACCTAACTGCATCTAGGCCAGACATTATGTTTGCAACATGTGTTTGTGCAAGAAGTCAATCAGCCCCTAGAAAATCCAATCTTATTGCTGTAAAAAGGATATTCAGATACATAAAAAGTGCTCCCACACTTGGTATCTGGTATCCAGCTAATGGAAATATCAAGCTTTCAGGATTTTCAGACAGTGACTTTGCTGGATGTAACACCACAAGGAAGTCCACATCAGGAGGGTGCCAGTTTCTAGGTGATTGCTTAGTTTCATGGCAAAGCAAAAAGCAAGCAGCTATTTCAACATCCACTGCTGAAGCTGAATACATTGCTGCTGCAAGCTGTACAGCCCAACTCCTGTGGCTTCAAAATCAGTTGCTGGATTTTGGTATCATTGCCTTAAAGACACCACTCATGTTGGATAGCAAGGCAGCAGAAAATATCATCAAAAATCCAGTTTCCCATTCAACCACCAAACACATCGACATCAGACATCACTTTGTGAGGGATTGCTATGAAAAAGGTTTGATTTCTCTGCATCATGTCCCAACTAAAGACCAGTTGGCAGATGTGCTCACAAAAGCACTTGATACAGCCACCTTTGAAAGCTTGGTCTTTAGAATTGGGATGCTAAACATGGAATAACAAGCAACATCTTGTTTTTCTATGTATAAAAACACTAAAATGTTTTCAGAAAATCAAAAATTCATCCTTAAAAATAGCTAAAAATGAAATTTTCATTAAAATCCTTAAAAGTCTGCCATTAACCACTACTTGTTCAAAAGTCTGCTCTGCTTCAAAGTCTGCCCACTGCTGAAAGTCAACCCCTGTTCTCTCATCTCTTTGATAAACACTGTTGTTCAAAAGCAGTGTCTTACCCACTGATATGCTATCCACTGATAGTAAAAATCATCCATTGCTTCCATAACCACTGTCTTCACCAGTAACTTTCATAAAAGTACTGTCCTTCATTTCATCAGGGTTTGTCACGTGGGCAGTACATTGTAGTCAGACCTTTTGTAACCGCTGCCACGTCAGCATTCACTTTTTCCTCTATAAAACCCCTACTTCACTTCAAAAACAGGGTTTTACTGTCGAATTGAATTCTCAAAAATTCTCTTCTCAAAACAGTTTTTCATCTCATTCTTCACAAATTGCTTCGATCATCATCCTCAAAATGACAAAATCGAAGCCATCTGCAAAACCCTCCTCCAAATCATCGTCGAAAGCGGCCTCTCAAAAGGCCAATCCCACCGAACTTCCATTTAAACCATCTCACAATCTTTTGGGTCTTCTCACAAAACCCGGCACCACAAATGCTTTCGATTCCATCCTTGCTACCATCTCCGCATCAAAGTACAAAACTTTGTTAACAGCGGATGCACCAATTTACTTGACAACCCAAAGAGAGTTTTGGAAGAATGCAAACCTTGAAAAACAAGGAGACACTGTAATAGCCATCAAATCTTCTCTAAAGGGAAAAACTGTCAAGATTACACCACCATCAATTTCAGAGGTCTTTCAACTCGATGATCAGGAAGGTACAATTTCTTTCCCCAAAAACGAGTTAAAAATTGACTTCATTGAGAGAGGGTATGAAGACACAATGATGAAGAAAGCTACCTTACAAAAAGGTTTCTTTCCTTCTGCAACAAGATTTTTATTCCATACTCTCCTCTTGTGTGTTTCAAACAAAACCACTTCCTTTAATGAAATACCATTAAAGATTCAAAATCTGGGATACGCTATTCTTCAAGAAGAAAATTTTAACTATTCTCGGGAAATCTTTAATGATTTGGTTAATAATGTTGAAACAAAATCATTCTTACTGTTTCCAAGGTTTTTAAGTTATTATTTTGAAAAGAAATTCAGTAAGGATGATATTGCTGCAATAAAACAAGGTGATTATCTTCAAATGAACAGTTTAACTGCTGAAACTTTTACAAGAATGTTAACACCTTGCAAAACACAAGAAGAGGTGCCTGAGCAGAATTTAGCAGCTACCACTGCTCCTCAGGAATCTGCTGCTGAGCCCACTGCTCAAGGTGATCAAAGCACCAGAACAACTGCTTTGAAACCCACACCTAAAATCACCAAAAAGCCAAACAGAAAAACTCAAAAACCCCCCAAACCCATTAAAAAGGCAACTCTTGAGGATGAGATACCAGAGCTACTGCCTGTGACAGCACAAATGTCACAAGAAACCACTGCTGCTACTTCCTCACAGCAGTTGGTACACATATCTCAACCCATAACCGAAACTCCTCCTGCTTCTTCACAAAAAGAACAGGTTGTACAATTAGGGCCTCCATATCATGATGCTCTGAAATCACTTGGTTTCATCATCCACAGCTCAATGCCCAGAGCAAATCCTGTTTCTACACGCCACCTCACATCCAAAATTCCCTCACCAACTAAACTGCTGTTGAATGCAATTGATTTGAACCAGGCACTAACCAGTCCTTCTCAATCACCTATCAATGAGAACATACCTCAACAAATGACTGGGTCTGATGTATCAATCTTTGCTAACCCACCAACACAACCTGAGGAGGTTACACCCCTTGAGTTACACGTAACTCTTGGTGGTAGTCCAAGTGAAGCAGCCACTACAACTGTTGAACCCACTGGTTTACAGTTGGACAGTGGTTACATTAATAAGACTTCCTTGGAGGCAATTTCTTATATAGCATCTCTGCCAACCACCAGTGGATTTATTTATCCTACTGGCAACATCAAAAGGTTGTCAAGTGTTGAAGGAAGAAGACCCCAGTACCAAGACAAAGGGGCATCAGTGGTTAGTGTTTGGAGTACACTCCCTACCTCAACCACTGATAAAACCACTGTTAGTGGGAAATCAGATGATCCCATTAAATTGGGTGATGATTTAAAATATCAGGATTTGATGGAACGAGTTGAAAAATTGGATACATCTGTTGCAGATCTTAAAAATATGTTACAACAGGTGTTGAAAATACAAAAGATGCAATCCACTGCTGTTCCACCTCAAGCACCTGCTCCGCCACAAGCTTTTGCTACAAATGAGCTCTGGAATCTTTTCCAACCTTTTCTCCAACAACAAAAAGAAATGGCTGATCAGCAACATGAACTTCATGTCCAAAAGCTGAGAAACATTATGGAGTCTAGGTACAAGAACACTCAAGCAGATATTAAGGCAATCAAGGCCCATTTATTGGAAACCACTGGCACTGCTCCTCCAACAGTACTTTTCATTGATCAACTTCCAGAAGATAATGCCAAAAAGGGGGAGAAAATTCAGGAGTGGAAGAAGAAGGGAATAGATGATGGTCTTTACATTGAACCTGAAAGGGATGCTATGACCAGAAAAATTCCTGTGCCAGATGGTAATAAAAAGGTTGATGCTACTCAAGAAGCACTTGATGAAGGAGTAGCAAGTGTAAAGAAGGATAGATTGGCAAAGGATATTTCAAGGTGGAATGAGGAGAAAAGAGCTTTCATGGAGCTATATGCGCAGGGTTGTTCTGGGTCAAAGGATACTAAAAATCCTAAGATAAAAAGGAAACCTAAGTCCACCCCATCCAGAATTCCAAAGCATATTCCAAAACCACCATCCAAAAGCCAACAGCATCAAACCTCCACCCAAGCAGCTGTTGTAACTCCTGCTGCATCAACTACTGCTGGTACTTCAGAGGTTTCAACATCTGTTCTCACTTCAACACACACCACTTCGACACACACCACATCTACTGCTTCACCACCATCACCACCAAAAACAACATCACCTGCTGACAAAGAGCAGAAGACAACAGAAGTTATAACATCTGTTGTAATGACAACAGTGGTTGAAACACCAGTTGTTTCAACAGCTGTTAGTCAATCACAAACCACTGTTCCATCCAAAACATCATCAGTCCCTCCTCAAACAAAAAGGAGAAGGCTAATTCTTAAAGATGATGACAATTCACCACCACCACCATCTTCAAAATCCTTATCACTTGTCACAATTCCAAAACCCATACCTCTCTCTTCAGCTCAAATTCTAAAGCCATTACCTCCTGCTGGTGTCTCATTTCCTCTGGAACTCATTGCAGTTAGGGAAGAAATCAAATCCTTTTACTATGAGGATGACTCAGCTAAAAGGAGTTTGCCATCAGTTAAAGGATATCCCAGGCCTAACAATATCGAAGAATATTTGAAATTCAAGGCCAAGCAAGCAGAGGATATCGCAATCAGAAACAGACAAGGGAAATCTGATAGAGAATTTCAGCAAAACTATCAGTTTTTACTCTCACAGGTCAGTGCTATGGAGCGATTTGCTAAAAATGTATGTCAGCAAATTTCAGAAAGGGCAGATGAGTCCTTGAGAAAAGACTACATTGAGAACATCATGACCTACAAGAAATACAAGGGGGAGAAACACATGTACAAAAACTGGACCATTCCTGAGCTTGAAAAAGAGGCAGCCAGGATTCAAGAGATGATTAAAAATAAGGTCAAGCAGACTCCTCCTGAAAAGTTTAAACAGTTTGAAGCTGATAAGGCATTAGAGTTGAAGAGAATGAAAGAAGAGTTGATAGCTGCTGATTATGGGTCAAAGAATTCAGTGACAAAGTGGGGAGAAGATAGGGTCAGGGCTACCTACAAAAGATTAGAGGAACTTAGAAAGAAAGATCCAAAAGTCCCACAAAAGCCTGATTACTCCAAAGCAGAGGTCTCAAAAAGACCACCAAAGCTGCAAGTTAAAAGAACCACTGCTCCGGCTGGTACTGCCATCTACAAAAGAAGGAGCCAAAACCAGTCAGATGCCGAAACAGTTCAAGATCTAAAAGCTGGAGATGCCATTGTTAAAGAGGGCATTAAATTGATGATAAAAGAAGATCTTGAATTGGAACAATCTGCAAGTACAGCTCAGCCAGTCATGAATAGGCCAGCCTCACCAAACACCTCTGCAAATAAACATCTCCCAAGAAACCCACCAGGCTCAAAACTACAAAAGTGGGAAACTGACAAACAGACCTACGTATTGACTTTGCTCAGGTCTGGTGGAGAAGTGAAGAAAATATCAAGGGAACAAGCTCTTGGCCTGAGTCTTGAAGATTTGCAGGATCTCCTTGATCTTCCACTTAGCAGGGATGATGAAGACACAGATGCCCTAGACTTTGAACTACAATTTAAAGGTCAGATAAGGGAACTGCTGATGAGGCAATAAACACTCCACAATAATGAAGAGTTTTGGCATTATCTGTTCCAGAGGGAGATTGTTGGGATTGAACCCTACCAGAGGAACAGATAATTAAAGCCAAAACTGGATCAGAGCAGTGGATCCAGAATAAGCAGATGTTTACATACAAGTCTCTCCCCTTGAAAGTGATTTCAACATCTGCTGACCTCCTATCTACTGATCGTGCAAACTGGTGACCTACAACTGCTATTCAAGTAAAGGTCTGATAGAAGACTAAAGCCCTGCTACTCAATCTACTGCTTTGTTTCAAGCACTGCTGATCCGGACAAGTGCTGCTGGGTTCACAGCAGTGGAGGGATGCAGCAGTTGTTTATTCTATCTTTATGTAATGTAATGTAATCAGCAGTAGTTAGTATAGCAGTGTTTGTATAGATCAGAGGTTAGAGTTTGTTAGGAGGTTAGATGTCACTTTCATGGTGACGTCAGCTTAAGATGCTCAGTGGTTTGCTAGTGCCTATAAATAGAACAGTGCTCTGTACTGTTCTATCAGCTCTTGGCAACACCGTCTTCTTTGCACGAACAAACACTGAGCTCTGGCTGAGGGGGAGTTTGTATTCAAGCATTACTTTGTAATCGTTGTTGAAATTAAATTCAATCATTCGGTTCTTTGTTGAAAATGTCTTGATCAAAGCAATACTCTCGTTTGATTGTATGCAAAGTTTGTTTCCATATTAATTCCGCTGCACAACTCATCCATTTCCATTTCAATTCAAACAGAAAATACAATCAAAACCAAACTCAGATCCAACACAATTATCGTCAGTATGTTGGGGTTTTGTATACAAAATTTGTTACTGCCTTGCGAGGGGTAACATTTCCACAAGTCGGGTTGACAGTACCGTGGGTGGTAATTAGTATGACTTGGAAACAAATGTAATTGCAAGATCTCCCTCAATACTGTACAATGGTTTTTATTAAAACTTGATTAAACTTGGATTCACTCACCAGTATTTCCCACTGACAAAATGTTTTTAAACGCGTTTCAGGTAACAAAATATGAAAGCCAAATAGAAGCCAGCTGGACAGCACTGAAGGCTTGGAGAAGTGGCAATAAAGTTACCTAAACGAAATAGATGTTTTTATTAAATAAAATATGGTCTATCCCTATGAAAATATGGGTACTTGAAACTTGGGATTTTTCCCATGTGTTTAATATATTAAAAGCGTGGTATTTTACTCTGATAAAATATTTCCTAACTACGGTCCTGATGTAAATTCCGCTGCCAAATTGATAAAACGACCGATACCACCGAAACTGGATCGCGACCGCCCTTTCCCGGGAAATAGGGATCGGGGGTTGCGACAGAAGGTGGTATCAGAGCTAAGCCACTGATTCAGCCACAGAAGTGTTCTGCTGACACCAAAATTCAATATGTTAGGAAATAAATTACGGAAATACGTGCATAATTGTATTGTATTGTTGTGTGTTATTTGACTATTTGTTAGTTTACAGTATGAGCGACCAAGGACCATCCGACGCGTATCGTCAGTTGTCTGGTTCACCTAGAAGCGAAGGCGCCTCTTCTCAGCCTGCCCTCTCTGGGTACTCTGCTGATAATGAAGAAGGAATATTCGTATTTAAGGCTCAATCTGAAGAGCCATTCCCTCAGAAAAAGAGAGGATGGTTCAGTAGGGGAGCACATGAGCGTAGGAAACGTATGAAAAAGTTACAAGACCAGAGAGCACTAGCAGCAGCCAAAAGAGAAACCAATGCCCATGCCCAGGACATGATTAATAGGAGTTTAGCTAATTTCCATATCCTAGCAACCACTGCAGCTGACCCTAACCTGGAGCAGATAATAGCACCCCAACCACTACCATTACCCGACCAGCCCATGGAAATATAAAATAACCCTGAAAATCAAGTAGAAATGTATGATTTCAACCCGGAGGAGATACCTAGGGTACCAGCACCAAATCCCTTAGACCTAAATTACGACCCATGGTGGGATGACAATAGGGACTATGTGCAATGTTACCCGATACACGAAGACATGCCCATGCCGAACTTAGGAGCCTACCCAGGTTTGGACCCTCTAGATCCCTATTACGATAACGATGTATACATTAGGGAGATTTTAGAGAATCCTTACCCATTTCAGGCACCTACACCTCCATACCAGGAACCCGCACCCCAGATTCCAAACCCAGTCCTAGAACCTGCACCTCCAATGAGTGCAGAAAATGTACAAGAACTCAGGACATTTGGTGAGGAAATCTTAGAAAGTAGTGAAAGGATGAGACAGGTGGGAGAGCGACTCGTCTGGAAGTACGACGAGCGCAATATGGATTTCTGGATGAATCCATATCCTTGAATGTGATGGTGGAGATGGTAGTAATAATAATAATAATAATATAATACTAAAATATGTGTGTATGAAAAAAAAAAAACTACAGATGCCTACTACTAGTAGTGTAACTTTAAATTTCAGTCGGTATTGTAATTTTAATTTCCAGTATCAGTTTGTAGTGGATGCATATTATATCAAAATAGAGTAAAGTCGCAATGATCGACGCTTTTGACCAAAATGTGTGTCATGTGATTGGCTATATTAATTATTATTTTGTGATATTAATACGTGGTAAATGTTTAAAATTCAGATGGACAACGAAGTGAACCAGGAAAACCTGAACAATGAAAACCTGAATGACAACAACCCGAATAACGATAATCTGGATAATGAAAATCCGAACAACAATAACAATGGAAACCAAGTGGATAATAGTGCCATCCAACACATAGTGGCATAAGGAATTATAGATGCAATGTCATTTATTATTCAAACTGTTAAGGAAGCGGATAATAAAAGTAAACATAGCAGTAAGTGACCGACTGAACTGGAAAACAGCGTGAACAATGGACCTGTACTTCAAGTGCCCATTCCCAAAAGAAGAAGAACCATGCCTTATGGTTGTTCTTACAAAGAATTCTGGTCCTGGAAACCGATAGAATTCTCAGGCAATGAAGAACCCATTGCAGCCCTACGCTGGATAGAAAAGACTGAGGTAGTCTTAAAAATAAGCAAATGTGCGGAAGAGGACAAGATAATGTTTGCTTCCAATCTATTTAAGAATTCAGCCTTAGAATGGTGGAACACTATCCTCCAGTCTAGAGGAAGTGATAGGGTTTATAATATGGAATGGGAGGAATTTAAAAATATGGTAGAAAGGAAATTCTGCCCTCCCAATGAAAAGGAACAAATAGCCAATAAGTTCTTAAACCTTAGGATGACTGGTGTGGATAGTAAGGGGTACACTAAGTTATTCTTTGAATATGCTAGAATAGTACCTACCCTTGCTTCACCTGAACCAGTATTAATCTCCTGTTACATCTGGGGATTAATTGGAGAAATTAGGCATGTAGTCAAGGCAGCTAGACCTCAAACCATAGAAGAAGCTGTAGAATTAACAAACACCTTGACTGATGAATTAGTGCGTACACAAGAAGAAGACCAAAGGAGGAACCTAGCACAAAGACTTACCAAAGAATTCCGTTCTGGAAATTTCAACCGTAGAAATATTGGTTCTACCTCTGCACCTTACTGTAAGGCTTACAAGAATAAGCATTCGGGAAAATGCTCCACTCACTGCAATTTCTGTAAGTTACCAGGACACAAGGAAGAAGATTGCAGGAGGAAATCTACTAATGGACTGTGCTTCAACTGTGGAGAAAAATGTCATATCAAGCCAAACTGTCCAAAATTGGCTCCAGCCGCGAACAACATGAACAGTAAAAATGCTAGAGCATTTGTTCTGACTGCAGATGAAGCCAAGATGATTCCGAATGTAATAGCCGGTACGTTTTTAGTTAATGATGTTTTTGCTAAAGTATTATTTGACTCTGGTGCGAACCAAAGTTTTATTAATACTTCGTTTTGCCAACTTCTTAATCAATCATTAACTAAACTCCCACAAGAATGTCTAGTAGAGACAGCTAATGGAGAAACTGTTAGGATTTCTGAAATCCTGCAAGGAGCAAGAATAGAAATTTTAAACCAAAAATTTATTGCAAACCTTTACTCAATGAATCTGGCAGGATTTGATGTTGTATTAGGAATGGATTGGTTAATAACCAATAAAGCCAGTATTTTATGTGATCAAAAGTCAATTCAAGTAAATTCACCAATGGGTGAAAAGATCACAATTAAAGGAAATAAACCATCTAGGTCCACAAAATTCATCTCTGTGATGAAAACCGCAAGTTGTATAAGAAAAAGATCTATAGTGTATTTGATTTCTATAATCACTAACACTAAAGGAAAAGAACTAAAAGACATTCTAGTAGTGTCTCAGTTTTCAGATATATTCCCAGAAGAATTACCAGGACTACCGCCAGATAGAGAAGTTGAATTTAGAATTCACCTGCTACCAGGAACGGCACCAATTGCCAAAGCACCTTACCGTTTTGCACCCGCAGGAACTGCAGAAACAGTTAGACGAATTGTTGGAAAAAGGATTCATACAGCCAAGCTCATCGACATGGGGAGCGCCAATTTTATTCGTTAAAAAGAAAGATGGATCAATGCGGATGTGCATTGATTACCGTGAACTGAACACGGTCACGAGTAAGAATCGGTATCCATTACCAAGAATCGATGATCTGTTCGATCAATTGCAAGGAGATCGATTTTTCTCTAAAATCGATTTAAGGTCAGGATATCATCAATTAAAGGTACAGGAAGAGGACATTCCTAAGACCGCTTTTAGAACAAGGTATGGCCATTACGAATTTACTGTCATGCCATTTGGTTTAACCAATGCCCCAGCTGCATTCATGGACATGATGAACCGAATATGTAAGCCATATTTGGATAAATTCATAATTGTTTTTATCGATGATATTCTCATTTACTCTAAGAGTAAAGAAGAACATGCAAAACATTTGCACGCACTTCTAAGTTTACTAAGAAAGGAAAAGCTTTATGCTAAGTTTTCAAAATGCGGGTTTTGGTTAGAACAGATACAATTTCTTGGACACTTAGTCGATCATGAAGGAATTCATGCGGATCCCACAAAGATCGATGCGATAACCAAATGGAAAACCCCTGACTCACCAACCGAGGTTAGAAGTTTCTTAGGATTGGCCGGTTATTATAGAAGATTTATTCGAGATTTTTCTAGAATAGCCATTCCTTTAACTAAGTTAACCTGTAAATCTGTTAAGTTTGAACGGGGAACAAAGCAAGAAGAAGCCTTTAGAATTCTTAAGCAAAAACTAACCCATGTACCCATACTAGTATTACCAGAAGGAACTAAAGATTTTGTAGTTTATTGTGACGCTTCTAAATTAGGTTATGGATGTGTGTTAATGCAACGTCAAAAGGTTATAGCATATGCGTCTAGGCAACTTAAGAATCATGAAGAGAATTATTCAACCCATGATCTTGAGTTAGGAGCAATAATTTTTGCTTTGAAAATTTGGAGACATTACCTTTATGGTAGCAAGTTTACCATTTTCACTGATCATAAGAGTTTAAGGTATGTTTTTGAACAAAAAGAGTTGAATATGAGACAAAGACGTTGGATGGAGATGCTTAGTGATTATGATTGTGTTATCCAGTATCATGCAGGAAAAGCAAATGTAGTGGCGGATGCTTTAAGCCGAAAGTATCACGAAAAACCAAAAAGGATGCGTTCCCTTAAATTAAATCTACAAATAGATTTAAATGAACAAATTAGAAAAGCACAAGAATCAGTAACAAGGATGATACTGAAAAATTAAAAGGAATGATTAAGGAATTAAAACAAGAACAGATGGAATTTGGAGATTCCATAAGAAGAGAATGTGGATACCTAAATTAGGAAACTTACGTTACCGTATATTAGAAGAAGCTCATAAGTCTAAGTATACGATGCATCTAGGAAGCGATAAAATGTACCAGGATTTAAGAAAGAATTTTTGGTGGATAGGAATGAAAAAGGACATAGCAGCCTATGTTTCTAAATGTTTAACTTGCTCACGAGTTAAAGCTGAACATCAGAAACCCTCAGGTATGTTACAACCATTAGAAATGCCAGTGTGGAAATGGGAATTGATAACAATGGATTTTGTTACTAAATTACCAAAAACAAAGAAAGGTAATGATACAATCTGGGTGATTGTAGACAGGCTAACTAAGTCAGCTCATTTTCTACCCATGAAGGAAACTTTCAGTATGGAACAGTTAGCTAAATTATATGTAAATGAAATAGTTTCATTACATGGAATTCCTTTATCAATTGTTTCTGACAGAGATAGCCGTTTTACCTCCCATTTTTGGACAAGTTTCCAAAAAGCCATGGGAACCAAGCTAAATCTAAGCACAACCTATCATCCTCAAACGGACGGACAAAGCAAAAGGACCATTCAGACAATGAAAGACATGCTTAAAGCTTGTGTAATTGATTTCGGAGGTAATTGGGAAGATCACTTACCGTTAATAGAATTTTCTTATGATAACAGTTATCACACAAGTATCAATGCTGCACCATTCGAAGCACTCTATGGACGAAAGTGCCGAACCCCAGTCTGTTGGGCAGAAATTGGGGAAAAGCAACTATCTGGACCTGAGATAGTGCAGGAGACAACCGACAAAATCATTCAAGTCAAGGAACGGCTGAAAGCAGCACGTGATCGACAGAAAAGCTATGCTGACAACAGGCGGAAACCATTGGAATTTCAAGTAGGAAATAAGGTATTATTAAAAGTCTCTCCTTGGAAAGGAGTGGTAAGATTCATCAAAAGGGGAAAGCTAAGTCCCAGGTATGTTGGACCTTTCAAGATTATTAGAAGAATAGGACATGTAGCCTATCAGCTAGAACTGCCAAAGGAAATGGCAGGGATACATGATGTATTTCATGTATCTAATCTCAAGAAATGCTTAGCCGATGAATCACTTGTAGTGCCTCTTAAGGATATAGAGGTAAATGAACACCTCAAGTTTGTAGAAAGGCCTCTACAGATTGAAGACAGGAAACTCAAGAACCTCAAGCACAAGAGATTAGTTATGGTCAAAGTGAAGTGGGACTCCAAAAGAGGACCAGAGTACACATGGGAGCTTGAATCGGAAATGCAAAGGAAATATCCACACTTGTTCCAGTAGATCTCGGGGAGGGTATTACTAATGTTAAAATGAGTTATTATACTAACACGTGTGCAATTGTATAATTTATAGATTGTCACCAGGAAACCCTAAAGGATAATCTAAGACAGCAATGTGAGTAATCTCCTTTTTTGCAAATTGTTTTTACAAAACCTCACTTAATTAATTATATATTAATCAGTTATTGAGTATTTGTAAGGATACAATTATCGTCGGTATGTTGGGGTTTTGTATACAAAATTTGTTACTGCCTTGCGATAGGTAACATTTCCACAAGTCGGGTTGACAGTACCGTGGGTGGTAATTAGTATGATTTGGAAACAAATGTAATTGCGAGATCGCCCTCAATACTGTACAATGGTTTTTATTAAAACTTGATTAAACTTGGATTCACTCACCAGTATTTCCCACTGACAAAATGTTTTTAAACGCGTTTCAGGTAACAAAATGTGAAAGCCAAATAGAAGCCAGCTGGACAGCACTGAAGGCTTGGAGAATTGGCAATAAAGTTACCTAAACGAAATAGATGTTTTTATTAAATGAAATTGGGTCTATCCCTATAAAAATATGTGTACTTGAAACTTGGGATTTTTCCCATGTGTTTAATATATTAAAAGCGTGGTATTTTACTCTGATAAAATATTTCCTAAATACGGTCCTGATGTAAATTCCGCTGCCAAATTGATAAAACAACCGATACCACCGAAACTAGCTCACGGCCGCCCGTTCCTGGGAAATAGGGATCGGGGGTTGCGACAGATAGCCTGATGCTAGAGGTGGTTAAGTGGGCTTGTTGGGTGGCTGGGCAAAGGATCTAAACAGGTTTAAACTAGACGGGCCTGGTTGGGTTGACCCGAAACACTTTCTGTTCGAAAATCCAAATTATGAATTTTTTATTGTGTCAAATATAATTACAAAAGCTATATATTATTTTAATATTATCTAGTTTTTTCTTAAAATGCTTTTGGAGGTTTTATGAATTACAACTAGTGGGTTACCACCCGAGCTCCGCAGCGGGTTCAAAACATAGATAAAAATATGCAAAGGTCTAAATTGTAACTATAATAAAGTGTAAGGGTAAATAATGAAAATTGAAAAAAAAACCTTAAAGTAAACATGTCATTATTAAAGTGGAGGGGCTAAACATGTCATTACCAAAGTTGAGGGGCTAAATACGTCATTACCAAAGTTGAGGGACCAAAGTTGGTTGATACTGGAAAAGTTGAGAGGCTAAACATATTACTATAAATGTTGAGGGGCTAAATATGTCATTACCATGGTTGATGTTGACAAAATAGCATTTTAAGTATATATAGAATTACACTTCCCATTTCCCCTTCAGGCAATTTTTTTTTTTTACGAAATTAAGTATAAGAATCAGAATCGACCCATTCATAAGTAAATGGGTCTAAATCGCCATCTCTAGCCTGGCACACAAGCAAACTAATTTTAATCAGTTCTAGTTATTCTTTATTACCGTTTATGAGATGTACATTCTACTGGTCTCATTGACTTGTATTCTGGATATGTTTTGTTCCTATATAAAGTAAGTTACTAAATGTTTTTGCTAATGGGTATAATATACTTCTCAAAGGGCATGAGTGATCTCCTCTCCCCGATATTATATATCATGAAAGATGAATCAGAAGCATTCTGGTGCTTCGTTTATCTATTGGAACGGCTTGGACCAAATTTCAATCGTGATCAAAGTGGCATGCACTCTCAACTTTTTGCACTCTCTAAGGTCCTCTCCTCTCTCTCTATATCTCTACTTCGTTCTCTGTGTGTGATTGTTGATATATGCACATTGCATTTCACATGCTTTGATTGGTTAAAACATGGATTTTGAGGCGGCAATTTAAACCTATTTTTCTGTATGTGTATTTAAGCAGGCTGAAAGTCGCTTAAAAGCATATTAAAATTTATAAAGCCTCGTAATTTGTTTTATTATATATATATTTCGATTATTTTTCTAGAGTTATAGGTTATTTAATGATATTTAAGTATTTAACTCGGCCAGTAAACGAATCGAACGAACATGAATGGAGGCATGTTCGTGTTCGTTTATTTAACTTCAACCGAACACGAACATGAACATATAATCAAACAATATTGTTTTGTTCATGTTTGTTCATTGATAAGATGGTCATATTCATGTTCGTTTATGTTCCTTCATTTAAAACCTAATCGAATAGTTCTCGGTCAAACAAACATAAACAAACAAACTTAAACGGACATAATTTAACAAACATAAGAGAGCACCAATGAACATAATCGAACAAACACAAGCGAACATACAATATTTTTTTTTCATAAAGTAGTGATTAATTACGATAAGTTCCATTGAAAAGCCAATTTTTATTACTAGAAAGCTCACTTACTAATTAGTTATATTTATATAAGTAGTTAGAAAGCCCTTATTATGTTTGTACTTATATCATAGTTTTAAAACACGTCTGAGGCATGCACCTCAAGGCGCGCCTCGAGGCGAAACGCCCAAAAAACGATTATGAGGCGCGCCTCAGGGGGTTTATGTTGTACATGCGCCACAGAGGGGTTGAGGCGCTAAAAAGATTGCGCCTTAGGTGCGCCTCAGGGGTTTTTGATACTTGTTTTTTATGTTTTTGAATTTTTGTGTCAATTTCAAGCAATTTATGTCTTTTTTATGTGTGTTTTTGATCATTTTGATGAATTTGATGATGAATTTAGTTAGTATTATTATATTTATAAGATGTATATTTTTTATATTTATTTTTTAATTCCGCCTCGGTTCGCCTCGAGGCTTACGCCTTGTGAGGCGAAGGGAAAACGCCTCAAAACTCGAATCCGTTCGTTTAAACCTTGACTTATATAAATATAGCTACTTATGTATTTATTAAAATTTAAAAGAACATAAATGAACGAACAAAATGTGTGCTCATGTCCGTTCGTTTATCTAAATGAACAAAAATATTTGTTCATGTTCATGTTCATTCATTCATAAAATTAACGAACTTCCCGCCGAACAAATTCACCAACAGTTCATGAATGTTTAGTTCGTTTACAAGCTTATACATAACACTTTGGTTATTTGTATAGCTCATATATAAGATGATGTTTGTTGGTTGGTCGAACCCGACATATACCCGTACTAAAAGGTTACCATTTTGGCTTGTTAGTTGTTACTCGACCCACCGTTTTGTCAACATTAGATAAAGCAATTGAAATTTTCAATGATACCCATACGTCCTTAACTTTTAAGTGGATTATTAATTATTATGTATCTGTCTTTTGGGAACTTCAGATAATGTGTTCTTGTCTTTAAACATGTATATTTTCGTTTTATATGGCAGTTGGTGGAACTTCTAGACAGTCCGTTACATGATTACTTCAAGCAGAATGACTGCTTGAATTTTTTCTTCTGTTTTCGCTGGATTCTTATTCAATTCAAAAGGTATGTTTATTCTTTATCCTGTGCCCAACTTATAGTTTCCGGATCAAAGTTGTGCGTCTTATTACTATAAACAAGAAGAATTGGGTCGGGACCCACAAAAGAGAAATTTGATTATACTTGAAGAAGTCTATATGCCTGTTAAATACCAAGGGAAATGAGGAATATGCAATGCTGTATACATTCTTCTATAATAATAACTTAATTTTGAATTCTTATTGGAAAGACCAAGATTTTGTGGTAATTGAAGTCGGTAATGTTATCTCAGGGAGTTTGAATACGAGACAACGCTAAGGTTATGGGAGGTTTTATGGACTCACTACCCTAGCGAGCATCTTCATCTATACGTATGCGTCGCTATCCTTAAAAGACACCGGGCCAAAATAATGGGCGAGCAAATGGACTTTGACACCCTTCTAAAGTTCATCAACGAATTAAGCGGTCAAATCGACCTTGATCCCGTTCTTCGCGATGCAGAGGCTCTATGTGTGTATGCCGGTGAGAACGGTGTCGCCTTGATCCCGCCAGGAACCCCGCCGTCATTATCATCCCAAGATTCGATTTATCAACAACAAGACGATGAGATGCTGTAAAACAGGATGCCCAGTGAAGATAAATAAAAAAAACATCAGAAAGTACAGTGTTATACTGATGTTTAAGCCTTTGTTTTCTGCATGTTGATTTCTGTATTGAAGAAAGTAATTAGTTTTGCAATTTGTAAACACAAAACAAGACATTCGTACTTCTATTACAGTCTTAGATAATATACCGTTGATTTTGTGTTATGATACGATGCATGAACCTGGTTCTCACTAGATTACTACCACTATTCTTATTCCTTAGTATTTTATGTTTTTCTGCATGTCAACAAAGGTTTTTAAAGCCGTGGGTTTGTGCCGGAGCAGCCTGAACATGATCTATGTAATCCAATTATCTAAATGAGTTATAAACAGGTTGCAGTCTTGTAGATCATAATCATGTTGCAAATAGGTTAAAGTGGTCATACACAGGTTAGGAGTTGGCCTTATAAAACATATTTTTTATTGCATTAGTAGAGGGTTGACGTGGCAACCTATTTAATTAAATGAGTTAAACAAGTTAACTCGAAGATACTTAAATATGTCAACCCAAATATTATCTATTTATTAAACGGCTTAGACTACTCGGTGTGGGGATGTCCTCGGGCCCGTCTGGTGCGGCGACGGGCCTGCACACCGCCCCCCGGGTCGTCCCCGTCTTCTCCGTCTCCATCTCGACGCTCAAGCCGGGCCACATTTCAAAATTCATAGCCGTTGTAACGGCTACGTTTAATAAAAAAAATTAATTTCTTTAAATAATAACCATTTATCCCCATTTTCTACACCAAATCAACCCAATCTCTCACTTTTTTATACATTTCTTCAATTTTTTTTTAAATTTTAGCCATGGATTCATACAATCAAAACAACTCGAACCCAAACCCGAACCAAAACGTTTTCTCGGTACCCGGCTACTATCCGACGATGGATCCGAGTTGGCCAGCATCGTAACTAGTGTTTTTTGAAGTTAAGGTTTTTTTTTAAATTATGTAATGTTTTTTTAGAGTTATTTAATGTTTTATTTTATAAGTTATGTAATGTTTAAAAAAATGTTGAATCTTTATAAAAAAAAAACAAAAAATAAATAAATAAATAAATAAAGGAGGGAAGGCCATCCTCCACACACTTGGTTCATCCTTGGGGGACCATCATCCTTGCGTGGTGACATGGCGGGTGACGTGGAGGACCGTCCTTTGAGGATGGGCTCCTCCACACCCCATAGTCTTAGCGACAATCCTAAACCTTTACTGAAAAATCAAGGTCGTTAGCCACGTTAAGGCCTTTTATATTTGAAATGCTTTAAAATTCTTTAAAGTAGTGAGATTCAACATGCGTTGCGGCGGCACGAATATCAAAACTCAAATAAAAAGCAGACGCCGACGACGTATACCAAAACTCAAATTCTTTATTGGAAGGATTTATGAGTACTGCAGCAATAAGTTGTGTTTTAATATATACGAGTTTTTGGGACCCGCGTGTTGCGTCGAAACCGTTAAATCAAACAGAAAAAAAGATAGACGTAAAAACATTAAATCACCACGCACGTTACGAAGTGTTAACCCAACAAACACAAGTGTAGTACGCAAATAACGTTAATTAACTATTTGTATTGAATTTCATCCCCGTATTTATAATCATTTTTTAGAGATTAAGATATATAGTGTTTCTTCAATGGAAGTAAAGGAAGTTAAGTATATCAAGATGGGCGCATGATATTTAAACAGTTCCAGTGTCGAGTGTGGTTCAGGAATCCGAGTTCTTTGTTGAGGGCGGAAATAGTTGAGGCACTAATTTGTGTTAAGGAATGGCTTTGTGGTGTATCAATTGATTCAACAAATTCTATGGTGAAGATGGAGTTTCGATTTAATGGTAGTTGAATTTGATTTGTGTGTGTTTTTGCAGGTTAAAATTGTAACTGTGTTTTGGAATCAGTAGTGTTATTATAGAACGTAAACCTTGAAATGCCCTGAAATGTATTGTACAATTTTAATGAGTAATATACGAGAAATGAAACCCTATAGAAATTAGAAAGTTGGAATATTGCATTAAGGATTTTTAAAATTTTAAAATCTATTTACATTTTTGACACACTAAATCATTTATGAAAATTTTGGACAAGAGTACCTGATGTGTCAAGACAACATAGTTTTTAATGTCTAAAACCCCGTTTTAGTATTGGTTTAGTGCAAATTTCACTTTGAATTTGTTAAATATGTTAATTGGTGTTTTGTGGGTTTATAGTTAAAACGATGGATTTCCATGTAAAATACAAGATTAACTAAAGAATTCAGAAGAATTGCTAGATCGACTTTAGTACGGGCCATACGGATCAGAAGAGTATGGATCGTATGCATTGGAATTTGGAGTTGGGCTGCACCGCCTTAGAAGTTTAAAACCCTAGTGGACTCAACTGCTAACATAAGAGGATACAGGTTGTACCCTATTGGGGCGTACGAGACGACCCGACCCAAAACTTTAGTGGGCCCTATAAATAGAATAAGTCATTCAAGAAACCCTAAGTTGCGAATTCATACGTCAAAAAGATTGGAACAAGGGTGGGTTATTCAAGTTTTCAATGAATCCAGAAGATTCAAGGAGATCAATCTATTGATTTTTACTGAGTTAGAACGTTTATAATTTTGTTTTCATTTGTCTTTATCATGTATTCCATGAAATCTTGTGTTTTAGTTATTTGTATGGATAGCTAACCGCCTTATAGCTGATTAGGTAGGATAAATCTTGATACTTTTTGAAGTTGGATGATTTTATTTATAAAAATGTAATTTTAGATAACTGTATATAATTGAACTTGTAATGTGTTAATCTGTATGTTGGGTATTGATTCTTGAATGAGTTTTGTGTGGGTAATTTAGATCTTTCTATGAGGTTATGCATGTTTGATCTATTTTATCTATCTTTGGACTATATATCGATCGTTAATCTAGGACGTAATACTTAGTAGGTAATGAAAGAACTTGATTAAAATAGTTTGGAAATTAGTTAGTGTTCGCTTAAAATTGAGCAACATAGATAGTAAATCGCCCAGTTTGTTAATTTGTGCAACTAAACAATAAAAGAAGCTCTAAATGACAAGGGATAGGTAAATTACTTAGTTACTTAAAACTGGTTAGTTAGGTGTGTCTATGGCTTGAGTATTCAGGGTTATTTGGTTAACTCGAGAGGGTAATGACTTTTTAACACTTCACACCTCATCAATAGTTTTTACTATGATGAGCTTTTGATAAATACATAATCAAAAGACTTTATAAAAGAGTTAGGAGGATTCTGATCCTAATTGGTTATTCTTTCTTATATTTGATTTTAAAAATAATTTTTAGTAGTTTGTTTTTCTTACTATTTCGCCATTTCAATGTTACATAGCTTAGATATCATTCACATGGTTAGAGTTATAGATTTTGTGTCCTAAGATTAATTCTCGGTAACTACTTGAATTATACTATATTCTGATATGTATGCTTGATTGTTACATGTGTAGTTAGTAGTCTTTGGTTTTTTACTTTAAAATTCGTCTGTGTTTTGTTTCATTTTATTTGTTACTATCTAAGCACGTAAGTACCATGGTCATCCTAACCAACTAGTACCAAATTTAAGTTGAAACATTGCATTAAGGATTTTTAGAAATTTTAAATCCATTTATATTTTCATGGAATTTGACTGACCAGACATTTATGTAAATTTTGGACCCCGCCAACAAGCCGTCCCCGAGAATGCTAAACTGACGTTGGGGCTCTAGCTGCAAGGCCATTCCTACGTTTTTGAAGACCCTAAGCTAACTACAAAGTAAAGACTCTTTTTGAAAAGCTATCATTTTTAACATGTTTAGTAACAAACCCCTTCTCCTTTACCCAGGATTGGGATGGGCATTTATAAACTAAAAAGTTTATAGTTGGTGAAGTTAAATTTATTTTTTTAAAGTTATATGTTTTGTATGGATATAGTTTATGCTTAAATAAAATTTATTTTTCTAGCTATGGAATGAGGTCGAATGATTGATAGTTGTTGCAGTTATGTCTTTAGTTTAATTTCGAAATTAGGCCTTGAATGTGGGCTTTTTTTCCTAAATTATTTTTATTTGGGCTCCTATAGTAAAAAAAAACAAAAAATTGGGTTAGTTTTGCTTTTATTTTGGCTTAATACACATACAATATATAAATTACTAAAAATTGGAGACCTTTAATTTTTTGCGGCTCTAGGCCCGTGCCTAGGTTGGAAAGCCTTACGGACCGGCCCTGGGTGAGATTAACAACTGGGCTCCACCCTATAATATAAACTCATCACATATATATATTGAAAAATCAATAATACAACGTTAATTGTTATAAAATAAACAAATCAAAAGTAATGTAGAAAAATGACCGAACTTACTTAAGCGAATTGCAAGGCTCTCATAATGTTTTTGGAAGCAAATCTCTCAATCAAGTCTTTACTGTCCATATTTTCTTATATTTCATTTTGAATAACTATCATTGTCAACCTATTAAAATATGTTAAAATGGATTAATTTCAAGTATTTAAACTGCATGGGCCATTAAGAATTTGTATCTTTAAAAATGGCTTAAACATATTGGTTTTTTATTAAATATATATATATATATATATATTTAAAAAAAAATATAGCCTATGGAGAATCGGCCCTGTGCGATGACCCACATGTTAGCCTATCTTGTATAACACCCAACGTTGAGGAGCCATTATTTTTGTATAAAGATATTTGAAGAGGACAAAGTGCAAATATTTTACATTGAGGCACTATCACTTTAGCAGCCACGTTTCCTTGTGATATGTGACACAATCTCAACAAGATATGGTCACTTGAGAGCTTGCCACGTTTTCTATTAACTCATCAAATCTCTTGCATACTAAAAATAAACATAATCACCAGATTCATATACAAACAAGCCTCTCATTGCACTATAACAACTTCCAAAAGGTTTCTCCTCCCTAAACTTCTTCTGATTCATCATCAAACAAAGGCTAAATAATCTTTCTTCCGAGGACCTGAACCATCTTCTCAAATTCCCTCACACACGTTACAACTGCTTGATGATCAAAACACCCGATGACAATCAATCTTCCTATTTCTTTGTCGTAGGAAACAGATTCAACACCCGGAACACTATAAACTGCCTTCTCTATCTTTTTTATTTCACTTTCACTGTTAAAGTTCACTCCCAGCGTTACTTTCCATTTCTGAAAAAAAAAAAGTAGGATCAAACAACAAACGACAATAAGAACCATCATAATAAGAGCTCTCTCAAACAAAGTAAAAATAAAAATGAAAAGAAAAGAAACGGAAATAAGAATTTGCTAATGGATTTAACATTAAAAACAAACAAATTACGGGGACGATCTTGGTTTAAAAAAGTGCACCTTAAGCGCGCAAAGCGGCCCTAGGCACAAAGAGTTGCGCCTTGTGTGACATAAGGCTAGCTCTGTACAAAAAGCGAGCCTTTTTCGATAAAAATCCCACTGAGGCGCGTGCTTTTTGTACAGAAGGTGTTTTTTTGTTTTAAAGGGTTATACATGTAGCTAAAATGGTTGTACATTAAGTGACTTATACATTAAATCATATATAAACCTTATTTATCACTATATTTTGGGTAAGGGATGCTAAAAGCATATAGGATATATATATATATATATATAGGGAAAGTTCTTGTACAAATAATCTTAACATACTACACATACAAATTGAAGGAAAACTCAAAAAGACAAAGTGGCATTTTTGTAATTATCAATAACTATCAAAGTTACTCTAGCTACTTTTAGTAGCAAAAAAAAAAAAAAAAAAAAAAACTTTTTTTTTTTGGTAACAAAATGTAGCGATTTTTTATAAAAAATATTAAAAAAAAATTGTGTTTTTTAGGTATTTTTGGTTGAGTTCACATTTGTATAGTAACTTTGATAGTTGTTGGTAATTACAAAAATGTCACCTTGTCTTTTTTACTTTTCCTTCAATTTGTATGTTTAGTAGGTTAAGTTTATTTGTATTTGATCTTTTGCCTATATATATAAGCACCGTGTGCCTCACGTACGAAAAGCCCGCCGCTTTTGCGATTTGCGCTTTGATTTTAGACCTTGTCGCTTTTGTGCGCTTCACACTTTTTTAAACCAAGGAGACGATAAAAAACAAAATAAAGGTGTATACATACACTCTGATTGGGGTTTCGGAAATTGTTGCCTTCCTCAAAGGCAGATTCTAACTCACTACCTGTTCTCCATCTTCGTGAATCTATGACAATAAGTGATTATCATTATGCATCTTAATATCAAATATTAATATCAAGTATAAAACATCGACAATCAATTGTTCAAATAACTAGGAACTTACCAGTAATATGAATATTGTCTCCAAAAAAAGTAGCTGGGATGATTGAGTTGAAGAAATCACGACGGCAAAGATAGTAGCCTCCTTTGGTTACCTCGAATCGAGACAGATCTCCTCCAATCACTTCTTCCTCACTCTTTTCTTCTACTTCACCGCCATCCTTATACACAAGGCTCGCACCATATCCACTTCTTATTATTGCTCCTTCCTCCGTTAGGATATGCGCATGAACTTCATCACCAGCGTCTAATAAGTTGCCAATTGGCCAATAACTTAACCACACAACATCTTCATCAACTCTAGGTTTGCAATACACCACAGGGCTGTATACCCAGGTAACACCCCTGGTTTGGTTACTGATTCTGGCGAACAAAGGAGGCCGCTCAGTTTCACCACCTGATGATCTGTATAAGGCTGTTACACTTAATCCATGAATTTTATGCTTCTTTGGATGCAGAGGCACATGAAAGGATAAGAATTTGGATGAGGACGTATACTCATGTGTCGCCATGCTTTGATCCTTTATGCCTTGCAGATAGGTGCTTCTTATACCAAATTCATGCAACATCTATATATATTACACACAAAACTCAATTACTTCATCATATACTAAACATTTTGCTGGATATTTGTGAGAAACTGAGAAAGAGATAACCTGGATATTCCAAGTTCTGCCTTTAGTAATCTCATCACCAACCAGGTCCACCTTATGATCTTTATATGCTTTAATCCATTGCATATGTCCCAGATCTGCTTCATCAAGTTTTTCTATGGATACTAACTTAAAAAGGCCTTCAATCTCAAACAGTTTAAAACAACCTTCATAACAAAACTTCTCTAGTGTGAAACGAGCTGATTGGAATGTTATTCTCTCCAGCGATGTACACCATCCTACACGCAACCTCTTTAGCGTACTTGGGAGACATGATAGAGACTTGAGGTTTGGACAACCAGTCAAGTAAAGCGACTGAAGCATTTTAAGGTCAATGTAACTGGGCAGGATCTCAAATGAATTGTAAGATAAAAACAATGTAGATAATGATTCGGGTAAGGCAAACAAAGGCTGTTCTGGAGTTCCACCACAAATACATAAAGCTTTTAGCCTTTCCAGTTGATTTACACACTTCTGATTCGATAAAGTCTTCCACAGCCTAGTGCACCCTAACAAACTCAAGTAGGAAAGATTCTTAAGGTATCTAATGGTTTTACAAACATGACTCAAACTGATACAGCCACTGAGGTCCAAAAACACAAGTTTAGGGAGTCGGTGGAGATTGCAGATGCTGACAAGTTTGTAAGACAAAGAGAGATCTAGAACCTTGAGCGAATTAAGAACCTGTTCCATGAATAACAAGTTAAATTTATCATTGTACATTCAAATGAAGATTGTCTAACACTAAGAAGCTTAAAGGTAAAGTGATAAACAGAAGACTGAATTCCTTGTACCAGTGGGTTGAACTCTTCCAAATCTCCTAATTTCATATGTAATGCCACCAAGCAGTTTGTTATAGGCCTGCGGGTATTGTTTTCAGATAACATTTATGCCACTTCAACCATCTTAGATCTGGAAAATTCTTGTAGGTCCCGGTGAGTTTCACATTCGAGAGATGGAGAAATTTTTGGTTCTTCATCTTTATAAGGGAACTTGTTTTAAATGCCTGCAAATTCAGTATGCCTGATAATGATTACTAGGTAAATAATATTTCACTACCATTGGAGGAAGAAGAAAAGGTATACAAAAAAAAAAAAGCAATTCACCTCCCTGAAAGTCGTTTATTCTTAACCCCTTAGGGCATACGTTAATGCTTCCCTAACTGAAATCTATTGTGTCCGGCCCTAACCAATATATTCTTTTTCAATTTAATGGGTTTGACAGGCAAAACTGTTTCTTTTTTCAATTTAATGGGTTTGGAATGAATCTTGTTTTTATGTACAGGAAAGAGTTAACAAAATCAGATTCATACCGTTTTGTGTTGCAATTAGCCAATCAACCATTATGGTGGTTAAGTCTACACACAGGTGAAGAAATTCTTATAATTAATTGCTTTTTAATTATGGTATTGGGAAATTCTTGTAATTCTTGCCAAGTATGGAACACTAATTTACTTATTAGACTTACCTCTGATCTCATCCCTTCCTCAGCTTCTAGCATGTTCAACACCAGACCTTCAATTGTCTTGGAACCCTAACGGAGAAAGACATGAAATTAGAGAATGCTTATTTGAAATGAAAGGTTGTGAAATGTACAATGCGCATAAAGATAAACGCAAGAAGCATCTTACATCTCCGTTCCTCAACAAAGTTTTGCATTCATCATCACGTCAAACTCTACTATGTTCTGCAGGATCTTTGGAATCCTTTCGAACTATATTTCTTGCCATATCTTGTAGGAGTTTATGCATTGCCAGTCTGTTCCCACTAACTCTTGGATCAGTAACAAGGCATCTGTTAATGAGGGTCACAATCCCAGATTCTGCATGATAGTCATCCTCCAATATCTTTTTCACATCATCTGCATATTCACCAAGAAACAAACAAGCAATATGGAGAAACAACTCTCGGTGACTCTCACAGGGCAAGGTATCAAAACTCTTTTGTAGTACACCTTGGATTTTAATATTAACATCTCCTTTCAAGGAATTCAGTGAATTCACTGTACTTCTCCACGTTTCAATTCTTGTCCCCTGACCTTCAGATAGAGAAGAACCCAATACCTTGAGAGCTAGGGGATTCCCTTCACAATATTTTGCTAACTGTATTGCAAGCTCCTTAAAACCTTCCCTAGGAACCTTAGATCCAAAGGCATGATAACTTAAAAGTTCCAATGATTCATGATCATTTAACAATTCAACTTTGTGGACATAGCACCCAAAAGATATGGACCCGACCCATGTACGTATGCTTAGATGCCTTGTTGTTATAATGATTTTACTTTGTGTATGTAAAACCTTTGTTCCAACTAAAGTGTTTAGTGTATCTTTGTCATCGATGTCATCAATAACAATAAGCACCCTTGTTTTTTCTATAACCTTTTCGATCTGAAACGCTCCTTCAGAAAGATTAGATATCATTATGTTATTTCCTGAAACATCTCTGAGAAGTTGTTTCTGTAAACCATGCAATACAGCAGGTTGATTCTCAATCCCTTCAAGAAAACTGCTGCATTCAAAGTTTTGCTTGTTTAAGTTATAAATGTATTTGGCAAGTGTTGTCTTGCCACTTCCTCCCATACCGCAAATTGCTAGAACAGGATGATCAGGCTGCTCAGATCTCAACCAAAAATTAATATCTCTGGCT
Organism: Helianthus tuberosus; assembly: GCA_030545235.1. Classification (NCBI taxonomy): domain Eukaryota; kingdom Viridiplantae; phylum Streptophyta; class Magnoliopsida; order Asterales; family Asteraceae; genus Helianthus; species Helianthus tuberosus. The sequence goes on along the minus strand of CM060363.1, from coordinate 181,252,524 downwards.
CGAGTCTCTATTCCAGTTAGACCCGCTGGAGTACTAAGGAGCTTCAAATCTAGTTCGCAGTAAACTTTTTGAACAATATCTGCAATAAAGGCGGTTTCAGACCTGGAAAGGAAAATGATCAAACTTAGAGCAAGACATCAAAACCGCTTAAGAGCATAAATGCTTCAGTTCATGCAGAATAAAACCACCAAATAGAAAAAAAAAAATCTTTAGCAGATGTACATGCAATCTGATTAAAACCACCATACACGATCAACCAAAGTGTACATAGAAAATGTACATGCAATCTGACTAAAGCCATAATTTAATAATGATAAACTGAACACTACTATGAAATGGACCATCAAATGGTGCAAAGTAACAGATAATATCATCATCACCATTCATCACTCCTAAAATTCCTCCTCTTAGTCAATTGTGAATATTTTGTAATTATTATGTAGTCAATAACTGTTATCACTTTGCATATATTTCTCCTTGTAATTAGCTTTGTATTCAAGTATATAATGATATCAAATCTCTTTAATCAAGCAGAGAGAAGTCCTAGACTTACATGGTATCAGCCTAATCATCTTCATCGATCCTCTCCTGTCTGCTTCTCTTCTCTTTGCCCAACCATGCCAACCACCTCTTCCACATCTTTCACCAATACCACCGGAACCAAACTGCCGATGGCAACCATCCTCCACATGCTCACTCTCAACCTTTCTTCTACCAACTATCTCTATTGGCATAACCAAATCCTACCCCTCCTTGCTAATCAGGAATTGATTGGATATATCGATGGTTCCATCTCCCCACCTCCGAAAACCGTTACCGTTGATTCCAAAGATCAACCTAATCCCGCCTACTCGACCTGGTTTGTTAATGATCAACAAGCCGTTCTTATCCTTAACTCCTCCCTTACCGAAGAAGCCGTTGCCGAGATACTCGGTCTCTCAACCGCTCGTGAAATCTGGACTGCCCTCCAGGCAGCATTCAGTAACACTTCCTTAGAACGGATGCATTTACTCCGTGACAATCTTCGTCAATTAACCAAAGGTTCTTCTACTGTTGCTGAATACGGTCGCAAATTCAAAGCCATATGTGATCAGCTATCAGCAATTGATCATCCTGTAAGCGACACAGACAAAACCCACTGGTTCCTCTGTGGTCTCGGCTCCACTTTTGAAAGCTGGTCCACCGCTATTCGCACTGCTCGTGACTCTCTTGCCTTTCGCGAACTGCTCACCAAAGCAAAAAGTCAAGAAGGGTTTCTGCATACACTCCAGCCGCTTAATCCTCCTTCTGTTGCCTTTGTTGCTCACGGCCAAAACCACCATCGTTCATCCGGCTCATTCACCAATGGGTCCAAATCTGGATCCTCTGGATCCGGTTCCTACAACCGTGGGAACAATCAATCCACCTCCTCCAAAGGAACCCGTAGGCCACCCCATTGTCAGTTATGTCACTAACGGACATTATGCGAACAAATGTCCAAAACTCTCCACCTTTGTGGCCTCGGCTTCAGGAAATGACGGACTTGCGCGCGCCTTCCACGCTCAATGTCATGTTTCGGATGCAGATAGTCCCGACTGGACAGCCGACACCGGGGTCGACGTTCACATGACTAATGACACCTGTAACCTAAACTCCTTTTCTCCTTACACAGGCACATCATCCGTTACTTTTGGTAATGGACACTCCTTACCAATAACTCATAAAGGACGTGTCGAAGTCAATAAACACGTTAAAATAAATGATGTTTTGGTTGTTCCATCCGTAACTCGAAATCTCCTCTCCATTAGCAAGTTAACAAATGATTATCCCGTTGACGTTTTATTCTCTAATTCATTTTTTGTGATACAGGACCGGAAAACAAGCCGACCTCTTGCTCAAGGTCGGTGTGAAAACGGTCTTTATGTGCTTCGGGACAAGTCTTTTGCCTTTTTTGCTTCTAGTGCGTCTAATAAAGCCTCATTTGAATTGTGGCACAATCGTTTGGGTTATGTTGCATTTGATATTATTTTTGTTTTAAAAAGACTTGGTCATTTGTCATTTACATCCATTTTACCTAAGCCCAATATATGTTCTCCATGTCAACTTGCTAAAGCTCACAAATTACCTTTTGACACAAATGACAAACGTGCATCTCACCCCTTAGATCTTGTTCATTGTGATTTATGGGGACCCTCACCATTCTTTAGCAAAGACGGTTATAAATATTATGTTGTGTTTGTTGATGATTACTCTAGATTCACATGGATGTATCCTCTTAAAAACAAAACAGAGTTTTATACAATCCTTCAAACCTTTTTGCGTCTAGTCCAAACTCAACTTTCACGCAAAATAAAGGTTTTTCAAAGTGATGGCGGTACAGAATTTACTAATAACTTTGTGCGAAAAATCTTTGATGAAAATGGCACCTTTCACCGTTTTTCATGTCCCTATACCGCCCCTCAAAACGGACGTGCCGAAAGAAAACACCGTCACATTGTAGAGACGGGCCTAGCCATGCTTTTTCATGCTAATGTTCCCATCACTCATTGGGTCGACACCTTTAGTTCGGCCACATACATTATCAATCGCTTGCCCACCAAAGTCTTAAACCAAAAATCTCCTTTCGAAATGCTCTTCTCCATAACACCTAATTTTACAAATTTCCGTGTATTCGGGTGTTGTGTCTATCTATACCTACGTGACTATGCACCTCATAAACTTGCTCCACGAAGTATCCCTTGTATTTTCCTACGTTATGCCCGCAATACAAAGGATACAAATGCTTTGATCCTGCATCATCACGCATGTATGTGACCCGGCATGCTCGATTTGATGAAATTTGCTTTCCATTTGTGCGAGACTCATCCTACACCAACTTAGCCAATCTTTTCCTTTCCACCTTCCACGAACCCACCTCTTTTTCTCCTCCGCAATGCCATACCTCTCCAACTCCTACACCAACATCCATTTCTATTTCACCTTGCACCTTGTGCAAAGGTGATTCTTCTCCCCATTCGAACACAACTTCCACCACTCTCGACACCCACCCATTATCACCCACGACTTCACTCAACACCAGCCATCCTTCCACCTCTTCCGACAATTCTTCCACACCAAACACGACCTCAACCAATACCACTCCTTTGTCCTCCGCCACACAAGACCAACCTTATGCCCCACCACCTCCCACACCTTCTCATCCTATGGTAACCCGTTCCAAAGTCGGAACCTTCAAACCCAATCCCAAACACACATCATATCTTGCAAATGCCATGTACTCTTGTCTACATGCGCCCCTCCTCACCAATACTGTTCCAAAGGGCTACAAAAGTGCATCAAAACATCCACATTGGATGAATGCTATGCAAGATGAACTTAAAGCGCTTCATCGAAATCAAACATGGACTCTTGTGCCACGTCCTTCATCTACAAACGTTGTTGGCTCTAAGTGGGAATTTCGAACTAAATATCATTCTGATGGCTCTCTTGATCGGCATAAAGCAAGACTCGTCGCTCAAGGCTTTACGCAAATCCCTGGTCTCGATTTCAATCATACTTTTAGTCCTGTGGTAAAAGCATCTACCATTCGCATTGTTCTCTCATTAGCGGTTATCAATAATTGGTCCCTACACCAACTCGATGTGAACAATGCATTCCTTAACGGGGGTACTTTCTGAAACCGTCTATATGGAACAACCTCTCGGGTTTGTAGACCTCAACCTTCCACACGATGTTTGCAAACTAAATAAGGCTCTCTACGGCCTCAAACAGGCTCCGAGAGCTTGGTTTCAAAGCCTTAGCTCCTTCCTTTATCTTACGGTTTCAAATGTAGTCGGGCCAATCCTTCACTTTTTATCTATCATAAAGGTGATTCCATCATGTACCTTCTAGTGTACGTAGACGACCTTATCCTCACAGGCAACAAATCCTTCTTAATCAACACTTTCACTACTTGTCTACATCAGGAATTCGCAATAAAGGATCTTTGTTCACTAAACTACTTTCTTGGCCTTGAAGTCGTTTATGATACCAAAGGTTTTTTTCTCACTCAAACTAAATATGCAAATGACATTCTCACTCGCGCCGACTTAACCGACGCCAAACCTTTCCCCACTCCTCTCTCCACATCTGACACATTCACCAAAGATGGCACCCCATATTCCGATCCCACTCTCTATTGCTCCCTTGTTGGCGCTCTTCAATACTTAACCATCACTCGACCCGACTTATCTTATGCGGTCAATCAAGCTTGCCAACACCTACATTCACCCACTGAAAAACACTTCCAATTGGTTAAGCGGATACTACGTTATGTCAAGGGAACAATCTCTCACGGGTTGGTATTTACACGTCCTACAACTCCTTCCATCTTAGGTTACTTGGATGCGGATTGGGCTCGTTGTATTGAAACAGGGAGATCCACTTACGGTTACTCAATTTTTTTGGGCGGTAACTTAGTCTCCTGGAGTGCTAAGAAACTACCAACAGTAGCAAGATCGAGTTGTGAATCTCAGTACCTGGCAATGGCAAATGCAGCAGCCGAAATCGTTTGGATTACTCACCTTTTGCAAGAACTTCATGCACTTCCTCCGACACGGCCGACTCTTTTATGAGACAACAAGAGTGCATTATTCATGACCCAAAATCCGATTTCTCACAAACGTGCCAAGCACATCGACTTAGATTATCACTTTGTTCGAGAACTGGTTATGTCCGGTAAATTACACACCAAGTTTGTTCCTACCAAGCTTCAACTCGCGGACATTTTTACAAAAAGTCTGCCACGACCTCTTTTTGAGCATTTCCGAGACTTACTACGGGTTCAACCACCGCCGTTTCGCTTGCAGGGGGATAACAGATAATATCATCATCACCATTCATCACTCCTAAAATTCCTCCTCTTAGTCAATTGTGAATATTTTGTAATTATTATGTAGTCAATAACTGTTATGACTTTGCATATATTTCTCCTTGTAATTAGCTTTGTATTTAAGTATAAAATGATATCAAATCTCTCTAATCAAGCAGAGAGAAGTCCTTGACTTACACAAAGTAACATAGTTTTTAGCAAACTGGGTACTCATAAAAAAGTTTATAACTTATAGCAGGTTCAAATGGGTCAGCAAACCATTACCAATGACAGCCGCCACCTCCCCCCGTTGTCGCCTCTACTTCGACCGCCGTCCTTACCACCACCATCACAAGTCACCGCCTGTAAAAACAAGATCAAGAGGCTTACTACTAGCACTATGGCTAGGGAAGATTCAAGATGCAAGTTGATGAAGAAATAGGGTGGTTAATAGCTCCTAGAGAAGGTCCTTCAAGCTCCCTTGCTTCCAATCTTCTTAGGTATGCTTGTTACACCTTATGATCACCTTAGAATGTATGAGAATGGCTTGAAGATGAAGGGTTTAGGATGGGTGTTTGGGCCGTAGCTTTGAGAGGAGAAGGAGAAGAGGTTGTGGTGTGTTGAATGGTGAATGATAAAATGTTTAAGTCTTGTGGTTTATAAAAAGGATCTTCCAACATCTAATTGTTCAAGGGTTAATATGTTTAAAATCCTAACAACATATCCAATAATTAATTCAAAAGAAATCACCATGTGCGTCCGCAGTTGTTTACGCAACATCCACCTCTCACCGCTGCCTCTGTATCCGCCACCGTATCTCTGCCTACACCATCGCTACTAGCCACCATAAAGAATATAGCGGGTCAACCTATTTTGGCACTTTTTTTTCTAAAACAACTCATTTCAACGCAACTCTTTTTTCACCTCAAACCATGTTGACCCGAACTTATTTGCTCCACCCATTTAATCATTAAACAAAATATAGCATGCTCTGGCACGCACCCATTTCACATGTTGTAAATCTGTTTGTGCTGACCTGAACTTGTTTTATACTCATTATAAATAGATCGGAAAATGGTATAGCAACAAGGAATATGAAAGCATGATCCCTCCAAATTACAAAGCGTGATACACTCCATGAAAAAAAGATATAGCTCCATTTTCATTTTTGTTCTTGAAAGTTTGAAACAAATTAAAATAACCAATTTCCGCTAAATAAAAAAAAAAACAATTCAAATGGGATGGGCCATTAGAATCCTAAATTGGCAAGTCAAAACTAAAGTAGCAATAACTGAAAAGAAAGTATTCCAATGGGAGAGATATTGAAGCATACATACCCTGAAACAACCATCCCCTTCAAATCAGCCACCTCTGTTAGGGCTTCCTTCCACCGAATCGCATTATCCTCCGTCCATTTTGAACCTTCTTTCGCTTCAATCGCGAAGCTTCCTTTCTGGTTCCTGACATCCGAAGGATCGACGCCATAAAACACAGGGAAAACGAAATGACGGGCATTCCTCTTTTGCTGGAGGATCAAGGAAAGCTCATCAAGGCACCATCTTGAGTTTGCAAAGTTGTTTGAAATTACAATTATTGAAGCTCGTGAAGTTGTTATTGATCTCTCGATTTCTGGCTTCAGTTGTTGACCTTCACGGATTTCATCATCGTCCCTGAAGGTCCTGATCCCGGCTTGATGTAAGGCCTTATAAAGAAGATCGGTAAAAGAATGACGAGTGTCTTCACCTCTGAAACTTAGGAAGACATCGTAGTCGTAAGAAGAGGTTGTTGGGGCAGATGTAGATGAAGTAGAAGCCATTTAATTTGAGAAGAGGCTGTGAAATCAGGAGAGAGAGGGGGGATTTAAACTCAAGGTTCAGAAGTGAAGTTGAGGGGAGAAAATTATAAAGCCATTAAAATTAAAATTAATGAAGAGGCTGTGAAATCAGGAGAGAGAAGGGGGATTTAAACTCAAGGTTCTGAAGTGAAGTTGAGGGGAGAAAATTATAAAGCCATTAAAATTAAAATTAATGAAGAGGCTGTGAAATCAGGAGAGAGAAGGGGGATTTAAACTCAAGGTTCTGAAGTGAAGTTGAGGGGAGAAAATTATAAAGCCATTAAAATTAAAATTAATGAAGAGGCTGTGAAGTCAGGAGAGAGAAGGGGGATTTAAACTCAAGGTTCTGAAGTGAAGTTGAGGGGAGAAAATTATAAAGCCATTAAAATTAAAATTAATGAAGAGGCTGTGAAATCAGGAGAGAGAAGGGGGATTTAAACTCAAGGTTCTGAAGTGAAGTTGAGGGGAGAAAATTATAAAGCCATTAAAATTAATTTAGAATTGGAGCCTCTTATGTATGAAGATAAGGTTATTCTACAAAGAGTAAATTACGATTTTAGCCCATGTGGTTATATCAACTTTTTTCTATCAGCCCAAAATAGATTTTTTGAACATATGTGCCCCTCATAGTCTTTATAACTAACTATTTTGACCCTTGTGTCTAACTTAACCCATTACCCTGAGTCTAACCACATAGGCCAAAATCGTAATGGGTTGAGTTAGACTCAGGGGCCAAAATAGTTAGTTATAGAGACCATGAGGGCATAAATATTAAAAATTCTATTTTAAGCTAATAAGGTAAAAGTGATATAACAACAGGGGTCAAAATCGTAATTTACTCTTCTACAAATCTATCTTTAACAACATGCAAATAAAAAATAAATCTTTAGTTCCTTTTAAAATAAAAATTCAATTGACGTCACAAATAGCCACTATTTTTTAATTTCATGTAGACTATAGGTGGCTATTTTAACCTATATATTTGAAAACGGGGCCATTTACAATTAGGCTGTATTTGTTTGATAATGGATCAAAGTAGTAAAGTGTAAAAGAGTAGCTTACAACATACCAAATGGTTTTTATCTAAAACGACTAGAATTCAGTGGCGAACTCAGAAATTTTTTATGAGGGTGTGGAATTTTTTTAAAAATTTTAGCCCCCTAGGTATATAAATAAAAAAATCGGTCCGTATTGGATCGGGTCATGTAAAATAAAAGAACATCAAACTAAAATTTATATAATCATCAAAAATATGTCAAACCTTGTTACAAACATATTTTAAAATGTCGCCCTACAGGTTTTCATTTTTTGAAATCTATCCAAAACATCATCTAGAGCTACTTTCTTAAGCAAGTCTTTCTCTATATAACATATACAACTGTCACTTAAATTCTCATCGCCAATCCGATTACGCAAGTCGGTCTATAGGTTCTTCATTGCCGAAAAACATCTTTCAACGGTTGCACTTACGACGGGTAATACGAGAACAAGCTATACTCTAACCATCCTTTATACTCGTGTTTGTCATACCATTCTTCCTTAAATTTTCTTAATTTGTTACCTTGAAATATTGATTCTGGGAATTCGATATCTCTTGGTTGACATGGTCCTCTTAGTAGATATGCCCTTCTAATCTCATCTCGTTAATTCACGTTATATGATTCAATCGGCTTGCGATCATAAGGATCCGAAGGAAGAGTATCCACATCAACGAATTCAGAAGATGATCCAACCCCTTTCCTCTTGAGAAATCGCGTCATAACGTCTTTACTCATGGTTCCTATCATAAACAAATTACTCCATAAGTTCATCGCTCTATAACATAATGTTTCAATTTTAATTTTCAACTATTCAAGCCCTAGAAACCGTGTAATGTAAGTTGTAATCACCCTAAAACTCATCTAAACAACATAATCACCCTAAAAATCAACTAAACAACCAAAAACAACGTCAAAACACACAAAAAAAAAAATCAAACCTATTTAACATCTTTATTACCCTTTTTCTCCTAAAATAACAACTAAAATCATCAAAATAACAAAGAAAAACAATCAGACCTTAAAAAGCTTCGGATTCCGGTTGGTTTTGGGGGAGGACGCCGGACCACGGTGGTGATCGGGCTGCTGTTGTTGGCTGTTGTTACTGTTGTTGTCGCTGGCAGGAGGCAAACGAGAGAGAGAGAGAGAGAGTAGGAGAAGGAATTGCAATGGTTTGTGGGCTTGTTTTATTTAATATAGTTTGAATTTTATTGGGTTTAGTTAAATAGGCTAGGAATAAGTGGGCTAATTTATGTTTAATGAAATATAATGGGTAAAGGGTATTGGGTTAAGTTAGGTAGTATAAGTTATATAATTTAGGTAGTAGTTTTTTTGAAAAATCATAGTTTACCAAAAGTTGTTTTTAGATATAAAATAACATACTTTACCTAAAGGGTGCGGACGAAACTTTCCAAGGGGTGCAAGCGAAAAATTTTGTCGGAACCCCCGACCCCTTGCCCTCAGGGCGGGTGGTCGCGAGCTACACAAAGCCGTGGTATTGGTGTTTATTAATTTGGCAGCGGAATTTAAAACATCAGAACCGTAGTTATAAAATAGTTTATCAGAGTTAAAACACCACGCTTTTATAAATAATAAATACATGGGGAAACCCCAAGTTTTCATTACACTATGTTTATAGGGATAAACCCCAATTTATTGAAACAAAACTCCTTTTATTTAGGTAACTTTTATAGCCACTTTTCCAAGCCTTCAGTGCTCTCCAGCTAGCTTCTATTAGCTTCACATTAAGTTACCTGAAACGCGTTTTAAAAATATTTTATCAGCAAGAAATACTAGCGAATGCATCCCAATTTAATCAAAACGAGTTTTTATAATTTTACAGTATTGAGAGCGATTACAATGTTTATATCTACCCAATTACCACCCACGGTACTGTCAAACCTGACTTGTGGTCATGCTACCATTCGCAATATGGCAACAAGTAATGTATACAAAACCCCAACATACCGACAGTAATTGTAGAATATATAGACTCAATCACTGTTATCATAATTTAAAATAGTTTGAGGTTTTGGTAAAACAGATTGGTAGAAAAAGAGAATGACTCACTTTGCTGATTTAGAAAATACTATTGCTTCCTGGTGACTTCCTGGTTATAATCTATTAAAATTAAACAATGCACACGTGTTAGTAAGATAACCCAAATTACATTAGCCATACCACCGAGACAGAACTCCAACGAACTGAGTCAGGTAGAGCCTTGACATGCGTTACGGAGCCCTAGATCAAACGAGTAGAGTAACCAATACGTAACCGAGGGTTATAATACTTACAACGAGGCAGAGCTTCGCTTTTTAGGCGTATAATACCCGAGTATTATTAGCCTACTAGAGATTTTGAGAGAGAAAGAAATTATGAACGATTTGTGAACCGAGGCTTGAAGCCCCTTATATAGGCTGGTCGAGGGTTTTCTCGCGCCCCGCGAGAGTTACAGGGATGGCATTTGCGGCCCGCGAGGTAGACTGGCTAGGCCTTAGCCTTGGCCAGTCATTGGCCTAGCCCCATCGAGTAACCTGACACGTGGCGAAACCTGGTGCCGCCTGGTGTCAACTTGTCGCGGCCCGCGACTCACACTCTCAAGGGGGTCGCGCCCCGCGAGAACCCAATATTTTTGTTTTTATTTGATTTTTAATAATGTCACACCCCCAAAATCCACCATGCGGAGTATCACCGCTTGGAGGCGTGACATGACCAGGATCGAGCCACCAATCATATTGAACATCGTAATTAAGTAAATAAGACCAATCACAATACGATTGGTGACCAAAGCTAATTAACCATGTTTAGTTTAAAACAGCGGAAGCATAAACGTGAGTTCAAAAGCATAAGTTCGCAGTTCATAAGTTTAATGTCCAACACTTAGGTTTAATAAGTTCATAATGTTTTAAATATTAAACACTGGACATAACCGTCTGTACACCACAACGACTCCTTCCCCGTGCAAGCTCCAAGCATTTAGCGACCTGTAAGGCATGTAACAACGAGTCAACAACAAAGTTGAGTGAGTTCACGTTTGGTTGTTTAGTTTTAAGTTGTTTCTGAAAACGTGGTTTGACTTTCGTTGGCTTATTTGCCGTGGGGGTTACCCCATAGTTGAAAGTATGTTTAACCATTTCCTTTTTCTTTACCCAATCCATAACCATGATCAGTGGGGGTTTTCCCCGTTTGAACTACTAGACGGTATGATATCGACTGCTACGCAAATAAGTTGTGCCCTATATCAGTGTCTATCATCACTGACAATCTGCCATAGTCCATTAGTACACGCCCGTCCGACTGGCAAGGTGTGAGGTTTGTTAAACCTAATAGCGCTATTAACTAATGACCCGCTCGCCATTGGCCTCGGCGATTAAGTCGATATAAATTGAGGGACTTCATGATAGAGTTTTGTCTAGCTAGTTTTAAGGTTGTTGTCCTGCACCAGGAGGACCACAACGTACGTATTCTGCACTAGGAGAATTCGTAGGATTAATAATGGCATCCAATCTATGGAGGATGGCCGTACATATCCTACCCAAGGAGGATATGTAGATTTAGTTTTAATTCTTTAACCCATTCCCAAACCACCGGGAATCCCATGCCTTAGAAAGTGTGTGAACTCACCTCGGTTTACTCGGTTAGATTCTCAATATAGCTAACAGTCAAGGTCGGTCAATCGTGTCCTAATAAGGTACGGATAACAATCAGTTTCTCATGCATAACACGTATCCTACGTACGGTTTATTTGCACATTACTTCTACCACATAACAGGCACACATTTTAACGATTTACGCCCATATACACTTCCCATCCATTCCCCACTCATAAGCAAATATACAATAATGCATATAACACATATAACATGTTAGATCATTCACAGATAGCATACTCGACATTTAGACGCGCAAATCACAACTTATGTTATTTCAGCATTAATATTCAAAACCGGCTGTTTTCGGACATTTTAATAAAATAGTTAAACTATTCTAAAAATTCCCAAATTTTGACAGGATGTCTTAAACGTTCCATATTTTATTTTGTAAAAATATCGGGGTCCGGTTCATTACCAATATTTTAAAAAAATTCATATTCCGGACTGAACTCAGATTTATGTATTTCTGACCACAGTCCACGGAACAATTTATTAAAAATTCATCGAGTGTCCGATTTACGAAATTCCAGTGGGGTAATTACAAATGCATCGGTTTTCATCCACTGTACAAATTTCATGGTCCGATTCATCCCAAAACTCAGGTTATGACTGAAAGTATGACACCCATTTATTGCTGTCAAAATTCAGCTTAAGTTGCTGTTACAAATTAACACTTTAAAAATAGTAAACGGAGTCCAAAAATTACGATTCCGGTGCCATTAGAACCGTATTTCATAATAACATATTTTAGATTCAAAATATCAATTTTTCGTTGAGTTTAAGACCTGTTTACAGCCAACTGAAGTTGGCTGTAAAAGTTGGACAGATTCTGATTTTCAGTGTTTAACCTTCTAAATCGTGTTCGATCGATTCCGTTAACAAGTTTAGTGACCACAACAACATGACATATTAATATTAATCAGCAAATCATCAAATAATCAACCAATAATCATAATCACACAAGATCTACATGATTTACACTAATATTCATCCATTAACCACCTTGTACATCACTTTAGTAAACTTTTAGACTTTGATCTTATATGTTCGTAATTTTTAACCGACGAAACTCTTATTAACCACTCTAGACAAGATCAAGAAGAGGTTTAGAGTCACTTACTACTAGCTCGAGGCTAGGGAAGAAACTAGGCGAAAAACGAGTGGTTAAAAGCAATAGAGTGAGGTCCTTCGCCTTCCGATTGCACCAAGCTTCCTTGTAGGTGATCCTTAACACTTGAGTGATCTTGGAATGTGATGATCAAAACTCGAAAATATGATGGATGTAGAGGGGGTGTTCGGCCGTGAGTGGTAGGGAGGGAGAGAGAGCTTGAGTGTGGTGAGTGTTGAGTGAAAATGATTAGTGTGTTAAACCTTGAACTTATAGACAATTTTCTTGATCATTAACCAATGGATTTTGTGTCATCTAGATATTAGACACCCTTGGGGACCGAATTCGTAAGGGGGGGGGGGGGGGTTAGTTTGGTTCAAATCCAACTAAACACCAAGTATTAGTTAGTTAATTATGAGGGTTAACCCGGTTACTAGTGTGTAGTGTGTTATGACGGGTGTTAGGGTATTCAGGGACCCTAACTGGCTCAGAAAAAGATAAACAATGTTATTGGCAATATTTTTATGTTCCGGGTGAAGTCCGGTTGTTCGGTTTGACACTGCTCCGTTAAAGCGCTTAATTAATCCGTAAAGTGTCCTATTTATATATTTTGTAACGTTTTTACTTTCTAACACTTAGGAAAATATAACGGACTATTTAGTGACCTATCTGTACACTATTGGTATATTAACAAATACGTGTAAGCATAACACAGATATCAGAAAGCAGTTAAGTGATTCCACACAGTCGTCAAGCACATTAATTATTATTAATAAATTGTACGGAATACATGGAATTATGAGGGTTGTCACATTCTCCCCCTGTTAAGAGAATTTCGTCCCGAAATTTAGCGCGTGGTTACTGAGGAAGCTAGTTAAGTTGCGTTGTTTTCCAGATTTTCCTGGGGCGTCACATCATCCCCCCGTTGATTTGGAATTTCGTCCCGAAATTCTGCAGTAGCTTCAGCCTCAGTAGTGGTTGCGTTTTTCTTAAACAGTTGGGGATACTTGAGTTTCATCTGGTCTTCTCATTCCCAAGTATACTCTGGGCCACGACGAGCATTCCAACGAACTCGGACCAGAGGTATCCTGGTATGCTTGAGGATCTTAACATCTCGATCAGTAATCTCTACAGGTTCCTCGACGAATCAGAGATGGTCGTCGATAGTGAGTTCCTTCAGAGGAACTATGAGGGTCTCATCTGACAGACACTTCTTCAGATTCGACACATGGAAAACATTGTGAACTCCGCTGAGTTCTTCAGGTAGATCCAACCTGTAGGCGACTTGGCCAATTTTCTCAATGACTTTGAATGGTCCGACATAACGCGGATTGAGTTTGCCTCGTTTGCCAAAGCGGACTACACCTTTCCAAGGTGAGACTTTGAGTAGCACTCGATCTCCAACCTGGAGTTCGAGTGGTTTTCTTCCCTTATCAGCATAGCTTTTCTGACGGTCACGAGCTGCCGCCATTCGCTGTCGTATCTGAGCAATTTTCTCGGTGGTATCTACCACATGTTCTGGGCCAGTGATTTGGCTGTCACCAACTTCTGCCCAACAGAGAGGTGATCGGCATCTGCGTCCGTACAATGCCTCAAACGGAGCGGCTTGGATGCTGGTGTGGTAGCTGTTGTTATATGAGAACTCCACTAGCGGGAGGTGCTTCTCCCAGCCATTACCAAAATCGATTACACATGCCCTAAGCATGTCTTCAAGGGTTTGGATGGTGCGTTCAGATTGCCCATCCGTCTGCGGGTGATAAGCGGTGCTCATATCTAAACGTGAGCCAAAGGACTTGTGCATTGCTTGCCACAGTTCTGAAGTAAAACATGCGTCACGATCAGATATAATAGAGATTGGCACTCCGTGCCTTGATACCACTTCCTTTAGGTAAATGTCTGCAAGAGTAGAGAACTTGTCCGTTTCTTTGATAGCCAGAAAATGTGCAGACTTGGTTAGTCGATCTACGATCACCCAAATGGTATCGTTTCCGCGTTGAGATCTGGGCAGGCCAGTAACGAAATCCATGGAAATTTGCTCCCATTTCCATTTCGGGATCTCCGGTTGTTGAAGTAGGCCTGATGGTTTCTGATATTCAGACTTGACTCTCGCACAAGTCAAGCACTTGCTGACGTAGGTTGCTACGTGGGCTTTCATGCCAGGCCACCAATACGTAGTCTTGAGGTCGTGGTACATTTTATCCGAACCAGGATGTACCGAATAACGAGACTTGTGCGCTTCGTCCATCACAAGCTCGCGTAAGTTTCCATAAAATGGAACCCAGATGCGTCCGTTTACATAGTAAGCGCCGTCTTCCTTTTGTTCTAGCCGCTGCCTCGATCCTCGTAGGAATTCAGCCCTGATGTTCTCTACCTTCAATGCTTCGACCTGAGCATCACGAATCTGAGAGGGAAGGTTAGATTGGATGGTAAGCTGTAGAGCACGTACACGCCTAGGTATAGTATCCTTTCGACTAAGGGCGTCGGCCACAACATTGGCTTTGCCCGGATGATACTTGATAGCGCATTCGTAATCATTCAAGAGTTCGACCCATCGGCGTTGTCGCATGTTTAACTCCTTTTGCTTGAAGATATGCTCGAGACTCCTGTGATCGGTGTAAATGGTGCACTTGGTACCGTACAGGTAATGTCTCCATATCTTAAGCGCGAATACAACTGCTCCCAGCTCCAGATCATGAGTAGTGTAGTTCCTTTCGTGAACTTTAAGTTGGCGCGATGCGTAGGCAATGACCTTGTCACGTTGCATCAATACGCAACCAAGTCCTTGGATGGAAGCGTCGCAATATACCACAAAGTCGTCTGTGCCCTCAGGCAATGAGAGGATAGGCGCGCTACAAAGTCTATCCTTCAAGTGCTGAAATGCGGACTCTTGGGCATCACCCCAACGATAGATGACACCCTTCTGGGTCAGTGAAGTAAGAGGTTGCGCAATCTTGGAGAAATCTTTGATAAACCTTCTGTAGTATCCTGCCAAACCCAAGAATTGGCGGGTTTCTGTTGGTGTATGGGGTGCAGGCCAGTTCTTGATCGATTCAACCTTAGATGGATCCACATGGATTCCATCCTTGTTCACCACATGGCCTAGAAAGTGGACTTCGCGAAGCCAGAAGTCACATTTCGAAAATTTGGCATACAACTGTTCTTTTTGAAGAAGTTCCAGCATAAGTCGTAGATGCTGCTCGTGTTCCTCCTGACTCTTAGAATAGATCAGGATATCTTCGATGAACACAATAACGAACTTATCCAGGTAAGGCTTGCACACTCGGTTCATGAGATCCATGAAGACCGCTGGTGCATTCGTCAGCCCAAATGGCATAACCAGAAACTCGTAATGGTCGTAACGAGTTCTGAATGCTGTTTTGGAGACGTCCTCATCTCGGACTCTCAGCTGATGGTATCCCGATCTCAAATCAATCTTGGAGTAATAGCTCGACCCTTGCAACTGGTCGAACAAGTCGTCAATACGTGGAAGAGGATAACGATTCTTCACAGTCACCTTGTTAAGTTCGCGATAGTCAATACACATCCTGAAGGTACCGTCTTTCTTCTTCACGAACAAGACTGGAGCTCCCCAGGGCGAAGAGCTAGGACGTATAAAACCCTTTTCCAAGAGTTCTTGTAGTTGTGTGGACAGTTCTTCGAGTTCTGATGGAGCTAGACGATAGGGTGCTCGAGCTACTGGCGCTGCTCCAGGAGCTAGCTCGATTTGAAACTCAACTTGGCGATGAGGCGGAAGACCAGGTAATTCCCCAGGAAATACCTCGGGAAAATCGCGCACAATAGGGATGTCTTCGATTCTCTTCTCTTCCGTTGATGTGTCAGTAACGAGTCCTAAAATGGCAGTGTGGCCCTTTCACAAACACTTATGGGCCTTAAGGAAAGAAATGATGCCTTCGACAACACCACTCTTGTTGCCACGAATCATGAGAGGTTCTTCACCGGAACGAGGAATGCGGACGATTTTCTCCTTGCAGACAATCTCCGCTTGATGATGAGATAGCCAATCCATCCCAATAACAACGTCGAAACTACCAAGCGTGATAGGAGTAAGGTCGATAGGGAAAGTCTGACCAGCTAAGACGAGGTTACAACCTTTAACTACGTGTGTGGCTTCAAGACTTTTACCATTTGCTAGCTCTACCGCGTGTTTGGTGTTCAAAAGTGTTGGGGTGCACTTAAGCATTTGGCTAACTTTTAAGGACACATAACTAGTATCGGCACCCGAATCGAATAAAACAGTAACAAAGAAGTCATCCAGAAGAAACTTACCCATCACAACGTTGGGATCGTTCCTTGCATCACCCTGACCAATCACAAAAGCACGACCTCTTGCCCCATTGCCATTGTTGTTTCCCCCATTGCCGCCTCCATTGTTGCCTCCATTGTTATTCCCATTCTGGTTCCCATTTCCTTGGTTATTGTTCTGGTTTTGGTTCAGCTGGGGGCAGTTTCTCTTAAAGTGGCATTTAGCGCCACACTGAAAGCATCCTCTATTTCCCTGTTGATGCTGCTGTTGGTGGTTCTGTGGGGCTTGTTGTTGTTGTTGGCGATTCTGATTTGCAGGACGCGGGCTCCTGCAATCCTTAGCTTCATGATCCAGCTTTTGACATCTCTGACAGCGACCTTTGTTGCACTGCCCGCTGTGATGTTTGTTGCACCGGTTGCACTTGGGGTGGTTCCCTTGGTATCCACCCTGTCCTTGGTTACCAGAAGATTGCTGACCAGGACTCTGGTAGTCGTCAGTCTTTCGCTGCTGAGACTGAACTGAAGTAGAACCCTTTCCAGAGTTCCCATCCCATTTTCGCTTGTTATCGGTAGGTGCATCA
Organism: Helianthus tuberosus; assembly: GCA_030545235.1. Classification (NCBI taxonomy): domain Eukaryota; kingdom Viridiplantae; phylum Streptophyta; class Magnoliopsida; order Asterales; family Asteraceae; genus Helianthus; species Helianthus tuberosus. Next base: position 181,235,220 of record CM060363.1, on the reverse strand, counting down.
GAAGTAGCTGTGGCACTGATACGTTTGGGTAGCCTGTTTTGCTCCACCGCCTGGTCGGTGAGACGATGAGCCAACTTGATAACTTGCTGTATGGTACCCAGGTTGGCTGAAGTCACGTGACTTTGAATCTCTGGTACAAGGCCCTTGAGGTACAACTCAATACGTTTGATGGGAGGGTCCACCATAGTTGGACACAGGATGGCCAGCTCGTTTGACCTCTTAGTATACGCCTCAATCTCAGATCCTGTCATCTTCAGATTGTAAAATTCCACTGCTAGCTTGTGGATGTCATCCCGACTACAGTACTCCTCTTTGATCAGCTCCTTGAAACCATTCCAGGGGGTGGCATTAGCAACTGCCAGTCCTAGTAGTTGAACCTGTGCCTTCCACCAGGTTAACGCAGCTCCTTCAAGTGTTCCGGTAGCATATTTCACCCTACGGTCTTCGGGGCATTCGCACATCTCGAAAACCGTCTCAAGCTTTTCAAACCAGTGAAGAAGGCCCACTGCTCCTTCGGTGCCACTGAAAGTGGTAGGTCGGCAGTCCATGAACGTCTTGAACGTGCACACCGGAGGTTGAGCATGTTGACCTGTAGTGCGAGAATAATAGGCATGGTTAAGCACGAGGGTTGGTTTGTGAAGGTAGGATCTAAACGTCCTAAGGTGAGTTGGTATGGCAGGTTATACCTCCTGCAGGGTTAGCTGCGAGTGCCTCCGCAACTCGTTCGTTGATCAAAGCCGTCAACTGGGCTTGAGTGAGGTTGATACGTCCTTCGCGTCCGCTCATGATCTTCATAATGAAGCAACGTAAGTGAGGAAAGTGTCGCGAAAGTGTGTAAGTGAGTGGGGCGACATTAGAGAGTAAGCACACAAGGTTCAAATAGCAATTATCACATTATCTAATGCACAGTGAGAACTATCTAACCGACAATATAACATAAATCATACCACTTATGGTGTCGAGTCTTGCACGTGGAGCGAAGCGTCGTTATGGATCGTTGAGCACTGTACTGGTTATAGTCTGGTTTTATCAAAAACTTTTTCCTTTTTAAAACCAAGTTCACTATAACCAATTGCTCTGATACCAATCTGTCACACCACCAAAATCCACCATGCGGAGTATCACCGCTTGGAGGCGTGACATGACCAGGATCGAGCCACCAATCATATTGAACATCGTAATTAAGTAAATAAGACCAATCACAATACGATTGGTGACCAAAGCTAATTAACCATGTTTAGTTTAAAACAGCGGAAGCATAAACGTGAGTTCAAAAGCATAAGTTCGCAGTTCATAAGTTTAATGTCCAACACTTAGGTTTAATAAGTTCATAATGTTTTAAATATTAAACACTGGACATAACCGTCTGTACACCACAACGACTCCTTCCCCGTGCAAGCTCCAAGCATTTAGCGACCTGTAAGGCATGTAACAACGAGTCAACAACAAAGTTGAGTGAGTTCACGTTTGGTTGTTTAGTTTTAAGTTGTTTCTGAAAACGTGGTTTGACTTTCGTTGGCTTATTTGCCGTGGGGGTTACCCCATAGTTGAAAGTATGTTTAACCATTTCCTTTTTCTTTACCCAATCCATAACCATGATCAGTGGGGGTTTTCCCCGTTTGAACTACTAGACGGTATGATATCGACTGCTACGCAAATAAGTTGTGCCCTATATCAGTGTCTATCATCACTGACAATCTGCCATAGTCCATTAGTACACGCCCGTCCGACTGGCAAGGTGTGAGGTTTGTTAAACCTAATAGCGCTATTAACTAATGACCCGCTCGCCATTGGCCTCGGCGATTAAGTCGATATAAATTGAGGGACTTCATGATAGAGTTTTGTTTAGCTAGTTTTAAGGTTGTTGTCCTGCACCAGGAGGACCACAACGTACGTATTCTGCACTAGGAGAATTCGTAGGATTAATAATGGCATCCAATCTATGGAGGATGGCCGTACATATCCTACCCAAGGAGGATATGTAGATTTAGTTTTAATTCTTTAACCCATTCCCAAACCACCGGGAATCCCATGCCTTAGAAAGTGTGTGAACTCACCTCGGTTTGCTCGGTTAGATTCTCAATATAGCTAACAGTCAAGGTCGGTCAATCGTGTCCTAATAAGGTACGGATAACAATCAGTTTCTCATGCATAACACGTATCCTACGTACGGTTTATTTGCACATTACTTCTACCACATAACAGGCACACATTTTAACGATTTACGCCCATATACACTTCCCATCCATTCCCCACTCATAAGAAAACATACAATAATGCATATAACACATATAACATGTTAGATCATTCACAGATAGCATACTCGACATTTAGACGCGCAAATCACAACTTATGTTATTTCAGCATTAATATTCAAAACCGGCTGTTTTCAGACATTTTAATAAAATAGTTAAACTATTCCAAAAATTCCTAAATTTTTACAGGATGTCTTAAACGTTCAATATTTTATTGTGTAAAAATATCGGGGTCCGGTTCATTACCAATATTTTATAAAAATTCATATTCCGGACTGAACTCAGATTTATGTATTTCTGACCACAGTCCACGGAACAATTTATTAAAAATTCATCGAGTGTCCGATTTACGAAATTCCAGTGGGGTAATTACAAATGCATCGGTTTTCATCTACTGTACAAATTTCATGGTCCGATTCATCACAAAACTCAGGTTATGACTGAAAGTATGACACCCATTTATTGCTGTCAAAATTCAGCTTAAGTTGCTGTTACAAATTAACACTTTAAAAATAGTAAACGGAGTCCAAAAATTACGATTCTGGTGCCATTAGAACCGTATTTCATAATAACATATTTTAGATTCAAAATATCAATTTTTCGTTGAGTTTAAGACCTGTTTACAGCCAACTGAAGTTGGCTGTAAAAGTTGGACAGATTCTAATTTTCAGTGTTTAACCTTCTAAATCGTGTTCGATCGATTCCGTTAACAAGTTTAGTGACCACAACAACATGACATATTAATATTAATCAGCAAATCATCAAATAATCAACCAATAATCATAATCACACAAGATCTACATGATTTACACTAATATTCATCCATTAACCACCTTGTACATCACTTTAGTAAACTTTTAGACTTTGATCTTATATGTTCGTAATTTTTAACCGACGAAACTCTTATTAACCACTCTAGACAAGATCAAGAAGAGGTTTAGAGTCACTTACTACTAGCTCGAGGCTAGGGAAGAAACTAGGCGAAAAACGAGTGGTTAAAAGCAATAGAGTGAGGTCCTTCGCCTTCCGATTGCACCAAGCTTCCTTGTAGGTGATCCTTAACACTTGAGTGATCTTGGAATGTGATGATCAAAACTCGAAAATATGATGGATGTAGAGGGGGTGTTCGGCCGTGAGTGGTAGGGAGGGAGAGAGAGCTTGAGTGTGGTGAGTGTTGAGTGAAAATGATTAGTGTGTTAAACCTTGAACTTATAGACAATTTTCTTGATCATTAACCAATGGATTTTGTGTCATCTAGATATTAGACACCCTTGGGGACCGAATTCGTAAGGGGGGGGGGGGGGGTTAGTTTGGTTCAAATCCAACTAAACACCAAGTATTAGTTAGTTAATTATGAGGGTGAACCCGGTTACTAGTGTGTAGTGTGTTATGACGGGTGTTAGGGTATTCAGGGACCCTAACTGGCTCAGAAAAAGATAAACAATGTTATTGGCAATATTTTTATGTTCCGGGTGAAGTCCGGTTGTTCGGTTTGACACTGCTCCGTTAAAGCGCTTAATTAATCCGTAAAGTGTCCTATTTATATATTTTGTAACGTTTTTACTTTCTAACACTTAGGAAAATATAACGGACTATTTAGTGACCTATCTGTACACTATTGGTATATTAACAAATACGTGTAAGCATAACACAGATATCAGAAAGCAGTTAAGTGATTCCACACAGTCGTCAAGCACATTAATTATTATTAATAAATTGTACGGAATACATGGAATTATGAGGGTTGTCACAAATAATATAAAAGTATATTAGGGTTATTTTTCGTATACGGGTATATTATACGCAGTTTAAGGCATGCTAAGGGTTCTAGGAGGGCTGTTATGTCCTCCCCACCTTATTTTAGATCTCGTCATCGAGGTCTACTGGAACAGGTGCGGATATCTTCTTTGTATTTCAGATTCAAGCTCACAAGTGTATTCTGGTCCTCTCTTGGAATCCCATTTCACTTTGACAAGAACTAATCTCTTGTGTTTGAGATTCTTGATCTTTCTATCCTCAATCTGTAGTGGTTTCTCTATAAACTTAAGTTTCTCATTTACCTCTATGTCCTTAAAAGATATTACTAATGATTCGTCTGCTAAACACTTCTTGAGATTACATACATGAAATACATCATGTATTCCTGCCATTTCCTCTGGCAGTTGTAACTGATAAGCTACCGGTCCTATTCTTCTAATAATCTCAAAAGGTCCAACATACCTGGGGTTTAGCTTTCCCCTTTTAACGAATCTGACCACTCCTTTCCATGGAGAAACTTTTAATAATACCTTATCTCCTACTTGAAATTCCAACGGTTTTCGTCTGTTATCAGCATAACTCTTTTGACGATCGCGTGCTGCTTTGAGTATTTCCTTGACTTGAATAATCTTGTATGTTGTTTCTTGTGCTATCTCTGCTCCAGATAGTTGCTTTTCTTCATTTTCTGCCCAACAGACTGGAGTTTGGCACTTTCGTCCATAAAGTGCTTCAAATGGTGCAGCATTGATACTGGTATGATAGTTGTTATTATAGGAAAATTCTATTAATGGTAAATGATCATCCCAATTTCCTCCGAAATCAATTACACAGGCTCTAAGCATATCCTCCATTGTCTGAATTGTCCTTTCGCTTTATCCGTCCGTTTGAGGATGATAAATTGTGCTTAGTCTTAACCTGGTTCCCATTGCTTTTTGGAAACTTGTCCAAAAATGAGAAGTAAAATGGCTATCTCTATCAGAAACAATAGATAAAGGAATTCCATGTAATGAAACTATTTCATTTACATATAACTTGGCTAATTGTTCCGTACTGGAAGTTTTCTTCATAGGTAAGAAATGAGCAGATTTGGTTAATCTGTCTACAATCACCCAGATTGCATCATTAACTTTTCGTGTCTTGGGTCATTTAGTAACAAAGTCCATTGTTATCAATTCCCATTTCCATATTGGCATTTCTAGTTGCTGTAATAAACCTGAAGGTTTCTGATGTTCAGCTTTAACCTGTGAACATGTTAGACACTTAGCAACATAGGTTGTTATATCCTTTTTCATTCCTATCCACCGGAAATTCTTTCTTAAGTCTTGATATATTTTGTCATTACCAGGATGTATCGTATACTTAGACTTATGGGCTTCTTCTAAAATTCGATGGCGTAGGTTTCCTTGTTTGGGTATCCAGATTCTTTTCTTATGGAATCTTCAAATTCCATCTGTTCCTTGTTCTAATTCCTTAATCATTCCTTTTAATCTTTTAGTATCATCCTTGATTACTGTTTCTTGTATATCTCGAATTTGCTCATTTAAATCTATCTGCAGATTTAGCTTGAGAGAACGTACTCGTCTTGGCTTTTCATGATACTTTCGACTTAAAGCATCAGCTACTACATTAGCCTTTCCTGCATGATACTGGATATCACAATCATAATCACTAATAATCTCCATCCAGCGTCTCTGTCTCATATTTAATTCCTTTTGCCCAAAAACATATCTTAGACTCTTATGATCGGTGAAGATAATAAACTTGCTGCCGTAAAGATAGTGTCTCCAAATCTTAAGGGCAAAAATTATGGCTCCTAACTCTAGATCATGGTTGTATAATTCTCTTCGTGATTCTTAAGTTGTCTACAGGCATAAGCTATAACCTTTTGATGTTGCATTAACACACATCCATAACCTAACTTAGAAGCGTCACAATAGACTATCAAGTCTTCAGTTCCTTCTGGTAATGCTAGTATAGGTGCATTGGTTAACTTTTGCTTTAGAATCCTAAAAGCTTCCTCCTGTCTTGGTCCCCATTCAAACTTAATTGATTTGCAGGTCAATTTGGTTAAGAGAACGGCTATTCTAGAAAAATCTTGAATAAAACATCTATAATAACCTGCTAGTCCAAGAAAACTTCTCACCTCTGTCGGTGATTCAGGGACTTTCCACTTAGTAATCGCCTTGATTTTTGTGGGATCTACATGAATTCCTTCATGATTAACCAGGTGTCCAAGGAATTGCACTTCCTTTAACCAAAATTCGCATTTTAAAAATTTAGCGTAAAGCTTTTCTTTTCTCAGCAAATTCAAAAGTATAAACAAATGCTCTGCATGATCTTCTTTACTCTTAGAGTAAATAAGAATATCATCTATACAGACAATTATGAATTTATCCAGATATGGTTTACATATTATGTTCATCATGTCCATAAATGCAGTTGGGGCATTGGTTAAACCAAATGGCATGACTGTAAATTCATAATGACCGTATCTTGTTCTGAAAGCAGTTTTAGGAATGTCCTCTTCCTGTACTTTCAATTGATGATATCTTGAGCGTAAATCAATCTTAGAAAAGAATCAAGCTCCTTGAAGTTGATCGAACAGATCATCGATTCTCGGTAGTGGGTACCGATTTTTAATCGTAACCTTGTTCAATTCTTGGTAATCAATGCACATACGCATTGATCCGTCCTTCTTCTTGATAAACAAGATTGGTGCTCCCCATGGCGATGAACTAGGCTATATGAAACCTTTCTCCAGAAGTTCGTCCAACTGTTTCTTCAGTTCCTGCATCTTCGTTGGTGCTAAACGGTAAGGTGCCTTGGCAATCGGTGCTGTCCCTGGTATTAAATGAATTTTGAATTCAATCTGTCTATTTGACGGTAATCCAGGCAACTCTTCTGGAAAAACACCTGAGAAATTAGATACTACAGGAATATCTTTTAATTCTTTTCCTTTAGTGTTAATGATTATGGAAATCATATACACCAGTGATCCTTTCCTTGCATAGCTTGCTGCTTTCACTACAGAGATGAATTTTGTGGATCTAGTTGGCTTATCTCCTTTAATTGTGATCTTTTCACCCTTTGGCGAACTTACTTGTACTGACTTTTGATCACATAGAATGCTGGCGTGATTAGCTACCAACTAATTCATTCCTAATACGATATCAAATCCAGCCAGATTCATTGGATAAAGGTTAGCAATAAAATTATGGTTTAAAATTTCTATTCTTGCTATCTGCAAGATTTCAGTAATCTTAATGGATTCTCCATTTGCCGTCTCTACCAGACAATCTTGTTGAAGTTTAGTTAATGGTTGCTTGAGAAGTTTGCATAACGAAGTATTAATACAACTTTGGTTTGCACCAGAGTCAAATAATACTTTAGCAAAAATATCATTAACTAAAAACGTACCGGCAATCACATCCGGAATCATCTTGGCTTCTTCAGCTGTCAGAACAAATGCTCTGGCATTCTTAGTGTTGTTTGTTGCTAGAGCTAGTTTCGGACAGTTCGGTTTGATATGCCTAGTTTCTCCACAATTGAAGCATAGCTTATTGCTAGGTTTCGTCCTACAGTCTTCTTCCTTGTGTCCGGATATTTTTGCAGAAGTTGCAGTATATTGAGCATCTTCCTGAGTGCTTCTTTTTGCAGTACTTACAGTAAGGTGAAGAAGTAGAACCTGTACTGTTCCCACGGTAGGTATTTCCATAACGAAATTCTTGGGTAAGTCTTTGGGCTAGGTTCTTTCACTGGTTCTCTTCTTGCGTACGTACCAATTCATCAGTCAAGGTATTGGCTAGTTCTACTGCTTCTTCTATGGTTTGTGGTCTAGCTGCCTTGACTACGTGTCTGATTTCACTAATTAATCCCCAGATGTAACGGGAGATTAATACTGGTTCTGGTGAGGCTATGGTTGGTACTATTCTAGCATATTCGAAGAATATGGTAGTGTAACATTTGCAGTCTATTCCAGTCATTTTAAGATTTAAGAACTTATTAGCAATTTATTCTTTTTCATGAGGAGAACAAAATTTCCTTTCGACTATGTCCTTAAAGTCGGTCCATTCCATATTATAAATTTTATCACTTCCTCTAGACTGGAGAATGGTATTCCACCATTCGAGGGTTGCATTCTTAAAAAGATTAGAAGCAAACATAATCTTATCTTCATTTGCACATTTGCTTATTTTTAAGAATGCTTCTGTCTTTTCTATCCAACGTAAAGCTGCAACGGCTCCTTCATTGCCATAGAATTCTATTGGTTTGCAAGACCGAAATTATTTGTAAGAACAACCATTCGACATGGTTCTTCTTCTTTTTGGAATAGGTACGTGGATTAGCGGTCCATTATTCACGCTATGACTTGTTCAGTAGGTTGTCGTTTACTTCCACTTATAGTTTTATTATTTTCTGCTTCTTTAACAGTCTTGATAATATATGGCATGACGTCTATAATTCCTTGTGCTACTATATGTTGAATGGCACTGTTATCTACTTGGTTTCCATTATTATCATTATTTTGGTTTTCCTGATTTACTTCGTTGTACATCTGGATTATAAACATTTATCAGGTATTAATATCACAGAATAAGATTTAATGCAAACAATCATACAAACAAACTGATCAAAAAAGTCGAACATTGCGACTTTTACTCTTTTCATATATATATATATATATATATATATATATATATATATATATATATATATATATATATATATATATATGCATCGATTACAAATTACTATTGAAAAATAAACATACTAGTAATTATGCATTGATAGGTATTAGGTTATCTATTTTAGTTGATTTTTTTTTCAAACTACACACACACACACACACACACACATATATATATATTATTAGGTGCCGTTCATCCAAAACTGCATTTCTCGCTCATCATACTTCCACACGAGCTTCTCTCCTATCTGTCATATCCTCTCTCCTCCTTCCACTAGTTCTTCACCATATGTGCGGATACCTGCACATTCTCTTCACTCATGGGTAGTCGTGGTGCTGGTACTGGGTCAGGGTATCGAGGTATGGGTTTTCCATATGGGTACGGGTTGCTTAACACACTCTGAATATACCTTCCATCGTTCCAAAACGGATCCAAAGGATTAAGGTCGGTATACTGTGCTATGGGATTTGGTATCGGTTCTTCCTGAGGATAGAGTTCCTGATATTCCCTATGGTCATCTTCCCATGGATCATACACTAGAGGATTAGGTGCTGGGATTCTAGGTATTTCGTTAGGGTCAAATGCTGGTATGGGGAATTGGTTTTCTTGGTTAAGTTCTATCTCCATTGGTTGGGTTGGAAATCGTGGCAATGGTTGTGGTTCAGTTATTTGATTAAGGTTTGGATCTGCTGCAGTGGTGGCTAGCATATGGAAATCTGCCAATTGTATATTAACTGCTTCCTGAGTTTGGGCATTCATTTCTCTGTTGGCTTTTGCTAACGCTCTCTGTTGTTGTAACTTCTTCATCATCTTTCTCCTCTCATGTGCTCCCCTACTAAATCATCCTCTCTTTTTCGGAGGGAATGGTTCCTCGGATTGCGCCTTAAAGATGAAAATTCCTTCCTCAGTATCAGCAGAATACCCCGAAGGAGTAGGCTGTGATGAGGTTCCTTCACTTTTTGGAGAACTAGCTAACTGACGGTAAGCGTTAAATGTACCTTGCTCACTCATACTGTAAACTAACAGATTGTCAAATAACACAAAATAATAATATACATATTTACACATAGTCAATTAGTCACATAGATTATTTCCTAACATAACTGATAAAAATCTTGGTGTCAGCAGAACACTTTTGTGGCTTAAACCAGTGGTTGTAGCTCTGATACCTCCTCCTGTCGCAACCCCCGACCCCTTGCCCTTAGGGCGGGCGGTCGCGAGCTACATAGAGCCGGTGGTATCGGTGTTTATTAACTTAGCAGCAAAATTTAAAACATCAGGATCGTAGTCAGGAAATAGTTTATCAGAGTTAAAACACCACACTTTTATCAATAATAAATCCATGGGGGAAAACCCAAGTTTTCATTACACTATGTTTATAGGGATAAACCCTAATTTATTGAAACAAAACTCCTTTTATTAGGTAACTTTTATAGCCACTTTTCCAAGCCTTTAGTGCTCTCCAGCTGGCTTCTATTAGCTTCACATTAAGTTACCTGAAACGCGTTTTAAAAATATTATATCAGCAAGAAACATGAGCATCAAAATAGTTTCTCACCATATCAGATCTGGAGCGAAATAGGAACTCTAGAATCCGAGTGCCAATAGCTCCATTAGGTGGGAGTTCGAAGGCTATGAAAGCAAGAGTAGACAGAACACCCTATGACAGAACATAGATAAATAGTTGGTCAATAAAAACAAGGTGTTTCATTTCTACAGAACATGTGTGAAGCAATCTTACCTGAAATAAACCCATACCAAAGACAAATTCAGCAAGAGCCTTCAAACATGCAAGCGAAAGCTCTAAGACCATCTTAACTAGCTGCAAGGATAATAAAAAAGTTGCACAAGTGAAGGATGAATCTACCTAAATTTATTAACAAAAAGTTTAGGTACCGACTTTATACGAACAAAATGAAGTAGAAACTGAAACATGGCAGCAGTGAGATTTAATCTTGTTAGTGTGTATCCTGGGAAGAGGCAATAACTTTGTCGTTTTATTTAGTTAATGAAATATGTTATTATTCATCAACTAGAAATATATAAAACCACGATCACCATATATCTGATAATACCTAGAGTCTCCTAGTAAGTTCCTTGGTATGCAAAACGTTAGCGAGCTTCGAGATTGCATATGCACGTTGACGAGGTATGACCCGGATCGGCTAACCCGACCTGGTCATTACCTATTATTTTATTATAAATAATCAATTATAAATTTTTATTCTAGAATGTTCCATTCTGCATGGATAAATCACGTAACCAAATCCCCACACTTCTAGGAAGATCATGCAAATCCCTAACTTATCGGAGCCCATCCTAAGTTAAGGGAAACCCTAATGGTAAACTATAAATAGAGGTAAACACCTAAGGTATGATCATCTTGATCTCGTTTACTCTTTCTCTCTCTACACTTATACTTTCTCCCAAACCGAGACTTATTCTCACGCCGGAGGGTGGTTACAGGAATAACCCCATTCCTGTAACGAGTCCTAACGGTGTTCTGTTTTGTAGCCAGCAGTTCGGATCGCCAAGAGTTGAAGTCCTAGTTGGATACTACCGTAAAGGTCAGTGTTTCTTCACACGTGTTGCATCGTACTCACTGCATATATACACAACAACAGGAACATGCATTAAACATATTAATAATTGAAGTAATTAATCTTAGTTTTTTATTTTTATTTTCATAATAAATACTTTTAACGGTCTCAACAAATTTGAGGATTATCTGCAAGCAATAAAAAATAGACAAGCCCAAGCACTGTTATACGTCGTAGCACTATGCACAGACTATACGTCGTAGCACTATGCCAGTCATTACATCGGCAAGCCCAAGCACTGTTATACCTGTCACACCCTGATATTTTCATGTATTACCGGTGGGCCCGGTGGGGAGTATCGTGACATAGTTGATATCGTCATAGTCATTTGTCACAGTTTAATGCACAACAGAAGTCTAAAAGTAATAATATTACAAACCGAATGAAAGTATCATAAGTATTACAAACGGAATGTAAAAGGATCCACAGGCGGATCTAATATAACAGAAATATTGTTCAACAGATTTATGCCTCAAAAGCTTGCAAGGCTCTTTATGTGACACTAGGAGTAGCCAGCCGATTACGTATAGTACCTGCACTTTAACCTTTTGAAAATACGTCAGTTTACACCGGTAAATACAATTAACTGACTCTTTTAAAAAGTGTTTATAAAATTGATTTGAATGCACGAGGCACAAAATATTTTATAACTTGGGACAATTATTTAGAAATAAACTTGTATACAGATTTACATGTTTGTCGTCCTTTTAGGACCCGGTTAGAAGAGCCGGTTTAAAAAGATTAATAGACACACCACTTGGTATAATACCCACAATAAGTTTCTTTATCAGTGGGCTACCTTTTTACATACGCAACTGTCAGGTGTATGCCTACACCATGTGCTTAAGTCGTGGCCATTTCTAAGGAACGAGCCGAGGATATCCAGGACATGGTCATTAACCTCCCCAAAGGCATTGCATCAAACAAAACAGAATAAAACGGGTTATGCATAATCACAATACGATTGTACGACTTCATACCCGACCAAGCGGTATTATTATAATACCGTATCCTAAGCTCGTATAACGGAAAATAAGTTAAAAGTATTTACCTGAGCAAAAATATAATTTTATCCCAGCCGTATAACCACAAGCAAGTGCAAATATCTTTTATTGGGCTCCTAAATCCAGAAATAAAGGTTTAATAACCTATTAGATTCCTAACGGGTCTTTATTTAAGTCTTAACTTAGACCGGTTAGTTTTAATGAGAGTTTTACGGTTCTAAACGCATGATTAAGCGAAGACCGGATTAGAATGTGATTTAGACCCGACAAGTTTGGGGACTTGTATAATATGGGTAAACTAAACACATTCTGGATTTTGAAGTGAAAACGATAAGGTTTGACCCGTTTCGGTTAATTTATGCAAACTAGTTACATAAACCGTACCGAACGCGAATAATACATAACGGGTAACCAAATGAGTCATGAACAGGTTCCACAAGTTAATATGCTTAAAATATGTTATGATATCAGTAGGATACCTTCCATTATGCCCAAAATGAGTTTAAAACCAATTTAAGTCCCTAAAGGGTATTTGATCATTTTAAAGGTTATAAAAGAGATTAATTATAAATCTGAGGTTCTGGACTAAAATGATCAGTAAAAATATTTATTTTTGCAAGTCATATCAGTAGGATATTGCATATATGTGAAATTTATCATTTATAACCAAACTATGCGCCGTAGGGGCATTTTGGTCATTTCACATAAGCTTTAAAGGTCAAATTGGGAAATCTGAGTTCAAAACTTTTACTTACTGTTAAAATATAAAGATTTACTTAAAACATCAGTAGGTAGTGAGTCTTATGTGTCAAAAATAGTTTTAACCCATACTATGCGTTTAAAACACGTAAAAGTCGCTTATATGGCGATCTTCGGGTTATTTAAAGAAATCTGAGTTTTTGATTATTTTATAAAGTTCAAAATACTTTATTTATCATATGAAATCAGTAGCAAAAGGTTTGGTTTCAAAAGGTTATGTAAAACTCATTTTATTAGCCAAAAGGGTATAACCGTCGATTACCGAATCAAGGCAATAACCCTACATTATGATTAGTTTAAAAATAAATAAAAATCTTCAAAAATCCCGAAATATTATATTACATCAGTGGGTAAAAAGTTTGGTGTCGAAATTCGGGTTTAAATAGGCTTTATGCTAATAATGCCGTTTAATTAATAAAAAGGTTTTTAATTACGATATCGAGCATAACTCACTTTTTAGACCTCGAACTGATGTCAAATTTTGAGGACATGTTTATAAATCAGTAACAAAGGTTTTTGTCCATTAGCATTATCAAAAATCTCGTTTTAATGTCAAAAGGGCATTATGGTCAACATTTAAGCAATTAACGGAAACATGCAAATGAATCGGATTTCTAAGAAACCAAGTTGTATAACCTCAGAGGGTTATACTAAAATATAATATAGTCCTAAAGGAACTTAAGGCATATCTAAAACATGCTAAACCGGGTCAGAACTGAAAGTCAAAGCAAAAGTCAACTTTTGCGACTTTCGGTTGCGAACCGGGTCTAAACTCAGAAATGTCGGGTTGAACATGTCTAATCATGTTCTTACATTAATTTCCAAGTTATTTTATTGTTAAAACATGTTTCATAGCTTCTACATTGCTAATTATGTATTTATTTGCAAAATAGCTTCCTGTTGACTTTTTAATATTAGGTTTGACCCGACATTTGACCAAGTTAGGGTGATAATCAGTAGGTGCCATCTTAGGGGTTTATTACCTACATAATTACCAACTTATAACTACTTATAATTTGACTAATTACTGGACCATTAGTGATTAATCACTAAGTCAAACCTTAATTACGATAAGTTTGACTTTTGGCCATTAAACTAATTAAAACTGAAATTAGGAGGTTAAGGACACTTACAATAGCTCTTATCACGAATTTGGAACTGAGAGAAACTTGCTAGAAGTCCAGAGAGCTCCAGAGAGTGAGTTGAGAATGATTTTTTGAAAGTGTGCACAAGAACTATCAAACAAGAGCCCTTATATAGGAACTTTAAACTCACAAGATCAATACAACAAAGTATATAGGTGATTCCTAATCATCACAGGTGTCCCCTATGCATGAAATACCACTGGTGCAGCCCTTGGGATCGAAAACCATGCATCTAAGGCGGTGGAACTGCTGTTACAGGCATCTGTCCAAACTTTTTGTTGCTGGTACCTGTCTCGCGGCCCGCGTAAGAGAAGGAAGGGGGTTACGCGGCCCGCGTAGCTCCCTTATTCCGGTAACAAGTTTGGCAGCTTTGCAGTTTTAGTCCCTGGTCCATATAAACTTTATTTAAGTTTCATTTATTGCATTTTGGACTCCCATAGTTAACTTTTAAGGGCCTTGAGTCACAAACTAACTCCGTTAAGCTCCCGGTTAGTCGTTCAATCAGAGGAACAAGTTAGGCATGTTGACACTTTGGATCCTTTTATTCACATATTTACGTTGTTTGACAATTTCAGTCCCTCGGAAGCAATTCTTTACACGTTTAAAGTTCGTGACACGTGTCTTCATTATATTGGTCATGATTTTTATGAGGTGTTACATCCTCACCCCCTTAAAAGAAATCTCGACCTTGAGATTTACTGAAATAAATGAGGGTACTTTTGTTTCATTGTGGATTCAACCTCCCACGTGTACTCGAGACCTCTACGGGCATCCCATTTAACTTTTACAATTGGTACATGCTTCTTCCGAAGCTTCTTAACCTGTCGATCCTCGATTGATAAAGGTTTTTCAACAAATTTTAAGCTCTCGTCTATGTGCACATCCTTATGTGATATGGCTAGCGATTCATCAGCTAGACACTTCTTCAGATTGCAAATGTGGAACAAATTGTGAATTCCACCGAGCTCTTCTGGCAGATTTAGCTTATAAGCTACTGTTCCGACACATTCGATGATCTCGAATGGTCCTATGTATCTTGGGCTTAGCTTGCCCTTCTTGCCAAAACGCATTACCCCTTTCCAGGGTGATACCTTAAGTAGTACCTTGTCACCTACCTCGAATTTCAGAGGTTTACGCCTTTTATCCGCGTAGCTTTTCTGCCTATCTCTGGCAGCTTTGAGACGATCACGTATTTGCACAATCTTATCTGTCGTCTCTAGGACTATATCAGGTCCTGTTAGTTGGACATCTCCAACTTCCGCCCAACAAACGGGCGTCCTGCATTTTCTTCCGTACAAAGCTTCGAAAGGTGCAGCTTGAATGCTCGAATGATAGCTATTATTATATGAAAATTCAATCAATGGAAGATGATCATCCCAACTTCCACCTAAATTAATAACACAAGCTCGTAGCATATCTTCAAGTGTTTGTATTGTACGTTCGCTTTGACCATCCGTCTGAGGATGATATGCAGTGCTGAAATTTAGCCGAGTGCCCAGCGATTGCTGAAAGCTTTTCTAAAAGTGTGACGTGTATCTCGTATCCCTATCAGAGATAATGGATACTGGCACTCCGTGAAGAGATACAATCTCATCTACGTACAGCTGTGCTAACTTATCGGAGCTGTGTGTTTCCTTAATAGGTAAGAAGTGGGCTGACTTGGTCAGTCTATCTACTATAACCCAAAGAGTATCATTCCCATGCTTTGTTCTTAGTAACTTAGTGATAAAATCCATAGTCACCATCTCCCATTTCCAAGTGGGAAGTTTAGACTGTTGCAGCAAGCCTGACGGTTTCTGGTGTTCGGCTTTAACTTGAGCACATGTCAGACATTTGGCTTCATAAGTGGCTATAGATTTCTTCAAACCTATCCACCAGTAATTTGCCTTTAAATCCTGGTACATCTTATCACTTCCAGGATGAACAGAATATTTGGAGCTATGGGCTTCTTGAAGAATAACGTCCCTGAGTCCTCCATGGATTGGAACCCATATTCGTCCATTCAATCTTAGGATTCCATTCTTGTCATACGATAACTGTTCAGCAGTTATGCCCAGCTTTTCATTAGGATAGTTAGCTTCTAACATGGCTTCCTTTTGAGCGGCTAACAATCTTTCATTTAAACTGTTTTTCAGCTCAATGCTCTTGGCATTGATTCTAATGGGCTTAACCCTTTCCTTTCTGCTCAAAGCATCAGCGACTACATTTTCTTTGCCTGGATGATATCGGATTTCACAATCGTAATCATTCAGCGTCTCCATCCATCGGCGCTGCCTCATGTTCAGATCCTTTTGGTTAAACAGGTGCTGGAGGCTCTTGTGATCAGAATAGATCACACACTTGGTACCATATAAATAGTACCTCCATAACTTCAGTGCAAATACAACGGCACCCAACTCTAAATCATGGGTGGTGTAATTCTTTTCATGTATCTTTAATTGTCGGGAAGCATAGGCAATAACTTTGCCCTTCTGCATTAGCACACATCCCATGCCAGTGTGTGATGCGTCGCAGTAGACCACAAATTCTTCAATACCTTCTGGTAATGTCAACACAGGTGCATTGCTTAACTTCTGTTTAAGAATATCAAAGGATTCTTGCTGCTTGGGACCCTAGTCAAACTTGACATTCTTGCGGTTCAATGAAGTCAGGGGTGCAGCAATCCTTGAAAAATTTTCAATAAAACGCCGGAAATATCCTGCCAGACCCAAAAAGCTGCGAATCTCTGTGGGCGTTTTCGGCTCTTGCCAATTCATGATGGCTTCAATCTTAGCGGGATCCACCTGGATACCACGCTCACTAACCATATGTCCAATAAATTGGACTTCTCGAAGCCAAAACTCACATTTAGAAAACTTGGCATAAAGCTTCTCTTGCTGAAGGAGTTTGAGAATACATCGAAGATGTTTTTCATGATCGGCCTGATTCTTGGAGTATATAAGAATGTCATCAATAAAGACGATGACAAACTTGTGTAAGTATGGTTTGCAGACGTGATTCATGAGATCCATGAACGCTGATGGCGCATTAGTGAGCCCAAAAGGCATCACTAAGAACTCATAGTGACCATAGCGAGTTCTAAACGCGGTCTTATGCACATCTTCATCTTTGACCTTCAGTTGATGATAACCAGATCTTAAATCAATTTTGGATAAATAACTTGCTCCTTGAAGCTGATTGAACAAATCGTCGATCCTGGGCAATGGATATCTGTTCTTGATCGTAACCTTGTTCAGCTCTCGATAATCGATGCATAGACGCATCGATCCATCCTTTTTCTTCACAAACAGAATTGGTGCTCCCCAAGGTGATGAGCTAGGTCTAATAATCCCTTTGCCAACAAATCATCCAACTGAGTTCTCAACTCTTTCATCTCAGTCGGTGCCAACCGGTAAGGTGCTCTTGCAACATGTGCTACACCAGGAATGATATCAATCTTGAACTCCACTTGCCTGTCTGGGGGTGAACCCGGCAGTTCTTCAGGGAATACTTCTGGATATTCTGCAATAATGGGAATGTCTTCTATCTTAGGCTTTGGTTCATTAATGGTTACTTGTGCCATATAAATGACACAACCCTTTTTCATACACCTTGACGCCTTAAGCATAGACACTTGCTTAGGCAGTCCATACTTGGTATCTCCTTGAATTGTCAAAGGTTCGCCGTAAGGAGTCTTGATAACTACTTGCTTCTTATCACAAACGATCTGGGCTTGGTTGTGAGACAACCAATCCATGCCTATTACTATGTCGAAACCGGCTAATTTCAACGGAAGTAAGGATAGTGGAAAGGAATGGTTCCTAATGGATATAAAACATCCATCTAGTATCGTTGAGGCGGTTTCTACGGTACCATCAGCCAATTCTACTTCATATTTTATGCTTAGAGTCTTAACAGGCAGGTTTAACAATTTAGAAACTTATTATCCACAAAAGACTTATCTGTACCCGAATCGAACAATACTCTAGCATAAACATCATTTATAAGAAAGGTACCTGTTATCACGTTGTCGTCCTGTACTGCCTCCTTGGCATCCATCCTAAAGACCCTAGCATTGGTCTTTTTAGCCTCCTCAGGCTTCTTTGCATATTTGGGGCAGTTGGTCTTGATATGCCCCTTTTTGTTACAGTTGTAACAGGTCGCGTCCTTCAACTTTTTGCAATCCAAGGTCTTGTGTTCCTTGGACTTGCAGATCCCACAACCAAAAGTCCTTGATTGTTTCTGCGAGTTCGATTCCAATCTACACTTTCCAAAGTGATGTTTCCGACAAACTTTACATTTGGGCTTCTCATCCGTCTGCTGGGTATCCTTTTTAAACCCGAACCCTTCTTGTGGTCTGAGTTTCCCTTATGTCTCTTATCTGAACGACGTGAGTTATCATCCTCATGTTTCCTTTTCCCTTCATCGGAATTCCTAAGCGATCTCTGCCTGACCGCATCAAGAGTAAGAGATAACGACAAATCAGCCACTGACCTAAAGGTAGTAGGCCTTGATGCTTTCACGCTCGCCTTAATTTCCAGAGCTAAACCAACAATGAAACGAGCTATACATTTCGGTTATGGTGTAACCAAGTATGGAACCAATCTAGACATAGTGTTGAAGCTCGTGAGATATGCCTGGCAATCTAAATTCTTCATGACCAAGGTCAAGAAGTCAGTCTCAATTTTCTCAACTTCATGTTGAGGACAGAAAGTATCTTTGATAAGAGTAACAAACTGATCCCATGTTAGATTATACAACGGGATCTTCCCAGTAGCTTGGATCAATGACCTCCACCAAGCTAGAGCTTCTCCTTTAAACGATTGTGACACAAACTTCACAATATCTTGCTCAGCACAACCACTAATATCAACCACAGTGTCCATCTCGTCGAGCCACGTCATGCAATCGATGGCCCCTTTCTCCCCTGTAAAGTCTCTAGGCTTGCAGGAGATAAAATATTTGTATGAACAGGTTTTAATGCGTGGGTCTTGGTTAAGCACAACCTGTTGAGATGGAATACTCTTCTGATTCGAAGAATGATGAGAATCGCTCTTGCGAGCTGTATGAACCTTGGAGGGTGGTTTTGTATTTTGTACAGACAGGGTTCTGCTACGTGTACCACTTGATTCATTATCTCGTCTGTCCAAAGCTCGAGTAACGGCATTGTCTATTAATGCATGTAGTTCTGCACCAGCTATGTTAATTCTGGTAGTATCATTATTCACCCTCGGGTGACTGTTGACTTCATCTGAGCCAGCCATGTAGCTTTCTTGCTACATAAAATATTTACAAATTTATTCAGAAGCTTATTATGGCATTGTCATTTTGACAATTTATTATCCATGGTAAACATAGACCATATTTGGTTAAATTGTTAATCATATTTATTTAGGATTTTTATCATAATTAATCATATTTATAAAACATTAAGGATATTATCAGTGGCACAAAAGGCCTAGTCACAAGGACGTTTTTAATTCATAAGTCATGATTTCAGAGAATCAAGGCATTAAGGTTTGAACATAGTTCATTACCTTTTCTCGACAGAGAGTCGTAGACTACAACTGTCTTTTGTCTTATTTGACAACTATTATGGCCCGTAGGCACTTCATCACTAATGGATGTTTAATATATGATCATCTTAATTGATGATTTGAACCCATGATTTATATATCATTAGGCTTGAAAAGGGATTGGAAGGATCCAATAAAAAGATGACATGTGTGATTTTATCGTATCACTACTGCCAGGAGTGCTAACATGTTTTCAGATGTTAACAAAGATTTGAATCTCTTTTTAAATAGGTTTTACCATTATAGCCAGGTCTTATATGACGTATAGGCTAGGTTATACCTTTTAAGATTCTTTTTAATATATAATGGCAGATTAATACAAAAAGGAATGATATTCTGATTTATTTCATATAATATATTCATACATAAGATGACAAATGAAATTTAAATAAAACATTCCATTAAATTTTTAAAAGGAGTACATAATTGCCCTAAACGGGACTTTTGAAATAACTTGTCCTCACAGGGACTAAAAGGAAATACAAGTCCTCGCAGGGACTGAATACATAAATAAATTGGCCACGCAGGGACTAAATTGAAATAACAACAATACATATAGGGATTTAATGATCCCTCTTCTTCTTCCCTTTTATTAAGCTTGCCAGACCCTTGACTCCTTGAGTAGTCCCTGGCGGCTCTTACGCTCTTCTTGAACTTCTCGTTCTACCCGGTTCAGCCTCTGGAGGATTTCCTCCTGTTCTGGCGGGGAAAACCGTGGCGGCTGCGGCTGCTGCTGGTGCGGAGGTTGGTAAGGTATCAGGTATTGATACTCATGCGGTAGGTACCCCGACTGGTACGAAGTTCCAAAAGGTCCTTCGGGATGAAGGGTGTTGTAGTTGGCTGCCTCTATATAAGGGTCGACGGCAGGGGCATCATAGTAGTTATAGCCAGGGTAAGCTGGCTGTTCAAAAGGGTTATACGCCGCTGTACCAGCGTAAGAAGGAATTGGGTTATTATAACCCATGTGTGGTGGTGGTGGTGCAACTGGTGCAGATTCCACTTCTGAAACTGGATTTGAAGGCCCACCCATTTGTGGGTCTTCATGCAGTGGCGGGTAGTGCCTGCCACTTGAGTGTTGGGGGGGGGTGCTAAAATGGAAACCCCCGTCTCGCACGGACATCCGTGCACCTGTTCTTCTCCACCTCGGTGGTTCTTGAGGCGCTTGCTGTACTGGCGGTGGTGGTGGTGGTGGCGTGACTGCCACGAAACGCGAATCCTCAGAGGGATCCTGCTGCTGCTGCTGTGGGTTGTAAGAGGGAGTAAACTCCCAGTTGTATTGGGCAAACCTTGCTTCATAGCTGTCTGGACCCCGATAAGGTGACCAATGAAAAGATTACCCATCAGATATTTCGATGGGATGTGTCGGCGTCCCGGTTGGCGGCTGGGCAGGTTCCGGATCCTAGTCCATGTCCATGGAGAAGTGGTCCTCCAGTCCTAAAGGGTTATAACCCATTGGTTCATCAATTTGGTTTGCTGGGTTGAACCGGCTTTGAAAGTAGGGTGTTGGGTCATTAAATGAATGGTGTGAGTTTGAATGTTGAAAGGGTATGTAGGAGTTGTGGGGTTCGTTTTCGGATTGAGGTCCGAAAGAGTTTAAGTAGGAGGGTGATGAGCTAAGCGAGACAGAACGCCTCGCAGGCTCTAAGTAGGTCCTCCAGTCCTCTTGTATTATTATAATACAGTATCCCAAGCCCGTATAACGGAAAATAAGTTAAAAGTATTTACCTGAGCAAAAATATAATTTTATCCCAACCGTATAACCACAAGCAAGTGCAAATATCTTTTACTGGGCTCCTAAATCCGGAAATAAAGGTTTAATAACCTATTAGATTCCTAACGGGTCTTTATTTAAGTCTTAACTTAGACCGGTTAGTTTTAATGAGAGTTTTACGGTTCTAAATGCATGATTAAGCGAAGACCGGATTAGAATGTGATTTAGACCCGACAAGTTTGGGGACTTGTATAATATGGGTAAACTAAACACATTCTATATTTTGAAGTGAAAACGATAAGGTTTGACCCGTTTCGGTTAATTTATGCAAACTGGTTACATAAACCGTATCAAACGCGAATAATGCATAACGGGTAACCAAATGAGTCGTGAACAGGTTCCACAAGTTAATATGCTTAAAATATGTTATGATATCAGTAGGATACCTTCCATTATGCCCAAAATGAGTTTAAAACCAATTTAAGTCCCTAAAGGGTATTTTGGTCATTTTAAAGGTTATAAAAAAGATTAATTATAAATCTGTGGTTCTGGTCTAAAATGATCAGTAAAAATATTTATTTTTGCAAGTCATATCAGTAGGATATTGCATATATGTGAAATTTATCATTTATAACCAAACTATGCGCCGTAGGGGCATTTTGGTCATTTCACATAAGCTTTAAAGGTCAAATTGGGAAATCTGAGTTCAAAACTTTTACTTACTGTTAAAATATAAAGATTTACTTAAAACATCAGTAGGTAGTGAGTCTTATGTGGCAAAAATAGTTTTAACCTATACTATGCGTTTAAAACGCGTAAAAGTCGCTTATTTGGCGATCTTCGGGTTATTTAAAGAAATCTGAGTTTTTGATCATTTTATAAAGTTCAAAATACTTTATTTATCATATGAAATCAGTAGCAAAAGGTTTGGTATCAAAAGGTTATGTAAAACTCATTTTATTAGCAAAAAGGGTATAACCGTCAATTACCGAATCAAGGCAATAACCCTACATTATGATTAGTTTAAAAATAAATAAAAATCTTCAAAAATCCCAAAATATTATATTACATCAGTGGGTAAAAAGTTTGGTGTCGAAATTCGGGTTTAAATAGGCTTTATGCTAATAATGCCGTTTAATTAATAAAAAGGTTTTTAATTACGATATCGAGCATAACTCACATTTTAGACCTCGAACTGATGTCAAATTTTGAGGACATGTTTAAAAATCAGTAACAAAGGTTTTTGTCCATTCGCATTATCAAAAATCTCGTTTTAATGTCAAAAGGGCATTATGGTCAACATTTAAGCAATTAACGGAAACATGCAAATGAATCGGATTTCTAAGGAACCAAGTTGTATAACCTCAAAGGGTTATACTAACATATAATATGTACCTAAAGGAACCTTAAGGCATATCTAAAACATGCTAAATTGGGTCAGAACTGAAAGTCAAAACAAAAGTCAACTTTTGCGACTTTCGGTTGCGAACCGGGTCTAAACTCAGAAATGTCGGGTTGAACATGTCTAATCATGTTCTTACATTAATTTCCAAGTTATTTTATTGTTAAAACATGTTTCATAGCTTCTACATTGCTAATTATGTATTTATTTGCAAAATAGCTTCCTGTTGACTTTTTAATATTAGGTTTAACCCGACATTTGACCAAGTTAGGGTGATAATCAGTAGGTGCCCTCTTAGGGGTTTATTACCTACATAATTACCAACTTATAACTACTTTTAATTTGACTAATTACTGGACCATTGGTGATTAATCACTAAGTCAAACCTTAATTACGATAAGTTTGACTTTTGGTCATTAAACTAATTAAAACTGAAATTAGGAGGTTAAGGACACTTACAATAGCTCTTATCATGAATTTGGAACTTAGAGAAACTTGCTAGAAGTCCAGAGAGCTCCAGAGAGTGAGTTGAGAATGATTTTTTGAAAGTGTGCACAAGAACTATCAAACAAGAGCCCTTATATAGGAACTTTAAACTCACAAGATCAATACAACAAAGTCTATAGGTGATTCCTGATCATCACAGGTGTCCCCTATGCATGAAATACCACTGGTGCAGCCCCTGGGATCAAAAACCATGCATCTAAGGCGGTGGAACTGCTGTTACAAGCATCTGTCCAAACTTTCTGTTGCTGGCACCTGTCTCGCGGCCCGCGTAAGAGAAGGAAGGGGGTTACGCGGCCCGCGTAGTTCCCTTATTCTGGTAACAAGTTTGGAAGCTTTGCAGTTTTAGTCCCTGGTCCATATAAACTTTATTTAAGTTTCATTTATTGCATTTTGGACTCCCATAGTTAACTTTTAAGGGCCTTGAGTCACAAACTAACTCCGTTAAGCTCCCGGTTAGTCGTTCGATCGCCCGATACGCCTTGTATCGAACGGAACTTCACGAAAATAATATCCGAAGTCCTTGAGATCAAAATATATGATTGTTACAATGTTTTTAGGCTCGTTAAAAGGTCACTCAGAGGTTACTTTCAACATGTTGAGACTTTTAACCCTTATGCTTCGCAAGATCCTTATTTTAAGTACAACGACTTGTTAAGTTCGTTAATTTATCCTTTAAAGAATACAAACGTCGTGTGAGGTCAATAAGAGGCATAAGTTAGGCATGTTGACACTTTGGATCCTTTTATTCACATATTTATGTTGTTTGACAATTTCAGTCCCTCGGAAGCAATTCTTTACATGTTTAAAGTTCATGACACGTGTCTTCATTATATTGGTCATGATTTTTACGAGGTGTTACAATATCGTAGGTGAGCATGCCTCAATACTATCAACCTTCAGTCACTTACGCCATGCCGCCCTTATATTCAGCGGCACTAACGGCGACGTTATCCACGCCACCCCATCAACCAGTCGTCATGCCGGCAGGAATCATGAACGCCCCAGTTACACCAGGAAATCAAGCTTATTTCCCTGGATATTATTACGCACCCCCGTACGGGTATTTACCAACATATAACACTCCAACATACACTCCCCAGGGAGCAGCGCACGGCTATGCTCAGCAATCGCCGTACGCGGCTTATATGCAACCCTTGTGGACTTTTCCAACATCATAGCCAGTTTACAGTCAGACCCCGCCGACAGCGGAACCCGCTTATGACATAGGAAACGCATCTAGGCCTCGTTTTTCTCCGGGTGGAGGCCCCAGCCCTACATTGAACATCACCCCGGCTCAACCCCCTGTCGCCCAGGGTACCAGCCAGGGTGGGGTCACTCCCCCAATACAACCCATTAATGTAGAAGAGGACGAGCTTACCAGACCTTACAAACCAGTGGACGCAACTTTCAAATCCAAGTTCACCAGAAGAATAGCGGAAGCTCCTATCAAGGAAAAGCCTAAGATGCCGCAAACCGTGGGCAAATACGATGGTCTAGGCGATCCTGATGACCATCTCAATCTATTCAAAAGCGCAGGGGAAGTAGCCTGTTGGCCCATGCCCATCTGGTGCAAGATGTTTATCCAAACACTGGTAGGTGTAGCCCGGGTCTGGTGGGATAGTTTACCCATCGGGGAAATTGATAGTTTCGAAGATCTAGAGGCCAAGTTTATTTTGCAGTTCAGCCAACAGAGAAGGCACACAAAAGACCGAAACGAACTCCTGCACATTCGCCGGCGAGACAATGAAACAGTGGAGAGTTTCATCGTTAGATTCAACAAGGAAATCTTGGCGATTCCAGGCGTCACAAACGATCTAGCGTGTGGTGCTTTCTTACAAGGGGTAAACGATGACGAGCTATTGAGAACACTCCATGGGAGGGATGGCGTACCTCCCACCATAGACGAAATCCTGAGGATAGCTAAAGTATACGTCACACAAGAGAAAGTTGTTGCCGCCAGTCACGCAGCCAACGGAAAGAAAGAGGCCCAGAAAAATCAGGATGACAGAGAGCAGCGGGGCTCCAAAGGTAAAGGCAGGGGAGACCGATATCAGAGGAGTGACAGAACGGACTCGCGGTATAATAGGTCCAAAAGTACCTATTCAAGGAATGAGTCCTCCTCTAAACCACGGTCCGATTACCCCAACTTGAGCAAAACTCCAGCAGAAATCCTAGCCTCTGAAAACCTCAAGTTTAATCCTCCGAAACCACTGAAAGACAACCCCAACAAAGACACCAATAAGTATTGTGAGTATCACAAAAGAAGTGGCCATGATACTAATGACTGTTTTCAATTAAAAAAGCAGATCGAGAACTTCGTGAAGGTAGGAAAATTGGCTCATCTGGTCCGAGACATCAAACAAGGCCCGCCCCCCGTCAAAGAAGAAAACGATAAAGGGGCGGGCAAGAGGCCACGAGAGCTAAACATGGTATATGCTGATAAGGGAAAAGGGGCTAAGCGGAGTTTCTCCACGCTTGAACCTTGGATGCTAGCAACCATGACAATCGAGCCACGCTTGGAGGATTTACACCTCACCACTGATGCCTTAATAATATCCGCTGCAGTATGTGACTATAACATGAGAAGAATCCTGGTAGACACCGGGAGTTCTGAAGATATCATCTACTAGCATTGCTTCAATTGAATACAACCAGAAGACAGAAGGCTGCTGGAGTCAGTGCACGCCCCTATTAACGGTTTCACTGGAGAGAAGTTGATCCAATCGGCCAAATTACTTTCCCAGTTACATTCGGGCAAGAACCCCGGGAAAGAACCATACTCCTCACATTCCTTGTGGTGCGCGCTGAGTCTTACCACAATGTAATCATCGGAAGGTTCACCCTGGGAAAATTGGATGTTATAGTCTCTACAGCGTAGGGGTTCATGAAGTTCCCCACCCCGCGGGGTATTGTAACAGTGTTTCGAGATAAGCTGGGAGAAGTATTGAATACCAAAAGATGCTGGCAAGGCCCCACCGGCCCCGAAAGATGGTTATTAAGCATACGCCATCCGGATCAGACAGTAACAATAGGGGACAGCCTCTCCCCCGAAGTTAAAAACAACCTAAAACAGCTGTTGAGAAGGAACGCCGACATTTTTGCTTTTGAGCACTCTGACATGACAGGGATACCCCGGGATAAGGCAGAGCACAAGCAAGCAACGCTCCCAGGCATTAAACCCGTTGCACAGGGTAAACGTAGCATGGCTCCTGATCAAAAAGCAGCGGTGGTCAAAGAAGTGCGAAAGTTGGTTGAAGCCGGAATCCTCAGAGAAACAAAATACCACACGTGGGTATCAAACCCTATGATGGTCAAAAAACCAGACGGCACATGGCGAATGTGCATCGATTTTAAAGATCTGAACAAGGCATGTCCCAAAGATGCCTACCCACTACTTGAGATGGACTTTAAGGTTGATTCTCTGGTCCCTTATAGTTACAAGTGCTTTTTAGACGCCTATAATGTAACACCCTTAACATGTTGTGATGATATTTAGGTAATAATCATATGAACTTAATATAAATCAGAGTTTACAAAAAAAAAACTTTTCGTGTTTTAAACCATACACAATTGTGATAGTACCCAACACATCCAAGATAATGCATAACGTGTTTAAAGTTAACCCTTACTAGACAACTACAACTAGTTTAAAGGATTTCGAACATTGTTGACAAAATATTTACAACATGATTAAATTCTAGACATAATTATATTTAGTGCGGAAGCTTCAAAATGCGTGTTCGGTTCTTGACAAAGTGCTTGATCACCATCCGGGAGAAACTCATCCATACCTAGGGTCAAACACTAAAAACATTAGTTTTAACATTAATGCATTATGTATAAACGAATTCTAACAACGCAAAGTAACAAACAAAATATGATTTTTCTGGGTTCCACCGTAACTTACGGTGTCACCGTAAGATACGGTGGACCTGGAATGTCCCTGGTTCTGCCGTAAGACATGGGCTTCTCACCGTAACATCTTGATCTCCACCGTAAATTACGGTGGAACCGTAATTTACGGTGGACTCTGCATTCATGCCTTTTAACTATTTTCCAACTTTTAAAGATCATAACTTTTTACTCGCTTGTCCGTTTTAGCCGATTCTTTTTCCTACGAGTCCGTAATAAAATTACGGATTCAACCATGTAAATTTCACATCGCGGAAACCGAGATACCGACAATTGGTTCACAATTTCCTTATTTCCATTATCCAACCCATTAGTGTAAGTGCATAGCACCTCTTTTCCATTCTTAAGACCTTTTAGACATAATTACCCAATTACCCGGGCTCACATACTTGGTGTATTCGCGCCAATTCCATGGCTTTGCGATTCCTTTAGGGCTAATACTTGTTTCTTCGGAATTCAAGCATTCCGTTTCAAACAACCCTTTTTCATTTAACATTTATTGTTTGACCCATATTCCGGGTTCTTATACTTAGATTAATATCACCAAATCATTGGTATGGTACAATTCATCATTTAACGAGGTATAAGACTTTCAAGTCTCTACTCTCGTGATTCTTTTGAAAACATCATTTTGACCCGTTTGGCTATTTAGTGAAAACCATCACTTCATTGACTAGCCAAACTAAATACCAAGTCTTTACTTTGACCCGTTTGATGGTCGAGTGTACTTCGCCACTTTAACAACGCATCAAACGCATCCATTTCACTACAACACCGTTCACACAACAAAACTAATTATTTACACATAATTTTAACGGGGCTAAAGCCACGTACCTTTAAAGCACACCTTTTCCGCGGGTATCACTTCCGGCGTGTCCACTTGACGTTCCGGATTCCTTGCCTAAAGAGTTCAATTCATAACAAGATTAGAACTCTTTCATAAGCTTTAACGCGTTAATTCATAACATATGCAAATCTGCGTTTTTAGCAATCTTTAACATTTTAACCCTCATTTAGGCGTTTTATCAAACACCTTGTGGGTCAGATTTCTACATGATCTAAACCAAGTTCATAACTTGAAATTATCACTCAAATTAACTTCAATTAGACAAAATACACATATTTTAACATCAACAATTTCAGAGATTATCTCACAATTTCAGTTTTCACTAGAACAAGAGTCTTAATCCTAGTGTTTATCGAGTTCTACTAACTTACTAATCACCCACTATAGTGATTTTGATCCTTACAACTAACATGCAAGATTTTGACAAGAAATCATCTAGGGTTTGTCCCTAGACTTCACATTACTTCCAATTTCATGTTTTACAACACATAATCAAGCTTAACCTTCGATTTCAATCACATGCAAGAATTTGAGTTGTATCAAAACAACCTAATTTGACATACCTTATGACCTCCTTGACGAGGAGATCACGATTCTATGTTCAGATTTCGATTACGACATGATTTGAGCCTTCAATTTGAGAGTTTAGTAGAATTTAGGGTTGTGAAAGTGTGGGTTTCGCCCCCTGTGGTTTCTTGATCGACCAGGAACTCCAAAATGGAGTGTTTGGTTTTTATTTTACTAAATATTAGTAATTTAAGTTTCAACTTTGACAACCTAGGCCCCTCCACTCTTATTTAGTTTATATCTTTGGCTTTTTAACTCATTCCTGTGTTACTACAAGACTTCTAACTAACTGGGTTATTTATCCTCGTTAGTTTATTCTTGTTTATTATACACTTTATAATTCTAGTATAAAGTTTTGATATTTCGGGATGTTACATATAAGGGTTATCACCAAATCAAAATGTCCAGGGAAGACGAAGAAAAAACGGCGTTTCATACCGATGTGGGCATTTTTTGTTATACCAAAATGCCTTTCGGCCTGCGAAACGCCGGAGCCACTTATCAGCGGCTCATGGACAAGGCTTTCGAAAAGCAAATCGGCAGAAACTTAGAAGTGTACGTGGACGATTTGGTAATCAAGAGCAGGGAAGAAAAACAAATGCTTGAAGACATTGAAGAAACCTTCCAAAAGCTCAGAGAATACAATATCAAGCTCAACCCCAAGAAATGTTCATTTGGGGTGGAGGAAGTAAAGTTCTTAGGAGTAGTGGTCACCCGGGACGGCTTTAAAGCTAACCCGGAAAAGGTAGCCGCCATAACGCGGATGCCCTCTCCCAGGACTTTGAAGGAAGCACAAGTGTTAAATAGGCGTCTAGTGGCTATAAACAGATTCTTGGCAAGACACGCCGAGAAGTCTTTGCCATTTATAAAAAAACGTTGAAAGATTGCCTTAACAAGAAAAGTTTCAAATGGACCAGTGAAGCGGAAGAAGCCCTGCAAGACATGAAACGTTTCATCGAGAAACTACCCATGCTAACAGCGCCATACCCAGAAGAACTGCTCAAAATGTACCTAGCGGTGTCTCATAACGCGGTCAGCGCGGTACTCATGGTGGAAAGAGATGGGAAGCAAACACACATATATTACATCAGTCGAGTCCTTGCGGGACCTGAAACACGGTATCCAACACTTGAAAAGTTGGTCCTAGCACTTGTTCACGCCACCCGGAGACTCAGAAGATATTTTCAAGGGCATCGCGTGCAGATCTTAACAAATTACCCGCTACAGCAAATATTGCACAAGCCTGAGATCTCGGGAAGATTGGCTAAGTGGGCAATCGAGTTAGGAGCCCTGGATATCGAATATCGAAAGCGAACAGCAATCAAGGGATAGGTCATCGCCGATTTCTTGGCTGAAATTCCTGAGGGTGAAACAATACAGGATCCCACTATCCAGGATCTCCCGGAATCTAGCACAGCCAGACAAACCTGGAAGCTTTACACTGACGGATCATCTAGCAGGAAAGGTTCTGGAGCAGGTCTCATACTGATAAGCCCAGATGAAATAAGACTAATGTACGCCCTACGTTTTGATTTTGAATGCTCTAATAACGAAGCAGAATATGAGGCGCTACTCGCGGGCTTGAGGATGGCCCAATCTATGGGAGCCACAAGAGTTGACGCATATGTTGACTCTTTGCTGGTTAATAATCAAGTTAATGAAACTTATGAGGCCAAGGATGAATCAATGGCAAAATATTTGGCTAAAACAAAAGAGCTCATAGCTTCCTTTGATAATGTCACGCTGAATCACGTCCACAGGGGAAAAAACCAAATAGCAGACGCCTTAAGCAAACTTGCTACTTCAGGCATGGACAGAGAAGTAAAGGTAGAAACACTACAAATGCCTTCTATTGAACCTCGGGAAGTTTCTGCCCTGACGGCAGAAGAACCCTGTTGGTACACTCCAATACTAAAGTTCCTCACAAAAGGTGAATTACCTCCCACCAGGGGAAGCCCAAAAGATCCAAACCAAGGCATTACAATATGAAGTCAACAATGGCGTCCTCTACAGGAAATCATACTTAGGACCACTACTGCGGTGTGTATCCCCAGCGGAAGCAAAATACCTAATTCAAGAAATACACGCTGGCATATGTGGCATTCACGACGGACCTCGGGCAGTGGTTGCCAAAATTCACAACGCCAGGAACTATTGGCCCGGGATGCACGAGGACGCGGTAGAAGAACTCATAAGATGCCGCAGTTGCCAAAAGTTTGCTCCCCAAACGCTTCGTCCCAAGAACAACTTAATCCCAGTCACAGCCGCCTGGCCCTTCCAGAAATGGGCGGTGGACATTGTGGGGCCATTCCCGCTGGCCCCCGGAAAGCTAAAATACCTTATTGTAGCAATCGATTATTTGACCAAGTGGGTTGAAGCTAAACCCTTAGCCAAAATAACCGCGGAAAACGCCAAGAAGTTCCTTTGGGAGCACATAGTGTGCCGGTTTGGGTAGCCGCTGTACTTGGTGAGCGATAACGGAACGCAATTCACCGATAGGGTCTTGCAAGATTAGTGTGCAGAGCTTTAAATTCAGCAAATTTTTACATCGGTAGCACATCCCCAAGGAAACGGCCAGGTGGAACGGGCAGATAGGAGTTTGCTGGATGGGATAAAAAGGAGGCTAGGCTATGAAGGAAGCTCTTGGGTGGAAGAACTGACGAATGTCCTCTGGGCACATCGAACAATGCCTAAGACGAGTAACAATGAAACCCCCTTCAGCATAACCTATGGCGCGGAAGCAATGATACCCGCGGAAGTTGGTTTGCCCTCGCTACGGCGCCTTACTACTAACGACGATAATGACAGGCTCCTAAGGGAAGGCCTAGATATGCTCGAAGAAAGACGTGAGGCGGCGCCACCAGCGAGGCAAAATACAAAAAGACCATAGAAAAATACTATAACCAACGCGTGGCTCAACATACTAAGGAAGGCGAGTACGTTATGCGGGATAATGAAGCCAGTATTTTTTAATAATTTTTTTTTTGCATATTCGTTTATATATATATTTTTGTTTTTTTTAAGTTATTCATTTTATTATTATTATTATTATTATTATTAATGCTAAACTAACACTAAACTAAACTAAATACCGAATCGCGTTACGAATTGTTCGCCGAATCGCTTAACGATCCTTACCACCCCCGAAAAGTCGTGTATTGTCCCCAATACACAAAGCAAGCTCAAAAACATACCTTTCGTCTTCAAATCTCGTTCGTGATATTCGGAACTTCACACATCAAAACGGTTAGTATGGAACGAAAACAATAAGCGTACAAACGATACGAAACCAACAATGTAAATATACAAAACTCTACAACGCACATTACCGGCCCTTTAATTCACCTCATATGTTGGCACGCTTACCAAGAAACATACCAACTCCACATTTGCGTCCTTTTTCTCCTCGTTACCATCAAGGAACGGTTTAAGGCGGTAACCATTAACCGTTTGCTTCGACCCATCGTTCGGATCCTCGATAGTAACATCTCCAAGCTTTCTGACCCGCGTAATCACATACGGGCCCATCCATTTACTCTTAAACTTCCCGGGGAAGTATTTAAGCCGTGAGTTGTAGAGCCATACCTTTTGACCCACTACGAACTCCTTCGGCTTCAACTTAGCATCATGTGCCCTCTTCATTCCGTCTTTATACTTCGAGGCACATTCATATGCTTCTTCCCGAAGCTCCTCCAACTCGCATAGCTTTAACTTCCGCTCTTTACCTGCATCATCGTATTTCATGTTAACCTCTTTAATAGCCCACCAAGCACGATGTACAAGCTCCACCGGTAAGTGACAGATTCTACCGTAAACTAAGCGGTACGGTGTAGTGCCAATAGGTGTTTTATGAGCCGTTCGATAAGCCCATAAAGCATCATTCAACTTTATCGACCAATCCTTACGGTCCGGTCGAACAGTCTTTTGCAAAATCTCTTTTATTTGCCTATTGGACACCTCCACTTGACCACTCGTTTGCGAGTGATAAGGAGTAGCAATTCGATGGTCAACGCCATACCGTTTCAATAGCTTACCAAAGTTAAAGTTCTTGAAATGAGATCCCCCATCACTAATGATTACTCGAGGGATCCCAAATCGAGAAATAATATTGGTTTGAACAAAATTACAAACCACGGTATGGTTGTTTGTCTTGGTGGCAATCGCTTCGACCCACTTCGACACATAGTCGACCGCCACCAAGATATATAAGTTACCATGCGAATTCGGGAAGGGGCCCATGAAATCAATCCCCCAAACATCAAAAATGTCTACAATAAGGATCGGTTGCATGGGCATCTCATCCCGTTTAGAAATACTCCCTAACTTTTGATACTCAACGCAATTCTTAGCAAAGTTAAATGCGTCTTTGAAAATAGTCGGCCAATAAAGACCGTTATTGAGCACTTTGTGCCCAGTTTTGTGACCACTACAATGGCCCCCACAAGCAAATGAATGCAAGTGCATCAAGACGCTAGGAATCTCCTCGTCGGGTATGCATCTTCGAACGACTTGATCCGGACATATCTTGAATAAATCTGGTTCTTCCAACGTGTAATACTTGATTTGAGAAAGGAAATGCAACCTCTTCCTTATATCCCAATGAGCCGGCAAGTCACCTGTGACCAAATAATTAACAATATTAGCATACCATGGTAATATTGAAACTTTTAGAATTTGCTCATCTGGGAAGTTCTCGTTAATCTCTTCACGGAAAGAATCCTCCTCCACAACCAATCGAGACAAGTGGTCCGCAACCACATTCTCACTCCCTTTCTTGTCCCGAATCTCCAAATCAAATTCCTGTAGCAATAGAACCCATAGGATTAATCTCGGCTTTGCATCCTTCTTGTCCATGAGATACCTAACTGCAGAATGGATAGAATATACAATGACCTTAGTACCCCATATATAATGTAACACCTCGAAAAATTCACGTCCTATAATGTATTGACACGTGTCATAAGTTTGAACGTGTGAAAGAATACTCTCGGGGGACTAAAGTTGACAAACATGGAAAGTATTTGAATTTAAGGGTTCAAAATGTCAACAGTGAATAAATATACTTTACAATAACCCTACATGATGCTCATACATTCAAACGAATAAATCATGGATCATACGAAGCTAAATATAAAAGAATGTGAGAGATTACAAACTACAGGGGTTAAATGTGTCAACATGTTTAAGTTATACCTCTGAGTGACCTTTTAGCAAACCCGAAGCTTTGTAACGATTAATTATGCTCACTAGAATGCACGGTAAAAATTTCATAAAGTTTCATTATCGTATGAGAAAGTTATGATCAAATTCGTACATGAGGGTTTAAAGCGTCAACGTTGAAAATTATGACTTTTCGGGTAATAACAAAGTGGCCAAGGACTTAACAAAAGGGGTATAAGTCTTAAAGCCCTTACGGGTAAATTTAGAAGGCCCATATTGCAAGAAATTAAGTTAGTTGACCTTTCGAAAGGCCAAGAGACAAGTTGCAAAAGCTAGAAATGTTTAAACCTGAAAACGAGTCTTAGGCGGTCCGCGTAAGACATGTTAAGGTCTTACGCGGGCCGCGTGCGATGCCCAGTATCAGAAAAGTTGGACAGCAGCCGGTTTTCACGCATTAACTGACTTTAATCAGTTGTTTCACTTCATGGGCGACCCCTAAACAACCCCTAGGCCCTTAGGGACATGTATTGATGATCCATGGCCATTGCTAGCATGATTTGTCAATGATCTAAGAAGATTAAAGCACTATAAAAGGGCCACAATGTTGCAACATTGCAACCACACCTTCCATCTGCATTTTGGAGCATTTCTGGAGCTTGAGTGCAGACCCAAGACCTTCCTAATCGTGCATAGGACTCTTGTAAGTATGCTTAACCTTCCCTAATCGCGTTTTGCTTAGTTTATAGCTTAAAAGTCAAATCGTCGTAATTACGGTTTGACTTGGCGATTAATCACTATCGGTCCAGCGATTTGTCAATGTAAAGGTAGTTATAAGTTGGTAATTATGTGGGCAATAAACCCTTAAAAGGGCACCCGCTGATTCCCGTTCTAACTAGATTAATTGTCGAGTCAAAGTTAATTAGAAAAAGTCAACAGGATGCTAATATTCAAATTAACACATAATTAACAATGTAGAAGGCGTGTAACCTATTTCATCATTCATATAACTTGGTAATGAGTATAAGAACTGGTCTAAGCTTGTTTGATTCGACAATTTTCTGTTTAGACCCGGTTCGGAACCGAAAGTCGCAAAACTTTGACTTTTGCTTTGACTTCAGTTCTGACCCATTTTAGTATGTTTTAGAAATGCCTTAGAGCTTCATTAGGACCAAGTTACATATTGGTATAACCCTCTATACTTGGTTCGTTGAATGTCCGATTCGTTTGCGCGTTTCCGTTAATTGTTTAAATGTTGACCATAATGCCCTTTCGACCATAAAACGAGATTTTTGATAATATGAGTGGACAAGAACCTTGTCTAATGATTTATAAACATGCTCTCAAAATTTGGCGTCGATTCGAGGTCTAGATTAGGAGTTATGCTCATTAGCGTAATTAGAACGCCTTTTTGTAATTAAACGGCGTCATTAGCATAAAGCCTATCTAAACCCAATTTTTGACACCAAACCTTTTACCCACTGAAGTAATATAATATTTTGGGATTTTTGAATATTTTTAATTATTTTTAAACTGATCATAAGCTAGGATTATCGCCTTAATTCGGTAATTACCGATTATACCCTTTTAGGCCATAAAATGAGTTTTATAAATCCTTTTGACCCCAATCCAATTGCTACTGATTTTAAATAAGAAATGAAGTATTTTAGACTTGATAACCTGTCCAGAAAACTCAGATTTCCGGTATAACCCGGAAATCGCTTAAAATGGCTTTATACGCGTATTAAACGCATAGTAAGGGTTTAAAACCATTTTTTGTCACATAAGGCTTAACATCAACTGATATAACCTGTTAAGATAAGTTATTTTACTGATTAATTCAGACCCGTATCACAGAAGTTTAATTAATCCCTTTTATAATCTTTAAAATGACCAAAATACCCCTACGGGGCTTAAATTGAAATTAAACTCGTTTTGGGCATAATGGAAGGTATCCTACTGATATCACAACATATTTAAGGCATATTAACTTAGGAAACCTGTAAAAGACTCTTGTGGTTACCCGTTACGCCTCTTGCGCGTTCGGTTCGGTTTATGTAACTAGTTTGCATAAACTAGCCGAAACGGGTCAAACCTTATCGTTTTTATCTCAAAATCCAGAATGTGTTTAGATTACCCATATAAGAAAAGTCTTCAAACTTGTCGGTTCTAAATCACATTCTAGTCCGGCCTTCGCTTAATCACGCGTTCGAACCGTATCATTCCTTAAAACTAATCGGTCTAAGCTTAAGCTTAACTAAAGACCGTTAGGATTCTAATAGGTTATTATAAACCTTTGTTCCAGAATAGGAGAACCGGTAAAAGCTACCCGCATTTGCTAATTGTGATTTATACTTGCAAAGGTAAATACTTTTAACTTATTTTCCCTATACGGGCTTGGGGTACGGTATATAAAATACCGCTTGGTCGGGCATTAAATCTTCCATCGTATGGTGGTTAATTGATATTGATCGGCCCGTTTAAATTGTTTTGTTTGCTTAAAGCCTTTGGGAGGTTAATAACCATGTCCCGGATATCCTTGGCATCATTTTACGAAATGGCCATGACCTAAGCGCGGGGTGTAGGCGTACACCCGTCAGTGCAAAATAAATAATGTGGTGTGTCTATTGATCTTTAACCCGGCACGATCCGGGCTACTGAACGCATAAGGAACATGTAATTCTTTTACGAGATTATATATTTAAATAATTATCCCAAGTTATAAAATGTTTGTGCCATGTGCATTCAAATCAATTTTAAATCATTTTTAAAACTGAGTCGGTTAATTGTATTTACCAGTGTAAACTGACGTATTTTCCCAAAAAAGATTGAATGTAGGTACTACTCGTAATAGGCTGGAATTCTCCTTAGCATCAATAAGAGTCTCGCAAGCTTAAGATGCCTAAAGTCTGTTGAACTACTGTCTCCATTTTGATCCTTCTGTGGATAAACTTTCGACTGTTTGTGATACATGATATTACAATAATATATTCGGTTGAAATATATCTTTCATTTTGCTTCCGCTGTGCATTTAAATATTGTGTTGTTTGACTATTATGTTGCCAACCACGTCACGATACTCCCCCACCGGTCAAACGTGTGAATATCGGGGTGTGACAGGTTGGTATCAGAGCCAACGCTGAGTGAATTAAACACTAGCCTTTTGTGTTTAATCTCAGTTACACAATTGCACATTCCTAAATTTTCGAGTCTAGACAAAGAACATAGGAACAATCCAAATTTGTTTTAATTTTAACTTTGTCTCTTATTTTATATATTCCTTGTTGTTATCTTATGTTATATTGACAGGTATAAATATGCCGCCAAGATTTTTCAGACGAAGAGGACGAGGCAAGGGGCCAATCACCGCCCCCAATGATCACGAAGCAGGGCCGTCGCACATGCGAGCTCCTTCTACCACTGCAAGTGTCGATCCTCAAGAAAACAGGAGGAACCTGTTTGAGCCCGCCAGACGATCTGTTTCACACAGTTCTACGCCTCCCTATCATAACTCATATGGGCCACAGTCAGAAAATGAGCCTGATAATCCACAACTTTCCTATATACCTCTTCAGCGATCACTATCGCACAATTCCTTTGGTAACCCTACACCTGTTTTTCAGGGCCGGTTCAACCCGGCAAAATATATACTAGAACCAGTGGGTTTTAACCCATTGGGACCGGAGGACCACTTCTCGGAAGATAATGCGATGGACATGGACGAGGACACGGATCCCGTCGCACCTGCAAGCGGTACCCCTAACCATCCCATCGAGATCTCGGATGGATCTTCTTTCCACGGATCACCCTACGGTGGTCCGGATAATTATCAAGCGAGGTTCGACCAGCACGAATGGTACTTCACACCTTCTCACCATTCGTCGCCCCACCAGCGGCACCAGCAGCAGTAGGATCCCTCTGGGGATTCACGATTCGTGGCAGTCACGCCACCACCTCCACCGCCGCCAGTTAATCTATTACCTCTAGAACCACCAAGGCGAAGGAGAACGGGCGCACGTATGTCTGCGCGAGGAGGGGAGTTCCATTTTAGCACCCCTCGACACTCCAGTGGCAGTCATTATCCGCCACTGCATGAGGACCCACAACTGGGTGGGCCCTCAAACCAAGTTCCAGAAAGGAACTCAGCACCGGTTGCACCACAGCCACCACCGATGGGTTTTGATAACCCGATTCCAGCATACACCGGGTCGATGGCGTACAACCCGTTTGAGCAGCCGGCTCACACCAACTATAATTACGCTGAAGCCGACCCATACATGGTAACGGCCAATTACAACGCCCTCTACCCGGAAGGACTGTATGGAGCTCCTTGGGGAGTAGGGTACCCAACTCATGGGTACCAAATACCTGCTAGACCTATAATCCGGCAGCAATCACAGCCGCCATGGTTTTCCCCGCCAGAACGGGATGAAATTCTTCAAAGATTGGACCAAGTCGAGCGAGACTTTCACAGAGATCGCAGGGAACGACAAGGCTTCCTCAAGGGCTTAGCAGGCTTGCTAAAGGGGAAGAAGAAAAGGGATCATTAAATCCCTACATGTACTATTGTATTTTCCTATTTTAAATCAAGTCCCTGCGTGGACATTTATTTGTGTATTTAGTCCCTGCGTGGACATCTATTCTGGTATTTGGTCCCTGCGTGGACTTGTATTTTAGTTAAACCCCTGCGTGGGTAATTTGTCTATTAAAAGTCCCGTTTAGGGCAAGGTGTACTCTTTTAAATGTTAATGGAAGGTTAAGATTTTTAAATTTCATTTTTTGCATGAATATATTATACATGAAATAAATAAATAAATAAATAAATAATCATTCCTTTATAAATAATCTGCCTATTTAAATATTAATAAGAATCTTAAAAAGGTAAAACCTAACTTGTAGGTCATTATAAAGACTTAACCAATATGGTAAAACCTGTTTAAAAAGATTCAAATTCCTGTTAACATCTGAAAACATGTTAACGCTCTTGGCAGACGTGATTTCGTTAAAATCACACACGTCATCCTTATCTAAGGAATTCTTCAAAAGATTCCTAACCCAAATTAATGATCTATGAATTGTGGGTTTAAATCATCAATTAAGATGATCATATTTGACCATACAATGGTAATATAGTGCCTACGGGCCTTGCTCATTTCTACATGAGCCAAAAGACAGTGGTAGTCTATGACTCCTTGTCAGAAAAAGGTAAAGAACTATGTTCAAACCCTTAAGGCCGTGATTCTCTGAAATCACAGCTTATGATTTAAAAATGTCCTTGTGACTAGGCCTTTTGTGCCACTAATAGAACTGTTATTGTTTTTATGATTAGGATAAATTTTAATGAAAATCCTAAATAAATATGATTAACAAATTAACCAAATCTGGTCTCTGTTTACCGTGGTTAATGAATTGCCATAAAAGACAATTCCATAATAAACTCCCAAATAAACTATTGTCATTGTCTTATGTAACAGTTCAATTAAAATGGCTGACTCGGATGAAATTAATAGTCACCCAAGGGAGAACAATGATAACGCCCGAATTAATATAACGGGTGCTGAACTGAAAGCGTTAGTAGACGACGCTGTTACAAAAGCCTTAGAACGACAGTATGAAGAATATAGCGGAACTTGAAGCAGAACGCTATCTACACAGCATTCAAAGCCACCCTCCAAGAAGGATGAACCCAAGAAAGGAGATGACGATCGTCACTCCTCAAATCATCATAGTGATCCGTCTCAGAAGATAATGCTAAATCAAGGACCCCGCGATAAGGGTTGCTCCTACAAATACTTCGTTTCATGTAAACCCAGGGACTTCACTGGGGAAAAAGGGGCCATAGACTGTATGACATGGCTAGATGAGATGGATACCGTTGTTGATATCAGCGGATGCGCTGAGAGGGACGTGGTCAAGTTTGTGTCTCAATCATTCAAAGGTGAGGCTTTAGCCTGGTGGAGATCATTAATTCAAGCCACTGGGAAAATCCCATTATACAACATGTCATGGGAACAATTCGTTGCCCTCATCAGGGAAAACTACTGCCCTCAACACGAGGTGGAAAAGATCGAGTCTGATTTTCTATCGTTAGTGATGAAGAATCTTGACTGCCAAGCTTACCTCACGAGTTTCAACACCCTGTCAAGATTGGTTCCGTATCTGGTGACCCCGGAACCCAAACGCATAGCTCGTTTCATTGGGGGTTTAGCCCCAAAAATAAAGGCAAGCGTGAAGGCCTCTCGGCCAACTACTTTCAGATCTGTCACTGATATATTTTGTCCCACACCCTGGACGCGGTCAGACAAAGATCGCTGAGGAACACAGATACCGAGAAGAGGAAACGTGAAGATGACACTTCACGAAGGTCAAACAAGAAGCATCGAGGAAACAATGACCACAGGAAAGGGTCTGAGACTAAAAAGGATAGGCATCAAACTGGTGATAAGCCCACGTGCAAAGTCTGCAAGAAACAGCACTTTGGGAAGTGCAGGTTTGAATCGAACTCGCAGACTCAGTCAAGAACTTTTGCATGTGGTATATGCAAGTCCAAGGAACACAAGACCTTGGATTGCAAGAAGCTGAAAGATGCAACGTGCTTCAGTTGCAACGAAAAGGGGCACATTAAGACGAATTGCCCGAAATATGCAAAGAAAGCCGATGAAGGAAAGAAGACCAATGCTAGGGTCTTCAGGATGGATGCAAAGGAAGCGGTTCAAGACGACAATGTGATTACAGGTACTTTCCTTGTAAATGATGTCTATGCAAGAGTACTTTTTGATTAGGCGCTGATAAATCTTTCGTAGATAATAAGTTTTGCAATCTGCTGAATTTACCTGTTAAGACCTTAAGTGTAAAATATGAAGTGGAATTGGCAGATGGCACCATAGACACCATCTCAACTGTGTTAGATGGATGTGTTATATCCATTAAGAACCACTCTTTTCCTTTGTCCCTACTTCCCTTTAAGTTAGCCGGTTTTGACATAGTTTTGGGTATGGACTGGTTATCTCATAACCAGGCCCAAATTGTCTGCAACAAGAAACAAGTGGTGATCAAGACTTCGGCTGGTGAATCACTTACCATTCAGGGAGATACCCAGTATGGACTGCCTGAGCAAGTGACTATGCTCAAGGCCTCTAAGTGTTTGAAGAAGGGTTCTGTCATCTACATGGCACAAGTGACTATTGACGAGCCAAAGCCCAAGATTGAAGAAATCCCCGTCATTTCTGAATACCCAGAAGTTTTTCCAGAAGAACTACCTGGTTTACCACCAGATAGGCAAGTGGAATTCAGAATCAACATCATCCCAGGGGCAGCACCTATTGCTAGAGCACCTTATAGGTTGGCACCAACAGAAATGAAGGAATTAAGGGCACAACTAGATGAATTGCTAGCCAAGGGTTTCATTAGACCTAGTTCGTCTCCTTGGGGAGCGCCAATCCTATTTGTCAAGAAGAAGGATGGATCGATGCGTCTGTGCATCGATTACCGTGAGCTTAATAAAGTCACAGTCAAGAATAGGTATCCATTGCCCAGGATCGACGATTTGTTCGATCAACTTCAAGGGGTAAGTTACTTCTCCAAGATCGATTTGAGGTCAGGCTATCATCAATTAAAGGTTAAGGATGAAGATGTGCACAAGACTGCATTTAGGACTCGTTATGGTCATTACGAGTTCCTAGTGATGCCTTTTGGGCTCACTAATGCACCTGCCGCATTCATGGATCTCATGAATCGCGTCTGCAAGCCCTACTTGGACAAATTTGTCATCGTCTTCATTAACGACATCCTCATCTACTCGAAGAACCAAGCTGACCATGAGAAGCATCTTCGATGTATCCTGGAATTACTTCAGCAGGAGAAGCTCTATGCCAAGTTTCAAAATGTGAATTCTGGCTTCGTGAAGTCCAATTCCTTGGGCATGTCGTTAGTGAGCGTGGTATCCAAGTGGATCCCGTTAAGGTTGAAGCCGTCATGAATTGGCAGGAGCCAAAGACTCCCACAGAAATTCGCAGTTTCTTGGGATTGGCAGGTTACTACAGGCGCTTTATTGAAAAATTTTCAAGGATTGCTGCACCCCTAACTTCATTGACTCGTAAGAAAGTAAAGTTCGATTGGGGTCCTAAGCAGCAAGAATCCTTCGATATTCTCAAGCAGAAGTTGAGCAATGCTCCTGTGTTGACATTGCCTGAAGGAATCGAAGAATTTGTAGTTTATTGTGACTCATCACACACCGGGATGGGGTGTGTGCTTATGTAGAAGGGCAAAGTTATTGCCTATGCTTCACGACAGTTAAAGGTGCATGAAAAGAATTACACCACCCATGACTTGGAGTTGGGTGCCGTTGTATTTGCACTAAAGCTATGGAGGCACTACCTATATGGTATCAAGTGCATGATCTATTCCGATCACAAGAGCCTCCAGCACCTGTTTAACCAGAAGGATTTGAACATGAGGCAACGACGTTGGATGGAGACGTTGAATGATTATGATTGTGAAATCCGATACCATCCAGGCAAGGCAAATGTGGTTGCTGATGCCTTAAGCAGGAAAGAAAGAGTGAAGCCGATTAGAATCAATGCCAAGAGCATTGAAATAAAGAACAGTTTAAATGAAAGGTTGTTAGCTGCACAGAAGGAAGCTGTGTTGGAAGCTAACTATCCTAATGAAAAGCTCAGGGTAACTGAAGAACAGTTATCTCAGGGCAAGGACGGAATTCTGAGATTGAATGGACGAATATGGGTTCCAATTTATGGGGGACTTCGGGATGTTATCCTCCAAGAAGCCCATAGTTCCAAATATTCCGTTCATCCTGGAGCTGATAAGATGTACCAGGATCTTAAGGCAAATTATTGGTGGATAGGCTTGAAAAAGTCTGTAGCCGCCTATGTAGCTAAATGCTTGACATGCGCGCAAGTCAAAGCAGAACATCAAAAGCCGTCAGGTTTGCTACAGCAGCTTGAACTTCCCACGTGGAAGTGGGAAATGGTAACTATGGATTTTATCACCAAGTTGCCAAAGACAAGAAAAGGGAATGATACGATATGGGTGATAGTTGATAGACTGACTAAGTCAGCACATTTCCTACCCATTAAGGAAACCTATAGCTCCGACATGTTAGCCCAATTGTACGTGGATAAGATTGTAGCTTTACATGGCATACCTGTGTCTATTATCTCTGACAGAGATACTAGATATATGTCACATTTTTGGAAAAGTTTCCAACAATCATTGGGCACGCGCTTAAATTTCAGTACGGCTTACCATCCTCAGACGGACGGCCAGAGTGATCGTACTATTCAAATGTTGGAAGACATGCTACGTGCATGTGTGATTGATTTAGGTGGTAGTTGGGATAACCACCTACCATTAATCGAGTTCTCTTACAACAATAGCTACCATACCAGCATTAAGGCTGCGCCTTTCGAGGCTTTATACGGTAGAAAGTGTAGAACGCCCATTTGCTGGGCAGAAGTTGGAGATGTCCAACTGTCAGGTCCGGAAATAGTCTTTGAAACGACGGACAAGATTGTCCAGATTCGTGACCGTCTGAAAGCTGCCAGGGATAGGCAGAAGAGTTACGCAGATCCAAAGCGTAAGCCTATGAACTTCGAGGTAGGTGACAAAGTGTTGCTTAAAGTATCACCCTGGAAGGGGGTGATGCAATTTGGTAAGAAAGGCAAGCTAAGCTCGAGATACAAAGGACCTTTCAAGGTCATCGAACGTGTCGGGTCAGTTGCCTATAAGTTAAACTTACCTGAAGAGCTCAGTAGTATTCACAATGTATTCCACATCTGCAATCTGAAGAAGTGCTTCGCTGATGAATCACTGGTCATACCACATACGGATGTGCATATAGATGAGAGCTTGAAATTTGTGGAAAAACCATTGTCGATTGAAGATCGACAGGTTAAGAAGCTTCGAAGGAAGCATGTACCTATTGTAAAGGTAAAATGGGATGCCCGTAGAGGTCCCGAATACACGTGGGAGGTTGAATCCACAATGAAAGAAAAGTACCCTTATTTGTTTCAATAAATCTCGAGGTTGAGATTTCTTTTAAGGGGGTGAGGATGTAACACCTCGAAAAATTCACATCCTATAATGTATTGACACGTGTCATAAGTTTGAACGTGTGAAAGAATACTCTCGGGGGACTAAAGTTGACAAACATGGAAAGTATTTGAATTTAAGGGTTCAAAATGTCAACAGTGAATTAATATACTTTACAATAACCCTACATGATGCTCATACATTCAAACGAATAAATCATGGATCATACGAAGCTAAATATGAAAGAATGTGAGAGATTACAAACTACAGGGGTTAAATGTGTCAACATGTTTAAGTTATACCTCTGAGTGACCTTTTAGCAAACCCGAAGCTTTGTAATGATTAATTATGCTCACTAGAATGCACGGTAAAAATTTCATAAAGTTTCATTATCGTATGAGAAAA
The DNA here is from genome assembly GCA_030545235.1 of Helianthus tuberosus. Classification (NCBI taxonomy): domain Eukaryota; kingdom Viridiplantae; phylum Streptophyta; class Magnoliopsida; order Asterales; family Asteraceae; genus Helianthus; species Helianthus tuberosus. The sequence continues at coordinate 181,190,898 of CM060363.1, read as the reverse complement.
TTATGATCAAATTCGTACATGAGGGGTTAAAGCGTCAACGTTGAAAATTATGACTTTTCGGGTAATAACAAAGTGGCCAAGGACTTAACAAAGGGGGTATAAGTCTTAAAGCCCTTACGGGTAAATTTAGAAGGCCCATATTGCAAGAAATTAAGTTAGTTGACCTTTCGAAAGGCCAAGAGACAAGTTGCAAAAGCTAGAAATGTTTAAACCTGAAAACGAGTCTTAGGCGGGCCGCGTAAGACATGTTAAGGTCTTACGCGGGCCGCGTGCGATGCCCAGTATCAGAAAACTTGGACAGCAGCCGGTTTTCACGCATTAACCGACTTTAATCAGTTGTTTCACTTCATGGGCGACCCCTAAACAACCCCTAGGCCCTTAGGGACATGTATTGATGATCCATGGCCATTGCTAGCATGATTTGTCAATGATCTAAGAAGATTAAAGCACTATAAAAGTGCCACAATGTTGCAACATTGCAACCACACCTTCCATCTGCATTTTGGAGCATTTCTGGAGCTTGAGTGAAGACCCAAGACCTTCCTAATCGTGCATAGGACTCTTGTAAGTATGCTTAACCTTCCCTAATCGCGTTTTGCTTAGTTTATAGCTTAAAAGTCAAACCGTCGTAATTACGGTTTGAGTTGGCGATTAATCACTATCGGTCCAGCGATTTGTCAATGTAAAGGTAGTTATAAGTTGGTAATTATGTGGGCAATAAACCCTTAAAAGGGCACCCGCTGATTCCCGTTCTAACTAGATCAATTGTCGAGTCAAAGTTAATTAGAAAAAGTCAACAGGATGCTAATCTTCAAATTAACGCATAATTAACAATGTAGAAGGCGTGTAACCTATTTCATCATTCATATAACTTGGTAATGAGTATAAGAACTGGTCTAAGCTTGTTTGATTCGACAATTTTCTGTTTAGACCCGGTTCGGAACCGAAAGTCGCAAAACTTTGACTTTTGCTTGACTTCAGTTCTGACCCGTTTTAGTATGTTTTAGAAATGCCTTAGAGCTTCATTAGGACCAAGTTACATATTGGTATAACCCTCTGTACTTGGTTCGTTGAATGTCCGATTCGTTTGCGCGTTTCCGTTAATTGTTTAAATGTTGACCATAATGCCCTTTCGACCATAAAACGAGATTTTTGATAATATGAGTGGACAAGAACCTTTACAAATGATTTATAAACATGCTCTCAAAATTTGGCGTCGATTTGAGGTCTAGATTAGGAGTTACGCTCATTAGCGTAATTAGAACGCCTTTTTGTAATTAAACGGCGTCATTAGCATAAAGCCTATCTAAACCCAATTTTTGACACCAAACCTTATACCCACTGAAGTAATATAATATTTTGGGATTTTTAAAGATTTTTAATTATTTTTAAACTGATCATAAGCTAGGATTATCGCCTTAATTCGGTAATTACCGATTATACCCTTTTAGGCCATAAAATGAGTTTTATAAATCCTTTTGACCCCAATCCAATTGCTACTGATTTTAAATAAGAAATGAAGTATTTTAGACTTGATAACCTGTCCAGAAAACTCAGATTTCCGGTATAACCCGGAAATCGCTTAAAATGGCTTTATACGCGTATTAAACGCATAGTAAGGGTTTAAAACCATTTTTTGTCACATAAGGCTTAACATCAACTGATATAACCTGTTAAGATAAGTTATTTTACTGATTAATTCAGACCCGTATCACAGAAGTTTAATTAATCCCTTTTATAATCTTTAAAATGACCAAAATACCCCTACGGGGCTTAAATTGAAATTAAACTCGTTTTGGGCATAATGGAAGGTATCCTACTGATATCACAACATATTTAAGGCATATTAACTTAGGAAACCTGTAAACAACTCTTGTGGTTACCCGTTACGCCTCTTGCGCGTTCGGTTCGGTTTATGTAACTAGTTTGCATAAACTAGCCGAAACGGGTCAAACCTTATCGTTATTATCTCAAAATCCAGAATGTGTTTAGATTACCCATATAAGACAAGTCTTCAAACTTGTTGGGTCTAAATCACATTCTAGTACGGTCTTCGCTTAATCACGCGTTCGAACCGTATCATTCCTTAAAACTAATCGGTCTAAGCTTAAGCTTAACTAAAGACCGTTAGGATTCTAATAGGTTATTATAAACCTTTGTTCCAGAATAGGAGAACCGGAAAAGCTACCCGCATTTGCTAATTGTGATTTATACTTGCAAAGGTAAATACTTTTAACTTATTTTCCCTATACGGGCTTGGGGTACGGTATATAAAATACCGCTTGGTCGGACATTAAATCTTCCATTGTATGGTGGTTAATTGATATTGATCGGCCCGTTTAAATTTTTTTGTTTGCTTAAAGCCTTTGGGAGTTTAATGACCATGTCCCGGATATCCTTGGCATCATTTTACGAAATGGCCACGACCTAAGCGCGGGGTGTAGGCTTACACCCGTCAGTGCAAAATAAATAATGTGGTGTGTCTATTGATCTTTAACCCGGCACGATCCGGGCTACTGAACGCATAAGGAACATGTAATTCTTTTACGAGATTATATATTTAAATAATTATCCCAAGTTATAAAATGTTTGTGCCATGTGCATTCAAATCAATTTTAAATCATTTTTAAAACTGAGTCGGTTAATTGTATTTACCAGTGTAAACTGACGTATTTTCCCAAAAAGATTGAATGCAGGTACTACTCGTAATAGGCTGGAATTCTCCTTAGCATCAATAAGAGTCTCGCAAGCTTAAGATGCCTAAAGTCTGTTGAACTACTGTCTCTATTTTATTTTGATCCTTCTGTGGATAAACTTTCGACTGTTTGTGATACATGATATTACAATAATATATTCGGTTGAAATATATCTTTCATTTTGCTTCCGCTTTGGATTTAATATTGTGTTGTTTGACTATTATGTTGCCAACCACGTCACGATACTCCCCCACCGGGCCCACCGGTCAAACGTGTGAATATCGGGGTGTGACATATAAGCACGAAATTTATCCAACGCATATACCACCGCAATTAGCTCTTTCTCGGTAGTTGTATAATTTAATTGTGCATCCGAAAGAGTCTTACTTGCGTAGTAAATGGCAACCGGTTTCTTGTCCACCCTTTGACCCAATACGGCCCCCACCGCATAATCACTTGCATCACACATAATTTCGAATGGTAAAGACCAATTCGGTGATTGCAAGATTGGGGCCTCAACCAACTTTTTCTTCAACACGTTAAAGGCATTTTGGCAATTTTTATCGAAATCAAAAGTTTTATCCTTTAACAACAAATTGCATAGGGGTTTGTTATATCACTAAAGCTTTTTATGAACCGCCTATAAAACCCCGCGTGTCCCAAAAACGACCGAATACCCTTAACACTTGTAGGAAATGATCTTTGGAAGTTGCAGCATTTAACTTCCTATAGTCAATACAAATACACCACCCGGTTACCGGCCGAGTGGCGACCTCTTCACCTGCGTCATTTGTGACGACTTGAATGCCCGCTTTCTTATGAACTGTTTGTGTCGGGCTTACCCATTGGCTATCCGAGATAGGGTAAATAATACCCGCATCTAGCCACTTCAATACCTCCTTTTCAACCACTTCTCGCATGTTCAGATTAAGTCTCCGTTGTGTGTCGCAAGAAGGACTCATGCCATCTTCCGTGATGATCTTGTGCATCACCACCGAGGGACTAATTCCCTTCAAATCCGCAATGGTCCACCCGATAGCGGCTCTATGGGTGACCAATACTTTCATCAACTTTTCTTCTTGCTCTCCGGTTAAGTTAGATGCAATGATAACCAGGAGCGTGCTACCTTCACCCACATAAGCATACTTAAGATGCTTGGGTAGCACCTTCAACTCTAGCACCGGAGGCTCTTCCAATGATGGCTTCAACTTTGTGTCAATGCTTTCCGGAAGACTTTCCACTTGATGTGTCCAAGTGGGCCTTCCTTCCTTTGCCGCCATGACCTCCAACTCTTTCACTTCCTCATCCATGCTCCGATTTTTCTCTCCTTATAACCTGTCAAACATGAAACATTCCTCAATTGTGTTTTCCTCTTCGACACTAATGTCGCATAGAGGTATACACTCGTCAACGATGTCCGCCATATAGCATTCACCGCCAACTAGAGGATCCGTCAATCCTGAAAAGACATTTAACCGCAACTGGCGGTTACCAAAAGTCATGTCGACCGTGCCCGATTTGCAATTAATTTGGGCATTCGATGTTGCCAAAAATGGTCGACCGAGGATCACTGTTGGTTGCTTGGTTCGGTCCAAAGAAACATAATCTAATACAAGAAAGTCCACCGGATAGTATAAGTCCTCGGCCTTGACTATTACATCCGTGACTATCCCACGGGGTAGTTTAGGGGTTAAGTCGGCTAACACCACGGTGGTGTTCGACACTTGAAGTGGACCAAAATCATATTGGTCATATAAACTACCCGGCAAGATACTCACACTTGCCCCAAGATCCAAAAGTGCCCGAGTCATTTTAAATTCACCAACTTGTATTGAAATAATGGGCGCCCCCAGATCTTGGAGTTTTGGTGGAAGTGCACCCGAAAGAATCGAACTCACGTTTTCAGTTAAATCAAGTTTCTTAGGAAACTTGTGAGTCCGCTTTTAGGTGCATAAATCTTTCAAGTATTTAGCATATGAGGGTACTTTCTTAATTGCGTCTAACAGTGGTAAATTGATTTTAACTTGCTTAAAAATTTCCCACATTTCCTCTTGTTGTGGGCCTTGTTTATTTACCACTTTCTTAGATGGTCCCAATAAAGCTTCGGGATAAGGGGCGGTATTAACCTCCACCCCCTTTTCCTTAGCCTTTGGGACGGGAACGGTCACAATGGGTGTATTATTATTAATTTTAACATTATTTTTCTTTTGACCCGTTTGACCGTTATTACCTTCGTCATCACTCGCATCTTCCACCACTCCTTCAACAAACCCGGGTGGTGGTGACTCAACACCATTATCCACGACTCGACCACTACGTAAAGTAATTTTATTAATTGGTACCTCACGTGTGTTCTTCGAGTTCGACCCTTGATGCTTAGGGTTCACCGTGGTGTCACTTGGAAGTCCTCCTCCACTTCCACGAATTTGAGCCATCTCTTGAGCAAGTTGCCCCACTTGCTTCTCTAATGCTTTTTGAGATTTATCCCTCACTTCAAACTCTTTCCTTACTTCAGCTTTGAACTCTTGGTGTGAATTAGTAAGGTTACCCACAACATTCATGATAGCATCAAATTTTGAATTAATCGAATCATCACCTTGGGAGTTTGATGCACCACCCCCATTTCCACTTTGGTTGTAACCCCGTTGATAATTGCTTTCGTGGCTTTGATACCCTTGGTTACCCCCTTGATTGTAATTCCTTTGGTAACCCCCTTGGTTACCACTTTGACGATTGTTGTACGATGAGCCACCTTGATTACCCGATTGGAAATTCGGATTCATTTGATTTGAGGCGTTGCCATACCGAAAGTTAGGGTGATTTCTCAAACCCGGATGGTAAGTGTTGGAGTTCATGTCATATTGCTTTTGATCCCCATACACTTGGTTTACCTCCTCAGTGTAATCACTTGATCCCGTTGGACATTGCTCGGTCCTATGGCCAATATCTCCACAATCCTCACACACCGTGAATTGTACCGCATTCACTTCCTTCTTTTTCATACGAGCCATCTCCCGTTCTAAGGTAGAGATTCGATCTTTAGAATCAAGATCGGGAAGTGACCGGGACACGGGATGCTTCTTGGCTCTATCGGCCGATTCCTTTTCTTTAGACCGCTTGCTCATCCGTTCTAGAAACTCCCAATCATCATCCTTATGGTTGCTCAATAGAGTTCCATGGCTTTTTGACTCGAGGCGGTTCCATGTATTGTCGTCTAGACCCCGTACAAAACACTTGACTAACTCCCACTTCTCTATTTGATGATGTGGGCACTTTCGCATCAACTCCTTGTATCTTGTGAATGCCTCATGCAACGGTTCACCCGATAGTTGGCGGAAAGACCTAATTTCATCACGAGCGTCATCGGTCTTCGCCATCGAATAGTATTCATCAAGAAAAGCTTGTTGCATTTCTCCCCATGTTTGAATACTATTTGCCGGAAGTGTGAGGAACCATTGCTTCGCTTTGTCCTTTAACGAAAATTGAAATAGTCGAAGCTTGACTTCCTCCAATGCGAAATTGTGCCCCCCGATTGTGTTACATATAGATGAGAATTCCGCCAAATGCGTGTATGGTTCATCATTAGACCTCCCATTGAAGTGGGGAAGTATATTGATGTAGTGGGGTTTGCAATCGAACATCCTTCTTTCACAAACAATTGGTGAATCATTTTCGATGACCACCGGTCGGAAACGGTCATTCACTCCCAGTGGAGGTTGTTGACGACGTTGTGGACCGTTAACTTCTTGGTCCACCGGCCTTCGGTTATCCCTTCTATCCCCTCTTCGATCCCCACCTTGATTTCCTCTTTGATTTCCTCCTCCCACAAAACGAGGGATCCGGTTAGGGTTAGCATTGTTATTGTTATTGTTGTTGTAAAACCCATCATTCCGGTTCCTTTGGTTATTGTTTCGTGGTTGGCGGTTGTTTCCGTAACCGTCATTTCTAACATTCCCATACCCGTAGTCATCATTCCCAACAAAGTTGGCATTTTGGTAGCCAAACTCCTCATCTTCAAAACCCCTCGCATTGTAAACATTCCCCCTATTCACATATCCCCAATCTTCATCATCATTAGCCCGATCATCATAATTACCCCCATCGTCCGAGTATTCCGTGTGAACACTCGCATGCTCCGGTGATTGATAACTGGGAACACTAAACGGTTCGTCATCAGGGATAGCGTCTCTCAAATCGTCGATGTTGAAAAACGGGTCTTCGTTCGTGGGATTGCCACGATCTCGGTTACCTCTACGGTCGGAATTGACATTCCGGTCATCAAGGTTATTGGGTAAGGAATTATGGCGGGGAAGGTTTTGTTGTTGGGGTGTTCTTTGGTTGTTGTTCGGGTTTTGGGTTCGGAAAGGTGGTGTGGGTGGTCTAGAGTTGTTACCACCCGGTTGATCTTGAGGTAAAGGTTGAACATTTGGAGCGGGATTAAAAGTTCCTCGGTATTAGAATGGGTTTTGGTTTTGGTTAAGGTTTTGGTTTGAATTTTGGTTTGCCATTGAATCGGTTTCATTGGTTGGTGTGAGTTGTGGTGTTTGGGTGACTTGGTTAGAAGCAAGTGTTGCCTCTAACCGGCTTGCTAAATTTCTTCTTGCGACTCTTTCGATTTCCGGTTCGTAGACTAATGGTGAAGTCCTCCCGGAGTTCCGCGTATGCATGCACTACCTGTAACCTGCACAAGTAACACACCCCGCGTAACAAGAAAAAGACAAAGTACAAGAAAAGAAATTATGCAAATTAAACAGTTAATCACGCAATTCAAACAATATCCAAATACAAAGCGCACGCACTCCCCGGCAACGGCACCAAAATTTGATCGGAGTGTCGCGCTCCGGTCAAAGATAATATTTATATGCCCAAATTACCCTTAAAAAATTGTTAGTGGTAGTAAGGGGTCGAACCACGAAGAGTATGTGGTTTACGAATGGACTTGATTGATTTTATAGGTGTGTCACTATTATGAAGCTTACTAGATTGTTTTTATGAATTTTTGGTTGTTTAGGAAATGGTTCAGAATGAACCGACAATTTGGTTTTTAATTACTAACTAACGAGAACTTAAACAAATGCACGAAATTGTAATTGAGAGTTTTAAACAAGATAATTAAACAAGGTTCACACCCGGTTCGGTAATTGCAATCCTAGGTTTTCTACACGTTTTAGATTTAATTCAATTGCAAAAGTGACTAACGAATTTAGTGTTACAAGGCTTAGGTGCCAATAGCTATCAACGTTACAAAGAACGGACAAAAATGCACTTCATTACCAAGAACATGTAAACTCTAACCTAGACAAGGCATAATTGCACATAAACATTTCATAAAGTCAAATTTAATCTTCACTCGACAATTTATGAATTCAATACAAATGCAAGACAATTGTCATAAGCTTTAAAATCAAATAGCAATTTGTCACAAAATCAAACCAAGAACAATGTTAAAACCCTAGACTTACAAAAACCTACACCGGGGTGAAACCTCCAGGAAACTAGCCGCTCATGATCGAAGGAACTTGATCACCGGATATTGGAAACTTGATTAGGATCATCTTGAAGCTTGAGGAATGATGAAATGATGAGGATTAGGGTTTTGGTGAGTGATGGTGATTGAAAGATTAATGGATGAAGGAACTAGGGTTTGGTATGGTTGGTGGTGATGAATGGATTGAAGGATGAATGATGATTAGGGTTATGGAATGAAGATTGGATGGTGAGATCGAATGATTGTGGATGATTGATCCGGTCTTCTTGATGATTGGGGATTGGAATGATGATAGGTTATGGCTCCAAGAAGTGGTTTCAAACTCAATTCCAAGTGTAACTCCCGAAATGGGTCAAAACAAGCATTAAAACTCGTCACCAACCAAGAAAACCCCAAAAAAACTCGTTTAGCATCAGGAGGGGGCGTCGCCTACGCCCCTGGTGGCGTAGGCTACACCCCTGGTGGCGTAGGCTACGCCTCACAGAAAACCCATTTTTCTGTTTTTGTGTTTCTCGCTTCCGATTGACCCGTTTTGCATTCCGGTGGTCCGTTTTTCGTCCTGATAGTTCGTAAAGCTTCCGAATAGCTCCTTAAACTTCATCAAACCTGCAAAACACAATTTTAATTAAAAGTAGGCTATTCGGAATTAAAACCCATGTAAAAATATCAAGTTACACCAATACGAACACCGGTTTTCGACCACTTATCAGAACCCTCTGGCAAGTTGGGACCCAACTGGGAAGGCCCTTACGTCATCCAAGAAGACCCAGGCAAAGGGGCCTATCGCCTATCCAGGCTAGATGGTACCGCGGTTCCACGTAGCTGGAACGCGGCCCAGTTAAAAAAATGTTATATGTAGTGCCTTGCTCCTAACGGCGGGTACGGTTCTTTTCCTTTTTTTGCAAACAAGTGTAATTTATCTATAGCGATGTCTCTTTCTTTTTCTAAGTTTTGAGTTAATAAAAGTTATTTCTCTTTGTTTTTTCCTCATTACTTAAATGTACAATATAATCTACCATCGCATTTTACACTGCACTTTTCGGTACAAACAATTACCATCGCATCTAAACTGCACATAACGGTAAAAAAGCATCCTTGACACGAAACATTTTTCACTTATATAAGTCAAAGGGTTAAAATATACAGCGCTAAGAGTGGGTATCTTGGTAATAGATACATCAACCACTACAAAAAGATAGGTATTTTGGTAATAAATACATACGACTATCTTACAAAAAACCAAGTACTTGTCCCTGTTGCTAAATACCAACATATGGGAACCAAAAACGAACATGTTCTAACACCTACTTCTGGGAAAGTGTTGCCCTCACCTCTGCAGGGGTATGCAACACCACACCATAATATTCCAAAGGGTGAGGATCAACAATTAAGTCGTCAACATTCTCCTCATCCACCGGAAGAGCCACCACCTTCTGATCACCAACCTGGTTTTTACCAGAACGGCCACCACGGCGCCGTTCGTACACCAACTCACAACGTTGAATACGATCCGGTGGAAAAGCTCCAACTAGAGTATCGGCCATTAGTAAAGCCACACCTGCATCAGTTTTTGCAGGCTCCTCATAGATGATGCTCTTACAAGACCGGCTAACTCGGGGTAAGGCATCACCAGCAGGCACATCACTTCTGATCATCTCCTCCGTCACCGGAATTTGGAGAAGAACTAGGCCATCTGCGGCATCCAAGCGTCGGAATATGTCGGAAAGCCTCTGTTTATAGCTCCTCCGGCTCATCTTTTCAAATTAACAAATTTGGAAAAAGAAACGTAATTTATAGAAGAGTAAACAGTTTGACAGTGATGATGACAGCACCATTAATAAAAATACATCATTACATGTCAAATCGCCACATTTCAGATGAACGGCGGCGTCGTCAATCATGACATTAGCATTAAATGTCTGACAAGCATATCAAATATTTGCTCAAAAACCAAGTAAAACAGTGTTCATACAAAATATCTGAGGAATAGTGTACATAACAAGACAAAGCGAAAACACTCATTCCTCCTCCGACTCCTCCACTGGTTCCAGCATTAGGCGTAGGGTATCCACGTCGTTTTCGGCAACGTGCTTCGTTAAATCATCATACGCAGGTAGCGGGTCGTTGCATGCCGCCTCAAGGGCATCCGCCATATCTCCCTGAAGTTTGCCCCTCATTGTGTGGAACTCGGGAGTACTTTTCTCTGATTGTTGACACTCAAAGTAGCCCTTGTAAACACCATCATGATGACCGGACTGATAGGCCGCGGCAGAGAGGCGATCCAACAACGCCGTAAAAGACCCTGACTGACGAAGATACTCAAACGCCCCAACCAGGCCATTGGTTATTAGCCAATTCCTGTCGCCACGCAATGCAGCCAGTTGACTAGTTAGGCTGTCCACCTCAGTGGTAGACTGCTCCAAGGCACTTTCCGCTTCCTTAAGGCGTGTCTGATGAGCGGTGGAAGACTGGGCAAGTTTATTCCTCTCAGAGATAAGGGAAACACATTGCTAATGAAGCTTTCTAAGTTGATCTTCCCGCTCCTCCAGCTCAACTTGTCGGGCCCGGGCCTTGGCGTTAAATGTCTCTACTTCAACAGTCAATGCCTGGTACCGCTCCTGCACCTGAGATACAAAGTCAGTGTCAATTCGGAATTTTTCCACCTGAGCGGACATTTCAGATCTCACCTTTTGGGCTTCAGCAATAGCTTTACGCTCCAGCTCCTCCTGCACACCCTTAGCATGAGCAAGGACCCGGTCCTTCTCTGCTATATCACGAGCCCATATTATCCGCTCCTCAGCAAGGTGGGTAGTCACCTGTTTCAAGTCATCTTCTGCCTTGTTTTTCTCCAATAAAAACCTACTCTCCCTCAACCCAGCGGCTTGGAGCTGACTCTCCAAGCGGTACTTCTCATCCTTTAGCTCTTGAATGGCAGCCCGCGCTTGGTGGAGCTCGTTGTTATCATGCATCCACCTACGCCGGATTTCTGCAAGCCTTCGGGGCTGACTAACGGAGTCTACCATAGTAGAATTCATCAAATTTTCATTGTTTAACCCCTCCACATGCGCCGACTCAGCCGGGGGGTATGCCCGCTCAACCCAGTGCTGAACCACTGGGGGGGAAATCAGTCTAGAAGACTCAGCAATTTTCCACCGGGGCTGGTAGTGTTTATCTTGCATATTGGGATCCCAGTTGATGGTAGGTAAATAGAGGTCATTACCCAAGCGGGCCCCATCATCAGCAATTCCGCTGCCTGACCCTCCAGCGTCGCTCATAGGGTATCTCTGGTTGCCTCGTGAGCAGTGGATACTGTAGGTATCTCTTTATCAGACGCAGAAAAAACGCTAACTGGAGAGTCGAACAGGGTTGTGGACATCACACTAGTAGGCAACGGCGTAGACACTGGGCTAGTGGTCACCGTCACAGCAGCGGCAGGCATTGGCGGCGGCATGGAGCAACTGACAGCAGCGGCGACACTTGCCTGAGATATGAGCTCTGAAAGGCTTGGCCCGCTCGTAGCGGAAGGCATGGTTTCCAAAGATGACAAGGGGACATAAGATACACCCCCAACTTGAACTCCAGAAGCAGAACCTGTGTTAGGTCAGACGTTTAGCAAAATGAAACGTGGAATCCGCAACAACACTAGCAAGCAAAGTCACTCACCAGGGGGCATGGCATAGGCGGCTTGAATAGCCTCAAAAGCACTCAGGGCGGGAACATTTTTGCGTTTTTTCGATACGCGGGTCGGACTCACCAGCTCGACATCAGCGGGTGAACCAGAGACATTATCAGCAGGTGTAGAAACACCCACAGTAACAGCGGAAGTAGCGGCCCCCACGGCTGTATACTTCCAACCGGTGACCCTCACCCGGATTGGTTTCTTCGCCTCTGAGGCAGTGGCACCACCTCCTCCGATGGGGGGAGGCTGAGAAATATAAGCATCCGGTTTAGCCGGCACCACAGGCAGCAAAAACTGCTCCAGATGGATCTTCAGCACGCCAGGCTCCTGTTCGCCAATCACGCGGTCCGCGGGACTCAACGCAGCATTCCGTGGAGGATCCACAAAATCAAAAAAACTCCACTTACCTGTGACATTTATACATGTTAAGCCACACACAAGAAATAGGATAAATTCAAGACCAAAAAACCATATACCTTCATCACCCCTCTGGAAAGAAGGATACAATCTGATATCACGCCATAGCAGGCTCATCCCCGCCATCACTAAAGCTCCCTCCGGGATCACCGTGCACTCGGAAGGATGTTCACATAATCTTTTAAAAAGGGCGTTTTGAACATAGGCATCTTTTGGGGGACCATCATCTTTAACTTTGTCCTTGGGTCCCATCTCTCTCCATTGCATCTCCCCGGGTATAACACCGATATCGATGTAGAAGAATTTTTTCTTCCAATCCTTATCCCTGGAACTGGCAGGGATATCTCTCAAGCAGGACACATCGGTATCCCTCCGGTCGAAGGTAAAAAATGGGGATTTCCACACAAGAACGAAAAAAGCCCTAAAAACGGTAAGTTCAGGAATATGCCCCAGGGCTATACAGACAAACTCAAAATGTCGAAGTTTCACTACGGATGCAATTGGGAAATATGGATGGGATAATGGTCAAGAACTGACTTACAAAACTTGGTAATCGGCAATCGGAAGTTGCAAAACTTGAAGAAATCGCTAAACAGAGTGATTTTACCTTCCTTCAACGGAAATGTCGTGTCTGCTTTCGACGGCAACACCGGATTCCACTCCGCCCTAATACCATAATCTTGAAGAAGATTATTGAATGAAGTCTACCCCCATTTGACGTACAGGGCATCGGAGCTTGCTGGGGCGGATGAAGAGGATTCGCCGGTTTTTGAGGCCATTTTTTCGATTCCAGAAATTGAAAGAGGTAGTTGTGAACAAGGAAATGGAACTCAAAACCCTAAACGGGAACTCTATTTATACAGAATGGCAACTTTTCAAATTCGAAAAGACAAATGGACAGAGACACACGTCAGAACAGGGTGGGTACAGTTGTCATCCTAATGATGATTTAACTGTCACATCTTTTCCCCATCGCCGCCATTTTTTCAAAAAACACAACGATACCCCACTCGAGGAACTAACACTCGAAAGGGGAAGTTTTGACTTTTCTTTTTTTAGTCCGATTTCATGAATTTCATTTCATAACTTCGGACTGGGGGGACATGACGAGGTATGACCCGGATCGGCTAACCCGACCTGGTCATTACCTATTATTTTATTATAAATAATCAATTATAAATGTTTATTCTAGAATGTTCCATTCTGCATGGATAAATCACGTAACCAAATCCCCACTCTTCTAGGAAGATCATGCAAATCCCTAACTTATCGGAGTATGATCATCTTGCTCTCGTTTACTCTTTCTCTCTCTACACTTATACTTTCTCCCAAACCGAGACTTATTCTCACGCCGGAGGGTGGTTACAGGAATAACCCCATTCCTGTAACGAGTCCTAACGATGTTCTGTTTTGTAGCCAGCAGTTCGGATCGCCAAGAGTTGAAGTCCTAGTTGGATACTACCGTAAAGGTCAGTGTTTCTTCACACGTGTTGCATCGTACTCACTGCATATATACACAACAACAGGAACATGCATTAAACATATTAATAATTGAAGTAATTAATCCTAGTTTTTTATTTTTATTTTCATAATAAATACTTTTAACGGTCTAAACAAATTTTAGGATTATCTGCAAGCAATCAAAAATAGACAAAATCATGGCTTCCATTAGATATGTTCTTCCTATTGATTTTCGCATAATTGATTTTTTTAGGAAATTTACCAAAATACTAGGAGTTGTTAGAAGGTTTTTATAAATAGATGTTTTGGCAATCTTACCGGCTAAGATAAACCCATACCAAAGGCGAATTTAACAAGCCTTCAAAAGTGCAAGCTATTGTTTGGGTCATATCATTAACTCCTATTTGGGGTATAAAATCTTCATGAGGCCATTCCTAATGGTGAAATGCCCACTGCCAACTCAGCCCATTTGAACATGGAACACCGCCCCTCATGGGGCGGGGCTTGTGTAGGGCGGAAAAGTAATAGAGCTCTTTAAAATAATTGAACCAACTGTAAATTATAAGAATTAAGAAGTACCAGTGCCATGAATGGATCTAGTGAAGCTGAAATTGGCATTAATTGTTCCAAGATTTGGCATTGGCTAATATCTTGAACCTCCAACAGCTTTACAGCAAATGAACAAGAAAAAGAGAATGACTCACTTTGCTGATTTAGAAAATACTATTGCTTCCTGGTGACTTCCTGGTTATAATCTATTAAAATTAAACAATACACACGTGTTAATAAGATAACCCAAATTACATTAGCCATACCACCGAGACAGAACTCCAACGAACTGAGTCAGGCAGAGCCTTGACATGCGTTATGGAGCCCTAGATTAATCAGGTAGAGTAACCAATACATAACCGATGTTTATAATACTTACAACGAGGCAGAGCTTCGCTTTTTAGGGGTATAATTCCCGAGTATTATTAGCCTACTAGAGATTTTGGGAGAGAGAAATTATGAACGATTTGTGAACTGAGGCTTGAAGCCCCTTATATAGGCTGGTCGAGGGTTTTCTCGCGCCCCACGAGAGTTACAGGGATGGCCTTCGCGGCCCACGAGGTAGACTGGCTAGGCCTTAGTCTTGGCCAGTCATTGGCCTAGCCCCGTCGAGTAACCTGACACGTGGCGAAACCTGGTGCCGCCTGGTGTCACCTTGTCGCGGCCCGCGACTCGCACTCCCAAGGGGGTCGCGCCCCGCGAGAACCCTATATTTTTGTTTTTATTTGATTTTTAATAATATAAAAGTATATTAGGGTTATTTTTCGTATACGGGTATATTATAGGCAGTTTAGGATTAGGAGGGCTGTTATAAATTCCAAGGGGTGCGGATGGGATTTTCGACGGATATTAGCAGTAATTTTTTTTTCCGGGGGTGCGCCCGCTCACCTTGGGCTGGGGTGTGTCCGCCATTGGCATTTATGATATAATTTGTTTATTTCAGAATTCCAAAAGTATTACAGTTTGATATGAACAGTTATTGACTGTATTCCTTTTCTTTTGAACAAATTATTTGTACGCACACATATTGAATCGTACATTCGCATCTAGATGGTGATCTTACATCAATATTATTGTATGCAATATTCTAGGGGAGTTTGAATGTTCACATACAAAGTGTTTATTGTGATTTCAATAATAAGATAATTATTTCAATATGTGATTCTGGGGTATTTGAATTTGCGCTTCCGTATAGGATAATTAGATAAAACAAATAGAAAATCAGAATCGGTTTTGTCAGAAGTTGCAAAGTTGACTTTTTTTATGCATATTTAGTTATTTAAACACCTCATTAAACACATGCAAACTTACTTGATGTTAACGTGAGGTGCTAATTCAGTTTGTGCTTGTAATCAGGGAAAAGAACAGGAAGTTGGTTCACTCAAGAAATTGTCAAGAGATTATTCTTTAATGAAAGGGCTAGACATCAAAGGTTTTTCTCATGCTGACATATACCGGCATATTTTAATATGTTGGAAGAATTTAATCTATCCGGTGACACAGATAATTTGATACATGAACCTACAAATTTGCGGGAAAAATATCTAGTAACACAAAGTTCTTGCCAATTTTGAAACTAAAAGGTCTCAGATTTTACTTGTAATGTCATAAAACATTAATCTTTTGAATGGATTTTCATTTTCTTTGATTCTTTTGATTTTCTGTCATTTTAAAGAAGCTGAAAAGGTTTCCAATAGAGCATGTTGTCAAAGTTTGAATCTAATGAGTCATGTTTTGACTTCAAATGTCAAATATAAGTTTTTTTATGAGATTCGTAATTGTTTTCATGTTCTTCCAGGTTACATGTTGATTATTAAATAATAGAATTTTGATAAAGACCAATTACAATTACAAATATCTAAATTTGTAACACAGGTCTTGTTGCCTATTGAACCAGAGCAACAATTGCTATCTTTGCTAGAATTACAGTTAGTACAATTTTTATGGAGAGTAATAGTCTTTATTCAGGTAAATAGTTGCTTCACGTTAGGCGATGGGGTGTGGCGTCGGCAAGTAGCTCGAGGAGCTGAGGTGGAGGCTTTTGTTGGAAATTTATTAACTTATTTGAATGGAAATTTTGTATTTTCATTAAATAGAGCATTTGAGTTTTGTCCCACATCGGTGGGATGGAGAATAGGAGAGTGGTTTATAATAAGGAGTGTAAGGAAGAGAGTATCTTCTATACAAGTGGACACACCCAGTGGCAAGCCTGAGGGCCCGTAAGGGCCCGAACGCGCCCGGGCACGGGACCGGGGGCGATGGGGCGTAATGTGGCGTTTTGATGGCGCACTTGGCACTTCGCACACTCGCATCGCCGCTTGAGAGCCGCCTTATGATTTTTGAAGGTTCTGGAAGGCGCCTACGTGTGAACTTGCCAGCCTGCATGGCCGCCGCCACCGACCAGCCTGACACGCGCATGCCGCCGCCGCCTGTTGACCCAGCTGTGTCCACACACACCTACTGCGGCTGGTGAGTCCTATATAAGGACCTGGCTGCATGCAGAAGGAGCTGCACCAAAAACCTGCACTCCACAGAACTTGCAAACCTGCATCTGCAACCCGAACCAACACCAGAAAACCACTCTCACTAATAAACGCTCTAGCTCTTACTGCTGCATGAGTTGCAGCACCAACGATCATTCATTCCCGTCACTGAAAGAACTCCTCATCCTCGTTTCAGGTACGTCTTCAGGTGCTAGGCTAGTCCCGGCAGCTCTAACTGCTTCGGCTGTTGTACCCTGGGAAAAACAGACGGGTTCACCTGGGTGGCCCGAAATCTGTTTTAAGGGAAGCGTGATCTTCACGTGCCTCAGTCATCCTGAACGGTTTATTTCATTTTCTTTATAATTAGTTCTTGTTCTAGTTTATATTATTGTAATTTCTTTTCAGTTTGATGTAATTCTTATCTCTGTATCGTAATCTTAATATTGTTTATAAATTTATATTTGTTTGTGAACGGATGTCCTACAAGCTTAAAACAGACTTTAAAAACCCGTTCACTGTTTGGTTTTTAAAAGTTTTATAAACAATTATATTTTTTTTGCATTCGCAAATTTTTGTAATTTGCATTGGTTTTTTGTAAACCAATCTGTTCTACATTAAACTGATTATTTCCTCGTTTCAGAAATGGCTACTGTTCAGCCAACCACATCAACTACTATTGGATCCACATCCACTACCATGGGACCATTAGTTGGTACCCAAGCGGCCCAAGCTATGGCTAATCATGCTGAGAAGCCAGAAAAGTTCACTGGTGCGAACTTTAAGAGATGGCAACAAAAGATGTTGTTTTATCTGACCACCTTGAACCTTGCGAGTTTCTTGACTGAAACTTCCCCTGTTCTTGCTGAAGGGACTAGTGATGTTCAGTCGGTGAGTGCAGTTGAAGCATGGAAACATTCTGAGTACCTGTGCCGCAACTATGTGTTGAATGGCTTGTCAGATGCCTTGTATAACGTGTATCTCAAGGT
Organism: Helianthus tuberosus; assembly: GCA_030545235.1. Taxonomy (NCBI): domain Eukaryota; kingdom Viridiplantae; phylum Streptophyta; class Magnoliopsida; order Asterales; family Asteraceae; genus Helianthus; species Helianthus tuberosus. The sequence goes on along the minus strand of CM060363.1, from coordinate 181,173,139 downwards.
TCCAACTGCCAAAGAATTATGGGAGTCGTTGGAACGGAAATACAAGACTGAGGATGCGGGTACTAAAAAGTATGTTGTTGCTAGGTTTTTGGACTATAAAATGGTTGATTCAAAAACTGTGATGAATCAAGTTCAAGAACTGCAGATTATTCTTAGTGACATTCTGTCGGAAGGAATGAATCTAAGTGAAACATTCCAAGTGGCAGCAATTGTTGAAAAGTTGCCTCCTAGTTGGGTGGACTTCAAGAATTATCTGAAGCATAAGCGAAAGGAAATGACCATTGAAGACCTTGTGATGCGTCTTCATATTGAAGAAGACAACAGGCTGTCACACAAAGGAAGTCAAGTTGAGGCTTATGCAAAAGCGAACCTTGTAGAACATGGTCAATCCTCAAGGGGTCACAAGGGTAACAAAGGCCACAAGTTCAATGGAAAGGGGAAAAACAAGGGTGTTGAACTTGGGCCAAAGAAAGGTGGTGTGAAGAAAAAGGTTGGACCCTTTAAAGGGAAGTGTTACAATTGTGGACAAACTGGTCACCGTGCTGACCAATGCAAAGAGCCTAAACGTGACACGGCTCTTATGGTTAATGATGATGGTATGCCTTTAGTGGCCATGATTTCAGACCTCACTGCCATGATGGAGGAGGTAAACTTGGTGGCTAATGAGCCAAAAGGATGGTGGGTTGATACAGGGGCAACCCGCCATGTGTGCCCAGACAAGACCCTCTTTAATACGTTTAAAGAGGTGGTGGGAGAAGAGAAGCTGTACATGGGAAATGCTGCTACAGCTGACATCAAGGGAGAAGGTGATGTGATCTTAAAGTGGACTTCTGGGAAAGAGCTCACTTTGAAGAATGTGCTTTATGTTCCAGACCTACGCAAGAGTCTTGTGTCGGGTTGGATGCTTAACAAGCATGGCTTTCGTTTGGTTTTTGAAAGTGATAATTTTGTTTTAACTAAGCGTGGTATGTTTGTTGGAAAGGGCTATGCCCAAAATGGCATGTTTAAACTCAATGTAATGGCTGTTAAGAAAAACATGAATAAAAGTGCTAGTACTTCTGCTTACTTGGTTGAGTCTCCTAATGTGTGGCATGGACGTCTTGGTCATGTAAATTTTAATTCGATGCGTCGTTTAATTAAATCAGATTACATACCAACTTTTGCCATTGACTCTAAAACAAAATGTAAAACTTGTGTTGAAGCCAAACAAACAAGATCATCCTTCAAATCAGTTGAAAGAATAACTGAACCCCTTGATCTAATTCACACTGATGTGTGTGATTTAAAATCAATTCCCACTAGAGGTGGTAATAAATATTTTATTACCTTTATTGATGACAATACAAGATATTGTTATGTTTACTTACTTAAGAGTAAGGATGAAGCAATTGACAAGTTTATCTTGTATAAAGCTGAAGTTGAGAATCAACTCAACAAGAAGATAAAACGTGTTAGAAGTGATAGAGGAGGTGAATATGTTTCACCATTTGGGGAAGTATGTGCAAAAAGTGGCATAATACTCGAGTGTACCCCTCCTTATACACCCCAATCAAATGGTATCGCGGAGCGAAAGAATCGTACACTAAAAGAAATGATGAATGCCATGTTGATAAGTTCTGGGATGAGCCAGGACATGTGGGGGGAGGCCATTTTGTCGGCAAATTTTTTGTTGAATAAAATACCTTTCAAGAATAAGGATATAACACCTCATGAGTTGTGGTGGGGACATAAATCATCCTATAAATACTTGAAAGTGTGGGGGTGCCTGGCCAAGGTGATTGTTACACCCCCTAAGGCACTTAGAATAGGGCCCAAAACTGTTGACTGCATTTTCATTGGGTATGCCAAAAACGGTAGTTCACATCGTTTTCTTGTATATGAATCTAAGAATCCTGATGTGCACAAAGACTCTATCATAGAGACAAGGCCAGGAAATGTGACTTATTTTGAAGAAGAGTTTCCAATGTTAGTGCAAACTCATGCGAGTTCTTCAAATCATGCAAGTTCTTCAACAATGGTTGATGGGATTGTTCGAGAGGAAACTCAAGAACAATCAGAGGCTGAAGAAGGTGAGCCAAGAAGAAGTAAAAGGCAAAGGACTGAGAAATCCTTTGGGCCTGACTTTCTTACATACATGGTTGAGAGTGAGCCTCAAACCTATCGAGAAGCAGTTACCTCTTCAGATGGACCTCAATGGAAAGAAGCCATCAAAAGTGAAATTGATTCTATCTTGCAGAATCATACTTGGGAGCTAGTAGATCTTCCACCAGGGTGCAAGCCACTTGGATATCGATGGATATTCAAGAAAAAGATGAAAGCCGATGGCTCTGTCGAGAAGTACAAGGCAAGGCTTGTGATCAAAGGGTTTAGACAAAAGGAAGGTCTTGACTATTTTGACACATACTCGCCTGTGACTAGAATAACCTCAATTAGATTGGTGCTTGCAATTGCAGCTTTGAGAAACTTGGAAATACATCAAATGGATGTAAAAACCGCATTTCTCAATGGAGAATTAGAGGAAGAGATTTACATGGAGCAACCAGAGGGTTTTTCTGCTCCTGGCCAAGAAGGCAAAGTGTGTAAACTCGTCAAGTCATTGTATGGCTTGAAGCAAGCTCCAAAACAATGGCATCAAAAGTTTGACCAAGTTATGCTTAACAATGGTTTCAAAATAAATGAATGCGATAAATGTGTCTATGTGAAAGACACTTCTAAAGGTTATGTGATCTTATGCCTTTATGTAGATGACATGCTTATCATTGGGAGTGATGATAAGATAATCAGATCTACTAAAGACATGTTGAAAGCGAGATTTGACATGAAAGATATGGGTTTAGCTGATGTGATTCTTGGAGTAAAGATCATTAGAACCCAAACTGGATTGGTGTTAAGTCAATCTCATTATGTTGATAAGATCCTTCAGAAGTTCAATCCAGAGGACACGAGTGTTGCTCAAACACCAATTGATACCTCTCAACATTTGTCAAAAAATAGAGGTGAGAGTGTTGCTCTATTGGAATACTCAATGATCATTGGTAGTCTTATGTATCTCATGTCATGTACTCGGCCAGACTTAGCATATGCTGTGAGTAGGCTAAGTAGATATACTAGTAATCCTAGTTCAGAGCACTGGAAGAGTATAACAAGATTGTTAAGGTATGTGAGATACACGAGAAGCTATGGACTACACTATGGCCAAAATCCAGCTGTTGTGGAAGGATTCAGTGATGCCAACTGGATATCCGATATGAAAGATTCTAGATCTACAAGTGGTTATGTGTTTACCCTTGGAGGAGCAGCTATATCTTGGAAGTCATCCAAACAAACTCTTATAGCAAGATCCACTATGGAATCTGAATTTATCGCGTTAGATAAAGCTGGAGAAGAAGCAGAATGGTTACGTCAATTCTTGGAATATGTTCCAAGATGGCCTAAGCCTGTGACTGCCATTTGTATACATTGTGATTGCCAATCAGCTATTGGTAGAGCTCAAAATGCAATGTATAATGGCAGATCAAGGCACATACGACGTCGGCATAACACAGTACGACAACTACTCTCAACTGGAGTTATCACGATTGACTATGTGAGGTCAAAGGATAACATTGCGGATCCGCTTACAAAAGGCTTAAGCAGAGAAGTAGTGCATAAGTCGTCAATGGGAATGGGACTAAAGCCCTTGGAGTAAGTTTGTACAACGGAAAACCTATCCTAGAAGATTGGAGATCCCATGATCTAGGCTCAATAGGACCACCTAACTGTACGAACTGAGGTCACTGTGGGGGAGTACCTCAACATACAAAGGGAGTTACAAACTTCCTAGTCCATTCCTACCAGAAATCAGTGATATCAAGAGAGGTTAAGCATATGGATTTTAATGATTTGTAAATCACCTATGTTAGAGGGAAGTGGGGTCGCTTCGAATGGAATTGGAGGCACAATTCCTAGAGCTCTCGCAGAACCAGGATAGTGTTCCATGACCATAACGGACACAACTATGAGGGATTAGCCAGACCAAGAAGAGTAGTGTGTGATGTGTAATAACGTCTACATCAAAAGGGGTTGGTTCAAGGACATCGCGTCTACTAATCGCTAGGAGACTAAGTGCACTTCACAACGGAAAGTTCAAAGGAAACACCTACTTATCCGGCAATACTCAACTGTCGAAGATGTATCGAGAAACCTGGAAGTGGATTGATTTCCATTCATGTGGGGGATTGTTGGAAATTTATTAACTTATTTGAATGGAAATTTTGTATTTTCATTAAATAGAGCATTTGAGTTTTGTCCCACATCGGTGGGATGGAGAATAGGAGAGTGGTTTATAATAAGGAGTGTAAGGAAGAGAGTATCTTCTATACAAGTGGACACACCCAGTGGCAAGCCTGAGGGCCTGTAAGGGCCCGAACGCGCCCGCGCCCGGGCACGGGACCGGGGGCGATGGGGCGTAATGTGGCGTTTTGATGGTGCACTTGGCACTCCGCACACTCGCATCGCCGCGAGCCGCTTGAGAGCCGCCTTATGATTTTTGAAGGTTCTGGAAGGCGCCTACGTGTGAACTTGCCAGCCTGCATGCCTGCCGCCGCCGCCGACCAGCCTGACACGCGCATGCCGCCGCCGCCGTCTGCCGACCAGCCTGTCCACGCGTAGCCGCCGCCGCCTGTTGACCCAGTTGTGTCCACACACACCTACTGCGGCTGGTGAGTCCTATATAAGGACCTGGCTACATGCAGAAGGAGCTGCACCAAAAACCTGCACTCCACGGAACTTGCAAACCTGCATCTGCAACCCGAACCAACACCAGAAAACCACTCTCACTAATAAACGCTCTAGCTCTTACTGCTGCATGAGTTACAGCACCAACGATCATTCATTCCCGTCACTGAAAGAACTCCTCGTCCTCGTTTCAGGTACGTCTTCAGGTGCTAGGCTAGTCCCGGCAGTTCTAACTGCTTCGGCTGTTGTACCCTGGGAAACAGACGGGTTCACCTGGGTGGCCCGAAATCTGTTTTAAGGGAAGCGTGATCTTCACGTGCCTCAGTCATCCTGAACGGCTTATTTCATTTTCTTTATAATTAGTTCTTGTTCTAGTTTATATTATTGTAATTTCTTTTCAGTTTGATGTAATTCTTATCTCTGTATCGTAATCTTAATATTGTTTATAAATTTATAATTGTTTGTGAACGGATGTCCTACAGCTTTCACCGACTGGGAATACCCCCCCCCCCCCCCCCCCGACCGAAGATCGCGACCATTAGTGAATAACTCCCGTCCTTCCCCGAGCACTTTTCTCCTGGATCTTTGATGGTGATTGGTGGAAAGGGAAGGGGGGAAGGGGAAGGGGATGGGGTACCCCACCCCCTTGATGGGGAAGATGATGATGTGGAGATAAGGTGCTGAGGTGGTGGCCATGGGGAAGGGGGAACCACACCCCATGGTTAACAACAAGTGGGTGATTCTATTGTTAACAAATACTGAAAAGTAAAAAGTGTTGTTTAATAAAACAAAAAAGACAAAACAAAGATTGAAAAGTCATGCTTTTACACAAGAAGGTACTGAGAAAAAAAAAGACAAAACAAAGATTTACCACACACAAGTAAAGTCACGATCCATGTTCTGATTGAACATGTTTTTTTTTCTCTCTTGTGTTGTGTTTGATCTATGAAAACATATGAATGTGCTTTCCTTCTTTTGTCTCATGGAAACAACAAATAATGGTAATTCTGATCATTCATACCTTTCATTTGGTGCATGAAATAAAAAGTACAATTATTGATTCACTCCTTACTCCATTGCTAAGTTACAAATATCAGTTTATTCGTAGATTCTAGTACAACAACAATAATAGTTATAATAATAAACTTCAATTTTCAACCATGTGGTTAAACCCCAAAATCAATATAAACGCCCCTAAAGTACTTATTGCCATCTACAATCTCAACGTTTAAAATGTCACACCCGCTAGTAGCGAAAGCGTGAGGTGTGATTATGATAGGTTTTCATAACGCATTTGATAGTGTAAATATCTACATGATTAAAAAATAAACGATGCCATTGTAATATAGCACTAGAAATGTTAATACAAAACCATAGTATTTTTGTTCACATAGACGACCATGATACTTAAAGTTTTACAAAGCACTTAAAATCAAAATATAGATATTTGAAATGAGGCTTTGACCCCTATATTCCGCACAAGGGCATAATTATTTGTGCCAAAATAAAATCATAAAATAACAATAAGAATGAGAGAATACACACATATACAAAATCATAAAGTAACAATAACAATGAGAGAATACATACATACACTACAAGAAAATAGACCTGTGGGGACAAATTTTTTTAAGCCTGTAGGGAAGACATGTCCCTACAGGTCTCAATAGCTTATAGGGACGACATATTGTCTCCATAAGCTTCGTCTCTACAGGACCCTCCCAATAGGTCGTCTCTAAAGGTGTTGTCCCTATAGAGCTATTTTTAAAAAAAATACTACTTTAAGTCTGTAGGGACGTCCCTATAGATTTAAGACATTTATTTTTTATTTTTTTGTTATATGTTTATTGGGATAACATGTCATCCCTAAAGACTTGAAATAGAAAAAAAGAAATAAAATCTGGAAATCATGTCGTCCCTATAGGTGTACGTTTAAGAAAAATAAAAAAGAACATTTTACATGTCGTCCCTATAAGTATATAAAAAATAAAAATAAAAATTACTAGGTTTTTAAACCAAAAAATCACACAAATCAAATAAATTTAAACTTGTTAAAACATGTTAAACCAAACTACAAACACAAATATCATAGCAACAATACTAAAAAACCATAATTAAATGATATCTTTTAGTTGTTTAAAATGGGTTCGGGTCCAATTCTTAGTTAAATGGGTCAAAACTACTTCCTAAGCAAATTCTATCTCGGGACACAACAAGCAAAAGAAGAAAGATTAAGATCTTACGGTAACTAGTGTTACAAGGGGACTTTCATTCCTTTAAATCGAATTACAAAATTTTTCAAACACGTTAAAGAAACGCATGAGCTCTTTCATTAATATTGCAATACATCTATGAGCAATATACCTGTAGAAAAATGTAGAAGATAACACCGAGAGCACAACGCCAGTTGTTATAGCCTCATCAATACTTCTGACGATCGATCACCTGCAATCTTTATAGGCCAATAATCAGTAACCACACATATTAAAACTGAATACAGCATATGGTAATTTCAATATGCATGTGTTCTATCAAGCCTTTCTTCCTTGACCAACTATTACATTTATGCGACAACAATAGACCAATGTATTTACAACAGCAAAAACACAGAGGATTGCTAGTTGCTACTGATCAGTATTAAAAAAACATGAGCATCAAAATAGTTTCTCACCATATCAGATCTAGAGCGAAATAGGAACTCCAGAATCCGAGTGCCATCAGGTGGGAGTTCAAAGGCTATGAAAGCAAGAGTAGACAGAACACCCTATGACAAAACATAGATAAATAGTTGGTCAATAAAAACAAGGTGTTTTATTTCTACAGCACATGTGTGAAGCAATCTTACCTGAAATAAACCCATACTAAAGACAAATTCAGCAAGAGCCTTCAAACGTGCAAGCGAAAGCTCTAAGACCATCTTACATAGCTGCAAAGATAACAAAAAAGTTGCACAAGTGAAGGATCAATCTACCTAAATTTATTAACAAAAAGTTTAGGTACCGACTTTATACGAACAAAATGAAGTAGAAACTGAAACATGGCAGCAATGAGATTTAATCTTGTTAGTGTGTATATCCAGGGAAGAGGCAATAACTTTGTCGTTTTATTTAGTTAATGAAATATGTTATTATTCATCAACTAGAAATATATAAAATCACAATCACCATATCTGATAATATAGAATTTGGTATGTTTCTTCTTATTATTCAGCCAAAAACCACAAGGGAATATGATGCAGGGATATCAGATATTATTTTATATTTATTTGAATTTCAATTTCCTAATATTTTGTTATTTAGTTTCCTATTTTATCTTTTTCATAGTTATAAATTAGGGTCTAGGGTTATTTGTTTATTCAGTTTTTGATTGAATTTTAATAGAAAAGAACGTTGTTCTTGAACCCTTTGAGTTCGTTTATCGTCTTTGATTAATCAATTGTTCTTGAGCCATTTGATTGCACGCGAAACTGCATCAGGTGGTATCAGAGCTATGGTTTATCAAATGGCTCTACGTGAAGGCGAGTGTTTTCTTGTTCGAAGAGTCGCCGACCGAGGCATCGACAAGAACATTAGTGGTTCACGTGCTCGTGGAGAAGATCGACGCCCTGTTCGTAGAACCGCCGACCGAGGCAACGACAGAGTTGATTCTGATTCATGGGATCTAAAGATCAAACGGCTCCGACAACGAGTCCGAGATCTTGAAGAGATCAAACGGCTCAGACAACGAGTCCGGGATCTTGAAGAGATCAAACGGCTCCGCCAAAGAGTCCGAGATCTTGAGTTACGACGAGAGATGCGTGTTAAGGAAACCGAATCGGGAACTATCGTCCGGGACGATGTGAACGAGGAAGAGGAGCATCCTTTATGCCATCCCCACCCCCGGTTCTTCGAACCGATCTATCAAGAATGTTTGACGGATGACGAACCCGATTCGAGTAACATCGTTTGGGACGAAAGTGATGACGAAGAAGAGGCCAAATATAGCGATTTGAGTACTCCTGATAATTTTGATGTGTTTTTAATAGGGGAAAAGCTTGTTGAAGGTGGTGGTGTGATAGCTACTGGTGACCCTACGGTGGTGACAGGTGGTCCGACGACTAGCACGGGAACTCAATCTCCATCCATGGTAATTCCATCTTTCATGCCTATAGATAAGCTAAGATTGCATGTTGACCCAAGATTTACGGGTTTTCAAAATGGGGTTGATTTGATTAAATCTCCAAAGTTAGCACATGTTCAAAAAAGAAATAATATTAAAATGGGAGAATATATTTCGGTTTTTAGAGATGAGGAGCAATTTGCAGATAATGATGTATGCATGACTTATGTGCATGGAAATTCTACATGTGGGCCATTTATTCCTTATAAAAGAATTAGTATCTTGCATGAGAAAATAAGTGGAGTCCATATTAGAACTCAACAAAGCCCACTGAATACTCCAAGTATTGAAGTTACTATAAGTTGTGAAGAATCTGTTGAATTACATAAGTGCACGAGTCCCATGCATGATTCACGTGAGATGCATAGAAATGTGGATACGTTGAGTAGTGCCCGGCTCACCTTAGATCTATTAAAGTTGAATACTACTCAAAACAATGTGGAGGTATGTGCAAATCCAGGCCCGCTCACTAAGCCTAATGGAAACAAAGTTTCTAATTTGGGTACCATTTTAAAGTTTTCATTGCTGGAAAAGTTGGGCAATAAAATCCAAGTTGGCTCCATTCAAGTGAATGATAGTCAACATGAAGGCCAAGTTGAAGCTGCAGTATATGAGTGGTTCAACTCGATAGTGAAGAAATGGTTTGATGCACCATTCGACCCAGGTGGTACAACTCCAAAGTCAAGCAAGACGACACATGAAGTGGAACTGTTTAGGCTGGTCAAGATTATTATATATGATAGTCGGGTTGACATTCCTTTTGATCCAGGTGGCTTTGGTCCTAAGACAAAACTCGAGGACGAGTTTTTTTCGAAGAGGGGGAGAATGATGCAGGCGACCCGGACCGTCCCGGTGATTTGGAACTTGACTCGTGACCCGGCCCGACCCGCAAGAAGACCCGCACGGATTATTATTTATGATTTAATATTTTAAGTTTATCTTTATTTTTTGGTACTTTATTTGGTTTCCTTTTATCCGTTTATTTTGTTACCTAATTTTGTGGTTCTAGGATCTATTTATAAGGGTCTTGGTTATTGTAAAGGTTGGTTGATTTGTTTTGATTAAAGAATTTGTGTTCTTAGAACCTTTGGGTTCAATTTTCGGTCTTTGATTAATCCTTAGTGTTTGAGCCATTTTGATTGCTAAGAATTTGTGTTCTTAGAACATTGGTGATTCACGTGTTCGTGGAGATCGATTAAACCGTGACCGTAGATCCGCCGGGCGAGGCAACGAGAACGGAAACCGTGATCCACGGGATATTCTTAAGATCAAGAGACTCCGACAACGAGTCCACGACCTTGGGTTACGACACGAGATCTGGCAACTCAAGCAAAGGATTCGAGATCTTGAGGACTCATCGTCTTGGAAGGAAACGAAACCGGAAGAACCTGTCGGGGATGAGTTATCCGGGGACGAGGAGCATCCTACCAATGGCGACATCATCTATGATTCTCCTCCCGTGTATGATGAATACGGGGACGAGGATTGGTATTCTTGGGTTACCGGTGATGGTCAGAACTTACCGGGTGATGAATCGGGTTTCAAAATTCGTAATGTTGAAGGTGTTTCTGTGGTCAACGGTGGCCATGCAAAGGTTAGCAACGATAATTTGCTTTGTTCTCTTATAAATGTTGCAAGCATCAATGTTTGTGGATCCACGGTGGTGATCAGTGGTCAGGCTAATGAAGAAGATAACTCTCTATTGGTGGGAGTTGTTTGTGAGACGGTGGTGAAGGGTGGTCATGCTTTACCCTTGGATTACACAAGAACCTCGCCAAATAGTTTGGAAGGTGACGAATTAATTGCCCAATTTTCGAAAGTCACCAAATATTGTGCATATTTGAATATTTTTTCCAAAATTCAAGATATGGATAATTTGAATTTTGCTAAATATTTGGATAGTAATTATGGTGGGCTAATTAAAGATGATGAAAAAGTGGAGATGGTTACAGTGCACATGGACTTGCATGTTGCAAGTGGGTTTCATGATTACATAGATAACACAAATGAATTAGGGGATTGTGGGCCTTTCATTTACACTAATAATGAACAAAACATAACAGGCTCTATGACAATGTTGATTGTGAACATGAGTTGCTCTAATATTGCATTTGACCCGGGTGGTACAAGTCTAGAGTCGGGCAAGAAGATCAAAGAAGTTGGATTGTTTAAGCGGGTCGTCAGAATAATAATTCAGAAGCGGGTTGATGTTCCTTTTGACCCAGGTGGGTTTGGTTCGAAGGCAAAACTCGAGGACGAGTTTTTTTCGAAGAGGGGAGTATGATGCAGGGATATCAGATATTATTTTATATTTATTTGAATTTCAATTTCCTAATATTTTGTTATTTAGTTTCCTATTTTATCTTTTTCATAGTTATAAATTAGGGTCTAGGGTTATTTGTTTATTCAGTTTTTGATTGAATTTTAATAGAAAAGAACGTTGTTCTTGAACCCTTTGAGTTCGTTTATCGTCTTTGATTAATCAATTGTTCTTGAGCCATTTGATTGCACGCGAAACTGCATCAGAATATATACAGGAAGAGTACATACAGAGGCCATAAAGGAGCCGACGAAAAAGGCTATAAAAGAGCCAAAGAAAAAGCCTTGATAAAAAGGCAATACAATCAACCTATAAACAGAAGGTGGACTAGAAAATTATACGAAATTAAATCACTTTCCATACTCCCTCTCAAGTGGACCATGCGGATCACAAATGCCCAACTTGCCAAGTAGCGAATGTAATTGCCGAGATCCTAATGGTTTCGTGAACAGATCTGCGATTTGCAACTTTGTGTTAATGTGTAGAGGCTCCACATCATTTGATTCGACCCGTTCTCTTACAAAATAGCAATCCCTTTCTACGTGCTTTGTTCGTTCATGGAATACCGGGTTGTTGGCTATGTGTTTTACAGCCAAGTTGTCACAGAATAACTGTGTTGGATTACCTTGTTCAAAATCAAGTTCTTGTAGAAGCCACCGTAACCAAATGATTTCACTAACAGTTGTCGCCATGGCTCTGTATTCTGCTTCGGCCGAGGACCGTGATACGACAGACTGCTTCTTTGATTTCCATGAAATCGGAGATCCACCCAAGAGTAGTAGGTACCCGCTTCTTGACCGTCTTGTATCTGGGCAAACAAGCCAGTCTGAGTCGGTATATCCTACAAGGTTTGTCCCACCTTCTTTGGGCATGTGGTCTCAAGTAGCATCCCATGCTCATCATAGAAAGACATCATACGGTTGGATGTGAATTCTCCACCGTTATCGCATCGGATTCTTTTTACATTCTTATCAAACTGAGTTTTAATCATTTTATGGAAGCTAATCAAGCAATCACTAGCATCCGACTTGTTTTTCAAAAGATACACCCAAACTGATCGACTATAGTTAAAAAATAATTTGCTCCTGTCAAGGAGGATGCTATGCAGTTAATATCGGTGATATATCGGTTATATTGGTCATATCGGTCCCCTAGTAAAATATCGGTGTCAAATATCGGTTAGAATATCGGTACCGATATTATCGGCGATATTGACCGATATATCACCGATATTTGACCGATATAACCGATATATCACTGATATATCACTGAATTATTATTGTTAAATTGCTATATATGTAAATTTTTCATTATATTAAAATTACCGATATCCCAACGATATCTCACCGAGATAACCTATATCTCAAATATCGGTCCTTGACCGATATCCGATATTTTACCGCATTAACTGCATAGGGAGGATGTTCGATATCTACCCCATATATCACAATGCAAGAGTTCAAAGCATTCTTTTGTTTTAGTAGAACTTGTAAGAAATGGAAGTCTGGTGAATTTTGCCTTGGCACATGAATCACAAGTTTCACCATTTGTTTTTCTAGAAGTAAAATCAAGATAAGACAATTTATTATGGGAGGTATGCCCCAAACGTAAATGCCAAAGATTCACACTCAACTGTCATTGCTATCCTCTCGCTTCCCACCATCTTCATCCGATATAGACCTCGTTCGCACCTACCCGTCCCAATCAATTTCCTCGAACTCAAGTCCTGCATAACGAAGAAATCCGGAAAAAATGTTACGGTACAACCGAGATCTTTAGTTAACCGGCTAACAGATAGTAAGTTGCAAGTGAAGTCCGGTACATAAAGGACATTTCGAATCTCAGATCCTTGACATGAAATATGGAAAGTGATTTAATTTCGTATAATTTTCTAGTCCACCTTCTGTTTATAGGTTGATTGTATTGCCTTTTTATCAAGGCTTTTTCTTTGGCTCTTTTATAGCCTTTTTCAGTTTTTCCTTTCCCGGGCCACCATTCCGGGTACCCTATTCTTTTAAAGCACCCGTCTCGATTGTGCCCATTTTTCCCACAAAAGTCACAGTGTTCAAGCTTGTCATCAGTCACCTTCTTGTTGTCTTTAGGTGTGTTTCGGATCTGTGTACTAGCAGCCGTGTCTTTTCTTACGAAAGCTTGAAACGCAGCGGCGTCTGTACTTGTTCTCTTTCCCACGGAAGCAGCCCTTTGCTGCTCATCTTCTGAAACAAGGTGATAAGCTTCTCCTAAGGAGGGTATTGGTTTCATGGCAAGGATCTGGGTTTTGATGGTTGAAAATTCGTTGTCCAGTCCAAGAAGGAACTCGTACAACCTTTCTTTGTTTCTGGATTCGGTTAACTTTTTGCTCATGCCACACGTACACCCGGTACAAGAACATTTAGGGATAGAAAAGACAGTACCGATTTCGTCCCACAAGGTCCTTAACCGAGTGTAGTATGCCGACACAGAAGATCCATTCTGTTTCGTCGTGGTCAAGAGTTGCTTCAGTTCGTATGCCCTAGGAGCGCTATCCTTTCCAAAACGTTCCCGCAGGTCCTTCCATATTTCTTCCGCAGAGTTGGCGTATTTTACGCTAACCCTAATCTCTTTATCCATGGCTGTAGTTAGCCATCCTCTGATCATGGCGTCACAACGAAGCCACAACATGTGGTCGTCATGTGTCTTCTCCGGTTTTGTTATAGTTCCATCAACGAATCCTATTTTGTTTTTCGCAAACAAAAAAGTCTCCATCTCTTGAACCCAGTCGAGATAATTGTTATCATTCAAGGCCTCGTTCACATGCATTTGCCTAGAGACATCAGACGGATGCAGGTAGTAGGGTGAGGTGTGATTAGCGGCAGGATTGATGGCTGATTTCGTGGATTCATCTTTGTCACCGACCATGGGTATGATGATCGGTGGTTTTAGGATTGAGGTGGTTTTAGGATTGAGAATTCTGATCGAGCGTGTTAGGAATAACGCTCTGATACCATATAGAATTTGGTATGTTTCTTCTTATTATTCAGCCAACCACAAGGGAATATATACAGGAAGAGTACATACAGAGGCCATAAAGGAGCCGAAGAAAAAGGCTATAAAAGAGCCAAAGAAAAAAGCCTTGATAAAAAGGCAATACAATCAACCTATAAACAGAAGGTGGACTAGAAAATTATACGAAATTAAATCACTTTCCATAGATAATACCTCGAGTTTCCTAGTAAGTTCCTTGGTATGCAAAACGTTAGCTAGCTTTGAGATTGCATATGCACGTGTTGCATCGTACTCACTGCATATATACACAACAACAGGAATATGCATTAAACATATTAATTAATTGAAGTAATTAATCTTAGTTTTTTATTTTTATTTTCATAATAAATACTTTTAACGGTCTCAACAAATTTGAGGATTATCTGTAAGCAATCAAAAATAGACAAAATCATGGCTTCCATTAGATATGTTCTTCCTATTGACTTTCGCATAATTGATTTTTTTTAGGAAATCTATCAAAATACTGGGAGTTGTTAAAAGAATTTTATAAATAGATATTTTGGCAATCTTACCGGCTAAGATAAACCCATGCCGAAGGCGAATTTAACAAGCCTTCAAAAGTGCAAGCGATAGTTTGGGTCATATCATTAACTCCTATTTGGGGTATAAAATCTCCATGAGGCCATTCCTAATGGTGAAATGCCCACTGCCAACTCAGCCCATTTGAACATGGAACACCACCCCCTCATGGGGCGGGGCGGGAGTAGGACGGGAAAGTAATAGAGCTCTTTAACATAATTGAACCAACTGTAAATTATAAGAATTAAGAAGTACCAGTGCCATGAATGGATCCAGCGGAGCCAAAATTGGCGTTAATTGTTCCAAGATTTGGCATTAGCCAATATCTTGAACATCCAGCTGCTTTACAACAAATGAACAAGAAACCCAATGGTTATTCATATAATAATCGAACATAACAATGACAAAATATCAAATATCTTGTTCTTTATTCAAAGATTTACCGTTTCTATAACTGTTGGCTTCGGCGTTTCAGCTGGTGAACCAAGTCTTAAAAACCGGTCAGTAAGTAAAGGCGATTAGACTAAACAAGAAAGAAACAACACCGGAAACATATAATTACTAAATCAACAAACGAATGAAACAAAAAAGAAGGAAATATCCGTCACTTTCTAACACAAGAAGCATATAATCACAAATATAGGGTAAAATATGGTCACAAACCAGCGAATCCGAGGTGGTGGTTGCGGAGGACGACACACACGGTGGTGGGTGCGCTGGGCTAAACCAGCCGCTTATATGGTGGTTGCGGAGGACGGCACACACGGTGGAGGTGGTGGTTGCGGTGGGCTAAATCAGCGGCGGAGGTGGTGATGTAAAGCGGCGGATGGAAGGTGTGATGGAGTGATGCAGCGCTGGTAGTGGTGGTGGGAACAATTGGGGGGAAATGAGGAGAATCGAATAAGGTTCGCTTTTTGTTTTGGGGGAAAACCTAATATTTTTTTAGTTTTTTTTTAGTTTCTCAAAAACAAAATAAAAACACAATATTAGTTATATAATTAAAAAACAAAAAATATATATTTATATCTATTTTATATATCTATTAAAGAACCAATGGAAATGAACAGTGCCACACTGGTTGCATTTATTCATTTGATAGGTTCTTTGTGACTTATGGTAGTGAACCTTTTAAGTTCTTTTGCTTTTAGTTATGACACGTGTGTTTGCCAGCTATTATACTTTTCTTCACCTTCCTCACACGTGTCATTCACATGCATTTACGAGTCACCCCTTCCAACTTTATTAAGGCCAGCACTCCACCCATTTCAAATCAATTTTCCCATTTCTTATTTTTATTTAAACAACCAATCCACCCATTTCAAATCAATTTTCCCATTTCTTATTTTTATTTAAACAACCAAACCCATTCTTTTTATTACAATGTCGCCACCTAGCAAGGAACAAGGCGAAGATTGTTCACCAAACATGATCCTAATCTGAAAACAAAATACGGTGTTTTTTGCTTGTAGAGAGGGCCAGTGGTGAGGAATCAAAAAGATTTCAACCGTTTATTCGGTGTTTTTTTTGCTTATAGAAAGTGCCGATGGTGAGGAATCAAAAAGATTTCCACCGAATAATATCGGTATCTGTTTTGGTTTATTCAGTCATTACCTATATTCTATTTTATGATTTTCGAACGATGTAAGACACGTGTTGATATCCTTTTGGGAATATTACAACTTTGTTTTTTTTTTCTCTTTTTGTTGCTTATACTGAGCGGAGTTAAATGTCATTTTAGTCCCTGTGGTTTGGTTCATTTTGACAGTTTAGTCCAAAGGTTTGAAATGTTGTCATTTTAGTCCAAATAGTTTTAAACGTTGTCATTTTAGTCCACTGGGTTAACTTTATCACTTTATTCTATTAACTAGAAGGCATTTCGGCCTTTTTATATGTAATTCTGTTAACTAGAAGGGCAATTCGACCATATAAAATGATCGAATTACCCTTCTAGCTAACATAAAAAATAGACGGAGTTAACTTGGTGGACTAAAATGGCAACGCTTGAAACTGTTTGGACTAAAATAGCAACGTTTCAAACCTTTGCACTAAACTGGCAAAATGACCCAAACCACAGGGACTAAAATGGCATTTAACTCTACTAAGCGTCTGTAACGTACATAAACCGAAACGGTAATGTTTGAATTTCCACCGCAACGCGATGGGATTACACTAGTTTAGATTTAAAATACAAATAAATGTCAAATCCAATTCATGTTCAAACGTAAAATTATATATTTTATGAATAATAATCCATTAACTTATATAATAACTTCATTCTAAACATTTATTATAATTATTTGTATCAACGTGATCATCAACAAATTCTTATACCATACATTTTACAAGGGGATGTTCGGTAACCCTTGGGGTCTGTTTGGTATGGGGTAATGGAATGGACGAAGGAATGGAATGAACGGGGTAATGGAATAGACGAGTGAATGCAATAGATCATTACCATTTCATGTCTTGTTTGGTTACCATGTGTGAATGGAATGAGTTATTATTGTATATTCTTTGGTAGGCAAGAAAAAACGGAGTAATAAAATCTGCGGTGAGTGGTGGTGGTGGTCGGTGGTGGTGATTGTGGGTGGTTATAGGTGGCGGTGGTGGGTGTCGGCGACGGCGATGGGTGGTGGTGGCGGCAGCGAGTGGCGGTGCGGTGGTGACGACGAGTGGTGGTGGCGGCAAGGTGGCCGTTGGTGGTGTGTGGCAGCAGAGGTGGCGGTGGGCGGCGGCGGCAGTTGGTGGTGGCAGTGGTGGTGGCTGTGGTGGTGGCATCGACGATAGTGGTGGGCGGCGGCAGCGAGTGGCGTTGGCGGTTGGTCACGGTTGTGCTGATAACGGTGGTGAGTGGGTGGCGGCGGCGACGGTGGCTGTCAGGGTGAGGTGGTGGCGTGTGGCGGCGATGGTGTCGGTGGTGGGTGGTGGTGGGTTGTGGCAAAGGTGGTGGGTTTTGATGTTGTTGATGAATGATGCAAGAGGAGATGGAATGGAAAAAAAACATGGGAGGTGGAAGGAATGATTTTGAGGGAATGGAATGCCTTTTGGAATGGGTGATTCCATTCCATTGACCAACCAAACACCATTTTCTTCATTCCCTCGTAATCATCCATTCCATTCCACCTCTCATTCCTTCGTACCAAACACTACCTTGTAATTGATACTTTGTAAATATACACCTAATTCAATTTTGTCATATGTTAACCATTATAATTTTTTTTGTTTGTTTTTTTTTTCCTTTTATTTTTGACTTTTTATTATTTCACTAAAAACTTAGTATTTTAATTTTAAATATTTAAAATGTTTTAGTTAACGTATATTTTTATAATGATGTTGCTTTTCGTGCTTTCTAAATATGTCACCGTTAAGTGTAATTTTTTGTACATTTAAATTTTCCAAAACAACCTGTCATTTTTATAATGATGTTGCTTTTCGTGCTTTCTAAATAGATGTTGCTTTTCGTGCTTTCTAAATATGTCACCGTTAAGTGTAATTTTTTGTACATTTAAATTTTCCAAAACAACCTGTCATTTTTATAATGATGTTGCTTTTCGTGCTTTCTAAATATATCACTGTTAAGTGTAATTTTTTGTACATTTAAATTTTCCAAAACAACGTGTCAGAACACTCTACTAAAGAAAAAGGCAACTGGTTGAACAATGCCTATTGTTTAAAATTTATTTTTGAGGTTAGCTTATTATAATAGTTAATTATTGTTTATTATTATAATTAATTTTTAGTATATTTTCCTTTTTTATTATAACTTCTAATATATGATACTTTATATAACTTTAGGGTATGTCTTTGCAATATATTTATTTTTAGCTATGTCTCGATATAAATTTTACTTAAAACTGAGTTGTGATTTGTGAATAGTAATGTACAAACCAAAGTTATAGTGTTCATTTTTCATTATATGCCGTTTATACTTTTGTCTTACTAATAACTAGTATGGAACCCGTGCTTCACTGCGGTTTGGCTAGTTAGGAGTCAAGTGGCTATCTATTGTGAAATACAATCTACCAAAAACAATAATTAGTTCGTGTTTACCCTTAACTCTAAGAAAAAAAATTATGACGAAAGAGCTTGAATCAAATATGAGTATGACCTTTATATGTTCTTGCGCACCAACTGAAAATAGCAACAAAGATAAAGTAGAGTGTAAAAAGTAAAACTGAAGCGGAAAAAAACGATGAATTCCATAGAAACACGTAGCTTTGGTAAAAAGATAATACTCTAGTCTTTAAGAAGTTTTATAATCTTATAAATAAACTTTATAACAATAAGAAAGCTTCAACTAACCATTGCCAACACTTTTCAGCATAGTTTAAACATTTTGCACTGAATGACGTAGCACACTCTCATTGGTTGATTTTTAAATTTACCGCTCTCAAGTGATTAAGCACTCCTTGTATCCTTATAATAAAGCCATTAAAAAATCAAAAGTCTTCTCAAAATATAATATTCAAGGGAAATTACTAGGAAACTAGATAAAGTAGTTGCTTTGCATTTTCAAGGAAACTAGATAAAATATTAGTTTATTCGTAGATTCCAGCTAAACAACAGCAATAATAATTATAATAATAAACTTCAATTTACAACCATGAAACGCCACTATAGTAATTATTGCCATCTACAATCTCAACGTTTAAAATGTCACACCCGTTAGTAGCGGAAGCGCGAGGTGTGATTATGATAGGTTTTCATAGCGCGTATGATAGTGTAAATATCTACATGATTAAAAATAAACAACGATGCCATTGTAATATAGTACTCGAAATGTTAATACAAAACCATAGTATTTTTGTTCACATAGACGACCATGATACTTCAAGTTTTACAAAGTACTTAATATCAAAATATAGATATTTGAAATGAGGCTTTGACCCCTATATTCCGCACAAAGGCATAATTATTTGTGCCAAAATAAAATCATAAAGTAACAATAACAATGAGAGAATACATACATATACATTTTAAGGCTGTCTATGGATATTAAAAATCATAAATAGTGGAATCACTTTTCCTTTTATGAGAGAGACAGGTGCTCTCAATGATCATAAAGTAACAATAAGAATGAGAGAATACATACATATATTTTGTTGTTGAGCAGAAACAATGAAAAACTATTCACTGTATCAATAGTGGGGTTTGGTTGATATAAAGAGGGTTAAAATGGTATTTCTTGATCATTCAGCGAATAAAGTAAACTGCAATTACTGATTTCACATCCTTATTTGATATACAAATGACAACAACTGACAACCAGTTATTTTGCAATATGCCTCTAAGGTGTTTGATGAAAAGCCTGAGTGAAGTAAAATGATCAAATTCTATAAAAGGAACAATCCTTCTCATAGCTTAGTGCCTTAGTCTTTAGAAAAGTATAATAGACTGTATGTAATAAAGTTACCTTTGCATACATGGGTAATATTGTTTAGTTGGCTTATGATGAGTTTTGATCTTGTAGTTCATACATGATTCATACTCTCGTGTAATAGTAGTAGTAGTTTAGGCACATGGTGAATAATATATTACGTATGGCACACTGGATATGAATAACAATACGATAATACATATGCTCTTAATGATCTTTCTAGCAACCATGGGACTCAAAACTAGAAAAAAACATAACAAAAGGTTGTCTAAGGCTCTAAGCTCAAATAAGTTTTATATAATATTTCTAAAAGTTTTGGGGCGTGAAATTATGGTTAAGAATTGGAAATATTCTTATTGAACAATGCTAATGTTAGTTGACATCTTACTAGGTTCAGTGATGCACTTAATTAAAGATAACGGGCCAAACCAGTAAAGTATAATAGAGTAGCTAGAAATGAAACATGTTAAATGGGTTAAAGGTTGTCCAGGTGCATTCACATGCTTAGAACATAGTAAATCATTTTTTATTGAAACGACTTGTATTATTAGTTTAATATAGTGAATCATCTCTAATAAATTGATTACCTCAAAATTGCAAAAAAAAAGTGGATAAAAAGGTTACTAGTTTCCATATGTGTTTGACTTTTGATATGAACATTTATTAGTTACTAACTGTGTTCCGTTTTTGGAACAGGTTATCTGCAAACACACATTGTATTTGTACGGTGCATTCACATGGACATGGTGAGCATACATCAATGTCATTATATGCAGTATTCTTGGGTTGTTTGAATGTTCATTGTCAAAGAATCAAAGTCAGACAATTATTTAGATATTTAATTATGAAGTATTTGAATTTGCACTTTAATATCACGTGATTAGATAATAAAACTAAGGAATCAACTAATGTTTAACGTCACAGTTGATAATTCAATACAAGATCATGGAAATTTTCAAAAACAAAGATCAAATTGTGTTAGAATCTGAAACTAAAAGGTCACAGATTTGACCTGTAAAGTCAAAAACACATTTCTTCAGAAGGGTGTTTTCATTTGGGTGAGGGTATTGGCACATCCCTACTTTTTAAGTGCACATCCCCCCAGAGGTGGCGTATAGGTCAATAAGGGGAGTATATAGTGTGAAAGCAATTAATGTGTCAGAAATAGGGTTGAGATAAGCCTCTCATTGCCCTATGAGAGACGTATAAGGTTGTGGTAGTTGGAGCATTAAATCCTATACGTCTCTCATTGAGCAATGAGAGGCTTATCGGCACGACTTTTGATGAATTTAAGGTATAATTACTGACATGAAAGGGAGTTCAGTCTGAAAAAGCGTGAAAGTGACCCAAAAATGTTTATTTACCCAAGATATAGTGTGAAAGCAATTAATGTTTCTGCATGTTGTTTGTTTCTGCATGTTACAGCCCCCACGAAGAACTAGTCTAATGTAAGACCCACGAAGAAGCCTTCACCTACGAAGAACCATGTTGGTGTCTGCATGTTCACTAAAGACAAACCAAACAAAGAACCTACATGATATGAAGAACATCTTTTGTGGGTTATATTGTTCACAGGTGCTAACCACGAAGAACCCATATTCTTCGTGGGTTTATGTTTTTCGTGGGCTGTTATCTGGGCCCAACACATGCTTCGTAGGGCTTTGGATAAGGTTGCTATATAAAGGTCTCTTGCAGCAACAGATAAGAAAAATATACCAGAGAACACAACAGTGAACAAAGGAGAGTATACTGTGTGACAACCGTCGAAAATCCAGGTATTCGTACAATTAATTAACTATGATTAGTGCTTAATGACTGTGCTAAACTACAATTAACTGCTTTCTGAATACTGCATCATACTTACATGTGCATCACATATTGCAAATAACACATCATTATTGCATACAAACAATGTTGACATACTTGATGCACAAAGCACAGTTAGCACAGTTAGCGGATAACTCAGAAAATGCTGATGGGATTCAGTACATAGACAGACAGTGTTTTGAGACCCAGTATGGGCCAGAGACTAAGTACTACACTAGTGTAGTGTGTAGGGAAGTGAGGATCACAAAACTACTTGTCTAGGTGATAGTTTAAGTGCCGGAAAGTGCCTAAAACTCACCCAAACTGCAGAATTTTGTATAATTCAGCAAAAACCAGCTTTTAACATGTTGGTAACATGCAGAAAATTGACTAAATGGTCCTGAATGCTTTCCTAAGTGTCGGGAATTAAAGGTGTCACAAAAGGTTATATAAAGGACACTAAATGGCATAACTTAGCACTTTAACGAACCGGTATCTAACCGAACAACCGGACACTACGTGAAACATTAAAATCATACTAGAAGCATTGCTTTATTATTTCTGAGCTAGTTATGATCCCCGAACACCCTAACACACTATATAACATACCTTATACATAAACACTAACTAATACACTTGGATTCCAACTAATTAACTTAACCATCCATTTAAACTTACTCTTAGACCCCCCCCTTGTGTGTGGATGGTCACCATGTGGCCCAACCCTTGATCACACTAAATCTCATTTGATTTTCCTTAATCTTTTGAAGATTTTCTAGAGATTATGTAGTGTACTTTGAGAACATATGAACCAATGGGTAATGCATCAACATGGATATAAGGAGATTAGGCCCTCATTATCATCACCACACTTAATCACACCACTCCACCTTCTCCCTCTTCTTTCCCTCTCGGCCGTAAGCAACAACAACATCATCATCATCATTCATCAAATTCCATCCATTACCAAGTTCATCCTAAGGTGCTAGAAGGTGTTTAAGGAAGTGTGGAGCTTGTGGATCTTGAAGGACCTTTCTCATTTGCTTTTATCCAACCCATTTGTCATCTTCAAACTCTTGTGTTCATCCCTAGCCATAGAGCTAGTAGTAAGGCCCTTATGATCTCTTGTTACTTCATATTTTGATGGTTAAAAGATGATGAACATTGTTAATCATGAAGAACACTAAAGAACTTAATCTTGAAACTTTAACATAAACTTAATAACACAAGAATACATGTTGATTTGTGTTGATTTGTTTCTTGATGATTGATGATTTGTGTGGATGATGTTAGACATCATAAGAAACCTACTAGATTGTGATTAAACACATGATCTAGTAAGTTAAAGTGGTGATCTTGTGAAAAACCAAGATCATCATACTTTATGTGTAACCATGAACTTGAAGAATAAGTTGAAATCTTGGAAGTTAATAATCAAAGAGAGTTAATAAACTTATGGATCTAAGATTTATGAATGGTTTTCTAAAAGAACCAAGTTCAAAATATGATTTTTAGAAGATCATGGTTCTTACTTAAATATACACCATTTTTAGTGGTAAAACGAGTGTATAAACACTTGTGAAACATGAAGATGTCATAAAGAAATGTTTTTGTAAAACATGTTTACAAGTTGTAAACACCTAAATCTTCCAAGAATGAGATTTTTAAAGAAGTAAACACACTTTAAAGGGTAACTAAACCTACTAAACACACCACCAAGTTACTACAAGTTTTTATGAAAGTTCAAGTTCATGAATGTTATATAAGTCACATAATTTTGGCACTCGGTAAGTGTAGATTGATTGTTGATTGTTTGTGATGATTTTGAAAAGAAAATTATATGCTTTGATAGCATGGACACCACCATTTTTAGGGGACACTATGGCAAAATTTTCTAAAAATATAAACACTTAGAAAAATGTTTTCAAATAAATATTTACAAGTGTGTTTTAACTATGGTTTTCAATATAAACTTTGCCATAGATTTTGTTACAAAAATACAAATATTGGAGGTTGGTTTTTATAAATAAAAATGGATAAAAATGTATTTAGAATATATATTTACATTAAAGACACATGTGTGATTGTTTGAATATTTTGTGAACTAGTTATATTATTTAAGGATTTAAAATAATATAACTTAACAAATACCAAGAAATTTCAATCCGAAATATTACCAAGAATCATACGGAATAAATACACAAGTTACACACACGACGTTGGCAAACCGAACAAGAAGCGTAACTTACAAAATATTCTGGGAAAATACATTTATGAATGTATATTTTTGGAGAATATTATTTTGGGTACATAAGAAATGAAAATGGGATTTTTACAAGTATTACATATCACATTTTTGACAAGGAAAAGATATATTATTTTTGGAAAGTGAAAATATATTTTCTTGGGATTATTAAGAAATATAATATTTTTCGGAAAAATATATATTTTCTTGGAATACAGTGTTTTTTGAATAAAAATAAGGATTATATATATTTTCTAAGTGAGACTAATTTTGTGGTTCTAGGATCTATTTATAAGGGTCTTGGTTATTGTAAAGGTTGGTTGATTTGTTTTGATTAAAGAATTTGTGTTCTTAGAACCTTTGGGTTCAATTTTCGGTCTTTGATTAATCCTTAGTGTTTGAGCCATTTTGATTGCTAAGAATTTGTGTTCTTAGAACATTGGTGATTCACGTGTTCGTGGAGATCGATTAAACCGTGACCGTAGATCCGCCGGGCGAGGCAACGAGAATGGAAACCGTGATCCACGGGATATTCTTAAGATCAAGAGACTCCGACAACGAGTCCACGACCTTGGGTTACGACACGAGATCTGGCAACTCAAGCAAAGGATTCGAGATCTTGAGGACTCATCGTCTTGGAAGGAAACGAAACCGGAAGAACCTGTCGGGGATGAGTTATCCGGGGACGAGGAGCATCCTACCAATGGCGACATCATCTATGATTCTCCTCCCGTGTATGATGAATACGGGGACGAGGATTGGTATTCGAACATTAAAATACTTGGCAAGATACACGACTACACATATATGAGATACCCCCATCCTTGGGAAGGAAATACGAACATAAAATACTTGAGAACTTAAAATATAATTTAAGTTAAAATAGTTATTATCTTAACAAGTGATTATAACTTGGAATAATATTGAAAACATGAAAGTAACGTAACTCAAAAACATTAATGCAAAGACAAGGCACGACCCGTCCGTCTAATAGACGTTAGTACATTGTAGGTAGTCGTGTTTGCTGAGGAGATTTGAGTTGCGATTCTGAAGACGCAAGACTGTGAGTTCATGTCCCCCTTTTCTTTAAACTGTTTTGTTTATTAACTTCAGGGGTGAAATACATGTTACTAAAGGATTACATACAATTACAATTGGTATGGTTAGCCTAGGAAAGCATAGTAGATCATGTGAATGGGTAGGCAGATACTTAAGACCATTAATCCTCGTGTTAGGACCGAGGGGCATGAGTGATAGATCTATTTGGGTGTAGCGAGCCCACACCCATGAGGACCAGGTGGCCCATAGGGTGACTATGTCTTACAGTCGGAAGCCCGGTACAAATTTGCTAGGTTTGAGCCTTCCTACGCCGTCACACATACCAGTGGCCTTGCAAAACAATGGTGATCTGTTTCCTTGATTGCTATCATACCGGGAATTGCAAACATACATACATACACTGTTTACAAAGGTTTTATACATACATACACGAACACATGAACTCGCTCAACTTTTGTTGATATTTTTAAACTACATGTATTTCAGGGAACTAAGTGGATCTGGCAGGTGTGTGCATGTTTTCAAGCTGCGTTATGAATAAGATGTCATCCAAAGTTTTGGAGTTTAGGAGATGTATCCTATTCCTGGAAGGGATACATGGTTCTAAACCCGGTTTTTATTAAGATCTTTTGTCGAGTCTTTATGAACTCAGTAAAACTTGTTGTGGTTTGTAATTTGATTTCGGTGTCAACATTTCAGACAATTATGTTATGGTCTTTTCAAACGTAAATTATGGATGAATATTTAATGGTTTTATCATATAGCGTTGTTATGATCGAATGCTATGGTATTAAGAAAGTCACACCAATAATCACGCTTCCGCAAAAGTCAGGGTGTGACAACTTGGTATCAGAGCTTCGATTGTAGCGAACTAGGATTCTTTCTCGAGTCTAGACTACAATAATTAGGGCTCTCACGAAAATGTTTTCATAACATGTTTTCATTGCATACACAAAATGCCCAGATCCAGGAAATAAACATTTTTACAAAAGACACAAAGCACTTTCCAAAGTTTATGTTCATAGTTCAGTCTGAGAGACTGGGTGGTTCAGTCTGAGATACGGGGTAGTGCAGTCTGAGAGACTGGGTAGTTCAGTTTGGGAAACTGGGTAGTTAGTCTGAGAGACTAGTTGGGACAGTCTGAGAGACTGGGGAGTTTAGTCTGAGAGACTAAGTAGTTCGGTCTGAGAGACTGGGAGGCTTAGTCTGAGAGACTAGGCGGGTAGTCTGGGAAGACTAGGAGGAATACATGATTACATTATTATTGATTACATGCTTATTGATTATTGATATATGTGCATATGTTGTGATTGTTCTGTTATAGATATGATGTCGTCTTCTGAGAGCGGAGTGTCTGATACTATTGACCCTATAGCTATCACTTCGGATGATGAGATCGTCCCAGTACCCGAGATTCCTATCTCCGGCTCGGAGAGTGATCTAGAGATGCTTTCAGATGATACTGATGATTTTCAGCCTTTCGCCTCGCCGGATTTTGGCGATGATGTACCACTAGCTGATGGTTACCCTGTTGAGGATCCACTTCCGATCCTTGCTCCTTTACCTTTACTGCATCTCCTCTCGAGGATTTGCCTCTTGATGATCTGTCTGATGACGATATCGATCTTTTCCTTGATGTTGCCCCTGAGGATGCCAAGGGCGATGGGGTCCCAGTTGTTGATGTCGTTGTTGCCCCACTTGTTGATGTTCCTATTGTTGAGATGTCTTCTGATCATTCTGCTCCTGATTCTTTCGAGTCTGTGTCATCCACTTCTTTGCATGCAGCGGGACTGCAGCGATATCCCACTGATTCCGATTCGGACACAGCAATGTCTGTTGCCCCTGATTCTCCACACGACTTTGAGTTTGAGCCTGAGTTTGATGATGAGTTTGGACATGAGATTGATTTTATTCCTGTTGATCAGCATTTTGATGCACCTGTCGACCCTTGATGATTCCCGATGATCCCGATATTGTACCGGCTGATCCCGACCGATGCCTGCCGAGCCTGAGCTGGCCCCAGCACCTGAGCCTTTACTTGATCTCGACCCTGTACCTGTTGATATACCTGTTGTTGCACCACCTGTACCCGGTCTAATCCATGCACCTGCTGACCATGCTGCCTTTGCAGATCAGATAGATCCCCGTTATGCGTTCACCCACAATGGGTGGATAGAGGATAATGATGACATGCCTCCTTTTGTTGAGCCTGTTACTCCCCCTCCTGCACATACTCATGCACCTACTGACGTTGCCCCATTTCATCCATTTGTGTCTGATATTCACCGCACTGACCTGCCGATCACGTTCTTACAGGACATTCCTCCACCCCGACCAGGGGAAGGTTCTTCTACCCAGCAGCCTGGCTATGTTCCACCCGTGTCAGCAGCTTTTCCTTTCATGTCGCAGTTTACACCTGCTACTCATTTTGCTTCTGCACCATCAGGCGAGCCACTTATATGGTTTCCGCCTAACACTATGCCAGTTTCTGATCCATACCATCCATCACATTTCATTGGGTACACAAGGGATGATTTACTCCTGTCGTTACAGCTTCAGCAGGAGATGTTATGTCGTAGAGTCATGGAGCTAGAGAGGACTCCGCGTCCTCCACCTTGTACTTGTCCATCACCGTTTACTACCCTACCTGCTCCACTTTTGCCTTACCCAGACTTCGATGTTCGTTTTCTTACTATGGAGCAGCAGATTAGTTATTTGTTGCAGCACGTTTATGCTCTTGAGGAGGAGTTAGCGCGTGTGCGCCGTTTGCTTTTTATTCCTCCACCTCCTCCTCCACCACCACCATCAGCATAGTTGGTTTTTGGTCTTATGCAGATAGACTACTTTTGATGAAAGTGTCGCTATTGAGCCCAGCTTACGAAGACTTTTGAAGACCACTTTTTTATATGACTATTGTAGACTAATTATCATTGTGGACAAGGGTGATATGACCCAGTGGTCTCTTTTGATGTAATATGATACACTTGTAGAACTTGTAACTGTGATGTGGTCTTTGATATATGAAAGCTCAATCGCAACATTCTCATTATATACAGTGTTGAATTACTTGTTTATGTTGTGACTGTGATGTTATATGCTTACTGCGTTAATAAATACTATTACCTATTCATGTCATGTGCTTACTATACTTATTATGACCTGACCGATACAATCTTCTTTTAGAAGATGCCTCCACGAAGAGATACTCGATTGCCCACGACAAAGGCTGAATTACAGGAACGGATTTCACAGGCGATAGCACAGCACGAGGCCCTGCGCTCTGAGCATAACGGGGGTACCTCAGGAAGCAACCCACCCCATGGTAATGTTTAAGCCACTAAAGACACATTACGTTACATTCGGATATTCCATGTGCGTTCGCTAATGCTTTCTGTGAATGATGTTGCCTGTACAGGCTGTACTTATAAGTAGTTCCTGGACTGCAAGCCTTTGAATTTCGACGACACCGGGGGTGCTGTAGCTTTTGTCAGGTGGACGGAGAAAACTGATTATGTGATAAGAATGAGCAAATGTGCGCCGGAGCACCAGGTCACCTACATCTCAGGACTTTTTCTAGACGTAGCGCTTTCCTGGTGGAATCTCCAAGTTCAGACTTTGGGGGAAGAGGTTGCATATGCGATGACATGGGATGAAATGAAGGAACTCATGCGAAAGAAATATTGTTCAAGGGCCGAAATCCAGAAGTTGGAAACTGAATTCTGGAACCTCAAGATGGATGATCCAAAGATTTCTGAATATGTACATAGATTTCACGACTTATCTCGCGTCGTTCCTTTCATGGTTGATCCGGAATTCAAGCGCATTGAGCGTTTCATCTGGGGATTGGCGCCTCAGATCATGAGCATGGTAACAACATCCAAGCCTCCAACAATTACTGAAGCCATTGATCTCAGCGTGGCACTTACGGAAGAAGCAATCAGGTTGAACAAATTCTCAATTTCTGACCAGAAGAAGAAAGAGACTCACGTTGAGTCGTCGGGTGAGAACAAACGGAAGTTCTCAAATTTTAAGAAGGGTATCAGCAGTGCTAACAAGAAGAAAGATACGAACCCGTCGGTCGAAGTCAAGGCTGGTGTTGAAATCAAAGGGAAAGGGTATATGGGCACCTTGCCCAAATGTGATGCGTGCCAGTTACATCACACTGGTCGATGCCGAGCTGGAAGGTGTGGGAAGTGCGGAAAAGTTGGCCATGCCAAAGAAACATGCTGGAATGGTGCTGGTCGTGGAAATGGCGTCAAAAGGGAAATGGTAATGGAAACGGTAACCGCGGTGGAAATGGGTATGGAAACCGCACCCAAGGAGGAAACGACGGAAGTGGTAACCGTGGTAATTTTGGAAATCAAGCTGGAAGTGGAAACCGCAACCAAAACAACAATCAGGGCGGTAATGGAAATGGTAATGGTCGAGGACCAGGTTGCTTTAATTGTGGAGACGTCGGGCATTTCAAGAGAGAATGCCCAAAAATCAACCAAGGTCGGGGAAGGGTTTTCAACATTGGAGCGAGGGAAGCTCGCCAGGATCCAAACGTAGTTACTGGTACGTTTCCTATCAACCAACGCTTTGCATCTGTACTGTTTGATACTGGTGCCGATTATAGTTTTGTATCGCTAGAGTTTAAGAAAATACTTGGGTTAGTTGCCGATAAACTAGATATTCCGTATTCAATAGAGCTAGCTAATGGAAAGCTAGTAGAAACAAATGAAGTAATTAGAGGTTGTGTAATAGAGCTCGGGGAGCATGAGTTTACACTTGATCTTCTGCCAGTCGAGTTGGGAAGCTTTGATGTGGTAGTTGGAATGGATTGGTTGTCCAGCAACCGAGCAGAGATTGTATGTCATGAGAAGATCATTCGCGTGCCAATGACGAATGGAGAGACAATTGTAGTTCATGGGGAGAAGCACGATACGCCTTTGAGGATTATCAGTTGTTTGAAAGCCAGGAAGTGTTTGCAAAAAGGATGTGTTGCCTTCTTGGCATACGTTGTGGATAAAGAAGCCGCTGAACCGAAGTTGGAAGATATCCCAGTAGTGAGAGAATATCCTGAAATCTTCCCCGAAGACTTGCCAGGATTGCCACCGCAGAGACAATTCGAATTCCACATTGACCTAGTTCCAGGCGTTGCGCCTGTAGCTAAGGCACCTTATCAACTTGCACCATCAGAGATGCAAGAGCTGTCAACGCAACTTCAGGAGTTATTAGACAAGGGATTTATTAGACCAAGCTTCTCGCCTTGGGGAGCTCCAGTACTGTTTGTTAAAAAAAAGGACGGTAGTTTCCGCATGTGTATCGACTACCGAGAGCTAAACAAGTTGATTATCAAGAATAGATATCCTTTGCCAAGAATTGATGATCTTTTCGATCACCTACAAGGTTCGAGTTTTTACTCCAAGATCGATCTTCAATCAGGATATCACCAATTGCGAATACAAGAGGAAAGCATACCAAAGACTGCCTTTAGGACTCGATATGGACACTACGAGTTTCTAGTAATGCCGTTTGGTCTGACAAACGCGCCAGCAGTGTTTATGGATTTGATGAACCGAGTTTGCAAGCCATATCTCGATAAATTTGTAATTGTGTTTATCGACGATATTTTGATTTATTCAAAGTCGAAGGAAGAACATGAACAACACTTAAGAGCTATTTTGGAGCTGCTTAAGAAGGAGAAATTATACGCTAAGTTTTCGAAGTGCGAGTTCTGGTTGCGTGAGGTTCAGTTTCTTGGTCACATGGTAAACGAGAATGGAATTCACGTGGATCCCATAAAGATAGAAGCGATTAAGAATTGGGAAACCCCTAAGACACCAACCGAAATCCGACAGTTCCTAGGTTTGGCAGGATATTATCGCAGATTCATCGAGGATTTTTCGAAAATCGCTCAACCATTGACCTCCCTTACACAGAAAGATAAGAAGTATGAATGGGGAGATAATCAAGAAGAAGCTTTTCAGTTGCTGAAAAACAAGCTTTGCGATGCACCTATCCTATCCTTACCCGAAGGCACAGACGACTTCGTGGTATATTGAGACGCTTCACGTCAAGGTTTAGGCTACGTGCTGATGCAGCGACAGAAGGTTATAGCTTATGCTTCGCGCCAATTGAAAGTTCATGAGAAGAATTACACTACGCATGATTTGGAATTAGGCGCAGTGGTTTTTGCATTAAAGATTTGGCGACATTATTTGTATGGCACTCGATGCACGATCTTTACCGATCACAACAGCCTGCAGCATATATTCGATCAAAAAGAGCTTAACATGAGGCAGAGACGATGGGTTGAGTTGTTAAACGATTATGATTGTGAAATAAAGTATCCCCCAGGGAAGGCGAATGTGGTGGCAGACGCCTTGAGTCGAAAAGAAAGGATTAAGCCCATAAGGGTTAGGGCTTTAGAAATGATCATTTAAACAGACCTCTCGTTGCGCATTCGCTCTGCGCAGAGAGAAGCTCTCAAGAGGGAAAATCTTGTGAACGAATACCTCCGTGGGATGGAGAAACAGTTAGTACCAAACGAGGAAGGAACATTGTGTTTCTTGGGAAGAATTTGGGTTCCCCTCTTTGGTAGTCTTAGAGACGTTATTTTCAATGAAGCTCATAAGTCGAGGTACTCGATCCATCCAGGATCGGATAAAATGTACCAAGATTTGAAGGATTTCTACTCGTGGCCAAGATTGAAAGGCGATGTTGCGACTTATGTTGGAAAATGCTTAACTTGTGCCAAGGTAAAAGCCGAATATCAGAAGACTTCAGGTCTTCTACAACAACCTGAGATACCCATGTGGAAATGGGAGCAAATTGTCACACCCCGATATTTCCACGTATTACCGGTGGGCCCGGTGGGGAGTATCGTGACGTAGTTGATATCATCATAGTCAAAAAACACAATTTTAAATGCACAGCGGAGGCAAAAGATGAATCACATTACAAACCGAATGTAAGTCATATCAAAGTATTACAACGGAATGTTAAAGATCCATAGGCGGATCAAAGACAAAAGAAACATTGTTCAACAGATTTAAGGCATCTAAGCTTGCGAGACTTTTTATTGATGCTAGGAGTGGCCAGCCTATTCCGATTAGTACCTGCACTTAACCTTTTTGGAAAATACGCCAGTTTACACTGGTAAATACAATTAACCGACTCATTTTGAAAAAGGTTTTATGAAAATTGATTTGAATGCACATGGCACAAAATTCTTTTATAACTTGGGATAATTATTTATATATAAACTTGTAAAAGAATTACATGTTTCTTATACGTTCAGTAGCCCGGATTAACGCCGGGTTAAAGATTAATATACACACCACATGATATAGTCCCGCGGCGAGTTATTCCGGAAACCAGCAGTTATACCTTATTATTTATATATGCACTGTCGGGTGTACGCCTACACCCCGTGCTTAGGTCGTAGCCATTTCTTAAAATGATGCCAAGGATATACGGGACATGGTCATTAACCCCCCAAAGGTTTTAAGCAAACAAAACAATTTAAACGGGTCATTTCAATAAATTAACCTTCATACGATTAAAGATTCAATGCCCGACCAAGCGGTATTTTATATACCGTACCCCAAGCCCGTATAAGGGAAAATAAGTTAAAAGTATTTACCTGAGCAAAGTATAAATCACAAACAGCAAGTGCATGTAGCTTTTACTGGGCTCCTATTCTGGAACAAAGGTTTTTAATAACCTATTAGATTCCTAACGGGTCTTTCATTAAGTCTAAACTTAGGCCGGTTAGTTTTAAAGGAAGATATACGGTTCAAAACGCATGATTAAGCGAAGACCGGATTAGAATATGGTTTAGACCCGAAAAGCTTGGATACTTGTTTAATATGGGTAAACTAAACACATTCTGGATTTTGAGATGAAAATGATATGGTTTGACCCATTTCGGCTAATATTTGCAAACTAGTTACATAAGTCGATCCGAACACGAAAAGTGCGTAACGGGTAACCATAATGAGTCATGAACAGGTTTCCTAAGTTAGTATGCTCAAAATATGTTATGATATCAGTAGGATACCTTCCATTTTGCCCAAAACGGATTTAAACTCAAATTAAGCCCCGTAGGGGTATTTTGGTCATTTTAAAGGTTATAAAAGAGTTTAAATATTAATATGAGTTTCAGGTCTGATATAATTAGTAAAAACACTTAATTTAATAAGTTATATCAGTAGGGTATTACATATATGTGAAATTTATCATTTATAACTAAACTATGCACCGTAGGGGCATTTTGGTAATTTCACAAAAGCTTAAAGGGTCAAAACTGGAAATCTGAGTTTAAAACTTTAACTTACTGTTAAAGTATATAAATTTACTAAAAATATCAGTAGGTATCAAGTCTTATATATTTAAAATAGTTTTAATACATACTATGCGTTTAACACGCGTAAAAAGGCGCTTCTAAGCGATTTTCGGGTTTTATAAGAAAAGCTGATATTTTTATTATTCCAGAAAGCTTAAAATACTTTATTTATCATTTAAAATCAGTAACAAAAGGTTTGGTATCAAAATGATTTGTAAAACTCATTTTATTAGCCAAAAGGGCAAAACCGACAATACCGAATCAAGGGTATAACTCTATGTTATGCTCAGCTTAAAAATAAATAAAAATCTTCAAAAATCCCAAAATATTACTTTACATCAGTGGGTAAAAAGTTTGATATTAAAATTTGGGTTTAGAT
The DNA here is from genome assembly GCA_030545235.1 of Helianthus tuberosus. Taxonomy (NCBI): domain Eukaryota; kingdom Viridiplantae; phylum Streptophyta; class Magnoliopsida; order Asterales; family Asteraceae; genus Helianthus; species Helianthus tuberosus. The sequence goes on along the minus strand of CM060363.1, from coordinate 181,139,183 downwards.
AGGCTATATGCTAAATAGGCCGTTTAATTAATAAAAAGCTTTTCATTTACGCTAATGAGCATAACTCTTAATCTAGACCTCAAACTGATGTCAAATTTTAGGGACAAGTTTATAAATCAGTAATAAAGATTATTGTCCACTCACATTTTCAAAAATCCTGTTTTAAGATCAAAAGGGCATAATGGTCAATATTTAAGCATATAACGGAAACATGCACATTAATCGAATAACTAATGAGCCAAGTTGTATAATCACAGAGGATCATACTAACATATAACCTAGTCCTAACAAGGCTCTAAGGCATTTCTAAACTATGCTCTAATGCGTCAGAACTGAAAGTCAAAGCAAAAGTCTACTTTTGCGACTTTCGGTTCCGAACCGAGCTAAAACTGAAAATTATCGGGTCGAACATGTTTAGACATGTTCTTACATTAATTACCAAGTTATATTAGTGATAAAACAGGTTGCATGGCTTCTACATTGCTAATTATGCATTAATTTGAAAATTTGCTTTTTGTTGACTTTTTATGATTATCTTTGACCCGACAATTGACCTAGTTAGAGTGGGAATCAGAGGGTGCCCTTTTAAGGGTTTATTGCCCTCATAATTACCAACTTATAACTACTCTTAATTTGACTAATCACTGGACCATTAGTGATTAATCACGAAGTCAAACCTTAATTACGATGGTTTGACTTTAGGCTAATTAACTAAGCAAAACTGATTTAAGAAAAGTTAAGGACACTTACAAAGGTCCTATGCTCGATTAGGAAGCCTAAGAAAACTTGGTTGCTGACCAGAGGGCTCCAGAAATAAGCTTGTGAAAGTTTGCAAGTGAATGTGTGAAGTGTTGCAACTAAGGAGCTCCTTATATATGGATTTTGATGCAACAAGATCATGACAAGGAAGTCTACAAGTGTTATGAGATGCTTACAGGTGCGCCCTATGCATGAAATACCATTGGGGCAGCCCCTGGTATGTAAAACAAGCGTTTAAAGTCGGTTAAACAGGCTGGACAGACACCTGCAGGTGTTTTCTGTCGCTGGCAGTACCAGGCGGCCCGCGTAAGGGTCCTACCTGGTCTTACGCGGCCCGTGTGATGCCCGGGTCCAGGTTAAGCAAGTTTCATTTATTGCATTTCAGCCCCTGGTCCTTTTAAAAGTGGTTTTAAGCTCCCAATTTGCACTTGTAACCTTCTAACTTGACTTTTAAGGGCTCCAAGACATAACCAAATTTTGTTAAGTCCTTGGTTAACTTTATGATCACCTGTAAGGAGCTAGAATTCAACGTTGACGCTTTTAACCCCTCGTATACGAATATTATCATAACTTTCTCATACTTTCTCGAAACCTTGTGAAATTTTTATCACATATTCTCGTGAGCATAATTAATCGTTATAAAGCTTAGGGTTTACTAAAGGGTCACTCAGAGGTTTATTTTAAACATGTTGACACATTTAACCCCTGTAGTTTGTAATCTCTCACTTTCTTCCACAATTAGCTTCGTATGATCCATGATTCATTCGTTTAAGGGTATAAACATCATGTAGGGTTGTTGAAAGATATAATTATCCATTGTTGACACTTTGAATCCTTTTACACACGTAGATTCTTCGTTTGCCAACTTTAGTCCCTCTAATTAATCTTTTACACGTTTAAAGTTCATGACACGTGTCGATATCCTATTGGACATGAATTTTCGAGGTGTTACATCCTCACCTCCTTAAAAGAAATCTCGACCTCGAGATTTACTGAAATAAATGAGGGTACTTTTCTTTCATTGTGGACTCTACCTCCCACGTATACTCGGGACCTCTACGGGCATCCCATTTAACCTTTACAATCGGTACATGCTTCCTTCGAAGCTTCTTAACCTGTCGATCCTCGATCGACAAAGGTTTCTCAACAAACTTCAAGCTCTCATCAATATCCACATCTTCATGTGACATGACTAGTGACTCATCAGCTAGACATTTCTTTAGATTGCAGATGTGGAATACATTATGAATCCCACTGAGCTCTTCAGGCAGGTTTAATTTGTAAGCAACTGATCCGACACATTCGATAATCTCGAATGGTCCTATGTACCTCGGGCTTAACTTGCCTTTCTTACCAAATCGCATTACCCCTTTCCAGGGTGATACTTTAAGTAGTACCTTGTCACCTACCTCGAATTTCAGAGGTTTATGCCTTAAGTCCGCGTAGCTTTTCTGCCTATCTCTGGCAGCTTTGAGACGATCTCGTATCTGTACGATCTTGTCTGTCGTCTCTAGGACTATATCAGGTCCTGTTAGTTGGACATCTCCAACTTCTGCCCAACAAACGGGCGTTCTGCACCTTCTCCCATACAGAGCTTCAAATGGTGCAGCTTGGATACTGGAATGATAGCTATTATTGTATGAAAACTCGATCAGTGGAAGATGATCATCCCAACTTCCACCTAGATCAATGACACATGCCCTTAACATATCTTCTAGTGTTTGGATTGTTCGCTCGCTTTGACCATCCGTCTGAGGATGGTATGCCGTGCTGAAGTTCAAACGAGTGCCCAGCGATTGCTGAAAGCTTTTCCAAAAGTGCGATGTATACCTCGTATCCCTATCAGATATGATAGACACTTGCACTCTGTGGAGAGATACAATCTCGTCCACATACAGCTAAACTAACTTATCGGAGCTATGTGTTTCCTTAATAGGTAGGAAGTGGGCTGACTTAGTCAACCTATCCACTATCACCCAAATAGTATCATTTCCTTTCTTTGTTTTTGGCAACTTGGTGATAAAATCCATTGTCACCATCTCCCACTTCCAGGTGGGAAGTTCAGGTTGTTGTAGCAAACCTGACGGCTTTTGATGTTCAGCTTTGACTTGTGCGCATGTCAAACATTTGGCTACATAGGTGGCTATAGACTTCTTCAAGCCTATCCACCAATAGTTTGCCTTCAGATCCTGGTACATCTTGTCAGCTCCAGGATGGACAGAGTATTTAGAACTGTGGGCTTCCTGGAGGATAACATCCCGAAGTCCTCCATAGATAGGAACCCATATACGTCCATTCAATCTTAAGATTCCATCCTTGCCAATGGATAGCTGCTCAGCAGTTACTCCCAACTTTTCATTCGGATAGTTGGCTTCTAATACAGCTTCCTTTTGAGCGGCTAGCAGTCTTTCATTTAGGTTGTTCTTCAATTCAATGCTCTTGGCATTGATTCTAATGGGCTTAACCCTTTCCTTCCTGCTCAAAGCATCGGTGACTACATTCGCCTTGCCTGGATGGTATCGTATTTCACAATCATAATCATTCAGCGTCTCCATCCACCGACGCTGCCTCATGTTCAAGTCCTTCTGATTAAACAAGTGTTGAAGGCTCTTGTGATCAGAATAAATCACACACTTAGTTCCATACAAATAATGTCTCCACAATTTTAGTGCAAATACAACGGCATCCAGCTCCAAGTCATGGGTGGTGTAGTTCTTCTTGTGCACCTTTAGCTGTCGAGAAGCGTAGGCAATGACCTTGCCTTTCTGCATAAGCACACATCCCATACCGGTGTGTGATGCGTCACAGTATACTACAAATTCCTCTATTCCATCAGGCAATGTTAACACTGGTGCATTGCTCAACTTTTGCTTAAGGACGTCAAAGGATTCCTGCTGCTTAGGACCCTAGTTAAACTTAATATTCTTCCTAGTCAATGAAGTTAGGGGTGCAGCAATCCTTGAGAAATTTTCAATGAAACGCCTATAATATCCTGCTAATCCTAAGAAGCTGCGAATCTTTGTGGGCGTCTTCGGCTCTTGCCAATTCATGATGGCTTAAATCTTAGCGGGATCCACCTGGATACCACGCTCGCTTACCATATGTCCAAGAAATTGGACCTCACGAAGCCAGAATTCACACTTTGAAAACTTGGCATAGAGCTGCTCCTGCTGAAGAAGTTTGAGAATACATCGAAGGTGCTTCTCATGGTCGGCTTGACTCTTTGAGTATATTAGAATGTCGTCAATAAAGACAATGACAAACTTGTCCAAATAAGGTTTGTAAACGCGATTCATGAGATCCATGAATGCTGCTGGTGCATTAGTGAGCCCAAAAGGCATCACTAAGAACTCGTAGTGACCATAACGAGTCCTGAATGCAGTCTTATGTACATCTTTATCTTTAACCTTCAGTTGATGATATCCCGATCTTAAGTCGATCTTGGAAAAGTAACTCGCTCCTTGTAGCTGATCGAACAAGTCGTCGATCCTGTGCAATGGATGTCGATTCTTGATAGTAACTTTGTTAAGCTCACGATAATCGATGCACAGACGCATCGAGCCATCCTTCTTTTTCACAAATAGGATCGGTGCTCCCCAAGGAGATGAACTTGGTCTAATAAATCCTTTCGCCAACAAATCGTCCAACTGAGTTCTTAATTCCTTCATCTCAGTTGGTGCTAATCGGTAAGGTGCTCTTGCAACGGGTGCCACACCAGGAATGATATCAATCTTGAACTCCACCTGTTTATCTGGGGGTAAACCAGGTAGTTCTTCCGGGAATACTTCTGGATACTTAGAGATGATAGGAATGTCCTCGATCTTAGGCTTTGGCTCATCAATAGTCACTTGTGCCATATAGATGACACAACCCTTCATCAAACTCCTAGATGCCTTGAGCATAGCCACTTGCTCAGACAGCCCATACTGAGTGTCTCCCTGTATGGTAAGTGGTTCACCATACGGAGTCTTGATCACCACTTGCTTTTTGTTACACACGATCTGGGCTTGGTTATGAGATAACCAGTCCATGCCTATAACTACGTCGAAGCCAGCTAACTTTAAAGGAAGTAAGGTTAACGAAAAAAAGTGGTTCCTAATGGATATAAAACATCCATCTAACACGGTCGAGGTGGTTTCTATGGTTCCATCGGCTAATTTAACCTCATACTTTATGCTTAGGGTTCTAACAGGCAGATTTAACAGCTTACAAAACTTATCATCAATAAATGACTTATCTACTCCAGAATCAAATAATACTCTTGCATAAACGTCATTGATAAGGAAAGTACCTGTTATTATGTTATCATCCTTAATTGCTTCCTTAGCATCCATCCTAAAGACCATAGCATTGGTCTTTTTCCCATCCTCAGCCTTCTTCGCAAACTTTGGGTAGTTGGACTTGATGTGCCCTTTCTCGTTGCAGTTGTAGCACGTTGCGTCCTTTATCTTCTTGCAGTCTATCGTCTTGTGCTCACTTGACTTACAAATCCCACAAGCCCTGGGCTACGATTGGGATTTCGACTCGTATCTGCACCTCCCCAAATGGTGCTTCTTACAGATTTTACACTTGGGCTTATCACCCGATTGCTGATTCTCTCTTCTAAACCCGGAACTCTTCTTATGGTCAGAGTTCCCTTTGTGTTTCTTATCTGAACGTCATGAATTATCATCCTCACGCTTCCTCTTCTCAGCATCGGTGTTTCTAAGCGATCTCTGCCTGACCGCATCCAGAGTAAGTGACAATGATATATCAGTTGCAGACCTAAAAGTAGTTGGTCGAGAGGCCTTCACACTGGCCTTGATCTCTGGGGCTAAACCCCCAATGAAACGAGCAATTCACTTGGGTTCCGGTGTTACCAGATACGAAACCAATCGAGACATTGTCTTGAAGCTCGTAAGATAAGCTTGACAGTCCAGGTTCTTCATAACCAATGACAAGAAATCAGCCTCAATCTTTTCAACCTCATGCTGAGGGCAGTAATTTTCCTTAATCAATGTCACAAACTGATCCCAAGACAGATTGTACAATGGGATTTTTCCGGTAGCTTGGATCAAGGATCTCCACCAGGCTAGTACCTCTCCCTTGAATGACTGAGACACAAACTTTACAACATCCTTACCAGCGCAACCACTGATATCAACCACGGTGTCCATCTCATCTAACCATGTCATGCAGTCAACAGCTCCTTTTCCCCCAGTGAAATCCCTGGGTTTGCAGGAGACAAAGTATTTATAGGAACAACCCCCAATACGTGGCTCCTGATCAAATACAATCTTCTTAGACGGAACACTACGCTGATTTGAGGAGTGATGATCATCATCCCTTTTTGACCCCTGATGTTTAGGAGGTGGCTTACTATGAGCCTCAGAATGAGTCCTCGGATTTGATTTAGAATGAGGCGTAGATAGGGTCTTACCTCGAGTGCTACTTGACTCATCATCTCGTATTTCCAGAGCTCGGGTAACGGTATTGTCTACCAATGCGTGTAGTTCTGCACCCGTTATATTTATTCTGGTATTATCATGATTTTCCCTTGGGCGACTGTTGACTTCATCAGACCCAGCCATGTAGCTTAATTGCTACATAAAATATTAACAGGGATTTATTTAGGAGTCTATTATTGAATTGTCTTTTATGGCAATTCATTAACCATGGTAACTATAAACCATATGTGGTTAATTTATTTAGACACATTTATTTAGGATTTTCATTATAATTTATCCTAATTAATAAGTAGTCAGGGTATTATTAATGGCACATAAGGCCTAGTCGTAAGGACAATTTAAATCATAAACCATGATTTTGGAGAATCAAGGTATTAAGGCTTGAACGAAGTTCATTATCCTTTATCGACAGGGAGTTGTAGGCTACGACTGTCTTTTGTCTTATATGACAATAAGTATGGCCCGTAGGCCTTTTATCACCAATGGATGTTTAATATATGATCCTCTTAATTGGTGGTTTAAACCCATGATTTATAGTTCATCAGGTTAGGTTAGGAATCTTTTGAAGAATCCAGTTATAAGGATGACATGTGTGATTTTAACGAATCACATCTGCCAGGAGTGTTAACATGTTTTCAGATGTTAACAAGGATTTGAATCTTTTTAAACAGGTTTTACCATCTTGGCCAGGTCTTATAGTGACATGCAGGCTAGGTTATACCTTTAAGATTCTTATTTAATATTTAACGCAGAACAATCCTAAATTGAGATGTTAATAAGGATCTGAATCTAATTGAGGAATTACCATCTTGACCCTGTCTTAAAATGACACATGGGCTAGGCCTTGTCCCTTTTTAGATTTTGCCATTTTATTATAATGGTAGATCTTTTAACAGGATTGTTATTTATTTTATATATATAGGTTTATGCATATTATTAATCAAAATAAAAATTTAAATCAAACCATTCTACTACAAAATGAAACAAGTACAGGTTTGCCCTAAACGAGACTTCTACTGAAACAACATGCCCACGCAGGGGCTAAACAAACCTAACATACCCACGTAGGGGTGAAACAGGAAGACATGCCCACGCAGGGGCGGAATACAGAAATAGATGTCCACGCAGGGACAAAAGAAAGACAAGTCCACGCAGGGACTAAAAAGGAAAATACAACAATACTAATAGGGATTTAATGATCCCTCTTGCTCTTCCCCTTGATTAAATTTGCCAGGCCCTTGAAAAATCCCCGGTTGTGCCTATGTTCTTCACGAACTTCATGTTCCACCTGGTGTAGCCTCTGGAGGATTTCCTCCAGTTCCGGTGGGGAAAACCGTGGCGGCTGCGGCTGCATTGGAGGCTGAGGGGGTATCGGGTATTGATAACCATAAGGTGGGTACCCGGTCGTCCAGGGACCTCCATAAGGCCCTTCAGGATGAAGAGTATTGTAGTCCCATGCTGCCTGGTATGGGTCAACCTCAGCATAATTGTAGTTGGTTTGGGCCGGCTGTTCGAAGGGATTATACGCCGCTGAGCCGGCGTATGTAGGAATTGGGTTACCAAAACCCAATGGTGGTGGCGCGACAGGCGCAGAGTCTACTTCCGAGATGGGGTTTGAAGGCCCTCCCATCTGCGGGTCTTCATGGTGTGGCGGGTAGTGGCTGCCACTTGAAGGTTGAGGGGTGATAATACGCACTCCTCCCTGCACGGACATCCGTGCGTTCGATCTTCGTCGCCTCGGTGGCTCCGGAGGCGGCTGCTGAACTGGTGGTGGTGGCGGTGGAGTGACCGCGACAAAACGAGAATCCTCAAAGGGATCCTGCTGCTGTTGTTGCTGCTGGTGAGGCGAGGAATGGTAAGATGGGGTAAACACCCAATCATATTGGGTGAATCTCGCCTGGTAACTGTCTGGACTGTAGGTCCCGTTTTTCCGGTGGATCGATAACGTAAACCTATCCTTGTTTATCACGAACACGGTAACGGGTGCGGAATCCCCGTGACGGTGCAAACCAAACACAATTGATAAAGAACACAGATTAACCAATGAAACACACTCAATTGATTAAACGGGATGAGAACCGATACAAACTGATACAAACACAGTTTGACAGAATTTTGGCAGAGTTTCTTTACATGTATGCTCTCATCTCTGTGTCAAACAGAAACAGAGATGGGTATTTATACTAGACACAAGACTGACGAAACACATAAAGGCACGGCGAAACACTAAAGTCGACGAAACAAGTGTGTTTCGTCGACATACATTCTGCAATCATTCTTGTTTCGTCGTTTGTAAAATAAGCCCAAGACAAGACAAAGCCCACTTCAAGTATTTGCGGCCCATGTTGAAGGTTACGGCCCAGACTTACTTCTGTTGATAAATGTTCACCAATTTCATGAATTCAGCATATGAGACAAGTTTATGACATCATCATGACATCACTAAGGTGATGTCATGCTGATGTGTTTGCGGGAATTTGTTTGCAGCGTTCCGTGCCTCGCGTGTCGAACTCTGGGGCGCACGACGGAGGAATGTCGTGTCTTCGGGCTTGAGCCGGACCTAACCGAGTCGACCCGAACCGAATCGAACTGAGTCGAACCGAACCGAGTCATGTCCACATAAAGTGTACCAACAAACTCCCCCTTGGACGCTACTCGTGAGGTTCGTCTTCTGTGATGGTTCGTCTTCTGTGTCTTTCATGTCGGAGGATCTTCAAAGTCTTCACGCTTCGTAAGAAGAAAGTGTATCAACAAACTCCCTTTTCATTTAGGTAGTGTGTTAACAAACTCCCCCTTAGAATGAACTCTCCATTGAGTCATGCTCGTGAATCTTTTGACTTGTCAAATCTTCAGATCCTTGTGGTGTTGATGAAGGGCCAGCGGCAACTCGATCATTTTTATCTTTTGAGTGCCTTCACTTCGTCGTGTCTTCACTTTACGGCTTGTCATCGAACATGTTCTCCTCGCCTTTAGCATCTGCACATGCAAGAAAGCTAAACGCATAATGAGAACAACCGCTTGGAATATAGTTAACATTTAAACAGACGACACATATGAGATCAAATCTCAATCAAACACCGACCGACAACCGTTTGAAAGTTTAGAAAATGATCAATTTTAATCCCTTAACTTTCAAAATTTGTTAACTTCGACTGTTTATGAAGGTGCAATTGTTTTCCGGCTTACGATCAGGATTTTGGGTAGGATAGACTCGAGTTCCAACATCAGTCAATCAAAAATAAACTAGAAGCAAAATCTTTTTGGCTTTTGTAAAGTTTATATTAAAACACACCTAAAATCTTTTTGAAATTTTTCATTTTTCAAATTGTAAAGACGGAAAGCAATAAATAAATATATACAGAGATGCAGAAACGAAAGCAGTAAATAAATATTTACAGACATTCCTTTTGCGAGTTTCGAGGGTAAGAGAATCATATCAGTGTACGGTCACGTCAAAACGCTCTTGTTGTTCAATTAGTTAACATTTAGATAAGCATCCTATAACAATTATCGGTATTGTTATCCACATAAGCTCAACTTATCAGATGTAATCATGGCGAGTGGATACGTTAAGGTATGATTTATACTTACCGACCGGTGTTCATCCACACACGACACATTCCCGTATCAAGGTATGCACGAGAGTTCATCTTACCGGTGAGTATACTGTTTATCATCTGTTTGACCGTATAAAAATGTGAGAAACTCACTTATTTTGATTGAAAACAAGCCCTATGTGATAGAATCACTTATTGATGAGGAACTTGATTTTCAGATGCATGAGGGCACAGGAGCAAGTCCGTGAACAGGTCAGTACTTCCGTACAGCAGAGAGACGAACTTGACTCCCGCAAAGAATCTGTGATAAATTATCACTTATTTTGTTTGGACATGTGATTGTTGATCACTTATTGAGGTCGAATGCAATATGTACACGTATGTATAGTATCATGGAAGATCTTAGACTTCGTCTCCGCTATTTTAACGGTTTGATACAACCATGATACCCAGATGATAAGCAGCATAAAGACCGAATATTTCAGATCTCGGCAATCTCTCAAACGAGATTTCGGTACTAAGACCATATGTCAATGAATGGTTCCCACCTGACTTGAAGTCTGTTAGGTTTGTATCATCCTGCACATTTTAGTCTGATTGTGAGCCTACCGATACATCGTTAGTAGAGATACTTATCGTTTTTCATTATGCATTCCAGTTTAAAGAGGTTTAGACAGACCACTGATGTTCTATCATTTTCTCTTTTTCTCGCCAGGAAACTCATTTTTGTTTTTCCAATGTTTTTGCGTTTTGAAATTTTTCGATGTTTTTGAATTTTTCAAATTTGGATTTACTCCCCCTAAAATGCAATAAACTATGATAAATTTTAAAAACACAAAGGTATTTACAAAAACGATTTCCCGATGTCGGTTAACTCATGTTTTACCTCAATGCCGTTTACCAAAATTAATTTTGAATCAGAAATGATTTATCGAATTTTGGAAAAATCAGTTGGCATGTCGGTAAGCGGTGCAGACCATGACAACATTGACGAGTTTCATAGTGAAACAATCACGTGTGAGGTGATATTCGAGTTCAACGTGTCAGGCCAAAGAGTGCTACGAGAGAATAACAATTTATAAAGCAGCTTAAATATCGACAAGTATAGGAGAGATTAGAAATTTAAAACCGTATCCTGCAACTGCTTCATGCATTGCAAGGAATCTGAGTGCTCTCCCAAACTGTATATCCACCCGTTGTGGATTTCAAAGTCGATTTTTGTAGCTACTGAGAAATCTCTTCACAGCAACAAGATCAGAAACCTTTGGGTCCGGCTGGTCTTCCACATTGCACCAGCGAAGGTTTTTGTCTTTCTCTTGAGAAGTAGTGTACGGTTGTTCAATCCACGCCAAGGCATCCGCACACCCGGTTGGTTTGTTCAACAAACACATTTTCTTCAATTACACCGCGAAGAAATGTACACTGCACATTCATCTTGTTGATTTTGAACATCAAACGTGCTGCAGGTGCGTACATTTTGTTTGAATCTATCCCGGTGACCCGATTAAAGCCTTTAACAATCAAACTTTGAAATGATTTTCATTTTGTCGAAACTTTAAATCTTTTTCGACAGACAATTCTGTCTTATTTTTCTTCTTCTTCTTCTCTCCATCAAAGGCAACCACTCCTAGAAATAACAATATCTTGGAGCTTTGAGTCGCCTATCTTGTGCATGGACACTCCACTATCAACAATCCGATGACTATCGATAGTTCCTCCTGGAACATCCTACACACTCACTCAGAGATTAGTTGGAGAGGGGGACCCAAGCCTTAACAGACTTGGGTCGTCCGTCATCATCGAGGATTGTGACATCCATTTCCCGATGATTCGGAATAGATTGAGCTCCCCCTGAAACATTTACCGATTTTGGTTTCCAAATCTGTTTTTGTTTTTCATATTTAACATTTGATTCAACATATTTTGTTAGGACAACCTTCGGTTTTAACGCCTTTTCAACCTTTTTGACGTTTTGACGTTGTTTTGTTTCTTGTTCTTTAACAGTTCTTTTATCATGTTTTGGTGAAACAGGACGACGTTGTGGGTGAACCTTTTCAGGTGGTGCTCTTTCTACAAAATTTGGTTTGGGCGAGTTTGTGCAGTCTTTAATGATATGCCCAAACTTCCCACATTTGAAACAAGTTCTCCTTTCAACAAACTTAGGAGAATTTGATCGACGACCAGACGTAGAAGTTGTAGACCCAGAGGTACTAGCTTCACACCCATTTGTGTGTTGAGTGTAATTGTTATCATTATTACGTTTCAAAATGTTAACTTTTTGAACAAAATCGGTATTTGACTTATTTTCAAAAGTCTCCACTTTATCAGTACCTTTTGACGCCACAAACTTCACGTCTTTTGCTTTCTTCATGTGATGAGCTCCTTTTGTTTCAGCCTTTGGTTATGTAACCTTAGGTTTTTGAGCTCGTTGTTGTTGTTTACCCTTAAAAGCGATAGGTTGTTGCTTTGTTGGTGATTGTTTATTTCCAAATTTTCTTCTAACTTCAGATTTTGGAATCGGATCACACTGAGTTACTGAAACTCTCGGGATCCCCTTTTCCAAACACTTACTGGTAGTATCTTCAAACACTTTATCAATCAAAGATTGATTGACATTTTTAATTGGAAAAGCTGTGTTTGAATAAATTTTGTCATCACCAACTAAAGTATACAACACGTTATCACTTTTAACAGTAGACACTGTTTTAGTGATAGGATCCATCTCTTGTTTAGCAGTTGAATGCACAGCAGGAGTAGGAGGATCACACAGAATGTGATTCTCAAAAGGCACTTCTACTCCTTTGTTCTTTTTAAGAGATTTATCCTCATCACTCACATCTGGTTCATCATCTGACGGATCATAGTCCTCAACTGTGGGAGGACTTTGTTCCGTACCAACAGATGCTGAATTTTCAGTTGTTTCAGATGAGCCCTCCGAGGAACTGTCCGGTTTGAACCCTAATCCTGTAGTAACTTCCTCATAATCGAGAGGCACACTTGGTTCGAACCGAGGCATATCCTCTTCATCGGGCATCTTGGTATAGTTGCCCCTCAATGGAGGTGGACATTTCCTATACCCAACACCTTTCACGTTCCCTTTCAGTTGTTGAACGTCAATTATGTGATCGAGCACAAATCGGGAGTTAGAATAACTCTCCAATTTTTGCTTGATAGCATCATGCTCGCATTTGGCAATGGCTAGTTCCTTTTTGGTTTCCTCAACAATGTTAATGTAATCGTTAATGCTAACTTGTTTATGATAAACAGTTTTGGTCACTTCAGAAACACTTTTCTTTAAGGTTTCAATCACAGATTTAAAATCCTTTTCGTTTCTAACTAAAGCCATATTTGCCTCTTTGCACTTTGACAGTTCAACAACCAAACTCTGATTGTGACTATGAACCGTTTCAGATTCACGTTTCAATTCAGCACATTCATGTTTTAATTCTTCAAAAGCATGTTTTGCATTAGCACATTCATGTTTCAAATCAGCACAATAACTACATATGCTAGGAGTTTCGGATTTTACCTGACTTGTAGAAGCTGTGAAATTAGCCATAAAGGCAGTCTGAGAAGAGAAAGATCCATCTTCAGTGAGAATCTTCTCCATTTCTTCTGATGTCGCATCAGCTTTCTTGATCAAGTCAGATTTCTCGTTAGCACCATTCGACAAATTATCAGCTTTAGAATCCATTCCCTCCTTGACGTCCGATTCTGAACTGTAATAACTTCCTGAAGATTCACCATCGCTGACATTCTTGACAATTTCAGCATAAAACGCAATTCTTGTTTGATCACTGTTTCCCAACTGTATGGCCGAACCACAATCGACAGTAGGTTTAGGAAAATAGGCACTTGGATCGAAAACAGGAGGTGGAGCTGATTGAGGAAACGGAGAAGAGTTTGTATTTGATACAAACGCCGTTTGTAACTTTGGTTGCTGGGCTGAACTGGAACTAACTGACGGGTTAAAACCTCCTCCAGAATAAGCCTGAGCTTGAGCATTCAAATTCGCTGGCGGAAGATAGGCACTCGGATCAAAGACCGGAGGTGGAGCTAACGGGATAATACCTCCTCCATAATACATTATGCAGTCTGCTGTTAAAATTCACAAGTATCTCGACGAAACTGAACGACAAAACTGAACGATGAAACAGATGGATGTCTGTGTATCGACGAAAAGGAATGTTGAAGTTCCGACGAAACTGATTTTGAATGTTGTTTTTGACGAAACGAATTGCCAAGTTGAGTTCGACGAAACTGGATAACTGATGTAAATAACAGAGCCAAAACTTTTGACTGGTGGTCACTTGTATGTTGTCTGAATGATTTTAATTAATCTTTGCTGATGACAAAACTCAATTAAACTTTGGAGAAAGTCCTTTTGATGAAATCTATGTGATTTTGTCGTTTATGATAATTGTCACCAATTTTCAAAAGAAGCCTGACATGCACCACAATTTTCAAACCAGACATGCCTATCTCATCCTTTTCTTTTTCTGACACAAAGACCCAATATTCAACCTTACCATACTTATCTCAGCATGGTGTATATAATTTTTTTAATCAAATTTCCTTTATTTTTTAAATATGACGAAACCTTTGAGTTTTAATTCAACTAACAACGTAAATCTTTTTTTTTTTAATTCGACGATACTTTATTTGATGGGAAAAAAAAAATAAAGTGTCGTTTGTTTTCGTTTTCACAGAAGTAATCTTATCAAATTTTGGATTTAAGTTTGACTGACTGACCTACAAGTGGTACCCACATGTGAGATCACTGTTTTTGAAGTAATCTTTTGGTTAAAAATAATGGTGGCCGCAAAGTTTGACTGATCTATTGATATTTGACTAACAACTTTAACAGATCATTTATTTAATTAAATGTGCTGTAATGTTTGACTGATTTAATCACACGTTGACTGAGCTGAATCGACGAAACTGAATTTCATTTGTTTGGTCCGACGAAACCGAAGAAGTGTTAAGCGACGAAACGGATTTTTAATAACCTCCGACGAAACAGAATTGTTAAACTTTTGATGTTTGACGAAACAGAATTTTGGGATAAGATCTGGTGAGATATTTTCAAACAAGCTTATCTTTTACTGACATAAGCCACAAAATTCAACTACACCATATCTTTATCTGATTTTTGAAGTTTTCAATTTCAACAAACATCATGGTTTTGTACATATAAGTCAACTTAATATATAATACACAACACTTTAGTTCAATCTACAAAACCAGATCAAACACACATAATTCTTTCAAGAACAGTTTGAATATGATGAAGAACAAGCCCATAATTTTTTGAATTTTCCGGTCACAATAATTTTCCGAAACACGAAAATGCTTAAAACTTTCACTAAAAACCCGGTATAACACGTGAACTAACAACTAACAAGGTTTTTAAGGGGACTCGGGGTGGTACGTGATGGAGCTCGATAACGCGTTAAACTATCACGCTACACCGCCGCCGGCGTTTAAAAAACGCGTTATAAACAAAACGCATTGTAAACAAAACGCGTTGAACTTTTGAAAAGGCTGCATATTGCCGCCCACCCCTGCTCTGATAGTTCATGCATTTGCAACACGTGTACATGTTGCCGCCCACCCCACACATGGACATTAATTTTGGGATTAATGTGGCAGAATTCTATAAAAATAAAAATTAAATTTGGGAGTGATATAATTCCATCACTAGTGATACCACCCCCCCTACATTTCTATCACTAGTGATAGAAATTTGGTTGATGACATGGCACGATTTTATTGGACAGTGTGAGTGATAGTTTCTATCACTAGTGAACCACCCCTAGTCCCCTAATAAAACTTTTTAGCAAACAAACAATACAAACACTAATTTTAGTGACTTTTTCAGAAAATATATAAACTTTCAAGAACACTTTTTCAGAAAATCATAACAATCAGTTTCAAACTTGATAAAAACCCAAATATGTTTGGTTTTAAACAAGGAATAGAGCCAAAGCTCTGATACCAATTGTAGGTCCCGTTTTTCCAGGTGAGGATCGATAACGAGAAACCTATCCTTGTTTATCACGAACACGGTAACGGGTGCGGAATCCCCGTGACGGTGCAAACCAAACAAAGTGTAATAAAGAACACGGATTAACCAATGAAACACACTCAATTGATTAAACGGGATGAGAACCGATACAAACTGATACAAACACAGTTTGATAGAATTTTGGCAGAGTTTCTTTACATGTATGCTCTCATCTCTGTGTCAAACAGAAACAGAGATGGGTATTTATACTAGACACAAGACTGACGAAACACATAAAGGCACGGCGAAACACTAAACTCGACGAAACAAGTGTGTTTCGTCGACATACATTCTGCAATCATTCTTGTTTCGTCGTTTGTAAAATAAGCCTAAGACAAGACAAAGCCCACTTCAAGTATTTGCGGCCCATGTTGAAGGTTACGGCCCAGACTTACTTCTGTTGATAAATGTTCACCAATTTTATGAATTCAACATATGAGACAAGTTTATGACATCATCATGACATCACTAAGGTGATGTCATGCTGATGTGTTTGCGGGAATTTGCTTGCGGCGTTCCGTGCCTCGCGTGTCGAACTCTGGGGCGCACGACGGAGGAATGTCGTGTCTTCGGGCTTGAGCCGGACCTAACCGAGTCGACCCGAACCGAATCGAACTGAGTCGAACCGAACCGAGTCGTGTCCACATAAAGTGTACCAACATGGACCACGGTATGGTGATCCATGGAAAGATGACCCATCAGAGATCTCGATGGGGTGAGTAGGCGTCCCTCGTGGTGGTTCGGCAGGATCGGTGTCTTCGTCCATGTCCATTGCATGGTCACCCGAGAAGTGGTCTTCGGGTCCCAATGGGTTAAAACCCACTGGTTCTTCAACGAGGTTTGCCGGGTTAAACCGGCTATGGAAAAAGGGCGTCGGGTCCTTAAAGGAATGGTGAGAGTTGGATCTTTGTAGAGGGATGAAAGAAGGTTGTGGGTTGTGGGGCTCATTTTCAGATTGAGGCCCAAACGAATGGTTATAGGATGGTGACGAACTTAGCGAGACGGATCGCCTCGCTGGCTCTATATAAGTCCTCCAATGCTCCTGAGGACTTGTACTCATTGTGATTGATGGGGTTCGTATGTGCGACGGCCCGGCTTCATGGTCATGGCCTGTGATTGGTGCCTTTCCTCTCCCTTTCCTGAATCTTGGTGGCATGATTGATCCTGTCAACATAACAAAGATAACAACAAAGAAATATAAAGGACGAATTAATAACAAAAACAAATTTGGATTAATCCTAAGTTCTTTGTCTAGACTCGAGAATCGAGGAATGTGCAAACTGTGTTATTGAGATTAAACACAAAAGGCTAGTGTTTAATTCACTCAATGTTGGCTCTGATACCAACCTGTCACACCCCGATATTTCCACGTATTACCGGTGGGCCCGGTCGGGAGTATCGTGACGTAGTTGATATCATCATAGTCAAACAACACAATTTTAAATGCACAGCGGAAGCAAAAGATGAATCACATTACAAACCGAATGTAAGTAATATCAAAGTATTACAACGGAATGTTAAAGATCCACAGGCGGATCAAAGACAAAAGAAACATTGTTCAACAGATTTAAGGCATCTAAACTTGCGAGACTTTTTATTGATGCTAGGAGTGGCCAGCCTATTCCGATTAGTACCTGCACTTAACCTTTTTGGAAAATACGTCAGTTTACACTGGTAAATACAATTAACCGACTCATTTTGAAAAGGTTTTATGAAAATTGATTTGTATGCACATGGCACAAAATTCTTTTATAACTTGGGATAATTATTTATATATAAACTTGGAAAATAATTACATGTTTCTTATACGTTCAGTAGCCCGGATTGACACCGGGTTAAAGATTAATAGACACACCACATGATATAGTCCCGCGGCGAGTTATTCCCAAAACCAGTGGTTATACCTTATTATTTATATATGCACTGTCGGGTGTACGCCTACACCCCGAGCTTAGGTCGTGGCCATTTCTTAAAATGATGCCAAGGATATCCGGGACATGGTCATTAACCCCCCAAAGGTTTTAAGCAAACAAAACAATTTAAACGGGTCATTTCAATAAATTAACCTTCATACGATTAAATATTCAATGCCCGACCAAGCGGTATTTTATATACCGTACCCCAAGCCCGTATAAGGGAAAATAAGTTAAAAGTATTTACCTGAGCAAAGTATAAATCATAAACAGCAAGTGCACGTAGCTTTTACTGGGCTCCTATTCTAGAACAAAGGTTTTTAATAACCTATTAGATTCCTAACGGGTCTTTAATTAAGTCTAAACTTAGACCAGTTAGTTTTAAAGGAAGATATACGGTTCAAAACGCACGATTAAGCGAGGACCGGATTAGAATATGGTTTAGACCCAAAAAGATTGGATACATGTGTAATATGGGTAAACTAAACACATTCTGGATTTTGAGATGAAAATGATATGGTTTGACTCATTTTGGCTAATATATGCAAACTAGTTACATAAGCCGATCCGAACGCGAAAAGTTCGTAACGGGTAACCATAATGAGTCATGAATAGGTTTCCTAAGTTAGTATGCTCAAAATATGTTATGATATCAGTAGGATACCTTCCATTATGCCCAAAACGGATTTAAACTCAAATTAAGCCCCGTAGAGGTATTTTGGTCATTTTAAAGGTTATAAAAGAGTTTAAATATTAGTCTGAGTTTCAGGTCTGATATAATTAGTAAAAACACTTAATTTAATAAGTTATATCAGTAGGGTATTACATATATGTGAAATTTATCATTTATAACTAAACTATGCACCGTAGGGGCATTTTGGTAATTTCACATAAGCTTAAAGGGTCAAAACTGGAAATCTGAGTTTAAAACTTTTGCTTACTATTAAAGTATATAAGTTTACTAAAAATATCAGTAGGTATCAAGTCTTATATATTTAAAATAGTTTTAATACATACTATGCGTTTAAAACGAGTAAAAAGGCGCTTCTAAGCGATTTTCGGGTTTTATAAGAAAAGCTGATATTTTTATTATTCCAGAAAGCTTAAAATACTTTATTTATCATATAAAATCAGTAGCAAAAGGTTTGGTATCAAAATGATTTGTAAAACTCATTTTATTAGCCAAAAGGGCAAAACCGACAATACCGAATCAAGGGTATAACTCTATGTTATGCTCAGCCTAAAAATAAATAAAAATCTTCAAAAATCCCAAAATATTACTTTACATCAGTGGGTAAAAAGTTTGATATTAAAATTTGGGTTTAGATTGGCTATATGCTAAATAGGCCGTTTAATTAATAAAAAGCTTTTCATTTACGCTAATGAGCATAACTCTTAATCTAGACCTCAAACTGATGTCAAATTTTAGGGACAAGTTTATAAATCAGTAATAAAGATTATTGTCCACTCACATTTTAAAAAATCCCGTTTTAAGATCAAAAGGGCATAATGGTCAATATTTAAGCATATAACGGAAACATGCACATTAATCGAATAACTAATGAGCCAAGTTGTATAATCACAGAGGATCATACTAACATATAACCTGGTCCTAACAAGGCTCTAAGGCATTTCTAAACTATGCTCTAATGCGTCAGAACTGAAAGTCAAAGCAAAAGTCTACTTTTGCGACTTTCGGTTCCGAACCAAGCTAAAACTGAAAATTATCGGGTCGAACATGTTTAGACATGTTCTTACATTAATTACCAAGTTATATTAGTGATAAAACAGGTTGCATGGCTTCTACATTGCTAATTATGCATTAATTTGAAAATTTGCTTTTTGTTGACTTTTTATGATTATCTTTAACCCGACAATTGACCTAGTTAGAGTGGGAATCAGAGGGTGCCCTTTTAAGGGTTTATTGCCCTCATAATTACCAACTTATAACTACTCTTAATTTGACTAATCACTGGACCATTAGTGATTAATCATGAAGTCAAACCTTAATTACGATGGTTTGACTTTAGGCTAATTAACTAAGCAAAACTGATTTAAGAAAAGTTAAGGACACTTACAAAGGTCCTATGCTCGATTAGGAAGCCTAAGAAAACTTGGTTGCTGACCAGAGGGCTCCAAAAATAAGCTTGTGAAAGTTTGCAAGTGAATGTGTGAAGTGTTGCAACTAAGGAGCTCCTTGTATATGGATTTTGATGCAACAAGATCATGACAAGGAAGTCTACAAGTGTTATGAGATGCTTACAGGTGCCCCCTATGCATGAAATACCATTGGGGCAGCCCCTGGTATGTAAAACAAGCGTTTAAAGTCGGTTAAATAGGCCGGACAGACACCTGCAGGCGTTTTCTGTTGCTGGCAGTACCAGGCGGCCCGCGTAAGGGTCCTGCCTGGTCTTATGCGGCCCGTGTGAGGCCCGGGTCCAGGTTAAGCAAGTTTCATTTATTGCATTTCAGCCCCTGGTCCTTTTAAAAGTGGTTTTAAGCTCCCAATTTGCACTTGTAACCTTCTAACTTGACTTTTAAGGGCTCCAAGACATAACCAAATTTTATTAAGTCCTTGGTTAACTTTATGATCACCCGTAAGGCCCTAGAGTTCAACGTTGACGCTTTTAACCCCTCGTATACGAATATTATCATAACTTTCTCATACTTTCTCGAAACCTTGTGAAAATTTTATCACATATTCTCGTGAGCATAATTAATCGTTACAAAGCTTCGGGTTTGCTAAAGGGTCACTAAGAGGTATATTTTAAACATGTTGACACATTTAACCCCTGTAGTTTGTAATCTCTCACTTTCTTCCACAATTAGCTTCGTATGATCCATGATTCATTCGTTTAAGGGTATAAACATCATGTAGGGTTGTTGAAAGATATAATTATCCATTGTTGACACTTTGAATCCTTTTACACACGTAGATCCTGTAGGATCGTTTTCTGACCCAAACGAGTCGATCAGAAGAGTTTTTGCTCGATACGAAAGGCGGAAACAAACGTATCAAGTTCAATTCAGCTAGAAATGCACTTTAAACTGTCTATAGATTGATTTGACAAAGATTTACAGTGAGTAGACACTTCGGCAGCACTTCGGCTCTCAACCGAAAACTACTGAACTAACTCAAACGAAATCAGATCAAGGATATATATAGGCTGCTAATTCCGCTTGAACTGGCTCAAACGGAATCAGGTTTCAAGCGAAATTAGTGATTTCGTTTGAAATACCAAATGCTGATTTCGTGTGGAATTAACAAGTCTAATTTCGTTTGAAATGACACATGTGTCATTTCAAGCGAAATTCCTATAAACTCATATTTCTCGTTTTTCGTGCCCTAATCTATCTGTTACAATACAAGACTCGATACAAGACGAAGTCGACAGAAGCATGCACCAACAGACTCCCCCTCGAATGTTGATGAGTCTTCAGTGTCGAGTCTTCAACATCTTCAGTCTTTATTAGTCTTCCTGCTCTTTCTGAAATATCTAACAATATAAAGCATCCTCAATCTTTGTCTTCTCTTCTTCTCCAAGATCTCAATCTGGCTCTTATCTCTTTCTAATCCTCTTGATCAGATCTCTTGATTTCTTAAGTTCATCAGCATCATCAGCTTATGTGAACTTTAGGTCCAGGATCAGGAACTGGCTCTTACAGATGATCAGGATCATCATCTGGCTCTCTTTCATCCCAAAATCAGGAACCTAGCTAACCTGCACAGAAACCTACCCAAAAATAAATTTCACAAATTTAAAATTTGACAAATTTAAGAAATCATCAAAAGATATATACACAAATCCATCATGAATTAACAATTTTAGTCTCCGATGACCACTTGTATGTTTATCATTTTTCTAAACAATTTTTTTTCCAAACCATTTGTTTATCATGCTCAGCACTCGGAATTTTGAAAATCAGATTTTCAACATCAGTTGTCGAAAATCTTTTTATATTTTTCAAAATTTATGCTAAAACAATCCGAAAATCTTTTTGAATTTTTGAATATAATGAAATGCAGTAAAGAAATATTTACAAACAATATTTTTGTGAGTTTGTGTAAGAGGATCATATCAGTTTATGAGACAAATCACCAACACCGTTAAGCTTTAAACATTTTAAGTTCTAAACGATTCACTTAGATTATCAGTATCCTGATCCACTTAAATTTTCACACAAAGTTCAACTGTTTCGAGATACGAGATTAGTGTGTTAAGTACTTAAACTTATTCGTGTGTCCCACCTCAGAATATACTCCCGTATCCAGATCCCAATATTCAGTCTTACAGGTGAGTATACCACAGATGATATCTGTAAAGGGTTAAATGCGAGGCCATGAGAGCTCAGGTCAGAACTTCCGTTCAGCAGAGAGATGACGGCTTCGACTTTTGGTGTGTCCCCTTTAGAGGATCTTTTCTTCAACAGCACATGATTAGCATTTTGCAATGTTTCATCATTTTTTATGCTGAGGGAGGTGCTATATTTCAAGCAAGCGTAAAGTATTATACGAGGAGTAGGCCATTGCTTCCGCAAAATCAGAAGTCCCGGGATAATACCCCAGATATCACTGAGTATAAAGACCTAGTATCTCAGAAAGAGGGACCTTTCAAACAAGATTTCGGGGGTTACCCATATATCCGAGAGATGTTCCCCACGATATAAGTAAGTTTGAAATTTAGGTTTATATCTCGTCACAATCTACTAAATGTGCAAAAACCTACTGGCACATCATCAGTGAGAGCGTTTATCACATTTTGACTTTCCAATTCTTTAGCATGCCGTGAATGTCCACTGATGTACTATCATTTCCTCTTTTTACAACAAAACTCTTTTTCATTTTATCATGTTTTTAACTTTTTCAAATTTTCAAATGTTTTAGGATTTTCTGAAAAATTCTTACTCCCCCTAAAATGCAAAATCATTTAAAGAAATTTGAAAACAAACTATACAAGCAAAGTGACAACTGATATCAAATCGCTTCAAATCGCCATTCACTTGGCATAGACAATAAGAACTCCCCCTCACAACAAACTATTTTCCCATTGTGATTTCAAAACACTTAAGTTTGTTTTAATCAAATGGTTTTTCCGGAAAATAAGTTTTGTTGATACCACTTGTAAGATCGGGGATATGTTCATCACTTTGTTCTTTTCTCAACCTATTGAAAAATATAACAGTTTTAAGTTCAAACAACCAACACCACTTGTAGAAAATCAAGTACAACTTAATGTCCCTGATTTACCACTTGTAAGTCGAAATCACTTTCGTGAATTTCTCAAGAAAGATGCCGATACCTGCTTCACACTTACCAACCTGGAAGCTCCGGCAAGTCATACTTTTATTCATCATAATATGTTCCATCCCAGTCACAAACCTGAGATGTCACAGTTTTACCTGGTTTCTTCATTTTTTTCTCATAAAATTCCTTTACCCCTTTGACCTTCCCATCAACCATTTTTCCAAAAATATGTTTCACTTTGGGGTTAAAGGCCTTTTCAACATCAAATTCTTTCTTTTCAACAAAAAATTGATTTGAAATCTCAACTTTACCCACTTTTGTTTTAAAATTCTCAGCCCTCAATGGTGGAAAATTTGCATCATCCATTGGTGGAACTGAAGTTTTCAATTTTAGATCAACTTGTAGCTCCTCTGACTTTGTGAAATCAGATTCATTGCCTGAAAATAGCTCCTCTGATTTTGACGAATCAGAATCATTGCTAGAACTATCATCAGATTTCTTAACAACCCACTTGTGGTTTTCAAGATTTGCTCTTCTTTTGTAAAAACCTTTTGAACATTCACCAACTTCAAATTTCGAATTTTTAAAAACTTTGAATTGTTCAGTTGGTGATTCATTCTCAACAATCTTTTCTTTGAGTTTATCAGAGACTCCCTGTTTTGTTTGAATTGCCTTTGGACAATTTCTGGCAATGTGACTAAACATTTTGCATTGAAAACAGGTTCTTGTTTCCTTCCTCTGAGCAACTTCTTTCTTCATTTCCTCTTGCTTCTTCGCAAGGAATTCTTTGTTTGATTGTTTCCAGAATGGACTCTTTTGTTCCTTTTCAGCACTTGTCCCTGAAACAAATACAGTTTTTGGTTTATAAATTTTCTCATTTTTATAATTTTTTATTGGAATAAAACCTAATCCCTTTCTTTTGAAATTACCGTTATGGTTTGGTTTTTGTTGAAAACCTGAACCAGAACTGTAACCCTTTTTCTTTTTTAAACGTTGTTGAACTCTTGAGGTGTACGATTTAGGTTTTTCAGAAAGATTTACATCTTTTATTTCAGAAATTTTAATTTCTATTAGTTTGAAAACCTTTTTGATCATGTCAGGTTTAACACCTCTTATTGGAAACTCTTCATCAGAATATAATTTGTCCGAATCATTCAAAGTATACGCTACTTTGACTGTTTCATCATTCAAATTAGATTTTGATAACAAAAATTCTTTATTGTAAACCCGTTTGTCCTTTTTGACTGTTGACTTTGACGTGTCAGACTTTGACTCCGACTTTGACTCCTCAGTTTCATCGTTATCCAACACCTGATCTGTGACAACTCGAGTTTCCAAGGTTTCTACTCAACTTAATACTCGTTCATAAAGCGTTGGTTATATACGTGATGTGCATTATAAGTGTCTATGTGATATGTATGTGTATTGTATGAATATTGTGATGTGGGTTTAATAATGTGATATGTATGTGTATTGTGTGAATTATGTAATGTACTATCAATATTATATTAATACATTTGATTGTGGATGACGAAAACAACAAGGGTTTTCCCCACAAGCTGCTCGACGAAAATCCAAAAGGATTTCGCCATAACCCTCCGACGAAATGAGGTGATTTCGCCGGCCCAGTTTCTGTCAAAAGCCCAGTCAGGGCCCAACCTTTTTATAATTCCCGTATAAGTGAATCTATGTTACGTAATCAGTTATTAGAAAAACCCTAGGTCTCTCTCCATAGTTGTGCGACGGCAACAAGAGACCCCTTCACACTCGAAGCCTTTCAACCGTGTCCTCTTAACTTCGGTTAGTTTTTATTTATGAAAAGATATATGTGTTGTTATGAAATTGTGATCATGAATAACTGTTGCCTTGTAAATATCGATGGGGTGCATGTGATTGTCAAATAAACAAGTAATTGTGATGTGCCTATAGATTAGACATAACATGCAAAAATTGGTCCAATAACATGAAACTTGCAGCCACTACATAAATTGGTCAAATAGCAACGTGAAAACCATTTACACTTGTCAGCCATTGTTGATTATTTTAATGATGATCTACTAATTGAATTGTGATGTTGGTCTTGTGATTATTTATATGTTAATATATCGATGATTTGATTTAATAATAGTCCTGGTTGTACAGTGATTGGTAGTTTGATTGGATTGCATGTTTTGGTATGATTTGTGTGATGATTAAATTGATGTCATGAATTGATTTGTGAAAGTGTTATTGATGATGATGCACCCGGCGAAAACCCTCCACCCAACGAAGACCCTATCCCAATGAAAACACCTTGGGGATTTCATCGCCCAAGTGTTTTCGGCCCAAAGGGATTTCGGCCCAAGTGGATTTCGGTCCATAGTGATTTCGCCATGCAAGTGTTTTCGGCACATGTAGTTGTCGTAGCACAATATCATTGTTACTTTATCAAACCTGTTAAGTTATTAACTCCATCAGTTCAGTAAACTCAGTAGGTTATTAATTCTGTTAGTTTTTAACGTGGTTAAACGTGTCAAATATGTAAAGTATGTAACTGAGTTATGTTAACCATGTTATGTATGTTAAGCTCAGTATGTGTGATAACCCTATTAGTTCTGATTGACTCTGTCATGTATGTTAAGTATGTTAAGTGTGTTAACTCAGTCAAGCATATTAATTGTGTTAAGCATGACAATTAGTAAGGGACTTGCATGTAACTTGGAACCTTGTATGGATTGATCAACTGTTTGTGTGTACACAATGTTAACTGCTAATCCCACTTTGTGACATAAATTGTGTATGAATCTTCACGAAGCTGAACTGATTAAGTATACGTGCATACTATAGGACTTGATTGATTACTTGTGAGCACATAGTTAAGCATACCGAGCAAACCAAGGTGAGTTCACACTCTATCCAAGGCATGGGATTCCCAAGGGTTGGGAATGGGTTAAAGATACTGAACGGTAACTACAAACTTGCGTATTCCCTATACAACAGGATACGTACCATCATAAGACCATCAACTCTATCGCTTTAAGTCCCTCATTTATCGATTTAATCGCCGAGGCCTATGGCGAGCGGGTCATTAGTTAATAGCGCTATTAGGTTTAACAAACATCACACCGTGCCAGTCGGACGGGCGTGTACTAATGGACTATGGGCAAAGGGTCAATGCTGATAGACATTGACTTAGGGCACCTCTTACATTTTTCGTAGCAGTCGATACGCGTGGTCTAGTAACACATGGGAAGCCCCCATTAATCTTCGCAAACATGTCTGGGAGACCGCGATACTAATTAACACGATACATGGGTTACAAACGAACATACGATTTACGAAACGAATGCTATAACTTAACAACCCACTGTGAACTCGCTCAACTTTGTTGTTGATTCGTTGCTACATGCCTTGCAGGTCGTTAGGTACTCATGGAGCTTGCACAGGGAGGCGCGGTTGTTATGGGACATGGCAATGTGTGCCATGTTAAAAACAATACTTTATTTCGTACTTAATACTTTCATTGGGTTTTACATTATGCTTCCGCTAAACACTTAACTATGCTTTGGTTTTGGACATCTTTCATATTGATTGGTTGAATTATATTTACTACATACATTGTTCAATATGATTGGTGGCTTGATCCTGGTCATGTCACGCCTCCAAGCGGTGATACTCAGTGAGTGGATTTTGGGGGTGTGACAGATTGGTATCAGATTCATTGGTTATAGTGAACTTGGTTTTAATAAGGGAAAAAGTTTTTGTTAAAACAAGACTATAACCTGTACAGTGCTCAACGATCCACAACGACGCTTCGCTCCACGTGCAAGACTCGACATTCTAGGTGATATGGTTTATGTTTATATTACCTACTTGCTATATTACATAGAACTTTGCTCTTGGTATGCTTAGATAAACGTAACAACTATTGTTTGAAAACACATGTGTGCTTACTCTCTTCTGTCATCGCACTTTCGCGAACCTTTCTCACTCATGTTTCCTTTGGTATGAAGATCATGAGTGGACGCGTTAACATGACTCAAGCCCAGTTGGCGGCTTTGATCACTGAACAAGTTACTGCAGAACTCGCAGCTGCCCAGGCAGGAGGTATAACCTGCCATCACAACTCACCCTAGGATCTTTAGATCCTACTCTCGTAATCCAACACTTGTGCTTAATTTTGTTTACTCTTACGCACAGGACAGGTCAACACTCTCAGCCACCTGTATGCACACTCAAGACGTTCATGGACTGTCGTCCTAGTACTTTCAGTGGCACTGAAGGAGCCGTTGGACTCCTCCATTGGTTTGAAAAGCTCGAGTCTGTCTTCGAGATGTGTGAATGCCCTGAGGCTCGTAGGGTGAAGTACGCCACCGGTACTCTCGAAGGCACTGCGCTAACATGGTGGAACACGCAAGTTCAGATGCTGGGGCTGGCGGCTGCTAATGCCACCCCATGGAATGATTTTAAGGAACTGATCAAATGTGAATACTGTAGTCGTGATGACATCCACAAGTTGAAAGTGGAGTTCTTTAACCTGAAGATGACGGGGTCAGAGATATAAGCGTACACGAAACGATCCAACGAACTGGCAGTGTTATGTCCAACTATGGTGGATCCTCCCATCAAACGCATTGTGCTGTACCTCAAAGGCTTAGTACCAGAGATTCAAAGTCATGTGACTTCTGCTAACCTTGATACCATCCAGGATGTTACTCGTCTTGCTCATCGTCTCACAGACCAGGCAGTGGAACAGAACAGGCTGCCTAAGCGTATAGGTGCTACTACTACTACTTCTGCTATTCCCAATGACAACAAGCGAAAATGGGAAGGAGCCTCCAGCAAGGGTTCAGCTACAGTTCAGTCCCAGGCACAGCAGCGAAAGATTGATGACTATCAGAGCCCTGGTCAACAATCTTCTGGTAGTCAAGGGCAGGGTGGATATCGGGGAAACCACCCAAAGTGCAACAGATGCAACAGGCACCACAGTGGTCAGTGCAACAGGGGTCGTTGCCAGAGGTGTCTCAAGATGGGTCATGAAGCTAAGGATTGCAGGAGCTCGCGACCTGCGACTCAGAACCGACAACAACAACCACCAGCTCCACAGAACCAGCAGCGATAGCGAGGTAACAGGGGATGCTTTCAGTGTGGTGCTGAAGGCCACTTCAAGCGGAACTGCCCTCAGTTAAACCAGAATCAGATCAACAACAACAATAATCAAGGCAATGGGAACAACAATGGGAATAACAACGGGGGAAACAATGGAAACAATGGCGCCCGAGGTCGAGTGTTTGTGATTGGTTAGGGTGACGCAAGGAATGATCCTAACGTAGTGATGGGTAAGTTTCTTCTCGATGACTTTTATGTTACAGTTTTATTTGATTCGGGTGCCGATACCAGTTACGTGTCTCTAAAAGTTAGTCAAATGCTCAAGCGCACACCAACACTTTTGAACACCAAGCATGTCGTAGAATTAGCAAATGGTAAAAGTCTAGAGGCCACACACATAGTTAAGGGTTGTAATCTCGTCTTAGCTGGTCAGACTTTCTCTATTGATCTCATTCCTATAGTTCTGGGTAGTTTCGACATCGTCATTGGGATGGATTGGTTATCCCAACAGCAAGCAGATATCCTATGCCAAGAGAAGATTGTTCGTATTCCCCGTCCTAGTAAAGAACCTCTCGAAATTCAGGGCGACAAGAGTGGTGCTGTAGTGGGCATCATCTCCTCTCTTAAGGCCCAGAAGTGTTTGCGAAAGGGTCACACTGCTATTTTAGCACTCGTTACTAACGCATCAACGAAAGAGAAGAAGTTAGAGGATATTCCAGTAGTACACGACTTTCCTCAAGTGTTTCCTGAAGATTTACCTGGGCTACCACCTCATCGCCAAGTCGAATTTCAGATCGAGCTAGCTCCTAGAGCAGCGCCCATAGCTCGAGCGCCCTATCGCTTAGCTCCAACCGAACTAGAAGAACTGTCCAAGCAATTTCAAGAACTCTTGGATAAGGGTTTCATTCATCCTAGCTCTTCGCCTTGGGGAGCTCCAGTATTGTTTGTGAAGAAGAAAGACGGTACCTTCCGTATGTGCATAGATTACCGTGAACTAAACAAGGTGACCATAAAGAATCGCTATCCTCTTCCACGCATTGATGACTTATTTGACCAGCTGCAAGGGTCGAGCTACTACTCAAAGATTGACCTGAGGTCAGGCTACCATCAACTGAGAGTCCGGGATGAGGACGTCTCCAAAACAGCGTTCAGAACGCGCTACGGCCATTACGAGTTTCTGGTCATGCCATTCGGGCTAACAAACGCACCTGCAGTCTTCATGGATCTTATGAACAGAGTGTGCAAGCCATACTTGGATAAATTCATGATTGTATTCATCGATGACATTTTGATCTACTCCAAGAGTCAGGAAGAACACGAGCATCATTTACGACTCATTTTGGAACTACTTCGAGCAGAACAGGTGTACGCTAAGTTTTCAAAATGCGACTTCTGGCTTCGTGAAGTCCACTTTCTAGGCCACGTGGTAAACAAGGATGGGATTCATGTTGATCCATCTAAGGTAGACTCGATTAAGAACTGGCCTGCACCGCGTACACCAACAGAAATCCGCCAATTCTTGGGTGTGGCGGGCTACTACAGAAGGTTCATCAAAGACTTCTCCAAGGTTGCACAACCCCTCACCTCATTAACTCAGAAAGGCGTTATTTATCATTGGGGAAATGCACAGGAATCAGCATTTCAGCACTTAAAGGATAGACTTTGTAGCGCACCTATTCTTTCATTGCCAGAGGGCACAGACGATTTCGTGGTTTATTGTGACGCATCAATTCAGGGTCTTGGTTGCGTACTGATGCAACGGGATAAGGTCATTGCTTACGCCTCGCGCCAACTTAAGGTTCACGAAAGGAATTACACTACACACGATTTAGAGCTGGGAGCTGTTGTCTTCGCACTCAAGATATGGAGACATTACCTGTACGGTACCAAGTGCACCATTTACACCGATCACATGAGTCTCGAGCATATCTTCAAGCAAAAGGAATTGAACATGCGACAACGTCGATGGGTCGAGCTATTGAATGATTACGAATGTGCCATCAAGTACCATCTAGGCAAAGCCAATGTTGTGGCTGACGCCCTCAGTCGAAAAGATACCACACCTAGGCGTGTGCGAGCACTATAACTCACCATCCAGTCTAGTCTTCCTGCACAGATACGAGATGCTCAGGTAGAAGCATTGAAACCAGAAAACGTCAGGGCTGAAGCCCTACGCGGCTCAAGGCAACGGTTAGAACAAAAGGAAGACGGCGCCTATTACGTGACAGGACGCATCTGGGTCCCACACTATGGAAACTTACGCGAGCTTGTGATGGATGAAGCGCATAAGTATCGCTACTCGGTACATCCTGGTTCGGATAAGATGTACCACGATCTCAGAACTACGTATTGGTGGCCTAGCATGAAAGCTCACATAGTAACTTACGTTGGCAAGTGCTTGACTTGTGCAAGAGTCAAGACTGAATATCAGAAACCATCGGGCCTACTCCAACAACCAGAAATACCACAATGGAAATGGGAGCAAATTTCCATGGATTTTGTTACTGGCCTGCCTAGATCTCAACGTGGAAATGATACTATTTGGGTGATCGTGGATCGACTCACAAAGTCTGCACACTTTTTGGCTATCAAAGAAACTGACAGGTTCTCTACTTTAGCAGACGTTTACTTGAAGGAAGTGGTTTCGAGGCACGGGTTGCCCACCTCCATTATATCCAATCGTGATGCACGATTTACTTCAGAACTGTGGCAGTCAATGCACAAATCTTTTGGCTCACGATTAGACATGAGCACCGCTTACCATCCGCAAACAGATGGGCAGTCTGAACGCACCATCCAAACTCTAGAAGACATGCTTCGCGCATGTGTAATCGATTTCGGCAACGACTGGGAAAAACACCTCCCGTTAGTGGAGTTTTCGTATAACAACAGTTACCACACCAGCATTCAAGCCGCTCCATTTGAGGCATTGTACGGGCGTAAATGCCGATCACCTCTTTGTTGGGCAGAGGTGGGTGATAGTCAGATCACAGGTCCAGAACTTGTAGTAGACGCAACAGAAAGGATAGCACAAATACGACAACGCATGGCGGCAGCTCGCGATTGTCAGAAAGCCTACGCAAACAAGCGCAGGAAACCACTCGAGTTCCAAGTTGGGGATCGAGCGCTACTCAAAGTTTCACCCTGGAAGGGTGTAGTTCGTTTTGGCAAACGAGGAAAACTCAATCCACGTTACGTCGGACCGTTTGAAATCATAGAGAAAATAGGCAAAGTGGCCTACAAACTGAACCTACCAGCAGAACTCAGTGCAGTTCACAACGTTTTTCACGTCTCAAATCTGAAGAAGTGTCTGTCAGATGAGACCCTCATAGTTCCTTTGAAGGAGCTCACTATCGACGATCAGTTGCGATTCGTCGAGGAACCAGTTGAAATCACGGACCGAGACGTTAAGGTCCTCAAGCACACCAGAATACCTCTTGTTCGAGTTCGTTGGAACTCCCGTCGTGGCCCAGAGTTCACCTGGGAACGAGAAGATCAAATGAAACTCAAATATCCCCAGTTATTCGGAAACAGTGCAACCACTACTGAGACTGAAGCTACTACAGAATTTCGGGACGAAATTCCAAATCAACGGGGGGATGATGTGACACCCCAGGAAAACCAGTAAACTACACAACACAACTAGCTTCCTCAGTAACCACGTGCTAAATTTCGGGACGAAATTTCTTTCAAGTTGGGGATAATGTGACAACTCGAGTTTCCAAGGTTTCTACTCAACTTAATACTCGTTCATAAAGCGTTGGTTATATACGTGATGTGCATTATAAGTGTCTATGTGATATGTATGTGTATTGTATGAATATTGTGATGTGGGTTTAATAATGTGATATGTATGTGCATTGTGTGAATTATGTAATGTACTATCAATATTATATTAATACATTTGATTGTGGATGACGAAAACAACAAGGGTTTTCCCCACAAGCTTCTCGACGAAAATCCAAAAGGATTTCGCCATAACCCTCCGACGAAATGAGGTGATTTCGCCGGCCCAGTTTCTGTCAAAAGCCCAGTCAGGGCCCAACCTTTTTTTAATTCCCGTATAAGTGAATCTAGGTTACGTAATCAGTTATTAGAAAAACCCTAGGTCTCTCTCCATAGTTGTGCGACGGCAACAAGAGACCCCTTCACACTCGAAGCCTTTCAACCGTGTCCTCTTAACTTCGGTTAGTTTTTATTTATGAAAAGATATATGTGTTGTAATGAAATTGTGATCATGAATAACTGTTGCCTTGTAAATATTGATGGGGTGCATGTGATTGTCAAATAAACAAGTAATTGTGATGTGCCTATAGATTAGACATAACATGCAAAAATTGGTCCAATAACATGAAACTTGCAGCCACTACATAAATTGGTCAAATAGCAACATGAAAACCATTTACACTTGTCGGCCATTGTTGATTATTTTAATGATGATCTACTGATTGAATTGTGATGTTGGTCTTGTGATTATTTCGGTATTTTATATGTTAATATATCGATGATATGATTTAATAATAGTCCTGGTTGTACAGTGATTGGTAGTTTGATTGGATTGCATGTTTTGGTATGATTTGTGTGATGATTAAATTGATGTCATGAATTGATTTGTGAAACTGTTATTGATGATGATGCACCCGGCGAAAACCTTCCACCCAACGAAGACCCTATACCAATGAAAACACCTTGGGGATTTCATCGCCCAAGTGTTTTCGGCCCAAAGGGATTTCGGCCCAAGTGGATTTCGGTCCATAGTGATTTCGCCACGCAAGTGTTTTCGGCACATGTAGTTGTCGTAGCACAGTATCATTGTTAGTTTATCAAACCTGTTAAGTTATTAACTCCATTAGTTCAGTAAACTCAGTAGGTTATTAATTCTGTTAGTTTTTAACGCGGTTAAACGTGTCAAATATGTAAAGTATGTAACTGAGTTATGTTAACCATGTTATGTATGCTAAGCTCAGTATGCGTGATAACCCTATTAGTTCTGATTGACTCTGTCATGTATGTTAAGTATGTTAAGTGTGTTAACTCAGTCAAGCATATTAACTCTGTTAAGCATGACAATTAGTAAAGGACTTGCATGTAACTTGGAACCTTGTATGGATTGATCAACTGTTTGTGTGTACACAATGTTAACTGCTAATCCCACTTTGTGACATAAATTGTGTATGAATCTTTACGAACCCGAACTGATTGAGTATACGTGCATACTATAGGACTTGATTGATTACTTGTGAGCACATAGTTAAGCATGCCGAGCAAACCAAGGTGAGTTCACACTCTATCCAAGGCATGGGATTCCCAAGGGTTGGGAATGGGTTAAGTATACTGAACGGTAACTACAAACTTGCGTATTCCCCATACAACAGGATACGTACGATCATAAGACCATCAACTCTATCACTTTAAGTCCCCCATTTATCGACTTAATAGCGCTATTAGGTTTAACAAACCTCACACCGTGCCAGTCGGACGGGCGTGTACTAATGGAATATGGGCAAAGGGTCAATGCTGATAGACATTGACTTAGGGCACCTCTTACATTTTTCGTAGCAGTCGATACGCGTGGTCTAGTAACACATGGGAAGCCCCCACTAATCTTCGCAAACATGTCTGGGAGACCGCGATACTAATTAACACGATACATGGGTTACAAACGAACATACGATTTACGAAACGAATGCTATAACTTAACAACCCACTGTGAACTCGCTCAACTTTGTTGTTGATTCGTTGCTACATGCCTTGCAGGTCGTTAGGTACTCATGGAGCTTGCACAGGGAGGCGCGGTTGTTGTGGGACATGGCAGTGTGTGCCATGTTAAAAACAATACTTTATTTCGTACTTAATACTTTCATTGGGTTTTACATTATGCTTCCGCTAATCACTTAACTATGCTTTGGTTTTGGACATCTTTCATATTGATTGGTTGAATTATATTTACTACATACTTTGTTCAATATGATTGGTGGCTTGATCCTGGTCATATCACGCCTCCAAGTGGTGATACTCCGCGTGTGGATTTTGGGGGTGTGACATGATCGACCACTTTCTTTATTAATTCAGATTCATGATCAGTGTCAGACGATGTGAAAGTAACATCAATGTTGTCTGGCAAATTTTCTGAAGACTCAGACTCCCACTGTAAATTGGTTGCCTTTTTTACTCTTTCTGAATTTGAATTTCGTGGAGAATATCCATTTTCAAGCGGGGGTGGACACTTTGTATAACTGGCATCTTGTTTCTTACCAGAAATCTTCACTTCAGTATCCTTTTTCTTTTCAGAACTCTTGTCTTCAGATACATCATCTTCATCAAATGCCTCCATGCCTTCAACGGTTGGATAAATCCTGTCAATAACATAAGAAGTACATGAGTAACTTTTTAACAATCTATTAACTCTTTCTGTTTCAATCCCTTGTGTTTCCAGTTTTTGTTCCAGAACAGCACACTTCTCAATGTAACTGTTAACACTTTTCTGCTTTGTCATGAAAGCTCCTTGAAGTGTCTTCACTGCTGTTGCTTGTTCACTGCTTGTTTAATTATACTGATTCATTGCTTTGTTTAGAACATCATGGGATTCTTTCAATCTGTTCATATTATGAATCAAAGTACTGTTTTGCTTCTTCACTGCTTCACAGTTTTCACATTTCACTGGAATCTTTTGTGCATCAGCTTCTACATCAACTTTGAAAACTGGAATGTCTTTTAATTTCTTTCTTATCACAGGAACTTCTTCATCATTACTGCTGACTGGTTGTTTAACTTTTTTCTTTTTCTTTTTAGCTTTTTCTTCATCACTGTCAAACTCTTCCATCATTTTCAAATGCTTTTCCATTCTCCTAGCATAATAATCATCATCATTATCACTGTCATCAGCAACTCTAGCAACAAAAGCTTTGTGATTTGGAGTTTTGTTAGGATCATAATCATCCCAACTGAAATTTGCCCAGCTAAACCCTTTTGGTAATTTTTGATCATCTTGATTTATCAGATATGCTTTACTATCAGCTGAAACATATTTGTCCCAACTGAAATCTTTCGATGATTTGTTATCATTTTGATTCACCATACAAGCTCTCTTTGATGACTCTTCGATTGTCTTCCTGGCATGTGCAGTTTGTGGCTCTTGTTGGTGTTGAGCAACTTGATGATAAATTGCTTTTCGATAATAGTCATTGTTGTTGAACGGATTTTGAGCTCCACTTGCTTCGCGATTTGTGCACTCTCTCTTGAAGTGTCCTTTTTCCCTGCAACGAAAACAAGTAACTTTAGATTTATCAAAACCTAAAGTAGAAACATTTGCATCATGGAAATCATCTCTTCCCGTAATTTGTTTAAACTTTTCGGCTCTTCTCAAAACACTCGCCAAACACCACTTTATATCCATCAACTCCATCTCCTCAGCATCAATCTGATCGTAATCCTCTTTGGTCAACATTGGATTCCCGATCCGACCTGCCACTAAACTCTCGTATGACTCTAACACGGTCACCAACAAAGACATATGACTTTTTGCAACCTCCTCAGTGTAATTTTGACCATTTTCAAGATCTAATACCATGTTGCACTGTAATTTCTTTCCATTCTTTGTTGTTGAAAAATTTGGATCATATGATGAATATGAAGAAAATTCAGTTTTGCTGTTTGGTCCTTTAGATGACCCTCCTGATGAATTTTTAGCATTGAATGCAGTTTCAACCTTTGGTGACATGTTGATCTTATCACTGATACCTCCTTTGTAATAAAGACCGATATCTTGTTCACCATCAAAATCTTTCATTCTTGATATCTTTCTTTGTTCCATCTCTTGAGCTTCAAGCTTTTCAATGAATTTATTCAGTGTTAGATTGCTAAAATCTTTCTTGTTTCTCAACATCATGAGATATGTGCCCCAAGTTTCATGTGGCAATGCATCAGCCAACTTTTCTACCAACTCTTCATTATCTTTATTGATGCTCACTCTCTTCATTTGGACTAACAGATTGCAATATCTTTCGATGATCTGCTTTGTGCTTTCAGTTCTCAAACCATGAAATAAATCGAACTCTTTCTTCAACAGTGATTTTTTGTTCTTGATAATTTCTTTACTTCCAACAAACTTTGATTTTAAAGCTCTCCAAATTGAATATGCACTTCCAGTGTGTTGTAGTAAAACCAAGATATCTTCCTTCACAGTTTGATGCAATAGACTAATCATCATTTTTTCATTTTTGTATTTCTTTCTATCATCAACACTTAGATCTTTAATAACAATCTCCTCTTCCTCATCATTCAAAGGTCAAATATATTTCGTTTCCACGCATTCCCAAGCATCCAAGTAATTTGCTTGTACCCAATTCTCAAATCGTTCTTCCCATCCTTTATACTCCTTGATATTCATGAGCTTAGGCGGTTTTTGCATAGTGCCCGTTTCATTTTCCATGGTCAAGTTCTGAGTGACACTAGCCGGAGTAGTCGGGGTAGTAGCAAATGCGTTATAAAATTCTTCTTCTTCCATGTTTCGGTTTCCAAAAATTCACAATCACAGTTTTTCAAACGAAAAACCAATCTCACACAGAATACCCTGTTCAAGCGGAATACCAATGTGACAACCCTCACAAAACCAGGTATCCGTACGAATTAATTAATATTTAATTAATGCTTAATTACTGTGCTTGCTTACAATTGTGGTTAAACTGTTTCTTGATTTCTGATACATACATACTCATGCATCACATTTTATACTGTCGCTCTATTATTTACACACAAACATTAGTGACAACTTTGATGCACAAAAGCACAGTTAGCACACTAAACGGATAACCCAGTAATCATACTGACATTGCCAGCACTAGACATATATTGTCTCTGAGGCCAGTAC
This sequence comes from Helianthus tuberosus, assembly GCA_030545235.1. Lineage (NCBI taxonomy): Eukaryota > Viridiplantae > Streptophyta > Magnoliopsida > Asterales > Asteraceae > Helianthus > Helianthus tuberosus. The sequence continues at coordinate 181,102,238 of CM060363.1, read as the reverse complement.
GAGCCGGGAATAGATTACTACACTAGTAGGGAGTGTAGGGAGGTGAGGATTATATAACTGCGTCACTAGGTGATAGTTATGTTGCCCGGAAGTGCCTAAAACATACTTTAATTACAAAATTCTACACTTTAAACAAAAATTCAGCTTTTAACATAACTAGTAAAGTGCAAAAACTTGGTAAAATAATACTAGACACTTTCCAAGGTGTCGGGAATTTAATGTGTCACTAAAAATAATATTAACGACACTTTAAAGCTTTATTTGACGCTTTAACGGATTAACATCCAACCGAACAACCGGACTTTACTCGGAACATAAAAATATTGCCAAAAACATTGTTTTCACTTTTCTGAGCTAGTTAGGGTCCCCGAACACCCTAACACCCTTTATATTATATTACACACTAATACACTAATCATATCATTAGTTTTCAACCAATTCCTAACTAGTTCCTTCACCATCCAACCCATACCCCCCCCCCCCCCCTAAAATGATGGTTACAAGGGGTAGTACACCCCCTTGATTTCTTTAATTATTTTAATCCTTATGTTTGATATCTTGGGGACACATTATATGATGGTTATTAATGCAATTGGATTATAAATTTACAAGTAAGTTAACCATTCTCTTTCATAAACACAACATCAACCAACTCACTCTCTCTCTCTCTTCCTTGCTTGCGGCCGAACCCAACAACACCCACCATCATCATCACTTGTTCACTTTCAAGCCATCCATACATACCCAAAGGTGTTAAAGATCATACAAGGAGGCTCGGTGCTTTCGGAAACTCAAGCCCCTCTCTATATTTCTTTTATCCACCTCGTTTACGTCTTGTTTCTTACCTAGCCTTGATCTAGTAGTAAGTGCCTCTAAACATCCTCTTGATCTTGTTTATGGTGGTTAATAAGTGATTTAACGGTTAAAAATCAAGAACACACAAGATCATAACAAAAAGTCTTGATCATATGATAAACAAGTTGGATAAAGAGAAGCTAGTTGAGTAAATCTTGTGAAACTTGTCTAGTTGTGATTATTTGATGTTATTTGTTACTAGAAGTGGGATGGATCATCATCTAACCATACTAGATCATGTTTAAGAACATGAACTAGTAGTATGTTAGTGCTAGAGTTGTAAAAAGATGATGGAACCATCCACCATGAAACATGAACTTGTGTAAACATAATTTTTCTTGTAAAATAAGGTTCTAAACTAGTAGATCTAAAGATCTACAAGTGGTTTTTCGGAAGAACCAAGCGGAAAATGCTAGTTTTGTTAAAACCCGGATATTTTATAAACAAGAAACATTTATAGCAACTAAACAAGTGTGTAAACACTTGTGTAACAATGAAATTTCGTAAAGAAATATTTTTGTAAACCTTGACTAGAAGTTGTAAAACTTCAAGTTCTTTAAAAATAAAGTTTATAAGAAACTAATTTTATTTTTAAAGATAACAAAACCTACTAAATACGTTAGAAGCATACTACATGTTTTTACAAAACATTCAAGTTCATGAGTTTATGATTTATTCATATTTTGTCTAGTTTGATGAATAAATATTGTATGTTGTTGATTGGTAAATTGTTTGAGTGAATTTTGAAAAGAAAATGATACGCTTTTAAGCGTGGACACCTCCAGTTACAGAGGAAACTCTGGCGAAATTTTTCCAGAAATATAACACTTAGAAATATTTTTCTAAGCAAATGTTTACAAAATATATTTTTTAACTTGTTTTTCCAAATAAACTTCGCCAAGATTTTTATTACAAAATTACAAAGTGTCGGAGGTGGATTTTCGTAAATAAAACTTGTTAAACATATATATTTAGAATATATATTTCATGATAAAACGCTTGTGTGATTATGTGATTATTTTTGTGAACTACATATATTATTTTTAAGGAAAAAATAATATAACTGGAATATATTATGAAATCACGACTCCAAAATAATACCAACGCTATCTCACATAAATATTTAAGTTATATAAGTATCGTAATATAACGCGAACTTTAAAAATGTAACTTATGTATTTTCGGAAAATACTCTTAAATGTGTATTTTGACAAAGTATTATTTTGGAAATGGTTTGGAGTAAAATATAATATTTTTGGGAAAAATATGTATATTTTGGAGTTAGAATATTTTAGACAAGTGATTAAAATATATTTTCAAGTGAGACTTAAAAATATATTTTCGAAAATATAACGTATACATGTATTAAAACCCCCATCCTTGGGAAGGAATATATTTACTAAATAATTAAGAAGTGTAAACACGAAATAGTTGTCTAACTATTTCTCCAATAAAACGTTAAACCCTAAGCCAAGGCACGGCCATCCGTCTAATAGAAGTTAGTACGTGTAGGTCGTCACGCAGCAGGTTGATTTGGGATTGACTATTTCGAGACGCACTTCTGTGAGTTCATGTCCCCCTTTTCTCTTAACTGTTTTCAGTTTTTATACTTCGGGGGTGGAATACATGTTACAGTAATTACGAATACTTTTATACATGGTATGGTTAGCTTAAGGAGGGTTTACTACTTAGATCATGTGAGTGGGTAGGCGTGTAACTGAGGCCATTAATCCTCATAGTAGGACTGAGGGTCATTAGCGGTAGATCTATCTGGGTGTAGCGAGCCCAACTCCAGGCCCACTGTACGGACCTCGGGGTGACTTTGAGCCCGACGCATAAATCTGCTAGGTTTGAGTCTTCCTACAGCACTTCACACATATCATTGGATTTGCAACCCAATGGTGATCTCTTTTTCCTTATTTGCTACATACCAGGGATTTTTCATACATACGAATACATTACAAAGGTTTTACATACTCACTTTTACATGAACTCGCTCAACTTTATGTTGATTTTCCAACTTACATGTATTTCAGGAAATTAGTGGACCTGGCAAGGTATGCACTGGTCGTCACACTGCATAGGAGTAATGGTGTCATCCGAGTTTAGGAATTGTGATCTTTGCCTGGACGGGTCACAAGTCTTAAACTGTGTTTTAAATCATGTCTTTTGGTTGTGTATGTGAACAAGTTTTAATTATGTCATGGTTGTAAGTGTCTACTTTTAAAACATTGTTGTCATGTTAACTTTTAAAACTTGTTAATTGGATGAACATCATGGTTTTATTTTCATATAGCATGGTTATGATATGTGCTATGGTATTAAGAAGTCACACCAAAATAAACCCACGTTTCCGCAAAGCCAGGGTGTGACAGCTTGGTATCAGAGCATTGATCATAGCGAACTAGGATTCCTTCTCGAGTCTAGACTATGATCACTAGGGCTCTCACGAAAACATTTTTACATTGCATACACTAAACGTCCAGATCCAGGGCACAAACATTTTTAACAAAAAGGCACAAGTACACTTTTCAAAGATTTATAATTCAGTCGGGGAGACTGAGGGAGTTCAGTCAAGAAGACTGAGGGAGTTCAGTCGGGGAGACTGAGGGAGTTCAGTCGGGGAGTCTGAGGGAGTTCAGTCGGGGAGACTGAGGGAGTCCAGTCAGAGAGACTGGGGGAGTTGGTCTTAGAGACCAGGGAGTTAGTCTGAGAGGCTAGGAAGTTCAGTCTGAAAGGCTGGGAGGATAGTCTAGGGAAGACTAGGATGATTACTTGTTTGCTTATTGGTGACTAACATGTTTATTTGATTATACGTTGATTATTTGTGCATATGTGTGATTGTTTTATAGATATCATGCCATCCTCATCAGAAACGGGAGTCTCAGATACCTTAGATCCTATGGCAGTTGTTTCAGATGACGAGGTTCCATCTGAGCGAGAGGTGTATACCTCAGATACCACCAGCACCGATGATGATGATTTCCAACCGTTTGCGCTACCCGACATCGGAGCCGAGCCTGCTGATGGCTTTCCTGACGGGGACTTACCACTCGCGGTGATCCATGCTCCTATACCACTAGCTGCTTATCCAGTCATTGATATGCCACTTGATGATGTTTCTGACGACGATGTCGACCTCTTTGAGGAGGACCCACCCGAGGCTGACCATGAGGGCGGGGCCCCTATTGCTGCTGATGTCATTCTACCCATTGCTGATGCCCCTGCAGAGGAGGCACCTGCTGATTCACCTGTCCCAGATTCCTTTGAGTCTGTGGCGTCCGCATCTGTGCACACTCTGGGAGGGCAGCATCACTCTCATGACGCCGACCCGGACATGGCGTTATCAGCTGTACCTGCTCCCACACACGACTTCGAGTTTGATCACGATATTGACGATGATTTAGACCCCATCTTTCCTCCTGTTTTTTATCCTGACCATGATATTGAGTTCATTCACTTAGACCAGCCCCTAGAAGAGCCTGTAGCCCCTATCGATCCTTTGTTTGATGATCCAGCTGACTTTGATATGGATTTGGTTGACCCGGAGCCTGTCGTGGCCCCTGGGCCAGTCGTCACTCCTGATCCTGCATTTGAGCATGACCCTGTTCATGACGATGCACCCGCCGTTGCCCCTTTTGTTGACGATATACCTATTGCCGATCATCCTGTTGTTGCTCCACCGTTGGTGGATGATCATGTTGCTGACGCTGCTGTTGACACTCCACTCTTGTTAGAGGATCCTGTTGTTGCGCCCATTCCTGATCCTATGCCGGTACTGCCTGACCGTGCCCCTTTTGCTGCTTATGTGGATCCACGTTATGCCGACACCCACAATGGGTGGATTGATGACGATTACCCACCACACGTGGTACCCGTCACACCTGTTTCGGCACACACTGATGTTCCCTTGATTCCCCCACACACCACAGATGCTCACCGCACAGATCTTCCGATCACCTATCTCCAGGACATCCCCCTACCACGTCCTGGGGAGGGTTCATCACGACAGCCGTTTGGTCATACACCTTTCATGGCAGGAGGCAGCCAGTTCATACCCCAGATTTCTCGTCCTACTTTTGTTCCCCCTGTGCTGCCATCATCCTTACCATTCACGTCACAGATTTCTTCTGCTGCACCACCCACTGCACCATCGAGCGAGCCATTCTTATGGACTACGCCCCCGATTATGCCACTGTCCGATCCTTACCACCCATACTATGTTGGGTCTTCTACCGAGGACATCCTCGTTTCTTTGATGGTACAGCAGGACGCATTGACGCGTCGCATTCAGGTTTTGGAGTCAGCTCCACACCCACCTTGTCATTGTCGATCACCTTTTGCAGCACCGCATCCTCCACGTCCACTGTCCCCCGATTCTGCCGCTCGCTTTTGGACTCCTGAGCAGCAGATAGCATACTTGTTGCGCGCTTATCACGCTATGGAGGAGGACAGGTTACACATGCGTCGCTTACTATTCTCTCGTTTCCCTCCCCCTCCACCGCCATCAGCATAGGCATATTTTTGGTTTTACGCAGGTAGACTTTTGGTGAGAGGACCGCGATTGTGCAGACTATACAGCTTTTTGGAAGACCGCATTTTGATGACATGACTTTTGATGCTAGCTTTTGCTTGTTGTAGTTGATTAGCCAGATTTGGGCAAGGGCGATGTGACCCTTAGCCCTTGGTGATGTACGATACAGATACAAAACTTGTAAACATTATTGTGGTCTCAATTTATGATAGCGCAATCGCAGTATTCTCATTATATGTGATGTTGGATTGATTGTATACATTTAATAACATGTGATGCTATATGCTTGGTTAAATTGTAACATGAGATGTTATGTGTTTGAATGATATTACGTACGTATGTTGCTTACTTACTATGACCTGACCAACATGATCATCTTTTAGAAGATGCCTCCAAGACGCGAGATACGCATGCCTACCAGCGAGGCAGAACTCCAAGGAATCATTGCTGCCGCTATAGCGCAGTATGCAACCTCACAAGAAGGAACCAGCGGGAGCAATTCGAACAATAACGGCAATAACAATCCACCACATGGTAATGTTAAGTCGTTTGAGACGTATTACGATACATTTGGATATTATAGCACGTCCACTAATACCATTTGTATATTCTAACGTATGTGCAGGGTGCACCTACAAGCAGTTTCTAGACTGCAAGTCCGTGAACTTCGACGGCACCGGAGGTGCTGTTGCGTTCCTGAGGTGGGCTGAGAAAACAGACTCTGTCTTAAGAATGAGCAAATGCGCTCCCGATCAACAAGTGACTTACATCTCAGGGCTGTTTCTGGTTGGAGCCCTATCGTGGTGGAACTTACAAGTGCAGACTTTAGGAGAAGCTGCTGCTTACGCGTTGACATGGGCTGAGTTAAAAGAGTTAATGCGAAGGAAGTATTGCTCGCGTGCTGAGATACAAATGTTAGAGACTGAGTTCTGGCATTTAAGGATGGATGGTCCCAAGATTGCAGAATACGTCCAAAGATTTCATGACCTATCTCACGTAGTACCATACATGGTCACACCAGAGTTTAAACGGGTTGAGAGGTTCATCTGGGGATTGGCTCCCCAAATAATGAGTATGGTTACCACGTCCAAACCTGCCACGATCACGGAAGCGATCGATCTTAGTGTGGCGCTTACTGAGGAGGCCATTCGGTTGAACAAGTTTCTGAATGTTGAATAAAAAGAAGAAAGAAACACATGCTGAGTCGTCTGGGGAAAACAAGCGAAAATTTTCCAATTTCAAGCAAGGAACCAGCCATGTAAGCAAGAAGGGTGAATCAAGCACACCGGCTAGAGCTGCAACCAGTGCTGAAAACAAAGGGAAAGGTTATATGGGCACACTGCCCAAGTGTAACACATGCCAGCGCCATCATACTGGCCGGTGCGGGCCGAAGACATGTGAAGCTTGTGGGAAAATTGGTCACTTGAAGGATACTTGCTGGGTTAGTGCTGGCTGGGGAGGCCAAGGAGGTTTTGGTAATAGGAACAACAACCGTGGTGGTAATGGGAACCGCCCACAAGAAAATAATGGCAGAAATGGAAATCGCGGAAACGTTGCGAATCAAGCTGGTAATGGAAATCGCAACCAAAACAACACTCAAGCTGGGAATGGAAATGGCCAAGGGCCAGGATGCTTTAATTGTGGAGAAGTTGGGCACTTTAAGAAGGAATGCCCGAAACTGAACCAAGCCCGTGGGAGAGTAGTCAACATCGGCGCAAGAGAAGCGCGCCAGGATCCGAATGTTGTCACCGGTACGTTCCCTGTAAACCAACGTTTTGCATCTGTTCTGTTTGATACTGGTGCCGATTATAGTTTCGTGTCGTTAGAATTTAAGAATATACTTGGTTTGGCCACTAGTAAGTTAGACGTTCCATACTCGATTGAATTGGCGAATGGGAAACTAGTTGAAACGAGTAAAGTTATAAGAGGATGTGTGATAGAATTGGGAGGACACGAGTTTACGCTAGACCTATTACCTGTCGAGTTGGGAAGCTTTGATGTGGTAGTGGGAATGGATTGGTTATCGAGCAACAAGGCCGAGATTGTTTGCCACGAGAAGACCATCCGTATCCCTGTGACGGATGAAGAAACAATCATAGTGCACGGAGAGAAGCATGATACGCCGCTGAGGATTATTAGCTGTCTGAAAGCTAGAAAGTGTTTGCAGAAGGGATGTGTTGCATTCTTGGCACACATCGTGGACAAGGAAGCTTCTGAACCGAAGATCGAAGACATTCCAGTCGTCAAGGAATATCCGGAAGTCTTTCCAGAGGACTTGCCAGGGTTACCGCCTCAGAGGCAAGTCGAGTTCCACATTGACTTGGTTCCAGGCGCCGCGCCTGTAACCAAGGCACCCTACAGACTTGCTCCTTCGGAAATGCAGGAGTTGTCGACACAACTCCAGGAGCTATTGGACAAAGGATTCATCAGACCAAGCTTCTCACCTTGGGGAGCTCCGGTTCTGTTTGTTAAAAAGAAGGACGGTAGTTTCTGTATGTGCATAGACTACCGCGAGCTCAATAAGTTGACTACCAAGAATAGATATCCTTTACCGAGAATCGATGATCTATTTGACCAGTTTCAAGGCTCAAGCTTTTATTCAAAGATCGATCTTCGATCTGGATACCATCAACTTAGGATACAAGAGGAAAGTATCCCGAAGACGACCTTTAGGACTCGTTATGGACATTACGAGTTCCTAGTTATGCCGTTTGGGTTGACAAACGCACCTGCAGTTTTCATGGACCTAATGAACCGAGTCTGCAAGCCGTACTTGGACAAGTTTTTTATTGTGTTTATCGACGACATTCTGATCTACTCGAAGACGAAGGACGAGCACGAACAACACTTAAGAGCTATTCTAGAGCTACTTAAGAAAGAGAAGTTATACGCCAAGTTCTCGAAGTGCGAGTTCTGGCTGCGTGAAGTCCAATTTCTTGGACATGTGGTTAATGGAAATGGAATCCATGTTGATCCCACAAAGATCGAGGCGATCAAGAGTTGGGAGACTCCAAAGACGCCAACTGAGATTCGACAGTTCTTAGGTTTGGCTGGTTATTACCGAAGATTCATTGAGGATTTTTCTAAAATCGCTCAACCTTTGACCACGCTCACACAGAAAGACAAGAAGTTTGATTGGAGTGACAAACAAGAAGAAGCGTTTCAGTTGTTGAAGAACAAGCTTTGTGACGCACCGATCTTATCGCTACCCGAAGGAACGGATGACTTCGTGGTATATTGTGACGCCTCGCGTCAAGGTTTGGGTTGCGTGCTGATGCAACACCAGAAGGTTATAGCTTACGCGTCACGTCAGTTGAAGGTACACGAAATAAACTATACCACGCATGACTTGGAGCTAGGCGCAGTGGTATTTGCATTGAAGATTTGGCGAAATTACTTGTATGGCACGCGCTGCACAATCTTCACTGATCACAAAAGCCTGCAGCACATATTCAACCAGAAAGAGCTTAATATGAGGCAGAGACGCTGGGTAGAGCTGTTGAACGATTATGATTGCGAGATCAAGTATCATCCAGGGATGGCGAATGTGGTCGCTGATGCCCAGAGTCGAAAAGAAAGGATCAAGCCCATAAGGGTTAGGGCTTTGGAGATGATCGTCCAGATGGATCTCTCTTTGCGCATTCGTGCCGCGCAGAGAGAAGCTTTGAAAGAAAGGAATATTGAAGATGAGTATCTCCGTGGGATGGAGAAGCAGTTGGTACCAAATGAGGAAGGGACTTTATGTTTCATGAGACGGATTTGGGTCCGTCTGTTTGGTGATTTGAGAAAGGTTATTTTTGATGAAGCTCACAAATCTCGGTACTCGATTCATCCAGGAGTGGATAAGATGTACCAAGATCTCAAGGATTTCTATTGGTGGCCTAGGATGAAAGGTGACGTTGCAATTTATGTTAGCAAGTGTTTAACGTGCGCCAAGGTGAAAGCTGAATACCAGAAGCCTTCAGGACTTCTGCAACAACCTGAGATCCCCAAATGGAAATGGGAACAAATTTCAATGGATTTCATAACGAAACTGCCCAAGACGCCCAGAGGTCATGATACTATTTGGGTAATAGTAGACCGCCTAACCAAGTCCGCACATTTCTTGCCGATCAAAGAGAAAGACAACACGAGTAAACTTGCGGAAATATACATGAGAGAGATTGTCGCACGACATGGAGTGCCTCTCTCGATTATCTCTGATAGAGATGGGAGATTTGTATCAAGGATTTGGCAATCCTTCCAAGAGTCTTTTGGCTCTCAGTTGAATCTGAGTACAGCGTTTCATCCGCAAACTGATGGCCAATGTGAGAGGACTATTCAGACATTGGAGGATATGCTGAGAGCATGTGTAATGGATCTAGGTGGTAGCTGGGATAATCATTTACCATTGGTGGAGTTTTCGTACAACAACAGCTACCACACAAGTATTGGAGCCGCGCCATTTGAAGCGCTTTATGGACGCAAATGTCGATCACCCTTATGGTGGGCTGATGCAGGTGATAGACAACTTGTTGGTCCCGAAATAGTCCAAGAGACGACGGACAAGATCGCACAGATTCGAAAGCGCATCGAGGCGGCTCGCGACCGACAGAAAGCCTATGCAAACCGAGGAAAGAAACCTTTAGAGTTTCAAGTTGGAGATATGGTTTTATTGAAGGTTTCACCCTGGAAGGGTGTGGCACGCTTTGGAAAGCGTGGGAAGCTGAATCCGTGTTACATTGGCCCGTTCAGAATCCTGCAAAGGATTGGGCTTGTTTGTCACACCCCCAAAATCCACCATGCGGAGTACCACCGCTTGGAGGCGTGACGTGACTAGGATCGAGCCACCAATCATATTGAACATCGTAATTAAGTAAATAAGACCAACCACAATACGATTGGTGACCAAAGCTAGTTAACCATGTTTAGTTTAAACAGCGGAAGCATAAAAGTAAATCCAAAAGGATAAGTCCATAGTTTATAAGTTAAAGTTCAAAAAACAAGTTTAATAAGTTCATAAGGACTTAAGTAATAAGCACGGAACATAACAGTCCGTACACCACAACGACTCCTTCCTCGTGCAAGCTCCAAGTGTTTAGCGACCTGTAAGGCATGTAACAACGAGTCAACAACAAAGTTGAGTGAGTTCACATTTGGTTGTTTAGTTTTAAGTTGTTTCTGAAAAACGTGGTTTGACTTTCGTTGGCTTAATTGCCGTGGGAGTTACCCCGTAGTTGAAAGTATGTTTAACCAGTTCCTTTTTCATTACCCAAACCATAACCATAATCAGTGGGGGCTTTCCCCGTGTGAACTACTAGACCATACATATCGACAACTGACGAACAATAGTTGTGCCCTACATCAGTGTCTATCATCACTGACAGTTTGCCATAGTCCATTAGTACACACCCGTCCGAACGGCACGGTGTGAGGTTTGTTAAACCTAATAGCGCTATTAACTAATGACCCGCTCGCCATTGGCCTCGGCGATTAAGTCGATATAAATTGAGGGACTTCATGATAGAGTTTTGTCTAGCTAGTTTTAAGGTTGTTGTCCTGCACCAGGGGGACGAACGTACGTATTCTGCACCAGGAGAATTCGTAGGATTAATAATGGCATCCTCTTTATGGAGGATGGCCGTACATATCTTCCCAATGGGATATGTAGATTTAGTTTTAAATTCTTTAACCCATTCCTAAACCACCGGGAATCCCATGCCTTGTAGAAAGTGTGAACTCACCTCGGTTTGCTCGGTTAGATTCTCAAAAATAGTTAACAGTCAAGGTCGGTCAATCACGTCCTAATATGATTACCAGTCAGTCATTTAGTGGTTTTCAAATAGAGCACAAAGTTCCTACACGCATCTAACACATAACATGCATTACTTTAACTGTTTATGCCCATATATACTTCCCATCCATTCCCCACTCATAAGCAGACATACGATAATGCACATAACACATATAACATGTTAGATCATTCACAGATAGCATACTCGACATTTAGACGCGCAAATTACAACTTATGTCGTTTCAGCTTAAATATTCAAAACCGGGCTGTTTTCGGACATTTTAATAAAATAGTTAACTTATTCCAAAAATTCCCAAATTTTTACAGAATGTCTTAAACGTTCCAGATTTTATTGTGTAAAAATATCGGGGTCCAGTTCATTATTAATATTTTACAAAAATTCATTTTCCGGACTGAACTCAGATTTATATTTTTCTGACCACAGTCCACGGAATAATTTATTTAAAATTCATCGAGCGTTCGATTTATGAAATTCCAGTGGGGGAATTACAAATACATAGGTGGTCATCTACAGTACAAGTTTCATGATCCAACTCTACATAGAACCCAAGTTATGACAGAAAACAATACACATATTTTCAGCAGAAAAATACAGCTCTAGCTGCTGTTACGAAATGACGTTTTAAAAATAGTAAACGAAGTCCAAAAATTACGATTCCGGTGCCTTTAGAACCGTGTTTCATAATAACACGTTTTCGACTCAAAATATCAGTTTTTCGTAGAGTTTATGACTTGTTTACAGCCAACTGAAGTTGGCTGTAAAACTTGGACAGATTCTGTTTTCATTCTTTAATCTTCTAAGACGCGTTCGATTGATTCCGTTAGCATGATTAGTGATCGTAACAACATCAAACATCAATATTAAGCAGAAACACATCAGATAATCAACCAAGAATCATAACAAAACAAGATCCAAGAGTTTTACACTAATATTTGCTCATTAACCACCATGTTCATCATTTTTAGTAGACTTTAAACTTTGATCTTATATGTTCAAGACTTTTATCCGACAAATCTCTTATTAACCACTTTAGACAATATCAAGAAGGTGTTTAGAAGCACTTACAACTAGCACAAGGCTAGGGAAGAAACTAGACGAAAAATGGGTGGTTAATAGCGTTGTAGAGAGGTCCTTGTGATTCCGTAAACACCGGGTCTCCTCGTACGAGCTCTAACACCTTGATATGTATGTGGAATGGCTTGATTGAAATTGAAAGATGTTGGTGGGTGTGTTGTGGCTCTCGGCCGTAAGCAAGACAAGGGAGAAAGAAAGTGCCAAATTGTTTAAGTGTTTGAATGAATGTAAGATGTGATCCTATGGTTCTATTTAAAAACCATCCATTCTTGTTGTCCATTAAACAAAGTGTAGCCAAGATATTAAGCATAGGCTAATTTAATAATCAAAAACTTGTGGTGGTGGTTTCCTAGGGGAAACCGATCGGATATGGGGGGTGGGTAATTAGTTGGTTTTCAACCAAGGTTAAATACTTAGTTAGATTAGTTAAGAGTTTAAATTAAGTTACTAGTGTGTCATGAATTATAACGGGTGTTAGGGTATTCGGGGACCCTAACTGGCTCAGAAAAAGAAAACAATGTCAATGACAATATTTTTATGTTTCGGGTAAAGTCCGGTTGTTCGGTTTGACACTGTTTCGTTAAACTGCTTAATTAATCCGTAAAGCGTCCTACATATATATTTTTGCAACGTTTTTAATTTTTAACACTCAGGAAGGCATACCGGACTATTTAGTAACTTTTCTGTATCCTACTAGTATGTTAACAAATACATGTAAGTATAACACAGATATCAGAAAGCAGTTAAGTAATTCCACACAGTCGTCAAGCACTTTAATTGTCATTAATAAATTGTACGGAATACATGGAATTTGAGGGTTGTCACATTCTCCCCCTGTTAAGAGAATTTCGTCCCGAAATTTAGCGCGTGGTTACCGAGGAAGCTAGTTTAGTTGCGTTGTTTTTCCTGATTTTTCTGGGGTGTCACTTCATCCCCCCGTTGATTTGGAATTTCGTCCAGAAATTCTGCAGTAGCTTCGGCCTCAGTAGTGGTTGCGTTTTTCTTAAACCGTTGGGGATACTTGAGTTGCATTTGGTCTTCTCGTTCCCAGGTATACTCTGGGCCACGACGGGCATTCCAACGAACCCGGACCAGAGGTATCCTGGTACGCTTGAGGATCTTAACATCTCAATCAGTAATTTCTACTGGTTCTTCGACGAATCGCAGTTGGTCGTCAATTGTGAGTTCCTTGAGAGGAACTATGAGAGTCTCATCTGACAGACACTTCTTCAGATTCGACACATGGAATATGTTGTGAACTCCACTGAGTTCTTCAGGTAGATTCAACCTGTAGGCGACCTTGCCAATCTTCTCAATGATTTCGAACGGTCCGACATAACGCGGATTGAGCTTGCCTCGTTTGCCAAAGCGGACTAATCCTTTCCAAGGTGAGACTTTGAGTAGCACTCGATCCCCAACCTAGAACTCGAGTGGTTTTCTTCCTTTATCAGCATAGCTTTTCTGACGGTCACGAGCTGCCGCCATTCGCTGTCGTATCTGAGCAATTCTCTCGGTGGTATCTACCACAAGCTCTGGGCCAGTGATTTGGCTGTCACCCACTTCTGCCCAACAGAGAGGTGATCGGCATTTGCGTCCGTACAATGCCTCGAATGGAGCGGCTTGGATGCTGGTGTGGTAGCTGTTGTTATACGAAAACTCCACTAGCGGGAGGTGCTTTTCCCAGCCATTACCAAAATCGATTACACATGCCCTAAGCATGTCTTCAAGGGTTTGGATGGTGCGTTCAGATTGCCCATCCGTCTGTGGGTGATAAGCGGTGCTCATATCTAAACGTGAGCCAAAGGACTTGTGCATTGCTTGCCACAGTTCAGAAGTAAAACGCGCGTCACGATCAGAAATGATGGAGGTTGGCACTCCGTGCCTTGATACCACTTCCTTTAGGTAAATGTCTGCAAGAGTAGAAAACTTATCCGTTTCTTTGATAGCCAGAAAATGTGCAGACTTGGTCAGTCGATCTACGATCACCCAAATGGTATCGTTTCCGCGTTGAGATCTAGGTAGGCCGGTAACGAAATCCATGGAAATTTGCTCCCATTTCCATTTCAGGATCTCTGGTTGTTATAGTAGGCCTGATGGTTTCTGATATTCAGTCTTGACTCTCGCACAAGTCAAGCACTTACTGACGTAGGTTGCTATGTGGGCTTTCATGCCAGTCCACCAATACGTAGTCTTGAGGTCATGGTACATCTTGTCCAAACCAGGGTGTACCGAATAACGAGACTTGTGCGCTTCGTCCATCACAAGCTCGCGTAAGTCTCCATAAAGCGGAACCCAGATGCGCCCTGTTACATAGTAAGCGCCGTCTTCCTTTTGTTCTAGCCGCTGCCACGATCCTCGTAGGGACTCAGCCCTGATGTTCTCTGCTTTCAATGCTTCAACTTGAGCATTACGAATTTGAGCGGGAAGGCTAGAGTGAATGGTAAGCTGTAATGCACGTACACACTTAGGTATAGTATCCTTTCGACTAAGGGCGTCGGCCACAACATTGGCTTTGCCCGGATGGTATTTGATAGCGCATTCATAATCGTTCAAAACTTCGACCCATCGGCGTTGTCGCATATTTAATTCCTTTTGCTTGAAGATATGCTCGAGACTCCTGTGATCGGTGTAAATGGTGCACTTGGTACCGTACAGGTAATGTCTCCATATCTTAAGTACGAAAACAACTGCTCCCAGTTCCAAGTCATGTGTAGTGTAGTTCCTTTTGTGAACTTTAAGTTGGCGCGATGCGTCCGCAATGACCTTGTCACGTTGCATCAATACGCAACCAAGTCCTTGGATGGAAGCGTCGCAATAAACCACAAAATCATCTGTGCCTTCAGGCAATGAGAGGATAGGCGCGCTACAAAGTCTATCCTTTAGGTGTTGAAATGCGGACTCCTGTGCATCACCCCAACGATAGATGACACCCTTCTGAGTCAGTGAAGTGAGAGGTTGCGCCATCTTGGAGAAATCTTTGATAAACCTTCTGTAATATCCTGCCAAACCCAAGAATTGGCGGATTTCTGTTGGTGTGCGGGGTGCAGGCCAGTTCTTGATCAATTCAACCTTAGATGGATCCACATGAATCCCATCCTTGTTTACCACATGGCCTAGAAAGTGGACTTCGCGAAGCCAGAAGTCACATTTTGAAAACTTGGTATACAACTGCTCTTTTCGAAGAAGTTCCAGCATAAGTCGTAGATGCTGCTCGTGTTCCCCCTGACTCTTAGAATAGATTAGGATATCATCGATGAACACAATAACGAACTTATCAAGGTAAGGCTTGCACACTCGGTTCATGAGATCCATGAAGACCGCTGGTGCATTCGTCAGCCCCAATGGCATAACCAGAAACTCGTAATGGCCGTAACGAGTTCTGAATGCTGTTTTGGAGACGTCCTCATCTCGGACTCTCAGCTGATGGTATCCCGATCTCAAATCATTCTTAGAGTAATAGCTCGACCCTTGCAACTGGTCGAACAAGTCGTCGATACGTGGAAGAGGATATCGATTCTTCGCGGTCACCTTGTTGAGTTCGCGGTAGTCAATACACATTCTGAAGGTACCATCCCTCTTCTTCACGAATAACACTGGTGCTCCCCATGGCGAAGAGCTAGGACGTATGAAACCCTTTTCCAAGAGTTCTTGTAGTTGTGTGGACAGTTCTTCAAGTTCTGATGGAGCTAGACGATATGGCGCTCGAGCTACTGGCGCTGCTCCAGGAGCTAGCTCGATTTGAAACTCAACTTGGCGATGAGGCGGAAGACCAGGCAATTCCTCAGGAAATACCTCGGGAAAGTCACGTACAATAGGGATGTCTTCAATTCTCTTCTCTTCCGTTGATGTATCAGTAACGAGTGCTAAAATGGCAGTGTGGCCCTTTCGCAAACACTTCTGGGCCTTAAGGAAAGAGATGATGCCTTCGACAGCACCACTCTTGTCGCCATGAATCACGAGGGGTTCCTCACCAGAACGAGGAATGTGAACGATTTTCTCCTTGCAAACAATCTCCGCTTGATGATGAGATAGCCAATCCATCCCAATAATGACGTCGAAACTACCAAGTGTGATAGGAATAGGATCGATAGAGAAAGTCTGACCAGCTAAGACAAGGTTACAACCTTTAACTATGTGTGTGGCTTCAAGACTTTTACCGTTTGCTAACTCTACGATGTGCTTGGTGTTCAAAAGTGTTTGGGGTACGCTTAAGCATCTGACTAACTTTTAAGGACACGTAACTAGTATCGGCACCCGAATCAAATAAAACAGTAACAAGGAAATCATCCAGAAGGAAACTTACCCATCACAACGTTGGGATCGTTCCTTGCATCATCCTGCCCAATCACGAACGCACGTTCCCTAGCTCCATTGCCATCATTGTTTCCCCCATTATCGTTTTCGTTCCCCTGGTTGTTGTTGTTGTTGTTGTTCTGTTTCCGGTTCAACTGGGGACAGTTTATCTTGAAGTGACCTTCAGCACCACACTGATAGCATTCCTTGTTACCCTGCTGTTGCTGTTGGTTCTGTGGGGCTTGTGGCTGCTGTTGCCAATTTTGATTCGTAGGACGTGAGCTCCTGCAATCTCTGGCTTTATGTCCAAGCTTGTTACATCTCTGACAACGATCCTTGTTGCACGGCCAGCTGTGGTGCAAACTACATCATTTGCACCTAGGGTGATTTCCCCTGTATCCACCCTGACCTTGTTTTCCAGAAAACTGCTGACTGGGGCTCCGGTGTTCATCTGTCTTTCGTCGCTGGGGCTGGGACTGAACTGGAGTGGAACCCCTGCCCGAATTTCCATCCCACTTACGCTTGTCACTGCTGGGAGCACCAGTAGCAGTAGTGTTAACACGCTTGGGCAGCTTGCCCTCTTCCACCGCCTGATCGGTGAGTCGGTGCGCCAAATGAATGACTTGCTGGATTGTGGAAAGGTTAGCCTCCATTACAGACCCTTGGATTTCCGAAACTAAGCCTCTGAGGTATAGCTTGATCCGTCTAGATATGGGTCGTGACAAGTTAGGACATAAGTCAGCCAAGTTGTTGGACCTCTTAGTGTATGCCTCAATTTCTGATCCTTCCATCTTCAAACCATAATACTCTGTTTCAAGTTCCAGGATGTCGTCCAGGTGGCAGAATTCTTCCTTAATCAGATCCTTGAAGTCGCTCCAAAGGGTGGCATTCGCGTCTGCCAATCCGAGCATCTGGACTTATGTGTTACACCAAGAATACGCTTTCCCTTGCAACATGCTGGTAGCGTACTCTACTCGTTTGCTGGCAGGGCTTTCACTCTCTTCGAATGCGTATTCGATTCTTCGGATCCAGTGCAGAAGACCGATTGCCCCTTCAGTGCCGTCAAAAGTGGGAGGTTTGCATTCCAGGAACGCCCTGAAGGTGCCCATGCGTGTTGGAGAGTGCATGGGTTAACTCCTTGATTGGGTTGCTAAGGCTTCAGCAATCCGTTCGTTAATCAAGGTCGTCAGCTGACCCTGGGTCATGTCGAGACGTCCACTCATGATCTTCACGTCGAAGGAACTTACGTAAGAAAGGTGTCGCAAAGTGCGTAGGTGTGGAGTGTCAGAAGAGAGTAAGCACACAAGGTTCAAATAGCAATTATCACATTAACTAATGCATGTCATGAACAATGTACCAGGTAACTAACAAGTAGGTAACATAAATCATATCACCTAGAATGTTGAGTCTTGCACGTGGAGCGAAGCATCGTTGTGGATCGTTGAGCACTGTACAGGTTATAGTCTGGTTTATCAAAAGCTTTTCCCCTTTTTAAAACCAAGTTCACTATAACCAATGGCTCTGATACCAATCTGTCACACCCCCAAAATCCACCATGCGGAGTACCCCGCTTGGAGGCGTGACGTGACCATGATCGAGCCACCAATCATATTGGACATCGTAATTAAGTAAATAAGACCAACCACAATACGATTGGTGACCAAAGCTAGTTAACCATGTTTAGTTTAAACAACGGAAGCATAAAAGTAAATCCAAAAGCATAATTCCATAGTTTATAAGTTAAAGTTCAAAACGCAAGTTTAATAAGTTCATAAGGACTTAAGTAATAAGCACGGAACATAACAGTCCATACACCACAACGACTCCTCCCTCGTGCAAGCTCCAAGTGTTTAGCGACCTGTAAGGCATGTAACAACGAGTCAACAACAAAGTTGAGTGAGTTCACGTTTGGTTGTTTAATTTTAAGTTGTTTCTGAAAAACGTGGTTTGACTTTCGTTGGCTTAATTGCCGTGGGGGTTACCCCGTAGTTGAAAGTATGTTTAACCAGTTCCTTTTTCATTACCCAAACCATAACCATAATCAGTGGGGGCTTTCCCCGTGTGAACTACTAGACCATACATATCGACAACTAAGGAACAATAGTTGTGCCCTACATCAGTGTCTATCATCACTAACAGTTTGCCATAGTCCATTAGTACACGCCCGTCCGAACGGCACGGTGTGAGGTTTGTTAAACCTAATAGCGCTATTAACTAAAGACCCGCTCGCCATTGGCCTCGGCGATTAAGTCGATATAAATTGAGGGACTTCATGATAGAGTTTTGTCTAGCTAGTTTTAAGGTTGTTGTCCTGCACCAGGAGGACGAACGTACGTATTCTGCACCAAGAGAATTCGTAGGATTAATAATGGCATCCTCTTTATGGAGGATGGCCGTACATATCTTCCCAATGGGATATGTAGATTTAGTTTTAAATTCTTTAACCCATTCCCAAACCACCGGGAATCCCATGCCTTTTAGAAAGTGTGAACTCACCTCGGTTTGCTCGGTTAGATTCTCAAAAATAGCTAACAGTCAAGGTCGGTCAATCACGTCCTAATATGATTACCAGTCAGTCATTTAGTGGTTTTCAAATAGAGCACAAAGTTCCTACACGTATCTAACACATAACATGCATTACTTTAACTGTTTATGCCCATATATACTTCCCATCCATTCCCCACTCATAAGCAGACATACGATAATGCACATAACACATATAACATGTTAGATCATTCACAGATAGCATACTCGACATTTAGACGAGCAAATTACAACTTATGTCGTTTCAGCTTAAATATTCAAAACCGGGCTGTTTTCGGACATTTTAATAAAATAGTTAACTTATTCCAAAAATTTCCAAATTTTTACAGAATGTGTTAAACATTCCAAATTTTATTGTGTAAAAATATCGAGGTCCGGTTCATTATTAATATTTTATAAAAATTCATTTTCCGGACTGAACTCAGATTTATATTTTTCTGACCACAGTCCATGGAATAATTTATTTAAAATTCATTGAGTGTCCAATTTACGAAATTCCAGTGGAGTAATTACAAATACATCGGTGGTCATCTACAGTACAAGTTTCATGATCCAACTCTACACAGAACCCAACTTATGACAGAAAACAATACACATATTTTCAGCAGAAAAATACAGCTCTAGCTGCTGTTACGAAATGACGTTTTAAAAATAGTAAACGAAGTCCAAAAATTACGATTCCGGTGCCTTTAGAACCGTGTTTCATAATAACACGTTTTAGACTCAAAATATCATTTTTTCATGGAGTTTATGCCTGTTTACAGCCAACTGAAGTTGGCTGTAAAACTTGGACAGATTCTGTTTTCATTCTTTAATCTTCTAAGACGCGTTCGATTGATTCCGTTAGCATGATTAGTGATCGTAACAACATCAAACATCAATATTAACCAGCAACACATTAGATAATCAAACAAGAATCATAACAAAACAAGATCCAAGAGTTTTACACTAATATTTGCTCATTAACCACCATGTTCATCATTTTTAGTAGACTTTAAACTTTGATCTTATATGTTCAAGACTTTTATCCTACAAATCTCTTATTAACCACTTTAGACAAGATCAAGAAGGTGTTTAATAGCGTTGTAGAGAGGTCCTTGTGATTCCGTAAACACCGGGTCTCCTCGTACGAGCTCTAACACCTTGATATGTATGTGGAATGGCTTGATTGAAATTGAAAGATGTTGGCGGGTGTGTTGTGGCTCTCGGCCGTAAGCAAGACAAGGGAGAAAGAAAGTGCCAAATTGTTTAAGTGTTTGAATGAATGTAAGATGTGATCCTATGGTTCTATTTAAAAACCATCCATTCTTGTTGTCCATTAAACAAAGTGTAGCCAAGATATTAAGCATAGGCTAATTTAATAATCAAAAACTTGTGGTGGTGGTTTCCTAGGGGAAACCGATCGGATATGGGGGGTGGGTAATTAGTTGGTTTTCAACCAAGGTTAAATACTTAGTTAGATTAGTTAAGAGTTTAAATTAAGCTACTAGTGTGTCATGAATTATAACGGGTGTTAGGGTATTCGGGGACCCTAACTGGCTCAGAAAAAGAAAACAATGTCAATGACAATATTTTTATGTTCCGGGTAAAGTCCGGTTGTTCGGTTTGACACTGTTCCGTTAAAATGCTTAATTAATCCGTAAAGCGTCCTACATATATATTTTTGCAACGTTTTTAATTTTTAACACTCAGGAAGGCATACCGGACTATTTAGTAACTTTTCTGTATCCTACTAGTATGTTAACAAATACATGTAAGTATAACACAGATATCAAAAAGCAGTTAAGTAATTCCACACAGTCGTCAAGCACTTTAATTGTCATTAATAAATTGTACGGAATACATGGAATTTGAGGGTTGTCACATTGTTGCCTACAAGTTGGACCTACCTGCCGAACTTAATGGTGTTCACGATACATTCCATGTATCGAATTTGAAAAAGAGTCCAACACAAGAAACAGTGATCATTCCTGCTGATGAAGTTCATATCGACGACACGCTCCACTTTACCGAAGAACCCGTTGAGGTTACGGATTGGAAAGTTAACAAAACACGCAGGAGTAGTGTCAAGCTCGTCAAAGTACGATTGAATGCAAGACATGGGCCTGAATTCACGTGGGAACGTGAGGATCGTATGAAAGAGAAATACGCCCATTTATTTCCTAAGACCCCTGCAACTAGAAGAAGAGCCTAAAATTTCGGGACGAAATTTCTTTAACGGGGGGAGAATGTGACAACCCTCACAAAACCAGGTATCCGTACGAATTAATTAATATTTAATTAATGCTTAATTACTGTGCTTGCTTACAATTGTGGTTAAACTGTTTCTTGATTTCTGATACATACATACTCATGCATCACATTTTATACTGTCACTCTATTATTTACACACAAACATTAGTGACAACTTTGATGCACAAAAGCACAGTTAGCACACTAAACGGATAACCCAGTAATCATGCTGACATTGCCAGCACTAGACAGATATTGTCTCTGAGGCCAGTACGAGCCGGGAATAGATTACTACACTAGTAGGGAGTGTAGGGAGGTGAGGATTATATAACTGCGTCACTAGGTGATAGTTATGTTGCCCGGAAGTGCCTAAAACATACTTTAATTACAAAATTCTACACTTTAAACAAAAATTCAGCTTTTAACATAACTAGTAAAGTGCAAAAACTTGGTAAAATAATACTAGACACTTTCCAAGGTGTCGGGAATTTAATGTGTCACTAAAAATAATATTAACGACACTTTAAAGCTTTATTTGACGCTTTAACGGATTAACATCCAACCGAACAACCGGACTTTACTCGGAACATAAAAATATTGCCAAAAACATTGTTTTCACTTTTCTGAGCTAGTTAGGGTCCCCGAACACCCTAACACCCTTTATATTATATTACACACTAATACACTAATCATATCATTAGTTTTCAACCAAGTCCTAACTAGTTCCTTCACCATCTAACCCATACCCCCCCTAAAATGACGGTTACAAGGGGTAGTACACCCCCTTGATTTCTTTGATTATTTTAATCCTTATGTTTGATATCTTGGGGACACATTATATGATGGTTATTAGTGCAATTGGATTCTAAATTTACAAGTAAGTTAACCATTCTCTTTCATAAACACAACATCAACCAACTCACTCTCTCTCCCTCTTCCTTGCTTGCGGCCGAACCCAACAACACCCACCATCATCATCACTTGTTCACTTTCAAGCCATCCATACATACCCAAAGGTGTTAAAGATCATACAAGGAGGCTCGGTGCTTTCGGAAACTCAAGGACCTCTCTAGATTTCTTTATCCACCTCGTTTACGTCTTGCTTCTTCCCTAGCCTTGAGCTAGTAGTAAGTGCCTCTAAACATCCTCTTGATCTTGTTTATGGTGGTTAATAAGTGATTTAATGGTTAAAAATCAAGAACACACAAGATCATAACAAAAAGTCTTGATCATATGATAAACAAGTTGGATAAAGAGAAGCTAGTTGTGTAAATCTTGTGAAACTTGTCTAGTTGTGATTATTTGATGTTGTTTGTTACTAGAAGTGGGATGGATCATCATCTAACCATAGTAGATCATGTTCAAGAACATGAACTAGTAGTATGTTAGTGCTAGAGTTGTAAAAAGATGATGGAACCATCCACCATGAAACATGAACTTGTGTAAACATAATTTTTCTTGTAAAATAAGGTTCTAAACTAGTAGATCTAAAGATCTACAAGTGATTTTTCGGAAGAACCAAGCGGAAAATGCTAGTTTTGTTAAAACCCGGATATTTTATAAACAAGAAGCATTTATAGCAACTAAACAAGTGTGTAAACACTCGTGTAACAATGAAATTTCGTAAAGAAATATTTTTGTAAACCTTGACTAGAAGTTGTAAAACTTCGAGTTCTTTAAAAATAAAGTTTATAAGAAACTAATTTTATTTTTAAAGATAACAAAACCTACTAAATACGTTAGAAACATACTACATGTTTTTACAAAACATTCAAGTTCACGAGTTTATGATTTATTCATATTTTGTCTAGTTTGATGAATAAATATTGTATGTTGTTGATTGGTAAATTGTTTGAGTGAATTTTGAAAAGAAAATGATACACTTTTAAGCGTGGACACCTCCAGTTACAGAGGAAACTCTGGCGAAATTTTTCTAGAAATATAACACTTAGAAATATTTTTCTAAGCAAATGTTTACAAAATATATTTTTTAACTTGTTTTTCCAAATAAACTTCGCCAGGATTTTTATTACAAAGTGTCGGAGGTGGATTTTTGTAAATAAAACTTGTTAAATATATATATTTAGAATATATATTTCAAGATAAAACGCTTGTGTGATTATGTGATTATTTTTGTGAACTACATATATTATTTTTAGGGCAAAAATAATATAACTAGAATATATTATGAAATCACGACTCCAAAATAATACCAACGCTATCTCACATAAATATTTAAGTTATATAAGTATCGTAATATAACGCGAACTTTAAAAATGTAACTTATGTATTTTCGGAAAATACTCTTAAATGTGTATTTTGACAAAGTATTATTTTGGAAATGGTTTGGAGTAAAATATAATATTTTTGGGAAAAATATGTATATTTTGGAGTTAGAATATTTTAGACAAGTGATTAAAATATATTTTCAAGTGAGACTTAAAAATATATTTTCGAAAATATAACGTATACATGTATTAAAACCCCCATCCTTGGGAAGGAATATATTTACTAAATAATTAAGAAGTGTAAACACGAAATAGTTGTCTAACTATTTCTCCAATAAAACGTTAAACCCTAAGCCAAGGCACGGCCATCCGTCTAATAGAAGTTAGTACGTGTAGGTCGTCACGCAGCAGGTTGATTTGGGATTGACTATTTCGAGACGCACTTCTGTGAGTTCATGTCCCCCTTTTCTCTTAACTGTTTTCATTTTTTATACTTCGGGGGTGGAATACATGTTACAGTAATTACGAATACTTTTATACATGGTATGGTTAGCTTAAGGAGGGTTTACTACTTAGATCATGTGAGTGGGTAGGCGTGTAACTGAGGCCATTAATCCTCATAGTAGGACTGAGGGTCATTAGCGGTAGATCTATCTGGGTGTAGCGAGCCCAACTCCAGGCCCACTGTACGGACCTCGGGGTGACTTTGAGCCCGACGCATAAATCTGCTAGGTTTGAGTCTTCCTACAGCACTTCACACATATCATTGGATTTGCAACCCAATGGTGATCTCTTTTTCCTTATTTGCTACATACCAGGGATTTTTCATACATACGAATACATTACAAAGGTTTTACATACTCACTTTTACATGAACTCGCTCAACTTTATGTTGATTTTTCAACTTACATGTATTTCAGGAAATTAGTGGATCTGGCAAGGTTTGCACTGGTCGTCACGATGCATAGGAGTAATGGTGTCATCCGAGTTTAGGAATTGTGATCTTTGCCTGGACGGGTCACAAGTCTTAAACTATGTTTCTAATCATGTCTTTTGGTTGTGTATGTGAACAAGTTTTAATTATGTCATGGTTGTAAGTGTCTACTTTTAAAACATTGTTGTCATGTTAACTTTTAAAACTTGTTAATTGGATGAACATCATGGTTTTATTTTCATATAGCATGGTTATGATATGTGCTATGGTATTAAGAAGTCACACCAAAATAAACCCACGCTTCCGCAAAGCCAGGGTGTGACAACCAACTTCAAGCGAAATAACCCTTTTGAGCGGAATACCCTTTTCAAACGGAATCACTAATTTCGTGTGAACTAACACCCTTTCAAACGGAATCACAGATTGGAGCGAAATTAGTGATTTCACGCGAAATCACTCAAGCGAAATAACAATTTGAAGCGGAATAGCGGATTTCATGCGGAATCAAGATGCTATTTCAAGCGAAATTATGCTGATGTCATCAACTCGAGCTGAATTTTGTCAAATTGATCAAGTTTTAATCCGTTTTTAAGTCTGAAACTTTCAAGGGTTTGTTAAAACACAGTTTCGCACAATATGTGAGAAAATTAGCCGATTTTAACCATGAAAACAAGTTCAATTTAGAAAAGAAGGTGTAGAAATCAGAAAATGCAGCTGATTTGGTAAGAACTCTTCCTCCTGAGCTCTGATACCACTTGTAGGATCGTTTTCTGACCCAAACGAGTCGATCAGAAGAGTTTTTGCTCGATACGAAAGGCGGAAACAAACGTATCAAGTTCAATTCAGCTAGAAATTCACTTTAAACTGTGTATAGATTGATTTGAAAAAGATTTACAGCGAGTGGACACTTCGGCAGCACTTTGGCTCTCAACCGGAAACTACTGAACTAACTCAAACGAAATCAGATCAAGGATATATATAGGCTGCTAATTCCGCTTGAACTGGCTCAAACGGAATCAGGTTTCAAGCGAAATCAGTGATTTCGTTTGAAATACCAAATGCTGATTTCATGTGGAATTAACAAGTCTAATTTCGTTTGAAATGACACATGTGTCATTTCAAGCGAAATTCCTATAAACTCATATTTCTCGTTTTTCGTGCCCTGATCTATCTCTTACAATACAAGACTCGATACAAGACGAAGTTGACAGACGCATGCACCAACAGATTCTTCGTTTGCCAACTTTAGTCCCTCTAATTAATCTTTTACACGTTTAAAGTTCATGACACGTGTCGATATCCTATTGGACATGAATTTTTGAGGTGTTATACAAATCTCAATGGATTTTATAACAAAGTTACCAAAGTCACCCAGAGGTCATGACACGATTTTGGTAATCGTAGACCGTCTGACTAAATCTGCACACTTTTTACTGATCAGGGAAAATGATAACACAAGTAAACTGGCCGAGCTGTACCTTAGAGAGATAGTTGCACGACATGGAGTGCCTCTCTCGATTATTTCCATGGTTGCAGAAATCGGCGCCTAGGCGCTAGGCGGTCATCTACTGCCTAATTTTGAGCTAGGCGGTCAATTAATCGGTCATGGTCAAAAATCGGTCAAAATCGGTCCTAGGCGGTCAAAAATCGGATTAATCGGACAATATTAGTCGGTCAAAATCGATCAAAATCGGTCCTAGGCAGTCCTAGGCGGTCCTAGGCGGTCAAAATTGGTCAAAATCGGTCAAAATCGAACCATACTATCTGAAACTTGAAGTATTTATGTGAATTTTGAAGTATTATTTTTATATTATTGGGTATATATATATAATTTTGAAAAAATACATATAAAAATCCCATTCCGATTAATCTCGATTAATCCCTAGGCTGTACCTCACCGCCCGACTAGCGCCTAGCGCCTTCTACAACATTGATTATTTCTAACAGAGACGGGAGATTTGTGTCAAGGATTTGGCAATCCTTCCAAGAAGCCTTTGGTTCTCAGTTAAATCTGAGTACTGCATTTCACCCACAAACTGATGGCCAGAGCGAACGAACGATTCAAACGCTGGAAGATATGTTACGAGCTTGCGTAATGGACTTGGGTGGTAGTTGGGACACTCATTTACCATTGGTTGAGTTCTCATATAACAACAGCTACCATACAAGTATTCAAGCTGCACCGTTTGAAGCTCTATACGGACGCAAGTGTCGATGACCGTTATGCTGGGCAGACGCGGGTGATAGGCAGCTTGTTGGCCCCGAATTGGTTCAAGAGACGACAGACAAGATTATGCAGATCCGAGAGCACATTAGGGTTGCTCGTGACAGACAAAAGAGCTACGCAAACCAAAGAAGGAAACCTTTGGAGTTTAAAGTGGGAGACATGGTCTTATTGAAAGTCTCACCCTGGAAGAGTGTAGCACACTTTGGGAAGCGTGGAAAGTTAAACCCACGATATATTGGACCTTTCAAAATCCTGGAAAGGATTGGTCTTGTTACTTACAAGTTGGATCTACCTGCAGAACTGAATGGAGTTCATGATACATTTCATGTGTCTAATCTGAAAAAGAGTCCAACTTAGGAAACAGTTGTCATTCATGCCGATGAAGTTCACATTGACGACACACTCCACTTTACTGAAGAACCTGTTGAGGTTACTGACTGGAAGGTTAACAAGACACCCAGGAGTAGTGTTAAACTCGTCAAGGTTCGATGGAATGCGCGACACGACCCAGAGTTTACTTGGGAGCGTGAGGACCGTATGAAAGCAAAATATCCACATTTGTTCCCCAAGTCCCCTGCAGCTAGTAGCAAAGCTTAAATTTTGGGACGAAATTTTCTTAACAGGGGGAGAATGTGACAACCGTCGAAAATCCAGGTATCCGTACAATTAATTAACTATGATTAGTGCTTAATGACTGTGCTAAACTACAATTAACTACTTTCTGAATATTGCATCATACTTACATGTGCATCACATATTGCAAATAACACATCATTATTGCATACAAACAATGTTGACATACTTGATGCACAAAGCACAGTTAGCACAGTTAGCACAGTTAGCGGATAACTCAGAAAATGCTGATGGGATTCAGTACATAGACAGGCAGTGTTTTGAGACCCAGTATGGGCAAGAGACTAAGTACTACACTAGTGTAGTGTGTAGGGAAGTGAGGATCACAAAACTACTTGTCTAGGTGATAGTTTAAGTGCCGGAAAGTGCCTAAAACTCACCCAAAGTGCAGAATTTTGTATAATTCAGCAAAAATCAGCTTTTAACATGTTGGTAACATGCAGAAAATTGACTAAATGGTCCTGAATGCTTTCCTAAGTATCGGGAATTAAAGGTGTCACAAAAGGTTACATAAAGGACACTAAACGGCATAACTTAGCACTTTAACGAACCAGTATCTAACCGAACAACCGGACACTACCCGAAACATTAAAATCATACTAGAAGCATTGCTTTATTATTTCTAAGCTAGTTATGATCCCCGAACACCCTAACACACTATATAACATACCTTATACATAAACACTAACCAATACACTTGGATTTCAAGTAATTAACTTAACCATCCATTTAAACTTACACTTAGACCCCCCCCCATTGTGTGTGGACGGTCACCATGTGGCCCCACCCTTGATCACACTAAATCTCATTTCATTTTCCTTAATCTTGTGAAGATTTGCTAGAGATTATGTAGTGTACTTTGAGAACATATGAACCAATGGGTAATGCATCAACATGGATATAAGGAGATTAGGCCCTCATTATCATCACCACACTTAATCACACCACTCCACCTCCTTCCTCTTCTCTCCCTCTC
This sequence comes from Helianthus tuberosus, assembly GCA_030545235.1. NCBI lineage: Eukaryota > Viridiplantae > Streptophyta > Magnoliopsida > Asterales > Asteraceae > Helianthus > Helianthus tuberosus. The sequence continues at coordinate 181,073,913 of CM060363.1, read as the reverse complement.
GGCCGTAAGCAACAAAAACATCATCATCATTCATCAAATTCCATCCATTACCAAGTTCATCCTAAGGTTCTAGAAGGTGTTTAAGGAAGTGTGGAGCTTGTGGATCTTGAAGGACCTTTCTCATTTGCTTTTATCCAACCCATTTGTCATCTTCAACATCTTGTGTTCATCCCTAGCCATAGAGCTAGTAGTAAGGCCCTTATGATCTCTTGTTACTTCATATTTTGATGGTTAAAAGATGATGAACATTGTTAATCATGAAGAACACTAAAGAACTTAATCTTGAAACTTTAACATAAGCTTAATAACACAAGAATACATGTTGATTTGTGTTGATTTGCTTCTTGATGATTGATGATTTTTGTGGATATGTTAGACATCATAAGAAACCTACTAGATTGTGATTAAACACATGATCTAGTAAGTTAAAGTGGTGATCTTGTGAAAAACCAAGATCATCATACTTTATGTGTAACCATGAACTTGAGAATAAGTTGAAATCTTGGAAGTTAATAATCAAAGAGAGTTAATAAACTTATGGATCTAAGATTTATGACTGGTTTTCTAAAAGAACCAAGTTCAAAATATGATTTTTAGAAGATCATGGTTCTTACTTAAATACACACCATTTTTTGGTGGCAAAACGAGTGTATAAACACTTGTGAAACATGAAGATGTCATAAAGAAATGTTTTTGTAAAACTTGTTTACAAGTTGTAAACACCTAAATCTTCCAAGAATGAGATTTTTAAAGAAGTAAACACACTTTAAAGGGTAACTAAACCTAGTAAATACACCACCAAGTTACTACAAGTTTTTATGAAAGTTCAAGTTCATGAATGTTATATAAGTTACATAATTTTGGCACTCAGTAAGTGTAGATTGATTGTTGATTGTTTGTGATGATTTTGAAAAGAAAATGATATGCTTTGATAGCATGGACACCACCATTTTTAGGTGAAACTATGGCAAAATTTTCTAAAAATATAAACACTTAGAAAAATGTTTTCAAATAAATATTTACAAGTGTGTTTTAACTATGGTTTTCAATATAAACTTTGCCATAGATTTTGCTACAAAAATACAAATATTGGAGGTTGATTTTTATAAATAAAAATGGATAAATATGTATTTAGATTATATATTTACATTAAAGACACATGTGTGATTGTTTGTATATTTTGTGAACTAGTTATATTATTTAAGGATTTAAAATAATATAACTTAACAAATACCAAGAAATTTCAATCCGAAATATTACCAAGAATCATACGGAATAAATACACAAGTTACACACACGACGTTGACAAACCGAACAAGAAGCATAACTTACAAAATATTCCGGGAAAATACATTTATGAATATATATTTTTGGTGAATATTATTTTGGGTACACAAGAAATGAAAATGGGATTTTTACAAGTATTACAAAGTTATATCACATTTTTGACAAGGAAAAGATATATTATTTTTTAGAAGTGAAAATATATTTTCTTGGGATTATTAAGAAATATAATATTTTTGGGAAAAATATATATTTTCTTGGAATACAGTGTTTTTGAATAAAAATAAGGATTATATATATTTTCTAAGTGAGACTTAAAAATATATTGTTATTTGGAATAATACCCCGGAATACGACGCCAATACTTGGCAAGATACACGAATACACATATATGAGATACCCTCATCCTTGGGAAGGAAATACGAACATAAAATACTTGAGAACTTAAAATATAATTTAAGTTAAAATAGTTATTATCTTAACAAGTGATTATAACTTGGAATAATATTGAAAACATGAAAGTAACGTAACTCAAAAACATTAATGCAAAGACAAGGCACGACCCGTCCGTCTAATAGACGTTAGTACATTGTAGGTAGTCGTGTTTGCTGAGGCGATTTGAGTTGCGATTCTGAAGATGCAAGACTGTGAGTTCATGTCCCCGTTTTCTTTAAACTGTTTTGTTTATTAACTTCGGGGGTGAAATACATGTTACAAAAGGATTACATACAATTACAATTGGTATCGTTAGCCTAGGAAAGCACAGTAGATCATGTGAATGGGTAGGCGGATACTTAAGACCATTAATCCTCGTGTTAGGACCGAGGGGCATTAGTGATAGATCTATTTGGGTGTAGCGAGCCCACACCCATGAGGACCAGTGTGGCCCATAGGGTGACTATGTCTTACAGCCGGAAGCCCGGTACAAATTTGCTAGGTTTGAGCCTTCCTACGCCGTCACACATACCAGTGGCCTTGCAAACCAATGGTGATCTGTTTCCTTGATTGCTATCATACCGGGAATTGCAAACATACATACATACACTGTTTACAAAGGTTTTATACATACATACATGAACACATGAACTCGCTCAACTTTTGTTGATTTTTTTAAACTACATGTATTTCAGGGAACTAAGTGGATCTGGCAGGTGTGTGCATGTTTTCAAGCTGCGTTATGAAAAGATGTCATCCAAAGTTTTGGAGTTTAGGAGATGTATCCTATTCCTGGACGTGATACATGGTTCTAAACCTGGTTTTTATTAAGATCTTTTGTCGAGTCTTTATGAACTCAGTAAAACTTGTTGTGGTTTGTAATTTGATTTCGGTGTCAACATTTCAGACAATTATGTTATGGTCTTTTCAAACGTAAATTATGGATGAATATTTAATGGTTTTATCATATAGCGTTATTATGATTGAATGCTATGGTATTAAGAAAGTCACACCAATAATCACGCTTCCGCAAAAGTCAGGGTGTGACATACTGTGAGTTTGAGAGCAGTGTTTGTATTATCACTTTTAAACAAACTCTCTAGTATCAATACAAGTGCGCTTTAACTTTGAATCTTAGTCTTATATCTCGTGTTCTTGTCTCAGTTGCATACCCGTTTGGATTCCGCATAACCGGATGTGTTCGGTAAAAAGGATAGTGATGCAGGCCCAAGTGTGGAGGAACGGGCTATTTTGTATTTGGAGGCCCAAGACCGCGTAACAAAAGGGGCTTCACTAAAATGGCTCTAACTTGGGCTACGAGGGTCCGGTTTGGGTCATCGTCCGGGCAAAAAAACGCTTATTTCTATTACTTATTTGCATTTTTATGTTTTTTTTTATCTATTTTGGGCATTTTGTTTTAGGCCGTGTGTTTGGCCCGTTATCTTTTTTAGGCCCATTTCGAATTTCGGTTTCTATTTATATGTCCTTCTAGTAATATGAATGATCAGAATTGAATTTTGAAACTATTGAATTTGTTACTTCAAATTCTGTTGCCTTTGGGTTGCAATTTGGGGGTTGGGGAAGAACACACGGGTATTCTTTGAATCAACGTGTTTGATCTTCGTTTCCGTATCACGCGCTACATCAGATAGGTTGTTCTAGATCCTCCTCTAGTGGACCTACAGCCACCGAAGTTGTTTGGACAATATGAGTTTATTTCGTCACGTTGAAAAAAAAAACAAAAAAAAAACATTTATATTTGACTTAATCGAATTTGAACAACAATTTTATCTTTTTGGTGTATCATCACTCTATTTATTGAATTTGTCTTTTGGTTGTTTTAAAAAGTGTCAGTACCTTTTGAAAACTCAAATAATAACAATATACAAACTAAACATAATAATCAAAATATATAACCAAATTAAACGTTGATCCCTTCAATGAAAGTACATAGTATCCTTCAATTATTCCATAATCATCCAGTGTTAGGACGTTTCACAACACGTGCCTTCTATGTTGCCTTCTCCAACGTATCACGATTCCAAATGGTCATCGTCCTCCTCCTGAATGTGTTGAACTGATTCTTTGAGACCGCTTGTTGTTCGTTGGATATTCTGAATTATCTCCTAAAAAGACACATATAATGGATTAATAACCCAAATGTAGTGGTAAAGATTACAAATATTTCTTATAATTTTGGTAGACATTGAATTCTAGAGTTGATTATCTTTTGTAGCTAAAAATTTAATCATATGAAGAAAAACAAGTGATATAACATAAATGAACCAGCATATATATCTACGGATCTTAATTTGTGGATTCAACTCTATATAAAAAAAGTAGAAAAAAAATTCGTAAAACACAAATTAACATCTGAGAATGAAGTAAGTACCAGTTTGTCATCTTCAGTGAGGATTCCCTTGGAGAGTATGTCGTCAATATACCTTTTGGCCATTGAGGCATAAATCTCACGAGACTCTGAAACCTGAAGAATTTCTTGGTACTTCCTTTTCAACTTGGGGCCTTCCGGTAGTTCATAAGCCCCCTGTTTATTAGTTAAAGAGTTATTCAAATGCAACACTCATCTGATCTTTGATTCATTTTAAGCTTTGAAACATAAAAACAAAACAGAAAATGGTTCAAGTTATATCATCCTCCGCTTGCACTATAATACAAGAAAAAAAATAAACCGTTGTTTAATACTATACTATACACCAAGTTTCCTGACACACGGAAACGAAAACTATGAAAACTTACTTGAAATTCCAAAGCTTTTTGAAGTTGTACTACCACCTCACCAGCAGTGGGTCGTTCTTTTATCTCTGCATGTAAGCATTGAAATGCAATCCTTCTGAATGTAACCAATGACTTACGCTCAATTTGTTCCTTTAGGCCATCAAACACTATCTCATCAAACTGTGCTACTTGAAAGAGACGTTTAACCAAAACGTCTAAAAACTGGTTGTGATCTCTGAAGTCTTGTGGGTATGCCAATCTCCCACACAATATTTCAAATAAAATCACACCAAGAGAGTAAATATCACTTTCTTTGGTTAACGTATGTGTTTCCCAATACAATGGATCACAATAGCCAGGCGAGCCTACAACATCGTCGATGACATACTTTATCTTCTCATTTGCCGGATATGATAAGGCATGCTCAAAGCCAGAAATTTTTGCTTTCCAATCCTTGGTTAGCAGAATGTTGGAACTTTTTAAGTCTCTATGAATCACCGCATCTTGTCCTACACCACCTCCATGAAGAAACTTTAACCCCTTTGCAATATCAATGCATATCTTAAGTCGTTTGGACCATGATAAACTAGTATCATTCAGACGCCGATCGAGACTTTTCTTAGAGGTATACTCATAAACAATTATTTTTTCATCCATTTCTTTACAATAGCCTACAAGGCTAACAATATTCTCGTGTTTATACTTGAAAAGAACTTCAAACTCTTTCAAAAAACCATTTTCCCATGAAAAACTAGTACCGTTCACAGCAACTTTCTTTTGCCTATTGAGACTAAACCGCTTCACAGCAACTTTCTTTTCCCTATTATTGTATTGTACTTTTCCTTTGTAAAGCTTCCCATATCCTCCGCTCATGACAATTTTGTTATCACTGAAGTTACCTGTGCCCAATCTTATGCAATCAAGTGAAATTTTGAGCGTCCGATTTTCCTGTGTAGAAAGTCTTAAACATTATATTTGGAGGTTTATTGGTTTTAATAATATTTCCCAAAATTAAAAAATGAACCTACATGCACAACTTTTTATTTTTGTAATTCACACAATTTCATATTTCATTTGTGTATTTAAAATAATTTACACCACAACGATAATTTGGGAAAGCATAGTTCTCAAATAAAAACTTAACCAAGTAAAATTTATTGTGATCCGGAATATGAAGAAAAAATCCTCTTAACCATAGCCAAAGTGCTACGGTTAACAAGACTGTATTTAGCAAACATGGACTTACGTGAAAGTACAATGCCTTCTCAAGTTCGTTGATGACGACTTTGATTGTTGGACGCTCGGCTTGAGATTTTGCTATACATTGATGTGCAATTGCTAAAAATGTATCCAAAGAATCATGATCAGGTCGTACTTTTGTAGTAAAACTGAGTTCAGAAGCTTCATCCATTATTATTGAATCTAACATTTCTTTGATTGTTCCATTTCGGAAGCTTTTTCGAACAATGGGCGCAAGCCCCTTTTCATGTACCCGCATGTAACTTGAATCATAGGCCAAAGTACCTGAGAAGATCTCAAATAATACTACTCCTAAGGAGTAAATATCTGATGCTTTTTTTAACCTACGTGTTCTCGCAAACTCTGGATCCAAATATACATCTGTTCCTACAATACGCATTGTATTGATGGTGCTCGCCTCTTGATTCACATTGCAAATTTTAGAAAGCCCAAAATCAGCAATCTTGGCCTCCCAATTCTCATCCAACAAAATATTGTCACTTTTTATATCACAGTGTAATATACCCTTTTTGTCCTCCATAGTTGTGTGCAGGTAATTCAGTCCGTTTGCCATACCAATGCACATCTTCAGACGTTGTGCCCATGTAAGATTAATCATCTTATCAGTGCTTTCCAAATAACTAGCCAAACTTCCATGAGAAGCGTGCTCGTAGACAAGAAGCATTTGATTATCTTCAACACAAAATCCTAGAAGAGATATAATGTTTGGATGCTGACATTTGCTGAGCGCATCAATTTCAACAAGGAACCCTTCTCTTCCTTGACTGTCTTCTCTACTCTTGATGCGCTTTATAGCTACTATAGTAAGTCCATCTCTACTCTTCATTTTCAGTTCTGCTTTGTACACGGAGCCATATCCGCCTGAGTCAATATAACAGTCTTGGCTAAAATTATGTGTGCCCGATAGGATATCCTTGAGTGGAATCTTCAAATGTTCCAAGTTTTTTACCTTCTCGCTTTGTTGTTCCTTGGTTCCAAAAAAAAAAAGAAAGAAATCAAAATTACGAGTTGAATAGTTGATCACGAGTATAATATAACTCTGTTGGCCCTTTTCAAGAAATTTAAGAAAAAACATCAAAATTAAAAGCGGAAGAAATATCGTTCACACATCATGAATGAGCACATGCACTCCTTACTACTATTGATCAATTATATAACAGAAGTGTATGGTTAGCAAGACTTATATTTTAAGCGTTGACTTACTTGAAAGTATAATGCTTTGTTAAGTTCCTCAATCACGACTTTAATTGTTGGACGCTCTGCTTCAATTTCTGCTAAACATTGGTATGCAATTCTTGAAAACGCAATCACAGAGTCATGATCTGGTCGTAATTTTAGAGCTAAACCTAGATCAGAAGCATCACCCATTATTTTTGGATCTAACATTTCTTTTATTGTTCCCCTTTTGAAGTGTCTTTGTGCAATGGGTGCAAGGCCCTTGTCATTTTCGTCAATGTAAGTTTTATCATAGGCCAACTTACCTGAGAAGATCTCAAATAAAATTACTCCAAACCAGTAGATATCTGATGCTTTTTCTGACCTGCCTGTCTTAGCATGTTTTGGATCTAAGTACGCACGTGTCTTAATGGTGCTCGCCTCATGATTCACAATGTGAAACTCAGAGAACCAAAAGTCCGTAATCTTGGCCTCCCAATTCTTACCCAAGAGAATATTGGTGCTTTTTATATTATGGTGTGCCATGCTTATCTTGTCCTCCAGAATTGTGTGCGTGTAACTCAATCCATGTGCTATATCAATGCACATCTTCAGACACTGTTCCCATGTAAGATTAATGGTGCTTCCCAAGTAATCGTGCAAACTTCCATTAGAAGCGTGCTCATAGACAAGGAGCATTTCATTATCTTCATCACAAAACCCAAGAAGGGAAACTATGTTGGGATGCTCACATCTACAAGCCACATCAAGTTCAGCAAGGAACCCTTCTCTACTGAAGATGCGTTTTATAGTTACAGTACTGTTGGCCAGTTCACCAAGTTTATATGTCCTCTTCAATTTTATTGCCATGGAACATTTGTACACTTTACCATATTCACCAGACCCAATACAATATTTTTCCTCAAAGTTATTTGTGGCCACCTGTATATCTTTAACTGCAATCTTCAAATAATCCAAGTCTCGCATCTGCAAGATTACACGGAAGTACTGTAATTTATACACGCTAGAAAAGAAGAAAACAAAATCAAAATTACAAAATTGTTTCTGATTTATCGTACGTTGTTTAGAATCTCAAGAAATATATCTAAAAAACAAGTAGTTTAAGAAGTTGAATACCAGAATAATTCATCTTTTAAACGTTCCTATCTTTCTTCTTTATTAACGCCTCTAATTCTTTCTCTATTTTCTCTTGTATAAACATGAATTTAGATCCCCAAAATTATTAGATAAATATTAGTCTTAAGCTAGATCTTAGGGGCTGTTTGGTAGCCTCTTAATGACCATTCAGATGCTACCTCTTAATGGTTTAAAACCTCTGAATGAATAAGAGGTAACCTTAAGTCTGAATGGTTAAGAGGTAACCTCTGAATGGCAAATCATCACATGTCACATTCTTCTACCTTCTCATTCGTAAAATTCTTAATGGTTCCATTAAGAGGTAGCCTCTTAATGGGCATTCAGAGGCTACCAAACAGCCCCTTATTCTTTAAGTTTAATACCGATATAATATAGGTTATATTATATTTCTTATTATTATTTTTATATCCTAAGTTGGGGTAGTTATCTAAAACCCCTTGTGTATATATGTAAGCGATGTATGTAACATTCAGATTTACCAATTCAATCAAGAACAATCATCAAGCATTCTGTTAATATATTCGAATTCATTCCAATATAGTGGTATCAGAGCCACCGATCCGCAATCAGTTTCAACGAATTCACAAAACATCATCATCAGATTTCGAATCATACGGTTACACCAGACATCAAAAACATGACAACAAATGGTGGGATTCAAACCCAGATTCCCAAATTACTGGGACAAAATTACTACCATTGGCATATACAGATGAAAGTCTTACTAGAATCGCAAGATCTATGGACAATTGTGGAGGAAGGTTATACAGAAATTGCATCCGGAGCACCAGAGAGTGAACAGAATGTTTACAAGGAGAAAGTCAAAAGAGACAAGAGGGCACTGCACATTATGTTTCAGGCAGTGAATGAAACAGTGTTTGAGCGTATTGCAACATGCAAAACGTCTAAAGACGCATGGGAAGTTCTGCACAAGGCCTACAGAGGGGAGAATAGGGTTAAAACGGTAAGGCTTCAAACCCTAAGATGTGAATTCGATAATTTAAGAATGAAAGAAAGTGAAACCATAGAAGATTATGTCAATCGCACTACAATAATAGTCAATCAATTACGTATGAATGAAGAACGAGTAGATGAACAACGTGTAATTGAGAAAATTCTCAGAAGTTTGACTAGGAAGTTGTAGTGGCCATTGAAGAATCCAAAGATTTAAATGCAATCTCCACCAAGGAGTTGCTAGGTATTCTTCAATCACACGAATTAAGGTTAAAACAGTATGATGATGTATCAGTAGAACAGGCTTTCCAGGTTCAAGGGAATAGTTATGATAGATCCAGGCAATTTAGGACTGATAATTCTGGAGGGGGACGAGGAAAAGGAAAAAGTAAATTCAACGGAATGATCAGATGTTACAATTGCCAAAGATTAGGGCATACGACAAGGTTTTGCAACAAACGAGAAGACAGTGATCGATCAAATAATATTCTGTTACATAAGGATGATGCAGAAGACGAGATCGATGACACTATGTTTATGATTTTTAATGTGGAAGAAGTAGTTAAGAACGATTGCTGGTATCTGGATAGTGGATGCAGTAATCACATGACGGGTAACAGGAGTTTGTTCATAAATCTGAATGAATCAGAAAGACGGGAAGTACGAACCGGAGACGACAAACGGTTAGAAGTCTTAGGCTGTGGAGATGTTAATGTCAGAATTAAGGGACATGAGAAGCGAATTCCAAATGTATTTTATGTGGTGGGATTAAAACACAATCTATTGAGTGTCGGACAACTAGTGCAAAAGGGCTATGATGTGAGGTTTAATGATAAATGATGCATTATTAATGATCCATCCGGTTGTTGCATTGGAACTATTAAGATGACAGGGAACAAAATGTTCCCATTGAATCTGAAACATGATATAATTCCTAGAGTATGTAACATGACGACACAAGATAACTCAATCTTATGGCATCGGAGATATGGACACTTGAACTTTGAGACATTGCATGACATGGGAATGAACGAGACAGTAAGTGGGTTGCCAAAAATTGCTAAATCACAACATATATGTGAAGGGTGTGTTTTCGGCAAACATGCTAGAAAACCTTACTCGAAGAAGGCAATATGGCGAGCAAGTAAACCTTTTCAGCTTCTTCATTCTGATATATGTGGACCCATGAAAACACAATCAATCGGAGGTTGTAAGTACTTCATTACATTCATAGATGATTTCTCGAGAAAGACGTGGGTATATTTCATGTTCCCTATGCTTTAACATCATTGTAGAGCCTTGAAATGGGGTTAACGGGGCTTAAACGCGTCGAAAAACAAGTTTGGTACATGCAGGGACAAAAACTGTCAAAAAACTGAAACTTCTGGCTGACTGGCCAGACGTGTCGGGACAGATGGGCCTGTCTCTGTCGCGTGTCGCCTGGGCTGCCTCTGTGCAGAAACCAGTTTTCAACAAACAACTGCTGAATCATGGTTTTAGTCCTTGGTTTTTGCAATCTATGAGCTGGTTTGTGTGTTTAGCAAGTTGCCCAATCATGGATTAACAAGTGTAAGGCCAAGATCAAACCTCAAAACACATGGAATGATCCTATTGATCCAAGATTCCTATAAATAGCAAGGGATTTTTCATGGGTTCTTTGCTCGTTTGCTTCTTGTGCTCTAATCAGCTCTAAGTTGAAGCTCTCACTTGTTGAAGGCTTCATACCTGAGTTTTCTTGTTCTATCTCCAAGCTTGGACCCTTTGTAAGTTTCTTTCATGCTTGGTTATGCTTTTCAAGCATGAAAGTCAAACTGTGTTTGACTTTCTGCTTTGACCATGAATTGGTCAAGACAAATTTCGTTCGAACTTTGCAACGTGAGCGTAATCATGATGGTTATAGTCCCTTGTGACTATACCTACTGATTACCACGTCGATTAGTCGAAGTGACGAGTCAAAGTTTCGGTCAAAATTCCGATTATGCGTATTTTGCGACGAAACTATTTTCGGGTATCAAAACACTTTGTTTTGATATCAAACCTGTTTTCGAACTTAGTTAAACATGTTTTAACATGTTTAACTCGTCACTTTTAGTTTAGTGCTTGTATAGGATCTTAAGTCAAGCAGTCTTGACAATCGATTAGACTTTCGAACCTGACTCGTTTGGTCGATCATTAGGATCCGACCAAACATATATTGTGACCATAGTTGTATAGGGAATAACCTTCCGAGGTTATACCTTATGGTCACTTAGTTTAATTAGTTGTTATGATAGGTAGTTTATATGCCTTAGGAAAATGACCAAAATGCGCTTTTCATGCATAATTTGAATTTAAGCATATGTAACCTAAATTTTGTCACTTAAACTGATTATGCAACATATTTAAACATGTTAAGGCATATAATACTTGTCATAGGACTAGTTAGGCGTCTCGAACGCGCATTCGCGCGAACGACGCGTTAAAGTAGCGTAGACTACCTTAACGGGTCATAACGGGTCGTAAGCACTTAGGATAGGTTCCGATTTAGAATATAGGCTTTGTTAAACCTTATCACATGAGTTCCAATACTCATTTGGTTTACGAAACCTCATTCTACCCGATCTCCCGAATTACGTGTCGAATAATTAACATAGCGATCCGATTACTAGGTGCCACTTGACTTCCTTGGTTTGCCCGAGCTTTGTTAGTTCACTTTAATCAAGGATACTTTGCAATTATTTTACTGCTTTCAATTGTTTTGGGGTGATTCATATGTGTTAAATGATTTCGATGATTCCAAAAACGAATACTATGGTTTATATTAAACACAACGATTTCGATAATGTGAACGAACTTGTTGGGATGTATTTACATAACGAATGACATTCATTAACAATGATCAAGCCGACCAGTAGTATGTTATGGTACCATAGGATCTAACAAATCCCGTTATCAAACTACCGACATGGTTACGTATGGGGGTAATGTGGGTAACGACTGAACCTAATGATTGTTAACTCACCCTTTGATGGTTTGTTAATACGAGTTGTACGATGGACGAGTTACGAAGGTTTGAATGTATTCAACAAGACGACCAAAAGTTAGTTTTCACAATTAAAACACGAACGACTTAAACGAATTGAACGATTGGAACGATATGAACGATTTAAACGATAAGAACGATTTGACCGATTGAACGATGATTTATAACACAAACGAGTTAAACGAATTGAACGATTGGTTTTTGGTATGTGATTAGATAACGGGACGGGTGTAACATGATAAAAGCATGGTAGATACGCCGCCGGTACTTCTTATATATAAGTGCTTTTATCATATTACATTCTATGGCGTTATTTAGTTCATTTGGACGAACGATTTTAAGCAATGACACACAACAATGTTTACTATACGATATAAACCATACGAGTTTTATTACGAGAACGATTTACAATTTGGCTTATATAAACAAATGTTTTAGTTTAGATTCATGGTAACGAGGTTTTATAAACTATAATCAACTTGTTTTGAGTTGGTTAATCATATTGCAATACTAAACACTTTTCAAAACAAAGTTTTCAATTATAGACTCTTATAGTCGTACGAGTTATTGCAACATGTATACAAACCATGAATCTGACACACTCACAAAAACCTAAGTGCTCGCCGGCATTTCTTTGCTGACTTTATTTTCACATATGTTTCAGGTGGTGTTGATTGATGATGTTGATTGTGAGTAGGATGCTTGTTCACATAGGACCGGGCGAGGCCTTAGTGACTTAATAACAAATGATAGACGATGTGGTTGTGTTTTATCTTTAATTTCAAGACAATGTTAATCACTTAATATTTAAATAAAATGAAACTTTTTAATCCATGTGTTGTGAAACAATAATTCTGTTGATCCACTCCCCGACGTTTCCGTCGCGGTTTGTTGTTTTACGCGGTCGGGGTGTGATAGAAGAGTTGGTATCAGAGCTCATGGTTATAGGGAATTAAGTTATTAGTAATGCTTTGACCTAGACTATAACTTTTCTAGGACCCTAATGCAAGTTTATTTGCGTTTAGATTCTAAAACAATACCGTCACCTATCTTTAGGTGATAACCACAACAAGAACACGAATAACAAATCCATTTTGAAAATCAATCATCTCTTCTTAGATGATTTGTTATAAGGTTTTGAACCTTCAAAGTTTTCAAAATCTCGTCAAAGTTTGGGTCTTATAATGTGAACACGTGCAATCTGGAAGGGTGGGTGCCTGTATCCTGATTTTTCTGTCTAAGGCTAGAGTGTTCGTAAAAATCCACATAATCGGACCAGTCACTCTTACCTGGGAACTCTTGAGATGAGTGTCCACTTATAGGCTAAAGCATGTCTTCGCGATACATTATTTTGACCCATTTACTTTGATTAGTCACTGTGTGTTGTTTGTTTGTTCGAGGTAACGAATGAATGATCGCCTTCCTTATGTTTTGTCGATGTTTTCGATACCTCTTTTGTTTATCCAATTGTCAATCTCACTCGTTTCTCATGTTTCCTTGTTCTTTTTAGAAAATGCCACCTAGACGTGATCTAGCACAGGATGCTGCACTCGCAGCCCTTGTCGCTCAGCAGATTGCTGCTGTGATTCCGAACCTAATTACTCAGATCAATCAAGCGAACAACAATAACAACAATAACAATAACAATGCTCAGTGCAGTTTTAAGACTTTTAATTCGGCTAAACCACTGAAATTTTCTGGGTCTCAAGGAGAAACTGCGCTCCTACAATGGTTCGAGAGTCTGGAAAGCACCTTTAGACGTGTTCAATGTCCGAATGAGTGAAAGGTTGAGTTTACGTCCAGTGTTTTCGAGAAATGTGCTCTAACATGGTGGAACGGTGTGATGAAGGATAGGGGTGCCGATATGGCTTTGGCACAGACTTGGGAAGAGCTTCGGGCTCTCATGATGAGGAAGTTCTGCCCCCGACATGACTTAAGGGCATTGGAACGAGAGTTCAACGATTTGAAACAAGATGGGGGAGAACACCGTGCTTACACGGACCATTATAAGGAGTTGAGTTTACTATGTCCTAGTATGGTTACCCCATTGGAGAAAGCGATCGAGAGGTATATCGATGGGTTGCCTGACTCTGTGCAAGACATAGTTACTGGTAGTAACCCTACCACTGTTCGTCAGGCTATCGAATTGGCTGCAACCCTGACTGAGTCTCAGGTCAGAAAGGGTAAACTGACCTGCAAGGGTGACAAAAAGCAGTCAACCGACACCACACAAGACAAGGGAAAGGGCAAGAAGAAGGGCGAGTCGTCGAGGAGGTCAAGGAAGCGCAACGCTTCTCAGAAATTGCTGTTACCGCACAAAACGTTCAGAACCCACCAGCCCAGCCTCCTGCAAAGAAACCGTATGCTGGTACTGCACCTAACTGCAATCGGTGCAATGGTTATCATGTGGCTCAGCAAGCTTGTAAACAATGCACTTCTTGGGGTAAACTTGCCACACAGCCAACATTTGTCGATCGGTTCCGAACCAAGCTGCACAGAATCCAGCACAAGCTCCAGCTCAGGGAAATTCTGCTAGACCTCCATTCCCACCTGGTTCATGTTATAATTGCGGAGAGATGTGTCACTACCGAAACAACTTCCCGAAACTAGTGAACGCGAATTCCAACGCCAATGCCAATCCCGCTCGTGGACGAGCATACAACTTGAACGCTAACGAGTCTCGTGCTGACAACGAGGTTGTTAACGGTACGTTCCTTGTTAACCATCAACATGCATCTATTCTTTTCGATTCTGGTGCCGATAGAAGTTTTGTATCGTTAGCTTTTGAGCCTTTACTTGCGATACCTAGAACCAAACTAAGGAATCCCTTATCTGTTGAAGTTGCTACTGGTGAACCTCTTGTACTTGATTCTGTCATTCGCGATTGTCAATTAAACCTCGATAACCATCTTTTTCCTATTGACCTCACACCGATGCAACTTGGAAGTTTCGATATTATCGTAAGAATGGATTGGTTAACTAAACATCATGATGAAGTGGTCTGTTTTGATAAGATTGTTCGTATTCCTCTTTCGTCTGGTGAAGTCCTAGAGGTTCGTGGTGAGAAGCCATCCGGTGGTTTGAAACTCGTGTCGTGTACAAAAGCCCAAAGATACTTACGAAAAGGATATGTGGCCTTTCTGGCACATGTCGTAGAGCAGAAAGGCAAGAGCAAAAGTATTCAAGACATTCCGATTGTTCGCGATTATCCAGAGGTGTTTCCTGATGAACTGCCTGGTTTGCCTCCAGTTTGTCAAGTCGAGTTTAATATTGATCTCATACCCAATGCCAACCCGATTGCTAAAGCACCTTATCGCCTTGCGCCGTCTGAGATGCAACAGTTATCGAAACAGCTTCAAGAGTTATCTGACAAAGGATTCATCCATCCGAGTTATTCACCTTGGGGCACTCCTGTCCTATTTGTGAAAAAGAAAGATGGATCTTTCCGAATCTGTATCGATTATCGTGAGCTCAATAAGCTCACCATCAAGAATCAATATCCCCTACCACGAATTGATGATCTTTTTGATCAGCTGCAAGGTGCTACATGTTTTTCCAAGATCGATCTGCGTTCTGGGTATCATCAGCTTCGTGTACTCGAAGAAGATATTCCCAAAACTGCTTTCCGCACAAGATATGGTCACTACGAGTTCACTGTCATGCCTTTTGGTTTGACGAATGCCCCAGCTATTTTCATGGACTTAATGAATAGGGTTTGTAAACCTTATTTAGACAAGTTAATCATTGTATTCATTGACGATATTCTTATTTATTCGAAGTCTCGAGCCGATCACGAACAACACCTTCGTCTGACAATGGAACTCCTGAAGAAGGAAAGACTATTTGCCAAATTCTCCAAGTGTGAATTTTGGCTTAAGGAAGTTCAATTTTTGGATCATATTGTTAACGAGTAGGGTATTCATGTGGATCCTTCCAAAATCGATGCTATTAAGGATTGGAACACACCTACGACACCTACAGAAGTTCGCTCTTTTCTTGGTCTTGCTGGTTGTTATCGTCGATTCATTTCGAACTTCTCAAGGATCTCGATACGTCTCACTGCTTTGACTCAGGAGAATAAGCCTTTTGAGTGGGAACCCAAACAAGAGGAAGCTTTCCAAACATTGAAACAAAAACTCTGTGATGCTCCTGTCTTATCTTTACCCGATGGAAACGATAATTTTGTTGTCTATTGTGACGCGTCGAATCTAGGCCTTGGTTGTGTTCTCATACAACGAGGCAAAGTTATAGCTTATGCATCGAGACAATTGAAAATTCACGAAAGAACTACACGACTCATGATCTTGAGTTAGGAGCTGTGGTTTTTGCTCTCAAAATATGGAGACACTATCTCTATGGCACGAAATGTGTGGTTTTCACAGACCACAAAAGTCTCCAACACATTTTCAATCAGAAGGAGCTGAACATGAGACAACGACGCTGGGTTGAACTCTTGAACGATTACGACTGCGAGATTCGCTACCATACTGGTAAGGCGAATGTTGTAGCCGATGCGCTAAGTCAAAAGGAACGAGTCAAGCTTCATTGTGTTCGAATTCTATCCAATATTCAAACTCGTGTCTCTCAAGCTCAACATACTTGTGTTTCACAAGACTTGATGGGTAAGGAATCACCACGTCAACTCGAGCTTAAACTCGAAACGAAAGACGATGGGTTACTCTATTTCAAGGATCGTTTGTGGATTCTGAAACAAGACAATCTACGCATTTTAGTGATGGATGAATCTCATAAGTCTCGTTATTCTATTCATCCTGGTGCTGACAAAATGTACAAGGATCTTCGTACTTAGTACCGGTGGCCTGGTATAAAAAAGGATGTTGCCTTGTATGTATCAAAATGCCTAACTTGTCTTAAAGTCAAGGCTGAACACCAACGACCATCGGGTTTGCTTGTACAACCAGAAATACCGGTATAGAAGTGGGAGAACATTGCAATGGATCTCATCACTAAGTTACCGCGCACATCTAGAGGTCATGATGCCATTTGGGTAGTCATTGATCGTCTTACGAAGTCAGCTCACTTTATACCTATTCGCGAGGATCTATCTGCTGATAAACTTGCCAAGATTTATGTTGATAAAATTGTGTCTCGTCATGGTGTCCCCTTGGATATCATATCTGACTGTGATGCTCGATTCTCATATCACTTTTGGAAGACCTTGCAATCTGCTATGGGAACCCAACTAAATCTAAGCACTGCTTATCATCCCCAGACAGATGGACAATCCGAGAGGACGATACAAACATTGGAGGATATGCTTAGAGCATGCGTGATAGACTTTGGTGATAATTGGGATTCTCATCTACCGTTGATCGAGTTCTCTTACAACAATAGTTATCACGCTAGCATCAATATGGCACCGTTCGAAGCTTTATACGGTCGAAAATGTCGTTCGCCTGTCTGTTGGAATTAGATCGGTGAAGCTCAACTTACTGGACCTGATCTCATTCTGGAAACAACATACAAAATCAAGAAAATTTGTGATAATCTTCTGACAGCTAGAAGCCGTCAAAAGAGTTATGCGGATATGCGACGTAAGCCCTTGGAATTTCAAGTCGGAGACTGTGTCCTACTCAAGGTATCCCCTAGGAAGGGAGTGGTCAGATTTGGAAAGAAAGGAAAACTTGCACCACGATACGTTGGACCATTTAAGATTGTTGAAAGAATCGGAAAGGTTGCCTACCGACTAGAGCTACCTCCTGAACTTTGGAATATTCACCCAACATTCCACGTGTCCAATTTACGAAAGTGTTTAGCCGATACTGATCTTCACATTCCACTTGACGAAATTCAAGTTGATGACACGATGCACTTTGTCGAGAAACCTGTGGAGATAATGGACCATGAAGTTAAGCGACTGAAGAACAAGCGAATACGATTAGTCAAGGTTCGCTGGGTATCACGGCCCCCGTCCCGGTGTGACCCGGTTCAGGAGCCGCGGGACAGAAACCCGTGGTATTTAATATTTGAGTTGACAGCGGAAGTTTAACCGGATCTTTTAAAACTTGAAACTTCCAAATTATTTTATTTCATAATTTGGGACAAACCCCGTAATTTACAATAGAGGAATCTCACGAGGAAATTCCCTGTTTTACAAAACATGCTTATTTATTTTATTGAGCCACCACTTCAAGCTTTGTTAGTGCTCCGTAGCACGTTTTCCTTGATTCACAGTAGGTCACCTGAAACATGTTTTGAAAATATTTTATCAGCGGGGAAATACTGGCGAGTCATTCAGGTTTAAACAAAATGACACCTGAGTTATAAATTACAGTATAAGAACGATTACAATGGCCACTATCTTATTTTTATCTGGCGTCGTGTCACATCCTGGTGACGATGGTCATACCACTATTGGGTCCTTTCACCCAAGTAGTGATGATTATCACTGTTAGGTTGATGAACCTAACCGTGAGAAATTAGTAATGTGCACAATACCCCACTAGCCAGTGATTCAAGATAACCACGACTTAATCCCTGTAATTATAACTTTGAAAATAATTGGAGTATTGTAAAACACTTTTAATAAAAAGAGAATGAATCACTTTGCAAGTTTAGACGGGCAGAGTTTAACCTACTGATTAGCCTGATAACCTAATTTAAACAGCAATGCATACGAAATTAGGTCAGTAACTTAATACAACATTTACGATAACTCACGAAATCAAAACCCTCACGACGAATGACAAAGGCATAGCCCAAATACGGGCAGCACTTAAACATCCACCGGATTGGTTTCAATCAATCGGATATTATATCATAGCAGTGATCGAGTTAATACCCTGTAATCGTAGCAGCGTTTCCCTACTCGGAAATTCGAATTTAAGCAGTATAGGATCGTTTTTGAATGAAATTTTCGAACACAGATGAAAACCCCATGCACAGGCTACCTATAGCAATTTTTTCAGTTTTACGCGGCCTGCGTAAGCCTTAACAGGATTTTACGCGGCCCGCGAGAGCCACCTAGTCTACGACTAGGGCTTCCGTGTCACACCTAGGTGTGCCACGTGTGCGACACGTGGCCTGGCATGCTTATCCAGTCAACTTTAAGTTGACGCGGCCCGCGTAAGACCATGCTTATCTTTTACGCGGCCCGTGTGAAACCCAGAAATCTTGTTTTCTTGGTTTTTCATGCACATTAGGGTTTCATGGGTCCGGGTTTTCACTTACGGGTTGGATTGGGGCATTTTTGTAGGTCCTTACACTGGGAGTCCAAACGTCGCCCAGAGTTTACTTGGGAACATGAGGACCAAATGAAAGCGAAATATCCACATTTGTTTTCACAAGTTTCCTCTAGTTAAAATTTCGGGACGAAATTTCCTAAAGTAGGGGAGACTGTGACAATTTTGCTCTTGTAAACGATTTACGATGTAAAAGAATATTAATTATAAACGAAACGATATGTTTTGGTGTCAATATTTGTGTATTTGTGTTTGACGATTTTACGTTTTGATTCTAATTCGATTTCAAGCTTTAAATCGCTTTCTGGAAAGTTATACGCAAACTGATGCGTAAACGTAATCAGTTTAACGCGAAAAACACTCCGAAACAGTGACAAAGGCTTAACATACCTTAAATAACCTTTACATAACTTAGAAATAAGTTTTGGAGGGTTTGGTATGCCAAAAACAAGTTTATTCGATCGCAGGGACTAATTGCGACAAACTGCGAAAGTATGCCAATTCGTATAGTTACGAACATTCTGGAAAATGATCATAAGCTAAACATACCCTAAATATCCTTTACATAGCTTAGAAATAGGCTTTGAGGGGTTCAGTATGCGAAAATAAACTTATTTGATCAATAGGGACTAAAAGCGTCAAAAAGTGTATAAGTTTGCATTTACGCGCATATCTTACATTCTGAACATATCCGGACATCCAAAAATTTTTGTAATTATTAAAATATTTTATTTAAGTGATTGAAATGCAAAAATACCATTCGTCGCGTAATTTGGATCGTTTTCGTGTCCGTTCGAGTTTTCGTCGTAATTAACCGAATAACGTGCCCGTACGGTCAAACGAACCGACATCCGAGATGTTTTCAAGCATATTTCATGTTACCTATGCTTTAACATCATTGTAGAGCCTTGAAATGGGGTTAATGGGGGCTTAAACGCATTGAAAAACAAGTTTGGAGCATGTAGGGACCAAAACTGTCAAAAAACTGAAACTTCTGGCTGACTGGCAAGGCGTGTCGCGACAGATGAGCCTGTCTCTATCGTGTGTCACCTGGGCTGCCTCTGAGCAGAAACCATTTTTCAGCAAACAGCTGCTGAATCATGGTTTTAATCCTTGGTTTTTGCAATCTATGAGCTGGTTTGTGTGTTTAGCAAGTTGCCCAATCATGGATTAACAAGTGTAAGGCCAAGATCAAGCCTCAAAACACATGGAATGATCCTATTGATCCAAGATTCTAATCAGCTCTAAGTTGAAGCTCTCACTTGTTGAATGTTTCATACCTGAGTTTTCTTGTTCTATCTCCAAGCTTGGACCCTTTGTAAGTTTCTTTCATGCTTGGTTATGCTTTTCAAGCATGAAAGTCAAACAGTGTTTGACTTTCTGCTTTGACCATGAATTGGTCAAGACAAAGTTCGTTCGAACTTTGCAACGTGAGCGTAATCATGATGGTTATAGTCCCTTATGACTATACCTACTGATTACCACGTCGATTAGTCAAAGTGACGAGTCAGAGTTTCGATCAAAATGCCGATTATGCGTATTTTGCTACGAAACTATTTTCGGGTATCAAAACACTTTGTTTTGATATCAAACCTGTTTTCTAACTTAGTTAAACATGTTTTAATATGTTTAACTCGTCACTTTTAGTTTAGTGCTTGTATAGAATCGTAAGTCAAGCGGTCTTGACAACCGCGACCAAAATGCCCTTTTCATGCATAATTTGAATTTAAACATATGTAACCTAAATTTTGTCACTTAAACTGATTATGCAACATATTTAAACATGTTAAGGCATATAACACTTGTCATAGGACTAGTTAGGCGTCTCGAACGCGCATTCGCGCGAACGACGCGTTAAAGTAGCGTAGACTAGCTTAACGGGTTATAACGGGTCGCAAGCACTTAGGATAGGTTCCGATTTAGAATATAGGCTTTGTTAAACCTTATGATACTATAGGATCTGACAAATCCCGTTATCAGACTACCGCCATGGTTATGTATGGGGGTAATGTGGGTAACGACTGAACCTGATGATTGTTAACTCACCCTTTGGTGGTTTGTTAATACGAGTTGTACGTTGGACGAGTTACGAAGGTTTGAATGTATTCAACGAGATGACCAAAAGTTAGTTTTCACAATTAAAACACAAACGACTTGAACGAATTGAACGATTGGAACGATATGAATGATTTGAACGATAAGAACGATTTGAACGATTAAACGATGATTTATAACACAAAAGAGTTAAACTAATTGAACGACTGGTTTTTGGTATGTGATTAGATAACGGGACGGGTGTAACATGATAAAAGCATGGTAGATACGCCGCTGGTACTTCTTTTATATAAGTGCCTTTATCATATTACATTCTGTGGCGTTATTTAGTTCACTTGGACGAACGATTTTAAGCAATGACACTCAACGATGTTTACTATACGATGTAAACCATACGAGTTTTATTACGAGAACGATTTACAATTTGGCTTATATAAACAAATGTTTTAGTTTAGATTCATGGTAACGAGGTTTTATAAACTATAATCAACTTGTTTTGAGTTGGTTAATCATATTGCAATACTAAACACTTTTCAAAACAAGGTTTTCAATTATCGACTCTTATAGTCGTATGAGTTATTGCAACATGTATACAAACCATGAATCTGACACACTCACAAAAACCTATGTGCTCGCCGGCATTTCTTTGCTGGCTTTATTTTCACATATGTTTCAGGTGGTGTTGATTGATGATGTTGATTGTGACTAGGATGCATGTTCACATAGGACCGGACGAGGCCTTAGTGACTTAATAACAAATGATAGACGATGTGGTTGTGTTTTATCTTTAATTTCAAGACAATGTTAATCACTTAATATTTAAATAAAACAAAACTTTTTAATCCATGTGTTGTGAAACAATAATTCTGTTGCTCCACTTTCCGACGTTTCCGCCGCGGTTTGTTGTTTTACGCGGTCGGGGTGTGACAACATGGGACCAAATCAATATTCCTTGTTGGTGACGTCCGGCCTAAGGCCCATCAGCCCAATTCCAATTCCTTCTCCACACTCTTCGGCTATAAATACCAACATTCAACCACAGGTTTAGGGATCCAATCTCACACAATTAACACACTCATTTTATTCCCTTAAGAAGATACTTGTTCTCACGTCGGATGGTGGTTATGAGAAGAATCACCCAGCTTTCCTTCTCGTAACGAGCTTCACGGTGTTGTTGTTTTGCAGATTAGCTCTGGAGACATCATCAGTCATTGCTTTAGAAGTGATTAAGGTTTAACCCCGTATTGAGACTACCTCTTTGGTTCTAACCCAAGCAGATTAGAACCAGTGTTTCTTTAGTAAATCAGATAAGTTTTCTAGTATGGGTCAGATTGGATATCACAGCAAAGTGTTTTCATAGTTATATATTAATGTATTAAATGTTAAATTACAAAAAAAAAAGATGGTATGATAACTTATCTATTCAGTGTGCAAAGTACATTAGAACATGTGGTTCATGATAATATTTATATAACCAGATTAATAATTTATGATGCAGATTTGAACCACAAAAATATAGTCAAATATCATGGAACTTTAAAGACAAAAGAAACATCTTCATATAATTCGTGAGTAACTATTGTAGTTTATTATTATTTTTATATGTTTATTAGTGGTCTTATTTAAAAGCATTGTTAACTATTTGACTTTTATAGTCATACTACAGGTCTTGGATAAACTTGAATTAATTGGCTGCAGACTGATTCCATGGGGCATTTTAATCATAGAGCAGGTTAACGTTTTGTTCATTTTGGTTTCAGCTTTGTCTACGAATAGTGAAATATGGGTTATTTGTTGGTTTATCGGTTAAGTTGTAAATGGGTTTTGTTTGGTTAGTTTCGGTCATACTAGAACTTGCGTTATGTATAATTTTGACTTATGGTGAATTTAAATCTAAATTTGCAACGCATTTGCAACGGAAAAGCGCTTTAGAAATAGCCATATTTCTAGTAGTGGATTTGTTTCCTATGCCTAGAAAATATGCCATCATTGGGATGAACCATACAACTTTTCGTTGGTTGGGAGACCTGAGTGAAATCTGATTTGAGCTTATGATATGCCATCCTAAATGGCCTACGCCGTATATCAATTAGTTTTAAAATGAAATCTGATTTGAGCTTATGAATGTCATTAGGAGAGGTGTGTGCTAAATAATTATAACATGTTAACAATCTGCTTACTTTTGGCAAATTTGTATTTTTAGTGTGTTTTAATTGTCGGAAAGGAGAAAATAAATAGTATAGGGTCTAATATGTAACTTGGTGTTCTATATAAGACACCATTCTTTGTAAGCCTTTTTTTTATGCTCAATACAATTCAACCTCAATCACTGTGTTTGCTCTCTATACTAGACAACATGGTATCAGAGCAGTGTTTCTGATTCTTGAAACCTTGCTCATCATCAATCCTATCTCAAAACCAGAAAAACCAAAACCAAAATCAAAATCAAAGTTCCAAAATCAAATCTGCAAGTTTCTTTTCAATCCTTTAAACAACAACAGCGTCGCCGCTGCACAAAACCCTAAAAGTTCCGGCGAAACTCTCAACCAAACCTGCAAACCCTGAAAATCGAACCTGCTACTATTGTCGCCATATTTACTGATCCATTCGCCATTCGCTGCCGCCACATTTGAACCTGCTACTGCAACTGATAATCGCAAGTTCCAAAATCGAACCTGCTACTGCTACTGATAACCAGTTCGCACGAAGTGCCTCCAGGTCGCACGAAATAGAACCCATTTCGCACGAAGTTGACTCCAGGTCGCACGAAGTGTCTCCAGGTCGCACGAAATTGGTCCAGGTCGTGTGAAAAGTCTCCAGGTCGCCCGAAATTGACTCCAGGTCGCACGAAGTTGACTCCAGGTCGCACGAAGTGTCTCCAGGTCGCATGAAATTGGTCCAGGTCGTGTGAAAAGTGTCCAGGTCGTGTGAAAACTCCAGGTCGCACGAAATAGAACCCAGTTCGCACGATATAGAAGCCAGTTCGCACGAAGTGACCCAGGTCGTGCGAAGTGACCCAGGTCGTGTGAAGTAGAACCCAGGTCGTTTGAAAGAGGTTCAGATCGTGTGAGATTAGTTCAACCAAAAAAAATGGAAATCAATAATGGAAAAAATAGTTCATGGATATTTGATTCAGGTGTCACTGACACCATGACGTTTGAACCGTTGGACATACGCTCAATGACCCAACCTCAAAAAACCCAAATCCATACAACAAACAACGGAACGATGCAAGTGAAAGCAGGAGGAGTAATTGAAATTTCACCAACTATGAAATTATCAAATTGCCTCTATGTTCCATCATTATCACACAAATTTCTCTCAATTAGTCATGTTACCAAAGAATTAAATTGTACGGTACTAATGCACCCTACTTTCTGCCTCTTACAGGATATCAGGACGGGTGTGATTATTGGACGTGGTACTAAGCGCCACGGATTGTACTATGTGGATGAAGTGGCTCAACAGGGTACTGTGATGTTGGCACATGGAACCGAAAACCGGGAAGCCTGGCTATGGCATTGACGTTTGGGACACCCATCCAGTGGTTATTCACACCTTTTGTTTCCAAAACTCTTCCCTTCAAATTGAAAAATAGATTGTGAAACTTGTCTTCGTGCTAAAAGCCATCGACAACCGTTTAAACCTAGCAATACGAAAGTTGCTTCACCTTTTTCACTAATCCATTCTGATGTGTGGGGTCCTGCTCCTGTGATGGGGGGGCAGGGTCATCGGTACTTTATATTATTCGTGGATGATTGCACTCGCATGACATGGGTATATTTTTTGAAAATCAAAGCCGAAGTTTACGAAAATTTTATCACGTTTTATGCTATGATTCAAACTCAATTCCAAACTCAAATCCAAATCCTTCGATCTGACAACGGGGGAGAATTTGTCAATAAATCCATGAAACAGTTCTTTAAAACCAAAGGATTAGTTCATCAAACCTCTTGTGCTCATACCCCTGAACAAAACGGTGTTTCCGAAAGGAAAAACCGTATTATTCTTGAAATGACTCGAGCTTTTTTAATTGAATCCCAGGTACCAAAAATCTTTCTGGCCGGAGGCGGTTGCAACCTCTGTGTATCTTCTAAATCGGCTCCCCACAAAAGCTCTTAAATTTACGAATCCCTTAGATTGTCTATCTAAATCGGCCAATATTCCTCATCCTCTTACACTTGAACCTCGAATCTTCGGGTGTACAACATTTGTTCATATACCCAAAACCAAGTGAAACAAGCTTGGCCCATGTGCTGAGAAATGTGTATTTATCGGCTATGGGATCGATCAAATAGGTTACCGATGTTATAATTCAATAACTTGTCAAATGTTTACCACAATGAATGTTGACTTTCTTGAAACAAAATACTTTTATAATACCCAACTCAGTGGTCAGGGGGAGAATGACAGTATAGACACTCTGAGTTGGTTAACCCAATTTCCCTCATCTGAAGAAGTAACAACAGAAAACCATCACAGTACTTCGAGTCCCTCAAACGCAGCCATACAATCTGAGGAGCACAATACCACTGAAGAAAGTCCATCCAACGTGATACCAGAGGTAAGAAATACTGAGAACCCTGAATGTTCTACATCTTATAACTATGAGACAACAGGGTAACACGTAGAACCGACAACAACAGAGCATACAGAACATGTTGATCCAGATGTTGAACAAGTTGAACCAGTTGTTGAACAGGTTGAACCAGTTGCAGCAGAGACAACCGGAAGGTATTCCCTCCCTCCAAGAGAAAATAGAGGAGTTCCTCCTAAGAGATACTCTCAAGAAAAGGTGGCTCCAAGGTCTAGGTACCCTGTGGCAAACATTGTCACTGGGAACTTGTCTAAGGAAGCTAAAGTTTTTGCAGCTGCCTTGTGCTCTGAACAAATGCCATCTATAACACAAGAAGCCTTGAAATCTGAAGAATGGAAAAAGGCCATGGAGACCGAAATGGAAGCTCTCAGGAAGAATAACACGTGGGAGAAATGCGTCCTTCCTCCAGGAAAGAAACCGGTGGGATGTCGGTGGGTGTTTTCAGTCAAACACAGACATGAAGAAACGATTGAAAGATACAAAGCTCGGCTGGTTGCAAAAGGTTATACTCAGACTTATGGAATCGACTACTCTGAAACCTTCTCCCCAGTAGCCAAAATCGATACAATCAGAGTCCTGTTTTCTATAGCTGCCAATAAAGGTTGGCCTCTTCATCAATTTGATGTAAAAAATGCCTTTCTTCACGGGGAACTGAACGAGGAGGTCTATATGGACGCTACACCAGGATTCAATGAGAATTTCAAGGCTGGAGAAACATGTCGGTTGAAGAAATCTCTGTATGGGCTTAAGCAGTCTCCTAGAGCTTGGTTTGGGAGGTTTACCCTTGCTATGAAGAAATATGGCTTCAAAGAAAGCAACTCAGATCATACCCTATTTTTGAAACGTAGGGGCGGTCTTGTGACCTGCTTAATTATCTATGTTGATGACATGATTCTTACGGGAAACGATGAAGAAGAAATGTCAATGTTAAGAGATAAACTTTTTTCGGAATTCGAGATGAAAGATCTGGGAAGATTGAAGTACTTTCTTGGAATTGAAGTTCTAAGATATAAACAAGGGATTTTTATCTGTCAAAGGAAATATGTCCTTAATCTGCTAGCTGAAACCGGAATGATTGAGTGCAGACCGACGGACACCCCAATGGTGGTTAATCACGACCTACACATCGAAGATGGAGCAGAACTAGCAGATAAGGAGAGATATCAACGAATGGTGGGAAAATTGATATACCTCTCTCACACTCGTCCAGACATAGCTTATGCAGTAGGAGTGGTGAGTCAGTTTATGCACCAGCCCCAAGCAAGCCATATGGAAGCAGTATTAAGAATCATCAGGTATCTCAAGGGAACAGCAGGTCATGGTATACTGTTTAAATCAAATGGGCACTTAGAAATCCAAGCTTATACAGACGCCGACTGGGCAGGGGATAAAGGAACGAGAAGGTCAACCTCAAGATACTTCACCATGGTTGGAGGAAATCTAGTTACCTGGAGAAGTAAAAAACAAAAGGTAGTCGCCCTATCTAGTACGGAAGCTGAATTCCGAGGGGTTGCACGTGGCTTAGCAGAGATTCCGTGGATTCGCAAGCTCCTAACTGAGATTGGTTTTCTTCCTACTACAGCAACCAAAATCATGTGCGACAATAAAGCTGCTATACAGATCTCAGAAAATCCAGTCCAACATGATCGAACAAAACATGTGGAGGTAGATCGACACTTCATCAAGGAGAAATTGGAGGAAGGTATCATAGAGCTCCCGTATATAGCATCGAAAGATCAACTCGCAGATATTCTAACAAAGGCAGTCAACGGAAACGCGTTTAGTAGCTGTTTGAGCAAGTTGAGTATTGGTGACCCCACTACTCAACTTGAGGTGGAGTGTCGGAAAGGAGAAAATAAATAGTATAGGGTCTAATATGTAACTTGGTGTTCTATATAAGACACCATTCTTTGTAACCCTTTTTTTTAAGCTCAATACAATTCTCAATACAATTCAACCTCAATCACTGTATACTAGACAACATTAATAACGAATTTATATAAAAAAAAAATAGCTGATATGGATTTAATAATTCAAACTAAACCCCATAATTCATGGCTTATATGAAAGCGTTACAATGTTTACGTGTATCTTTCCGGTTGGTGTTTTTTTTCATACAAAATCAAATTTTGCGTTTAGAGTTTTTAAAACCACATTACCATAATTCCAAGAAGTCTGTTAAGATGATAGTGAAGGAGCTTTCCACTTATTCCACTTACTATCAAGGATAAAAAGAATATCAAGAGAAAAAGAATCATTCGTAACTTTAAACATTTACTTACTTGAAAGTGCAATGCTTTCTTAAGGGACTTGATGGCATCTTCCAATGTAGGACGTTTGCTTGGAGTTTCTACCAAACATTGATATGCTAGTTTGGAGAATGTATCCAAAGAATCTTGACCGGGTCCTTTTCTTGTAGTAAAACCGCACTCTTGAGCTTCTTCCATTACCCTCAGATCTGCCACATTATTTAGTGTTCCTTCATTTAAGTGTTTCCGTGCAATGGATTCAAGCACATTGGCATTTTCTGACATGTAAAATGGATCATTGGACAGCCTCCCTGTTAGCATCTCAAATAAAATTACTCCAAGAGAGTAAATATGAATGGATTCAAGCACATTGGTATTTTCTGTCATCAAATGCTCTGAATCCAGGTACACATCTGTGCCTCCAATATTACTTGTATTAATGGTGTTCGACTGTGAATCAAATCTGGATTGCCTAAAGCTATCTATCTTTGCATGCCACTCCACATCTGATAAATCATTTTCCCTTGCTATTCTTGGATGTGAAAGAGCTTCTTTCAATTGCAGAAAAGGTAAATCTTTTAACCCAGATAAATCTTCTAACCAAGATAAATCTTCTGTCATATCCAGATTTGTGACTCCACCATTATTTGTGTTAATGGTGCTCCACTGTGATTCGAATTTCGAAAGCCTAAACCCAGCTATCTTTGCATTCCACTTCTCATCCAATAAAACATTTGTGCTTAGTATTCTTTCATGTATCATCATACTTTGGCTATGTATGCCTTCTTTCATGCTGTGAATGTGCTTCAATCCGTGTGCAATATCAAGGCAGATGCGTATTCGTTGCTCCCAAGTAAGAAATTTCGTTTTACTCGTGCTTCTCAAATAATCATCAAGGGTTTGTTTAAAACCACATTCAAAAACAAAAATCATCTCAGAATCTTCAACACAGAAGCCATGAAGAGAGAGTAGGCTAGGATGCTTACAACTAGTAAGCAAATTAACTTCTACAAAGAACTTCTCTCTCTCTTTCCAATTCATTTCAATGATCCTATGGAGAACTATTAATGTCTTCTTTGGTCGTTCACCTTTATTCTTCCCTTCTACATTAGACACACTATCCGTATCAAAATGGTCTAGCTTGGCTTTGTACACGTCATAATCAACTCTAGACCCAACCTGGTAGGAATGGTGGAAATTCTCTGTGGCGAAAATTATCTGGCTATGTGGAATCAAGTTTGGAAAGGCTTTCACCGGAAACTCTGTGATCTAAGAAAAACATGAGTGTTGCAGGCTATACAAGTAACAAGATAGTAACGAAGAATTGCAAGGAAATTGAAAGAATACTCACATATTATATATAAAATACCTAAAGGGTGATGCACGTTGATGCACAGAGACGAGACAACAATACAATTAATCAGGTCAGGTCATTGTTCATTGTCATAATACAGTTTTGTTGGCACTTGGCAGTAGAATACAGTCAACATGGTAATACAACATCGTCATCATACATTTTATAATGCAACATATTTGAAAATTTAAAACAACTGGAGTTCTTATCATTTTGTAACCTTAGGCATAAGTTCGACCGGAGTTGATATAAATAAAAATAGGATCATATATCATCTATTTATAAACTTGTTTTAATAAGTTAGTGAGGTTAATAAAATAAATGGAACGCTTTAGTACATAGGTTTTAACCAAATTGACCTATATATTAAAAATACAATCAAATGAACAGTGACCTTAATAGTGACATCATCAAGATCAATAGTGACATCATCAAGTTATTAGTAAAAAGTATCGGGTGCGGGTACCGGTACCGGTACGAATACCGGTATCAAATTTACTAAACCGGGTGTATTTTCGGTACCGGTTCGGCACCGGTATTCACCGGTTGTACCCTCAAATACCGCTGCTGTACCGGTACCGACTGGTACCGAAACATACCAGGTATATTCGGTACCGGTACCCACTTTTGAGAATTTCGGTAACGGTATTTTCGGTACCGGTTGATACTGAGCTCATCAAATCCTGTAGCAACGTATCAATGCAAGTAAACCGGGTGTATTTTCGGTACCGGTTCGGCACCGGTATTCACCGGTTGTACCCTCAAATACCGCTGCGTACCGGTACCGGTACCCACTTTTGAGGATTTCGGTAACGGTATTTTCGGTACCGGTTGATACCGAGCTCATCAAATCCTGTAGCAACGTATCAATGCAAGTGAATGCACCGTTTAAATTACTTTTCATACACACAGTAAGTAAACTGTATTTCGTTTGAGTGAGGATGAATTGTAGCATGTAAAATTAAATTGGATATTTAGATTATTGATGAGCAAATCGTATCAAATCTTGTAATCAAACTGGTATCGTATCGGTACTAAAGTTACTATGCCAAATCATTTTCGGTACCAAGTTGGTACCCACCTTTTGGCGTTTTCAGAATCGTTACTTTCGGTTCGACACTGGTCTAGCACCATATCTGTATTTATTGTTTTTTACCTTCAAATACCATACCGTATTGTACTGAGCATTTCCGGTGCCGATACATAATTTCGATGATTTTCCGAATCGGTACTTTCGGTGCAGTTACCGGCACCGAGCTCATCCATATTTTAACGTGTTAGCACCGTAATAATTGAATTGAAAACAACTGAATTTCCAACGTGTAGGACTTGTGGATCCTATTATTATATATTAGGTTATTTAAAATCGCTTTTTTGGACGGAGTGACTATCCTTACCACGTCATTTTTATTTATGCTTTGATATTCGGTATCTGCTTGCCGTTGCTAACATGCGTTTTGCAGACATTGAGTCCCTGCCGCAACGCGCAGGCGAAAAATCTACTAGTTGTATTCATAACCCCTCAACTAAGGTTATACGGATTTAGTTATTGATTAATTGTTACTATAAACTTATAATCTAACTTAACGATTTATATATGAGAAAAAAATATTTTTTTTATAATTAATAGTGAATGCATTATGTCACAAATAGGAAAAAAGAAATTAATAATATTAAAATAGGATTTGTTACTCTTACCTAACTATAAAGCATTTTTTTTATCTAGGGTCATAGGGGGATTTAGGAGGAAAAGAATTGTGGTGTTTTATGACTTTGTACACTTTGTAGGAAAAATAGACTTTGTAGCCAAACCTCATCCTATATATATATATATATATATATATATATATATAGAGAGAGAGAGAGAGAGAGAAAGGAAGGTTAACCTACATTACTGTAACACCTCGAAAATTCACGTCCTATAATGTGTTGACACGTGTCATAAAATTTGAACGTGTGAAAGAAAGTTATAAAAGGACTAAAGTTGACAAACATGGAAAGTATGTGATTATACGGGTTCTAAATGTCAACAGTGAATAAATATACTTCATAATAACCCTACATGATGTTTATGACATCAAACGAATAAATCATGGATCATACGAAGCTAAAAGTGAGAGATTACAAACTACAGGGGTTAAACGTGTCAACATGTTTAAAGATATACCTCTGAGTGACCTTTTGACAAACCCGAAGCTTTGTAACTGTTAATTATGCTCACTAGAATGCGCGATATAAATTTCATAAAGTTTCGTTATCGTATGAGAAAGTTATGACCAAATTCGTGTGCGAGGGGTTAAAGCGTTAACATTGAAAGTTAAGACTTTTCGGGTTAACCGGAAGTGTCCAGGGACTTTGCGAAGTGGGTACAAGTCCTAAAGCCCTTATGGGTAAATAATAAGGGGTCAGAATGCAAAGAATAGGCCTAATTGACCTTTCGTGAAGCCAAGGGACAAGTTGCAAAACAACAAAAATGAAAAATCTGATTTTCAGGGCCCAGGCGGCCCGCGTAGGATCTGTTAAAACTTGAGGCGGGCCGCGTGGGGACATCAGATGCAGAAACTTCAATCAGCAGCCTGTATACGCGAAAACTCGACCCAAAACGGATATTTCTCATCATGGGCGACCCCTAAATGCCTCCTAGGACACTAGAGACATGTGTTGATCAATTGTGGTCACTTGTAGAACCATGTGTCAACAATCTATGGTGATCAAGAACACTATATAAAGGCATGAAGTTGCAACTCATTCCTCACACCTTCATTCTGCAATTGAGGAGCTTTCTGGAGCTTCAAAGCAGACCCAAGTCCTTCCTAATCAAGCTTAGGACTTCAGTTAGTGTTCTAATCCTTTCTTAATTAAGTTTTAGCTTAGTTTTAGCTTAAAAGTCAAACCGTCGTAATTAACGGTTGACTTTAAGATTAATCCCTAATGGTCCAGTGATTAGTCGAAGTGAAAGTAATTATAAGTTGGTAATTATGTGGGTAATAAACCCTCAAAAGGGTTCCCCCTGATTCCCACTCTAACTAGGTCAAATGTCGGGTCAAACTTGTATTTAAAAAAGTCAACAGAATGTGTAAATTACAATTTGTGCATAATTAGCAATGTATAACACATACAACCTGTTTGATCATTAATATAACTTGGTAATTAGTGTAAGGACATGTCTAAACATGTTCAACCCGACAATTTACTATAAAGACCCGGTTCGGAACCGAAAGTCACATAGTTTGACTTTCACTTTGACTTTCAGTTCTGACCCGTTTAAGCATGTTTTAGAAATGCCTTAGAGCTTTATTTGGACCAGGTTACATGCTAGTATAACCCTCTGTGATTATACACCTCGGATCATTAGTTATCCAATTAATACGCATGATTCCGTAAATTGCTCATATGTTGACCATTATGCCCTTTTCACCTTAAAACGTGATTTTTGCAAAAGTAAAAGAGTAGAAACTTTAATTACTGATATATAAACTTGTATGCAAAGTTTGACATCAGTTTGAAGTGTAGATTGGGAGTTATGCTCATTATCGCAAATTTAAAGCTTTATGTTAATAAAATGGCGCAATTAGCGTATAGCTTAGTTAAGCCTACTTTTTGATATCAAAATCTTTACCCACTGATGTAATATATTATTTTGGGAATTTTAAAGATTTTTAATTAATTTTAGGCTGAGCATAACTCATAGTCGTAGGCTTAATTCGGTAAATGTCGGTTTTGCCCTTACGGGCCATAAAATGAGTTTTACATATCAAAACGACTCCAAACCTTTTGCTACTGATTAGTTATGATAAATAAATTATTTTAAACCTTCTGGAAATATAAAAATATCAGATTTAAGTATCGAACCCGGAAATGGCCTTTAATCGCCTTATTAAGCGTTTTTAATGCATAGTATGTATTAAAACTATATTAAACATACCCGGGTTGATACCTACTGATATTTGAGGTAAATTATAATACTTTAACAGTAAGAAAAGGTTGATAAACTCAGACTTCAGTTTTGAGCTTTTCGGCTTATATGAAATTACCAAAATACCCCTACGGGGCGTAGTTTGGTTATGTTTGATAAATTTCACATATATACTTTACCCTACTGATATAACTTAGTAAATTGAGTATATTTGCTGATTACATCAGACCTGTAACTCAGGTTAGCATTAAAACTCTTTTATAAACTTTTAAATGACCAAACTACCCCTACGGGGCCTAGTTTGTGTTTAAATACGTTTCGGGCATAATGAAAGACATCCTACTGATGTCACAACATATTTGAGACATAATTAACTTAGGAAGCCTGTATATAGCTCTCATGAATACCCGTCACGCTTATTACGCGTACGGTTTGGTTTACGTAACAAGTTTACATAAATTAGCCGAAATGGGTCAAACCTTATCGGTCTTATCTCAAAATCCAGAATGTGAATAGTAAACCCATATTAAGCAAGTCTCTGAACTTGTCGGGTCTAAATCACATTCTATCCGGTCTTCGCTTAATCGTGCGTACGAACCGTATCTTTGAAACTAGCCGGTCTAAGCTTAAGCTTAATTAAAGACCCGTTAGGATTCTAATAGGTTATTATAAACCTTCGTTCCAGATTAGGAGAACCAGTAAAAGCTACGTGCATTTTGCTTATTGTGATTTATACATTGCTCAGGTAAATACTTTTAACTTATTTTCCCTATACGGGCTTGGGTTACGGTATATAGCATACCGCTTGATCGAGCATCAAATCTCCACAGTTGAGTGGGTAGTTGACTAATTTGATCGGCTCGTTTAAACAGTCTTGATTACTTAAAGCCTTTGGGGGGTTAATGACCATGTCCCGGATATCCTTGGCATCATCTTACGAGATGGCCACGACCTGAGCACGGGGTGTAGGCGTACACCTGTCAGTGTATAACTCTATATTGTGGTGTGTCTATTGATCTTTAACCCGGACAAGATCCGGGCTACTGAACGCACAAGTAACATGTAATTCGTTCACAAGATTATAATATTAAATAATTCTCCCAAGTTAAAAAGATTAATCTTGCCTCTGTGCATTTTAATCAAGTTATAAAATGTTTATGCCATGTGCATCCAAACCAATTTTAAACCATTTTCCAAATGAGTCAGTTGATTGTATTTACCAGTGTAAACTGACGTATTTTCCCAAAAAGACTAAATGCAGGTACTAAACGTAATTGGCTGGATTGTCTCCTTAGCATCAATAAAAAGTCTCGCAAGCTTAGGATGCCTGAAGTCTGTTGAACTATTGTTTCCATTTTGTTATCGATCCTACTGTGGATAAACTTCCGAATATTGTGACACTTGATATTACAATATTAAATTCGGTTGTATTATATCTTTTAAATTCGCTTCCGCTGTGCATATTAAATATTGTGTTGTTTGACTATTATGTTGCCAACCACGTCACGATACTCCCCCACCGGGCCCACCGGTGACACGTGAAAATCGGGGTGTGACAATTACGGCTTAACGTACATCACGTACGACAAGTAATTACGCACGTTCATTTTAAAATCACGCACGTTATAACTCAAAAATCCAAAATCACGCATGTTGAAACACAATAATCACGCATATTGAAAACATTAATCACGCATGTTATAGAACAAATCACGCATGTTATCATACGTTAAGCCGTAACGTACGATATACTTTTTCTATATATATATTTATATATAGGGTTAGGTTAACGTACAATGGCCCATATCGTACAATATGTACGCGAACGTCTCAGCCGTCCGATCTGGTGCGAATTCACTTTTGAACATGCGATTTGTGCTGAAAAACCAACATGCGAAATTGCTACAAAAAAACCAACATACGATTTCATCAAAAATACCAACATGTGATTTCAAACATGCTTTTTTATATAGGGTAAGGATTTAGAGAAAATGAGGGAAAGTGTGAGAGCGGTTATGG
This sequence comes from Helianthus tuberosus, assembly GCA_030545235.1. Classification (NCBI taxonomy): domain Eukaryota; kingdom Viridiplantae; phylum Streptophyta; class Magnoliopsida; order Asterales; family Asteraceae; genus Helianthus; species Helianthus tuberosus. The sequence continues at coordinate 181,038,517 of CM060363.1, read as the reverse complement.
ATCGTTAAATCAAAACAATCTATCGACTAGATGACGCGGTGGCGTTTTCGTAAATAACATCACTTTTATTAGTGTGGCGCGCTTCATTAAGGGTAAAAGGGTCTTTTACCGCTCAAATTCAAAACGCCAACAAAAAATATAACACGCCATTCAAAAAATAAAACGCCATTAAATACAAAACGCCAAATATTAGTGATAAAACGCGTTGGAGATTACAGGAAGAGGAAACAACACAGTAACTGAAATTCAGTTATTAACATTTGTTAGAAGAAATTCTCTCCTAAATTAGGCGTCAAAAACATCATTATATAAACGACGTTAAACATCGCTTCCATAATCACTTCAATCTATCATTCTGCAAAACACATCTTTTACCAAAAACGCCAAGTTTAACCAAAACGCCAAAAATGGCAACCATCGTTTGGTGGAGATACACTCTGGCAATCAGGCGATTCGTCCTACGTTTTGACAACAGAAGGAGGGTGTATGTTAGGATGATCAAGGCAATTTTGAAGATGGAAGAAGAGGTCTACACAATGAATTGATCATACCCAGAAAACAAACGACACGTTCCTTAGAAACCACTCACTTTAAAACGCCAAAAAGTTGGTTAAAAACCCACAAATGGCAAAGCTTTCGACGAATGGATTCTTCTCTGAGTTGGGTATCTCTATAATCTTTTGCTGAATGAGATAGACAAATATTCAAGAAAAAGAGACTGAGTGATATGTCATCATGTGAGCTTTGTTCTTGATGACTATATGCATGGCATAAATGGATCAACAAAAGTATAAAATGCTATTTTGGACTCCATTATTATAAATAGCATTCAAGCAAAAGTTGATCTTCAATGACATGCCACCAAACATGAATATCACACCAAAAAACAAGATGCCACTAAGAAGATTCGTCTAAAAAGGACGGGGTTTATGTAGGAAAGTTGGCATCTAGCTAAGGTATTCAAAGGTTCAAAACGCCAAAACAAATTCAAGAAGAAGAGGCTGATGACAGTGAAGATTTGGATGAGAATTTAGATTACCATTTTTAATTTCTTTTTCTTTTTCATTTTCTATTGTTTTGTTATATAATTATCTGTTGTTTTTTTATCCAATTCTCTGCTAATAAAATACACTATTATATAAAACACCAAAAACTACAAACATCAAAAAGCTAATAGTATTAAATTGTGAGAACGAGTGCTAGCAAAGCACCTTGTCAATGTATTAAACGCCAAAAAATGTGACTAAACGCCATAAAAACATTTGGTCTTGTTGTAATCTTATGAAAATATTAATGACTCGTAGTGAATTATTATACAAGGCCAAAAAAATTAACCAGGGAAACGTTATAACGCCAAAAAAATTATCTATGTGACACAAAAACAATTAATTTAACGTGACAGATCTAAGAACAAATAAAAAGCCAATTTCTTAATGAATATAATTAACGCCAAAATAATCTTAGACGCCAAAAAATAAAGCAGCATGTTACGCAAAATTGGGAAATAATAGAAGATTGAAAAGACAAAAAAACCCCTCACGCCCTGATTGTATCCCGCGCCACGTGTTGGGCCAGGATGCGTTCTCACCGTTCTCACACTTTAGGGCATTCTCCGACATAAAAAACCTCGGATAGTGAAAACTATCACTATCAACTATAATGAACAATAAAGGTTAGGTAGGTGAAAGGCTGAAACCTCGCAAGAACCCTGGCCGCCGTCGCCTAAAACGTCGGCTAGGGTTTTACGTTGAAAATCGCTGCCGCCAAGACGGCCTGAATCCGCCAGTGGTGGCACTTCGGCTTTTGCACGTCAAAGAACAACAATTATCATGATAACTTCCGTTATATATATATATATATAGGGGTCCGCTAAAATGAAAACCACCTCCAGTTGTAAGAACCGTGGGAACTACACCGTACGGGGCGAGTTTGACCAAAAAAAAATTTCATAAACGTAGATGCGTGTATTATAAACACATTTGTAAAAAAAATTCAAAAAAAAATGTCGTGTGTGTAGTTTTGTTTGTGTTTACGGGTACCGTAAATTTTAAACCAAATTTACGGTACCCGTAAACGCAAACTTGTGGTGCTCAAACTACACACACGACATTTTTTTTTTGAAATTTTTTTACAAATGTGTTTATAATACACGCATCTACGTTTATGAAAAAAAAATTTGTCCACCTCGCCCCGTACGGTGTGGTTCTCACGGTTCTTACAACTAGAGATGGTTTTCATTTTAGCGGTCCCCAATAAATATATATATATATATATATAGGGTGGGGTTCTAGAGTGAACACTAGTGTATTTGCGAACTGAGTGAACAAATCCTGGCCATTGATCTACACACGTGTATGGCCAGGATCTCATCATCAAATCGTAAAATACACTAGTGTATTTCAACATCAAATCCTGGCCATTGATCTACACACGTGTATGGCTAGGATTAGTTTACTCAGTTCGCAAGCTACACTAGTGTTCACTCTTGAACCTAATCCTATATATATATATATATATATAGAGAGAGAGAGGAAGGTTAACGTAGAATACGGCTTAACGTACATCACGTACGACAGATAATTACGCACGTTCATTTTAAAATCACGCACGTTATAACTCAAAAATCCAAAATCACGCACGTTATAACTCAAAAATCCAAAATCACGCATGTTGAAACACAATAATCACACATATAGAAAACATTAATCACGCATGTTATAGAACAAATCACGCACGTTGTCGTACGTTAAGTCGTAATGTACGATATACTTTTCCTATATATATATATAGTGTGTGTGTGTGTGTGTGAGGTTCAATGGAAAAGACTAAAGCGGGGGAACCGGAGAACTATACAGTTAACATGTTAAATAAATCATAAAAATTCAATTGAAAATGCTAAAAAAAAATTTCAAATTTGTTGTTTTCGAAGCTTTTGCATATAAAGATGTATAGGAGCTAATTCAATAAAAAATCATTTTTATAAAAAAAACCCCTTTTTACTGCCTTTTTAACATTTTTTTTGAGTAATTTACTATTTGAGTTCTTGTGTTTTAATGGAGGTTGGATAAAAAAAACCGCTTTTTTTATAACCTTTTGAGTCCAATTTTATAACACCATCCATCAAGTCTGTTAACTACGAGGGCATTTTAGTCAATTACACATAGAGTACAACTCTTTATGAACAAGATATTATTTCACCTTTTTATATGTATTTATACACCAAAAAGATCTGCAATTTCTCTTTCTCTTTCAACTCTCTCTCATCCCTCTCTCTCCACCGCACTGCACCACCTCCACCACCGCACTGCACCATACCTGAATCCAGCTTTCAGTTCATTCAAATCCAAACACCCCCTCCCCATCCCTTTCATCAGAGTCGGTTCATTTAGATCTCATGATTCTATCAACAAAAGCCAATGAATCAGTGATGTAAAATCTCCTCTCTCTCTTTCCTTCTCTCTCTTTACACACAATATACAAAAACACTAACATTTCACACAACAACCTGAACAAACCAGAACAAATTGTTTGCGACCGGAATAGAACCACCTAGCCGATTGGAATCAGATTACCCTATAACATCATTGTTTGCAGCAGAATTTTCCAACAGGTTTACTCAAGTTATTCGATGCGTTATGTTATTCGAACCATCACCGGTCTTTGTAATGGCCACATGAGCAGCGAATTCAAGGGTCGAAATTTGTGCACCTGAAATTTTTTACGCTGAATGATGACCCCCCTAATCTTTAATCGCTTTAGTGAAAGCCCGTACACTCTCATACGACCCAAGATTTGAGAACCACATCCACCAACAGGTTGGGCGGCGCAAGATAAACCCCCATTTGGGGATAAAGAATCATTTTGTATAAAGGAATCCAAGGTCATAGGAACCAAATTTGACACCAAAATAGGTGGATCTGGATGAATTTAATGTGGAATCAAGCCACCTGATGTCTGATGATAGAATTTGGGCAGAGAGAGAGAGAAAGAAAGATCAGAGAGAGATGCAATTTTTTTGAGAGAAAGATAAGGGAGAGTGAGAGATACAAGAGAGAGAGAAATATATAATAAATTAGCTTTATATTTTTAATTATAGGGGTAATTTGGTTATTTAACAAAACTAATAAAAAAAGCATTCAGAGACTAAGGTCGTTAAATATTTTGATTTTGTACTCAAGTAGTTAAAACTAATAAAACACATGGACTCAAAAAGTAATTTACCCTTTTTTTTTAATTTTTAAGTTTTAAACTTTTTTATTAGAAAGGCATCTAAATGTGTATGATCTCCGAAAATAATAAAACAAAAAAAAATTTGTCATGTGAAGTTAATTTTTTTTAACATGTTAAATGCATGCTTCCTCAGTTCACTACTTTTATAGCGTTTCCCATTGAACTCAACCTTCCAAAATGTTTTTTCAAAAAAAAATCTCAAAAATCTTTAAAAAAAAAAATCACATGTCCAGCTAAAAAAAAAATAAAAATGTCTTATGCAAAAGTTTACATCGGGTGTAAAAAAAATTATTGGTGATTTTAGAAAATTTATATCACCGTAACAGGCGTAACTATCGACTCAACAATTTTTTTTGTTTTTTTACAAATGTGTTTACAACATTTTTATCTACGTTTGTGCAAAAATTGATGGCTCAACTCGCGCGGGAAGTAGGAATTCTCATAGTGTTCACAACTCGTGGTAGTTACACACACTACTGAACAACAACTTTCATCAAAACTAGCAGTACGCTACGAGCAAAAAACACAAAAAAAGATTACAACGGGCATTTAACCTTGTCCGACCAAACTACTGAGCTGTTCATAAAGCTCGCAACTCGTAGCTCGGCTCGTAGCTCGCTCGAAAAAAGCTCGAGAAAAACTAGCTAAAAAACCTCAATTTGAGATGACGTGAACCAAGCTGGCTCATTTTGTAACCAAGCCCAACTCGAGCTAAGCTCGGCTCGGCCCATGGCTCGGCTCGTTGGCTCGTTCTTAGGCTCGTTTAACTCCGACGTAAAGCTCAAGCCAAGATTAACCGCCTGAATTAATTTCGAGCTTGAGCTCGACCCCACCCTGGCTCGACTCGGCTCGACTCGTTTACAGAACTTTCATCAAAACTAGCAGGACGAATAGGAGTGTTCATCCTGCACTTGCAGGATCATCAGAGTGTTAAGAACAATCCCCTTTCTCCCTCTACTCATCAGCGGTTCTTGGAACCCTAATTCCATAAATTCATCAAACATATAAGATTTTCATCCTTCTTCGTTAATTTTATGATTGATGGGGAACGGAGGTTAGATTATAGAGCTATTAACACAAGGTGTGGTTTAATCTTCAGAAGCATGTTATGATTGATGGGGAAAAGAAGGAAGTGAAATTGTAAGAGGATTTGCTTAGAAGGTGGTTATCATGTTTTTGATGAATTTGAGGATTAGATGTTTACCGTCAGAGGCGTCTCTGTGAATTCGCATACCTTATTCGAGGTTGAAGATATGTGTTCATCCGTAATGTTTTATTATTATTTTTTTAAAAACAAATTAGTATTGGGCTCAATAAACCTAATGTCATGTGGGCTAAATTCTGAACCATAAAAAATTATTTGTAAATGGGCCTATATTGGAATTGTTTTGTCTTTACTATTTAAAAAAATAACATATGTATATAAATGGGATTTTTTTTTAAAATGTGTGCCCCTCGAAATCACGGGCCTAGTACGAAGGTCGATCCCACACACCATCAAAGCCGCCACTGTTCATGGTTCCTCATTTAAAAAAAAGATGAACCAAATAAAGGAGTGAACAAAGATTTTTAATTTGTTTTAAGTTTAAATACAATAATATGAGGGTGTTTTAGATATTTCACCGGTCAACAAACCAATTATGTTAGAAAAGTAGCGACTCATAGTGGCATTTGATGTTAACACATGAACTCAATCTTTTGTAGCTGTTTTAGATTTATATTAATTAATAATTCTAAATTCTGAATAATCCAAAAACTAATGGCTAAAATGTATGGTCACAAATATGTCAGCTTTTAGGGAAGGTTCATTTGAGAAGAAATTTAATATGAGAAGAAAAAGAAGAAAGGGCATATTAGTAAAATACTATCTCATTTATAACTCATATCATTAATTTTTCTTTTCTTTAATTAATTAGTCAACTAATCATTAATTTTCCTACATATAATCTACAAAACCTACACATATCAAACTTTTCCTACATATACCCTACACATTATACAATTTTATCCTACACAGTCGAAATTTATCCTACACACCTCGAAATATATCCTATACATCTCGTAATTTGTCATACACAACTAGTAATTTATTCTACACTTTAAATTAAGTTGTTTTTTTAATTTGGAAAAAACTATATATTTTGAAAAGGAGTTACAAATTTAATTTAGTTAGTTATTAAAGGGGAAGAATACAAATTAATGATTTATGTAAGTTTACCAATATACCCTTATATTAAAATTAAATACAAATATTAAATGAAGTAAAATGAAGCATTCTTATTGGTTGAAACTTCTTCTTTTTTTTTCTTACAAAAAAATTCTTCTCATTTGAACCTTCCACTTTCATACAAAATTCAAGTTTGTGCTTGATATCTATAGAACTAACATTACCATGATGCCTGTGCATTCGACCATAATGAATGAGCGTTCTACCTACTATTAAGTTAAGGATAGGATAGTATATCAGGAATAAAAGAACTATTTTTAACTTTAAAGATTTACTTACTTGAAACTGTAATGCGTTCTTAAGGGACTTGATGACAACTTCCAACGCTGGACGCTTACTTGGAATTTCTTCCAAACACTGATATGCAATTTTGAAAAATACATTGAGAGAATCTTGATTAAGTCCAGTTTTTAAACTGCACTCGTGAGTTTCTTCCATCATCCTACGATCTGGTGCCCAAGATGCAGATAAAACTTGTCTTTGCCCTACTCGTGAGTTATCCTCCTTGTAATTTGTAAGACCTCCCAGTTAGAATCTCAAATAAAACTTGTCTTTGCCCTACTCGTGAGTTATCCACCTTGTAAGACCTCCCAGTTAGGATCTCAAATAAAACTTGTCCAAAGAAGGTAAATATGGTCTACCACAAGTCTTTGCCCTGGTTGCCGGTATGAATTGGTTTTTAACACCCTAATGGAAGCCATCTTGGCGGTCCACTTCTCATCCAAAAAAACATTTGCACTAATTATTCCATGATATATCTCACTTGATTTCCCCTCCATATTTTGAAGGCACTCCAACCCATGTGCAATATCAAGGCAAACACGTATTCTTTGTTCCCAAGTAAGATTAACTGTCTTCCTGATGCTGCAGGTGCTTCCCAAATAATCATCGAGGGTTTCTTTAAAACGGCACTCAAAAACAAGAATCATCTCCGAGTCTTCATCACAAAAGCCAAGAAGAGAGGCTACATTTGGATGCTTACAACTACTAAGCATTTCAATTTCTGCAAAGAAGTCTTTTGGTGTTTTCTCGAGTTTGTACAAGCGGTTAATAATTATTCTCCTCTTTGGTAGTTGGCCTTTATTCTCCCCTTCTATTGTCCACAGATCTTCCCAATCAAAATGGTTTAGCTCTGTTTTATACACCCTTCTATATAACCTGCTGGTGCACTTTCTATACGCAAAGTTATCTGTGGCCAACTTTATACGACTCAGTGGAATCTTCAAGTATGCAAACTTTTGCACCCGGAACTGTGTGTTAAGAAGAAAAAGATAGTGTTCAAGGCTGTACAAGATAGTAATTAAGAATATAAAAGAAATTTTGGTTGAGTAAATTAAAAATTATTACCAAAAGCTGTGTTAATATAGAGTTGCTTAGATTATTATGTCCCTTTAATGCAATTATTAAGTTGAGCTTATTAAAATTTATCACTAGAAATAGTAGTTAAAGTGTATTAATATCCGAAAACATCCTCATGCATGGCATGTATTTTGAGTGATCTCTAACTTCAAAGTGGACATTAAAAAGTATTATTCAAACTGACCATTGAAATGCTAATAAGGTTGTCAATTACGAGGAAAAAAAACACTTGATATTCACTTTCAATGAATTTGTAATCTAATCACTGAAACCTTATTTTTACACACTTCACAAACCAGCAATATATCAAGAACTGAGCAATATATTAACACCTATTGTTTTGAATGAGATACACAAGATCGTTATATAACATTCCCAGTTTTTCTCTCCACTGCTTTAGATAATCTTTTATACACTATAGTGAGCAAGCCGGGGTAAGTGTGGTTATGAAATTATTATATACCTGAAGTTCAAAGGTCGGTGGCTGTGATGTCATATACCACTGATTAGTGAAATATAATATATACAATTTATCTTCGCTCTATTAAGAAGGAAAGAACAAATGGCTAAGGTGGTTTTCCACCGCTGTTTATTTCTTTTATATATATACTTAAAGTTTTTGCATTTTGAGTTATTAAAATGTAACTAGCTTTATCACCATCGTCGCGTTACGGTGAACTTATTTTGTTATATTGTCTGTGTTTACGTGTGTTCTGAAATCACTACGAGTGCGTTACGCACGAAACCGCTAACAAGAATAAAAACAAAATGTAGAAAAAAACACTAAAAGATAACCGAAAGAAAATCAACTAAAAAGTTGTATGGTAATAATGTTGTTCGTATGAAACTTGTGGTTGTTCGTATGAAACTTGTGGTCAGAGATGAGCAAATGATACTGGGTACCGGTACCGAATTTCCTGAACTGAAAGATCTTAAGTACTAATTCGGTACCAACTTTTGGCGTTCCTGGTACAAGTTCGCCACCGGTTTTTACCTTTGTATACCGGTACCGTAACCGGTATTTTCTGTACCAGTACCGATTCGCTATCGGTTGGCACCGAGCTTATCCCTACCTCTGAAACTAAAAAAAAGAAATCATTAAAGTTGAAGAAAAAAATGTTGTACGATACCGTTGTTGTTCGTACAGTACCGATGATCATGGATGAGCGAATGGAAAGCAAGTAAAAAGCCTGATATCAAGCTCACTCTTCCCAATTGGAAAGCAGGTAAAAAGCCTGTTGGTCAAAAATTAGTTGAGTCAAGAAGAATGGAGGAGATGGTGACATAAAAGTTTGGATCTATGTAATCCATGGTCAGGTAGGATGAGCCAACAATCAAAGAGAACTACAAGAAATTAGAAGAATTAAGAGTTAAAGATCCCTTAGTCCCAAAAGACCAAACTATGAAGATATAAATGTACCTTGGTCAATGATGAAGAGAGAAAAACCTGAGCATTATTGATGCACCTTTAGTGTGGATGTGGTTTGGTTCGGTTAGTTAGGGGTGTTCAGAAATCGTTTCGAATTCGAAAAATTCGAAATTCGTTTAAATTCGATTCGATTATCAAGAATTCATTTCGATTATAAGAATTCGAATTTGATTCAATTCGAGTCAAGTAAATCGAATACGAATACGAATTTATAATGTCAAATTCGATTCGATTCGAAGTTCGAATAAAAATTATACATTTTTATTTATTATTTTTATATATAATACATATGTAACTTTTATTGGGCTATACTATAAATTATTTTTAAAATTTATTTCAAGTATTAAAATTACTCATTACCAAACCCACTACATGGCCCATAACTAAAACTTAAGTAACAAATCTATCAATAGATTTCTAACACTAAAAATATTAACTTATAATGTGAAGTGCTTATTCCCGACTTCTGGTTTTTAATTTGACATATAGTACTTTATTTGGGATATCGTGCTTTATGGCTGCTCTAAAATTTATGTTTCATTTTGATAGTTATTTATATGTTTTTAAAGAACCTGAATCAAATCGAATTTATTCGAATTCGATTCGAATTCGAATTTTTAATCGAATACGAATTGGGTTTTTTATTCAAATACGAATTCGAATCGAATTCAGTAAGTTTTAATCGAATTCGAATCGAATACGAATCCAATACGAATTCAAGGAAAAATAAAAATTATTCGAATAATTCGATTCGAATAATTCGAAAACTCGATATTCGATTCGATGAACACCCCTGGTTAGTCGCGTCTCAAGAGCTCATGTTTAGCGTCCTCTTGTTAACTATGAGTGAAGATAATATATTTGAAACAAGAGTGCAAAACGGAAGTTATTCAAGGCCATCGAAATAGAGTTGCTCGAAGAAAGAAATCGAAACAAGGACTTAATACACAAGACATCGAAACAGAAGATATATGTTGTATTAATATTAAAACATCGAAATAGGCATTGGCGAAGCTTTGAAGGGGACGCCCGACCCCCCGAACTTTTCGCTCGGTAGTGTTATATATGTAGATTTCGTATAGAAATTTTTGGGTATATACGTTTTCGACCTCCCGATTCTATAGAAATTTTTTGGTATATACGTTTTCCGACCCCCCCCCCTCGAAAACGTAAGCTTCGCCACTGGAAATAGACAACCATCTATTTTGATGTATATGCAGTATGTTTCAAATGGAGTTAATTCAAGCGGGACCATATATGTTTCGATAGAAAGAAAAGCACATCAACATTATCTGTTTCGAATTTTGATCATGCATAAAAGGAAGCATGTTTCGATCCATGTGATTCATGATGACATCAGCCAATGTGATTGCCATGTATTACAAGTCTCAAGGACTCCATTTGTTTCGATAAGACCATGCATAGTGGAAGACACCCCACCCTTGGGCGTTTTGCGTTATGTGACAGTCCAGTCAGCAATGAAGCATTACGGGACGTTTTTGTAAAATGTATGTAGTGGGGATGTGGGCAACCAAAAAAAATTGTTATTGGCCAACCAAAAAGAGATGCATGGTGATTGGCCAAAGAATTAGAACTTCGGTGTGGAAAAAAGGACGCCTCTTGCAATCTTTTGGTGAAAAACGTCTAGGAGGGCGGTAGAAGGGGCGTTTGGGGGCGTTGTTGGGGCAAAAAACGCCCAAATTCTTGTCCACTATGGGTGGTCTAATGATGATACTGATCAGATCATCTTCCAAAGTGTTTCGATGACATCAGCAAGTGCTTATCCTATTTCGATACATATTGCTTATGTTTCGATGATGATAAAGTCCAATATATGTTTCGATAATGTGGAGTTTATTTAATGTATTTCGTTGTTCTTCTCTATTTTGATGTATTGTTCTATTTCGTTGTAAAGGGTTGCTGCTATGTGATATAAATAGCAGCACCCACACTCTGTTTCATTCTAAGAGAGCATCATTTCAACGAGAGAGCATTTTGTGTAAAACCTTGTAACAAAACTTTGCTGAAATTAAACCGTGAAGCTTTAAAGTGATATTCTTGTGTTTGTGTGTGTTCTTGAGCTTGATTTGCACATAATCAAGGATTCCGCACTTGGTTTTGTGTTCAACAACAAGGAATAGGTGTTCTAGATCCTCCTTTAGGGACCTTCAAGCATTAATGTGTTTATCTTATGGTTTTTATTGTGTTTTTGATGATTATATTGTTTGAATGTGATAACTACGAGAAATTATGGTTTTGCAGATTAATCGCTTAAATCAGTGGAGTTAAAGTATTTGAAGATGAAGTGGAACACCCGAAGATGATGAGCAAGGCAAAAGACATTGTTCTGGATTTGTTTGGGCTAAGAAGATAGCTTGGAAGCATGGAAAACATGGAAGAATGAAGTTTGGGGACGTAATGGTCATTTGGTGAGAATTGAACATGAAGAAATGGAGGTTGGAGAATACCCGCCATAAGCTACAGTTGAGTGGCCGTAACTTAAGGCCGAGCATGTGAGTTACAAAATCAACAGAAAGTGCCTGCCGTAAGTTATGGCAGGAGGCCGTAACTTACGGCAGGGTTCAAAAGGAAATCCGGGTGTTGCTTGTTTCAAGGTATAAAAGCATTTTTTTTTCAAAACCCTAAGAGGGATATCCAGCCGTGTTACGAAAATTGGTGATCTAGAAGCATTTTTTGGACGATTTTTCACCCTCTCCATCATTGTTTTCCATCAAATTGAAGATTGTGAAGATGAATTCAGCCATGATTCAAGCAACTAAAGACCAAATCACCAACATGAGCGGCTAAATATTTTGTGCTTTCCTCCGGTTGGAGGTTCTTGTAAGTGGAAGGATTTTATATGTTCTTTATTGTAACTGAATTTGGTAATCTAAGCATTCAATGCTTTTTACCTATTGATTTAATTGATTGGTTGTAAACGGTTGATTTTTAGTTAAACCCTAGTTCTGATTCATTCAATTCCCGAGAGTTCTAGTAATTGGGATATCTTTGATAGGGATTGGGTTTGGTAAATTCAAATGATGTTCATATGATAACCTTTCATTGTGTTGCAATCAAAGTACTCAGTCTGTAAGTAATCACAACCTATTAATTGAGTTATACAATCATGTCTATGTGATTGTTATAACTTATAATTGAACCCATAATTGAAATCCACTTTGAGTCTAAAATCCAGAGGAACCATCTTCTCTCTCATTATTATCAATGATTTTTAGTAGGGGTGTTCAAAATCGGATATCCGAATTTCGAATATCCGAAATTTTCGGATCCCAGATTTAACTATCCGAACCCGTATCCGAAATTTCGGATATCCAATCGGATAGTGAATCGGATATCCGAATATCAAGTTTTTTATTTAACATTTATTTTTTTATTAGTTTTTGATATTCAGAACCGGATATTTCAGATAGTTTCGGATATCCGAATATAAGTTTTCGGATATTTTCGGATACTTCGGATATTTTCGAATATTCGGATATCCGAAAAAATTAAAAGATATTTTGGATATCTGAAATATTCAAAAAAAATTTAAAATCACTATCCGAATCCTAATCCGAAAATTCGGATATCCGAATTTTCGGATATTTCAGATTCAGATATCGGATATTTCGGATCGGATTTTCGGATACGAATGATTTTGACCCTAGTTCTAATTCATTCAATTCCCGAGAGTTCTAGTAATTGGGATATCTTTGATAGGGATTGGGTTTGGTAAATTCAATTGATGTTCATATGATAACATTTCATTGTGTTGCAATCAAAGTACTCAGTCTGTGAGTAATCAAAACCTATTAATTGAGTTATACAATCATGTCTATGTGATTGTTATAATTGAACCAATATATGAAATCCACTTTGAGTCTAAAATCCAGTGGAACTATTTTCTCTCTCATTAGTAACAACTCTTTTTGGTAAGTTTTAATTTAGTTCAAAATACTCAAACACTCGATTTTACATTCTTGCAATTAGATTTTTAGTACTTAATCAACAAACACTTTCCACAATACTCCTCGTGGTTCGACACCCGACTTATCCTATCTAATACGGTAGCTGGGTTTGAGTTTTTACTCTTACATTTTACTGACCCTTCGACATCTATCAGTCAATCCCTTAGAACTTCCATCTGCAAAGAATGTCTCCTCAGCCATTAGAAGTTATCTTAAAAGACAAAATGAGATGTCTGCAGAAGATCTAAAGAAGTATGAAGATGATATAAGCAAGGAAGGGATTAGAAATGAACTCATGTATGGGCATCCATATGCCAAACCAGAATAACTGTTTTGGGAAATTTTGGGAAAACATTTTCCCTACCTCTACCAATAAAATCGATCTCAGTAAATCCATGAGCCTCAAAAATTCTAAAATGGTCCTCAGATAGAGCAAGCCAGACTGACAAAAGTCAGGGCAAATGGAGAAGCGAAAACGACTTCAATGAATAATGTCATGAGCTTGAAGTTTGATGATCTGGACGATCTACGGGATCTTTCACTGGAAAGGGATGCAGATGACTCACTCTCTAAAAGATTTGAGAAACAATTTAAAGCCCAAATCAGAGATAAGTTAAAGAGGAATAAAAATTGATCCAATAAACATATGTTTTGGCATCATTTGTTATAGGGGGGGATTGTTGGACCTACAAAAGAATAGATGATATTCAAAAGCCAAAACATGATCAAGTGATCAAGAAATAAATAGAAGTTTGAACCAGGTTCTTCCCAAAGATAGTAAATCTTGAACACCTAAATCAAAGCATCTTTTGAAGACAAGCAAACATGTTGGGAGTGAACCCTACCAGAGGAACAGATAATGTAAAGCCAAAACCAGGTCACAACAGTGGATTCATAATAAGCAGCAGTTTACATTAAGCTTCTCCCTTAAAAGCGATTTATAACATCTGATGATCTCTATCCACTGTCCATATGCAACTGCTGCTGCCCTTTCAACTGCTGATCAATACTTGAAGTAGTCAACTCTGCTGGTCCTATCTACTGATGACAAAGCTCTGCCCAATCAAGGACTGATCAACCTTGAGGAAAGCACTGACATAAAGGGAGAGCAGCTGTTTAGTGAATTATCTGTTTTATGTATAGTCAGTGGTTAGGTTTAGCAGTGCTTGTGTAAGGACAGTAGATACAGGTTGTTAGGCTGTTAGACGTCGCTTTCATGGTGACGTCAGCTGAGATACCTCAGTGGTTTGGTTTTGTCTATAAATGGAGCAGTACTCTGTACTGTTACATTTGATTCGTTTTGAGAGAGTTCTTCTCCTCAATTCAATCCTTTCATCTTGGACAATCCAACCTTGTGGCATCAGGCTGAGGGGGAGTTTAGTTTGTAAGCATGTCTGTAATATTTTGCTTTGATTTGTAATCTTTTGACTCTATGAGAAGCAAATGTTATCAAACTATTTTCTCCTTGATTGTGTTTACAAAGTTTGTATTCATTTCCGCTGCACTTTACATGTTTTCATATTCACAAATTGTTCAAATCATACAAACAAACATAATCATAAGAGCCTCCGATCCTAACAATTGGTATCAGAGCTTGGACAGTCAAATTCGATCTAACAATCAATTTGACATAACAGTTCAGCTCAAAATTCATTGATACTAAGGTTGGTTGTATTTTGTTGAAAAAACAGAGTATCGAGTAAATCATGTTCAAAATGGTTATTCAAAAACTCTGTAAATCAACCAAGATGTCATATGACACACAAATTTCACACAACAAGTGAATTCATGCATAAGACACTCATGGTTTCTAGATCTGAAAAACTATATCTGTTAAACTATGAGACTATTTTTATTTTCTAAATTGATTTCAATTGTTGATGTGCAATCTGTGATGTTTTCATTAAATACTAAAGTATGAACCTCAGATTAACAAAACCTATGTTCGTAAAAACATTGATTGTTTTGCTAAAACACAAGAGGGAAATTAAAACTTTAGTTATTCAGATCTTATGTGTTGAAAACAGGTTGAGTTCCTCAAAAGGACAAAATCAACTATGTTAAAATACATTAAGAAAATTCACAAAAACTATGAAGTGTGTTTATCTCAAAACTTTTGAATTCAGAAGAAAAGAGTATAAACTTAAAACACTTAAGAGACAAAACTTGGGGTAATAATGGTCATTAAGCAACTGTTTGTGCTCATTGGTTCAAAAAGGTTCAGGTGACATTAGTGTTTCCAGTGATTGAACTTC
Source organism: Helianthus tuberosus (assembly GCA_030545235.1). Lineage (NCBI taxonomy): Eukaryota > Viridiplantae > Streptophyta > Magnoliopsida > Asterales > Asteraceae > Helianthus > Helianthus tuberosus. Next base: position 181,023,049 of record CM060363.1, on the reverse strand, counting down.
AAAAGGACTAGACAAAATTTTCAAAATCATCACATAGTAACAAGATCTATAACAGGATCTTCATAACTCATGTGTCCATGTGTCCTCATGTTTGCAATCAACTGACAAAGAAAATGGTTCCTAACAATGGTCAAAATGTATTCAAAATTTCCTACCACTGACCATTTTTATAAACTTGAGAATGTTATGACTACGTTTTTCTTTTGAAAATATACCAGATCCTTTTTGATGCTGTTCTCAGAAAATCCTTTAACCATATTTTTTTTTCAAAGGATTTTCTCGAATAACCAGTATATATTGTTCATTTTTTTTGGAATAATGTATTTGGAACTCTTGCGTGTTTTTGTTGGCAATAGTTTCAGTTCCTGTCAGGATGTAATACCCTTTTTTTGTTGGTATTATTGTCCTCATAAATGGGTCAAAAGGAAATGGTACATATGTCAAGATCATGTCATACTCAGGTTTGCTCCTAAATTTTTATCAAAGTTTGATTGCTAACTGTGCTTGAATTACTAGGGTACTCATGTTTTAATTGAATATTAAACGAAAATGAGTTGCCTTAGCAAAAAGTTCTCATCATCTGGGGTACTAAACCACTGTCCTTCAAAATTGACATGTGGCAAAACCTTGAATGAAAATTCTCAAAACTGTTGCTGAAATACTTGTCCTTCAAATCTGTACCATTTACCCTAACCACTGTTTTGTTCCAACGACTGATCTCTAAATACTGTCCACTGCTGAAAGTTAGCCACTGATCCTTCATTATCTTGACAAGCACTGATATTCACAATCAGTTTCCTATCCACTTATATGCTATCCACTGATAGTAAAAATCATCCACTGTCCACAATTTTTACCGTTGTAACCACTGATGTTTGATACGTCAGTGGCCCTTAAAACAACTGTTCTCCATCCTTCATCTATTTCATCAGTGTTTGACACGTGGTCAGTTTTTAGCCCTCAGATCGTAATAACCGCTGCCACATCAGCGATCACTTTTTCCTTAAATAAAACCTTGCCCTAAACCCCAAACAGGGTTTTACACTGTCGAATTGAATTCCAAAATTCTCTTCTCAAAGCAGTTTCCAACCCTTCTTCTCAAAATCTTCAAAATCATTCTTCGTTCTTCTCCGCAAAAATGACAAAATCAAAGTCAAAATCAAAATCAAAACCAAAATCACCGCCACCTTCAAAAGTGGTCGCTCAAACGGCCGAAGAATCCAACGAGATACCATACAAATCTCCTCATAATTATCTGGGTTTGCTCACAAAACCTACTGATAACCACACCTTCGACACCATCATTGATACATTATCTGCATCAAAGTACAAAACTTTGTTAACGGCAGATGCTCCCATTTATCTACAAACCCAGAACGAGTTTTGGAAAAAGGCGACGCTTGAAAAACAAGACGACAAAGTCATAGCCATAAACTCCTCGATACAGGGTAAAGTGATTCAAATCACTCCGCAAACAATTTCAGAAGTCTTCAAACTCGATGATCAGAATGGTAAAACTTCTTTTGACAAAAACGAGTTAAAAGCTGATTTTCTGAAAAGGGGTTATGCAGAACAATCAAAGGTAGATACCCTACAAAAGGGTTATTTCCCATCTGCACCCAGATTTTTGTTTCACACACTTTTGAGTTGTGTTTCTAATAAAACAACAGCATTCAACGAAATACCATTAAAAATTCAATGCCTGGGTTACGCTATTTTGAATAATAAAAACTACAACTATTCCCAGGAGATCTTCAATGACATGGTGAAAAACGTTGAAAGTAAAGCATTTTTGCTGTTTCCAAGATTTTTAAGCTATTATTTCAAACAAAAATTTGAAAAAGAAACTGAAAATTTGCTTAAACAAGGTGCCTATTTTCAAATAAAAGGCTTAACAAAAGAAACATTTTCTAGAATGATGGCACCAATAAAAACAAAAGCAGGGGTACCTGAGCAGATTTTAGCGGTTACAACTGCTCCTCAGGTATCAGCTGCTGAGCCCACTGCTCCAGGTGATCATGGCAGCACTACCACTGCCTTGAAACCCACACCTGAAATTACCAAAAACACCAAAAGAAAAACATCCAGAAAACCCACCAAACCCAAAACAAAGGCAACTCTGGAAGATGAGATCCCAGAGCAACTGCCAGTGACAACACAAAAGTCACCACAAACCACTGCTGCTACTTCCTCACAGCAGTTGGAAGAAAGATCTCAACCATTGCCTAAAACTCCTCCTGCATCCTCACAAAAGGATCAGGTTGTAAGCACAGGGACCCCACAATATGAAGCTCTGGATTCAATTGGATCTATCTTTCTCAGTCCTGATCCCAATGACATGTCTCTTTCAACTCCCATACCCTCACCAATCATACTACCACAATCCATGCTACCTTTGTTGCATGCAGCTGCTATAGCTCAGACACAAACCAGTTCCTCTCTATCACCTATCACTGAGAGTATACCCCCACAAGTGACTGGGTCTGATGCTACTACTCCTGCTATCCCAGCAACAATTGAGGAGGTTACACCCCCTGAGTTACAAGTAACTCTTGGTGGTAGTTCAAGTGGAGCAGCAACTACAACTGATGGATCAACAGATCTTCAGTTGGACAGTTGTTTCATTAATAAGACTCCCTTGAAGGCAATTTCTTCAATAGCACCATCGGTAACCACCAGTGAGTTGATTCTAACCACTGGTACCATCAAAGGTCTATCAAGTGCTGAAGAAAGAAGTCCCCAGTACCAAGAACAAGGGGCATCAATGGGTGATTTTTGGGACTCAGTTCGTAAGTCACACATTGATACAACCACTGCTGGTGGGGATTCAGATGATCCTACTAATGTAGGTGATGATTCAAAATATCAGAAATTGACGGAAAGAGTTGAAAAACTTGAAGAATCAGTTGCTGAAATTAAAGATATGGTGCAAGAGATTTTAAAAGCTCAAAAAGCACAAGCCACTGCTGTTCCTGCTCAAGCACCTGCACAACATGCATTTGCTGAAAATGAGCTTTGGAATATTTTTAAACCCATGCTTGAAAAACAGCAACATATGGCTGATCAAAAGCATGCTATTCATGTACAAATGCTGTCAAACATGGTGGAATCAAGATTTAAGGATACTCAAGCAGATATCAAGGCTATAAAGGCCAGCATACAAAAGACTGCTCATGGTGAAAAAGTTCCTTCAACAATCCTCTTCATGGATAAACCTCCTGCAGATAATGCCAAAAAGGGGGAGAAGATCAAGTTGAAGAAGAAAGGAATAAAAGATGGGATGTATATTGAACCAGAACAAGAGAAACAGCCATCCAAACCTCACACCACAAAATCTCATACTTCCATCCACACAGCTGATACACCAGTGGTTACAAAAACTGCTGTCAGTAGCCAAACAGCTGTCATCTCATCAACACACACAACTCCAACACACACCATTGCTCTACAACCATCATCATCCACAATCATATCACCACCACTGCCTCCTGCCATAAAGCAGAAGACAGCAGATGTTACAACATCTGTTGTAATGACAACAGTGGTTGAAACACCAGTTGTTTCAACAATTGTTAGTCAGACATTACCCACCATTCAAACTACTGATCCATCAATGACATCATCAGCCTCTCCTACAATAAAAAGGAGAAGGGTTTTCATTCCTGCTGATGAGTCATCACCACCATCACCAACATCAAAAATTACTTCACCAATTTCATCCCCTGCTCAAAAGCAGAAGACATCTACTGACACATCAGTAGTTGTAATGACAGCAGCAGTTGAAACACCAGTTGTTTCAACAGCTGTTAGTCAATTATCCACCACTGCTCTCATCACTCCTACATCACAACCTCCAAAGCTTCACAAAAGAAAAAGAGAAACAACTCAGGATACTGATGAAAAGTATGATCCTGTTGCTGCTAAATATCCACTGGAATTAGAAGCTGTGAAAAATGAGATGAAACAATTTTACACTGAGGATGATCCTTCAAAAAGGAAATTTCCTTCTCTCATAGGTTTCATAATTCCAGAAGACATGGATGAATATCTCGAAATGAAAGTAAGACAAGCAAGGATAAGAGCCAAAATTGAATGCAAGAATCAAGGTGATGAAGCTATTTTGGAAAGAAGGGAATTCCTGCTCAACAAAGTTAAGCAAATAAAAGAATATGCAAGTGATCTGAACAAAGAAATGTCAAGCCTATCTCCTGAAGCAGATCAACGAAATGAATTGAGAAAAGAATACCTTGCATACATAATGAAAGAAAAGTTCTATCCTGCTGAAGAAACAGAATTCAAAGATTGGCCAATAGTTGCACTAAAGCATGAGGCAAAAAGAATTGAAAAGGTTAAAAATGATCTAAGAAAGAAGAAGACAGCTCCAAATTGGAACAAATACAGGAAGCTCATAGCTGATCTTACTTCTGAATATAAGAGAAAGAAGCAGGAGCTGGTGAATGCAAGGGTAGATTCTGCAAATGCCATAGCAAAATGGACTAAGCAGCAAACAGACGAAGCTTATGAAAGGCTTAAGAAAAGGAGGGACACTCCTAAAAAGTCTGACTACAAAAAGCTAAAGGAACAGGTCAAAACTTTTGAAACACAGATCAGTACAGCAGAAGCCTTTGTTACAAAGTTGAGAAAAGAAAGGAAGGAAATGCTGACTGTTGGTGAAGAAAAGCATAAAGAAGATGATCTGATTGAAGAAGCTATCAAGAAATTGGATTCAGATAAAGAAAAATTAGCAAAACTACAAGACCTTGCCAAAAGGGTCAAAGTAGTAAGCCAACCATCATCAGCAGATATCACAGACAGTAAGCTTGATCAACAACAGAAACAAGAGCTGCTTGACAAAGAAGTTGCAGAAGATATAGCTGCAGCAAATAAAGTCATTGAAGAAGCTTTTAAAAGAATGTCTGAAGTTCAAGATACTGCTTTACAGTTTTTCTCAAGGCCAAAAACCTCAAGCTCATCAGGAAATAAATCTCTCCCAAGAAACCCATTTGGTTTAAAAATACTAAAGTGGCTCTCTGATCAAAAGACCCATGTATTGACTCTGGTCAGAACCAATGGAGAAGTGAGGCATATATCAAGGAATCAAGCACTAGGCCTGGGTGTTGAAGATCAACTAGATCTCCTTGAGCTTACACTGTGCAGGGATGAAGATGACACAAGTTCCAAGGAATTTGAAGAAGAATTTAAAAGACAAGCAAGGGAACTTCTGATGAGGAATAAAGATCCAGAATAATGACAGGTTTTGGCATTATCTGTTCCAGGGGGAGATTGTTAGGATTGAACCCTACCAGAGGAACATATAATGTAAAGCCAAAACCAGGTCACAACAGTGGATTCATAATAAGTAGCAGTTTACATTAAGCTTCTCCCTTAAGAGAGATTTATAACATCTGATGATCTCTATCCACTGTCCATATGCAACTGCTGCTGCCCTTTCAACTGCTGATCAATACCTGAAGTAGTCAACTCTGCTGGTCCTATCTACTGATGACAAAGCTCTGCCCAATCAAGGACTGATCAACCTTGAGGAAAGCACTGACATAAAGGGAGAGCAGCTGTTTAGTGAATTATCTGTTTTATGTATAGTCAGTGGTTAGGTTTAGCAGTGCTTGTGTAAGGACAGTAGATACAGGTTGTTAGGCTGTTAGACGTCGCTTTCATGGTGACGTCAGCTGAGATACCTCAGTGGTTTGGTTTTGTCTATAAATGGAGCAGTACTCTGTACTGTTACATTTGATTCGTTTTGAGAGAGTTCTTCTCCTCAATTCAATCCTTTCATCTTGGACAATCCAACCTTGTGGCATCAGGCTGAGGGGGAGTTTAGTTTGTAAGCATGTCTGTAATATTTTGCTTTGATTTGTAATCTTTTGACTCTATGAGAAGCAAATGTTATCAAACTATTTTCTCCTTGATTGTGTTTACAAAGTTTGTATTCATTTCCGTTGCACTTTACATGTTTTCATATTCACAAATTGTTCAAATCATACAAACAAACATAATCATAAGAGCCTCCGATCCTAACAAAAGATTTGTTCAAAGCCTTCAAACCGCTATTCATGACGATACAAGGTCTGTTCAAGTTCTAAAGTTTGCTGAAGCAAAGGTCTGAAGAGCAAACATCTGTCTAGCCAAATAGATTTTTGGAAGAAAGCAACAGAGGATAGCTTAGCAGATGTTTCAAATATAACAGTATTTGCTTTTTAACAGTGTTTAGCTAGTTAGATCAGTTGTTTGGTTTGCATGTGGAAGGTTTTCTGTTAGGAATGATTGATGTCACTATCAGAGTGATGTCAGCTAATCACAAACAGAGCTTTCGTACTTAGTATAAATAGATCTCACCTATTTAGAGATATATTTATCACTACACATCACCTTTTATTTTGTTCGAACATAATTGTTTAGTGATCAGTCTAAGGGGGAGTCTGTAGAGTCAATCTTCTGTAAACATTATTGTAATCATTGGATTATGAATGAAATAACAGATGATGATGATTTCTCGTTTGTGATTGCTTATCTTTACTGACAATACAAAATTCTTTTAAGCTTAATTGTTGGTTAATCACAAACTGTGTAAACTCAAACTTAACAGAAACCAATGTTATATCAATGTTAGCATGCATGTCAGGTTAATTGGATGCAATTGCTTGATAAGAGGTTTGCAACATGGATTGAAAGCTAAGAATGTTGAGCAACAGACACGTAGTAAACATAAAGTCATGTGTTGCGCGTGAATAAAGATAACATCGAAAGTTAACATAAACCTGTACGTATTGAAATATAAAAAGTTGCATGAAAAATAACACAGTCTACTTTCTAGTCTAAGTTATAATTTCAAGTTACATTATTATATAAGTTTGTATTTTATTATTTATATTAAAATAAAACAAAAACAAAAGTAGAGAGGTTCGATATCATATAAGTTTCAATTTTTTTACCAGAAAATCAATCAATTATTATTTTCATTATTTAAATTCACCATCCATATTTCTTTGCTTCAAATCAGTTTAAAATCATCAAAATCACCATTTTAAAAACTAAAATCATTGTTTAGCTTAGTGGTGTGTGCGTGGGGTAAAGGATTGGGTTTCTATTTGTGAGTAGGGATGCAAACGAACCGAACAAACACGAACAAGACCTTGTTCGTGTTTGTTTGTTAAAAAATATATGTGTTCGCGAACCGTTCACGAACACTTATCGAACAAGATTTTATGTTTGTGTTCGTTTGTTAAGGAATTGAACTTGTTCGTGTTCGTTTGTGTTTGTTTGTTTATTTTAGGCAACGAACGTTGACGACCACAAATGAGCCCAAACTAATGTTCATGAACACAAATGGAAACAAACGAACACAAACAATCATTCATGAACATAATATATAATACACTGACACTTATTAAATATTTAATTTTTTGGAATTTTGATATATTTAAAAAAATATAAAAACTAAAAACATTAATGAACTATCGAACACAAGCGAACACGTTACCGAACGTTCACGAACATAAACGAACGAACACGACCTCTGTTCATGTTTGTTCATTTAACTAAACGAATGAAATTTCTTGTTCGTGTTTGTTTGTTTAATAAACGAACGAACACAAACGAACTTCCTGTCGAACGGTTCACGAACTGTTCGCCGAACGTTTGGTTCGTTTACAGCCCTATTTGTGAGCCCAAGTGTGTATGACTTGCGACCAATGATAACCAAGTTAATTGAATAGTAATAATGTGAAGAGGTGTATATTTACTAACTAAGAGCGTTCTCATCCAGCCTCCTAAAATTATACATACATTCCACTAAAAAACAACTCCTATATCAATATATTTTCACTAAAAATAAATATTTTTTCTCTCTTCTTTTCAATTAAATAATATTTTTTACCTTTATCATTACATTTTCTCTCTCCTCCACTCACAACCACTTTCAATATATATTAAAAAAGTATAGGGGGTGAACAGTGTCCCCCCAAATATACAGATAAACAGTAACATTTTCCCTCTCCTCCACTCACAACCACTTTTTATACTTTTTATATTTTAAAAACCCCCCACACAGATTTTGGTGGGTTGGATGAGAATGCTCTAATATAAGGAAAATTGAAACAACTTCTCACTATCATTCTTTCCTATATATATGTTTTTAAAAATATTTAAATTATTTATGCCGGCTTTAAATTCATTCCAATCGGTTACCGTTCCGACCAATTAACCAGTAAAAGCATTCACATCATATCCATCAAATTATGAGAGAGGGGTTTTTATATTATAAAAAGTGGTTTTAAGTAGTTGTGAGTGAAGAATAGAGAAAATGTTATTGTTCATCTGTGCATTTGGGGACACTATTCACCCTCTAGAATTTTTTAATATATTTTGAAAGTGGTTGTTAATGGGGGTGAAGAGTGAAAATGTTAGTGTTCATTTGTACATTTGGGGACACTATTCACCCTCTATAGTTTTTTAATATATTTTAAAAGTGGTTGTAGGTGGGGGTGACAGAAAAGGTAATAATAAATATATAAAAAATATTATTTAGAGTAAAATGCACAGATAGTCCATGTGGTTTGGTGAAATTTCACCTTTAGTCCCTAACTTTTCAGAATTACCCTCTTAGTCCCTGTGGTTTGACAAGTTGTTACTCGGATAGTCCCTAAAGCGGATGAATGTTACTAAGATAGTCCCTGTGGTTTGACAAGTTGTTACTCGGATAGTCCCTGTGGTTTGACAAGTTGTTACTTGGATAGTCCTTGTCATTTCACACCCACTTAAGTAGAAAAACTAACCTCCATCCGCTTTAGGGACTATCCGAGTAACAACTTGTCAAACCACAGGGACTAAGAGTGTAATTTTGAAACATTGGGGACTAAAGGTGAAATTTCACCAAACCACAGAGACTATCCGTGTATTTTACTCTATTATTTAATTATAGTTGTTTTTAGTGGAATTATAAAGTAGAAAATGGTGGATAGAATGTGAATGCTCTAAGAGCATTCACATTCTATTCTATCCACCAAATCTTGAGAGATGGGTTTTTAAATTATAAAAAGTGGTTTAAGTGGTTGTGAGTGGAGGAGATAGAAAATATTACTGTTCATCTGTATATTTGGGGGGACACTGTTCACCATGTATAATTTTTTAATATATTTTGAAAGTGGTTGTAAGTAGAGGAGAGAGAAAATGTAATATATATTGAAAAGGAGAGAGAAAAAGTAATTGTTTTTAGTGGAAATATATTGATATATGAGTTGTTTTTTAGTGGAATGTATGTATATTTTTAGTGGATTGGATGTGAATGCTCTAAAGCATCATGTTTAAGGCCTAACCCGGTTCTCAAAGCATTGTTTAATATAGAAGGAAAGATGTTTGATAGCAATTGAAAATGAAGTTTAGTGAAAGTACTTAGAGCATTCTCATCCAAACCATCAAAATATGTGAGGGGTAGTTTTTATATTATAAAGGGTATAAAAAATGGTTGTGAGTGGAGGAGAGAGAAAATGTTACTGTTCATCTGTATATTTGGGGGGACACTGTTCACCCAGTATAATTTTTTTAATATATATTGAAAGTGGTTGTGAGTGAAGGAGAGAGAGAAAAATGTAATGATAATATTATTTAGTTGAAAATGAGAGAGAAAAAGTATTTGTTTTTAGTGAAAATATATTGATATAAGAGTTGTTTTTTAGTGGAATGTATGTATAATTTGATGGATTGGATGAGAATGCTCTTACAGGATTTTCATGTTTCCACTGAATTTTGAAAGCATCGTTAAGTCGTTCCAGAATCTGATAAAATTTTCCTTCCTCCAAGCATTCATAGATTATTCGTGACAAAATGGACAGTGAATCTGTGTTCAAGTAGGTATCTTCTATGCCTGAGGATCTGGATAGTCCTCCCTCTTTATAATCGTTAAGATATTGATTCACATCTTTAGTGGTTGCTTTCTTCCCATAAAGCACTTCCAACAAAAACACACCCAAAGTGTAAATCTGAGATTTTTTTGCGTCAGACAAGGAATCAATACATATTAGTAACTTCACTTCCTTATCTTTATTTAACAACACTTTAAAGTTTTTAGCACAATAACTTTCACGATTCTCAGCTGCCCAGTAGCACAACCCACATGCAGCACGAAAACACATATACAATCTTTGGGACCAGAGGGTTGTTGGATCGCTTAGATATTTGTCCAGACTTTCATTCACTACATACTTCATAACTATCATCCTTTCATCTTCCTCATCACAAAAACCAATCAAAGATACGACATTTTTATGCTTCAGACAAGATATATTTTTAATGTCCTTATAGAACTCAAATGTGAGATCAGTACTAGATCTGTACTTCCGTATAACAACATCGCTTTTTACTTCAGACCGCAAGAGCAATCCTTTGTAAACATCTGCCTTTCCACTTGGTTTTAACAAATTTTCTTCAGCAAAATTCTTGGTAGCTTTTAATATATCTTCAAGTGAAATTCGTAAGCTGGTAAGTTCTTCACCTAAAGAATGCTCTGCGTCTGAAGAAGTCTCTGTATCTAGTTTGAACATATAGTTTTCCAAGAAATCCAGTTCTTCGTCGTATAATGAAGACATGATATTTGGGTTTCGGAGTTACAACGAGAAAAGTTTTTTTTTTTTTTTTTGGAAACGGTGAAAAGGCTTATGTAGAGATGAAAGCACAGTGAGAGAATGCAACGGTTTGTAAGCACCACCAGTTGTCGAAAACGAAATTAACAACGAACCAAACCAACATAAAAGTTAAAAAAACAGTGCACCTAATTTTAAACACAAAAATAACAAAACCTATCCTTTTATCAACGATGGTGGAAGCAAGAGCAACAGCAACGGCAGCAGCAGTGATTAACCAGCAGATTTTTAACCAAAGACACCGAGAATGGTTAACTGCGTAGAGATGATCTGCATTTTTATGAAATTGTTGTATGTGTGAAGAAGAAAAAGAAGAATAAGGATAAGATAGGCAAGTTATTTTGTCTTTAGATCAAATCTGTAGATCTAGTCTAAGGCCCTGTTTGGTAGCCTCTTAATCCATTCAGAGGCTGCCTCTTAATGAAATCATTTGTGGCCCTTATGTCTGAATGAATAAGAGGTAACCTTATGTCTGACTGGATAAGAGGTAACATCTGAATGGTAAACCATCACATGTCACATTCTTCTACATTATCTTTGTTAAACTCTTAAATGATTTCATTAAGAGGTAGCCTCTTAATGTCATTCAGATGCTACCAAACAGCCCCTAAGAAAGAGTTGCCCTTGCCCAAATAAGTGCGAAGACTTTGACTCTCATCTCAGCCACACAAACTACCTATAGATATTATTTAGAGGTAAGTTACACGAATGGTCCTTCGTATTTGATTTAAATTATGAATTTCGTCCACATAGCTAGTTGGAGCATTCACATTTATATTATCTTTTTTACTCCATAGTTACATTAAAAATCACTATGTGTTCTTTCTTCTTTTAATTAAGTAATATTTCTTCTACTTTTATCACTACTTTTTCCCTTCTCTACTCACAACCGCTTTCAAAATATATTAAAAAATTACAGAGGGTGAATAACGTCCCCTCAAATATACATAAGAACGGTAACATTTTTTTCTCCTCCACTTACATCCACTTTTTATAATATAAAGAATACACTCACAAATTTGATGAAAGAGATGTAAATGCTCTTAGTATGGTTAGTTAGCTTCAAGGCCCACATAGCTACTTAGTAAGTTACCTTTTTTGAATAAACATAAAGGGGCAAAGTGCAATTTGCATTCTTGTATTTTATGGGTGGCATTAAGTTGAGTACCTAGATGAAACCTTTGGAAGATTGAGTCCGTATACTTTGAAAAGCGCTACACTTTGATCCTTGTGGCCAACTTAGTTGGTTTTATCCGTTAAAAACTAACAAGCATGGGGTAAAACTGCCATTTCACCCCGATCCTTTTCATTATCCACCACCAAACACAACACTACCATCCACCACCACCACCCCCTCGGTCATACATTCATAGAAGAAATCTGATTGTGCCTTTTGAACAAAAATCGTATCATCCTTATTATTACCCACCCATCTTGTTCTTGATTAGTTTGTTACATAAACACCATATGCAGGGGTGGTATACCCACATTAACAACTGAGTGCAAACCCTCCACACCTTTAGAATTATCTCTATACAGATCATCTTCTTCCATTTGAGTGATGTTGTGAGTATCTGTAACTTCAATCAAAGAATTGGTACCCGAATGGACATGAACATGATCTTCAATAGGCATTTAGGGATCAGCTTGTTCACCTCTATCTTCTTCCAAACTAGTACATTCCACCAAGTGGATAGCAGTGTTGCATGGGCAAACCAAAACCCATCCATAAACATCCAACATCTAGATCAGCCGACCCAGCTCTCAGCATTGTTACAGAGCGGAAACTCATGCCTCTTGGCTCATGAAACAACAAGCCCTGCTCATTGCTGTGTACACACAAATGTACGCCCAGACACCACAACTGGGGCACACGACTGCACGTGCATTAAATACAACTCTCCATCCAGCAACCACGCATAGTCACATATGTCGGTCATGCGAGTGTAAGTCAACGAGAACACATAATTCAAGACGTTCAGAACAGCAACATGTATGCAAGGACATCCCTCTATGCACATGCGCAACCACAAAAGATCCTCAATGACTAGGATACGCGTATAAAGAACATTGATGGCACGTATTACCGCACAAACAATCATACGTATGATACGGCTGATAACACATGCGTCTATACCACTAGAGTACTAGATAGCCATGCTACTTACAAATCTGCTATTAGCGCAACCGCACAAACAATCATACGTATGATACGGCTGATAACACATGCGTCTATACCACTAGAGTACTAGATAGCCATGCTACTTACAAATCTGCTATTAGTGCAACTTACAATCCAAATGCCGAAGAAGACTATACGTTGGTGTATAGACTAGCGGCGGTCGTAGAACAGTCGAAGTTCATTCGAAAATCGTTTTGTTTATGTTGGAGAAAGCAAAGCTCCCACCCAACGGTGGAAATTTTATAGGCTTTTTGATGCAGACGACCATATCCGACTATTTACAAGTGCAAAGCTTAGTCGGTAGTTAGACCCATCTTATGTGGTGCCACCTTTTCTTCCAAACTCTTACTTGCGCAGCTCGCGCATGGTTCGACAATTTACCTGTCAGAATGATAGAGTCATGGACAAATATGCAAGCCAAATTTCTTCAACGCTTTAACCAACAACGTCCATTTGTCGCAAAGACTATGAAGGCATCGAGAACTTCATTACGAGATTCAACAAAGAGTGCCTAGAGATAGGCGAAGTCAGTGGAAATTTGATGTGCGCACACTTCTATAACGCAGTAAGTTGTGACAAAATTATCCACGCCATTTTTGGTAGAGATGGCGTACCAAAGTCATGGGACAAAATTATGACAGCTGCAAAAGTCTACGCACTGACTAAAAGGGCCCTCATCGACGGAAAGCTCCCACAATACAACAACCACCGAGAACACGATGAGCTCGACAAAAAGGGCAGAAATTCTACATGGAACCGCATACAGCCCAATAGTCATGTAGAAGAGAAACCCAGCACGCCAATCGATGGTTGTCACCTGATTTCTCGACTCAGTGACATGGATGTGGTCAAGCAAGAAAAAAGTAGAAGAATTAGACCCCGCTCACAAAAAGTCTGATGGAGATCCTCAGTACTGAAACCACACATTCAAGCCGGCGCAAGCTATGCGTAACAAGAAGGGCCAAGACCCGAATCACTACTGTGAATACCATGAAGATAACGGTTATACCACAGACAACTCTTATAGTTTGCAGATGAAAATTGAAAAAGCTTTAAAGAACGGGAAGCTCACGCACCTAGTGCAAAATGTTTGAAAAGAGACGCACCAAATCGAGCACAAAGATGAGGGTTCAAGTAACAAAAAGATCTGCAACTTGGAAACTCACATTATCCAAGGTGGACCGAAGAAACCCAAGAAAAACAATCACAAGAACAAGAAGTGACAACACCCACTGACTAAAAATTGGCACGAGCAACAGGTCACTTTTCCCGTGGTGTGCGGTAGTCATAGGGGCAGGCGCCCACTAGTCATCAAAAGAGTGATAGGCCATTACCGATCATATTATGTCTTTGTTGATGGTGGAAGCACTGCTATGAACAGTGCTTCAACCAATTCGAGCAGGAAAACAAAACCAAACTTGAACCCATTGACATACCACTGACTGGATTCTGTAAAGAACCAGTAATGCCACTCGGCCAGATCTTATTCCTAGTCATGCTCAATGATGACAAATATTCAAGAACTAAAATAGTGAACTTCATGGTACTGCTCATGCACGCCCGCCATGACATCTTGTTAGGAAGGGAGTGCTAAGGATATTTTCAATATGGTGATGTCAACCCCCCCCCCCCCACTCTACAATCGGTTTTCCAACTGAACAGGGGTTGTGTTTGTCTATGCGAAGAAAGAGTGCATGGTTAATGAAAAGGCACACTCAACAAAGGTCACAAAACCCACACCGAGGACTAAACCCGAGATATAGGTTCTCAATTCAAAGTATCTGAAATTGACAATCACTCTGGGACCCACAATGTTAGAAAACATACTTTCTCACTTGAAGCAGCTCTTTTTCAGAAACAAAGATATCTTCGCCTGGACGCACACCGACATTGTTAGCGTCCCACGCGAACACAGTTTAAACAACTTTCCTTCTGTTGAGTCGGTCATACAAAGAAAATAAGCCTTGACATGGAGAAGACCCAAGGAACGAATTAACAAGTCACTAACCTCCTTAAAGTAGGAATCCTCCGTGAGGTCATGTATCAAACATGGGTCGCCAATCCCGTCATGGTTCTTAAATCAAACGGTAGTTGGCGCATGTGTTTCTATCATAAGGACCTAAATAAGGAATGCCCCAAAGACTATTACAACCTTCAAGAAAGTGACAGGAAGGTAGATTCTCTCGCACCCTTTAGATGAAAGTGTTTCCTCGATCGCTACAAAGGTTATCATCAGGTGTAGATGGCCCCGGAAGACGAAGACAAAATGAAATTCCGTACCGAGATCTCCGATTAGAAAACAACAACCCCCCTTTGAATTCAATCATCATCACCTCCATCAACAAATCCATCATCCTCCGTTGATCTCGGATGAATCTCAACCGTCCAATCTCCACCACAACCAACAAAAACTCCGTGACGTCGTATAAAAACTCACCGGCTCACCGCCGATCTCCGCCTACTCACCGGCTCACCGGCGATCTCTGTTCTTGTTCTGCTATTTGAAACCCTAACCAAAGCAGATCTGCAAGTTTTAAACAAAATCAAAGTCGACAATGGTGGTGGTAGTAGCGCCGGTAATGGTGGGGTTTCAAATAGCAGAACAGAGATGTGGATTTGGTTGACTTCTTGAAGTTGTATGTTAACGTACGAGTATGTTAATGCTTATGGGTCTGTGTTGAGGAACTTGGGTGTTTCCGCCGGAGATGCTCTCTTTCACTCCCCCGATTCGTTTTAGGTATTTTCTTGATTCAGATTCATCTCAAATTTCCAAAAACCTTTTCATCAAGAAACTAACAATTTAACAAACACTCCATGTCCCCCCTAATTTAGTTCTGCAATTGCATCTATCACCAGTAAGATTTCTCAAATGGGTCATGAGAAATCACAACGAATTCGCCCCAAATCAGATGTTCCCAATTTCAGATTGTCCAACGTTTCTGGGTATGCAAAACTTCTGATTTTTATGTTTCATCTTTCATGGGTTTTGTATTTATGGTTGAATGCTTGTGTTTATGGTCAGCACTTAGGCATATCTCTATTTTCTTTAAAACTTGCAGAACTGCTTTGGTTCGGGTTTCAAATAGCTGAACAAGAATAGAGATGTGGATTTGGTTGGGGAAGAAAGGGTCTAGTGAGAGTGTGTGTTAAGTGAGAGATTTGGTCATAAATATATATATTTTAGTTTTTTTTATTACACTATTTTTATTTAAACTGCTAAAAAGACTAAACTACCTTATATAATAGGACTTAACTGAAAATTTTAACCTGGTTAGTGTCAAAGGACCTAAAGTGTAATGGTTTTAACAAAGAAAGGAATGTGACTGTAATTATTAAAGTTAAAGGGTATCCGTTGCAATTCAATACAAACTAGAAATTGTACCCGTCGCGCGTTGCGGCGACGTCAAAACATACAATAACTCGAATTTATTCCGTCGAATAAAAATGTATTATATTTTACCTGACTTGTTTCCGAACAAAATTTACGTCAAAACGTAGATCAACTAAAAACGTACATAAAAATAGGCATGAAAACGTATTATATTTGACCCTAGTCATTTAAAAAAATGATATTGAAAATAAACCAACTTGAATTTATACCTACACGTACATAAAAATAAGCACATAAGAACATAGTTTTTTTAAGTTAAAGAATGAAAGTGCAGGAAATAAACTTTAAAAACTCAAGATAGTTAAATGACATTTTACAAAAATTTTAAAAATTAAAAGAGGTGTAAATATCAATATTGAAAGTTGAGAGAAAATTAAAAAGTGTGAATACTAATTCACACCTTTTAATATATATTAGTTATTATTAATACGCTCAACCAATATAGCAGACTCCCATTTTGTTTGCTTTTCGCCAAAGTTTTATATATAAGAAAGAAGAGGTGGGTGTGAGTAGAAAGTCACCAACTTTTAGTTTTAATATATATATATATATATATATAGCAATATATCAGAGAGGGTGGTGATGGTGGTGATAAAAATAAAAAAGAAAGCTAAAACTTACTTTGATGGAGATATGCACAGCGGATGATGATGGATGAGAGTATGCACAGCGGAGTAGAAGGTTGCAGACGAAAGGAGTTTTTTTTTTTTTTTTTTTTATGTGTGTGTTGGAATATAATATAAAGAACTGGAGAAAATTTGGAATGTTAAGGGAGTGGAGCTAAAGAGATGTGGAGAGAGTTTAGTGTGCCATTGAAGTAATAATATTATTGCTGGTAATGGTTGTTCGTGCTTACAACGATATACAAATGCCTCTTATATAGGCATAAAAGGAAAGAATAAAAACACAAAAGTCAAAAAGCCTGATCTAAAAAGAAAAGTAGACGAATAATTACAAGGCTAAATTCCAAAATTGGTGTTGAAAATTATTGCCCTCTGTAGACCACTTTCTGTATATAATTGAACTTGTAAAACGTCATGGCTTACGGCATACTTTTTGTCTTCTATCTTCTGTCGTCATTTCTTACGTCATCTTCTAGAAATCTCTGTGTGTGCTGTCTATCGACTGTGGACTTGAACAGTCTTCTTGTTCACCTTCTTCGTCTTCTAGGTTTATGATGTCCTGTAACTGTAGAGTGTCTCCTTCTCCTGCAAAGGGTAGAAGCATTCTCCTGTTTGTTTTTGTGTAAACTTGTATGTAGTGCCCTTCACCTACCAATTGATAGTTTCTCCATGGAAAATAATTAGGAAGTTCTGGAGTTTCCTGATGTTTTTTAATAAACTGAGTAAAACTATCTGGAATCTTTTCATTTAAATGACTTAACCAAGGTAGAGTTGCAAACTCTATGTTAGTTTTTGTCATTGCTGTCTGTAGATGATAGCATGCATTTTTATGTTCACCAAAAATTCTCTTTCTTGCTGGTCTGTATGTATATGAATCTGTATAAGGAAATGTGGAAATTATTTTGCAACCAATGATCGAGGTTGTCGATCTTATTGCGATATTTCCTGCAACTAGGATCATTTTTTCTCCAAGCTGGTTGAGGAGATCTTCTGTTTTTTGTCTAACTTTCTAAATAATCAATCATACCATGTGTGAAAGCACCGGATCGATGACCAGCACCAACATTGCACTTGATTCAAGACATGAAGAACAAAATATGAACAAGATAGAAATATGTAGAAGATGAATCTCTTTATTAACGAATCAGTCATCACAGATTACATACCAAAAGAGTATACATCATCTACAAGCTGGTTCAGATCACAAAGATCTAAACCCTAGCTTTCTCTCACTAACACATATTCTCTCTCTCTCTAGGATGTGCACACCAGGAGGACCAAGAAGTTAGGAGAGGTGCACAAAGCTTTCTCTAGAGTTCTTGCCCTAATCCTATACAACACATATATATAGACTAGGGACTAAAACCCGGACAAAATAATCTACACAAAAACCCTGACTTTTGCCTAAACACAAACCCCTGACAAAAGTCCTAGACATAAACTTGGACAAATTGTCCAAGGATAAACCTGGGACTAAGTTTCAAGACATGTACAATAAAGACCCTAACAATTGGAAAGCATGCACTTATCACCCAAAGTGCACTAACAAACTCCCCCTTGATCAGTGCATGGTCTTCATGTGGTCTTGAATTCTTCATTATCGTTGACTTTAACTTGGACTTCTGCTTTGGTTGACCAGAACTGATAAGCGACAGTTACCCTGCAGGAACTGCACTTACAGACTCCCCCTTAACTGTTGCTATCAGTTCTATTTGACATTGATATCTTCAGTCACCGAATACTGCGCTTACAGACTCCCCCTTGACTGATGATATTATGTCTGCTTTCTATTTTGGCTGAGACTTGATCTTTTCGGCAGAGCACAATGATCTTCAACCCTTCTAATAAAAGACTTGTTGACGATCACTTAAGGCCGCTTTGAGAAACCCAAAGAATCCATCATCAAACACTGTAGTTCCTCCCCCTCAATCTACTCCCGAATCAAGTTAACGCGGACCGACCTACAACTACATGTAAGAATATCGCTCGATACATTAATCTTCAAACTTAATCGGCAGCTGAAAGAAACATTGGATTTCCAATGCCCAACCTTGAACACTTCAAATTCCGCAAAAACATGAAGCTCAGTTCGATAAGTTAATAACAAACTGAACTTTGTAAAAGTACATCCACCATCTTGATTAAAAGTCTTCAACCCTTCATGTATAATCTCATCTCGTCACGTATCCTCATGAATCAATCTCCTATCTTCACGAATCCGCTGAATCCCCGATGACTTTCATCTCCGATGTTCCCCTCAAATCAAGAAGCCCACATTATTTCAAGACCAGAACTAATCTTCTCAACTCTAAAAAGCAACTTAATAAGGCTCAATCTTCAACTAGTCGTCAACCGAGAATTCAAGTTCATCACGTCAATACTTGATTAAAAACACGAACACACTTGACAAAACTCCATCATACACGAGCCTTTTCACTCACAAGCTTTAGATTTACGAAGAAAATAAGAAATTTTTACTCCCCCTATTTCTTGGTAAACTGTCAACGTTCAAGCCAAGTCACGATAATATCCAAGATTGTCCCAAAACTCTAGTAAGTACCGAATCCGAACTCCGAGAATCTTGAAAAGAACACCGTGGACCACCATTACCCTGTCTCATCCCCTCACTTAATCCTTAATCCGGACAACATAAGTACCCTCGAACTTTTCAGTGACCTGAAACTGACTTCAAATTTCCGAATTATACAAAATTCTGACTCTTAGCTAATTATCCAATACCCCCGGTAACCCGGCATAACTAGAAAAACTCGGAACGTGCAAAACTCGGAACTTCCGAACTACACAAGCTTCTAAACTTAGTTAAAAATCCGGTACCCCAGGTAACCCGAAATTCTAGAAAATTCGGAACTCGTAAAACCCGGAAGCTTTTGAAACCTCGGATCAGATTATCTAAGCAGTACTTCTTGATGAAGATTAAGTTGAAATCACCAAGAAATCAAGAAATCTTTAATCAAAAGAGAACACAGGTAATGTATGGATGCAAGTGTGACGTTTTGGATTTGTTCACCGATAAAATTTTAACCGGGTATTGAAAGAGTGAAAGAAGAATCATCAGGATCCCCTTTTCCTTTTATACTCAATAAACTCGGAGAGTCACACTAAGATAAACTCAGAGTAAAGGAAACTCAAGACAAAACCCCGGACACGAATATGTGCGAAGGAGTAACCTCGGACGAAGAATCTTTTGTTTTTTTAAACAACCCGGATAACAGATTGTTAATTAAACCCGGATTGTCTTGTTTCAAACACAGCTTCAAAAGCACCGAGCAACAGCTTGTTCTAATACAGAAAGCCTGACTATCACTCACACAAAAGAATCCCAGAACATACCTTAAAGTTTCACAAAGAAACTCGGATGGTTTGAGCTCAAGGAAACTCAGATGAGGGAAACTCGGACCAAAAAACAAATTTTAATAAAACTCGGACCTAAAAGATTTACTAATAAAACACCAAACTCGGACCTGTTGATAGCAAACTCGGAAATTCTGATGTTTTAAACTAAACAGGAAACTCGGAACATTTGATGGATTTTTAATAAAACTCGGATAACAGCTTTCACACTCGAACCAAAGGAAAACTCGGACAACATTGATTAAACTCTGAGAATTCCTTTAATACTAAACTCGGAGAGGAAAAGTGAAACTCTGAAGTGTTTTAATATCAAATTCGGACCTTATGATAACTAAAAACTCTGAACTTCATTCAAAATTAAACTCGGATCTTTATAAAGTAAATTCAGAATTTTTAAAATAGTAAACTAAACTCTGAAACTCGGAAGGAAGAAACTCTGAATACAAAACTCTGAATAGTGAAACTCGGACCAATTAATGGTGGATATAAGAGAAACTCGGAATTCTTTTCCTATTAAGAATAAACTCTGAATGAAAATATGAAGTTAAAACCCTGAATTTTTAAACTCTGACCTCTTACAAAAAGAAAACCCTGATCTCCAAAGCCCTGACCATAAAGTCCTGACCACTTAAAGAAGGAAATTGCTTCAGGATATCTCCCAAGTGTGACTTCACACTAGTTCATCAAAAACCCTGAAGGAAAAACTCTGAAGGAAAACCCTGATTTGATGTTGATAGACTAAAGCTCGGATAGGTAAAACACTTACATAAATTCGGACATTGCCTTTTTCAGATCAAAACCCTAGAACTGCAACAAGAAAAAACCATCACAGCCGACGAACAGCTTCATTTTCTTCAAGTTTTATGCAGAATCTTCACGTCTTCAGGATGTTTGGCGGAAGCAAACATCAAATCAAGAGCAATGGTGACTCGAAAGGCGGTTAGACCATTCCGAATCGGTAACCATGCTCTGATACCACTGTGAAAGCACTGGATCGATGACCAGCACCAACATTGCACTTGATTCAAGACATGAAGAACAAAATATGAACAAGATAGAAATATGTAGAAGATGAATCTCTTTATTAACGAATCAGTCATCACAGATTACATACCAAAAGAGTATACATCATCTACAAGCTGGTTTAGATCACAAAGATCTAAACCCTAGCTTTCTCTCACTAACACATATTCTCTCTCTCTCTAGGATGTGCACACCAGGAGGACCAAGAAGTTAGGAGAGGTGCACAAAGCTTTCTCTAGAGTTCTTGCCCTAATCCTATACAACACATATATATAGACTAGGGACTAAAACCCGGACAAAATAATCTACACAAAAACCCTGACTTTTGCCTAAACACAAACCCTGACAAAAGTCCTAGACATAAACTTGGACAAATTGTCCAAGGATAAACCTTGGACTAAGTTTCAAGACATGTACAATAAAGACCCTAACAATTGGAAAGCATGCACTTATCACCCAAAGTGCGCTAACAAACTCCCCCTTGATCAGTGCATGGTCTTCATGTGGTCTTGAATTCTTCATTATCGTTGACTTTAACTTGGACTTCTGCTTCGGTTGACCAGAACTGATAAGCGACAGTTACCCTGCAGGAACTGCACTTACAGACTCCCCCTTAACTGTTGCTATCAGTTCTATTTGACATTGATATCTTCAGTCACCGAATACTGCGCTTACACCATGATGATAAAATTGAATTATTTGTTTATCTGTTAATTTTGTAGGATGGTGTATTTAAAGCAATAAAAGACCAATTCTGTCTCATGTTTCATTCGTTCTTTCCACCACTTTGAATCCTTGTTGTTCACTGTCAAATTTGAATGCCATGTCTACCAACTGTTGTTGCAAATTGTACAGAATTAGAGGAAACTCTGCACAAACTTTCTGTGAAACAAGATTCTCAAATTCTGGGAATCTTTCTGTAACTGGTTGTAGACAATGCTGCCAAGGTGTATCAAGAATCCTTGTCCTGAAACACTCAAAAGTTCTGTGTACATCTGTTTTATCTTTGTTTTCTTTTTTCTCGAGCTTTTGTAATAACTGTGTATTTTTTTATTCAAGCAAACTCATTTTTTGTTTTAATAAGCTATTTTCAATTTTCAATTGTATTCTTGAGCATTTCTTGTTTTTTTTCGAGCTGTGTTTTTAATGTAGAAATAATTTCTTGTTGAGCTTTTATATAATGCTCAGGATTTGTTTTAGCCAAATCAGCAAAACTCTTAACCTCTTCAGGTTCTATGTAAAAACTTTGTATACCAAAGCTGTTTCTTGCTGCTTGAAGAGCTTCAGCAAAACTTGTGTAGCCTTTCCAAAGTGCTCCTCCTACACAAGTTATGTGTTGTGCAACTGTTTCCCATTTGTTAAAAATACCAATCTTTGTACCCCTAAATATTACATAATGTGTATAATTTGGTTTTATTTTAAACTGTCTTTCAGGTGTTTTTAAACTTTGTTCCTGAAAGTAAATGCTTAAAGCATTTAAAACATGTACTTTAAATGTTGAAGCTTGTGGCATGGTTTGAATATGCCATAAGTTGTCTAATAGACATTGCTGTTTATCTGTAAGTTTCATTCCCATGATAGGACGAAACTTTTTGTCAACTTCATTGCATATCTGTAGAGCATATGTTCCAAATTCAATCACCGGCTTGGGTAAAAGATTTGTGTACAAAGGTCGCTTGCCAGTTGCCTTTGATTGCTGTTGTGGATAAAACTGTCTTGTCATTATCTGTGGTAATGAGGTGTGAGGAGAACTGTATATCCTTTCTGTTGACTGTAAATATGACTGTTGAATCTTTTCTTCATCTGAGGAAGAATTCTCCTGCTTTTGCTTTGGATGTATAAGCTTTAATTTCTCCTTATCTTTTTTCCTGTCCATCTGAAACAAACCAATTATTTATATTTCGAGATAACATATCAGCTATCCCATTATTTTTTCCTTTAATATGTTCAAAATTTATAAAATAACCATTTCCTTGTATTATGTTTTGTAAATTAACCCATCTAGTTCTATTTACTTTTTTACTTTGGTCATTTTTTTCCGAACTTAACTATTGCTTCACAATCAGTTCTTACTGTAAACTCTTTATTAAGAAAGATTTTAAATTTTTCTAATGCATAAATTAATGCCTGTATTTCAAAATCAATAGTAGTCCAGTTTGTTTTATTTTGAAAATTACCGCTTGCATAAGCGCAAATTTTATCTTCTTCCTTGAGACTATATTTGTTTGGTTTACATAGAAGGACTGCTCCCCATCCTTCTTTGCATCCATCTGTTTCAATAATTATATAATCTGTAACTAATGGTAATTCTAATTGTTTAATGTTTTTAACTGCTTTTTTAATTTCTTTAACTAGTTTAATGTCTTCTTGATTAAAATACCTTTGACCATTTTTAGTAGTTTTTCCATACAAAGGTCCAACCAGTTTTGACAAGTTTGGAATGAATTTTCTAGCATAATTTACTAGGCCCAAAAAGGCTTGTATCTGTTTTAAATTTTCAAATTTTTCTGGAAAATTTAGAATTTTTGTAGAAATATGTGGTTGTAATTCTATTTTCCCATTTCCAATTTCTAATCCCAAAAAAGAAATTTTTCTTTTAAAAAGTTCCATTTTTCTTTTTGAAACAACTATACCATGTTTCTTTATTTCTTCAAACACCTGTTGTAAATGTTTCTCATGTTCCTGCACTGTATTACTTGCAACTAAAATGTCGTCAATGTATACTAAGCAAAAATCAAATTTTAAAAATATACTGTCCATAAATCGTTGAAAAATTGAAGGTGCATTTTTTAGTCCAAAACTAAGGACATTCCATTCATATTGCCCTTCTGAACATGTAAAAGCTGTCCATGGGTTAAAGCTTTCTTCTAACTTTAACTGGTTATATCCTTATTTTAAATCAAATTTTGAAAATACTTTTTTATTTTGTATAAGGTTTAACAAACTATCTTTGTTAGGGATATTATACCCATCATCTATTGTATTATCATTTAATCTTTTATAATTATAAACTATTCTAGCTTTCCCTCTTTTTATTTCACTGTGGTTTCTTACTAAAAAAACTGTAGATCTATGAGGACTTTCTGATTTTCTAATTAATCCTTGATTTACCATTTCAGGGATTTGTTTTTTAAATTCTTCTTTATCTAATGGGCTATATTCTATATTAGCTGTTCTAATTACTATGTCAGGATTTTTTAATTTAAATTTACAAATATATTTTACATTTGATTTTGTTATAGCTTCTCCAATATATCCTATTTTTTCTAAATGTAATATCATAGGATGATTTACACTTTTTGTAATATCTTGCCATTTCTCTATTTCATGGCTTAAAAAATCTATTAAAAGTTTTAATGATTCATTTTCTATAAACTTTTTTCTGTTCTGTGTTTTTAAGAAGTCTAAATTCCCTTTATCCCCTCTTTTTTGAACAATTTGTGTTGTATTCATATATCTAAGGGTTGGTATTGTATATAATTGTTTACTTAATGTTATAAAATTTCTCGTAATTGTAACTGCACCATTTAATCCTAATATAAAATTTAGTCCTATTACAAAGTCTTTTGATTTAATATTTGGTGGATTAATATTTATTTGTGGCCTTTCATATTTTATACTGTAATTGTTTGCAAAGTCTAAGAATTGTATTCCTACTGGTTCTAAACAATGTGTAATAGGTATTAATCTATCTTCCACTATTCTTGTACTTAATTCATATGTTAGTTTTTTATGGTGTTCAATAGATTTTTTAAGCCATGAAATAGAGAAAGGGCAAGATATTACAAAAAGTGTAAATCATCCTATGATATTACATTTAGAAAAAATATGATATATTGGATAAGATATAACAAAATCAAATGTAAAATATATTTGTAAATTTAAATTAAAAAATCCTGACATAGTAATTAGAACAGCTAATATAGAATATAGCCCATTAGATAAAGTAGAATTTAAAAAACAAATCCTTGAAATGGTAAATCAAGGATTAATTAGAAAATCAGAAAGTCCTCATAGATCTACAGCTTTTTTAGTAAGAAACCACAGTGAAATAAAAAGAGGGAAAGCTAGAATAATTTATAATTATAAAAGATTAAATGATAATACAATAGATGATGGGTATAATATCCCTAACAAAGATAGTTTGTTAAACCTTATACAAAATAAAAAAAAATATTTTCAAAATTTGATTTAAAATCAGGATATAACCAGTTAAAGTTAGAAGAAAGCTTTAAACCATGGACATCTTTTACATGTTCTGAAGGGCAATATGAATGGAATGTCCTTAGTTTTGGAATAAAAAATGCACCTTCAATTTTTCAACGATTTATGGACAGTATATTTTTAAAATTTGATTTTTGCTTAGTATACATTGACGACATTTTAGTTGCAAGTAATACAGTGCGGGAACATGAGAAACATTTACAACAGGTGTTTGAAGAAATAAAGAAACATGGTATAGTTGTTTCAAAAAGAAAAATGGAACTTTTTAAAAGAAAAATTTCTTTTTTGGGATTAGAAATTGGAAATGGGAAAATAGAATTACAACCACATATTTCTACAAAAATTCTAAATTTTCCAGAAAATTTGAAAATTTAAAACAGATACAAGCCTTTTTGGGCCTATTAAATTATGCTAGAAAATTCATTCCAAACTTGTCAAAACTGGTTGGACCTTTGTATGGAAAAACTACTAAAAATGGTCAAAGGTATTTTAATCAAGAAGACATTAAACTAGTTAAAGAAATTAAAAAAGCAGTTAAAAACATTAAACAATTAGAATTACCATTAGTTACAGATTATATAATTATTGAAACAGATGGATGCAAAGAAGGATGGGGAGCAGTCCTTCTATGTAAACCAAACAAATACAGTCTCAAGGAAGAAGAGAAAATTTGCGCTTATGCAAGCGGTAATTTTCAAAATAAAACAAACTGGACTACAATTGATTTTGAAATACAGGCATTAATTTATGCATTAGAAAAATTTAAAATCTTTCTTAATAAAGAGTTTACAGTAAGAACTGACTGTGAAGCAATAGTTAAGTTCGTAAAAAATGACCAAAGTAAAAAAGTAAATAGAACTAGATGGGTTAATTTACAGAAGAGTTAATTACTGTTTTTGTCCCTGTGGTTTGTCAAAAATCACTATTTCAGTCCATTAGTTTAAAAATTGCGATTTCAGTCCCTGTGGTTTCACTTTCGTAACCATTTCAGTCCACCTTGTAACCATTTCAGTCCCTGTACTAACAGAATAAATGGATTGAAATAGTTACGAAAGTGAAACCACAGGGACTGAAATAGTTACGAAAGTGAAACCACAGGGACTGAAATCGCAATTTTTTAACTAATGGACTGAAATAGCGATTTTTGACAAACCACAGGGACGAAAACAGTAATTAACTCTTTACAAAACATAATACAAGGAAATGGTTATTTTATAAATTTTGAACATATTAAAGGAAAAAATAATGGGATAGCTGATATGTTATCTCGAAATATAAATAATTGGTTTGTTTCAGATGGACAGGAAAAAAGATAAGGAGAAATTAAAGCTTATACATCCAAAGCAAAAGCAGGAGAATTCTTCCTCAGATGAAGAAAAGATTCAACAGTCATATTTACAGTCAACAGAAAGGATATACAGTTCTCCTCACACCTCATTACCACAGATAATGACAAGACAGTTTTATCCACAATAGCAATCAAAGGCAGCTGGCAAGCGACCTTTGTACACAAATCTTTTACCCAAGCCGGTGATTGAATTTGGAACATATGCTCTACAGATATGCAATGAAGTTGACAAAAAGTTTCATCCTATCATGGGAATGAAACTTACAGATAAACAGCAATGTCTATTAGACAACTTATGGCATATTCAAACCATGCCACAAGCTTCAACATTTAAAGTACAGGTTTTAAATGCTTTAAGAATTTACTTTCAGGAACAAAGTTTAAAAACACCTGAAAGACAGTTTAAAATAAAACCAAATTATACACATTATGGAATATTTAGGGGTACAAAGATTGGTATTTTTAACAAATGGGGAACAGTTGCACAACACATAACTTGTGTAGGAGGAGCACTTTGGAAAGGCTACACAAGTTTTGCTGAAGCTCTTCAAGCAGCAAGAAACAGCTTTGGTATACAAAGTTTTTACAGAGAACCTGAAGAGGTTAAGAGTTTTGCCGATTTGGCTAAAACAAATCCTGAGCATTACATAAAAGCTCAACAAGAAATTATTTCTACATTAAAAACACAGCTCGAAGAAAAAACAAGAAATGCAAAAGATATACCATTGAAAATTGAAAATAGCTTATTAAAACAAAAAATGAGTTTGCTTGAATCAAAAAATACACAGTTATTACAAAGGCTTGAGAAAAAAGAAAAGAAAGATAAAACAGATGTACACAGAACTTTTGAGTGTTTCAGGACAAGGATTCTTGATACACCTTGGCAGCATTGTCTACAACCAGTTACAGAAAGATTCCCAGAATTTGAGAATCTTGTTTCACAGAAAGTTTGTGCAGAGTTTCCTCTAATTATGTACAATTTGCAACAACAGTTGGTAGACATTGCATTCAAATTTGACAGTGAACAACAAGAATTCAAAGTGGTGGAAAGAACGAATGAAACAGGAGACGGAATTGGTCTTCTATTGCTTCAAATACACCATCCTACAAAATTGACAGATGAACAAATAATTCAATTTTATCATCATGGTATGATTGATTATTTAGAAATCAAGTTAGACAAAAAAACAGAAGATCTCCTCAACCAGCTTGGAGAAAAAATGATCCTAGTTGCAGGAAATATCGCAATAAGATCGACAACCTCGATCATTGGTTGCAAAATAATTTCCTCATTTCCTTATACAGATTCATATACATACAGACCAGCAAGAAAGAGAATTTTTATTGAACATAAAAATGCATGCTATCATCTACAGACAGCAATGACAAAAACTAACATAGAGTTTGCAACTTTACCTTGGTTAAGTCATTCAAATGAAAAGATTCCAGATAGTTTTACTCAGTTTATTAAAAAACATCAGGAAACTCCAGAACTTCCTGATTATTTTCCATGGAGAAACTATCAATTGGTAGGTGAAGGGCACTACATACAAGTTTACACAAAAACAAACTGAAGAATGCTTCTACCCTTTGTAGGAGAAGGAGACACTCTACAGTTACAGCACATCATAAACCTAGAAGACGAAGAAGGTGAACAAGAAGACTGTTCAAGTCCACAGTCAATAGACAGCACACACAGAGATTTCTAGGAGATGACGTAAGAAATGACGACAGAAGATAGAAGACAAAAAGTATGTCGTAAGCCATGACGTTTTACAAGTTCAATTATATACAGAAAGTGGTTGACAAAGGGCAATCTACTTTTCTTTTTAGATTAGGCTTTTTGACTTTTGTGTTTTTATTCTTTCCTTTTATGCCTATATAAGAGGCATTTGTATATCGTTGTAAGCACGAACAACCATTACCAGCAATTGTGACAACTCGAACCCTTGATCCTGATCGTCGTGAGACGAGCTTGTTATTATTATTATTATTATTATTATTATTATTATTATTATTATTATTATTATTATTATTACTAGTATTAACATGTATTTACAAAATAACAATGCATGCGTTAGAAATATAATTACACATCACGGATATATTTTAGAATATCCGGGCCAGTATAATTAAATGAGGCTCGCAATCGGGTTCATGCGCTTGGGCTAGGCCCAACCCAACTAACCTAAATCTAAACCCTACCTATTTAAACCCCCCTTATAATCCCCCACCCTCCTCACCTTCTTTTCTAAAAGCAAACTTAAAACCCTAAATAACCAACCAGCCGCACACCAACAATTCCTTCCCCTCTCTCTCTCTCTCGACTGCAATTCCCGGCGACCGGAGCCACGAATTCCGGCGACAGTCTCCTGTCCGATAATCACCCCAGCAACCACAGCCCATTTCCCCCATGTTCATCTTCTCAAACACCCACACACACTACCCAAACACCCCACCATTTCCACCTCGATCTGTGCACCGGCTGGCCATCACGACCATCACCACCACTGTCTGGAGGTGGTACGATGCAGAAGCAGCTAGAACCGAGAGCGACGACAAGGAGGAAGGGAGACCGGAACATGGGAAATGGTGGAACCACGGCAGCGACGGCGACGACACTGTGGTGGTCGACTTGGTGGCGGCGTCTCCTTCGTCTCCGGTGGACCACGAGTTCTCAGAAGGTTGATTGAGGACGACAAAGGCTGAAAGCGACGGTGATGGGGCCGTGAAGACGGTGACTCAGCAGCCGGTTCTGAGTGGGTTCAAGCTGGGTTCAGAGCCGGTTCGGATTCGGCTCAGGAAGGCAGCGGCAACTCCGACGAGTGCCGCACACTCGCCCATTCAAAACCATTCGGTCAGTTTATACCACAGCTCGTATTTGTGCTTTGGATCTTGAAAACTAGTCGACAGTTTGCTCGATTCATGGGTGCGTGTATGATAATAAATGGTTGTTATTGCTAGATGGTTGGATGTGTGAATGATAGGAAGACGTTGATTTACTGTGTTGGTAAAAGCAATTGTTTGAAAAATTATATAAGTCTTATGTTCACAATAATAAGGTGCGCAAGGTTGTCTGTTTGTTTATGGTGCATTTTGTGTGAATGAATATTGATTACAACATGTGTTCACGAGTATAAATAAGTAGCTATTTTGGGTGATGATTGTTGATAATATGATGATATGCAAAAATGTGAATCTGTTTAAATAAGACTTTTGCATGATAGAAATAGAAGAGATAATGATTAACTTGTTAACAAAATCATGGTAATGCTTGTTGATGGAATAATGCTGTCCGATGATGTCTAGGGTGCATGATAGCGTGATTTTTGTGATAAAATGGCTGCATATGTTTCGGTTGGAATGTAGTGATAAAGCGGTATTAGATGATGGTTGATTGGATCCGTTTAGAATTATGAACATGATGAACAGTTTGAATATGTGATGAATATTTGAAAAACCTGCTGATTGATCTGATTTGCTTTGGGTAGAATGTTGAAAACATGTTAGTGAATTTTGATTGGACAGTACATACTCATGAAATCTGATTGGATAGTACAAAAGTTGGAGAATGTTCTAGAAGGCTTCCACCTGCGCTTACATCGGTGTTAGCGAGTCGAGACCGTGAGGATGCGACTCGAGACCATTGAACGACTACTCGAGACCAGGCATGCACATCAGGGGACTCGAGACTAGCTAGGTTGCGACTCGAGATCTCCTGATCTCGACTCGAGACCAGACTCGAGGTTCCGACTCATGAATGCATCACTCGAGACCTCCCATTTGCAACCCGAAACCTCTTGGTTGTGACTCGAGACCTCATGATCTCGAGTCGAGACCACCTGGTTTCGACTTGACCACTCTACTTAATTATTGGGCCGCACAATGTGATATCATGTTTTGGACTATGTACTGTGTAACTGCTAGAATCTGTTAACTGTTTAACTGCTAGTATGATAGGACCGGCCCAATAACGTATAGGGTACCTGTGTAACATTCGTGCTATGTGTTAGATACGTGTGAATTATACGTGACATTTCTTGCATGCGAACCTAATTAATATTTAATAACCATAATAGGGTATGGTTGACCAACATAACACAAGTAAATTAACTACCGAGCAAAGCAAAGGTGAGTTCACTACTTTTTACTTAAAGCATGCGTTCCCGGTGGTTGGGAAACGGAACGAAACACTTTTCCTGGTTTGGGATTGCTTACTATCTCCTTGTGTGGGATACGGTATTTCTATCTCCTTGTGTGGGATACGGGTAACAACGTTATCCCCTTGTGAGGGATACAAACTACTTTTCTCCCCTAATGCGGGACTCTTAGTTAATTACTTTTTATACGGAATGCAACGAGCAACACTAAACGAAACTCTATCACTCAAGTCCCTACTACTTAATACCGATTAGTCGCCGGGGCCAGGCGAACGGGTTATTAGTTGATAGCGCTATTTAGGTCTTACCAGCCTCACACCGTGCCTGTAGAGGATCGGTCGTGAACTAATGTACTCTGGCAAACCGTCAATGAAGATAGAACATTGACAAACGGGGCACTGCGGAAACGTACGGTCACCTAGTATTCGGTATTGGAAAACAGTTTAGTCGCTTACTTATGGGGTAGCTCCCCATGGCATGTATAAACGGATAAATTAACTGGTTAAAACAAGTTTTTGGAATTAAAACTGAAAAACTACAAACACGTGAATTCGCCAACGTTATGTTGACACTCTACTGCATGCTTTGCAGGTTGCTCGATACAGTTTAGGACGGACGTTGCAATCGGATGGAGTGCGTGGTTTGTAAGTTTCATGATAACAAACTTGTGGTTTTAAATTACGATATGTTCTACTTTCCCTTCCGCTGCAAACTAGAACCATGTTTTATGAAATTTTAAATTAGGTCGCTAATTATGCTAATGTTTATAACAATAACTACTCCGTTCAAAATAATTAGTGGCTAAGATCCTGGTCGTCACACGCCTCGCGGTAATACTCCGCGTGTGGATTTTGAGGGTGTGACAGATTGGTATCAGAGCCATTGGTTATAGCGAACTAGGTTTTAAATATAAAATATTTTGGTTTGGGAAATAAAATATTTTTATAAGAAAACCAGACTATAACCGTTCTTTAGTGGAAACCACAACGACACCACACTCCGGATTGCAAGGTTCGTCAACCTCAGATGTCTGTTGATGTGAGCATTGGTTAAGAAGTTTTGATCTGCTGTTCTGGCTTTATGTGATCAGGCTTCGTTGGTGTGTTTGAATCTGTTTTCTTTCTTTTCTTTAGCCTCTCATAAGCCTCATCTGTATACTGCTTTGTCCATTTTGCTATGGCTTTAGCAGTTCCAACCTTTGCATCCACCAGCTCTTGCTTCTTTCTTTTGTACTCAGAGGTAAGATCAGCAATAAGCTTCTTGTATTTATTCCAGTTTGGAGCTATTTTCTTCTTTCTTGGATCATTCTTGATCCTTTCAATTCTGTTTGCCTCATGCTTTAATGCAATGATTGGCCATTCTTTGAATTGTTCTTCTTCAGCTGGATAAATTTTTTTTTTCATGATGTATGCAAGATACTCTTTTCTCATTTCTTTTCATAGATCTGCTTTGGGTGGTAAGTGTGACATTTCCTTGCTCAGATCTCTTGCATAATCTTCCATCTGTTTGACTTTAGTGAGCAAGAATTCCATTCTTTCAGAAATGGCTTTGTCATCTTGATCTTCACATTCAAGTTTGGCTCTTATCTTAGCTTGCCTTGCTTTGATCTTGCGATATTCATCCATATTTGCTGGATTTCTGAAGCCTATGAGAGAAGGAAATCTTCTTTTTGAAGGATCATCCTCTGTATAGTATTGTCTCGTCTCATTTGTTACAGCTTCCGGTTCCAGTAGATATTTTGCAGCAATGGGATCATATCTTTCATCATTTACCTGAGTTGTTTTTCCTTTTCTGGTGTAAGTTTTCTTTAGTGAATGAGTGTTTCTGGGTGATTTGTTGATTGGAGTGAAGATGACTTGAAGTGAAGTGAGGGTGCTTGGACTAACAGGTGTTGAGCCAACCGGTGTTTCAACCACTGTTGTCCTTACAACAGATGTTGTAACATCTGATGTCTTCTGCTTTTTAGCAGGAGGTGATGGTGGTGAGATGGTTTTTGGGGATGATGGAGTTTCTGGTAGGGCAGTGGTTTGAGTGAGAGCAGTGGTGGATGGCTGGCAAACAGCTGTTGAAACAACCGTCTGGCAAAGGAATGTTTTTGGTCATGTTTTCTTTTTCTGGTTCAATATAGAGACCATCTTCTATACCCTTCTTCTTCTTCCACTCTTTGATTTTCTCACCCTTTTTGGCATTATCTGAAGGAAGTTTATCAATGAAAAGAACAGTGGGAGGGGCTTTGCCAGTAGTATTCAGGATGTGGGCCTTTATAGCCTTAATATCTGCTTGAGTATCTCTAAACCTTGACTCCATCATGTTTCTCAGCTCTTGAACATGTATAGAATGCTGCTGATCAGCCATTTCTCTTTGTTGTTGGAGCAGGGGTTGAAACAAATTCCACAACTCATTTGCAGCAGATGCAGATTTTGCAGGAGCTTGAGCAGGGACAGCAGTGGTTGAGACTTTTTGAGCTTTTAACAACTGTTGCATCATATCTTTTATTTCAGCAACAGATGTCTCAAGATTTTCGATTCTATCCGTCAATTCCTGATATTTTGAATCATCACCCAAGTTAATGGGATCATCTAAATCCCCACCAGCAGTGGTTGTATCAATGTGTGACTTAGGAAATGAATCCCAAAAATCAGCCATTGATGCCCCTTGTTCTTGGTTCTGGGGTCTTCTTTCTTCAATACTTGATATCCTTTTGAAGGTACCAGTGGTTAAAACAAACTCACTAGTGGTTACCAGTGGTGCTATAGAAGAAATTGCCTTCAAGGGAGTCTGATTGATGTAACAACTAGCCAAATGTAGATCTTGTTGATCCAACATTTGTAGTTACTGCTCCACTTGAACTACTGTCAAGAAATACTGGAATAGCAGAGGTATAAGCATCAGACCCAGTCACTTGTGGGAGTGTACTCTCAGTGATAGGTGATAGAGAGGAACTGGTTTGTGTCTGAGCTATAGCAACGGCATGCAATAAGGGTATTATGGATTGTGGTAATGTGAGGGGTGAAGCTATGGGTGTTGAAAGAGACATGTCCTTGGGATCAGGACTGAGGAAGATGGAACCAATTGGATCCAGAGCTTCATAATGTGGGATCCCTATGTTTACAACCTGATCCTTTTGTGAGGATGCAGGAGGAGTTTGAGGCAAGGGTGGAGATCTTTCTTCCATCTGCTGTGAGGAAGTAGCAGCAGTGGTTTTTAGTGACATTTGTGTTGTCACTGGCAGTGGCTCTGGGATCTCATCTTCCAGAGTTGCCTTTGATTTGGGTTTGGGGGGATTTTTGGATGTTTTCTTTTTAGTCTTTTTGGTAATGGCAGGTGTGGGTTTCAAAGCAGTGGTTGTGTTGCTATGATCACCTGGAGCAGTGGGCTCAGCAGCAGATACCTGAGGAGCAGTGGTAACTGCTAAATTCTGCTTAGGCACCTCTGCTTTTGTTTTTGTAGGTGTTAACATTCTAGTGAATGTTTCAGGTGTTAAACCATTTATTTGAAAATAAACACCTTGTTTGAGCAAATTTTCATTTTCTTTTCCAAATTTTTGTTTAAAATAGTAACTTAGAAACCTTGGAAAAAGTAAAAATGCTTTGCTGTCAACATTTTTTACCAAGTCATCAAAGATCTCCTGGGAGTAATTAAAATTTTCATTATGTAAAATGGCATAACCCAGACATTGGATCATTAATGGTATTTCGTTAAAAGCAGTTGTTTTATTTGAAACACACATTAAAAGTGTATGGAATAAAAACCTAGGTGCAGAAGGGAAATAGCCTTTTTGTAAGGTATCCCTTTTTGTTTGTTCTGCATACCCTCTTTCTAGAAAATCAGTTTTCAACTCGTTTTTGGGAAAAGATGTTTTACCTTTCTGATCATCGAGTTTAAAAACTTCCGAGATGGATTGTGGAGTAATTTGAATCGCTTTACCCTGTATGGAGGAGTTGATGGCTATGACATTCTCGCCTTGTTTTTTCAAGGGTAGCATTTTTCCAAAACTCTCTCTGGGTTTGTTGATAAATTGGAGCATCAGCAGTTAACAAAGTTTTGTACTTTGATGCTGAAAGAATATCAATGATTGAATCGAAAGTTCTGGTGGTGGCGGGTTTTGTGAGTAAACCCAAATAATTGTGAGGGGATTTGTATGGGATTTCAATGGGTTCAACAGTCATTTGTGTGGCTTCTTTGGAAGATGAAGATGAGGATGATTTTGATTTTGACTTCGTCATTTTGATGAGGACGAACGAAGAATGATTTGAGATGGAAAGTGGAAAATGGATTTGAGAAGAGAATTTTGGAATTCAATTCGACAGTGTAAAACCCTGTTTGGGGGGTTTTGATCAGGGTTTTATAAGGGAAAAAATGAAAGCTGACGTGGCAGCGGTTTACAAAGATCTGATGGCTAATAACTGACCACGTGCCAACCTATGATGAAAAGATGAATAATGGAGGACAGTTGTTTTGGAGAACCACTGATGAAGCAGGTATCATTGGTTACAACGGTAACAATATGAGAGCAGTGGATGATTTTTACTATCAGTGGATAGCATATCAGTGGATAAGACACTGATTTTGAGCATCAGTGCTTGCCAAGAAAATGAAAGATCAGGGTTGACTTTCAGCAGTGGACAGTACTTAGGAAAC
Source organism: Helianthus tuberosus (assembly GCA_030545235.1). Lineage (NCBI taxonomy): Eukaryota > Viridiplantae > Streptophyta > Magnoliopsida > Asterales > Asteraceae > Helianthus > Helianthus tuberosus. Next base: position 180,987,430 of record CM060363.1, on the reverse strand, counting down.
AGATGTTTGAACAGAACAGTGGTTAGGGGTAAGATAATGGTAAAGATTTGAAAGACTAGTATATCAGCAACTGTTGGTGTATCAGTGGATAAGCTTTTGACAAATATTTGAGCAACTGCTATTCTGATGAAAGGAATGATTTTATCTTGTGAAAACACAATATCAAATCTAACATCTGTTGATGATGATTCTGAAATATCTGCAAGATTACTATCCTCAACAAAATACATTTTAGATGCAGATTGTCAAGTTCAATATGTCAACAGTCTTTTACAGAAATTTTCATTCAAGGTTTTGCCACATGTCAATTACAGGTTTTGAAACTTTTATTGATTCCTAACAGTGGTTTTGTACCCCAGATGATGGAGACCCTTTTTTACTAGGGCTACTCATTTTGTGTCATAATATTTGAATTAGAACATGCGTATCCAAGTATTTTAAGGTCTGTTAGCAATCAATCTTTTGCTCAGTGTTAAAACAAACTTGATTTTGACATGACCTTGACACTTGAACCATTTCCTTTTGATCCATTTTCAAGAATAATATCACCAAAAAATGATGGTTCTTTATCCTGACAGGAGATTGAAACTTTTGCTATAAAAAACAAGTAAAAGTACAAAATATATTATTCTTAAAAGAAAAATAAAGAATAATATGTCCTGCTTTATTTGAGGAAAACCTTTTCAAGAAAAAATAAGTAAAGGTTTTTCTGAAAACTTCATCAATAGGATCTGGTATAAGATCATGATCACATCAATCTCAAATTTAGGAAAATGGTAAGTAGTTGTAAATGCATTTTGACCACTGTTTTGAACCATTTCCTTGTCAGTTGATTGCAAAAATGAGGAGACATGTTCACATACGTTTGTTACCATGTGATGATTCTGCAAAGCTTGTCTAATCCTCTTTTAAGTTTAATCACCGGTGATACTATTTTTACCGGAATTTTCCAGTACCAATGAGTGCACACAGTTGCTTGATGACCATTGTCCACCCTATTTTTGTACTCTTAAGTGTTTTATATTTATACTCTTTACTTCAAAAGTTTTGAGATAAACACACTTTTGAGTTTTTGTAATTTTCTTCTTCCCTTTTTACCCTTCCCATTCATAAGTACTTAAATACTCACTGGGAGGTATTTATTTAAGGAATACTTATTCCAGAATCGTTTTGTAGCAATGTTTTGAGAGATTTGGTCATTTCTGCACATGCTTATACCAAATTTCATATTACCCATGATCTGGACTTTTTTGACCTGCTGATTTTCTTAATATATTCTTAACATAATTGATTTTGGTCCTTTTGAAGGATTCTCAATCTGTTTTTCAATACATAAGATCTAAATGACTAAAGTTTTAATTTCCCTCTTTTTATGTAAACAAAAACACTAATGTTTTTATGAACATAGGTTTTTGTTGACCTGAGGTTCACACCTTAGCAGCAAACATGATGGAAACAGCAAAAACTTCATAACAACAATTGAAATCAATTTTCATAAATAATTTTACCATAGTTATCAGACATATTTTCAGATCTGAAAACTATAGGTGGTTTATGTATGATATCACTTGTTATGTGAAGTTTGTGTGTCCTATGACATCTTGGTTGTTTTACAGAGCTTTTGAGTAGTCACTTTTGAACATGATTTCTCGTTACTCTGTGTTTCAACTAAATACAATCAACCTTAGTATCAATGATTTTTGAGCTGAACTGTTATGTCAAATTGATTGTTAGATCGAATTTGACTGTCCAAGCTCTGATACCAATTGTTTGGATCAGAGGCTCCTCATGATTGTGTTTGTTTGTATGATTTGAACAAATCAATAGAAATGAACAGAGTTTGAATGCAGCGGAAATGAACAACAAACTTTGTAAACACAATCAAAGAAGAAAATAGTTTTGATAAATACATGCTTTTCATTAAGTCGAATGGTTACAATACAAATCAAAAGATTACTAAGCATGCTTACAAACTAAACTCCCCCTCAGCATGATACTCCATGGTTGATTGCACAAGATGAAAGGATTGGATCAGAGGAGAAGAACTCACTCAGTCCATTAAATGTAACAGTACAGGGTACTGTTCCATTTATAGACAATTCAAACCACTGAAGCATCTTAGCTGACGTCACCATGAAAGCGACATCTAACAACCTGACAACCTGTAACAACTGTTCCTATACAAGCACTGCTAATCTTAACCACTGACTTTATACAAAACAAGTGACACACTAAACTACTGCTTTCTCCTTTCATCAGTGCTTTCCTCAAGGTTGATCAGTCCTTGAATGGGCAGTCCTTTAGCATCAGTAGATTGAACCAGCAGTGTTTACTTCTTAACAGTCTTCAGGGCTTCATCAGCAGTTTAAAGGACAACAGTTGTTGTATACGGACAGTGGATAGAGGACATCAGATGTTATAACCACTTTCAAGGGGAAAGTTTAATGCAAACAACTGCTTATTATGAATCCACTGTTGTGATCCGGTTTTGGCTCTAATTATCTGTTCCTCTGATAGGGTTCAATACCAACATTATTTAATTTACATTAATAAATTTAATATATTTTTCAAACATTTAAGAAATTACGGATAAAGTTTCATAAAATATTAAATTTTAAAGTTATATAATTTAATAATTACCGATAATTTATACTTATCTGATTCATTTATATTTAAATATTATTTTGTAGCTATAAGTTTATCTATTTGGCTAATTGCTATATGACTAATCTGGACATTTCAACATTTTTTAGAACTAATAAATTAAGACCACTATTATTTAAATAAAACTTGGGTTATTAAATGTATGTTCACATGACTGTTAAAACTGAAAGTCGATGATAAAGGTGATCTTCTAATCGATGGTTCAAATGCTTTCATATTTGTAAACTTGACAAACATCACACGTTTTGATCATACATGACACAAATTTTGTTTAGATATCAGAAACGCGTCTTCAAAATATGGTTTTCTAATTGTTAAATCTTAGTTATTAACTATTTGATTTTTTATTTACTTAACACGTGTAATACACGGGGTTATAACCTAGTAGCAAAATATGTAAAACCAAGACGAAGTTCTAGAACACAATATTCAAAATTGCCCCTGTTCAATGCTTAATGTTCACTTTATTTTCATTGTATTAGCTAGGTCGTTGTTTAATTTGTTTACAATGCTTACTCTTCAATCTGTTGTTAATGTAATTAATTATGATAATGTCTCATTGTCTCTGTTGAATTTGTATTAAACTTGTAGAATTCTGGCGCACTGCGACCGGAATTCGGTCAGTATCGGTTTGGTGCATGGTACCCACAGACACTCGGTAAGGCAACCAACCGAAAGATAATCAATCACAACTTGCATGCATCCGAAAATTAAAAATAATCACCAAAATCCATTTACAAGCCTCCCCCATTGCACTATTACCAACTTCCAAAAAAAAATCCTACCTAAACTTCTGATTCATCATCAAACAAAGCTTCTGCGCAATCAAAGAATTCATCATCTGATGCGTTATCTGTTATACCTTCTGATCCATTTTCCTTCATATGCAGCAGGCTATCTTTCTTCAATTCTTGTGGTGGTAATAAGACTTGAACCATCTTCTCAAATTGCCCCACACACGTTACCACTGCTTGATAATCGAAACGTCCGCAGACAATCAGTCTACTTACTTCTTTGTGAATGATAACAGATTCAACACCCTCTACATTAGACACCGCCTTCTCTATCTTATCTATTTGACTTTCACTATTAAACCTCACTCCCAGCTCAACTTTATATTTCTGAAAAAAAAAAAAAAAACAGGATCAAGCAATAAAGGATAATAAGAACCATTAAAGTAAGAGCTCTCTCACTAAAATTTAAATATATATAAAAAACGAGGAGAAACATAAATAAACAATTTTGTATATGAAAAGAATTTGATACAGGATTGAACATTGAAAGCATTATTTGTTTCACAGGAAAATCACGGTGATGACAAAAATAAAGACAAATATGTATACATACATGGCGCTTGGGGTTTTTATAAGTATTAAGCCCCTCATAGACTGTTGAAAAATCGTCTTGTGTTCTCCATCTTCGTGAATCTATGACAATGAGTGGTTATCATTATCTGCATCTTAATATCAACTATAAAACATCCACAATCTATTATTCAAATAGATGCGAGCTTACCACTAATCTGAATGTCGTCGCCAAAGAAGCAATTAGGGATGATTGAGTTGAAGAAGTCTTTGCGGCAAAGATAGTAGCCTCCTTTAGTTACCTGAAATTCAGACAGATCTCCTCCAATGACTTCTTCCTCACTCTTTTCTTCTTCTTTCTCTAATTCACCACCATCCTTATACACAAGGCTCGCACCACATCCACTTACTTGTATCGTTCCTTCCACCACTAGGATATTCACATATACTTCATCACCAACATCTAATGTGTTTCCAATTGGCCAATAACTTAACCATATAGCATATTCATCAACTCTGGGTTTGCAATAAACCACAGGGTTGTATACCCAGGTAACACACTTGCTTATGTTCCTGATTCTGGCGAACATAGGAGGAGCATCCGTATTTGTATACTCGCCTAAAGACCTGTATATAATGGTTACATTTAATCCTTGGATCCTACGCTTCTGTGGATGCAAAGGCACACAAAAGGATAAGAACCAAGATGATGACGTATACTGATGTGTCTCCATGCTTTGATCCTCTATGCCTTGCAGATAGGTATTCCTTATACCATATTCATACAACATCTATATATATTACACACGAAGTTCAGTTACTTTGTCATATACTAATGGTTTTGCTAAAAAAATCAAGAGAAACTGGGAGAGTGAGATGACCGGATATTCCATGTTCTGCCTTCAGTAATCTCATCACCAACCAGGTCCACCTCATGATCTTGATACGCTTTAATCCATTGCAAATGTCCCAGTTCTGCTTCATCAAGTTTTGTAATGGACACTAACTTAAAAAGCCCTTCAATCTCACACAATTTGAAACACCCTTCATAATCAAACTCTTGCAGTGTGAAACGAGCTGATTGGAATGTTATTATCTCCAGTGATGTACACCATTCTACATGCAACTCCTCTAGCATACTTGGGAGACATGGGAGAGATTTGAGGTTTGGACACGAATTCAAGTAAAGTACCCGAAGCATTTTAAGGTCAATGTAACTGGTTTGGACACCATTCTACATGCAACTCCTCTAGCATACTTGGTTTTAGTAAATTTTATAAAAAAAGTTTTCTGTTTTAAATAAATAAAAAATGAAATATTTCTTACAAGCTTTTTTATACAATATTAATCAATTTTATACAATAAATATGGTATCGTATAGTATAGGTGTAGTATAGGTCAAGTATTGAACTCGTATAAGCCTATAAGTGTGATATCGTATCGTATAGCGTAGTATATGTCCCGTATAGCTCCCGTATAAGCCTATAGAAATATACAAGACCTATATGTCCCGTATACGAGACTTATACTACATTACACGATACGATACGATACGATACGATATTATACTATGCTATACTATACGATACGATATAACACCCGTATAGGCATATAGGCGTAGTATAGGTCTCGTATAGTACTATAGGTGTGGTTTAGGTCCCGTATAATCCTATAGGCATATACAAGACCTACATTGAACCTATAGGAGACTTATATTATACACTATACGATACGATACGATGCAATACGATACGATACGATACTATAGGATACCATACAACACCTGTATAAGCCTATAGATGTAGTATAGGTCCCTTATAAGCCTATATGTGTGGTTTAGGTCCCGTATAGGCTTATAGGTGTGGTTGAGGTCCCGTATAGGACTATAGGTGTGGTTTAGGTCCCGTATAGGCCTATTGGTGTGGTTTAGGTCCCGTATAAGCCTATAGGCATATACACGACCTATAGGAAACCTATACGAGACTTATACTACACTATACGATACGATATGATATAACACCCGTATAGGCTTATAGGTGTAGTATAGGTCTCGTATAGTACTATTGGTGTGGTTTAGGTCCTGTATAGGCCTACAGGCATATACAAGACCTACATGGAACCTATACGAGAGTTATACTATACACTATACGATACGATATGATGCAATACGATACGATACTATAAGATACCATACAACACCCGTATAAGCCTATAGATATAGTATTTAAAAATAATTAAGTGTATGATATTTAAACGTTTATAGCATTCGAACCGCACTAGACATGGTATAATAATTTAATTTAAACGATAACAATATAATATATTTGAACCGTATATACGTTTTCCAAAACAATTTAACGGTATATAATACTATTGGTATAACTTTAACGGTTATATATTTTAAGGGATTTAGCGTTAGAACCGGGTGAGAATTTATACCACAAATACATCAAAATAACAAAAAATAATCTGATGGTTTATATACTCTGCGTATAGAGCTAAACGCAGCGTATATAAACACTTGTTTTCTGTGCAATGATTGCTGATAAGGCTCTGAAATCCATGGTTTATATACGCTGCGTATAGGTCTATACGTAGCATAGGCAAACCCTAAGTGTGCAAATAGCCAACCAAGGTGTACCAATAGTTTCAGCCTTATTAAATATGCAAAAAGATATATAAACTTAGGGGTGAGCAAAAGGAAAAACCTGACCATTACCCGACCCGACCCGAGAACCTATCAAACATAAAATACAGAACCGATTCACTACCCTAAACATAGGGTTGGTTCCAGTCCATAGGTCCAAGTCGGGTTTCACCATGAAAAGAACCGAGAACCGACCCGACCCTATTTTATATGAAAAATTGGAACCGATCTAAATACCTAGGTACTTGGGTTCGGGTCGGGTTGGGTATTTTTCGGTTCGGTTCTCGGTTATTTTTGGTCCGGACCTAAACTTACCCCTATATAAACTTGCTGGTCAAAAATAAAGTCGCATGAAGTATTTTGAGTATCAACTGATTTGAAGCATACCCTGAAACAACCATCCCCTTCAAATTAGCCACCTCTCTTAGGGCCGCCTTCCACCGTCTCACATTATCATGTGTCCATTTTTTACCTTCAACTCCCGCTTTCGCTTTCGCTTGTATACTGTAACTTCCTCGCTGGTTCCTGACATCTGAAGGGTCCACCTTATAAAACACTGGTAAAACCAAATGACCACCATTCCTCTTCTGTTGGAGAATCAACCAAAGTTCATCAAGGCACCAGCTTGAATTTGCAAAGTTCTCTGAAAATACAATTACTGAGGACTTGGATTCTGTTATCGATCTCTCTATTTCTGGCTTCAGTTCTTGACCTTCAGGGATTTCATTGTCATCCCTGAAAGTGGTTACACCCGCTTTACGTAGCGCCTCATAAAGATGATCCGTAAAAGAATGACGGGTATCTTCCCCTCTGAAACTCAGGAAAACATCGTACTTGTAATGGGTTGGGGCAGATGAAGTAGAAGCCATTAAAGTATATAAGATGGTGGAAGATGTTAAAGAAACAACTTTTTGGTGTTGGTTTGAAGGTATTAATTTTGAGGTGTAAGAATGTATGGTTTGTTCCTGGTGTGATGTTATACTATATTTTTCTTAGCTGCTTGCTAAAGATTGTTTTGAAAGTAAATAAATGGTATAAATTGAGGTGTAAGATTGAAGTGAACGTATAGAAGAATAATTTATAGGCATCAAAAAGTCAAAAAGTCTTGTGAAAATATCCAAGGACAATTACGTAATTAGTTGCTTCCCATTTTCTTGGAAACTGGATGAGTCTACCATCAGCAAAGACTGAAAAAACATAATTTCACACTAAAAATATTGAAAAGAGACGCAAGTGGGGACACAAAACCGATGGAGGAGATGGACCGCTGATCAAGAATACATTTTTTCAAAGAACATTTAAACCTCATGATAATAAGGGTTAATGGTTTGGGGACGGGCCCGGGCCATCAAGCCCCGTCGAGCTCCATCCACACCGCCTCCATGAGGCTTGTCCTGTCGTCTTCGTCTTCTTGAAGCCGTGGTCGACTTTCCATTTCAAAAATCAAGCGGTTTTACAACAGCTATTTCTAATAAAAGAAAAATAAAATTAATTAGTCATTTTCTTTATAAACCACAAGAATCTCAACCTTTTTCAACACAATCTCTATCAAACTCTCATGCTTTTATACAATCTCAACCTTTTTTTCAAAAACATCTCCAACTTTTATACAATCTCAAACTCTCTCTCTCTCAAAAAAAAAAAAAAAAAAAAAAAAAAAGAAACCACAATGGCTTCATCTGTGTTGTGCCGTCATCTTCAGGTGAACACCATCAGTTTTTTTGTAAACGCCACAATGCAGGCAGCTCAGATGATCATTGCGGAAGGAGAAGTGGAAGAAACCATGTCACAACCACAAACTAGGCAAGTGGCCATAAACAGAGACCGGGAAGGTCAGTTTAAATTTTTATTTATTTTATGTCGTTATTATATTTTATCTTGTTATTTTATTTTTATTTCTGATGTATGTGTACGAGCCCACCATAGGTTGGCGGTCGATTACTTTGCTGACGAATAATTGTACACTGTGATTTGTGAGTACGATGAAAATGCGGTTAACGAAAATTATGTCCAGGTAAGTCTGTAACAACAAGATTTAAACATGTTCTCGTTACATAACAAATACATACATGAAAACATTAAGGCAGACATGGTGGATTGAGTTAGGAACACCGAACCAAATGAAGACGCAAATGACGACGAAAATGGAGACTAGTTTCATTTTTATTTAAGTAATTTTAAGTTTAGATTTCAAATTTTTGGAATAATGGATTTTCATAATCTTAACTATTGCCCGTTAGCCGGGAACGCTCACTAGTATTTTTTTTATTTAACCCTTTTTTAAGTTTAGATTTCTTTTTTTTGAAATAATTGATTTTAATAATCCTACTATTACCCGTTGGACGGCAACCATCGCAACCTCAAAAATTCACACTGGCGGTCCCATATTTTCACATATTGGCCTTCAATAGACCCTAACTAACAAGACTCTAATTAACAGAACCCTAACGCCGTTAGTCTCCAATCGCCAGAAAAAACGTTTGGTTGCGGAAGATGAAGTAGAAGCGATTAAAGTAGATAAGATGGTGGAAGACGTTAAAGAAACAACTTTTTGGTGTTGGTTTGAAGTATTAATTTTGAGTTGTAAGATTGTATGGTTTGATGTTATACTATATATGTGTGAGCTTTTCTTAGCTGCTTGCTAAAGATTGTTTTGAAACTAATAAATTACACTTTTCGTCCTTTATGATTGTACCGATTGCAACGGATAGCCTTTAACTTCAATAATTACAGTCACAATCCTTTATTCTAAACTCGTTACACTATACGTCCTTTAGCACTAAGCAGATTAAAATTTTTAGTTAAGTTTATTCACTTAAGAGTATTCTGGTCAATTCATGCTTTTATTTAAAATGTTTAAAAAATAAAACCAAAAAAATTGCATATACACTTCGTCTTCCCCAATTTCCTAACCCTAACCACCACATCTTACCACCACCAACTCATCATACCGCCACCACCTCAAATCTCATCACCACCACCACTCGGACCATTATTGATGGGAACGGTGATAATCGCGATTTAGGTTCCGGAGCTCAGACAATCACCACCCCTACTGCATTAGACAACCCTACAGTTCCAATTACTCAGTCTAACAACAAAACTTAGGCTACACATTAATTACTAAATTACCTCAGTCAGAATTAACTTTGGAATACATAATTTCCTCTAATTTAAAAACAACATGGCTAGGCATCTTCTGAAAGAAAAAAAATAAAGAATACAAAAATTACTACATGAGTACCTCTGAGTTAGCTTCGCAAAAATCAAAACTTTAACACAAAAAATTACGTAAAAATTTGTTGAATAATGGACCCTCCGGCTGATGTCTATCACTGTGCCAAGATCTTCTAACTGTCGGAAAGTAAACAATATGTCATAGTGTAGGGGCTAAATGTATACATTGGTGTTCTATATAAACACCCTTCTTATGTAACCCTAAATGAGTTTTTTCTCAATACAATTAAAACCCCAATTACAAAGTTTATTCTCTATACCAGACAACATGGTATCAGAGCAGGTTTCTGATTCGTAAACACTTTGTTCATCATCTACAATCTATCTCAACAAAACCAAAACCAAAATCAAACCAAGAAAAAACCCAAAACAAAAACCAAAATCAACTCCAAAAATCCGATCAAACTCCAAGAATCCAATACTATCACCGCTGCAAGAAACCCTAGTCGTCGCCGCTGCTCCAAACTACAATCCAATCCAAACCCTAACCATGTTTCCTTAATCTGGGCGTATCTCTTTTGTTGTTGAAGTTGTTCATCAGTTGATTTACGTCCGGCGCCTAGTCACCATCACAGCCGTTTAAAGAAAGGGAGTTTTTCCGCTGCAAGAAACCATTGTTCCATTGTTCCGTTTTAATCTGGTGGATTTACTCCAGAAGCTAGCGGATTTATTCTGGCAGATTTGTTCTAGGTTACCTCAAATCTTGAACGAGGGTTCAAATTGCCCGGCGTATTTAATCTTGAACACGAGTTCAAGTGTCCAGCATATTTGAGGGATACATCGGTCAGTTATCTTTTGTCTGACGTATTTATTCAAAAAAATGGTAATCAATCATAAAAAAACAGATCATGGATTTTTGATTTCGGTGCCACTGACACCATGACGTTTACATGCATTCAATGACCAAACCTCAAATACTCAAATTCATACCGCGAACAACAGAACAATGCAAGTGAAAGGAGGAAGAACATTTGAAATTTTACCAACTATGAAATTATCAAATTGCCTTTATGTTCCGTCATTATCACACAAATTGCTCTCAATTAGTTATATTGCTAATCCAGGAATCGACGAGTTTGACAGAGCCTCGGTCCCGATAGGACTTGTTCGGTTCGTTTATTACGACTAAGAAAGGAGTAGAAGATAGATACGACACCGAACAATCACTTATAATCTGGTCTATATTCATATCTTGACAACTTACAGCACCATGAGACCAGTTGGACAACTTTTCCCCTCAGGGACCAAAAGCTTATCCAAATGGGAACCCCAAGTCCCTATTTATAGACAACCACCTACACCCATCCGGATGATACTATGTCCATCCGTTCGGATGGTCATCCGTCTGGATAGACTTTGACAATTACAATACCGTGTCCAACTTTCTCATATTCTATACAATATTCAACACATGCTCTATCTAACTATTCGCACAGTGGCAGACGTACGAAATATGCACCAACATATTCCCCCTCGGCTGTCACTGTCGAATCGTCTTTAACACTTTGAGAACCTTGAGCCATGTTTGAATATTCAGTAACTTCAATCAGGCATCTTGAAATCTGACAATAGATTCCCCCTCGACTGATGATTCTGGTTTGCTTTGACAGAGTAAAGCACTAATTCCCCCTGAAATGAATCTTCAGGTCTTTTGCACAGTTCACGACTCTCCTCTAATTTGCTAAACTGCAACCTTCACAAACAATCACCAACTTGAAACTAATCAATGCAGCATCTTCTGTTTCAGCTTTAACCGCATCCGAGCTCAGTTTTTTGATATGATATGTCAGCACCACGATCTCGCATTCCACTTGCTCGATCTAAGAATGTACAAAAACTCAACAGGCAATTGATAGAAACTTAAAATACCCCACTGGTTAACTTAAAATCCGCGATTCCCCCTAAAGATCTGATATCCCGTTTACTGTGATCAACGTAAATGCACCGTAAGAATGACAGATCCATGTAAACGGTTTTCTCCACAATCAGCAAATCTTCACTGGAAAACAAATCATCTGGTAATGTAATCCGATCTTCGAAGCATTCGTCCACAATCCGATTCATCTCCTCGGATAATCTAGATCTCAGAAGCTATCATCCATGATTACTCTCAGATCTCTGATGCTTTCGTCCACGATCAGATATCAATACCTCGGATCATCTTGATCTCGAAAGTTTTCACCCACAATCAGATTCACATTCCCCCTGACAATCTAAAGTCGAAACTACCCGAATACTGTTGCAGTGTCACGAATTTCAAAAATGCCAGAATTTCAACATATGACATTGAAATTTTTATTCTCCCTCATTTTTGCAAATTCTGACGTCTCTATCACTGAATTCCCCCTCAAACTGAGAAATTCAGTCATCTTTTATCTGTGAAAAAATCGACTATGCCGAAAATATGACAATTTTCCTCAAAACGTCAGTTTTTCATCATTGCGGATTTTACGTTTTGGCCCATAAATAGTCAGATAACCTGAATTATAAACATTCTGCACCAGTATCATGACTACCCCACTAATTTCCACAATCCGTGATCGCATCATCAAATTTGTTCACTGAAGCCCCAGACGGTGTCCCTGAACAACCCAGCAAGGTCGTTAAAAACCCGAAAAAATTTTCAATCACCAATTTTTTTCTTGAGACTCTCCTCGTCGTTGCATTTTTTCAATCACCAACTTTTTTTAGGCATTTGATCATCTGGTCGAATGGCATGTTGTCGGATGGTCATCCGATCGGATGGGTCTTATTGTCCGGATGGTCATTCGACCGAATGACAAAAGAGACAAACTTGTGTTTGTGGATCGGATGGTCATCCGATCGAATGATCATTTGAGTGAAAACCAACTGATCATTCAAACATAAGATAATGACATGGGTCGGATGGTCATCTGATCGGATATGTTCTAACAGCTCAAGAACACTCCAAATCATGTTTTTTCGATCCAGAATCTTTATTTGTGTGAATTTCTTGATGAAACTTCACAGGATTGTGCGCGAATCAATTCAGAACATAATGATATCTTCAATTCCAATATCCATCCATGAATTGACCTTTATTTTGATGATTTTCTCTGTTTTAACGTCAAAACTCCTGTTTAACCCAAAATTGATGAGCTTGGGTGATTTAACCGACTGTTAGATCGATTAAATCGGTACCGTAGCTCTGATACCACTGCTAATCCAGGAACCGGCGAGTTTGACGAAGCCTCGGTCCCGATACGACGTGCTCGGTTCGTTTATTACGACTAAGAAAGGAGTAGAAAATAGATATGGCACCGAACAATCACTTATAATCTGGTCTCTATTCATATCTTTAGCGTACTGTGATTGTCTACTGATGTACTATCATTTCCTCTTTTTACACAAAACTCTATTTGATTTTTATCATGTTTTTGGCTTTTTCAAATTTTCAAATGTTTTTGGATTTTCTGACAACCCTTACTCCCCCTAAAATTCAAAACATGTAAAGAAAATTTGATAACCGATGTAGATAGCTTTGTCTCGACATCCATTTTCTGCTTCACATGCTCTGTTTTGCAGAAAATATACCCCCATGATTTACAACACATTGATATTTGGCAGTTTGAACACCGTTTTTCAATCTTGTGAAATTAATCATGTTTGTTCCGCCGTAAGGGTTTCGGCATATTCAATTAACATATTTTTAAATTTTTTATTTTTGACAAAATTAAAAAACAAACATATTTTTTATTTTTCAATTTTTGACAAAATAAAAGCATATTTTTGGATTTTAAATTTTTAAATTTTTAGGTTTTTTGAAATATGGTTTATTTTATGTACATAAATGAACAAACTCCCTGTTTCAGTTGCAGGGTTCAGCTGCCTCCTTTTGTTGTGCCAGGCTGCTCCAATACTCCTCTAGATAACATTCAGACTTCTTGAGCACCTGCACATTCAATGTATTCAATTACTTGAACAATTTAGCCCAGACCTATTTGACCTTAGGCATTTCGACACAATAAGCTTCATTCAATCTTGGAAAATTATTGTCATTTGGTACAACCAACTTTTCATCTTTTACTTTAGGCAAATTGGAAAATAATAATCCTATCTTTCTGAAATTGGCCGATAATAATCCCAAGTCAGTTATTAGCCAATAATAATCAGATCTCGTCCATTTTTTTTTGTAAAATAGTCCTCCGTTAAAATAGCTTAACGGAGTTAAGTTTTTTTCCGAATTACAAACCGATGTTTTAGGGCTTTTAATCAGAACGTGGATACGAGTCGATTGATGTAAAACTTACCTCAAAATATTGCCCCCAACCCACGAAAACAGTGCTTCAATTCGGGTGTTTAACTTCCAATTAACAAAATTCAAGCCATTTCGAACACAATTTCGAGGTAAGTTTTACATCAATCGACTCGTATCCTCGTTTTGCTCAAAAGCCCTAAAACATCGGTTTGTAATTCGGAAAAAAACTTAACTCCGTTAACCTTGTTTTAACGGCGGTCTGTTTTACAAAAAAAATGGACGAGGTCTGATTATTATTGGCTAATAACTGACTTGGGATTATTATCAGCCAATTTCAGAAAGATGGGATTATTATTTTCCAATTTGCCTTTACTTTATCCTTTTTGATTGAATCATTTTTCTGTTCAGAAGTAGGTTGTGTCTTAACCACCCAGTTTTGTCCTTTTGAAGCACTTCTCTTGTAAAAATGAGATTCATTCTGAATGTTTTGATTTTGAACAACAACTTTTGGTTTCCAAAACTGACTTGGTTTCATTGCATCAACAGTTGTTTTCCAACTCTGTGTTGTTCTAAATCTGGGTGTGCGAGAATTCCAGGTTTCTCTTGAATCAAACCTAGTCTGGTTTGATTTCCAAGTTTGATTCGAAGCAAACTTGTTTGTGTTGTGCTTCCAAGTTTGTTTTGAATCAAATCTGGTTGACATTTGTTTCACATCCTCATATTTCTGTTTTTCAACATCAACAAGCGTTGAATTCGGACACTTGCGTGCAAGATGTCCAGTTTGATTACATTTAAAGCATGTTCTCTTGGACACATCTTTAGCCTATTGTTGTTGTTTTTTTAAGCATAGAACTCTTCATTAGACTGTCGCCTAAATCGGAGTTCTTTCTCTTCTTTAGAACTTGTTCCGTGAACAAAATTCATCTTTTTCTGATAATTTGGCGTTTCATTTCTTTTCCAATTATATTTCCTTTTATAATCCAACCCAGCCTTCATATTTTTCTTTTTGAAACTCGGTTTATTATAAAAAGTTTTGTGACTCTTTCCAGCAAACTTTGCAATTTCGGATTTTTCAATTTCAATCAACTTGAAAACTTTGTCAATCTTTTCTGAAATCACATTCTGAATCGAGACTTCAAGATCTGAGAATAATTTGTCCGATCCAATCATGGTATAAACCAATCCTTTTGAATCATCATTCTCCTTTTTTCTCAGATTTTGAGATTTTCAGATAACCTTCATGAAAACTACCTTCATTTTCATCCTGTGATTCAGATTTACCTGTTTCAACATACTCTTCTTTCAAGACACTTTCAACGATCTTACCTACCACCTCTGAATCACTAGAATCATCAGATTTGGAATATGTTACGTCAATATTATCTGGCAATTGATCAACCATGTTGAAAGATTTTTCCACCTTCTCGTCATCATAGAACATGATTTTTTCCTCAAACGGTGGTGGAACTTGATGCTACTCTGAGCCAATTCCTTTCTTGTTTTGCTCAGGATCTCTACCATCCGGTTTTAGATTGAAAGTGCGTTCAAGAACAAATGATGAAGCGTGATAACTGTGTAACTTGTTGTTCTCTTAATCTAAATCAGCAATTTTACGCTTTAGCTTAGCAACATCTTCAATGTAAGAATTTACAACTTGTTGTTTAATTTCATATTGTCGCTTAAGCGTATCAGATGTTTCAGAACAATGTTTCAATCTCGATTGAACAAATTTGATTTGACTTTTCACGTCTTCATATGATTTTTTTGTAATATGATAAGCAAGTTTTATCGAATCATACTCTTTTTTCATTTCTTGACATGAATTTTCTTTTTGTAAGCACTCTTCTGTCATTTTTGAAACTTTTTCTTTCAAAATCTCATTTTCTTTTTCTAAATTCTTGCATTTTTGTGTAAGCTTTTCGTCATTATCTTTCAAAATGTTTTCATTTTCTAACATTCCTTTTCATTTTTCTCTAAAAACTTCTTCAATTTTAGTAAATTCTAAATCTCTCGTTCTGAATTTTTCATCTTTTTCAGTACAAGTACTGCACGTTTCCATGCATTTCTTGCACTGTTCAACAGTTTTATTTAAGACTTCTGAATCAGTTGAAGTATTTACCTCAGTGATTGGCACCTCGGCTTTCTCTTCAGTCTGCTGCTGATCTGCTTCTTTCTTCTATTTTTCCTCAGCAACATCATCAGCATCATCCACTTCAACTGATCTTTCAAGCTTCTCATCAGCTTCTTCTTTGTTCTTCAGATCCTCTCCATTCTGATGTTCTTCAATAACAACTTCTTCTCCAACTGCTTCTTCTTCTTTTTCTTTCTCTTCCTCTGCTACCTTCTTCAAATCATCAACCAACTCATCAACATTCTTCTTCATTCTTTCTTCATCCCTCTTTTTCAGACTTGCTGTCATCACATCTCGAATTATCTTATCCAGCGTTTTCAGATAATTTCTATCTTTTTCAACATTTGAGTAGTACTCACCGGACAGATGAATAACAGCCGGTACATCAATGTACACCACTTCTCGTCTGTGAACAACTGGATCTCCGTTTTTGTTGATGTAACACTCTCGCTTCTTGTCGTACCTACCATAAAACTTCGCTTCTTCAAACTCTTCATGCATCTTTTCAATTTTGCAATCTGCAAAGAATCGTTCTCTATCAGTTTTTTCTTTTAGAATTTCTTCTTTCGTTTTCTCTTTTAAAACAGTAACAAAAGCATTATGTTTGTTGAATCCATATTCTTCTTCTGGAAGAAATTCAATCCAGTCGAATCCTTCATCATCTTGGATCACAACACATACTCTTGAATTTTCTTTAGAATTGCTTTCAATTTGTTTCATCTTTGATGGTTCCTCTCTGCTCCTGTGATAGATCGCTTTACGATAGTAATCGTCTTTAAATGGATTAGCGGTTTCTTCAACAAGAGAGTTTCTGCATTCTCTTTTGAAATGACCTTTTTGTTTGCATTTGAAGCAGGTCACTTTTAATTTTTCGAAGCCCAGCTTTGTCGATGGTCCACCGATTGATTGTCTGCCAGTAATTTCCATGAACCGCTGAGCTCTCCGGATGCAACTAACCAAACACCATCTCAGATGAATAAGCTCCATCTCTTCTAGATCTGTCTAGTCGTAATCTTCATGTGTCAGCTTTGAGTTTCCAATTTTCCCAGCCACCAGACCTTCATATGATTCTAGAATCGATGCCAGAAAACTCATTTGTTGTTTAGCAGCGTTAATGCTCATTTCTAGAAAAAAATTCAGCTTTAGTGCAATGTTGCAGAGGATTTCTTCAGATTCTTCAGAGTTTGATGTTGTTGACGATGAATGATACCCTGGATTGTAGCTTGATGAGCTTGTCAGAGAATTTTTTGTCTTTTCGATACTGAATGCAGTCTTTGGCAATTCACTGACTTTCACCGACGGCACACTTCCCTTCTAGTAAAGACCGACATTCTATTGATGTGATGAGCTGCTCATCTTGCTTTGTTTTTATAACTCAAGCTCATGACTTTCAATCTTTTCAATCAAAGCATCAAGAGTAATCGTATCACACAATACATCATTTTTTCAAAATAAACACAAACGTTTGCCACTGATCAGCTCGTGGTAATGCTTCAATGATTTTATCAATGAGCTCCTCACGGGTTTTAGTTATACCGAATCTGTTAAGCTCAATTTGTAAATGACAAAATCTCTTGATCATTTGCCTAACAGATTCACCTTTTAAACTATTAAACAGATCAAATTCCTTTTTAAGTAATGCAATTTTATTCTTTTTGATCTGTTTTCCTCCCTTGGCTTTTACTCTCAAAGCTTCCCAAACTGATTTTGACGAACCATCATGATTTAACAGTGCAAAAATATCATCTCTGATAGACTGTTGGATTAAAGCGATCATTTTCTGTTCGTACGAAAATTTCCTTTTATCTTCATCTGATAAGCAATTGAGATTAATTTCTTCATTTTTATCGTTAACAGGCCGACTGTACCCGGATTCCAGAAAAAACCAACTTTCGTAAGCGTAAGCTTTCGTCCAGTTCAAAAACCTTTCTTTCCACCATGTGTAGTCTTCAATATTTTCGAGTTTCGGTGGTTTAGAATATGTTCCGTAAAATTTATCATGTTTTATGTTATCGTTTATAGCTTTCGTAATCGTTTTCGGTGTAACGGTTGATGTTTCAGAAGACTCGGAAGTGAATGCCTTGTAAAACGTATTGTAAAACGTATTGTAAAACTCTTCAGCCATGGCACTTTGCTTTTCTCCTTTGTGTATCGCTTCTGATTTTTCACCTCGTTTATCACCTGCAAATACCCAAACATACGATCAGTTTAAATGAACAGTCAATTGGATCGGATGGATAACCGCTCGGATGGGGTCAGCAATAGTCAATCGGATTATTTTGACCAAATGACTTTAATTGGATGAGCTTGACCTTTTGACTTCAAACCAAACTCAAATCACTATTCAAATACATACTACGTCCGGATAGTCGTTCGGTCAAATGACCGTTCGACTAATGTTCTGGATTACTTTTTCAAATTTGCAATTCGTCCGGATTGTCGTTCGAACAGATCACCTTAAGTCATCTGATCGGATCACTTTTTGTCTGTAACAACCCGCACGTTCGTGCATTGTTACTACCCGTTACACTCGTTATGCCTAGCACCAGAGATTCGGATCATAATGTAGCTATATCGCATACATCGCTATTTCGTAGTATTTTCTCATATTACGCATACTTTATCGCTATCACATCACATTGCACTTGCTGACAACCACAAAGATGTCAAGTGAGGACCAATTCTACCCTCCTTGATAGGCGTGATGTGTCGCAGTGCAACTCGATACTCAAGAAAACGCACTCGCAGGTACGCGTAACTCGATTATCGCAGGATTTGAGATATGGATATGTATATACGACCCTATGTGACTAATTATAATAAATATATGAATATGGGTATGAAAATTTGTAACCAAACAATTGCGACGCTTAACGAACAAAACGAATCATCAAAACGCCATTCGCCGGAGACCACCGATCGAGTGACCACTCGATCGGGTGGCCATCCGATCGGATTACCACCCGATCGGACAGCCACCCGATCGGACACCCGTCCGATCCGTTGCACTTCTTCCCTTCACTCCACTTCACCTATAAATAGCACTTGTCACATCACTTGAACAGTGATGTGACAGCTCTCACTCGACCAGCACGCTTTGGGGCTATTTTGTCACACCCTGGCTGTTGCGGAAGCTTGGTTTATATGGTCTGATGTAACACCCGTCTTTAATTTACAAGAAATTAATGTGAATAAGCGATATAGATATAAATTTTATAACCCATTTTATATCATAAGTTCCAAAAATAAAGTTTTAAAGTAACACACATTAGTCAACTACTGACTAATTCAAACATTCAAAAGTATTTAGCAAAATAGTTACATCATCGACATTGTCTAAACAAAGTTAACTTAAGCGGAAGCTTCAAAAGTGCGTGTTCGGTTCTTCAAAAGCTTGCTTGACCGTCATCCGTAATTCTTGCATACCTAGAAACTGAATTGTTTACATCAAACATTATTATTAGGGTTATGGGAATTATTGCTTAATCGAAACTACGTTTAAAACGGATTCGATTTAACAAAGAAATACAACACTTAATATAAATTCCAAAGCTCTACCGTAACTTACGGTAGTTAACGTAAGTTACGGTAGGTTCTGGAAAATTTTGGTTCCACCGTAACACAGGGGTAAACCACCGTAAACAATTTGATCTTTACCGTAAATTACGGTGGATACCGTAATTTACAGTAGCCACTGCAATTTCATGCTTTGTTTGATTTGGTTATTTTGTCCAACCCAAATTCTAAGAATTCTCATTCTAACAACCAACACACTGATTTCTCGTACTATAATGTGTCTTTCACGAACAATAACAATGACCGAGTGTTCATACTACAATGCATTAATCCTCACATCATTTGATTATTCGACCCGTTTGGCTCATCTATGGAATCCTCCATTTTGATGACTACCAACACGATCTAACCAATTCTTTATCTATTATTCAACATAGCGAACATTATCGCTTTATTTCAACTCGACTTCTATTCTACAATTCAACTACATATATGCTAGTTATCAAATTATCAAATGTAACGAGTTAAGTTACATACCTTCAAAGTAGGCCTTTCAAACGTGATTCGCCACCCGCTTGTCCGCTTGACGCTCCTGCGTCCTTTCCTATAGAGTTCATTTATGATATATTTAGAACTCTCTTTAAATCATAATTCGCATAATACACCGAAACATCATAATTATGCGTTTAAACTTTGAACTTCAGTTTTAAGCCTTCTTTGAGGCATTTTCACAAACACTTTAAGGGCAGATTTTTACATGATTAAATATCAAGTCTCTAGCTTATCATTTAGACCTAATTTCACATCAATCAACCATTTTACATAATTGTTAGCTTCTATAATTCTGAAGTTACTTCACAATTATCAATTTACACTAGAACAACACCCAAATTCCTATTGTTCATCAAATTATACAAAACCCACTAATCACCTACAATGGTGTTCATAGGTTTCACTAAAATTTCACGTGATCTCAACTTGTATTTGTCTAGGGTTTCTCCCTAGACTCTATATTGTTCCTAATCCATCACAAAACAGACATGCAACCATAAATATTAGATTTTCCCAATTTCATGAGAATTTCAAGTTGAGAGTTTTCATCTAATTTTACATACCTTGTAATCCTCTTGTGATGAGGATCAGTAATCTATGCTTGATTTTCGTTTTTGATCAGATTTGGACCTTCAATTGATCGATTTTGTGGAGTTAGGGTTTGGTGAGGAGTCATGGTCGCTCCCTTGCGTTCTTGATCGACCAGACACACTAATTTGTGTGTTTGGTTTTTATTTATTTTGTTTTAATAAATTCTAGTTTCAAGTTCTACAACTTAGGTCCCTCCACTTTTGTTTATCTAAAAGTTTTGGTAATTTTAACCCTATTTCAAGTTATTTCTAAACTTGTAGTTAACTAGGTTAAAATTCCTAGTTAGTAAATTCTTGTTTATTTATACTTTATAATTCTAATATAAAGTTTTATATTTTCGGGGTGTTACAAGTCCACCCCCCTTAAAAGGGGTTTCGTCCCCGAAACCAAAGTACGTACCAAATAATGTAGGGTGGAGACGTCGCATCTCCTCTTCGGACTCCCACGTAGTGTCCGAACCTTTCCTATGCTCCCATTTGACCTTGACTTGCTTAATCACTTTGTTCCTCAAACTCTTCTCTTTACAATCTAAAATCGCAATTGGTTTTACTGCATAATTGAGGCTGTTATCCACCTCGATATCATAGTAGTGGATACGAGCAGTTTCGTCTGTTAAACATTTTCGAAGATGTGACACGTGGAATGTGCTATGTATCCCACTCAACTCCTCGGGTAGTTCGAGACGATATGCTACTTTGCCAACCCGCTCGGTGATTCTGAATGGCCCAATAAATCTTGGGCTCAACTTTCCTCTTTTTCTGAACCGTATTATTCCTTTCCAAGGCGATACTTTCAGCATTACTTTATCGCCCACTTGGAATTCAATCGGCCTGTTTCGTTTATTCGCATACGACTTTTGTCGATCTTGAGCCGCTTTTAATTGAGTTCGGACCATATCGATTTTCTCATTCGTAGTTCGGATTATATCAGTAGGTGCTAGTCCTCGTGGACCCACTTCTCCCCAACATACCGGGGTTCGACACTTTCTACCATATAACATTTCATACGGGGCCATCTTAATGCTCGCGTGATAGCTATTGTTATATGAAAATTCGACCAAGGGTAGATAGACATCCCAACTACCCCCGAAGTCGATAATGCAAGCCCACAGCGTATCTCCCAACGTTTGTATTGTTCTTTCACTCTGCCCATCCGTTTGTGGATGGTAAGCAGTGCTGATGAACAGTTTAGTTCCCATTTGTTCTTGAAATTCACGCCAAAAATTCGAAGTAAACCGAGTATCTCTGTCTGACACAATGGATATCGGTACCCCATGACGTGCTATGATTTCATTGGTGTACACCTCCGACGTCTTCTCGGATGTATAAGTCTCATGAATCGGAATGAAGTGAGCACTTTTCGTCAATCTATCCACGACTACCCATATAGCATCAAACCCGCGGTTAGTTTTGGGCAATTTGGTCAACAAATCCATGGTGATTTGTTCCCATTTCCAAACTGGGATGTCCAATGGTTGCAACTTACCGTATGGTGTCTGGTGCTCCGCTTTGACTTGCAAGCAGGTCAAACACTTCCGCACATATTTTGCAATATCTCTTTTCATCCCGGGCCCCCAATAGTTTTGTTTTAAATCATTATACATCTTGGTCGCTCCCGGATGGATGGAATAACGGGACTTGTGAGCTTCATCTAGTAGGAGCTTTTTAACTTCACATGTGTTAGGAACCCAAATTCTATTGAAACGTGTTTTCAAACCGTGAGTGTCTTCTTCGAGATCTTTAACTTGGCCAACAATCCTTTCCTTTTTCCAGTTTTCCATCTTTACTGCTTCATCTTGTGCCTCTCGGATTCGTTGAAGTAAGCCCGAGGTCACAATGAGTTGCAATGATTGTACTCGTATCGGTGCATAATCTGTCTTTCTGCTTAGACCATCCGCCACCACGTTTGCCCTTCCGGGGTGATAGGGTATTTCACAATCGAAATCTTTCACCGTTTCTAACCATCGCCTTTGCCGCATATTTAACTCCTTCTGATCGAAGAAGTATTTCAAGCTCTTGTGATCGGTGAATATAGTGCACTTTACCCCATATAAGTAGTGCCTCCATATTTTTAATGCAAATACCACCGCAGCCAACTCGAGATCGTGCGTGGGATATTTCTTCTTGTGTATCTTCAATTGCCTCGAGGCATAAGCTATAACTTTGCCCCGTTGCATCAAAACGCATCCGAGCCCCGATAGTGAAGCATCCGAATAAACCACCAAGTCTTCGACCCCGTCCGGCAATGTCAGTACCGGAGCTTGAGTTAACTTTTTTTTAGCGTTTGAAACGCTCTTTCCTGATCGACACCCAAATGAACTTTTCTTCCTTTCGGGTTAGCTTTGTTAGCGGTGACGCAATCTTGGAGAAATCTTGAAGGAATCTCCTATAGTATCCCGCAAGCCCCAAAAAGCTTCTAATTTCCGAAGGGTTCTTCGGGGGATTCCATTTTAACACGGCCTCGATCTTTGACAAATCCACCATTACTCCGTTGGCACTTATGATGTGGCCAAGAAATTGTACCTCTGTTGGTGCATTAAATGTCTGTTGATTACATCTTAATCAAGTCTTGTGTCTAGATAGGTTGAATGAACACACAATAGGGTTTAAATTAGGGTTTTTACATGTTTAACTTGTAGATTTCGCTTGAAAGTGTTCTTGTGTGATTCAAGCTAAATCAACACTGGAGATTTAGCTTGAAATGGTTCAAGCGAAATCAACAACACAGGAGATTTAGCTTGAAATGGTTCAAGCGAAATCAACAAATGAGATTTAGCTTGAAATGGGTTCAAGCTAAATCAACAGGTCTATAAATAGGTTAGTGTGTGTGTCATTTGTAGGAGACTTGGTCATTGTATGTGAGACGAAGTGCTGGCGGATTTGTATCAGAAAACATTGTAAAAGCACGTAAATCAATCAGAAAAGAAAGATTAAGAGGAAACTAGCTGTTATGACTTTGTTTACGTTGATTCTGCCTTCGTACTCAAAGATGAACTGCCTTAACTGACGTTTCAAGGTCGTAGAATGGTCCAACAAGTGGTATCAGAGCTCAGGACAAGGAGTTCATACCATTACAGCTTGATTCTACCGGATTTTCTTATCTCTACTCACTTCTTTTCTTACTTTTCTGATTTGAACATATTTTAGCGGTGAAAATGACCTGAATTTGACATATAACAAGCGAATTAGTGTGATAACTAATCCTTGAAAGATTTGGACTTAAAATCGATCGAATTCATATAAAAAATTAACTTTTCGCTTGAAAACTGTTCGTATAAGATGACATCAGCAGATTTCGCTTGAAATATATAGAAGATTTCGCTTGAAACTTGAGTTTGGCTGTCAATTTCGCTTGAAAATCAAAGGATTTCGCTTGAACAGTTCAAGCGAAATTGATTTGTTGGATTTCGCTTGAATCATTGAACTTGTATTAGAGGATTTCGCTTGAATCACGTGAATATGGTGTCAGAACCAGTTATCATCTTGGACATATACATGTGTATTCATGATTAACTGATGTGTGCATGTGAAACTATTAATAGTTGTCAGCAAGTTACCTTGAAATTGCAAATTAGTTAAAAGATAGTTTGTAATGTTTGTTGGTTGAGTAACAGGTTTGGACTTCATTATTCCCAACGGAAGCTAATTGTCAAAGCTTGAACCAGATATCTCAGATTTTAGCATATCGAGAGGGGGAGTCTGTGAAAGGGGGAGTCTGGATCAACAGTCAAAGGGTAGATTAAAGTTTAAAGTTTAACGTTTGCAGATAAAGATTGAAGAGAGTTTTTACAATGTTTGAAGAATGATAAAGACAAAGACTTGAAGCCAAAGACTTCATCAACATCCAAGGGGGAGTCTGTTGGTGCATTAAATGTCTGCTGATTACGTCATAATCAAGTCTTGTGTCTAGATAGTTTGAATGTACACACAACAGGGTCTTATTTAGGGTTTTATATGTTTAAACATGAAGATTTCGCTTGAAATGAGTTCAAGCGAAATCAACAACAGATGATTTAGCTTGAAATGAGTTCAAGCGAAATCAACAACTGATGATTTCGCTTCAAACTGATTCAAGCGAAATCAACATGCTATATATAGGTTGTTGTGTGTGTCATTTGGAGAGAGTAGGTCATTGTGTGAGAGACGAAGTGCTGATGGATTTGTATCAGAAAACATTGTACAAGCACGAAAATCAATCAGAAAAGAAAGATTAAAAGGAAACTAGCTGTTATGACTTTGTTTACGTTGATTCCGCCTTTGTACTCAAAGATGAACTGCCTTAACTGACGTTTCAAGGTCGTAGAACGGTCCAACAACCTCTCGTAACCAAAAGGCACACTTAGAGAATTTCGCATACAGCCTTTCTCGTCTAAGTGTCTCTAACACTTCTTGTAAGTGGTGTGCATGTTCAGCTTCGGTTTTCGAATACACCAAAATATCATCGATAAACATGATGACTGACTTATCCAACATTGGCTTGCAAACCCGGTTCATGAGGTCCATGAAAGCCACGGGTGCATTTGTTAGCCCAAATGACATCACGAGGAATTCGTAATGTCTGTATCTCGTGCGGAAAGCCGTCTTCGGCACATCTTCCTCCTTGACCTTTAGTTGGTGATACCCCGATCTAAGGTCAATTTTTGAAAAGCAGTTCGCACCTTGTAATTGGTCGAATAAATCATCTATCCTCGGAAGCGGGTATCGGTTCTTTACCGTGAGTTTGTTTAACTCCCGGTAATCGATACATATGCGCATGCTTCCGTCTTTCTTTTTCATGAATAGTACCGGTGCGCCCCAAGGGGACACACTCGGCCTTATGAATCCTTTGTCAAGCAGGTCTTGAATTTGCGACATTAACTCTTGTAATTCTGACGGTGCGAGTCGGTATGGTGCTTTTGCTACGGGTTTTGCGCCCGGAATCAATTTGATCCCGAACTCTACTTCCCGTTTAGGCGGTATCCCCGGTAAATCCTCCGGAAACACATCTTCATAGTCTTGTACTACCGGTACGTCTTCAATCTTCCGTGATCCTTTCTCGGGCCCATTTGCGTATATCATGAATGCCTTGCATCCTCGCTTCATAAGCTTGTGAGCTTTCAACATTGAGCATATTATAGGGTTGCCTCCTTTTTCGCCGTAGATAGTGACGTGTTTCCCGCTCGGAGATATTAGCTTTATCTCCTTACGAAAACACACGACCTTCGCATGGTGCTGAGATAGCCAATCCATCCCAACGACTACTTGAAATTCCCCCATTGACATCGAAATTAGATCTATCAAGTATTCCTCATCGTCTATGTTTAATTTGCAGTTTCGACAAACGTCACAAACTATAAAACTTTTGTTGTCCCCTATTTCTACTTCTAAGGGCACATATAATTTTGTCAATACAAATGAAGGATGTCGAATAAATCCATGCGAAATGAAGGATTTATTCGCACCCGTATCAAACAATACACGTGCTGGAATTGAGTTAATTGTGAATATACCTGAGACCACATCGGGTTCTATCTTTGCTTCGGCCGCGGTAAGTTGGAAGGACCTAGCCTTCGCCTTTGGAGCTTCCGTTGGACACTCATTTGTGTCTCTCTTTCCAACCAAATCGGGACATTCAGACTTTTTGTGGCCGGGTTGATAACATTTGTAACAAACGGAAACTTTTCCGGGAAATAACGATGCAGTGTGTCCCGTCTTTCCACATACCGGACATGACTTGTCTTTGAAGCGGCACTCACCTTTGTGCCCCTTTCCACATACTTTGCAACTTAGCGACCCACCTTTAGCCTCTACTTTCTTCCCCGATTCAGCAGTTCTAGCTTTCTTTGTAGGGCTTAGATTCACATCCTGTGCCCTTCGCTCACCCCTTTCAACTTGTTTCTTTAACTCGATTTCCCGCTCCCGGGCGGTGTTGATGGTTTCTGTGAGAGTTTCATATTTTGAGGGAGTCATAAACTCCCGATATTCAGCACTCAGGATGTTATAATAATAATAGATCTTCTGCTCTTCAGTGGTGACTAACTCGTCATAAAATCTCAACTTATCCATGAAGATGCCCGTGATCTTATCAATTGATTCTCCCTTTTGTCTTAACTGGATAAATTCCTCTTTGATCCTGTTGATAACTGCTTTGGGACTATGGTGTTTAAGGAACGGCACCTTAAACTCATCCCAAGTCATGACCCTTGCCGCTTCGGCTCCCATTTCCTACTTTTTATTGTCCCACCAATCCTTAGCTTGATTTCTCAATTGACCCGTTCCGTAAGCAACAAAGTCACCTACGTCACAGTGGGTTCGTTCAAACACTCCTTCAATGTCACTTATCCATCTTTGGCAGATTATCGGGTCAACTTCCCCGTTATAGATTGGCGGTTTGCAAGCCATAAATTCTTTATATGAGCACCCTTTACGTTCTCCCGTTTTATCTTTCATAAGGTTGACACTATCCTCCAACCTTTTAACTCGCTCTTCAACAAGCGACAACACCGTGCTTTGAATTTTGTCTATAAACCCGGATAGACTACCTTCAATTGCCTTCCCTACTTCTTCGGCAATTATCTCTTTCATTTGTTCGGTGCTTGTTTGCACCGGATTATCATCGTTTCCATCAGACATCTTGAAACCGAAATGTTTACATTTAAAAGTTAAACATTTCATTCATAACATTGCTTCATTTGTTTCGGTTTAGCCAAGTTCTTAACTTGCTTTAACTGTTCACATTTAATGCACTTTTCGGGTTTGAGTGTGTTAACACACTCTTCCCATGCGCATCAATTCCTTTCTCATTATTACATAAGACATAATTTATTAACGTAATAAGTTAATTCTTACCGGACGATCGATCAAGCTTGAACCGAACACTTTGTTGACAACCTTAAGCTCTGATACCAACTTGTAACACCCGTCCTTAATTTACAAGAAATTAATGTGAATAAGCGATATAGATATAAATTTTATGACCCATTTTATATCATAAGTTCCAAAAATAAAGTTTTAAAGTAACACACATTAGTCAACTACTGACTAATTCAAACATTCAAAAGTATTTAGCAAAATAGTTACATCATCGACATTGTCTAAACAAAGTTAACTTAAGCGGAAGCTTCAAAAGTGCGTGTTCGGTTCTTCAAAAGCTTGCTTGACCGTCATCCGTAATTCTTGCATACCTAGAAACTGAATTGTTTACATCAAACATTAGTATTAGGGTTATGGGAATTATTGCTTAATCGAAACTACGTTTAAAACGGATTCGATTTAACAAAGAAATACAACACTTAATATAAATTCCAAAGCTCTACCGTAACTTACGGTAGTTACCGTAAGTTACGGTAGCTTCTGGAAAATTTTGGTTCCACCGTAACACAGGGGTAAACCACCGTAAACATTTGATCTCTACCGTAAATTACGGTGGATACCATAATTTACGGTAGCCACTGCAATTTCATGCTTTGTTTGATTTGGTTATTTTGTCCAACCCAAATTCTAAGAATTCTCATTCTAATAACCAACACACTGATTTCTCGTACTCTAATGTGTCTTTCACGAAAAATAACAATGACCGAGTGTTCATACTACAATGCATTAATCCTCGCATCATTTGATTATTCGACCCGTTTGGCTCATCTATGGAATCCTCCATTTTGATGACTACCAACACGATCTAACCAATTCTTTATCTATTATTCAACATAGCGAACATTATCGCTTTATTTCAACTCGACTTCTATTCTACAATTCAACTACATATATGCTAGTTATCAAATTATCAAATGTAACGAGTTAAGTTACATACCTTCAAAGTAGGCCTTTCAAACGTGATGCGCCGCCACCCGCTTGTCCGCTTGACGCTCTTGCGTCCTTTCCTATAGAGTTCATTTATGACATATTTAGAACTCTCTTTAAATCATAATTCGCATAATACACCGAAACATCATAATTATGCGTTTAAACTTTGAGTTTTAGTTTTAAGCCTTATTTGAGGCATTTTCACAAACACTTTAAGGGCAGATTTTTACATGATAAAATATCAAGTCTCTAGCTTATCACTTAGACCTAATTTCACATCAATCAACCATTTTACATAATTGTTAGCTTCTATAATTCTGAAGTTACTTCACAATTGTCAATTTACACTAGAACAACACCCAAATTCCTAGTGTTCATCTAATTATACAAAACCCACTAATCACCTACAATGGTGTTCATTGGTTTCACTAAAATTTCATGTGATCTCAACTTGTATTTGTCTAGGGTTTGTCCCTAGACTCTATATTGTTCCTAATCCATCACAAAACAGACAAGCAACCATAAATATTAGATTTTCCCAATTTCATGAGAATTTCAAGTTGAGAGTTTTCATCTAATTTTACATACCTTGTAATCCTCTTGTGATGAGGATCAGTAATCTATGCTTGATTTTCGTTTTTGATCAGATTTGGACCTTCAATTGATCGATTTTGTGGAGTTAGGGTTTGGTGAGGAGTCCTGGTCGCTCCCCTGCATTCTTGAAAACATGAAGTTTGAAAAGATCGAACAACATTGGTTAGGGTTCTGAACTTCTAGTAACTTTAATAACATCATGCTTGCAATGTAAGAGAGATACTTATATACAAGTATATGAAGCGTCATTGGTGCGTCCACCGTACCTCCATTACATCGTTCTCATTTCGTTATTGTTGTCACTATCGGTTCTTACACATAATAAATCTTACTGTGGTTACCGTGCACTGAATCTCATAATTATGTACGCGTCCATAATTAGCCAATTCCTTGCACAGTTCACACAGTCTATTTTATAATATGTAGGGTAAAACCAAATGAACAATCCTGTGATGAGTGTGACTAGACCGCCATAGAGTCCTTTTAATTAAATCAATAAATGATCTAAATAGACTATCAAGGAGTCTGTTCAGCTATATCACTAGATGTCATTTTTTAACCAAATTGTGAATCAATCTTTTTTACTAGACCACTTAAGGGTCTCTTATGAATCATGGAATAGTACTATATAATCCAAGGGTCTTAACTCTTACGTAGAAGCCCATTAAGGATTTAAGGTAGTACCTTTTGACTACCCTGCTACGAATCCCTCATATGGAGATATGAAAGATCCTGAGAGGATTTGGATAACGAATATCCAGAGTATAAAAACACAAAATGCATAAAAGAAAACATAAGATGAATAAACACATAGTCGTATAACCACAAAGATTGTTTATTTGTTAATTTGTTTTGTTGACAGAGCACATGTATTTAAAGTACAATAGGAATCCATCCCGTGGATTTCATTTGGTACTTTAAACATTATCAAGAATCTAACTATAAAGATAGAAAGATTTTTAAAAGAAAAATTCGATTTCGATTATAAGGAACCGAAATGTTCGAATTTAGGTACATAAGGAATCCAATTAAGGACTCTGATTTGAATGATGATCATCCACAAGGGTCTAAATGTGAAGATAAAAAGATCCCATATGGATTTTAGAAGTTGAAGATGTTTTGAAACCTTGCACTGGACGTGCTTATGTCAAAACATTAAGTAAAAATGCTTTACGAAGTTGAGATGCCAGATATGCCAAGGCGACATATGAAAATCATGCGAGATGAATTTCGAAATTATGTATAAGGTTTTTGAAAATATGAATGATGCTTTTCGAAATCATGCTCTTGATAAGAAAATGTATTGTATTAATATTGTTTTCAGGCTATATGAGAAATTTTGAAATTTGGAAGGTTGGTTTTGATAACATTGCCAATGTTTTTGAAATAACATAGATAATGCATTTAGAAAAAAATTGTTTTCAAACTATATGAAATGTTTTGAGATCATGAAGATTGTTTTTGAAATACTTGTACTGTATATGTTGAAAAATCAAAACGTAATGGGTATGAGATTTGAAAATACCCTTAGTTATCAAACCAAGGATTCAAAGGTACAGATGTGCAGAAGCATGATTACTCATAATGTCACTTTATTTTCTGTACTTTGTTTCTTAGAGTGAAACGAGTACTTAAAATTTTCGAGGGAATCATGAGCGATCATTTGAAAGAGAGAAATCACAAAAGTAGTTTGTAAGGAACATAGTTCCTTAATGTAGGTATCATAGGAAAAGTCATACACACATGTAACTACACTTGTATATCAGAATTTGTGAACAATAATTTATTTATGAACAAAACAGATTGTTTCACATTACAAGAAAATAAAAGAAACAAAGGCATAAGACAGCAACATCCTTTGTTCAGCCAATTGCTCATCCACGGGTTGGATTTGCACTGAAAATCTTCGGGCAGTTGTTCCTGTAATGGCTCGTCTCGCCACAGTTGTAGCAAGTACCAGGCGGAAAACGAGCTTGAGTAGGGTTGACTTGGGGTTGATTTGGACCACCTTGGTTCGGGTTATATCGACAAGTACTTGCCAGGTGACCAACTCGTCCACATGATACACACAGATGACACTGTAAGTGAGCTAGGTGATGCCCCTTACATTTGTTGCATAATGGTGCCGTTCCCTTGTATTGCTTCTTAGCAGGTGGTGTTGCCACCCGGATGGGTCCTGTTTGATTTGGTACTGCTGCAACACAAACTTTTGCTGTATGACCTTTACGCCCACAAATTTGGCATTCACGGCACTTCACCATAGCATGATGATAAAGGTTACATTTGTTGCACAAGGGTGAAGTTCCATTGTATGGCTTCCTAGCTGGCGGCCTTGCCATATGGCTAGGTCCCGCTTGATTAGGTGTAACCGCTGCGGGTTTCCTTGAAGCCTTACGCTTCCTTGATTTTGGTGCTGGCTTGACTTCTGCTTCCTTTGGTGGCTCTTGAGTGGCTTCATTGTCGAGACGGGAGGCTTCATTGTTGAGACGAGCCATGGCAATGCCTAAATCCACAGTCTTCTGAATCACTTCGCCTATTTGCTGGGCAAATTTGGCTGTTCGCTAGGACATTTGACCAGTGCTGAGAGGAATAGACATTCTAGAAGAAAATGAAAGATATAGGAAGAAACAAGTGAAAGATTATTGGACAAATAAAACAAAATGACAACGCATAGAAATTGCGATCATTTGTTTGTTACCTAAGGCAAACAAATGAGACGGTGACTAATCAAAGTAAACAGGTCTTATTAATGTATCACTGAAGACATGCTCGCCTATAAGTGAACACTCATCCCAAGAATTCCCAGGTAAGCACAACTGGTCTCGCGTCTGATGAGATATATACGAAGTGCTTGCCTAGACAGAAAACCCAGGATACAGGCATTCACCCTTCCAGTTTGCACATGTTCACATTATAAGACCCAAACTTTGACGAGATTTTGAAAATTCAAAGGGGTTCAAAACCATATAACAGAGAGTTCAAAACCTTACAATAGAGGGTTCAAAACCTAGTAATCAATCATCCTAGAACAGATGATTAGTTTTCAAAGCGGTTTGGAAATTTATGTTCTTGTTGAGGTCGTCGCCTAAGGATAGGTGACGGTATCGTTTTATGACTAAACGCAAGTAAACTCGCGTTAGGGTCCTAAGAAGGTTATAGACTAGGTCAAAGCATTACTAATAACCTAATTCCCTATAACCATTAGCTCTGATACCATCTTTTCTGTCACACCCCGACCACGTAGAACATACAAAACGTGGCGGAAACATCAGGGAGTGTTGTAATAGAATTAATGTTTCACAACCATGGAAATTTAAGTTTCGTTTTATTCAACAAACAAGCGAGTTACATTGTCTTTAAACAAGAAATAAAGAGTACATAACAAAATTTAACTAGTTCCTGTCTCGTTTTAAGTCACTAAAGCACAGGTCCTCCTAAGTATGTCTTGATAAGTCCTATGCATCATCTCCTGAAAAACACATGTGAAAATAGGTACGTCAGCATAAAAATGCCTGTGAGATACATAGGTTTTGTGAAAATAGGATTCATGACTTAAGTTT
Source organism: Helianthus tuberosus (assembly GCA_030545235.1). NCBI lineage: Eukaryota > Viridiplantae > Streptophyta > Magnoliopsida > Asterales > Asteraceae > Helianthus > Helianthus tuberosus. The sequence goes on along the minus strand of CM060363.1, from coordinate 180,954,634 downwards.
AAGAAAAATGTTTAGTCATGAACCTTGTTATTTGCTTTGTCTTGTAAATCATTTGAAAAGTGATAAATAAACCAAATGATATATATATATGTATAAAAGAATAACAAATGGTTAAGTGGATAACCATGTGAAATGAGTTTGTATAAATTAAGTTGTTTGTAAAACAATGTATTGTGAAAAGTATGTTATATAAAATGTTATATGTCTTAAATTGAAATGATTCGAATAACGCTACGATATGTAATACCATACAAACACTTATATATAGGAAGTACCAGCGGCGTATCCACCATGCTTGTATCATATTACACACGCACCGTTACTCAAATCACTTACCCAAACAAACCGCCAAATGTAAGATGTCTATGTTTAAACCAATTGCCAAACGTATTGAATAATATGTCAAAAATGTTTATGTGTCAAATGTAAATCATGTGATGTGTAACCAATGTCAATAATGTTCATGTGTCAAATGTAAATCATGTAATGTGTAACCAATGTCAATAATGTTCATGTGTCAAATGTAAATTATGTAATGTGTAACCAAAATGATCTGTATGGCTAGTGAAATGTATCAACTAAACCATATGCATAAAAACAAAGTATTGAAGTAAAACATGGTTTAAATCAAAGCTATGTTTTGTGGAAATGCATGCTATACTGATACGAACATCTATGCGGTATTGTGAAAATGCATACATCCAAGCCTTGAGACTGTGGCGATAAACCCTTAAACAACTTAAAGGTTTATCTAAATTATGTATATCGAATTCGGTCATTCCTTCCAATCCAAACAAACCCAGGATTTCAGGAACGGGAGTTGTCAATTCCTATGGTACCACTACCTACTAACGAACGGCGTAGCTAATGTTAATGAATGTATTGTTCCATTGTAAACAACCCAAATGTCATAACAAAATGTAAGCATGTGATGAAAACACTGTACTAAGTATGTAACCAACGGACATACATAGCATAA